>CM051462.1:73587333-75987333 GCA_028095005.1 Rhynchospora pubera
ATATTTTCTGTTGCAACTAACTAAACGTTTATACTCAATTAACAGAACATTTGTACTTAACCACCTGAATTTTTTAACAAAAAAAATAATAAAATGAACATAGTGAACATAATGAACACTTATAAAACAGTGAACAATTGTACCATAAAGTAAACATTTGTATCTAATAAAATGAACACTTATAATAACGAAATGAAGAAAAAAATTCGCGCTGGATGAGTAGAGAGGATAGATCGCTTGTGACACCCCCGGAACTAAGGGGATGCCGTAGCCGTCGTGAACGCACGCCGCCACTCGTGCACCCGCAAGGCTTAACTAATCCTAATATACAAATGCTGCGGCTTTTTCGTCATTATTCTCCTCGAAAGAATTCCTTGAAGAACAATGGGAACATAGCTTTAGATTCGCCTCCCTTAAGGTTTAATCACTATGGCGGGTATCTCTCGAAACAAGAGAATCCTAACAAGAGTCGCTTCTTAAAAAATTTCTTGATTTAGCGGGTCCTTTCTTTCCAATAGGCGCAAGCCCTTATTGTTAATTACTCCATAGTTGCCTACGGGAACCTCTGATTAAGAGACATGAAGGGTATTGACGTAATGGGCTAAGAAAAGAGTCTTATGAAGTGCTATTATTTGGTTTAAGGAGGACTTAACTGACGGTACCAAACCTAATTGACGGGACCCAATTAAGGACCTTTAAACTTCTAAAAAACTTTTGGCTTAAGGGATGGTTTTCGTCTGGAAAGAAGAGCTCTTCATATGGAGTCGTTTGAGGGCCACTTGATAAGAATTCAATTTAAGTCATCTGAGGTTGATCTCAACTCCAATGAGAGACTTTCCCTCAAATGGAGAGGTTTTGGCTTTGACTTTGATTTCGCGTTTAGACTTTTAATTTCTTGATATTTCACTTGGAATATTGGTGATTTTTATCCACTTTAGCCTTTTTATATCTTCGACTTTTAGAAATTCTTTTCTTATTTCAACAGTACTTAACCTTAAGGCTGTGCTCCAGAAGGGAGGAATCGAGACAAAGGGATGGAAGTGTAAGAGTAGTACCTTGCTCCAGTTGATTTTTTTGGGTGAGACAAAGGAAACGAGAGACAACATGAGTTCCTCATTAAACGGTTTGAGAAGACAAGGAGTTACCCCCAAAATCGGGGTGTACTCTAGTTGTCTCAGAAATTAAATATTTGGGACAGTTTCACCCTTGCAACTTTCAGCCGCTAACACCGTACCCCATTAATTTCTGTACTCCTCTATACTCTTTGTTGAAATTTAAAGATAAGGACTAAATGGTCATTTTGCATGTTACAAATAAAGTAACTGACATTAACTTATTGTATGATGTTTTGACATATGGAGCATGGTACAACCAATCCTCTAGACTTCCTTCACCTTCTCTCCTCTTCCGTTCCTTTCCTTATCTTAGGTTCATCTCTTCTGGAGCACACCCTAAAGATATTTGATTTTAGAAAATATCATACTCAAAATTATTTAGACTTTTGAAAATATTTATAATGGAATATAATTAGCTTTTTTAGATCGTTATTTCGAAAATACATATCTTGATTTTTAGAAATTTAATGAACGAGTTTGATAATATTCTAGTATTTATAAAAATCATTTTTAATAAAGTAAAAAACTTCAAAAATACAAAAGGCCTCTACTTTGACACGACTTCATATTAAAGTCAGTGAACTTAGTTTATTTTGATTTTTAAAATTTTATGAATATTTTATTTTGTATTTTTCTGAGTTTCCTACTATTTATAATGAATTTTTAAAATTTTCTGCTGGGTTGCCGTTTTCTAAATGATCCACGTCAGCCTAATGCCTTTCAAGGTGCTAAATGGGTGTTGCTTAGCCATTCCCGTCAAAATTTCGTGTAACAGACCGCTGACAGTTCCCTGACTTGTTACACCCTCCTCTCGCCACAGAAAATCAATCCGCGAGATGGCGCCGGATCTTATCTCCTCCGTTAACGGTTCCGACGAAGCGGGTATTGGCCCGTTAGCTTCTCCGGTCATTTCGACAGACTTGGAAGAGATCATCAGGATCGCGAGAAAGAGAGGAAGACAATGGTTAGCTCCGTTTTGGTCGCGTCACCTTCAATAATTAGTAACCAACGTTTTATTCAGTTTAGTCCTTATAAGTTTTATTTCTGTCTTCCCGGCGATCGCCATCATTGCAGTCGGTGAGGCTGACCCCGTTAGGATCGTGCCGCAAAGGGGAAGCACGAAGAAGTACTCAATTTGTATTGCGGCTATCTAATTTAGTAAAGATGCTACGGGTTGGTGTAACATGGTTCAGGGAAATGGTAAAGAGAGATGCTTAGGAAATTATTTCAGTTTGGTTTTGAAGAAGGAATTACCTTGATTTCTTTAATCTTTGTTGGTAAAGCTTAATAGTTGACTATCCTCTCATGAAATTGGTCTCTGGTGAACTTGGCAATACATCATTCTTTGAGTTTTACACATGGTCAGGTCTTAGAAATCCTATGCCGTGTACAGTATGCATCAATATCCTTCACGGCATTAAGTTAGTAATGCTATGTTATCAATTACTATTTCATATATGCCTAGTATATCTATATTATCCGTATACTGACAAGTAACGTTTCAGGATGTTAAATCTCATGCCAGGATTGTACAAAATCATTGTGATAAGTGATAACAAACAAACGTAGTCATTTCTGTAAGGATACCTGTAATATTGCTAACGGGGTAGAGATAAAATGAAAGTTTTGTCACATCAACATTCAACACTGGGCGTTGCTTTCCCCACGGCACCAAATTGTAATACACGGCAAAATTTTATAAATGACGAAATAACCCTCCTTGAACCCTCGTTCCCACGTCTATCCATTCCAGTCGACCAGTCATACTATTTCCTCTCCCCCGAACAGTTCTCCGTCTCTCCATCTTCTCTTCTTCCTTCTCAGTTCCGACTTCCGACGCAAATTGCCCTCTCCCTCTTCGATTCCTTGCTTCTCTCTCTAACAGGCTCTAAGAACACCGCCCCGTCTCAATCCTCGACCCCCTTCCCTTCCTCCGCTAGGACGATATCTCCACCTCGTTGAATCCGTCTCCTGTAATCCTACCCCTTGTAACACCTCTGGTCATCTCGCCCCTAGCTACTCGCAACCCAGAAATGCAACCTCGTCTCTCCAGTTCCTTCTATTTGAGCCAACCCCTCTCTATCTCTTTACTGGTCCCACTTTCTACTTCAGCAAAAATTGATAAGAACAGAGAAAAATAATGGAAAAGAGTAGGAGGCTGAGCACGGCCGGAAGGTGGAGAAATGGTGGCTGACGACACGTGGTGGTGACGGTGACCGCGAGGTGAGGTGTTGTCCACCAGCTGATATGTCGTCACTCTCTCTTCCCTTTCTCTCGCTAATTGGAGCTTGTCGACTGTCGAGTCTATCGCCTTGCAATCGCTATTCGAAAACTGATCATTCTTATTGTTTACAAGACTCTGATCTTTGAGAAATTAGAACCGTGTTTGCTTTAACTATTATTAGTAGTCAATACTACTAATTATCAATTTTAATTTGCTCTTTCTTTTTATCTGCGCAGATAATGTTAGAGAGAATTTCACAACATTGGAGCATATTTTTGTTAGTCACGATTGGATAAAAGTAGCAGCTTTGAGCAAAGAGGAGGCACTCATAAACTAAATGCTTGATGATAGTCCCTTTGAGCAAAATCATCGATAATGGTTACGCAAGTATTATGTTTTGTGCGAAGCAAATCCAAAAATGCTTGTTACATTTGTCTTTTTTTCCCCTTTTATTCTAATTAATATGGAATAGAAACCTTCAACATAAAATGGAGTATAGAAAATAGTAAGGGAAAAAATTCTCATTACCTGACAGAAAATTTATGATGTGCAAATTTTCTGTAATTGTGATAGTTCTCTCTTCCAATTTTAACTTTGATAAGCAGTTAAGCGCAAATGATACGGTTCTATTTTTATTTGTGGTGGCGGCTATAAAATATAGAGCAGAATATAAAAAAACCCGGGAAAAAGTATCGCTAAAACAAATATTCCATTATGTTAAAATTAGAAAGAAAATAACTCTTCATCGTTGTGTCTGAAAAGGACAAAATATAAATTTTTCTGGGATTTTCACCAAAGGATTGTGTTACACAAAATAACGAAGGGCAATTTTGCCTTAATAGAACATTTTGCCGTGTATTGCAATTTGGTGCCGTGGGGAAAGCAACTCCCTTCAACACTCAGCAATTAAGAAGTAGCAGCGGACAAGGATTAAGCAATAATAAAACAGAAAAGCAATTAAGCAAACACAACACATTTAACAACAGTCCTCAGGATTTTACCAACTGGCCCTTCTAAACTAATGCAATGCAACTACACAGAAAATGCAAATTCACTAAAAAAGGCCACGGTTTTACAAAGTCTAACTTTTATAATTTTTGGCAAGGACAAGAAGGATAAGTGAAGAATGAACTTTTCATGAAAGGAATCATAAATCATAATACCTATTATTCATAGAAAGTCAAAAGGATTAACAAAGCTATCATTTTTCACACACCATGCTGAAACTGAAGAAGAAAAGCCATCGGCAGTTCACTACAATTCTATTACTGATCACATTTAATCGTGTTTACAAGGACAGCAAGTATTCTACTTTATCATGTTTATGCATTTCTTTTTAACAATTTAATCATACTATCTCTCTAACATACAATCCAGAAACGATCAGGTCATAACAAAGTCTTCCTAAAGGTTACATTTATGCACATTGGTCCAGAATTTGAGGGAAATATCGCAAGACTAAATTTTGGCAGCATTTCGGCTTGAATTTATGATAATTGCTCAGAGATCCTCTAACTTGAGCTCATACAAGCTTCAAATTGAAGGATCAAGGTCTGGCACTGAGGAACCCTCAGCCTAGACCAGTAGCAATACCTAGTCATGAGGAATCCTCATGCTAGGTTACCTTCTCCAATCTACAACTAAGGAACCCTTAGCATAGATCTTGATGGAGGCAGGCAGAAGATCGGACCAGAGATTAGGGAAAGGAAGGGAACTTTCAAGAAAAATCAAGAAAAAGGCAACTAACTTACAAGAACTTCACCAATCAAACTGAAATTAACCTAAGCCTTCGCTAATTGATCACCTAATACCATGGAATCCATGGAATAGGCTCTCAAATTTCTACCTTTAATCAAGACAGATCAAAAAGATAACCGAATTGCGAGGACTTTGCTAAAGAAATCAAGATTACGACTAATCTATACTCACTGATCATCTAAGACTACAGAACCTGTAGTTTAGATTCTCAGATCTCAAGACTCAATCAAGAAAGACAGAACAACGACGATTCAATCAAATGTTACTTCATCTTTTCTTAAAAGACTGAATTAAGAAATTCAAACATTCATCAAAGCACGAAACAACAAATTCGTTTAAAAAATAAAGCAATTACATCATTCCATCGCAGTTTACCTCTTCTCTTACCTTTATCCTCAGTTACAAGCAGCAATTGAACTTCGAATTCACCTAATTTTGCTAATCTATCTACGCACTTCAACTGTTTGTTGAAATGCTCTACCATATATTTCTACCTAAACTCTAAGCTGGGTGTGTGTGTGTGCGATTCCTGGTATGGAGAGAGAGATTGGAGAAGAAGAGGTGAAAGGCCGAGGGAGATGGAATGAAAGTGGAACCCCTCTTTGATCTTGGAATGGGCTATTTATAGGCCTCGTGTTTGAGTTCTTTCTTCAAGCAGCTTCTGTCTTCAGTTGATCTTGTCCGTTGATCTAGAGGCACACGGATTGCTAGCTGATCGTAGGGCTGAGAGGAGGTGACGATGTGTTTTCTCTGGTCGGTCAACAAGAGAGATGAGGAGGTTTGACCAAGGCCGTTACATCGCAATTGACGCAGTTTTATCTCCACCATTGATCCATGTTGCTCTCAGATCCGACGACTGTGGCGCGCGATGCTTGGGGCTTCAAGGTGGTCAACGAGAGATCGCTGGGAAGGTTGACCCAGGCTGTTACAGGAGCTGTCGTGACGCTCCTCTCTTTCTCCTCTTCATTTCTCTCTCTATTCTGTTGGAGGAGATGAGCCTTTCGCGTGGGGTCCGCATGTAAGGTTTAATGAGACACAATTCAACAGCGCCTAATCTCTTCGTCCTGACTGAACGCGTTCCATCGTACTCCAATAGACATTTCTCTTCTATCTGTACACGGTTTATGGAGAACAAGTGCACAATTATTTATGACTGTCCTTCTTCTCCATTTCTCTTCACACTGCATGCCTCCATTTCTTCTTTAAATTGATTTTCATTTGCTGTTGATCTTAGAAAAATTATTTGAAAGCCTTTATATTAGAATATTTTCATGAAATTTTGTCTCAACATTCACAAAAATATTTCCAATCCAGTGCTTCATAGATTTTCCTAAAATCACCTTTTTTACTGTTTTATTTATTTTCTACAAAATTGGGGACTTCTTTACATAGAATGGGGTCTTTGTAAATTCTTTGGGTGCTTTCTATTCATGATAAATTTATTATGGTCTCCTGAATTTTTTAGTATTTTTCTATAAATTTTGGGGTCCATTTAGTATTTTCTTTGAATTTTCTAAATTCTTCACGTTTATTTGTCTTGAAATTAGCCATTGATTTTATGAATTTATCGCCATATTTTTGGGTCAAACAACAAACAACACTTATTATCTTCAATTAATGTACTGATATCTCTTATTTATATATATATTTTTATCGTACTTAGCACTCAAATAACACTCAAACCAATTAATTTACTGTGCTTTTGAATTATATTTGTCAAAATTGGATACTGCCGTGGATTTTTGACTTGTTTTGTAGGAACATGATGGATTGGACAGAATAATTGCATAAAAGGAATAATTTTTGGTAAGAAAATGACTAAATGGAATACATAGCACTGTAGAGCTCATCCTAAGCTTTCCGACGATCTTTGAATCACCTCAATCGGAGTCCGGATGAAGAAATTATGGTCAAAATACTATCAATGCTCGATTCTGGAATTTTGGTCCGAAATTTATACATTTCGGACAGAAATCTGATTTCCATATTTCGGTTCGAAATTTTTTTTATGGAAAGTGATTTTTGGTAATTTTCAAAGAAGGAAGGATCTCCTCTTGCCCTAGCCGCCTCCTGGTCTTTTCCTAGGTGTTTTTAAGTACGAATTTCAACCAGAGACGCATCCACCTTCCATACAATAATTTCCACCTTTTCCACCACCGTTCTCACACCGAAAGGCGTGGATTCCACCTCTCGCAGCGGAGCACGTCCATGGCAGCAACATTGGAGCGATTCTGGACGCGACAGCGGTAGAATCGATCCAACCACGACTTCGGACGATCGATATCTGGAGTTAGAAGCGATATTTGGTTTATTCGTTCCTTTTCTCTTGATATTTTGATTTGATGGAGTTTGTATCTTATTTTTCTTGCATGTTAGGCTCGTTAATGATGTCTTAGGAGTAGTTAGTAGATTAGTTTAGTATTTTGTTATGACTTGATTACTTATGCTATGATTATGTGATATGTTTTGTTGATTATTATATCTAGCTTAATTAAATTTGATTGCTTGTTTGATTGTTTACCTATTGATGAACTGCAGCACCATTAGGGCATTAAACTAGAACAAATAATTGATTAGTTAAGTATATGAGGTAAGCCAATCGCTCGAAAGAGGAGGTTAGTTCACGACCGAAAGGTGTAGCTTTTAATGATCCGACAGGACTTTAAATACCTCTAGAAATCCAACTAAATATACTTAAATAGCTAAATCAGAACGAAAGTATAGGTTTAGTTGTTTACGTGGTAAAAATCAAGTTCCATACCAAGTTAGAACCAAAATTGCGATAGCTGAGGTTAGGACTTAGGTCTGGTTGTTTAGTAGCCTTCACATAACATTGTGTAAAAATATCAAGTCAAAACAAGAGGTCTAAAGCAAGTTTAGGAACGAAACAACATGGATTTCGGTCTGAAATATGCCTCTGTCTCGGTGAAAATTGTAGACAAAGGTGCTTTGGAGCTAAACTAATTGAACACAAATTCCTAAGACATTATTTGCAATTATTTTTAGTCCAGAAAATACCAAAAATATTTATAATACTCGCAATTTAGATAATTGTCTTTTCCATAAAACTCCAAAAAATTAATTGTCTAGCTTTCGTGAAGAAGTAAAGTCTGGTAATCATTTGTACCGTCCCTTGGGTTCGACCCTAAAGCTTAACTAAAACGACTAGTGAGGTTAGCTCTAGATTATGACCTAGGTTTCATTTCCTTCATCATGTACAATATCAAAGTTTAATCTTACATATGCCACTTGAATTATTAAACTAATGATAAAATTTATAAGTACCTGTCTGGTTCATAAGTTGTTGGACACCGACTAAAAATATGACGGCCTACTACTCGCCAAGCTTCCGCTGCACCACTCTGATCCAAAACTTGAAACACACAACCAATGTGAAAACAATGCAAAAAACAGAGAATAAGATAATTATACAATTATCTCATTGCGGTATTCAGTTTCAGCCACTCGAACCTTGAGTACATATTTTGGAACTAATTACTGGTCGAATTTAAAAGCAACAATTAAGCAATACATATTTAAAGATATGAAAATGATAAAATAGTACCTCCATTTCCAGAATACATTCATGTAAGTCCATATATAAATACAATTCATGAAATGTAATGAGCTTGATAATTCATTTGATTATCAAAATAATCTCAACCATCAAGTAACAATGCAAAAGCCGACTCGATTTGGTATTATTCAAATGCAAGTCTGCTTTATAGATATCACAAGTCATTTGATTCCTTCCTAGAAGCAGGGATCAGAACCGGTCTCTCCCCAAAAGCAGGGGTCAAGACCCTGAAATTGTATAAGTCAACTGGTTCCTCCCCAGACATAGGGATCAGAACCTACTCCTCCCCGGACATAAGGATCAGAGTAAAATTCAGATTCAATTTAGATAATCGAACTTTCAACAAGTATCTCAAGACGTACACTGTAGACCTCGGATTAAGCTTAACCACACCGATTGACACGTCGGGTAGCGAGCCCGCGTACAAATGAAACCAGTGTCATTCAACCATACAAGAGTACTTAGCCATCTATACCATTTCCATTCACAACAATCGGATAAATATTCAATATGCATACACAACATATATATCATAATAACAATATGGTAAAATGCAAATATGCTTGCAATTCAATCAATTCAAATATGTCACGCAAGTAATAAGTGTTAGGAAAATGCTCAATTTTAATTTTATGACTAATTACACTTAATTAATCCAATTAAACAAAGAACAATTAAGGATCTAGTGCAAAAGCTCAATTCGACACAAGAGATAGGTGGAAATTTACCTCTCTTGATATTGTAATCAAGAGGCTCGATCCTACGACTTAGAAATCGATTGGGTTGCTCTCCAATCGCCTCCAAATCGCTCGCCTCGAGTCCACTAAGGTATTAACCAAGTTATTCTCGAATCGTGCTAGCGATGAGAATAACAAGTCTAATCCCAAAGCTTTTCCTTTCTTCAATCAATTCACCAATTAATTTGTGGAAGGGATTGCTCAACACATGAGCCATTGAATGAAGAGAAGAGAGAGGGAGGTGGCGCCTATGAGGGGAGAAGAGGGGCGGTTAGGGAAGGGAAGAGAGAGATCCAAGGAGCCTCCATATAGGTCCTTATATAGCCTCCAAACCCTATAGCAAGTTCAGACTAATTACATGTGTGCCATCCCACCTACCACCCTTCCTAGGCCGACCTATTAGTGGGCTTTCATGGGCCACAAGCTCATCTCTTTAGTACATCAATTCAATTAATTAAAGGCCCATTTAATTGCTACTTTAATTGGACATTTAATTTACCAATAAATTAAAGTCCAATTAACTTAATTAAATTAAGTGTGTCATTTATAAATAATTATTAACTTAATAATAATTATTTAGAGATTAGACAATGCATTACTTTATTTCTATATGATCCATTTGATTTAATTAATTATAACGGTCCATAACGTTATTTAATTAATTAATCAACTTATCATATTTTGCAATACTCACTGCTGCAAATAAATAAATAATGCACGTATGGTTAAACACCTTATTATGTGTGACCCTTTGAGGATTTATGCTATGTTGGACATGGAATTAAATCGCTATTTAATTCCAATAATCATAAGTGGTATCTAGCAACACGTTATGACTCCCAATTCGCATAAATAGTGTACTGCTACAATATTTCAATCATGCATAAGAGAATAATAATGTTTCTCTATTTTGATTCTCATGTCTCATGATATCATCATATAATCCAAGATAAGAATGTGTCACTCTTGCAGATTATACGTTTCTTGATCTAGAGTTCATCGCTTAGTTGCGCGCATACGATCCAACTCCATCAAGGGGCCCAAACAGATATCGTCACTCACTAAGTGAATTAATGAGGGACATACGGTTTTCTTGATGATTAGCTTTTCCCCGCACAATTCAAGAGAACATAAATAAAGTCCGTATAGCAGCCCTTATCGGGAATCAGCGGTAGACAATATTTATTGAACCTATCCTCATGTGGAAAAGATAAAAATCTCAAACTTAGAATCAAAATCATAACGAAATAAACAATGACACATAACACAATTCATATGTTTATTTCATTGGGTCAAGTCCTGTACTATGTTCCATAACATATACATATGCAATTAAGTTGGTAACTCTTTGCCTATCATTTGTAGAACTTAATCATCACTTAACTTGCATACTAATCTTATATGATAATTAATGTTCCTTGTTAATTATCAAGATTATGGACCGTTTAGATTTATTATTGTCATTTTAAAGAATGATCCACATAGATCTACAATTCAGATCCTCAACCTGAATAATCTGTCAATAATAAACCTGAATAAAATATCATCCATAACATAAACTAATATTTAAGTTATTAAATTATTGACTTCTAGGACAACTAATATGGTAAAATGCAAATATGCTTGCAATTCAATCAATTCAAATATGTCACGCAAGTAATAAGTTCTAATAATAACTCGAGTTAGGTGTGGAATCCACACCTAACAGCAAAAGCATTTCATAAGCAAGCAAGCAAGAAAGTAGCTAACAACATCAAGCATAAACAAGCAATTGTAGTGCTTCATTTGTATCGGTTCCTTCTTACTCCGATACGTTTATCCAAGTCTAACAAACAAAATTTGTATCTAAGAACTTAATTTAATTAATCAAACAAGAAACAAGAAGGTACAAGCAATAAATACTTAACACAATCCCAAATTACGACATAATATGTGGTCGGGTTAAGGTTTACCACAACTTAGCACAAACAAACATGACACGAGTAAGTTTAAAACTTAAACTATAATTTTCTGATCTAAACTATATCAAAAGGACCCTATGATGTCGTAGAACTCTTCAAGAGCTTCCAACGGTCTTTGATTCACTTAAAACAGATTCTGGATGCCAAAGTTATGGCCAAAAGAAAATCTGTTCTCAGAGGGGATAATCCGGACCGAATTTTAGAAGTTGTAATTTGCAGAGGAACCAATCCGGACCAAATTAGAGTTGATTCGGGCCGAATTCCAGGATCATAACTTTTATATAAACTCTCTAAAATTGTACTGATAACTAAATGGCTTAAACCAAGCACATTCAAACACAAATTCAACTACTTAAACTATTGAAATTCTCAGAGATTGCTTTCTAACTTAACTAATAAGTTAAAATACCAAAATTACTAGAAACAAGTTTTAATCCACAATTAAAAGGTTTAAATCCAACTATCAAACAAAGAATGAAATTCAAACTTATGAGAAAATCAATACATACAACCTACCAAGTTACAAAAATTCACATGCAAACCAAAAACTCAGCATAAAACCCAATTTTCACAAATGCACCATGCATGCAACTACCTCCCCTTTTGAAATCCAGTTTAATGCACAAATCAATCAAATAATTTCAGAAATTCGTTTTAAAGACAAAATCTAATGCATGTGATCGGTGCTGAGGTAACTAGTCAAATTAAATCCATAAAATCCAATACTAATTCGTTTGCAGTACAGTTTATGGGTCGAATCACAGGGACGGACTATTCGTTTTCTAAGTTTAAACAATTCAAATTAAGTTAAATTCTACAGTCTAACAAACAATTCAGTCTACGAACAGGTCTAAACAGAAAGTAAAATGCAGGTTTAAAAACCTAATTAACCAGAAAACTTAACTAACAAAGAGATAAATCAGTTGACGAATGATTAGGGGTTCAGGTTATCTAACTTTTCTTGTCTGTCAAGGTTGGAACATGCCGTTCTGAATCAGGCGCCCCCCTCTCGGGCGGTCCGTCCTGTCTCTAGAACGGGCCGTTCTTATCATCCGATAGTTGTTTTATCATCCTACTTAATTATTGTTGAGTGTTTTAACGTGAATTAAACCAAACCTAACCTACAGACTTGCGCTCTAACTTCTGTTCAGGTCAAGTTGAGGGGTTCTGCTTGTTAACTCCTAAATTTCAACTTCCGTTTTTTGGTTTAGGGGTTTCAGAATGATTTCTGGGTCTTGGTAAACTCTCAACCTTTCAGTTTATTGAGTAAAACTCTAATTGCTTAGAATTTGGTTAAATCCTTTCGGATATCACCTACCTAATTAATCTAAGTGTTATTTGGTTATTGCAATCTGATTTTGATTTGACAATTAAACTAGGCCTTTGTTTAACGCAACAATCAAACTTAAAACAATATCAAATTTCAACAGAAAGATGGCAAATTAAATCACAGAAATCATAAACGTAACTTAACTCAACTAATAAAGAAGTATTCAAACGAAACAAGCAACTAAAAGAAAAGTTATCAAACCATAGCCCCTAAAAACTAACTACTCTACTAAATCCATGCAAGAAAAAGCAGAATTCATCATACAAAGAAACAAAAGAAAAGAGAAAAATCAAGTTACAACAAGTCGTGCTCGAAAATCTCCAACTTCGACTCTCTGTCCTGTCTGGGGCGGCCCGTTCTGATCCTGGGGCGGTGCGTCTCAGGCTGGTGGCTGGTCGTCTCAACAGGCTGACTCTCTCTGAGTTGGTTTCTGGCTTTGAAAACTAGGGTTTCGTGTGTCCTCTTGAGTTGGGGACATGACAGAGCTTTTATAGGCATCATAGGCGGTTCCAAACGTGACAGTGTGGCTCTAGAAGGCGGTGGAAATCGTAGAAACCGCCTCACCAAATCAGACGCTCTATTTTTAGAAGTCTGAATTTAGCTGGGACGAATGGTACAAGAATTTTTTAGGCTATTATAAGCAATTGAATGGAGGTTCATGATTAATAAATAAATCTTCAGACTAGCCTCAACTTTATCCCGGATAAATCGGGAGGTTATATTCGCGAACATGATCATTAAAAGTTTCGATGTTGTGATGAAGAAAGTGGTCCTAAATTCCGGTGACTATGTTGGTGCTTAATATTAATGTGAAAAATAAAATCATATTAATTAACATGCAATCTGCATTTCTTTTCGGATCATGCCTCAGAACGCGATGTGAAAATAGTTATATAATTTCATTCGTGAGATTATATGATTATATATGTGAAATCACCATGATTAAGGAGGCATCAAAATTCGTGCAATAAAATGGGGCAAATATCTCGAAAAATTTAAAAATAATATTAAATTAATATAATATATTAAAAATAATATCAATATAATAATATTTTTTTAAATAGTATCACAAGATCGAAATCCCAGATTCCGACCTTAGCTAAGATCGGAATCCGAGATTCCGATCTTAGCTTTTTAATTTTTTTATATATTATTTATTTATTTATTTAATTTATTAATTAGTTAAATAATTAGAAAAATAGATAATATATTGTAAAAATATTGAAAAAATATGGAAAAATCAGAAATAATTAAACTAAATTTTATATGTAAGTTAGTATTTTTTGGGAAAATTTTTTTCCTTTTATTAGTTTATTAATTAGTTAATTTATTAGAAAAATAAATAATATATTCTAAAAATATTGAAAAAATATAAAAAAATCATGAATAATTAAA
Organism: Rhynchospora pubera; assembly: GCA_028095005.1. Lineage (NCBI taxonomy): Eukaryota > Viridiplantae > Streptophyta > Magnoliopsida > Poales > Cyperaceae > Rhynchospora > Rhynchospora pubera. The sequence continues at coordinate 73,601,431 of CM051462.1, forward strand.
TAAAATTTTAAATGTAATTTAGTATTTTTTTTGGAAAATTAAATTTATTTTCTTTTTAATTAATTTATTTAATTAAAAAATGAATAATTAAGTATAAATTTTTAATTAATTTACATTAAAATTATAAATTTTGAAACATCCATTTGATATGCATCCCGGATGTCGTCCTCTGTATACATTATTTTCATATTATATATTAAACAATCATATCGAGTCTCATGATCAAGGAAGCACTTTCTGGAATGCGTTAGAAAGGAATCACACGAGATTGATGTTTTACTGAGACGGAGAAGAAAGACTAAATTCACTTGATTTACTGCATTTCTCTTTTTAATGATTAATTTATGATTTTAAAAAATTTTTTAGTAGTTTAGAGTGGTTTTTAGGTTTGCAAACTTTCAAAGTGGATTTTGGAGGTCTAGAGAGCGTTTTTTGGCTTCGAAAATGGTCGTTACGGGGTTTCACCCCGATAACATGTGTAGATCTCGTCGCCAGCTTTCCGGAATGTCCTCGTTTGCGCCAAACGGATCTTGCTATCAAAAGTTATGCCTGTTTAAAGTTTTAATGTTCAAGTTATGCCTTTGTATCCCTGCAAATGCAGAAAGGATTAATAAAACTTTGAACATTCTGAAAGGATTATGCCTTTGTATCCCTGCAAATTCTGAAAATTTATAATCCTTTCTAAATGGTAGAATTCATTTAATTAAATAAGTTATAAAAATTTATATTTTAATTAAATAAATTATTTAAAATGAAAATAAATTTAATTTCTTCAAAAAATACTAAATTACATATAAAATTTAATTTAATATATTATCTATTTTTCTAATTATTTAACTAATTAATAAATTAAATAAATAAATAAATAATATATTAAAAATTTAAAAAGCTAAGGTCGGAATCCGGGATTCCGATCTTAGGTAAGGTCGGAATCCAGAAATCCGATCTTGCGTTCGGAATCTGGGATTCCGATCTCGTGATACTATTTAAAAAAATCTTATTATATTGATATTATTTTTAATATATTATATTAATTTAATACTATTTTTAAATTATTTGGGCAAATATCAATCGGATTCCCCTATTTTGTCTCGGCTTAGCCCAAACAAAAAAAAGAACGAAGGCCCATGGGAAATGACAAAAAATAAAAGAGGAGATGCAGCCCATAAACACGCCTGGCCCAGATCAGATCGTCTCCTTCTCCGTTCCTCCCTCCTTCCTCTTCTGACGAACGCCATGACGCAGGAGATGGACCCCTCCCTCTCGCATGCCTGTTGAAAAACGAAACTAAGTAATGATGGCGAGGAATGGAATCTCATTCTCTTCTCCTTCTCGCGCTGTGCACAGTAGCATACTGCTCACATTGTCTCCTCTCTCCCCCGCATTCAATGACCAGACAGTCCCACCCTTTATTCCCGCTGACACCAGCAACAGAGAGAGGAATCTCATTGTCTCCTCTCATCATTACGCTGTACACAGGAAAGCACGGCTCTCTCTCTCACACAACTGCTGAGACATGAAGCCAGATGCAGCTTGCATACCTCAACCCTTCTCTCTGCCAGGCCATGATGACTGAACATCCAATTGCAAGAGAAAGGAATCCCAACGCCAATAGATAAGACCAATTCCCTTCTCTCCAGTGGATTCGAGGTAGAGGTGGCTCAATTGCATAAGACCTGTAAACTCAAAAGTTGCTAAATTGGGTGAAATAAAGCGAAATTGATTCGATTTCATGATCAAACAATAATAAGGGAACATCATTGAAGGTGTATGAGTGGTCAATTAAAAGGATTTGAGAAGCAAGGCCATATGTGTTGTGGCCAAGCCGTCGATTTAAAATTGAAATGGCCTTCAACAGAGTGTTGTTTGTCATGGCATATGATGTGCATATTAAAATTAAGAGGCATCTAAATCATTAATTGGGAGAATTCACAAGCCACGATGGTGTGGAGCAACCATAGTTGAAACCAAGTGCCACAATTTTAAGAGAACAATTAATAATCAGAAAAGAAGGTAAATCATGGAGATGTACAAGTTCTCAATTGCACAAAATTACTCATTGGAAGCATGCTATTCTAGCTGCAAATTAAATTGAGATATGAAGAGACAAAGAAAATAAATGAAGGAGATGCTGAATTAATATAGCTCAAATTAATAAGGAAGTTTAAATCCACATGAGGAAAGCTGTGAAAAGAGGGAAGCAAAACAAATGCAAGGCCAATTAAACTAGTGTTGCATTAAGCTGGAAACAACAAGTTCAAAGGAGCATGTATTGCAGTTGAGATTCCAGTAATGTGCTTGAACTTGAGGTCATGTAAAGAAAAGGAAAGGGTGGCAGCAATTATTCTTTATTCAGTCCATGGGATGAGCGATATGTGAGATGTCGCCCCTCACTGGTAAGGAACAAAGAGAGGCTGGTAATTGATGATAAAATATTCTCTGGGTGTGAGTAAATGAGCACAGTCAAGTCCTGGGTAGAAATGATAAAATACCTAAAATGGGCAGCAGGGGCAGAATCGTCCATTCCTTTCAAGAGGCTGATTATTGGTGCCATCTACAGGAACCGATTTGAATCCCCTATAAAAGGAGCACCTCAGAAGCCATGCAGGACATCCACAACACAATACGAGGGCTGAAAAACACACAAGTTCTGAGAAGGACATAATTTCTCATTTCTTGGAAGTCCACACAACCAATACACGTTGAGGAGATCCATCTGTAATCTTAGGATAGCTACTTACTAGAAAAAAAAAACAAAAAAAAGAGTGTGTGTTACAAGTAGTTTCATATTTGCAGCAACATTAGGGATTGTGTAATCTACTCTTTTGTGTAATCTGCTTTGATAAGTAAGAAGGTTATTTCTTCTCCCTTTGCAACTTTCATTTTTGTTTCTATATTTTTCTGGTTTCACACACACATAGCAGAAACGTAAGGAATTAACAGGAAAATGTTTATGTAAATATGTACATAAATGCATTCAGTTAACATGGACATTTAGCAAATAATGTACGGAAAAAACTAAACACTTATTCTCTTTTGTATTCTGCCTTTACATTCTGCACTCATGTAGATTAAAAATCGCACTTGCATTAGCCATAATATAAAAAAAAACATGTGAGAAATGAAGCTAAAGTAGGCTATGTTTGTAACTTAAGTATACATCTTTAATATTAAGAAAATTATCATATATAAAACATAAATAAAAAAAAGGGTGGACAACAAGCATGAACAACAAGGACAACAGATTTCTTTTAAAAAAGAAAGGACAGCAGGTCAATCTTTTTTTTCCAATAGATGCAAGGATGTCTCACCATAACCACCATGGCCAGATCCAAATAGAGGAGGAGCCTCATATCGCCATGGTTTTGTGACGCAATAAGGGAGTCGCACATCCTCAAGGACATGCCAACATGCTCCCTAGCACCTCATTGCGCTCTCTACATCACCAAGGAGGGGTCATCAGCAGAGAAATTGATGGCTTGTCATCGCAACCATGATCGAGCTGTGGTGAAGCCCTTGGTTGAGAGCAACCTACAGTCGAATTGATGACGCATCTCTCTTCAGAGATGTACCACCATACTTTTAAAGCCGTCATCAAGCCACAACGGCATCCAGATGGTCTCAATTGCCACTTCACCGTCATGACTGGATATGGGGTAAGGTGAAGCACCATGCTGGAAGGTCTTATCAACCAAATTGAAACTATAGCAAGCTTCTAGGACACTCCATGATGCTCTCTGACGCATTATCTCGACCCAAAGTCCTCCAGAAGCTCACAACCGCCGGCAAGCCCTTTCAAACCCTAGCCGGCTGGGAGGAGACGATTACGGTGCAAACGGAGGAGACAAACCCGAAAAAGTGGGTCCCATGACACCCTAGGGGCCTCACGATCCTAACCGGTACCATCTTGAGGTTGATTGATCGCCTGAAGTACTCAATTAGATAGCCATGGCGGAGAGCTCCGTCTTTCTGTCGACGAAAGAGAAATAGAGAGAAAGGATTCATTTCCCAGGTTTATATGGATGCGGTCTAAGACTAACGGCCTCTCTTCCCTACCGACAATGGGACCCACTAATGAAGAAGTCAATTATCCCGTGAAACACCGGGAGTATGGGAAAAATAGAATAATTTCATAAAAGGCGTCCCAAATGTGCTAATCCTCTGTGGCAACTTGGTTGTGGCGAGTCAGATTCGTGTGACAATCCGCTAGAAACCTACTTAGGCCAACCAGATTGAGCCATGTGTCCCTCCTTACAGCTGAGGTCGCTGGTGACTCCTATCTTTCTCTGACCATCTGGACCAACCAAGACCTGCCACGTTTCCTCTCTGTTGATGTGGCACCATTTCATTGCTGGAAGTTAAGAAATTCGTAGAAATTCAACCGTAACTCAGAAAAATCCAAACCAAATTTCTACAGGACCAGAAAAATATGGAGAATGCAGTCATGCCAAAACCATAACCAAAATCCAAACATAATATTTTAAATCAATATTCCAAGCCCTGGCCAATTACAACTTGCCACATCACTGTAATATCTATTTTAAAACCCAGTAACCTTAAAAATTCATGAAAAATCACAAGAGGCTCAGAAAAATGCGAGGAAAATCCTGAAGGCTCACAAAAATAAGGAAAATCTATTTGGCTGATCATCACCACTTCGGAATACTATGGAGATAAGCCGTTCCGGCAAAAGCTCAATGGTTCAAAGGCTCATAGTAAGAAGGCATGGATAATATTTCTAAAAGTCATATTGGAACACCAGCACGACCGAGTCTAGTGCTTTATTCATGACTCAAGAAAAACTCATCGCAATCCCAATGACCAAAACCACCAGACGGTCATCGTCATGACGGGGATGGATCAAAATGGAGACACTAAGTACTGTTGCTAACAAACAAGAGTACTGGTGAAGTATCAAGCTCAATGATCTGGTTATATTGAGACCCACTAGCCTCAAAGGGATGGATAGTGAGCTCTACCATAATGCCACGGGACTCTATCAAGAGACCCGAAATGATACGCAAATCAGGTGAAGACCAAATAAATACTAAGGCAAATTGAAAAAATTCCAAAGAGAAGGCAAATTACACCGCAAGATATTATCGGTGAAGAATATGGATCTATCACATATGAGCAGAACTCTTTGCAGTCTGAGAAAAGCTCACAATGTTGTCCCAAGATTGCTGAGAAGATGGAAGCCACGATTATCAAAGGCACCCGCTCTCTCGAGAAGGCAAGAGGTCCTATCTTGAGTGTTTGCAATCTACCCGCCAGAGATAAACGTCTGCCTACACCGCTGACACAGGCACACGACATCATGATCCTATCAAAGATATGAAAATATTGTCATTATGGACAAATTTCACATCATCATACCCGTACCTTGGGGAAAGATCACACTTTTATTTCAGGAGTCTACGATTATCTAAGGCACCCGCTCTTTCGAGAAGGCAGGAGGTCCTAACTTGAGTGTTTGCAATCTAATCGCCAAGGATATATCGAGGCCAACACTGTTGCAGTAAACGACTCCCTCAGATTATATTAAGACCTTATCCCACATCATACCACCACCTCAGATGGATCCATAATCCTTACCCAAATAGTATCCTCATTCAGAAACTTCAACATGTTCCTTGGTCACTTTACTTATGTCTCAAGCAGCTCAGTAATGTTGACTTGGTCTATCTTTTAAATCCACAACCAGATCTCACACAACAAAACTTACCTCTTTCGGTGCTGGAGGGAAATTACAATGTTCCGGTCGGAAGCTGGACATTACTTGAATGCTCGCAAAGAATGTCGAGCGTCACCTTATTGACTTTCCTTGGCTAAACGCCAAGCATTATGTCACATTGACGCTTGATCAGGAATCAGGCGAAGCTTCAACAGCTGGTCAGAGACTGAGTGTCAGAGGAACGCTCCCATGATCGAGAACCAACTGTTTATGACGTACCGGTCGGCAGCCAGACGTTACTTGAACGCTTAGCGTCATTTGAGTGACTTGTCTTTCCTAGATGTCAAGCATTATGTCACATTGAATGATTGGTCAGAGATTGAGCGTCAGAGGAACGCTCCTATGATCGAGAACCAATTGTCACCCGCACCTAGGGAACCAAGGGGCAGTCGACCTAGGTAGCACCCGTGCGCATAAGATTTTTGGACGCCCACAAACCCTAGGGTCTGGAGAAGGATAGTTTCAATGCTTCGGGTGAGAGCCGAACTGTTGAAACCGTGGGTATTTCAGGTGGCAGCTGAACTATCTACTGAACGGTTGAATAGCAATCAGGGTTCCTTGCGAGGTTTTGAGTAACACTTGGACTTTTGGTATGATATCTCGGCTGGCTACCAAGTATCATCAGAGTATTCCAAAGGAGGATCGAACCGTCTACTCAATACCCGATTGGCGAACAAACGTCACTTTAACATCTGACTGGCATCTAGATGAAATTCGGACACCTCATGTGGCAGATGAACTGTCTATTGAACGGCCAACTAGCAATCAGATTCCTTTCAACATTTCGAATAACAGTCAGACTATTGTTTGATACCTCGGCTGGCTATCAGGTATCACCTCAATACTTTGAGTGAGGATCGAATTGTTACTTAATATCTGATTGACGAACGGACGTCACTTCAACGCTTCGAAGAATAATCGAGTCATCTGTCCGAAAAGCTGGCTGGCTACCAGATATCACTTCAGAGTCTCAATTATAATCGAATCGGAATGGAACATCTGACTAGCACCCAGATGTCACTTCTAAACGATTTGAATAACAATCAGACCAATTGTTTGGTACCTTGGCTGGATACTAGGTATCACCTCAATACTCCGAATGATAATCGAATTGGCACTTAACACTTGGCTGACAACCAAGCGTCTTCGGTTCAGGTGGCAGCTGAATCGATTCCTACATATTTGACTTGTGACCAGATGCACTGTCGACACCTCAAGAAACAATCGGATAACCTCTGGGATATCTTGGCTGGATACCAGATATCACCTCAGTATCTCGAATGATGATTGAACCGTCTACTCAATGTCTGAATAGCAACCAAATGTCTCATGAACGCTCCGGACAACAATCGGATTATCTGTTTGATATCCTGGCTGGCTACCGGATATCACCTCAGTACTTCGGATGGAGATCGGAAAGTCACTTAATGTCTGATTGGCAACCAGAGACGATTCGAGTGGCAGTCGAATCGTTCCCCTGATACCTTGGATGAAAACTAGATACCACTTCAATGCTTCAAATGGTAACTGGATCGTCTACTTGATATCATGGCTGGAAACCATGTATCAACGCAACGCTTCAAGTGACAAGAGAATCATTTATTTCATATCTTGGCTGGAAACCGAGTATCATCCCAACGAAAAGAAATCGAACATTGTCAAATGTCACCTCAACGCTTCGGGAGCAAACCGAATCGTCACTTTGAACATCACCAAATGTCACTTTTAACAGAAGTCACTCCGTCACTCGACGCTCTATGCCCATTGAACGAGCGTCCGCTTCCCGGGAAAGGTCAAGGGGCAACCGACTCGGGTCGCACCCGCGCGCATAAGATTTTAACTCCCATAAACCCAGGGGTTCGGCGTCTTTAACGTCCACAAGCCCAGGGGCCTGACGTTAACTCAAAAAATAAAAAAATAAGAAGAAAACAATCTCAAGCACCGCATCAACCAAATTTAACGATCTGATCAGGAATCAGATGTCACTTTCAGACAACCTCGACAAAGATCAACATGGAGTCTAAGAAACCCACTTCGGGAAGTCCATGCCTTATAAATACAAGATTCATACCAGAAGAGCCTAAACCTTGATTCCTCACATTACAAGGAGAACTCCGAAAACGAGAAGATTACAAGCGTCCAGCGACGGCAGTCAACCGAAACCTCTACAAGCTAAGAATTCCAGAGACTGTTGTCCCCTACAATCCAAAGTCCACAAAAATATATATAATAATATGATATATTAATATTGCATTGTAGTAGTAATATTAATGATAAAAAAAACAAAAAATATATATAAATGCATGATAGGACCGCTAATTGTATATTTACAATTCCCTAATAGCTCACGACACACAATCCTTTGATTTTCCCGATCTAGAGGTGCTCTTGACCATGTCGGAGGTAATTAACAGCAGGGGCTTGCGCCTACTGGAAAGAAAGGAGCCCTTCAAATAATAAACCCTCGTGAGAACTCAAGACCGTACAGTTACCGCACTTCGGGGTGGTATCGGTATCGGCCTCTTGAGGCTCGCGAGGGGTATCTGATCCGCATTCTTTTTGCCCCTCAATCCGAGACCGAATTTTCCTCTGTTGATCCGAGGGCCGTGAAAAAGTGAGAGAAAAGACAATGTTGGAACGGGCTGTTCTAGACTGGGAGGCCTTGTTGGGACGGGCCGCCCCATTGGTGGGACAGTCCATTCCAATACTGTCTGAAACTGGCAATGCGCTGTGCAAAATGCGTTAAGTTACCGTTTTTTCGATTTTTCGATCCCCCATCAAGCTTATCTAGTGGACTGTATGTAGTCGAGTTAGATGCAAGAAAGAAAATAAAGGAGAGAAAAATAGAAAAACAGACCTGAAATGGCTCAGAATGGTGGTGGATCATGCGGTGGAGGTGCTGATGGTCCAGGTCCAAAGAAGTGGCTAGCAATGCGGTTGAGCAGATCGTCTGTCCTCGCATTCCGCTCATCTTGCTGCTGCCTCCACCTCCTGTTCTCCTCCCACTCCTCATCAAAAGATGCTTGCAGGTTCCACTGAGCGGAGTGGATATCCTGCAGCATGTCATAGTGCCTCTGATCAAATCCCCTGCCGTATCCCGGCTGCCACTGAAATCTGTCATGAGTATGTGGCGGAGAATGGGATGAATGAGTGGAGATGTCCTCCATACGGATCCCGCCCCAAGTAATGTGCTCTCCTGGAGCACCATCAAATGGCTCAATGTGGAGGGCATCAGGAAACTGAGAAAGGTGGCTAGACGCAGTCTCTGCCTCTGCCGATGTACCGGCGCCAGCTGCTCTAGCAGCGGCCTCCATCTCAGCCAATCGCTGCTGCATCTCTCCTTTTGCGTGGTTGATCCGATGTCCATCTTTATCAACCAGCAGCCAGGTCCTTTTGCTTTTGAGATCAATGGACCTGGTGAATGGGAACGGGAACCCGTGGCGCCCGTAGCAGAACTGGTACTCAAATCCGACCTGAGCAACCATCCCAATCTCAACCAACTGCTTCATGCTCAGCCGGTTTGGGCCCCCGCTTGGCCTTAGACTGTCCCAATCCAGATCAGTGTCATACTCCCTGATCAAGTGGGTCACGTACCCGCCCACTATGATCTGACCCGTGCCCGATATGAGGTTGTTCGCCTGCTTCTCGAAGTGCCCCATCATGTAATAGGCGAGGTTGAGCTTGGCATCCCCCTTCGGATAGAATATCTGGTTGAGGATTGCATGCTCGCCACGGGTCAGCTTGACACCCGACTCACCTTTTGCGAAAATAGTGAGTGAGAGCATCCGCTGAATGAAGCGGATGGTTGGGTGCTGGATGTGGGAAGAGAGACGGGTGTTCAGCGGCTGGTTCTTCTCAAGTGAGAGTTCTTTCCATAGGTCCTTCTCAACAAACTCATCACTGATGTCCCCGTTTTCAAGCCCCCCAAAGATCCGGGCCATGTCATTCTCATTGCAGACCTTCTTCTTTCCATTCACATGGAAAGTCATCTGCCAGAGGTCGCCTCTGAAAAAAAGGTCAAGAGTGCAGAGGAACTCCCTGGTGAGAGAAGTGTAAGCTGGAGCCCTGATCTTCTAGAACCTCGGGTGAAACCCGACGGCTCTGGTAAGTCTGTAGAAGTCATCATGGATGCCCAGCTGATCTAGCACCCGTAGATCTATCGCTTTGGTGCATTGGAAGTGCTTGTTTCTGAGGTTCTTGAACCTATTCTTTGCTTCTTGGCCTTTGAGCCTGATTCGCACATCGGCTAGCTCAATGTCGGCCGGCTGTGAGGGGTACGTTTGCGTCTCAGGGACGAGATCCTCCGCCTCCTCTTCTTCTGACTCTTCCTCGGCCTTAGCCTCTACATCAGCCTCTGCATCAGCATGCACTGTAGCTTGCTCTGGCTGCACGGTCTCAGCTTCAGTCCTAGCCGACTGAGCTGTGTCGATCTAGTCTGTCTGGTCGTCAGCCATGTGAGAAACTGACTCGAGCTCGGACCAGTAGCACATGTAGGGAGATTGCTGTCTAGGCTCGTCCCAACCGGCGTACAGAATGACCTGGTCGGGGTCCTCAACTGTGTATGGAGTCTGAGAGGCGAGAGGCGGGTTGACCATGAACTCGCCCGGATCCAGCGGGTACTTGTCAAGTGGCGGAATTAGACAATCTTCTTTTGTTGACCACCCACTAATAGCACTGGTGAATGATCTGGGCACGCGGATCTTCTTTTTGCCCCACTTTCCACTGTTGTTCGCAGAAATACTTGGAGATCTTATCAGATAAAGTACCAGGGCTTCTTCTGGACATGGGACGGGTCGGTCTGATTATCGAGACGGGGTGGTCTGGCAAGGGAGATAGAGTTTTTGGATTTTTTTTGGTCTGGAGCGGATCGTCCTAGGGATAGAATGGTCCGTTCTAGACTTTGGGACGGAGAAGTCTCGGCTGGAACGGTTAGTTTTGGCAGTCAGTAGGTTATTAGGGCGGACCGTCCAAAAGATGCAACGGTCCGTTCCAATTTGCGTTTGGACAGAAAAATGGTTAAGTACTGGGTTTGGTTTCCGTTGATTTTTTATTGAGTTTGGTACCAGGTATAGGTTCAATGCAGTTTGGTTTGGTACTGGGATTGAAATGAGATGGGTTTAAGAGTCAATTTACCGGACAATTGAAGAAATGGTGAAGGAGGCACGGCGGCTGACGGCAGCAGTTGTGATTCCGGCGAAATTGAGGTGGTGGAGCGGAATTGATCTGAGAAGTGAGTAGAGGCGATTGAGGAGAGATGAACGGTGGTGTCAGCTAGCGAGTTCGACGGCGGAAACGGCTGCTGCGTCGGATCTGGCGGAGGCAGGTGGCGCGGCAGAGGTGGTGTAGCGAGAAAGAGAGAAGATGATAGAGAGAATGAGTGGGTGAGGTGCTAGGTTTCCGGCGAGACGGCGGCGACAGCGTTGATTCGTCGGAAACTATCGGGGCAGGGAGAAGAGATTGGGAGAGAGAGGGGAACGATTTCGAAATGGGGTGAGAGGGATAGGATGGGGGCGGATGGGCTTAGGTAAGTGGGTTAACGGGTCGGCTTAATGGGTTTAGGATAGTGGGTGGTTACACGTAAAGAGACGCGTAACGGTCAGTTTTCAAAATGGGACGGTCCGTCCTATGATTGGGGCGGACCGTTCCATTGGGCTAGCCCTCATGCTAAACACTATCCCGTCCTGGTCCAAACTTGGCCGTTCCACTGGTTGGGGCGGGCCGTTCTGATGGTGGGGCGGTCTGTTCCAATCAGTGTTGGGTCCCCTAAACATGTCTTTTTTTGTACTTCCTCGATTTTCCGATGTTTTCCTCATCTTTTCACCCTGAAAATAATTAAACACACCACAAATTAGGCCAAGAATTTAGGTATTTGTCCTACTCCTAATTTTTTTTGTATTTTTTTTGTTTTATAATTTTTTATGTTTTTGAGTTTTTTATGCAATGTAAATTAAAACTAAATAAACTGTAATTTTAAAACCCTTGGGTTGCCTCTCAAAAAGCGCTTGTTTAAGATCTCGAGCTTGACCCCTAATGTCTACATTGCTGCAGGTGAGGGGTTGGTCAAAAATTGCACTTCCCCTCCTTTTGTGCTAGCATTTCGATTGACGTAGAACTTGAGCCTCTGCCCATTCACTTTGAACGTTTCTGAGCCTTCTTTGCAGATGTCAACAGCACCAAATGGGTAGACCTTCTTCACCATGTATGGGCATCTTCATCTAGACCGTAGTTTACCTGGAAATAGCCTCAACCTGGAGTTAAACAGCAGCACCAGGTTACCTTCTTGAAAAGATCTCCTTTGGATGTTCTTGTCATGCCAAAGCTTTGTTCTCTCCTTGTACATCCTTGCATTGTCATATGCATTCACCCTGATCTCCTCCAGCTCTTGCAAGTCCATAATTCTCTTTTCTCCAGCTAATTTGTAATCCATGTTGAGTGCTCTCACAACCCAATACGCCTTGTGTTCCAACTCAACTGGCAAGTGACACGCTTTTTCATAAATCAACTTGAACGGGCTCATACCAATGGGAGTCTTGAATGATGTCCTGTATGCCCAATCTTTCCTTGTGCTACCCACCGTCTTCTGTAGAATATTCTTTATCTCTCGATTTGATATCTCAATTTGGCCACTAGTCTGCGGATGGTATGGTGTTGCCACCTTGTGTCTTACTCCATACTTTTGGTCAAGTTTTCCCAAGAATCAAATGGTGCATCATTAAAACTGTTAAGCCAATCCTCAGCTTTGCCCCTAAGAGAGAAAGGAAAGAGAGTTAAGCGGATTATGTTGGGATCTGCGTCTTCGAGAACAAGAGTTGTGTAATTTCGCAAGAAGCTCTGCAAATGGCGATTGGCATCTTCACTGGGAGCTCCACTGAAAGCTGAATCCTTAATCAAAGCAATAAGGCACGGGTTGTAGTAAAAGTCACGGGTTCGCTCAGCTTTTGGTGGTCTAACTCCAAGTCGGACGTTAGTCGTTGTTGGTGCACTGATCTCTCAAAGAGGGCGAGTTGCTTCGGCCTCCCTAGATGCCTCAAGGGCTTCCCTCAAGGCCCGCTGGACGGGAGTCTCCTCAGGTCTTCCCCCATTGCCATTCGCATTACCGTCCATTTCTTCGGTGTCAGGTGGTGTCTCGAGTGGCATCAAAGATGGTTGTGCTCTCCCTAGATTTTTGCGGCCTCGCTGGTAAAACTGGAGAAACGGCTGAACAAGTGAGATTTCTTCCTCCTTTGTGAGCTCTACTAAACCTGGGTGGTGCGTCCTAAAATGGGGCGGACCGTTCTAGATGAAGATGAGCTCGGTTGTTGGTTATCTTCTCCTTCTGCTGGTTGACGGAAATCGGTATCGCGTGCGTTGGCTATCTCCTTATCATTCTTAGCCAGCGTATATGACTGCGAATTTCAAAAACCAAAGAAAAGGTGAAGAGAAATTTGAAAAAATTTAAGTTAAAATGAAAGTAAAACTTAGAAAAAGACACCGACCTCGGCAACGGCGCCAAAATTTGATCGGTGCTGAGGGTACTGGTCAAATTAAATCCTTAAAACCCGATACTAATTCGTTTGTTATACAGTTTAAGGGTCGAATCACGGGGATGGACTATTACTTTTCTAAGTTTAAACAATTCAAATTAAGTTAAATTCTAAAGTCTAACAAACAATTCAGTCTACGAACAGGTCTAAACAGAAAGTGAAACGCAGGATTAAAAACCTAATTAACCAGAAAACTTAACTAACAAAGAGATAAATCAGTTGACGAACGATTAGGGGTTCAGGTTATCTAACTTTTCTTGTCTGTCAAGGTTGGGCGGACCGTTCCATTTCTGGAACGGACCATCCTGGACCCTATCAGATGGCTAGAACAGGCCGTTCTGAATTAGGCGTCCCCTCTCGTGCGGTCCGTCCTGACTCTAGAATGGGCCGTTCCAATCATCCGATACTTGTTTTATCATCCTACTTAATTATTGCTGAGTGTTTTTACGTAAATTAAACCAAACCTAACCTACAGACTTGCGCTCTAACTTCCGTTCAGGTCAAGTTGAGGGGTTCTGCTTGTTAACTCCTAAAACTCCTAAATTTTAACTTCTGTTTCTTGGTTTAGGGGTTTCAGAATGATTTATGGGTCTTGGTAAACTCTCAACCTTTCAGTTTATTGAGTAAAACTCTAATTGCTTAGAATTTGATTAAATCCTTTCGGATATCGCCTACCTAATTAATCTTAGTGTTATTTGGTTATTGCAATCTGATTTTGACTTGACAATTAAACTATGCCTTTGTTTAACGCAACAATCAAACTTAAAACAATATCAAATTTCAACAGATAGATGGCAAATTAAATCACAAAAATCATAAACGTAACTTAACTCAACTAATAAAGAAGTATTCAAACAAAACAAGCAAATAAAAGAAAAGTTAACAAACCATAGCCCCCTAAAAACTAACTACTCTACTAAATCCATGCAAGAAAAAGCAGGTTTCATCATACAAAGACACAAAGAAAAGAGAAAAATCAAGTTACAACAAGTCGTGCTCGAAAATCTCCAACTTCTACGCTTTGTCCTGTCTGGGGCGGCCCATCTTGATCCTGGGGCGGTGTTGGGGTGGCCCGTCTCTACATGGTCTGCACTGGTTCGTCTGGATCGTCTCTGCCTGACTGCTGCACTTGGTTGGGACGGCGCTTCCTGATGTTGGGGCGGCCCGTTCCAATCTGCCTGTGTTGCACAACTTAGTCGAATTCCTCCGTTCTTCGTGCCAAAATGTGATGAACCTGTCAAAAAACTTGCCGGGCTACGGCTGAACTTTCCTACATCCAATATTAGCACAATTTAAAAACAAAATGAGTAAAAAACACAAGTATTTGAACACAATTTGGGGCTTATTCTGGTTGAAAATCAAGTACGGAAACCATACATCAGCATGCATAACTAAAACTTTAAAGAAATCAACTCAAACACTAAATGTTGCTAACAAAACCTTGCATGCAACTAATACTAATAGAAAATATCATTTTCAACTCATTATTTAAGCTAAATCCCAGAAATTATTCAAGAATCGAAACGATTTGAAGAAAAATGAGTTCTTACCAAAATGGTGTTCAAATCTGAAATTTCTTTGCTTGCATGTACTCTCCTCATCTTCCTCTTTCTAAATATGATTTTTCTTGCATTTTTTAGAATTTTTATCAATTTATTTGGGGGGCTATTTGTGGAGCTTGAACATGGAAAAAGAGGAAGAGAAATTTCTGTTGGAGGAAGAAGTGGGTGGGAGAGAAAAGAAAATAATGGCTGGTGGGGAGGAGGAGAATGGAGTTAGATATTATATGGTGGACTTTTACAAAATGGTCTTTCATTTCCTATAAAATTACTGGTTCATTTAAAATTTCTAATTTAAGCACAATTTCAATAAGTTTGAGATTTATTTAAATCACAGAAACTTTGTACTCAACATGAAATCAATCTTAAAAATAATTTTACATAGCAACAAAATAATGAAATATGCAAAAATGATAATCCTAAATACTAGGTATCACAGCACTGCTCAGTGAATGTTGACCGCGATGGCAACGATGGCACAGAGCGCAATGACAGTAATTAATTTTCCTTTTCTTGGGTTGTAATTTGTAAATTTAAACTAGGCCTTTTCCCTTTCTCTTTTTAAGATATTATGGCATAAGGGCCTTTCATCGGCCTTCGAAAGAACAAAAACAAAGGTAAAACCAGAGGCGGAGGGGGTCAGAGTCTTAGGCAGGTTCCATCCGATTCAGGAGAGAGGAAGAAGAGAGTGGGGTCTGTGGGTTCCGCCAATGGCGATGAAGAGAGAGAAGGGAGATGGATCGAATTGGCCGAGAGAAAGAGAAAGGAGCGAAAAAAGAGGAACGGGTAGGTGACAACCCGTTTCGGAAATTAGGGGCGGGGGGTTGGGGAGGAGAGAGGAGATTCGATCAGACGACTGAGGAAATTCAAAGAATTTGATTTTGATCCAACAATCCAGATCAGAGGAAAATGATTTCGATATATTTGACCAGTGAATTCAGTTTTTAATACAATTTCAATTCGTAGAAATTTTATAGTTTAGATATTTGAATCTTTGTTAATTGAATTTATTTGTTTGCTTGAAGTTTTGCTTAGACTTCATAATTTGATTTTCATTTTGTAATTATATTATAAATTCTGATAATTCCCTGTTAAATTCAGATCGACTATTATTTTATAGTAGTTTTAATTAGTTTAGTCATTATTAATAATGATAATAATAATAATTATTATTATTATTATTATTATTTTGAAATTAAATTTTATTTCCAAATTTTACCAGCAATTAAATTTATAAGTTGTTGCTAAACATTAACAATTTATCGAATTTAAATTTTATATGTTTCAAAATTACGAATTTTCACAATATATATTAGACCTTACGTGACTGATGCGCTCTCTTACCAACATTGCAAAATACTTATCTTTGAGCTCCAAACAGCTAGTTTTTTTTATATATACGTTTTGACCATACTTGGCATCAAAATACTACCCGAACAAATGATATTCACTGTACTTTTGTATTATATTTGGCAAGATTGGATACTGCCATGGAATTTGACTTGTTTTGTAGGAACTTAGTGGATTGGACATAATTTTTACATAAAAAGATAGATTTTGAAGAAACAAATAACTAAATGGAATCCATAGCATTGTAGAGCTCATCCTAAAATTTTCAACGATCTTTGAATCACCTCAATCGGAGTCCGGATGAAGAAATTACGGACAAAATATTATGAGTGCTCGATTCTGGAATTTCGGTCCGAAATCCATGTATGGAAAGTGAAATTTGGCAAGTTTCGAAGAAGGAAAGAAGATCTCTTGTCCTAGCCGCCTCCTAGACTTTTCCTTGGTGTATTTAAGCATGAATTTCGACTAGAGAGGCAGAACCCACCTTCCATAGCATATTTTCCACCTTTCCACTACCGTTTTCACACTTTCGGCGTGAGATTTCACCTCTCACAGCGGAGCACGACCATGACAGCAATCTTGGAGCGATTCAGGACGCGACGGCGGTAGAACCGATCCAACCACAGGTTCAGACGATCGATATCTCGAGTTAGAAGCGATATTTGGTTTATTCCTTTCTTTTTTTCTTGATATTTTGATTTGATGGAGTTTGTATCTTGTTTTGCTTGCATATTTGGCTAGTTAATGATGTCTTAGGTGTAGTTAGTAGATTAGTTTAGTATTTTGTGATGACTTGATTGCTTTATATTATGATATGTAATATGTTTTGTTGAGAATTATAACTTGCTTGGTTAATTTAATTGTTTGTTTGATTGTTTTACCTATTGATGAACTACAGCACCATTAGGGCATTAAACTAGAACAAATAATTAGTTAGTTAAGCACTTGAGGTAAGCCAATCGCTCGAAATAGGAGGTTAGTTTACAACCGAAAGGTGAAGCTTTTATTGATCCGAAGGACTTTAAATACCTCTAGAAATCTAATCAAACATACTTAAATAACTAAATCAGAACGAAAATATAGGTTTAGTTATTTACGTGGTAAAAATCGAGTTCCAAGTCAAGTCAGAACCGAAATCGCAACAGCTCAGGTTAGGACTAAGGTCTGGTCGTCCAGTAACCTTCACATAGTATTGTGTAAAAATATCAAGTCAGAACAGAAGGTCTAAAGCAAGTTTCGACACGAACAATATGGATTTCGGTCCGAAATATGCCTCTGTCTCAGTGAAAATTGTAGACAGAGCCACTTTAGAGCTAAACTAATTGAACACGAAACTCTAAGACATCCCTTGCATTTATTTAGAGCCCAGAAAATAACAAAAATCAATCAAAAATAATTTATTTAATTGCACTTTAGATAATTGTCTTTATAAATCATAAAATAATTAAAATTATCTTGTCTAGCTTTCGTGAAAAAGTAAAATCTAGTAATCAATTGTACCGTCCCTTTGATTCGACCCTTAATTTTACCAGGACGACTAGCGAGGTAAAACAAGGTATAAATTTATTTGATATCGCGTTTAAAACCTTCATCATTTTCACATTCTCTTTTATTTTAGCATTTCTAAGCAATATCCTTATGATTAATTAATCACAATCAAATACCACATCAATTAATTCATAACTAGATTTTGAGTGATATTGAATGAGATTATATTTCTCATTATTTATGTAAGGATTTTAGAGCTTGTATTGGGTAAGACGATCTACCTCGAGGTCTTCATTTTGACGAGGCGATTTGGCTCAAAATTGTAGTTCCGTTCATTGTGGGATATAACGCAAGACATCATTTTCGTGGTTGCAAAACTTCCGACTAAGACTAACTTTTTCTAGCTGACCAGAACTCCGTAATCAAGTTTGTGTGTCTCTTGTCCTTTTTTATTTACTTAATTAAATTATTTTCTTGTGAGTTTCATTAATTTTCACAAAATTGACCAAACAGATATAGTATTCGAAGTTGTCCCTATTCACCCCTCTAGGCTGTAGGCCGTAGTTAGAGACAACAATTTTAAATAGATAATATATGGAAAAGTTCATAAATAGATATATAGCGAGAAGTAGTGTTCAAAATAGTATCATATGCTTCAAACTTTTAACAATAATTATATATTTTGTTTTCTGATTTCAAAAGTGTAAGTTTAAAGGCTGCCAGCAGTGGCAATGACATATGTTGGGATGACCGTGCTAATAGCGTCAACGCACCAACATCATAAATTTTACATTTTGACATGTTTATTACTAGAATTTTACTTTTTATTATTCAATATTGTCAATACTTCTTATCAATAATTATCTTTAATATTTATTTTTCTGCAATATTATTATTTAAAATTGCATAATATTGTGTATTAGATTGTGAGTTTATGACGTTCCATTTTATATGAACTGATATAGTCGTTCTTAATTATAAATATATAATTATTAAGAATATTATCTCTTAAATTACATAGTTGTATATGCACATATATAAAAATTTCTATAATAGTAAAATTATTATAATTAAACATAAAAATTCCCCTACCGAATTTTTTTTTTTTTACAATTGATTAAAAAAGTTTGCTCCATATATATCCCCTAGTGTTAATAACAATGAAACTGTATTCCACACTGTAGCAAATGATAACTATTAATCAGGCTTAATGGATGACTTTGCACATTGTGCCTTAAGTTTGTTTCTAATGTGGTTAAATAGATATTTAAATATGAAGTTGTAGATCGCAATAATGTGAGTTGGTCAATGCAATGTGAATCACACATTATTTGAAAGTTTAACTGTTGCAAAGCTATTATTAGAAACAAAAAATTTCAGTTGTTATAAATTCCTAGCTTTTTACGATCAGTCATACGGTTTACAATTCATTGAAAAAGATGGAAAAAAAATTTTTGATCCCAATTTTTCTAATCATTGTTGTCATGCAATCCTCTGGTATATTTTCTTTTAACTTGTTTATAGTTTCTTGATTTTGATTACTTTTCTTCAATTATTTTGCACCATATTGTAAATATAATTTAGGAAGAAGTTGCCATAGTTTAATTAGATGGAGGTAACCTATATACTGACAATTCCTCCAATGGAAGCTAATAGTTATTCGGGCAAGAAAATAATAATATTATTTGGGGTCATGAAAGGAACAGGTAAATATGCCAATTTATTTACCATCGATTTATGTGTACTCTTGTAACTCAGTCAAATCGGATTAGTGCGTAATATAACTCAAACCTACTTTATAATTGTTTATCGATGAATTAACTAATTGTACATCTATTTGTTTTTCTCTTGGTTAATCGATCATCAAACTTTCATTTCGTTATTGTCTCACAAACTATGATTAATTATTACTTTATATATATGAGGATGGCTAATGTGCCATCCTCATATAATAATATTATTTCGTTATTACTTTCATTTCGGGAATCAGCGGTAGACGATATTTATTGAACCTATCCTCATGTGGAAAAGATAAATATCTCAAACTTAGAATCAAAATCATAACGAAATAAATAATGACACCAAAACACAATCCATATATTTATTTCGTTGGGTCATGTCCTGTACTATGTTCAATTAACATAAACATATGCAATTAAGTTGGTTACTCTTAACCTGTGATTTATAGAACTTAATCAACACTTAACTTGCATACTAATCTTATTGATAATTAATGTTCCTTGTTAATTATCAAGATTATGGACGCTTTAGATTTATTGTTGTCATTTACTACTAAATGAAACACAGTGATCTATAATTCAGATCCTCAACCTGAATGAACTGTCAACACATAAATCAAGGAACAAATGATATAAAATCATCCATAACATAAAACCATAGAAGTAGCCAAATATGATTGGCTTCTAGGACATATCTCTAACAGTATTCTATTAGTGCAAGATCACGACTCCTTGATGGGTGAGAAATCTTACAAGATTAAATATTCTATTATTTTATGCATCACTACTTTGATCCTGATCTTAGCCTAAGTCAGCATATCTTTTGCATTTATGTCTAAATTGATGGAAAATAAATTTTGCCTAAAAGAATGAGACTTTACCTTGCACCGCATTACAAGTGTATTTGTACAAATATGGTAGATTTTTTTTGAAGTATTGATGAAAGAAAATGTTGCCGCGATGTCTGGCCCAGCACAAGTGCTCAGGTCTACACCAGTGAATGTTCCCAGGTCTGCACCAGCACCCAAGCTAGAGAAGCAGGTGGTACCTACTCCTGCATCATCTTCTGTCACTGATGCTCCTGCTTTTAGTTCTAATGCTACTGACAGCAACACTGTTCAGGAACTGGAAGGTATTGTTGGCTCTCCCAAATTCTAATATGTATATGTCAAAATTGAAATTTGTGAGACCAAAGTTTTCACGGTTTAATTTATCTACTTTCTCTAATTAGATGGCCACTCCGTCTATGTGAGGAATCTGCCTCTAAATGCCACACCTCAGCAACTCGAGGATGAGTTTAAGAAATATGGAGCTATTAGGCCTGGCGGCATCCAAGTCAGAAGCCACAAGGTCTTTTATTTTCCATCCTATATTTTTAGATTGCAGACAGATAGTTTTGTCTATACCCTGCAAATATTTTCATACTTCTGTTTTTTTATTTGTCAGTCTAAAGAAAACTTTGGTACATGCACACAGGTTGTGGGACTATGTCTTTGTTTAGAGTGGGGACGTGAGATGTTTTACTGATTGTACAAAATATTTTTGGTGTTTATGATTGTAGTTCCTATTGGAAACTGAAGACTAACTAAGACATTTACCTTTATGTATAAATAACTCTCATGATTAGACTGGAGCAACAAAAGGGTAAGACTTCATCAAAGTGTAACCATTCGAACCCATTTTTCCTTCTTGCAATGAACCAAACGTAAGCAAGGAAAAAACTAATAGAGGGGCTGGGATGCTACATTACAAGTTCTGACAAGTAGGTTATAATGTGTTATTGTTTCCTTCTTTTAAGTTAATTTGGTCATTTTGCCAAAAGAATGTTGTTTGCTAGCACTTGGTTATCGTGTGCGAGTAAAAAAAAAATGTCGTTTCAGCTCGGAAGTATAAAAAACTTATGTTCTATTTTCAGAACCACATAAAAAAATTGTTTTATATTTGGAGAAAAGATCTATTTTGGCTGTCTAGGTAGATTCATGTGTTTTTATACATGTAAATTGACAGGCACGAGGGTTCTGCCATGGATTCGTGGAATTCGAGGAGGCCAGCGCAATCTAAAGTGCAGTGGAGGTACTTTATGATATATAAAACATACAAATGAGTTAATTTAACCACATTAGCTTTCTATATTCTCATATAGTTGCTCAATTGGTCCATACCAGTTTATACTTTTACATTTAATCAACTATATAGCTGTATTTATCGAGTTTTCCAGATAACTAGCTCGAATGGAATACTCATGAGGCATGGGAGGTATATTTATATCTGTAGCTTATTCTAATTATGTCGATGTTTGCAAATTTAGTAATTTATTTGCAGATTATATAAAACCTAATTGAAGCTTTTGTCAAGAGACCAGTTATCTTTTTGTTGCACAAAATGTGCTTTTGTACTGATGGGTATAGGTAATTGATATAATAAACAAATATCTTCTAATGTCCAATATACCATTCACTTAATTTGAATAAGTTGTTTCTGCTCGAGAATTCTCTGAACTATGGCAGTAAGATACAATTGAAGATTTTAGGCCTATGCTTTAACCTTATATTAAATAAAGATGCTAGCATTTTTGTCCCTTTTATTTTATTTATAAAAAAATTTTCTATACAGTTCCATGTTTATATCCATTTATTTTATTCTCCTTAATCGGGTTCCTTCTTTATAAAGAGCAATAATAAAGCAGCAGTGTGATGGATTGATATAATGCAATTCAGATAATTTAAATTTAAAAATGTAAAATTTATTTATTAATACTCCATTTATTTGATTCAAAACTGTTACTTAAAAGAGATGGCATGAACAATTTTATACAAAATTTCCTTATTTGTGCTGCATTTTCTCATTCTCATTTTATTTTCTCACTTTCAGCTAACACAATGTACTTTCCTTCGATGCTGATAACAATAATGTGTGTGAGATGATAAGCGATGCCAGCAAGATGCGACGGGATAGACTCAATCCAATTTAAGAGGGAAGCGCATGCAGTAAGTTAGATTCTTGACCTCCTCTATTTAGGTGTTTTACACTTCTATTTTTGCTGTGAACACAGGCTTTAAAGGAAGTTTGTGCTGATAGGGAAAGTATGTTAAGTTCCAACAAGAGAAGATAAGCTTTAACTATGGCATTGTGGTAAGTGGCCCTTTCTTTAATTTTCTATTTCTCTCCATGTGTTTTACAACAGAGCAGTACTAACTCATAACTAATATTGCTCTCAAGAAACACTAATTAGTAGGACTGTTTTTAATGGCGTAAGATTATATAAATTAACAGTATCCATGCACCTCAACTAATGTTGGAATATACAAATTCTTTTAAGTAATTATTTTCTTTTGGAGTAAGCGCACAGCCTATTTCGGTAGTATATATATAGTAGCATTTTTTCATGTGCATGTTAGAAATTGGGCATTGTTCTTTTTCTTTTTTGGTTATTTCTGAAACACCCATGCAAAATGAGCAGTGACTTCATATTTATAAACAGCAGTCTATATATTGAGTTGTAAAGAGCTTAATTATTTTATAAGAAAATGGTTAGCTGATAATTTAATTTTCGTAAATATATAACATATATTCATTTTTCTTATGTCGCAACAAAAGATTGTAGGGTGTGGTGGTCTTCTTAAGATAAGATTGTTGAGACTCGCTGAAGAGTAGATTGTTAGAATTGTAAGTTTACTTTTTCACAATTTTCTCTCTCGACATGTTACCTAAAAAGATCATCTATATTTTTTATGGTTTACGTTATTGGATTTAAAATATGGTTTGAAATTCGAGTGTCTATACTTTTTTTTTACTTGAATTTTCAGAGAACATTTGTACTGAATTTTATTTGAGAAAAGCTTATGAAAAGTTTGCTTTTGTATATTTGATTTAGTTTGCATTATCTTCTCTTTTATATATATGTAGGTTGAACTGTCAGAGATATCAACTGAGGTGAGAAGGGCACACCCTAATTTAAGCTATGGACTTTGATGCAGGTATGATGTATAATATTCATTCTCTTAATGAACATTTAGAGCTTACTAAAATTGAATTGTGGTAGAGGTGTCAGGTTGCTAAAACATATAATTACAGGATGTAGAAGTTGAAAAAAAAATCCTGAATTATATCGATTACACAAAAAATAAAATCATACATCATTTTAAATGCCTTTCTTTTTTGTTGTAATTAATTTTCTTTACCTTTCAATATCATAGATAGAGAACTTAAGAAAGAGCTGATGCGTTTAAACTTCATGTAGTGAACTTTGTCAGGTCTATGTGTTGTTGACAAAATCATATTTATCTGACAGTTAGTAATATCTGTTGTTTTACTGAAAAAAAATAGTTTGTTTAATAATATCTGACATTAAACTTCATGAGGCAAAGTTTGTCAAGCCACTTCTTTTTTCTTATCCTTTTGTTGTTCTGCACAACAAAGGTTAGTGCCTTTTCCCAATAGTTTCATTAAGTATATAAACAAAGGGCTACAATGTGGACTTCTTTGTCCGATTTCTTATTTGTTTCAGTATGAATGACCATTACCGGCAGAAAAATTGTTGTGCTTTCTAATCGATTCTCAAAACTTGAAGACACAAACTTCTCACTGTATATGTTTATAGTGGATATGTTCCATGATGGATTCTGAGAGTGTTTTTGTTCCTATAATATAGTCTCATATATTTTTATGCTTTTTCCGTGTTATAGTGTTGCAAACCTTCTCTTTTCGCTAAAGAATTTGTAAATTTTTTGGAATTACAATAATTAAAATCACAACGGCACAAGGAAAAATCAAGTACTGCTTCGGCCCTCTTCTCCTTCTTTTATATATATATATAGATATAGATAGATATAGATATTTATTATTGTGAATTCTTATCCAGGTTACACAATGGACAAATAAAAAAAAAAGGCCTAAAAGATAGTTTTGTGCGTGTGACTAGATTGCTATAATGATTAAACTTCTGTTAGAAATTGGATTTGATTTTTATTTGATTGCTTCATGTTATAATTTTTTCCCCTTTTGTATAACTTAGATTGCATTATATTTTTGTTTTGGAATGTTTTTTTTTTCATTTTATCTCAGTGAAGAAATGCAGGTATGAATTAAATATAAACTTTCATCGAGCGAAGCGCGATGCAAAAGCTAGTTTATGTGAATTGGGAATCATAGTGTGTTGTTAGATACCGTCTATGATTATTGGAAATAAATAGTGATTTATTTTCATGGCCAATATAGCATAAATCTTCGAAGAGTCACACAAATAAAATTTTAATCATACAGTGTATTATTTATTTATTCACAGCAGTAAGTGCAGTGGAAATATGATAAGTTGATTAATTAATTATATACCGTTATAAACTGTTATAATTAATTAAATCAAAAGGATCACATAAAAATAAATTAATGCATTTGCTAATTTCAAAATAATTATCAATAAGTTGATAATTAATTTTATTCAACATATTTTAATTGGTTGAATTGAAAATTCAACTTAATTAGAAAGGCAATTAATTGGACCATTAAATGAATGATTTAATGTGTTAATATGAGAGCTAAATATGTAAATGAAATGGTCTAATTTTATCCATTTCGTGGCCGGCTCTATAAGGGTGATTTTGTCCATGTTAAATAAAGAAAGAGGAGCATGTTTGGTCTTCTAATTATAGGCTGTTAATTAAGGAAACCTAACCAACCATTATGGAAATAACATCACCTCTTTCTCCTATTATATAATATAATGGACGAAAATTACAGAAAAATATGAGATTTTTCTCTTCCCAAAAGCTCTCATAATTTTGCTCTTTCATAGGAATTCATATGTTGAATATTAGCCACAAATTAAATAGTAAATTAAATAGTTAATTTGGTGAAGAAAAGCAAAGGTATTAGTCCTGTTCTAGGGTTTGGTAGCACAAACCTCTAGAAGATGGTTGGAACTTTTGGTGGAATTGAGGCCAGAAGCAAGGTGGTGGTGGTGAGCACGCCATCGATTTCAAAAAACTAGGTCGAGCCTTCTAATTGTGATATTGGAAGAGGTACACGATTCTCTTTCCTTTCTCATATGTGATTGATGTCTAATTACTAGATCATATGTGTTCGGAAATGCACAATTTTTAAATTTTATAGTTAATTACACTTAATTAACCACAAGCAACCATCATGCATCAAAGTAGATCTAGTGCTAATAGCAATTCGACACAAGAGAAGGTGTAGGAATTGTACCTCCCGTGAAATCGTCTTCGCGGGGCTCGACCAAGACATGGGAATCGATGCCATGCCTTCTCCACTGTCTCCACCGCGTCTAGCCGCCGCCCTCGAGTCCACCAAGGAGGATTAATCACTTTCTACAAGGTACGTGCTAGCATACCCAAAGAACAAGCCTAATCCTTATGGTTTTCTCTCTTGCATCAATCAACAACTTTGATTTAGTGGAGAGAAAAGAGAGCTCAACACATGAGCATGAGAGGAAGGGAGGGGAGGGGTGGCGGCCTAAGAGGGAGCCAAGAGAGGAGAGAGAAAGAGCTAGTTCAAGGAGCCACCAAGGGGACCTTTAAATAGAGCTCAAACTCTAGGGATAAGTTCTCCAAAATTACACCTCATGCTACCCACCTACCACCTACCAAGGCCGGCCACAATTAAGGCCTTTATGAGCCTCTTGGCTCTCTAACTTGGATCTCTAATTCACATTAATTAAAGCCCCTCTATTTTCTCTTTAATGGACTATCCATTTACTAATAAATGATGGCCAAATTAATTAATATAACCATTTATATTAAAATTGTATTGAACTAAATTATTATTAACTCATTAATAATTATTTTAGGATTAGTTAATGCATTAATTTATTTTTATATTATCCATTGACTTAATTATAATGGTTCGCGGCGGTATATAATTAATTAATCAGTCTTATCATATTTCCACAGTACTTACTGCCGTGAATAAATAAATAATGCACCGTGTGATTAATGTCCTATTTGTGTGACTCTTTGAGGATTTATGATATGTTGGACATGGAATTAAATCGTTATTTAATTCTAATAATCATAAGCGGTATCTAGCAACACGTTATGATTTCCAATTCACATAAATAGTGTACTGCTACAGTATTTCAATCCTGCATAAGAGAATAAAAGTAATTCTCTATTTTGATTTTTATGTCACACGATATCATCGTATAATCCAAGAAAGGAATGTGTCATTCTTGCAGATTATACGTTTCTTGATCTAGAGTTAATCGACTAGTTGCGCGCATACGATCCAACTCCATCAAGGAGCCCAAACAGATATCGTAACTCACTAAGTGAATTAATGAGAGACATATGGTTTTCTTGATGATTAGTTTTTTCCCGCACAATTCAAAAGAACATAAATAAAGTCCGTATAGCAGCCCTTATCGAAAATCAGCGGTAGACAATATTTATTGAACCTATCCTCATGTGGAAAAGATAAATATCTTAAACTTAGAACCAAAATCATAACGAAATAAATAATGATACATAACACAATCCATATATTTATTTCGTTGGGTCAAGTCCTGTACTATGTTCCATAACATACACATATGCAATTAAGTTGGCAACTCTTTACCTATGATTTGTAGAACTTAATCATCACTTAACTTGCATATTAATCTTATATGATAACTAATGTTCCTTGTTAATTATCAAGATTATGGACAGTTTAGATTTATTATTGTCATTCTAAAGAATGATCTACAAAGATCCACACTTCAGATCCTCAACCTAAATGATCTGTCAATAATAAACCTAGGAACAAATGATAAAATATTATCCATAACATAAACTAATATTTAAGTCATTAAATTATTGACTTCTAGGACATAACTCCAACACTATGGTTGTGCTTATTTAATTGATATTAATTAGTAATAAAAAATTAAAATTACACAAGGACTTGAGTTTCTAACAGATTAATATTGAAGGTATTAAAGAAAAAAATATGCTTATGTATCAATTATTGAGAAGTTAAGAGGTATTTGGGGTACACGGATTGGCTATGTCGTTTCTAAAATCGAATTCAGATTTTGCCATAGCTGATAGATCTGTGTCATAAATAAATTTCATAGACACTTATTATTACCTTAACTATAAGGAAAAATTTATGTATTTAAGACTACTTTTCATGATGGTTGAAGAGTTTTATTTAAAGACTTAGAATCATGGATTCAATAATTAGGTCATTAAAAATTCTGTGTGGTAATTCTACTACAGCCTTTTTAGCCAAGAATCACAAGTGAAAATGCCCACATTACCCAATGTGAGTGGCGTGGGCCTATTGCAGACCTCCCTCAGCTCCGTAATCCCATTACAACCTCTCTGGACCCACAATTCTTCATCTATGACCATACGGTGAACTAATTGGCCTCTCCTCTTCTACTACATCACGAAAGAACTAGCCCGGCTCTATACCTTCATAGCAACAAGAGGAAGTGCGGGGAGAGCCAAGCTCTGATGACACGAAATTGGTGTCTGATTGGTTGAATTCACACGAAAATAGCAGACGATAGGTGGAGAAGATGACGGCTCGAGGACGCATCCAGAGACCCCCTCTTTCTCTTTTTCTTTCTCTTTTATTTTCTCTTTCTTTCGGTAGGACCAATTACGGCCCACGGGCCCTCTTTGAATATCAAAAAAAAAAAAAAGAATCACAAGTGAAAATCGACATTAAGTATATGGCTAATAGATAGCGCATCAAGGACAATTAAGTGGTCAAAGTATACTCAAACATAATAAATGCAGGTTGATCTTTCGAATGTTGTATACAAGAAGGGGTTGCTAGTGTCCAACATGTTGGACACAAGCACTCATCCAACATGATAAAATTTCATCTTTCAAGATTAAAATAGCCGATCTAAAACTCTCAAATTGTTCTCCATAGTAAAATCTCCGTTGGGACCAAATTTTATATTTTTTCTAATTTGTTTACTATTTTTTTGAAAATTTTAAAAATGCTCAATCTAAAAAGTTATGAACCCTCCAATTTTGAAAATTCTAAAAAAAAAATAGTTAGAAAATTTTAAAAAATATAAAATTTGATTTTCAAGGATATTTTAATATAGAGATCATATTGAGCGGTTCGAATCGACCGTTTGAAATTTTAACAGTTGACTTTTCGGACCGTGTTAGACGTCCTATATGTTTGATTCTAGCATTACTCATTAAAGAAATTCAAAGATTAAATAGTGGATATATATAGGAGTTGATCCTATAATACTCATACAAAGAGGACTTACCACCACGAATCATGTATTTTATTTTATTTTATTTCAACATTTAGGTTTAGGGTACAATAATAAGTGCAGAGATCAAGTGGGAGAATATAAATATTTAATTAATTAAATGGAGTGATCTCAGCCATTAAATTGGCACATTTTGATTGCATCTTTAGTGATAATACACCATTATATATAGCATCGTTTCTATGATAGACAGATGTATATATTTTCCACTCTATTCCACACAAGATTTCTGTGAGAATGAGAAAGAGAGATATGATCTAGATCGATTTTCTAGAGATCACCAACGGTTTAGTAGTAATCTTTTTGTTTTAAGAAGGTGGCAAAGACTCCAACCAACAATCAAACATCATAACCGGAGACAACTTTAAAATTTTGAAAATTTCCGCGTATTCCTAATTAATATTTTCTTACATAGATGAAGAACTGACTTGCCAGTTTTCACTTTCAAAATTCTATTCCAGTTATATTTTCTTTCCTTTTCCCTTCTTTCAATCCATCTTTCTTTTCTTACGAAACCCATTTTACATTTTTTTTTTTAATTTTGAAGGTCGGTTGGCAAATTGTCAAGCTACAAATCCCAGTTTTACATCTGGGATCAACGGATCAGTAACAAATTCCTTTTATATTCAATAAAAACTAAAAAAGTAGAAACAGATATATACTCTTCAAACAAAATTGGACGGGAAACTCAAAATCACATCCAAAAGCTGCTCTCACAAATGTTGGGAGCACATCTTGTCTTAGCATAATATTGAGCAATGCGAACTAATAGTAACAAGATCAAATCAGAGAAATTATATGATTGTTAATGCGTTAATAGAACTCATCTTAAATGTTTTTGCTGCAGAATTGGCAAACAATATGAACTAATTAAGCAAGAGCAAATATACAACGAAAACTTTGGACACAGGCATGAATCAGTCTATATAAGAGACCTGAACCCAAAAGTCATTAAATTTAAAATTAATAACACTGCTCTGCTTTCCAAAATTTTACCTTGATAATTACCCATTTTCCCACTAAATACATAACCATAAGTGACTCTTAAAGTCTTAATTAATTATAACAAAACTAGCTCCCATAATTATAACCATAATCAGGCTGAAAAGACGGTGGTGGGCCATAATTAGGCTGATAAGCCTGTGGTGGGCCATAACTAGGCTGAAAAGGCTGTGGTGGGACCGCATAGTCAGAGAAAGAAACAGAAGAGCTAGGAAGAAGATTAGCACCATCGTTGCATGCAAACCCATAGTCATACTCATACACAGCACTGCTTTGTATACTGTTTGAATCCATAAACTGACCACCGGCCCTGCACAACTCATCAATCCGTGTCGCGATATCGGCCTTGACTCTCTCCAGTTGCATCTTTACGGCATTCAACTCGGCCAATCCCAGCCGTGACGTGTCACCATCCACACAAATGTTTCCCTGCAATGTGCGTGCCTTCTTTTTAAGTGCCTCCTTCCTTTGCTTCGCTGCTTCAAGCAATCCAGTGAGTTCAGCAAGTTGTGCACTCAAATCAGACACAGTGGCATCAGGAGCAGAGACATGACCGAGGAGTTGGTCTTGGGAGTAATGTGGCTGAGAAGATTGAGGTGAAAGATAGCGGTCGATAACAGATGGGACGTCAGGATGAATGAATGAGAAGGGCTTCTTGGCTGGGGAGAAGACGATAACCGCCACATGAGAGCCGCAGAGGATCGATAGCTCACAGGCTTTCTTGAACAACCCAGATCTTCATTTCGAGAAAGTGACCTGAGAATTAAGAGCATATGTGCATTTAACAGAAAACAATAAGTGACCTGAGAATTAAGAAAGTTACTACATCTTATCAAGCTTAATGATAAAAAGAGCCAAGGAAAGAAAATATTGAGAGACAAAAGGGAAAAAAAATAAAAAAAGAATTTGGAAGATAACAGAGCATATGGAGTCTTACTCATTGTGCAAATATAAGAATTCATATGATGCTACATTAAAAAAAAAAAGGGGGGGGGGGGGGGGGACTCTCGGTAATTCCTTCTTTTTCTATGGAATTCTTAGGGGCATTGATCTTTTAATTTTCGGAAAAAAAGAGAAAAAGATAAATGAAAAACTCAAACTCTACAGAAACCGAATTGTTTTCTACTTTTTTTTTTCCCTCACGTTGAAAATAGAGAATTTCAAACCATTTTTGTCTTACAGAAGAAAATATGTGTCATGCTGTTGATTATTTATTTTTTTGTTTGAAAAAGCAACTCAAAAGCTGGTACAAATTTCAAAACAAAGCAAATCAGAGCCCATAGCAATCTTTAGATACTCTGCAATAATGCAAGTGGATAATGGGATTCCATGTCAAGATTAAGGCCAAGAAATTGCCTATATGTTGTTCTACATTTAAAGAAAAAAAGGATAAGGAAAGATTGATACAAAATCAAAACAAATTGAATCGAAGTAAGAGTAAGAAAAGGCGCAAGAGCCAAAAACCAACCAAACAAACCAAAGCTGCCTTTCTATATATGTTAAAAAGTATTGAAGAAACAGGGAAAAGACTTTAGCCGTATGAAAGCCATGTAATGAAGAGTTAGGAAATTGTAATTACCTGGCGTGATTCTTCGCGCTCAATCCTCTTGATCTCTATTTTCTGGCGTCCCTTGCTTACTTTCCTTTTCTTGTAATTATTCGCACCAACAATAGAACTAACATGCGTTGCTTCGTTCATCTCTCTCTTTCCTACTCCCTCTCTCCTTCTCTCCTTCGATCTCTCTCTCTCTCTCTCTCTCTCTCTCGGTTGATGGTAATTATATCGGCGGCCTAATGCTTAACAAATCGTTTGCCTGAAGTGTGAAAGGGATCGGTTTAATTAATGCTGTATGAATAAAAAGATATCTTTCCGTAATTGAAAATGTTTGATTTCATAGACCCAAGTTTCCTAAAAATCATACTTCGTAAAAGAATATGAAAGAACTGGACCGACATATAAGGTTTGTTCAATGCCTGGTATAACGTTATGTTAAACATGGAGCGGATCTCTTAACGGATCTTTCTCTTATCCACCAAGTAATCGTTCGAGTTAAAAAAAAATAAAATAAAGAGTTCAAACAAAATTGCGTAAAACATAGACTGATAGCGCTGAAGCATGAAGAGTGACGTGGCGAACTATGAACAATGTAATCCACAACATAATGGTCTAAAATACAAATGTCATTGGCATTCAAACACTTGCATCGGTAATTAAAGATATCAATTCTTAAGTACAATATAGACGTACTGGTTCAAGGAAATCAGCGAGTCTTACAACACAGCGTGGGAGCGGCCTTCTTAATTTTGTATCGTCCAAATTTGCAATATGTACATTTGCAATTTTATCTCTTTATTACTAGATTAGATGCCTCGTTAACTTGCTGCAACGCAGCCACTAGAAGCTCCAAAAACTCTTTCGAAAGGCACTTATTAAAGATTTGTGCACAAAATGTAAACATAATGGTGCCATAAAGCATCAGGATTCAACGCTACAAGCATTTCCTAAGAAATAGTAGGATGCATCAAAGGGAACATATTAAGGAAAATAAACACGGACACAATTAAATTCAAATTTATGTGCCCATCAATGGTTTTGAAACTGGTATCCACTCGAAATCTCCTCGGCGGGATTCACCAGTATGGTACATGCTAAAAATGTATCGCTTCACTGCTTTCTCATTGATCTCAAATAGGAATTTCAAATCCCTTATCTACAATAAAAAATGATATTAGTTTCATAGTAAGCAAGCTGATAGATAAATCAGCACAGAGATATGCAAAATCTGACGGAGTGATAACAAACCATCACTGATTGTCATTTGGTACAAAAGCTTTAAAAAAAGTTATCTTTTTAATTTGACACCAAATCTGTGTTTAAGCATCAATTTGTTGTGGTTTTGGGTGCATTGGTGATGAATTAGTAAATGGTGACTGTCAGACCATGAACCTAAATCAGACCCGCAAAAACCTCAATTCTACCCTCGACTGCAACCAGGTCTTAAACCATATAGATAACTTTAATAAAAAAGAATGCCAAATGCACATTAATTTTCCCCTTGCAATAACTTGGATAAATAATACCAAAACAGACACTAACTGATCTCGATCAAACAAGAGAGGGTGCTTGGGTGGAGGGAGGGAGGGAGGGAGGGAGAATACCTCAATTAGAGAACCAGAATTTAATGTTATGCGCTTTTTGGCAGGTACTTCTTTACTGTTGACAAAGAGGGAGCACTTGCCAATGTTTTTTATGTGGAATGAGCCGCTCCCATCCATCTTTATCACTGCCTGAGGTCAAATAAGACAAAAATTAACTACGTCAAAACTGCAGTTACAACTAGGAAGTCATATAGCAATGCCTTGTCTGGGATAAGAAAATTACACAAATCATGAAGAGGAGAAAAGATAACTTCAGTATGAAGGTTATATGAGACAATTTGTACTTTAATCTCATGTGTTTTAGTGAATAGGAAAGTCAACTTGAAAGATTTCTCAGGTATGCACGAGAGGCACATAGAGTACAAGGATATCATCCTTTTTCATACAGTATGCCAATTATTTCAAAATTATTCTAAGAGGGATTGTTAATATTGCTGCTGACAATAACAGAAGTTCCAAATAAAATTGAAAACAGTGTACAAACCTGTCGGCGTGAAATTTTGTTCGCACGTCCTTCTTTTCCCAAGTCGATATCAACTTTAACATCCTCTGTTTCTCTTCCAATTGAAACCTTCAATTTTTAAAATAATCAGCTATATTATCAAAAGTTTCTCTAACAACATTTCAGCATGTTTATAGAGTTTCTAATTTACTACAGTAAAGATTAATTGTTGTTCTCTACCAATTCACTTTTGTCCAGACATTAGTAGCTTAATTTCACTCTCAATGTGCTTGCTTTTTGTTCATATGAATTATGAAGCATACAAATATTGAGTGCTATTTGAAAATACTGAAAAACTCTGTGTTTGGATAGGGCGGGAATAAGGAATAGGAATAAAGAATTTCGGTTTGCGTGCTTATTCTTATTCTTGTGCAACCCAAACAACATGGGAATAAGGAATAAGGGCCCTTATTCCTATACTAACAAAACCATGGTATAAGAATAATGAATAAGGATAAGCACGCAAACCGAAATTCCTTATTCTTATTCCCTATTCCCGGCTTATTCCGTTGCATCCAAATTCCTTATTCCTTATTCCTTATTGTTGGCCCTAAGTACCTCTGGACTCTTAATGAAGTACTTCAAAGTTCGGCCATAAAATACTGCAAATGCCCCCCGAGATAAGATAGCACGATTCATATAGGACCTAGCGCCTTGCTCAAGCCGAATGAGACTCTTTCTACTCTCAGCACAGTGGAACCTTGTAACTGCAAATAGGATTACAGGGGAACATTATAAAACTGCTTGCTTTTGTAATTTTGAACCAAATTCAGCCTAAATACTTATTTGTCGTGTAACTCAACCAGAAGTTCCAATTTTGCCATTGTACCACAATTTCGTCCAATTTGCATTCAATTTATCATCAATATCAAATTTTGCACCAACAAAGACTCAGTTTCAAGTTCCAACCAATTATTCCCCAACACCCAAAAGCCAAAAGCCTAAACCCTAAACGGTTAAACCCTTTTTGTGGAGATTCAGGAGAGTCTAGGCATTTTCCAAAAATAAAAGCTGAGCCAAAAGAATAAGACTTTAGCAGCCAGTTTAAAAAAATATTAACATTTAGATTCAAACAGAATTAGAAACAACTTCAGCTATTCTCACCTTCCTTTGCTAGAAGGTTTTCCTGATCATGAGGACTCAAATCCATATCCAGTATCTACAAAAAACCGTAAAAAATCACAGGAAAATAACAAATTAGCACCAAGATTTTTGCAGTACAATGCAAGTACTAGGATATCATGAAATGTATATCTTGAGTTATTTGCAATAAACACCCAAGAACGAGGTCAAGGAGAAGACGAATTTGCACTATAAATTTGCACTAATCAGTCTTTGAAAACTGAAACACTCCTATTTAAAACTTCAATCTCTTTGAGTTTTAATTTCATCAAGAAGAAGATGATAATGATGAGGTGAATTTCATCATAACTTAGCAAAGTACATATTTTCCTGTCACCTTATTACACTAATCCAATATACTAGTAGTGCCTATATGAACTGTTAATATCATCGCAGTACTGCAAAATATCGCTTCAAATTTAAAATATAAAAAGAAAAAAAGAATGCTGAATTTATGATTCATACCAAAGCCTCAATATCAGAAAAACTAGGAACTTCAGTGTCACTCTCCTCTGGACCTTGTTGCTCTTCGTGGTCTGAAGCAGATGCAGTTGGCAGGTCTGGACCAAGACCCATACCAGCTATATTGCATTCTTCTAATCCTGTCATGACAGGTTGAGTTGATGGTTCACAGTTCCCAGGAAGATCAAATTGACCATCCATTATGGCATTACACCCCATAGGTACACTTACAGGGTTCGAGAAATAGTCCATCTGATTAGGCGTCTGAACTGGTTTGTCTGGTTCTGTCTCCTTGGGTTTTTCACAAATATCACGATCACCCATATCTTGAGGTGCAGGAACTTCATTCATTGCAGAGTTCAGTTCATTTGAGGCAGTACTGTTTTGTCTAATGACATTGGATGCTGGTACCTGATTGGGACCATATTCGACTGAACTGCTGGAAGGATGCACCGCAGGAGTCAAACCCACCTTTTGTGGCAAAATAGAAGGTTCTGTTGTCTTTAAGGGTTCTATACTGGTAGGTACTGTTATCAGAGAAGGTATCATAGCCGGCACGGGTACAGGTGTTGCTGGTTCCATTTCCTTTAATCCAATCAAACCTCCGGTAGTCGGCCTTCCATCAGCCAATGGCATAGCAGAGGAGGTAGCCATATCTAAATTGTGCTCATTAACCTTATCGTTGGGATTGAGGCTAGGGTTAGGAGTAGAGTTATGATGAGCATTTGGGTTTGTCAATACATCGTCAAAGTCTAAATAGTCGTTGTCAGGTATATCCCAACTTTCAGTGTTCAACATACAAACCATGGGTTTATCAACTGGGACGACCTCAGCACCAACTGAGGTGCGGACGTTATTTATTGTATCATTGCCATCAGAAGCAGACTCAGTGACTCGTAGTTCTACACTGGGTTCATTCGTCTGATTAACTACCTCATCCTGTGGAGAATTCAGAAACATGGAACAAGATGTATCTCCGATCTCTACCTCATCCATGAGAAACAAGTCCATCGAGAAATCAATCAAATCATTCATTAGTTCACTGCTGGATCTCGCTTCCTTGGCCTGGGAAAGTGCCTCCTGCTGCTCCTCTCTCTGGATAGATCGCCAAAAAGGATCAGGATCCCGTGACACTGGTTCACCTCCACTCTTTCCATCACCATCCGACTCAGCGATTTCTAAATCTTCTCTCTCCTCGATATCTGGGCAGATCTTAGGAGACATGATGAGGTTATCAGTATAATCAGGTGGAGGCTCAAATGCAGGGCCCCCACCAGATTGATCAGATAGAAAGGGTAAAACATCATTACTTTCAAAACCATACTGTGGCAACTCATTGGCTACAGCTGTCTCAGCTGGCTGGTATGTGCACACCCGCTTGCGCATGGAATAATACTGGCTCCTCACTGAATCAGCCATCCTCTTGTAAGGATTTGAGCTAGGATTGGGACTTGGTTTGATGGGAGGGTTTGAGGAAGTACTTGACTCATATTCAATCATGCGAGCAGATGCCTCTGCTGACACCTCTGGGTCATAGAGTAGGGCCCGCCACCTCTCTTGTAATTCTTTCAGGGAGAAACGGCGAGTGAAATTCACAGCCCCTTTGGCTAATGCCTCCAGAGAGGCTCCAGACTACAGTAATTGAAAAATGAAAATTAATAAGGCTATAATGCAAACAAAAAGGCTTTGTTTTGGAAGTTAGGTGCTATATTCACAGAAGAAATAAAACAAAGAACATACTATTTCACATATTGCAAATTACTATCAACATCTCCCACAGCTGCAAGTACTACCCAACTTAAGTAATTTCCAAATAACGTCTTGAGCTAGGTTAGCGAGATAGAAAAGTATGTTATGTTCAGTTCATTATCGACAAATTCCCCCCAATTATGCAAGTCCTTAACTTTTTTTAACATCCAATGAGAATGGAGCTAAAACAAAATAAATCAGCTCAGATGTTGGTCAGCAATATCAATAAATTTCTAAAAAAAGAGCAATTTGGCCAAATGAAGTAAATATCAGAGGCAAGCCGGTCCTTTTTACAAGTCTCGCATTTTTTTACAACTTGAACATGAAAAATATTGGGTTTTATCTACGTGATGGGTGTAATTTAGAGACAGATGGGAGAACCGGAGAAGACAAAGATAATGTACAAAATTGTCTAGCCAGCTTAAAACTACTCCCTTTAGGAACTAGAGATTCATAGAATGAAAAAAATAATAATAAATAAATAATGACAATGCTGCAACCATCCTTAACTGGTGGTGGTGTGTTTTGGCTGAGCGGCAGGAAAAGAACAGCATTCATGGATACTAAAAAAGAAAATAACCAGTGCCTACGAAAATCTTCTCTTCCACCCCCCCTCCCCCAACACACACCCATGCTTTCTAATGATGCTTCAATTCGACACTACAAAATAGTAGGAGAATAGTATGCAACTGAAAAAATTGGCTTAAATTCTGACAATCCATGCCAGTAAGGACTTGTAGTTATCTCTGCACACAATTGCAGTATTCTTGCTCAGGGTTCTCTATTTTAGCTGCTTGTTGTAATTTTGACAAAGCACGAGGTTCCTATTAGCAATTTTCCACGAAATTTTTTTGCTCGCCAATCCATTGTTTACCTTACCAGAAAGAAATCACACAAAAAAGGAAGCACAGTTACAAATTAACAGAAAAAAGGTACCTCGATAGAGTTTTTGAGTAAGATGTCGTCCTCTGGGAGCCACTTGGCGACCTCCGACGAAGACGGAGAGAGAGCTCCCATGGCCTCTCTCTCGATTCCAAAACAATAGTAGGGTTTGGAAATAGGAGATTTTGGGGGAGGTGGGGAGGGAGAGAGGGAGAGAGGGAGAAAGGGAAGGTGAGGTTTTTAGGAAAGATGCTTTCGTTCTCTCTAGCTGAAGTCTCAACTCTGAAGAGGAAAGGGAGGGTATCCTCGGGAGAGTATCCTCTGGATGGTTGTATTCAACCATCCAGTGGACGTCTTTAGATCCGAGCCGTCCGATTTAATCTCAACGATTAGATTTTTTCGGGCCTATCAATCCAGGTATCATGCACGGGGCATCTATAACCATTAAAATTAAATCAGACGGCTGAAATCTAAAACCATCCATGGATGGCCATCCAGAGGATGCAGTTCCGGGTATCCTCTGCCAACCTTTTGAGGTTGGTAGAGGGCCAACTCTTGATCCGAGCCGTTCGATCTAATCTCGACGGTTAAGATTTTTCGGGCCTATCAATCTCAGTTACATGCACGGGGCTCCCTTAACCGTTTAGATTAGATCTAACGGTTTAGATCGAAAGTTGTCACTCTACCAACCTTAAAAGGTCGGTAGAGGATGTGATTCCAAGAGGAAACGCCTTTTTGCGTATCGCCCCTTCAATAGTTTCAAATTTGGGAAAGGTCTTTGGATAAACTATAATTAGTCCGAACAATTTGTATTGAAAGCATATTATATGAATATAACTTGTATTACGGACGGAGGTAAATACGAATTGGTTATTATGAAAAATTGTATTGAAAGCATATTATATAAGAACCCTTTTTTTAAGGGAAAATCAGTCATATACCCCTCAAATCTTCTTCAGTTAGTCATATGCCCTTCTATTTTTTAATATTGTTCATTTACCCCTCTAATCTTCATTTATACAGGCATTTATCCTTTTTATTATTTTAAATGATATATTAATTCAAAAAAATAATTCGCTGAAAGTTATGACTAAAATATCCCTTCCTTCCCTCTCTGGACTTTTCCCACCTTTTGATGATATATTCATCTACCAGGCTAAACATGGACTATTATTTAATATGAAAATATACAATTAATTTGATAGAAATATTAAATCCAAATTGTTAGAATCAGTAGATCCCGTTCTCTTTAGAATTGCATCTCTAAACTTGTGGTACTTTTGCAAATGATGTTGAACAGCAATCAAAGCAAAGAGTAGCGTTTTTTTTTTTAAGACTTATGAGAATACTAATTTGCGTTAGTCTAGACTTAGAGAGATCAGTTTCCTGCCAATATTGGAGTTGAAGCATCTTAGCATCTCCTGTTAATAGTGTTATAAGAGAGAAATCAGATAAATATACAATACTTTACAAGGTATTTGAGAGAAGCTTGTATTCTATGAATGATTTAGTCAAGCTTAAATTGCATATCAACGTGTATCTACTTAAATTGCATCCCTGTAGTTTGATAGTCGTCTCCCCTTTGGCTCAACCCTATAAGGTTAATAGAAAAAGTTTCAATATCTGATCACGATCAGGGGAGTTTCATAGAAAATTTATAGATTCTGATGCTTTAATCTTTCCAAGGAGTTATCATGTAGATACACTTCTCCAAACATCAGGGTATAGTTTTATTCAATCTTTTGAAAATTTATAGGTTCTTATGTTATTTCTGATATATTAGACCGAAAGCAAGTTTTTATCATTTTTTTCCCTAACCGGTGAAGCTGAGAAGGAAAGAAGAGGGACATTTTCGTCCTAAATTGCAAAAAAAGTAGTTTTCTGAATTAACATATTATTTAATTGAATAAAAAGGATAAATGCCTACACAAATGAAGATTAAAAGGGTAAATGAATAATATTAAAGAATAGGAGAGTATATGGCTGATTGCAGAAGATTTGAGGGGTATATGACTAATTTTTCCTTTTTTTTTATCCGTTGAGTTACGAGTTTGAGTTATACGCATCATTTTTTTTTCTTTTCATCTACAGAGCTACCATATATTTTTCATTTAAAATAACAATAATAATAAGTGGTATAACCCATCACTTTGCATTACTGAAAAGCATGAATACAAAAAAAAATGTCGCAAAGATTTATCTTTATATTTTTTGTGTTCCTTCCTTTTTGTGCATATCCAAATTGTTTGTCAATTGTAACCTCTTTTAAATCAGCGCAATTTTTTTTTTAGCGTTCTTCCTCAATAATTGCTATCCCCTAAAATAATGAAATCCACGAGGAATAATTAGGTTTTCAACCAGGAATTTAAGTTTCTCATTTTGGAGTACTCCTCATTTTGACACCATTAAATTTGACACTTTGTTGCAATGAAGCTAAGTTACACGAACGTAAATGCTTATGAGTTCCTAATTTTCTATATAGTTTGAAGGACTTTTTTCTGAAAGGGCCTAAATTTTCCTTGATATATCAAATAGGACTAGGGTTTACCAAACGGTCCGGTCCAAACCCCCACGGTCCACGGGTTATCACGGGCCACGGGTTCACGGGTTCATGGGTTAAAACGGGACGGGTTAGCACGGTCCACCTCTCAAACCTAGACCCAAACCCTTGATAGACTCGACCCTAGGTGAACCGGACGGGTAAAGGCGGGCCGGTCCGGTCCAAGGACGGTCCAAGAGCGATTTTTTATAGATTTTAAAATTTGTTTCTTTTCTCATTGTTTTCATCTCAATTTTTTGTTAAATAAATATATAAAAATTCGTTAAAATATATTATATTTATATATCAAATAATTAAGTATAATTTTGTAGTTTATTTTGAATTTATTTTATTTTAAATTTGATTTGTAATTTTTTAATGTTTTCGTTTTTTTATTGTTGATGGTTTGATCACAAAAAATTGTAAAATATAACCTATAAAAATTAGTTAAAATATATTATGTCTAATAATATATATCGAATAAATA
Source organism: Rhynchospora pubera (assembly GCA_028095005.1). Classification (NCBI taxonomy): domain Eukaryota; kingdom Viridiplantae; phylum Streptophyta; class Magnoliopsida; order Poales; family Cyperaceae; genus Rhynchospora; species Rhynchospora pubera. Next base: position 73,641,972 of record CM051462.1, read on the forward strand.
ATTAATTGAACAAATTCAAATATAGTTAATAATAAAATGATTTTGTAGTATATTTTTTTTAGAATTAGGGGTTGAGTTTAGACTTTAGACGGGTTTAAGGGTTTATCACGGGTTTAGGGCGGGTTTAAGGGTCGGTCCGGTCCGGTCCACGGGTTAAGACAGGACGGGTTAACACGAGTCTATACTAGAAAGTGCGACCCAAACCCTTGATAAACCCGACCCAAACCACCCCTCGGTCCATGCAGGGTCCGGGCCGGTCCGGAAAAAGGGCCGGGCTTATCCCGGATCGGGTCTGACCCGTCGGGTAAATGGTAAACACTAAATAGGACTATGAACTTTCAAAAAAATTCCGAAAGGACCAATATAGGCAACGGTTCACGACATCCGCTACTAGGGCTGTCAATTTCGTGCCGTTTCGGACGTTTACGTTTCGTTCCGTCCGAAACGGAGCGGAAACGGAATGGTTATTTGCTTACGTTTTACTCAGCGGAACAGAAACAGAAGCGAAACGGATTCCGTTGGTAAAAACGAAACGTAAACGAAATCATGGACTTCCGTTCCGTCGGCCACGTTATTCCGTCGGCCCGTTAACTTTGGCAGCCCACAATTAATTTAGGCGATACACTCGATAGGTTAGCAGCATCTCTCTCTCTGTTCTCTCCCAACCCTAGCGCCGCGTGCCCCTTCCTCTCAGCTGCCTCTCTCTCTTTTCTCCCCTCTTCTTGCTCGACCTAACCCCACCACTCTCTCTCCGATGGCCTCCCTCACTCGACCTCCCACTCCATCGCCTCTCATCTCACTACCTTTTCCTCTCATCTCGACTCACCTCTCACTCTCATTTGTTGGGACTTGAGAGTACAGAGTAAGGTGACAAGACATGCAAAGAGACAAGTCTAATATTGAAGTTAGTGGTTCAAATTCCAATACAAGTTTATGGAAAAGGAAGAGAAGTCTGGCGATGGAGTTCTAGCTTCTTCGATGAACTCTATCCCTCCTCTCTGTAATGTTTACTCTTCTTTGTGTCTAACTCTTTGCTTTTTGCTACTCTGTATTTGATCCTCGATCTCTTTCTCTATCTGAAATGCTTCAGCTTGCCATATTTTTCTTGATATTTTGTTTATTATCTTCTTAAATCAGTCCATTCTCTCTCTGAGTCGGTGTATTCTTTCTTCAGTCTCCTTTATTTAGTCTATTTGTTTTTAAAATTAGTTTACTGGTAATTGGTTTACTGTTTTTTTTTAAAAAATTAGTTAACTGGTTTGTTTTTTTACTGATTTATTGGTTTGTTTTCAAAATTGATTTACTGGTTCAAACCGTATCAATTGGTTTACTGACTTGTTTTTAAAATTGGTTCAAACTGAATAAACTGGTGTACATGTCTTTCTGGTAATTAATTTACTGGTTTGTTTTAAAATTTATAATAAAGGACTGTTAGATTGGTATATAATAAGATTAAGGGACTGTTTGATGATAGATCTTGAGTGTTCAATTTTTTCACTATTTTTCAATTATTTCACTTCTTTTTGTTTGAAGGCCAAGGAGAGGTGCTGTAATCATTGATGTGTGAGAGGCACTGATACAATGATGCAGAGAGGCTCTGGTACCAACAGGCACTAGTACTATGACGGTACCAGTTGGTATGTTGTTGTTTCCAGTTCGGTTGAGTCAGATGTATTGAAATTTTGCTTCTAATTTTGCTAGGTTATTGGATGATAATATTTTCCATTAAGCGTGTAATTATGTAAAGCGAATGAATAAAAGATTAATGTTTATTGATTTTTTTATTTTGTTTTTGGAATAAATTTTGGAAAATCTGATATGCAGTCAATGGTAACAAAGTTATTAACGTTACTAACGTTATTCCGTTCAAGAAATACGGAACATAAACGTAAGAAATTTCATTTACGTTAAAAATACGGAACATTAAGGGGAAATTAAGTGTGTTACGTGTTAAATAACGGAACATAAACGTAACTAACCATTTCCGTGAACGTTGTGCACGTTTGACAGCCCTACCGCTACGAGCCTATCTTTTGTTTTTCCAAATTAAGATACCAATAATCAATATGTACCTTGTATTTGAATAAAAGATTTACAGAAATTATTTTGATTGTTTTTTATATTCACAACCACGTCAAGTTATTTTTCAATTTGTAAGTTTTACAAAATCAATTAATTATAATTGTTAATTATTCTTGTCGTGTATAGAAAATTAGAATCTAACAATTATTCACATACTTCTAGATACTGATTAAGATTAATAATTGTTAAAAAAAGATCAATATTATTTAGGAGGATAAAAATTGGAACATTAATTTTTATTGGTCATAACATGTTTGCACTTAAAAATGTTCGTCAATAAATTAAATTTTAAAAGTTTTTTTTACTCAGCATTTGATTTTGAATGGCTCATGGCTTATGTCCATAGTCCATACGTTAAGAAATATGTAATTAGGTAATTACTTTTTATAAAATGTAGCCGGTACTTTAATTAGTGCACAAAAATTATATTCGTATTTAAAGTATAATACTCCTTTTATAATTATAACCCACTCATTTATTACTGTCAAAAGAAATGACTTGTATGAAATTATAATAAATTAAAGCGTGTATACTGGTTTGCAAATGCAAGGCGCATAGCAGATGTCGTGAACCTAGGCCCATTCCGAAAATTTTAAAAGTTCATAGTCCTTTTTGATATTTGAAAGAGAATTTAGGCCCTTTGAGAAAAAAAGCCCTAGTTTGAATTGGTGCGTAAATTCTTTCTACTCCTTTCGCATAATAGGGACGGAGCCAACTAAAATTTAAGGCTGGGGCACCATCACAAATTAATAAATTAAATATTAAAATTTATTTAAATAATAAAATAAAATAATTAAAGAATATTACCTTTTTAGCATAAATAAAAGTAACATGTATTTTTAAAGACAATTATTTTATATTTTATTTTTTTCCATGTTGTTTGAGCATGAATTGAACAAAAGTTGGAAGTTTCAACTCATGTAGCAACATGCGTTGATGCACGTAGTGGAACTGTGGAAGGAGGAATAAAATAATCAAGAACAATGGTCTCTTCTGATTTTGTCGTTTTTCTTTTTAATCAATAATGCATTAAATGTAGCAAACTCCAACAATAGAATAGTATAAAATACAGAATAAAAATAAAGAAAAACTAGTCGTTTCATTTGGGAAGGAGAGCGCCTGAGCAGACTGTAGAGAAATTAGACCAAGGCCAAGGCACATGTATAATCCAATTCCAGGCACTCTCAGTTCTTTCAATTTTTTAACGTGCAAAAGTCTTAACTGAACCACAAATTTCGACAAACAAGCCCAGGCACGTGCCTGAGCTTGCCCCTATGTAGCTCCGTCCCATATATATAGGACCATATAATCACAAATTCATTCAGTTAAAAATCCCAACAACCACGCACGCTGCACATAACAAACTGTTAAAATTTGAGACACAGGATTTAGTTTTTTAGAAATGAGCTTTTCTTATTTCTTATTGATTGTTCTTTACCAGGATATAATACAAAGTTTATGTAATATGTCTATTTTTACCGTTTGCAAGCGTACCTATTGATACAAACGATAATTTACTATTTTAATTTTGCCCAAGTAAAAGGTAATTTTCTCTTTTATGTTATTTTTACATTAGTTTCCTAATTTCTGTCTAACTTTTTTAAACTCGAACTATGAGAAAATTATGGAGCAAACTAGGCGAAAGAAATATATTGTTACTGATGCCAATCTCACCAGACAAATTTTCCAAGGACTCTTTTTTTGAAAATTCATTACTTTCGTATGCAGTTTTGTCATCGTTTGTCATCGTTAAATAGAAAATTAACACATAAAATAAATAAGGTGAATATATATTGTGAACAAAGTGATGTATATAAAAATCTGAATAAAAGATAATAACACTTATTTGTTTGTAAGTGTTCACTTTGATCATCTATGTGTTTATTTTAACTGTTTTATGTGTTCATTTTGTATTTTGTGATGATAAGAGATGACAAAATTGCAACCGGCACTTTATCATTTCGGCTCTTTTTTCTTTCCTTACTCCGTTACTCGGTTACTCTCCCTCACGTTGGATCGCTCAACGATTAACGGCTTTAAGCTTTTTCCTAGGATTAACGGACTTAATGATTTACGCTTCTGGGTTTCAGACTCTCGGCTTAGTATTATATACTGGATTGTTCATTTGTTCTGGTTATTGGTTATTGAAAATTGTTAAGGAGAATTGTTTTTTTTTTTTTTTTTTTTTTTTGAGGAATGAATTGCTATGAAGTACGGAGCGGCACCGTATCATGTTAAAGGGTCCCACACTTGCACGTGAATAAATAATAGACTTTGATCTACAAACAAGATTTGATTTGATTAGAATTGAATTTTTTTTAAGAATTTCGCTAGGTCTAATAACATTAAAAAAATCTGATTAAATGGAATAAAAATTATTTATCCCGATAAAAAAAATTTTAAACATGAATTTTTTTATGAATTCCACGAAAAAAAAATACTTCTTCTAAACACAGTCACTGATCCACTGATAGTTTAGGATTTTTCTATAGGTAGAAACATAAAAAGTGTAATGAAACCATGGTTGTTGGAGAATGGAGATTGATTTTGTTTAATGAAAAGTAAACATGATCAATCGATGGAAAATCACTCCATCTTCGAACAAGTTTCAGCATCGGCTCTTTGAATTTCCCGTGGTTGGATGGATCTATGCGCGCAGTCCAGAGAGGCCAAGATTACGAAGCTTGAATAATCCAGTGAAGTTGCACAATGTAACATATAAAATTTTGATCTGATGCCGATATATATTTCTGTAACCTAAGACTTTGCATGTATCAACTGAAATCATCTTATTTTTCTAAGTTCAATTTTCATAACTGGTTGTCTGACTGTATTTTTTTTCATTCAAAACTGAAAAATGATGCAATATGATGTTGATATATGTATAGATAATGCATGAATTTTTATTAAATTTTAAAGTTGCACCACTGAAAGGTAAATGCCCATCCTGTTTCCCTTTTCTCTTGGAGTGAACCAAAAAAAAATATATATATTAATCTAGCTATTTGTTGCGGCAAAGCCGCCAAGGGTCAATCTAGTTGAAGTTTAAAGGTGCCCGCTTTATATTGGTCTTTTTAAAGATGGAAATAACAAAATGAAATTCACTGCTTTCACCTGAAAATAATGGGCACAATATATTGTTGGCCAATAACTACTTTTTTTTTTCTTCCACGTACTGTTTTGTGGCTTTTTTAAAGAAGGGAAAGCTACAGACCAAGTGATGTATTCCACAGAATAAAATAAAATATATATTGCGATTTAAAGTATATTAATTATAAAGATATTGATTCGATTAGAAAGAGACAGTTTATAACTTTTAAGAAAAAGATTAAAATGCTCTAATTGACAGCGCATGATCGCATAACTGAGAAATAAGAAAATTAATCTTTTTTGAAGCATTCCTTCTGCAAATCAAACAATTTTGTACAACTTCTATGAAGATCATGAAAGGCTATAAGCAGCAAATTGGAAATTTCATGGAGAAATGAATGGCGCCGATTTCAAATAAAAAGTTATCTAAAACTTTTCCTTTTCATTCAGTAAATTAAGTGATTATTTTAGTGATCAACCTAAGAACTGTTAATAGTATTCCTTATGATAGGGTCCAAGGGTCAATTTATACAGTCCATGTCATCCAAAACAGCGCATGCATAACTTAATTATGTACAAGGCAAGGTCAATTATGTACAAGTGAAGCCGAAGCTTAATTCCAATATGTACCACTTGTTATCAACTGCTTATATATACGTGAGAGACTAATTAATTACACTGCAGTATTGGCGTTAATCTCTTCTATAGTTATTTAAGCCTAGGCTAGCTGGGCCATCTGTCACGAAGCCATCAATAAGGAAATCCTTTTGAAAGTAGAGATCAGCAGGGGCAATGATACTACTTATCCTACGTTTTCTTCTACTCATTTGGCCGGCCAGAACCGAAATAGCTGAATCTGCAAATACAGCTCTACCTGGTTGCAGCGATAGCTGCAGTGGAGTTGCCATCCCTTACCCTTTCGGCATCGGCCCCAAATGCTCCATGTCTGAAGACTTCGAGCTCAGTTGTGTCACAATTAACAGATCTTCAACTCCTTACTGGGGTGATTTGGCAGTTCTAGATATAAACCTTTCCTTGGGCCAGGCACGTACAAGCACCCCAATATCTTACCAGTGCTACAACAGCAAAACCAAGGAAATTAAATACAGTGATTGGTCGGTGTGGGTCCCGCCATTCTGGTATAACCATGAGAAAAATAAATTTGTGGTTATTGGTTGCGATACACTTGCCTTTGTCAATTTTACCAACGATCAAAACTCCTATTTGTGTGGGTGTGTTTTGGGCTGTGGCAGCCTAGAGAACATGACAAATGGGTCATGCTCTGGAATTGGCTGTTGCGAAAATTCTATACCCTCTGGAACAAATAATATTACCTTATGGTTTGATGACAAGTACAATAACTCAGAGGTGTGTAGCTTTAGCCCTTGTAGCTATGCTATGTTAGTGGAAGAAGATGGGTTCCATTTCAACACAAGTTACATCACCACTAGTCAGCTACAGTACCAAAACACGTCAGTTGTTATTGATTGGGCTGTAGGAAACACAACATGCAACGCTGCACGGACTAGCAAATCCTTTGCATGTAAAAGCAAATACAGCAACTGTTCAGACTCAAACAGTGGTCCGGGTTATATCTGCAATTGTTCAGATGGTTATCAAGGCAATCCTTATCTTCAAGGAGGGTGCATAGGTCTATGTCTCTCTCTTACTGGCATTGTCTCTATGAATAGCTCATATTTTAGTTAAAATCCAATATCAAAGTTTGTTCTTGTGGTACCAAAACAAAGTAACACCATGAATTGTTGGCATAATTAATAGACATTACATACTAATTATCCTGGTATGGTTTTGTAGACATCGATGAATGTGCCACTCAAAAAATCCATGCTCTAAGCCAGGGAAGTGCCACAATCTGAAAGGAGGATATCTCTGTTCTTGTCCTTTAGGCTGGCGCAATAACAACAACAACTTACAAGAATGCGAACTCAACTGGGTACCTCTTGTAGGTATGTTACTTTCTTAGAATTTAGGATAAATAACTTATTTTTTCTATGTTATTGGAATTTTGGAAATAGGGACCATACTTAGGTTTACTTTCAGGTACAAAATATATGCGGTATACCAAAGAATTTTTTGTGTTAATTAGACTGTTAGTGCCAAACCATGCATATATTATAAACAAGGAATGGAAGACCTTTTTGTTGTGCCCTTTCGAAAAACTATGGCACCGATAGAAACTATAAATCAGAGACTCAACCCAATTAACCCATCCAACCTGCTTGAACCCTGATTATTCTACCCCAATTTTTTTTTAGTTATGGATTACCTGATATTGAATGCTTTTTACCTTTTGCAAGCATAATCCAGCTAGCTACTTTGCAAATTTTTCATAGTGACAACAAAAAAATAAATTAATTAAGCTTGCACTCTCCTTTTTAGGAATTTGTGCTGGTATTGTCGCTCTGTGTTTTCTGGGACTGGGAACATATATGATTCTGGAGAGAAGAGATCTTTCTAAAATAAAAGAGAAGTACATCCAACAGCACGGAGGTTGGATTTTGTTGGAGGAAATTAAATCTAAACAAGGATTCGGCTTTACAATTTTCACGAGGCAACAAATAGAACAAGCAACAAACAATTTTGATAGAGCAAATATCATTGGTTATGGCGGTCAAGGTACTGTTTACAAAGGAACTTTAAGAGATCAAATTTTTGCCATAAAGAAGTGCAAGATAATCGATGAGAGCAGGAAGGGTGAATTCGGCAAGGAGATGCTTATTCTTTCCCAAATTAACCATAAAAATATTGTAAAGCTTGTGGGCTGTTGTCTAGAAGTCGAGGTCCCTATGCTAGTGTACGAGTTCATCTCAAATGGTACTCTCTTTCAGTACATCCATAGCAAAAAGCAAGGATCATGCATTTCCCTTGCAACTCGTCTAAGGATTGCTCAAGAATCAGCAGAAGCACTTGCATATTTGCATTTTTCAGCATCACCTCCAATTTTTCATGGAGATGTGAAGTCTGCAAATATTCTTCTAGACCAAAATTATACAGCGAAGGTGTCTGATTTTGGAGCCTCGATACTAGCTCTAACAGATGAAGCGCAATTTGTCTCGCTTGTGCAAGGAACGCGTGGGTACCTCGATCCAGAGTATATGCAATCATGTCAACTGACAGAGAAGAGTGATGTATACAGTTTCGGTGTGGTTCTTCTCGAGCTTCTAACTAGAAAGCCTGTAATTGATTTTGATGCACCGGAAAAAGAGATGAGTCTTTGTACGCGTTTCCTCTCTGCCATGAAAGAGAAGAATATGCAAAATCTTCTAGATGATGAAATTAGTAATGAAGATGGCATGCAAATGATCATGGAAGTTGCTGAACTAGCTAAACAATGTCTTAATATAAAGGGAGATGAGCGCCCTACGATAAAGGAAGTAGCTGAGGAACTTGACCGAATCAGAAAACTTAAGCTGCATCCATGGGACCAAGTGTATACTGCTGAAGAACTGGAAACTTTGCATAGTCAAGAATCCCATAATATAGTAATTGATCATTCTGAATATTTCAGTATGGATAAGGAAGCTGAGGAAATAATTGATGTTGGTCGTTAATATTGAATCATGCTATTATGCACAATATGTCTTGTCATATTAATGTTTGTTTTAATTATCTATTTTTGTGGGAATTATATATGCCATGCAATTGTGTTGTTAAGTAGGTTCTGCTTTAATTTGTAATATTTACGCTTCTGTACGATATTTGTATATGCTTAATTGCTTGCTTATTGGATTATATATATGTGCCTCAATCTGCAAGAAGCCTCTAGATAGGATTGATTTTTTAAAAGTTATTGTTGAGTTCTCGATAGAAGTATTTCCTACAAAAATATCTTGTGAAATCGCGTATAGTAAGGTACTTCAGAGTGAGCTAGAGTTGGTTAATACTTAATATAACAGCATGGGCTATACAGGCCTTGGTTTAATAGGCTCCAGAAATAGCTGTCCGTGGTGGCCTTGATAGTTGATATAGAGTTTCCAGGATGTTGGTTAGTTTTAAGAATCTATGATTATTATATTCATTAATACAAATCATAGAATGATAGAAATGTATGTACTAATTTTTATGTATTAAGCCTCAATTTTTATGTATTCTAGAGGATGTTGGCACCTTTTAGTATGCCCGACTCAGGTATTAGTGTTTTGGATTAGGAATTGTCAAAATTATGTTGCAAAATATGTCCCATATGATCATTCCTTTTAAGTGGTAAACTTGATTTAGGGTGGAAATAAGTATAATTGAAGACTAGTATTTTTTTTAATTAGAGTATTTGACTGATCACCGCAGATTTAATTATTAAAGTTTAAAACAATTATAACAATTGTGCTTCATCAAGTTAATTAATATGATAAAAGAAGTGCACTCTTCTACCTCTGATTTGATGAAATTGGAGTCCAAATACTAATTTATAAATGCCTAGAAGACAAAGTCAGTATAATACTAATTGTCAAGTAAACTTTTCATTTTATATTTCGTTTTAAAAGTTAAAACAGAACAATAATAAAGATGCAGACAAAAAGATCCCACTATTTCTATGAATTTCTTTGTAACATATGATTTAACAAAAACAACAAAAAATAATAATAAATATTATAGTTATTGTTCTTGTTATTCTTTTTTCTTCGCCTTGAGAATCTTAGAGAAAGCTACCAAGTTCGAGAGGTATGCAAGTTACAAGTACATCATTAGTAACACCCAATTATCAAAATATATTATTTTTAATATGCAATACAAAATTTAAAACCTTATCTTCCATATCCCACAATTTAGGGGAAAAAAAAAGGCTGAATTCGCAGGACAAAAAAAAAAAAAAAAACGGGTTCAAATAAGAGCACCTAGGTAAAATAATATTGTACTCTTTATAATCTTTAATATACAAGTATTTTTTTTTTAAGCAGCAAAAAGGTATATAGATCGTAGTTAACTTTTTGTCGTCCGTCACAGAAAACGAAGTTTATCCAGTCAACTTATCAATTTAACACCAAAACATTTTTTTTCAAGATTTTTGAGATTGAATTTCACGTTTTTTTCTGAAAAAAATATATATACTAAGTCAAAATTTTGATTAGGGGCTAAGCTCACTGCGTAAACATTTATTTTCTGTCAAAATTTTACGCAGTGAGCTTTTTTTAAGATAATTTACGCAGTGAGCTTACTTATGCCCTAATCAAAATGTTTTTTCCAGATTTTATTTCATTTCAATTCATTTGAATTAATTTTTTAGAATTTCGTTGAATCTAATAATATAAAAATTTCAATCAAATGACATTAAATTCGTTAATTTTGATAAAAAATAATTTCTAATGAAATAAAATCCTATGTTAAAAAATAAAAATTGATACGGGCCTTAGATGAGCAAACCGGGTCCAGACCCGACCCGGTCGAACCCGAAACGAATATGCAACAACTCGTCAACTCTCTTCTCTCTCTTCGTCGCAACAGATCCCAAACCTTTTCTGTCAGACCAAAAGGAAAACCGAATAAACGAAATAGAAAAAACCATAAACAAAAACAACTCAATCATAACATTTCCTCGAAGCAGCGAATCCAGATTCACTGAGACAACAATCATAGATAGATTATAGATAGATAAACAAACAGGAAGTAAGAGGAGAGAAAAGGGAACAGAGATATCGCCATTAAGCGAGATCTCCGATTCGACGAGAGAGCTAGATCGGTCGCCGTGAAGGAGCGAAGATGCATGCCGACACGGTGGCGGAGGATGAGGAGAAGTGGCTCGCCGAAGGCATCGCCGGCGTCCAGCAAAACGCTTATTACATGCACCGTGCTCTCGTAAGCCCTAATTCCAACCCTAATCTCACTCTTCTCTGGTTATGTGGTCTTAGGTGTGTGTGTGGTGATTGAAAGTAGCTTGGGATGAGATCTTCAGTATCTGAATCCTTGATTTACAAGCTCACTGGACAAGTAGAACTCCAATGGTCAATGGGTTTTTTTTTTTTTTAATTCTGACTGTAGGTCAATCAGTTACAGATAGTATTGAGCCGACATTTTCTTAATAATTTTTACACTGTATAAACTGTAAATAGGAATTATAACATTTTCTAAAAATCAATTTCGAGATCAATAACGAAAATGACCTGTCTATACTGGTGGAACTTTGCTGGTCAATAACAGCAATGAGCCATCTCCTGTGGGTCTATTGAATGATCTAAAATAAGGGGCAAATCTATAGCTTGTGGTATGTGTTACTAGACAGAAATCAAGCAAAACAAAATGCAAAGGAATAGCTCACTGCATCTGGTATTTGAAATTGATATGCAACAACAACTAAGTGCTTGGTTATGCAGAAGGTGCAATTTTTTTGGATTTTCTAAATAGCACTTTCTTACTTGTATCATATCTTAATTGACAGGACTCAAACAATCTGAAGGATGCTCTAAAATTCTCGGCACAGATGCTATCAGAGCTTCGAACCTCCCGCCTTTCCCCGCACAAATATTATGAGCTCTGTATGTGGTTCTAATACATATCCTACTTATTTTTTGAAAATAAAAGGGGGAAATGTTGGTTTTAAATTGAGCATTTATTTTTGTTTGGCTGTGGCACAAATCTAGTCATGCTATGGTACTGAACTTTAGCTCAGCAACTTGGAAGCTTTTCCTTGTTGCTTTTACAGGAGCTTTTTCCAGCTTGTTACTGACCCTATTTAGAGGCTGAGCAAGGAGAAGCCCTTATAAACCTAAATTAAAAATTTAATGTATGACCATTATCAATTGGCAGGATTCAAGTATCAATTCCTGGCCTCAGTTCTATGATAAATGAAAAACATTCAAGTATTATCAATATAGAAGGATAAATAGGGAATGTTGATTACATACTTAATTGGCTTTGTCGTAGATATGAGAGCATTTGATGAGTTAAGGAAGCTGGAGATGTTCTTCAGGGAGGAAACAACCCGTGGCAACTGCTCTGTGGTGGACCTTTATGAGCTTGTTCAGCATGCTGGCAATGTCCTGCCAAGACTGTAAGCAAATGCACCCTTGGTTGTATCATATAGCTTATGTTATACTCCGAAACCAAAATTGATTGCTATAGATGAACATTACAAATGTTCAGTAAAAAAAGCGGAAAATCTTGTCTAACTGGTATAGGTTCATACCAATCTAAAATATCCTACCATTTCAGTAATCACATTAATTTATTGTTGCAATCTGAGCACTGCACCGACCATCATGGCATTGACCAACATTCCCAAGTTATATTTGTTGATTTTGAAACAGCCAAGCTGGTTTTGGTATCAAATTGTCCATACCAATATGGGCCACTTGCTACAGCATTTCAAATCTGATCTTACATTTGATGAGAGAAGGCTGGTTGAACAACCCCCTCCCCATTTAATTTTGTTATTTGGTGTAATGAAAACTGAAGAGAAAATACTGGTTTGCAGGTATCTGTTATGCACAGTAGGATCAGTGTATATAAAATCAAAAGAGGCTCCAGCAAAGGACGTGTTGAAGGACCTAGTAGAGATGTCCAGGGGTATTCAGCACCCACTCCGTGGCCTTTTCTTGAGGAGTTACCTCTCTCAAATTAGCCGTGACAAACTGCCTGATATTGGGAGCGAGTATGAAGGGTGAGCCATAAAAATGCACTGGAACTTAACATAAATTGCTCCATTTCTGCTAGTATGGAACACACTTATGAGTGCATTCTCACAATTGCATTTTTGTCTACAGGGATGCTGATAGTGTAAACGATGCTATTGAATTTGTTCTTCAAAACTTCATTGAAATGAACAAGCTCTGGGTTCGGATGCAACATCAGGTTTGGGAATGATCAATGTTGAGACTGTTTTCACTGAATTCTTTCTATATATTAGTCGAACAGCGCGTTAATTGTTGTTGGGTTACTTATTGATTCCCTTCTATGTGTGTATTTGTTGTCTTCGGGTATTAAGGTTAAATAGGGTCCAGGGAAAGCTTAAATTGACAATAATTGGCTGGCTTAGATGTTCATTCGAAAAGTTGTTGTAACAAGTTGGTAATTACTGATGTATAGTGTACTCTATGAAATGGGATTGGTTTGTCACGATAGCTGCACTGCTAACTCTAATTGTACTTTTCAATTTTGGTTCTGTTGGAGAACAAGTGCATGTGCACACTGCAAAAATATCAAGAGGTAGAAGATGTTAGAGGGCATCCTGGCCCCAACATAAATGTTGCGCTCTTTTAGTTGATGTTTGCTTTATGGTTTTCAGGGACCTCAGCGAGACAAAGAGAAGCGGGAGAAAGAAAGAAGCGAACTGCGAGACCTTGTAAAATACTATATAAACTATTCCAGATTATTACTTTTGGATATTCATCTTTGGGAACTTTATATGTCACTATGAGAAAATTATTATTTGCCCCTCAAAACTTCTACTATTAGACAGTTCTGCATTTAAATTTATAATTTTCTATTTACCCATCCAAACTCAACTACCTTATATATATCTGGATTCTTTAAAATGAAAAATGATTAGTGTCTCACCTTTAAATTATCATAATTAAAAAAAATAAAAAGTATACCATTTTGCTATCTTAAGGGCTCCTTCTTCAGTGAGATATCTGATCCAAACTCAACTACCCTGATTATAATACTAGATTAGTCATATCAAATTGAAGAGAGGAAGAGAATTATCTTTGTGCAAGAACTTTATTTGGTAAATTGAAGGCGAGGTTATAATTCTTAAGTTTTATTTTAATTAATAGCATAAATGAAAGTTTGGATGGGTCAACATCTGACTACAGAAGTTTGATGAGAAATTAATTCTGTTTATAATTTATATAATTTCTTATCCTTGGATAGGTGGGGAAAAATCTTCATGTTCTAAGTCAGATTGAAGGTGTTGATCTTGAGATGTACAAAGAAACTGTTCTTCCTAGAATTTTGGAACAGGTTAGAGTTACTTGCACTCATTTCCTACTGTTGTCCTTCGATCAGGAAAAAGGAGACATGAGCACAACAAAGCTTGTGAAATACTCATGAAAAAAGTTGTAGTAAGCTAGTTAGAAGAAATCCGACATCCTTACATGAGTAACACAAGGCAAAATTCCACATGGGGCTGTTAATCCAAGTTTACAAATTGAAAAATTTTCACAAGCATTGGCACATTAAAAGTAAAGTGTAGTACTTTGTTACTTTGAAGCTGTTGTATTAGTACACTGAGACAATTTGGTCAATGCTTTAACAGGTTGTGAATTGTAAAGATGAGTTGGCACAGTTTTACTTGATGGATTGCATAATTCAAGTTTTTCCTGATGAGTACCATCTGCAAACTTTGGAAACACTATTAAGTGCATTCCCACAGCTTCAGGTTGGCAAAACTTATTTTCTAACACAAGTTTCTGAAGTTTCATGCACTTATTTTCTGAAATGATCGACTCCATGTTTAGTTTTGAAGTTCCCACAGCATACTGATATGAACTGACTGGTCATGTCGGTACCAGTTCAATTATGGTTTTAAGAAAGAATTTAGATGAACTGAACTTCACTAGATATTTGATTTAACAGCTCGGTAGTGATCATAATGTGTAGAAATAAATAAACCAGGAAGACAAACAATGCTATCTTTTATTTTGCATGGAGATATTTGTTTGAGAATTTCAGTTCTTCTCCTTTCTGCAGCCTGGTGTAGATATAAAAACTGTTTTATCTCAACTGATGGATAGGTTATCAAACTACGCTACTTCAAGCCCTGAGGTATGATTTTATCCAACTCCAAAATAATATGTATTGTATAAATTCCATCTTTTAATGTCTCAAATTGGAATGCTACAGGTTCTGCCTGAATTCTTACAAGTTGAAGCCTTTGCGAAATTCAGTAGTGCGATTGGAAAGGTGTGTTATTGTATTTGTTATCATTATAGAATCAGGATTGTGACCTCTATGTGGAATCTTAATTACCATCAAGTATATTGATATTTGTGCTGATGATGTCTTAGCCCCAGTTTTTCACTAGCCAGTATGAGAATCATACCTTGTTAGACATTTTTTTTTTTATTTGGCAATTTGGTTATATGGTTCCATGTAACTGAAGTCCACTTACTTCCACCCGTATGTTGGTTTACTTCTGAGGATAATATTGATGGCAGGTCATTGAAGCACAACCTGACATGCCTGCAGTCAGTGCAATAACTCTCTATGTCTCGCTTCTGACATTTACTCTTCGTGTACACCCTGATCGACTTGATTATGTTGATCAAGTTCTGGTATGCCCTCTTAATCTAGATTTATGTATATTCTGTAATTTTCTACCTGTTTGGTTAACTTTCTATGAATGTTGGACAAATTTTAAGAATCTATTGATGATAATTTACTTTGAAGGGAGCATGTGTTAAGAAACTATCAGGAAAAGAAAAGCTTCAAGACAGCCGTGCAACCAAACAGATAGTTGCACTCTTGAGTGCACCTTTGGAGAAATATAGCAACATTGTGACTGCTTTAGAGCTCTCAAACTATCCCAAAGTTATGGATCATCTGGATAATTCCACAACCAAGGTCATGGCCGTTGTCATTATACAAAGCATCATGAAGAACACAACTTGTGTGTCTACTTCAGATAAGGTAATGTAGCTGGTCCATGGCAGTATTAGATCCTGATGGCATGATATGATACTTTTTGCTGAGTATGTATCCGACCATATTTTGAACCAAGGATTAAGTAGCCTCATACCAACTTGTAAGAAATGGAAATGGACTTGTTAGTTTTTTCCTGAGTTCAGTTCAAGTTAAAGAAACATAAGAAACAAATTGTTTTCCAATCTAAGTCTGAAGCATCATACCAACCTGATTACAATGGCTTAGATAATAAAATAACAAAATCAGCAAGCTTACATCGAGTTGAAATTAAGCTAAGTTGGGTGTAATCTAAATTAAACCATGCTATCAAAAAATTACATCCAGAAAGCTGCTAGATGAGACTTGCAATTCCAAACTTTAAGTTGAATTCGTGCATTTTTACATTAAGTGAATCAATATCTCAATGTCCAGGCATCAGTTAAACTCATATCACACCCATTTATGCGCTAAGAAATAAGGATGTAAAGTCAAACCTTGATGTTTAGGTGGAGGCGTTGTTCGAGCTGATAAAAGGGCTAATTAAGGACATGGACGGGACCCAGGATGATGATGTGGATGAAGAGGATTTCAAGGAGGAGCAAAATTCTGTAGCCCGTCTCATCCACATGTTGTACAATGAGGACCAGGAGGAGATGTTAAAGGTATGTCTAAACAATATGCACTAATAGCTTGAGCCTAAGAGTTCTTATTGTCTATGCTGATAAAGTAGCTGCGTCAAGAGGCTCGAAACCAACGGAGTGTAACTTTTCATGCCTACGCTGAGTACCAACAGTGCTTGTGATGAGTAATTTTGTGCTTTTTCTTGTACTTGCTACTTTTAATATTTTTCTTCGTATACATGAATACATAAGTTAAATATACTTGATCCTATGAAAATATTATGGGCTATAGGTCAATGATATCTGTTTCCACGTACATTACTGAGATATAAATGTTTTTTTCCCCATTCTTTCAGATTATTTGCACTGTACAGAAACATATTCTTCGCGGTGGTCCCAAGCGGCTTCCATTCACAGTGCCTTCACTTGTTTTTTTAGCTCTTAAAGTATTTTTCTTATCATTTCTCTTGGGAATTGTAATGCTTATGTACCACATGCTCAGGCTTAGTTGGTGTATCTGATACATTTTTGGTTCTTTCATTCTGCTCTTGTACATTATTAAGGTGAAAAATTATGAACAAAAAGGTAGAGGTAAAACTGTCTGAAATATTCTATCCTAAATTACACATGGTGGGGGCCTCTCAGAAGGTTGCTGTACCATTTCTGATCCTTATTTGTTTGACATTTACCAGTGGGCAGCATTGAGATTGAAACCTAACATTGCAGAGTATACCTTTGTATGTTAAATTTTCTTCACTTGTTTTTAGTTTTCTACTTTTTTATGTGAATGTGTGCTTTACTTTTGGTCTGTAGTTGGTGAGACGCTTGCAAGGTCAGGATGGGGATGTGGTTGGAGAAGATGTCCCCACAACACCTAAGAAAATATTTCAAATCCTTAATCAGGTTATTTTCTTGTTCCCATAGCAAAATGATGAGTAGAATTGAACAAATTGGAAGGAAACTAAGAATTACACTGTGTCAATATCAAACAATAGGTTTTATGCATCACTTTGAATGGGCTAATTTGCTGCACGAACCAGGAAATAAATGGTCTCAGCCAATGCAATTGCACCGTAGGAACTTAGTTTTAGGCCTAGTTTCTGCCACAAAGAGTAAACCAAGTAAAATTAGCTCAAGGCATAATTAAAGAGCTTTGAGGAACTCATATGTAAAATTGAGATGGCATCTTTTTTTCAGACTATTGAGGCACTATATTTAGTCCCATGCCCAGAGCTGTCGCTACGGCTATACTTGCAATGTGCTGAGGTATTCCATTATAATTCATATTTGACTGATTTGCTCTTTTGATATCTTCTGACCAGCCTCTCTCTCCATTTTTCAGGCTGCAAATGATTGTGACTTGGAGCCTGTAGCATATGAGTTCTTTACCCAGGCATTCATTTTGTATGAAGAGGAAATCGCGGTATTGCTCTTAACCAACTTAATGTTAAATTACTAAGTTTTATCGTTTTACAACATAATGCATCTTGTGTTTGCTAGTACTGCCCCAAATTTTAGGAATTATCTGCAAGTAACTCTGGATTGGTTGATGGGATGATTGTTGAAACTTAATAACAAGTTTTAATTTTCTTATAGTTATTGATTCTAATCCAAAAATAAACAAAACTATAGCCAAGCTAATATAGATGTTGCACATTCTTTAGTTTGCATGAACCAACCACTAGGCAATTTAAATAATTTAATAAATCCAGCCAAAAAAAGTCTATTCTTTTGCATAGTTATTTTATTAATGGTTGTGTGCTATTTCTAGTGATCATGATTGGATGTTAATTATGCAGTTTTCTGGTAATTATTGGTGAATTAGTTTTATTTAATATAATAGAAAATTTGTTAGATGTAACTTGGGTATTCCTGTGCTTACTTTTAAAAATTAAAATACTAGCAAAAGGTGCCCTCGTATGTGGGCAAATTAACAAACAAAATAATGTTAGGCAAAAAGGATATGTTACACAATCTATCAGCGATATAGGTTTGTTCAATTTATTTCTTGTTAGACGGAAAACCAAAATGTATTGTTGCTTCGTCTAGCGATTAATATCCAACCACAGATCAAATCGTTCGAACAATACAAACAGGCGGATACACGCTAGATCTAGCATATAATACCTCTTGGATCCATGCGTTTACAAGGAGTAGAGATAATAATCCCAAAACAATATTATAGCAATGGGTGATACAAATTTGGTGAGGAGAAATCATTTTTGCAATATGTGTTGTTCAGACATGATTGAATTCATCTTTATAATTACTTTCTAATTGACTTCTGTTTAGGATTCCAAAGCCCAAGTGACTGCTATTCACCTAATAATAGGAACATTGCAACGAATGAACATATTTGGTGTTGAAAATAGGGATACACTTACTCACAAGGCAACTGGGGTATGCTCCTTATTTGCTGATTTTCAGTATATATGTATGTTTTTGTTTTTTAGAAGCGGTTGTTCATCCTTTCAGGTAATAAATCTCCTATTAATGAAAACCCTGACCATTGCCATAGCTATTGGTTTCTTGTGCAAATACACCTAGTTTGTGCTGAAACAGCAAGACCACCCAATTTATTATTCTTTGCAGTAAACACCAATGTTTCTTTTTTACATATGATGCACAAATGAGTTATAACTTTGGAAGTTAACACTGAGTTGCCTTGATTGTGAGTTCCACGTAAAAATTGGATCATGAACAGTGTACCATGTTCGTTTCGTGGACAATAAAGGATGGCTTGTTATTTTCAAAGGACTTTCCTGTATTAATTTTCTAATTTAGAAAAATGTATTACAGTTCAGTGATGTTATTCATTTTTTTTTTTTGCCTAGTTTATTATTGGCAAGTATTTTGTAACTTCATGTATCTCCTCTTGCAGTACTCAGCAAAGCTTCTAAAGAAGCCTGACCAATGCAGAGCAGTGTACGCATGTTCACATCTCTTTTGGGTTGAAGATCAGGATGGAGTCAAGGATGGTGAAAGGTAGGTTGAATTTTGTTTTCGAAAGTATCTTTTATGTGCCCCTAAATAATCTGGAATTATCATTCCTGACCCTGGCAAAATAAAATCATACTCCATTGTAAAGCATGGGAATTGGGAATTGTATCCCTTTTTTCTAATAACCTTTTGTCATTTCTCTGTCAGAGAGAAACAGCTTGGCTGATTAGTTTTTTTTTTATTATATTATGGTGTCTTGAATTATTGCCAGTCACTGTTAGAATAATTTCATGCGACCATATATGAAGAACTACCCTGCCAAAGTAAACTCTTTTTCCTGCTCAAATGCTAAGTATCTCTGACTCTGATATCTCTTCTGTTTCTTCAAAATACATGAGCTATTCCAAATTAATTTAATTAGTATAAGTGGATAACAGTTAGATGGTTAATTTGGGCATCCTTTATAGTGGATTGGGAAGTGATGACTGCAAAAGATTCTTTTCCATGTTTTGTAGAGAGCCATATGTGGGGATACTATCACTGTTAGGGTGGTATGCATGACATATTAACTTTGCACGCATGAAACAGCTCCATTATCTTTTTTTATCATATTAATAATGAAAAAGACTTTCTTGCTCATTTAATGTTCTTATTGTATATATCACTGTTAGGGTTCTTCTGTGCTTGAAACGTGCCTTGAGAATAGCAAATGCTGCACAGCAGATGGCTAACGCTGCACGAGGAAGCAGTGGCTCCATCTCCCTCTTCATTGAAATCCTTAACAAGTAAATGTTTATTTTAGTTGTTGTATCATAGAGATACTATATGGGCTTCTCTATGTGCATGCATCACTTGTGAAGAAGATCAAGATCAACTAATCAGATTTGTTTTTGAAATTTGGAGTTATTAATATTTATACCCAAAAAAAGAGGCTGTGATAGCACAGGCACAAAAAAATTATGCCAATAGAGTTGTTTCTAACCCCTTTTTTTTTTTACTTGCATGTAATACATGGTTCAAAATTATCTTAAAAACAAATCAACATGATTTTAGACTGTACAAGGTGAGGTCTGACAGGAAGCTGATATCTGACCAGAGGCAGGCTAACTAACCTGTTATGTATTGTAGGTACCTTTACTTCTTTGAGAAGGGGAATCCCCAAATTACCAGCTCAGCTATCCAAGGACTTATTGAACTTATCACGACTGAGATGCAAGGTGAGAATGCCACGTCAGATCCCTCAGCTGAGGCCTTCTTTGCTAGTACAATGCGATACATTCAATTCCAGAAGCAGAAAGGCGGTAGTATGGGTGAAAAGTATGAGACCATTAAAGCCAGTTGATTCTTACTAAGAGATTGCTGTGTATTGGTGTAATCTATTAGCTCCTTTTTTGTTCTTTAGATAGGTAATGGATGAACCTTTGGGAATTAAGATTGTACAATTTTTCAAGTGAATAAGTATTCCATCTTTATTTTTTACTTTATTTGAATTTTGTTCTTTCTCTTTTTTGGTCTTTGAGATGTTTTGATATGGTACTGAGATTCTTTTCGATTCTGGTTCTAAATTGTTGTTGATAAAGTATTGTGTACAGAACTTTTAAGTTAATTCTGAATTTGTATTTATTTCATGAGTGTTTTTTATTCTGACAAAATGTGGCATCGCATTTTTCTTCAATCGCAAAGGTGTGAAAAGAGAACTATGCTAGGTACTAGTTAAATTTTAAGCTTCTAACGTCTATGCTGTCCAAAACGTAGCGTAAACTAAGTGAAATTATAACACGAAGAGTAGGAACCGTATCCTCTGCCAACCTCTAAACGGTTGGCAGGGTGCCAACTTCCTTTCTCGAGCGTTGGATCAGATCCAACGGTACACGCGAGTAATCAAATATATCGCTAAAATTCGATCCCTGACCGCTGCCCTCTTTCTCGCATATCCACTTAAAAAAATATTATAACTCCCTTCGATTGCCATTCGAGAGAGAGAGAAAGAAAGCGGAGAGAAATTCTGACGGTTCCGATAGTACCGACTGCCATTCGAGAGAGAATGAGAAAGAAAGAGAACGCGCGATTCTCCGAAGACTTCCCCTCGAAACCTTAGCCACTCCGACGCGCGACTCTCTGACGGCTTCCTCTCGAAACCCTAGCCACTTCGACACGCGACGACTTCCCCTCGAAGCCCTCCAATTGGGTTCTGGGTACTATTTCGCCTTTGATCAGCTATTCTGTCACAGGTCTGACGATTCGGATCGAGTCAGGCATGATGCTAGTAGGGCTCTGCTTCTTAATTGTTGTTTCTATCAGAAGTTCAAAACCCATTATAAGCATACAACTTGTACATGCACACAAACTGTTCGACAAAATGCTCAACACCAAATCGTTTTTCACCAAGCCACCACCTTCACCCAATTTCTCCTTCTATTCAATCGTTGAAATGGCCTTTTACTGGAAACTTAGATAAGCAAAGTAAAAAAAAAAAAAAAAGTGGTACCACTTGGAACTCATGGCTATGTTATGAATGGATTTTAAACTTAATTTTACCTTTGTCTTCAACTGGTTTGTAGTATACCAGTATCAATATAGGAGTGGTTTAGGCTTAGTTTTTAGTCTTGGATTTTCATTTTTTTCCCCTAAATTAAGAACAAGTAAGTCTAAGGGCTTAGTTACTAACCCGTTTTTAGAATCTGAGGATGCCTTGGTACATATGCCTTAGTTGTTTGTAATCCTCAGGTCAAGTAATTACTATTCAGATTTCTGAATTTTTATTTTGAATTGTGCTTTGTTTATGTTGTCATCTTACAAGCTTGTTCGTGGAAAACACCTAATAATTGACCAGATCATCCACACAACTTATGTAAAAGTTATCAGGTCTACTAAGCACTTCATATACATTGAGAATCAATATTTTATTGCCTCCACCTATCGCTGGCCATCTAAACATACAGGTAAATATGATATTCTGAAATCTAAAAAAAGTTGACTGCAAGTTTTTGAGTACGCATAAGATCTGCTTAAATTTGATTGACATGTAGTTAGGTTGGTGCTATCTACATGAGCTCAGGTACGTCTCATATGAACTCGAAGTCACACATTTATTTCATCCTTCAAGCTTCTCTGCTCTAGTTGGTTTTGTGCTGATCTCAAGTGTGACAACTAAACTCTGTTAAAATCTTTATTATTGGAATTTTGTGTAGTGAGATGTTATTTTGTTTGGCATGTATATTTGAAACGTGTGTATGATTTACTGTAAAAAATTCTTTGTTATTGGAATTATGTATAGTAAGGTCCTCATATGTTTTGCCTGTATAATGAGAGCTCATTTGAATGGACATAATGAAAGAGTTTAAGTGATATTCTCATCTAAATAGACATAATGAAAGAGTTTACTTTAACTGAGTTTGTACTTTAATATTTTGTTTCTCCTTTCACCAGTAATGATCTTCTTTAGGAAATGACTGTTAATGATTATTTTGTTTTATTTTTATTTTTACTTTTTCATTGGAATGTTTCTCTTCATAATGCACATATGAATCTTCTTCTACAATAATGGTGCAGCCTATGTTATCAATCCTTTAGTCTTCTTCTACAATAACAGATCATACTAAATGAAAAAAAAAAGAAGTGTTCTCCACACATTATTACAACCATACATCCAGGTTACACACAAAATGACATATAGAAACATAAGTTCATATTTCATTCAGATTACATGAATTAATCAGAAGCATGATAACAGAAACAAGGTGATAACAAAATAGAAAATATTCCAAACATATGAGTTCATACATTCCAAGTAAACAAGTTCATATATTCCAAATATATTAGTTCATAAACATTCCAAGCATATTAGGCAATTTTACACATCAACATTACACAAGCTCTAAACTGTTATAGCCTTCTGTGTCTACATTGCCTTATTACATAAAGCAACAAAAAAAAAATAATTCAAAAAGCGCAGCAACATTCAAACTTTCTTAATAAAAGATCAGAATTAGCATGCTTCTTTTAAAACATTCTCTTTAACATCAGTTCATCACTCTTGAGGTAGCCATTTACCATTCACTAATCCATGCCCTCATCTTTGCTACTATCCTTTCCACTAGTTTCATTGATGTCTTTTTGCTTCTTTTCCTTGGCTATTTCCTTCAGCAACTATTGCAATTCAAAAATAAAATTGGTTCGTTAAATCCTAATAAGACATCAAACAAAAGCTAAAACAAACTTCACAGTGGAGATTAATAACTTGAAGCATGTCTTAATTATGTGTCTTCATTTTCCACAATATGCACAACCTTTCTTTTGGTTGGAGCATGTTACTAGTTATTTCTATATCAAGATCCGAAAGGATAAATCTAAAAGTTTAATCGCTAAGTATGTTGATTTTAGTTAAGAAATTAAAGATTAAAGTACCGATTTTATATAGATGGCTGTGTGGTTCCAACTTATATGAGTTTATAGATGACCACATTAGTAATTAAAAAAGATATATACAATTTACATGGAGCAACTGCACATCCGTAAATAGCAAAAGTTATCTAAATTGTCAATTGTACATAAAAAAAGGGAAACCAAATGACTTGAAATGTTAATTAGAAAATGAACTATAGTCTGACATGCAATTGATGGCAAGCTGATTTCGACAATTGCAATTCAAAACTCCAAAATCCGTAAATTATTTGAAAATACAAAACTAGTGTTGGATTTAAAAAATACAAGCACATATACCTGGAGCGGTACAGGTGAGAGAGACAGAGGGAAAAGAGAGACTTGTCTCAGCGCTTTTGGTGAAGACCGAGTAGACATCGTTTGTCTGGGTTTTCTCGAAGTCTAGCGCAGCGCTAGGGTTGGAAAAGGGGGGAGCAAGTGAGATCTAGTGTCATGGTGCCGTCGTGCGAGCGGAGATGGCCATTTCTAGGTTAGGTCGAGAGAGGAGAGCAATCGACAAAGCTCGAAAGCAAGAAGCAAAAGTTCTGCTCTTTCTAAGAGGACCTTCTCTTTTTTTTTTTTAAGACGAGACGGGGAAAATGGGAACATAAACTCGGGTAATCTGGGCAGAGGTCGAATTTATCGTATTATCTCCTTCATCCTGCGCGCCATTGGATCGTCATCCAACCGTTTAGACAAGAAGTTGGCATCCTGCCTACCTTTTAAAGGTTGGCAGAGGATACGGTTCCCTTCGAGTAAGGTTCAAAAGTTGCGCTACTGCTTCATGTTTGGGCCAGATGGGCTAATACATGGACTCGGCTATTTTCGGTTGATATATTGGACCTTCGGTAAGAGATACAGTTGCGAAATGTTGGTACAATGGTACTCATTGGAAAAAGAAGTGATTTACTGAATTCCATTTTAACGCTATCGGTGTATACCGTGGTTAAATTTTCTCAAATGCAAAAAAGACAGTTGGTGTGGAGACGGAACGAGGCGTCCGTATCCTCTGCAAACATTTTGAGGTTGGTAGATTGTCAACTTTTGATCCGAACCGTTAGATCTAATCTGGTTACATGCACGGAGCTCCTTTAACCGTTGAGATTAGATCTAACGGCTCAGATCAGAGGTTGACAGTGATTCCCGGAACAAGGGGGACAAATAACCAAACAAATGTGAAGTGTTTTCTTAGCGACATCCGTTTCTTTGTTTCAACTTTCACCGCCGAGGCCTACAAATCCTGAAAATTGCGTGCGCTGCATTTTTCAACTGTTTTTTTCTTTTTTCAACTAATGAACACAAGTCTTTACATTGGTGACCTTCCCAAATCCCAAATGCCTAACCAAGTCACGGGAATTGCTCAGTTCACGTCCGATTTGTTCATTCACTCTCCATTTTTATAAAAAATGACTAAAATATCTTTCTTTTCTATATTGTTTTTGTCAGATTTAAACACTGCAACGAGGGTAGTATAATCATTTTAGGAGTGAATGAGTAAGGGAGGCGTGTCCTGAGCAATTCCCCCAAGTCACTGCCAATCAGTGTCGAAGACAGAGAGAGACTGGCAAGGGCCAGACCCCCCTAATAATTAGATTTTTTTTTCCCCTCATATGTTAATTTATTAAGATAAATTTATATAGTTAAGTTCATGTCTATTCTAGGCCTAAACTATTATGCTCAATGATACTTCAGTTAAGAAAGATTAATGGTTGTTGGTAAACTACAAGTAATTAATAGTTAAACTTATTATTCTCTTAATTCTCAATTTCATTTAGTTAGATTTCGACCCCTACCATTTCTCAATCCTGGCTTCGCCATTGCTGCCAATTGCACGTATCATTGAAGATTTCAAATCTTTTAACTTAAGTCAAAACTTAAAACTTGCACATGGACCGTAATAAAACGTACCAACTACGCAACATATGACCAAATATACATTTTTTGTAATATTGAAGTCTCCAAATCTTCTCCTACTCCTTTGACTAGATAGAGCTCGACTCGATTAATTTCATTTGTACCTGATTCAACAGTCTTACCCAGAAAATAATATAATAATAAATAAACAAAGATGTTCACAAACCAACAAAATAATTCTATTACATCGATCACTTGTTTTTCTCCAACCAACCACCAAGAAACTAGAAATACTTGTACTTGAGCGTACATGTTTTCCTCACTCGTTGCATGTGCAGTCCTTTGAACTGGTTACTTTCTCACCTGTTGCCTAACCAGTCAAACTAGTCAACATCATAAAAACAAATCATTGATGGCCAATTGGCCATGTTTCACTTATTTTTGGACCGCAAAAGCACAGTGTGTGTGTTGACTACCTTTCAAACAGTGGAGAGATGCGTAGTTCAAGTTCTAGACGCTATTCTTTATTTGGCATCCTTGCTGCATCAGTTTGCTGTACAGACAATGAAATTTGGATGCTCTAATGAGATAACTCTAACAAGAGTTCTCTCGTTTTGTTTTTCCTTGATTCTTCATTCTTCCTATGCAATCATAAAGTTATGCGATTCATGCAATTTCCAAATCACAGTTGTGCTTGTGAATTTCCATCCACACAAGTATTTTATTGTGTTCCAACTTTCCAACACAAGCTTAGCAATTCTGATATTATGAATGTTAAAATAAGACTTGTGTTTGCTACATAATATTTCAGAGATATTTTATATGTAACTATAATTTTAATAATAGAGTTCGAGAGTAAATATTATATTAATTTATAGGAAGTCAACAATTATTAATAAATAAAATTTGTTAATTTAGTACACAAATACAAATTATGTAATGAATTAATTTTTTATATAGAATTATAGATTGAAATATATATTGTTCTTTTAAAATTATAAACGATTGTAATTGATCAAACTCGAATTGGGTCGAATTGAGTCGAATTGATCTAAGAAAATTAGTCACACAAAAGTCCCTAAAATGAAACTCGTAACAGCTTTTGAAATACAAAAAGTTCATACTACTTAAATCCCATATGCTTGTTTTGATACTCTTGGAATTCCAGATGCTCTAACAATTCTGGAATTATATCTTGTAATAAAAATAAAATAAAATTTGTTATTTGGAGAGTTCTAATAATGTTGGGTATTTCTTTTTATTTGGATATGTTTGTGATCAATTGCAAATCACAACACCACTCGCATCAAAGTTCAACCTCACACAATTTGGGATGATTGTACGGATTCTTGAATAGACAGAATTGGGAGGACTTGTCAATGAAAATTTGTCAAGCCAAACTCTTCAGTTGCTTCTACTTTGGAGTTTGGACCATTTTATAGCAAAATCATGATAAAAACAGCAGTAGAGATCTACACTGAGGATCTCTCTGATGCCTTATTCCATATAGTGGGGGCACCTGTCATGCACCTACTTTCTTAAAAATGACCTACCGTATCAAAATAATATAACTATTCATTTTTTAATCTGTTACTAACTTTTTATGTTTTGGTGTTATCCTCTCATACCATTGTGAAGCAAGTATATATAAAAATAATATACTAGCACGTCTCTACTAGAAACTAGAAGAAATCAATGGTGTTGACCTCCTGCTTTTCCTACTAGAAGAAAGAGAAACAAACTAATTTTATCGTACAACACTTGGCATAATGTTATTTGTACAGACTACAGAGCAATATTTTTGTTCTAACATGAGTTCCTTCTGTTAGGTATAAAAATGTTGTATAGCTGGATTGCTCCTTTGGTTGCAACCATTGCATATCTTCATCAATATTTCGCAAGGCTGTGTTTGTGCTAATTTGGTGGGCTCAGATAGGAATTGGTCGATGCCCATAATGTTGGTCCCATTTTTATAAATAACTCTCCAGCAGGGAGTTAGTTGTCTTCTAAATTTACAAATACATGCCTTTATCGCATGCATGATTAATAATTTACATGATATCTTTGGGGAAATGTCCTAATTGGGTGTTTAAAAAGATAGATATTGTGAGGAGAAGATTTCTTTGGGGAAATTACCAAGGGGCCGTTTGGATCGCTTAGGAATTTGGGGAAGTTGCAATTCCTAGGAATAAATTTATTGGGAAGAGTGTAATTTTGTGAAGAGTTTGGATTGTTTATAATAAATTTATGGTAGGAAGATGAAATTTTCCAAATTCCTTGGAGAATCCAAACAACCCCAAGGAAATGGTACCAAGAAGTTTAATTTAGTTAGCTGGAATGTCATTTGCAAAAAGAAGGAACATGGAGGGTGAGGGGTTTTGAATTTGTCAGAAATGAACTTGGCTCTTTTAGGAAAATGGGTGTGGAAATTTTGCAACCCAGAGCATGTTTCAATTTGGAAAGAGATTACTATTTCCAAATACAAAGGTAGATGCCCAACTACCAGTTTCTTCTTTTGGAAGAAAATCAATTCTCTTATTCCTTTTATGAGAAGAGGAATGTCTAGTGAAATATGAAATGGTAGAAATACCAGTTTTTGGAAGGATAGGTGGTTTGAAAATAGTTCTTTTCAATCTAGATTCCCTATTGCTTTTCATAAGTCAAAAAAGCAAAATGTTTCAGTAGCTGAAGTTTTGAATAATGGAAATCCTAATCTTTCCTTCACTAGAATTGAAAAGGTGGAGATTTTTTATATTTTACATAATTTTTCTTTTTCTGAACAGAAGATAAAGTTAGGTGGGATTTAGAAAACAATCACACCTTTTCAATTAGTTCTGCTTACTCCTTTTTAAATAATGGGGGAGTACTAACAAGTATACCTCACTCAGTGTGGATACTGAAGGTCCCTTTGAAGATAAAATTTTTCCTTTGGTTGGTTTTAAATAACAAAATCCTTACTCAGGATAACTTGAGAAAGAGGGGTTGGGTAGGTCCCTCAAAATGTCCCTTCTGTCCCAGTGAGGAAACTGTAGAACATATCTTCATTAATTGTCCTTCTCTAAGTGGGATCTGGAATTATTTTAATAGTTATAATAATAAAAGGGTTTGTTTGAATCCTCTAAGTTTGGATACCCTTTGGAATAGTTGTATTTCTCTCCAAAAAGCAAACAGAATCTTTGCCTTAAACTTTCTAGCAATATGTCTCTGGGTGCAGTGGAAAAATAGAAATAATTGTATCTTTAGGGATATCAAGGGTATTTCGTTTACTAATTTGATTCATCAAGTAGTTAACTGTTATATTAATTGGACATGAACTAATTCGGGTTTGGAAGCAGGTTTAACAGCTAATGAAGGCTCAACGGGCTTCATCAGATTCTTAGCTTCTGACACTGGGAGGCAGGCTGAGGAAGGTAATACTCAGAGAAGACAAATTGTTTCGAATCCTCCAAGAGTGGATACTGATAGTAGAAGGAATCAGGGAGCAGGAGATGACTCAAGAGAGACTTCAGAGGGACATGTGGAAAGCATTTCGGATGAGGATCTTCTTGACTGAGAAATTTCCTTTCCTAATTGTAATAGGATGTCTAGTAACAGTTTTTTTCACTGACCCTCAGTTTCTTTAGCTTGGTCTTCTGTTTTCTAGTTTGTTTTCAGATTTGGTGGATAGTATTTTTGTTTTTTGGTTTGTAGAGTCACAGATAGTGACTCAACCTTATACTTTTTGGTTAATGATTGGATCCCCTGCTTGGGCTCTTAGTATCAAAAAAAAATAATAATAATAATTTACATGATATCTTAGCGTTGTCTATAAATATATACTATAATATGACATTAAAAAAAATTCTCACGATGAACACATTAGAGTACATTTATTCATTGATTGTTCAGAATTAAATTTGAACAAGAAAACAAATTTATCAGGTAATTCCGTAATTCAGCACATTGCTTTGGATGAGCTTGGTAATTATGTAAAGGTGCCAACATAAGAAATATAAATAGTATTATCAAGTTTTATCTATTAACAAAACTATTACTCAGTCATAGAAGATAAAATTATTGATGAACTTTTTTTTTTCTCTATTAACATTTTTAAGTTATGAAAAAAAAAACATAATATATATGTTCACTCACAGAAGCCCTAAATATACAAAGAAATTTATTTTGGGACACTGCATTTTACTGAAGAAAATTGTAGTACTATAATTTCTATGTTGTTAATGTACTGGAGACCCATTCAAATATAAAATAGCATGAAAACAAAAGACTATCATATTGGATACTAATGATATTACCCCGATCTATTTTAAACGGAGCGGAGTTGCACTCATTCCCTGTCTGCCTGCTTTTACGTACTGTTCCACGTGTTCAAAAATTGGACATAGGTCCCGAATCTTTAGTCATGATAAGTTTCTAATTATTTGAGAAGGTTTCATATATATATTTTGAGTAATTTTTTTGGAAAGTCCCTAAACTTTGTAGATAGTCCAATTTTAGTCACTCAATTTCAATTTGTCCTACCACAACCACTAAACTTTGTATGTAGTCCAATTTTAGTCACTCTGGGGATGTTTGGATCGCTTAGGAATTTGGGAAATTTGGGGAAGTTACAATTCATAGGAATAAATTTATTGGGAAGTGTGTAATTTTGTGAAGAGTTTCGATTGTTTATAATAAATTTATGGTAGGAAGATGAAATTCCCCAAATTTCTTGGGGAATCCAAACAGCCCCTCTATGATCTTTCAGTCTAACTCCGTCTGTTTTAATCAACTAGGTGCAAAATAGAGAGCTGAATCAAAGATGTCTCGTGGACCCAGTTTCTCTTACGGTGATAAATAAAATAAAATATTCCATCCTCTCTTTCTTCCATCCAGCTACGAGGCCACGACTCTGCATCCCTTCTACCTCCGTTGCCTCCTCCGCCGCGATCCCACCTCCTCCTACTTTCTTCTTCGATTTCTCTCCTCTACTTCCTCCGCCGTCGAAGACATCTCGGCTTTGCTTTATGATCCTTCCTTCGCTTCTGGCCTCCCATAGTCCCACGCTCCCACCCATCCGCCTCCATCCCCTCATCTCCTCCCTCTCCTTCAATCGTCACAATCACCCATCTAACCATTTCCTTTTCTTTTTATTCAAAAAAGACTTTGATTAGACTGAATTGGATAAAGATACAAAATAGAGATACAAGTGCCTCTAGTCAACTAGACCTTTCTTGCTCCAGCATGTAAAGGCCGTAGTTATGCAATCTTAATTTTGGTGTAGCTCCAGAAATCAAAATACTGAGTGAGATGCAATATCAAATGGTGTTTCATGCAGTCAGCAAAAAAGCACATCAAAGCTTTTCAACCCTTTAGAAGAGAAACCCAAAATCAAAGTTATTCAACTCTTTTGAAGGGAAACCCAATATCATTACATTCTATTTTGTATATACACTAATAACCTGAATTAAATTCAAGCATTTGGCCTAAGGAGTGAGATTAATAATCCTAGAAGGGTATGTTTCCAATTCTTTTCTAAATCCTAGCCACGAAAGTCTTATTTTGCCATCATAAATATAAAGTGTTGTGGCGATTGAAGGATCAGAGAGGAGAGTCGAGATGTCTTCGACGACAGAGGCGGAGGAGGTAGAGGAGAGAGACTAGAGAAGAAAGTAGGAGGAGGTGGGATCGCGGCGGAGGAGGCAGCGAAGACATAAGAGATACGGAGGAAGGAAGAAAGGTGGGATCGACTAAGAAAGAATGAAGTGTTTTTTCTTTTTTTTGTATCAATAATTCAGTATCACCGTATGAGAAATTGGGCCCACGAGATATCTTTGATTCAGTTCTCTATTTTGCAACTTAGTTGATTAAAACAAACAGAATTAGACGGAAAGATCACAGAGTGACTAAAATTGGACTACATCCAAAGTTCAGTGACTGTGGTAGGACAAATTGAAATTGAGTGATCAAAATTAGACTATGTACAAAGTTTAAGGACCTCTTAAAAAATTTACTCTTTTTCTTTGACAGCTTGCTAAGCTAACTAAGGTCCAACAAATAGAATCTGACATTATGTTTCGGCAAGAGATTTTGCACAACTTAACCAATTTTGCATGCATGTCCTTAAGTCTGTTAATTACTTTGTTATTTGTTTGTTCTTAATGCTTAATTTGCCTACGGGCGTTGCTCATAAAAATAAATAATAAATAAAATAAAAATCATGCATATGTTCAAATTTTAATATTTTTTCTTTTTATATAAATTGTCGTGACTTAGTTTAGCGAAGTTAGGAGAAAGAATCCTACAGTACGTACAATATATATATAAATACTTATTTATTATGTTTTTCTTTTGTAAAAAAAATTTGTACTATTATATATACTAATAGAACTCTAACAAAAGCTAATATTTTTATTTTGCCCTCTACCTTTCATAACATGCTAATCAGACACAACTTTATGTCATATAATTAGTGGTTCCCCAATAATTATGCTACAGTAAGCCAACTTTGTTAATAAAGAAAAAATAAAGGCAACTTTACAGGATTCCCAAAGAAATCTGACATGCTAACACAACTTTGTTTATCTCCTATAATTTGGAAAAGGTACTTGAATACAGCTCCAAACGAATTCAATTCCTTCTTGACATCTGCTATTTGCAGACAATCACCTCCAACAGAGATAAACTGACAGGTGGCTATGCAAGAATAAATAATTAATCCGAATAGCCCCTTGAAAAATACAAAATCTCTGCGGTCCCAATTTCGCCGAAAAAGATTCTTGATGCCTGCCTTCCCACATGAATCCATGAGACAAACCACGCTGCATATACAAAAAAGTCTTCTAATTTTCTACTATCTGAATAGCATTTTTATTTTTTATCTTCTTTGTCGTTTTTTAATTCAAATGTACGGATGCAGCTGGAGCTGCTTGTAGGAAAATTTTACATGGAAGCATCCACGTGTCAGTACCCAAAAATTTCTCCTTGCGTGGAAAATTTTCTCCGTTGAAGTTGTCTCTCTAACTAATTGTGTTGATATTAATCGTACTGATGCATAGTTTATAAACTATTCTACAAATATAGAACATGTAGCCCAACAGACGTGTGCAAGGTTTAGAACTCTCACTACACGAAAAAAAACCTTCTGTAACGGTTCACGTATCGTTACAGTAGCTCCGTTACATATGCCTTAATAACTGTTACAAAATTGTTAACGGTTATTATATAATAACCATTACAGAAAGCTGAACTTTCTAACAGTATATAATAACCATTACAGATTGAGGCCATCTGTAACGGTTATTAAGTAATAATCATTAGTCCATTACATATCATAAAATATAATTTTTTATTGCAAATTTTTATATAATTTTGAAACGATTTTTAACTAACAACCATTAAAGATGACCTCAATCTGTAATGGTTAATAGATAAAAACCGTCACAAATGTTCTTTCCATTTTTTTTTTTTGGGTTTTCACTATTATTCTAGGCCCTTCATGGTGCCTTAATTTCTCTTATAATTCATTGCATAAAGGACCATCACAACAACATGCATAATTAACAATTCAAAATTAATTAATTCAACAATTATTCAATTAATTTTACAACCTCCTTATAAAAATCATAACATTATAGTATCTTTCATCTCATAACACAAAAAAAAATTCATCTTAAACCTTTGAGATCTTCCACCATGGCTTTCGTTCGATCGGCCACGACTTTCATTCGATCGGCCACGGCTTATGTTCGATCGGCCACGGCTTTCGTTCGATCGGCCACGGCTTTCGTTCAATCGGCCACGACCGACATATAAAGACACGTTCAATTCTTGAAGGCAATGCAGAACAAGAAGTGTAATCTTATCCTACAAATTCAAATACAAAAATGAGAATTATGAAAATTATAACGAGATGTGCTGCCATTAGTAGGATGAGAAATTTTATTTTGAAGATAAATACAAAAGGTTTACATTTTTTTTTTGTAACGGGAAATTTGTGACGGCTTTTCCATAATAATCGTTACAGATGAATATGATAATTTTTAACATCCGAACTTTTACCTATCTGTAACGGATTTTATAATAACCGTTACAGATGATCCATTATAGATGGTCCTTTTTTTCTTTTGAGTCTTAAGTATATCCTAATTCATTGGCATATTTAAATACGAAAATAATGAGGACATCGTCTCTCATCGTTTTTATTACAAATATTTAAAGTAATAGTTTTAGTATTGTATATTTAATTCTTTTAAGAAAAATACATACTGAAGCTCTATACAAAATATAATGAGTGATTTAGAAAAATACATTTCAAGAAAAATACTTTAAGAAAAAAAGGATAGTTTATACAGATATATTTCTCCGCTGAATTAGTATTGTATATTCAATTCTTTCAAGAAAAATATATTTTAGTATTGTCAATAAGTTTATGCAATCTAATGATTGCAATTTGGACATTTTTAAATGTTAGAGTGACATTTTTCTACTTTCAGTGTCAAATCTCTAATTTTAACAAAAAAAATAATGGCATAAAACTAATTTTAACTATTTTATAGTGACATAAAATTAATTTACAATTTAAGAGTAACATATCTCTAATTATTGTAAAAATGTCTAATTATTCAAAATATAATTATTGTTTTACTGTTAATGAATCTTCATTCGCTATGAATTATAAATAATTATTATAATGATGTTAAAAATTACTAAAACTTTATATTTTTACCGTTGCTCGTCAAAATAAAAACTATGCTTATTTGGTCCAAGTCATCAGATTTGAACATTCAAGTCCATGTTAAACACCTAATTTCCATACAAGTTTAGTCTAGCTCGGTGCTTTGACAAGGTTAAAAAAGAAAGAAAAAGTGAGTTTGTTCCCCTGATATTTTTTTTTAATTATAAATATATGTTTCAAACACCAATAAGAATACTATTTTTTATTTTCTTAAATAACAGAATTTTACTATTAGGAAATAGCTAGGACTAATCAAAATCCAAAAATAATTTGCCTCTGACCGTTAAGGTGTCGGTTTTTTCATTTAGTTAACATCAAAAGCTCTCTTTTGGTCACTCAAGGAACCATTTTGATTACTTAATCTTCACCTCTTACATCTTGTTTACCAAGGTGACTTCTCTGAAATAATTAAACTTTTATCCTCGATTTTTAATTCAGTTTACGGAGAACCTTTCAAGGATGAGGTTCGTACACATGTATAGTAAGATCATCACAATCTTTGAGTGATTTGTTTACGAGAATCAAAATCCGAATTGTGATAAGCAGGACATGTCAAAAGCAAGTTCTTGGTGAAAGCAAAGGGGCTGAATCTCATTGGATTTGGAACCAAATCGATTGGTTCTAACTTTTACATTTTAAAATTAAATATTTGTTAATGAATCTGCTCAGATCGTATCAAACTTACAAATATCATTTAATCTTGACAAAATTGGATATAACCCCCTAATTTTCTCTAACCGGATATAACCCCTCTAATCTCTAAAACCGGATATAACCCCCTCCAATCATGCTTATTAGGGATACTAGCAAAAGATGCCCTCAACACGTGGGCAAATAAAAAAATAAATTATTAATATTATTTTTTGTTATATATAAAATGTTAGATGTTAGGCAATAAAGATATGGTAAAATCAATAATTTAGTCTTTTCTTTTAAATAAATAGCTAATTTGGTAGTAACTTAATTTTTTTAAGAAAAGTCTAATCTTGATCTAGATCATTGAGCAAATCAAATTACACAAATCAATGGTCTATAATTGATATAAGAATTGTTTACACTCTTTTATCTGACAAGTTTACTCCTTTTATATGACAAGTTTACTCCTTTTATATGGGTGCTTTATAAGTAGTATAGATATAGATATAGATATAGATATAGATAACTCCTTTTCATCAATTTTAGTTATTTTTAATGAGATGGGCTAAAATCAGCCACGACTGACAGATGCAACCGTCAGCTACGATCAAATCTCAATTTTCGTGATTCTAACAGTCGATCCGAACCGTTCAATGTGTTCTCCATATTGAAATCTCGTTGGAGACAAAATTTTATATTTTTCTGAAATTTTTTAGTATTTGTTTGATATTTTACAAAATTCTTAATCTAAACAATTCTGGACCCTTCAATAACTGTGATTTTTAAAAATCTCAAAAAAATAGTAAATAAAATCAGAAAAATGTAAAATTTGGTCTCCAATGAGATTTCAATATGGAGAACACATTGAACGGTTCGGATCGACTGTTAGAATCACGAAAATTGAAATTTGATCGTAGCTGACGGTTGCATCCGTCAGTCGTGGCTGATTTTAGCCCATCTCATTTTTAATTAAAACAATTCAGCAGCAATAAAATATTGACCAAACTAGCCTCTCCTTTCCAAAGATCAATACACCTTCCTGGACTTTACAGGATACCCAAATTGTACCATCTTTTCTAAAACCATTCCATCTTCCTTCTCTTTGAAATTGCCAATAATATTCCCTCTCAATCACTTCTCTTTCTCTCTGCACCGAATAAGAATGGAGACGGGAAACCAAATGGGACCCTTTCTCGTATTTGATTAGTCAAGTGCTAGGTTGGTTAATGTAAGAAACTAGTGTTTGATTTTTACTCCTTTTTGTGAGTACGGGTTAAAATTGCTACTATGATCAAAGTTTGATGGCACTTCTCTTTTCACTGATTTTAGAAATTTATTTAAAAGTGCAACAGGCAAGGCAGCGTCTTCATAATGATGATTTTTTTTTTTTAATTTGGATCTGGATTCATTACTTCAATAATTAAATTTGATCAGTATATATCAATTTTTTTATCGGAAAAAAAAAGGGAGGGAGAAGATATCGGAGTCCAATGATACAGAAAGAATTGGTCTCATGAGTCATATATATCAGGAAGTTGAAAGTGTTTCTTTCTCGAGGGAGGGTAGGAATGATGGTACAATTTTGATATCGATTTTTGAAGAGGAGGGTAGTTTGGTCATAGTTTTATTACTGCTGATTTATTTTAATTAAAAATAACTAAAACTGATGAAAAGAGGTTATATCCCTAATAAGCTTGATTGGAGGGGGTTATATCCGAATTAAGAGATTAGAAGGGTTATATCTGGTTAGAGAAGATTATGGGGGTTTATATCCAATTTTGCCTAATCTGTATAATAGAACAATTGAAAAAATCCTTGAAAAGAGTTTTGACAATTGGGTTCAGACCTATTTTGTCCCCTCTTCTTCAAATTAATCCATTTCAGAAAACAGTTTTCTTTCTTCCTTTTGGAAGAATTCATGCACCATTAAAACTAGTCACGGTAATATTATTTTGACATCGATGAAAGTGTAGTCTAATTAATAAACATTGTGTTTGAAATGGAACTAAAAAAATAATTATGTCTTCAATTTTTTTTTACCTTCATTTTGTTTCATGCTCAGATCTAATGCAAACTGAAACAACCGAACGGTACCTTACTGTTTCCCATGTGACATTAAAAAAAAATGCAAGAATTCTTGTACCCAAAACAAGTCAAAGTAATATTATTTTGACAATGGTAAAAGTTTAGTATAATTTATTTATTAAAATTGGGTTTGAAAGTATGGCACTGAAAACATAATTTTATCTTGAACTATCCTTTCAGTGTAACTACCAATACCATTTGTGTACGGTCAGACGTAATCCAACTGAAACAACCGAATGGTAGCAAGCAATGCATTACTATTTTCCATCCATGTGAAGGCACCTT
The DNA here is from genome assembly GCA_028095005.1 of Rhynchospora pubera. Taxonomy (NCBI): domain Eukaryota; kingdom Viridiplantae; phylum Streptophyta; class Magnoliopsida; order Poales; family Cyperaceae; genus Rhynchospora; species Rhynchospora pubera. The sequence continues at coordinate 73,679,277 of CM051462.1, forward strand.
GGACTTGATGACATATTATATGCTGCCATAAATAAAACAAAGCCTAAAAATTTTATTAAAATGGAATCTTGCAACAATTAATTACTAAACAGAATCCTAGCCAGAAAAAAAAAAAGGACACTTGGATCCAAATTTCTCACCGTAAATTCAGCCAGGAATCACGAAATCTGACATGTATGCAAATGTAAGTATGCAACGAAGCTTCTATAAACAACACCTGCTTCTGGAAATCAACACCAGCTTCTATAAAGTAATAACTTGTACGAAACAACACCTGCTTCTGGAAATCATGATTGATTAATTAGTCAATAAGTCAGATTAGCCACGTGATTCCGTACATCCGTAGCTATCTAAATATTGAATGAATTTCAAAAGCTTTTAAGATTGACTGGATTTTGAAAAGTTAAAAAGAGGCATACAGATTTGCAGAAGTGTTCATAAAATCGTAAATTAAATTTATTAAGGTGATCTTTGGCGTGATATCACGAGCTTTCTTTATTTTTGTGGGAAGCAAAAGGAGGAAATTAGGAAGTGCCGAAGTGGCAAATCATATCGTCAAGATTAGAGCATAGAGGTCTGTCAGAACTCAGAAATTAAGTTTATATATCTGACAGTAATTTTATTACCTTTGTCAATTTGATATGAGATAGGCTAAAATCAACCATGACTGACGGATGGACCCGTCAGTTACGATTATATCTCAATTTTTGAGGTTCTAATGGCTAATATGAACCGTTTAATGTGTTCTCCGTATTGATATCTCATTGGAAACCAAATTTTACATTTTTCTGATTTTATTTACTTTTTTTGTGAGATTTTAAAAAATCATTTATTGAAGGGTCCAGAATTGTTTAGATTATGAATTTTGTAAAATACCAAACAAATACTAAAAAATTTCAGAAAAATATAAAATTTTGTCTCCAATGAAATTTCAATATGGAGAACACATTAAACAGTACAGATATACTGTTAGAATCTCGAAAATTGAAATTTGATCGTAGCTGACGGCCTCATCCGTTAGTCGAGACTGATTTATTTTAACGTATCTCATTTGATATTGTCTTTGATGAAATTAAAAACTTCTAAAAATAATATCTAGAAATTGTTCACATAAGTGGGTTCTTACAACATCCAAAGTTCAACTATTGTAATTTTTTATGAATGCATACGAAACATTGACGTAGACAGGTGTGATGGTTTTTGTTTTTTTAATATCTAGGTTTAGAGTTCTTAAAGTTTTTGGCAGTGGAAGCATCGTACAAAATAAAATTTGTTAAAAAGATAAAGCAAAATATTGGTATAACATATATCAGATAATATAATTATGTCTGTACTAGTTACATCAAATTATGCAAAATATCGTATCCAATCCTTTAATCATTTTTTTGTGGCAAGCACAAGTTAAATTTCCTTTAAAATGAATTAATTATGGTAATATCACATTCTAATAAGCTCAAAATTATTTTTCTTGTTTTTTTTTTTTTTGTTAAAATTAGTCTTCGCAAAATTGTTCGCTTCCTATGGTCCTATCATAAATTTGTATCTCCCTCGTAAGTCTCTATGATGAAAGCCGCCATTGGAGAGTGACTACTGACTAGTCAATACATGTATGTTGAATAAGAAAAATGTTACGGAAATGTCGGTAAGAAGATGATAAGTATAGCTCCAATCAACATGGATTAATTGTCTATAGAGGAAGGTTATGGTGCACAAATTTTTTTTTTGTCACAAATGACACACTTTGCTTTTATTTTAAATATAAAAAATTAAAATATAATCGTCCGATTTAAACTGTTGATCTTGTTCATTTTAACAACGGATGCATTTTTTCTAAAATTTCATAATTTTAAAAGTTTATTTGATACTTGATCAAGAGGTTGAAAAATAGACATATTAGAATTAATTTATTTTAGTTATTTTGATTCATTCATTTTTTACCTATTGATTAAGCATCAAATAAATTTTAAAAATTATAAAATTTTATGACAATGCATCCGTCGTTAAAATGAATAAGATCAATAGTTTGGATCGAACAATTACATTTTAAATTTTGAAATTTAAAATAAAAAAATAAAGTGCGACATTTGTAGTATAAAAAAAGTGTAGTACTGGAATCTTGTTCTTGTTTATAATACGTAAATAAAGCAAAAAGGGAAAAAAAAAGGACACTTAATATACACAGCGGTTACCTGGAAGGTGCAAAAGTTTCCATTTCCATGCATTCATAATATTCGTACTTTTCACATTTTCTGATTTAGTTTCAACATAAAAAAAAAGATAGCAGTCTAGTAAAATAGTAATTTCATATATTATTTATTATATGAATCTAATAAATCACCTTTTCATTGTACGAAGAGCAATACGCTATATTGTCGATAAAAATAAAAATTGGAGATGTAACGACAAAAAGAGTTCCTCGCGAGCAAAATTTTACAAATTACATATAAGCCTATAAAAATAAAATTGACACATCGTAATTTTTATGTGTATTTTTTAGAAAAGAATGATATGTACGTACTTAAAATTTTATCGTGATAAGCTTTGATCATTTAAGTGATTATTTAAAATAGAAATGATTGAATGAAAACATTAAACATACAGATATCAGGTCTTTATTTTGGAAAAAAAAATATGTATCTCCATTGAGTTTAATTTTCGAAATTATTATCCTATGAGACCATGCTTTACTAAATTCGGTTTCCAAACAATAATTTCACAAGACCGGACTTTATTCTAGAGTAAATGAAGTGATTTCTTAAGTCAGATATTATATATTCTATTCGTACCAATCAGTGAATTTATCCTTAATTTGTTCTTCGTTTCTTTATTTATTTTTCTGTACCAATTAATGATTAATCATAAAACCATTTTAGCCAACAATTCGCATCTCCACACCGGGCCCGCCCTATTAAAAATTTCCCCAACTTTTCTAATAATTCAGCCACATGATCTCTATTTGTATTGTTATCTGGATTTCTGGTTTTCTATATATATATAGAGGATTGCTAAAATGCTATGCATAGCACGGATGTCCTTCGTGTTATGGATTTGTTCTTGCATTTCATGCTTCAAACAACCGATCCATACCGTTCATTATCTTCTACATATTGAAATCTTATTAGAAACCAAATTTTACATTTTATTGAATTTTTTTTACTATTTTTCTCAGATTTTTTAAAATACTTAATCTAATAAATTCTAGACCCTTCAATAACAGTGATTTTTAAAATCTGAAAAAATAGTAAAAAAATAAAAAAATATAAAATTTGGTTTCTAATAAGATTTCAATATGTAGAAAATAATGAACGATTTGGATCGGTTGTTTAAAACATGAAATACAAGAACGAATCCGTCGCACGAAGGTCATCCGTGCTATGCATAACATTTTAGCAATCCTCATATATATATATATATATATAGAGTAAATCTATTGTGAACCATGGTTCATATAAGCTTTCGTGCACTATGACCGTTTTGGTTGGTGGTTTCATAAATTATCAAATCTAATTTAACCAATTCAATCTATATATTGAAATCTCATAGTAAACAAAATTTTACAATTTTTGAATTTTTTTTACTACTTATTTCGAATTTTTAAAAACTTGCCATTTTTTGCTATAAATACACTAATTTGTAAGATAAAAATGGCAAGTATTAAAAAATTCAAAAAAAAATGGTAAAAAAATTTCAAAAATTATAAAATTTTGTTTTCTATGAGATTTCAATATATATATTGGATTGGTTAATTTAGATTTGTCAATTTGCAAAATCACCGATCAAACGGTCGTGGTGCATGGAGCGCTCTATGCATCATGGTTCACAATAAATTTACTATATATATATATATATATATATATATATATATATATATATATATATATATCATGATTTTTGTTTAAATTTAAACATAAATTAACTAACACTCCGGTTAGGCACTCTTTGTGCTTGTAAATTGTCACCCGATGATGACTTAACAATCTATACCAACAAGATTGCCAAAAAACAAAACAAAAAAAAAAGAGGGAGGAAAAAAGAAGAAGAAGCAAATTTTGTGATTTTGTAGGCCGTATGATTTCAAGGATATGTATTTGTCAGGCGTAAGTACACATAATTTCAAAGAACCACTCTAGCCTCTAGGCGAAAAAAAATATTATTTTATATTTTGCTAATTTATCACTTAGGTGGTCATATACATCAAGTCTATATTTTCCACTATTATTGCAGTGACATCGAAGAACTGACAATTTAAAAAAAAAAAAAATTGAATAACCAACTGACAATTTCAACTTGAACAGCATCCTCTAGTTTTTATCCAGAGTCTTGTGTAATAATGACAGTATTTACTATTTCTTTATTGGCATTAAATATGTGAGCATGTATAGACCTGTAAATATTAACGTTCCGTAACTTATTCCGTTCCGTTCCGTTCAAACGGAACGTTAAAACGAAAGCGAAAAACCAATTTCATTTCTGAAAACGAAATGAAAACGGAACTGAAGAAAATGAACTAGAACATAAACGAAACACGGGAAATTGACAAAAATGGCCTGAAATCTAAAGAAAATGAAAGACGGAACGTTAAACGGAACAAAAATCTATTTCGTTTGACGAAATGAAACGGAAACGAAACAAAAATTTCGTTCCATTACCAAAACGGAACAGAGAACGTAAATCTCTATTTCTGCTTCCGTAACGAACGTTTGACAGACCTAAGCATGTAAATCTCTTCAGTCAAGTCAACACAAAGTTAAATTCGTATATGAAATTATTTATGATCTGAGGATGACAACACTTTTCTTTGTTTTTGACTTTCAAAGCCAACATGAATGATGAATTATAATATGTTCAGTATTAATTTCTGGCGTTGCAAAAGTAAATCTCTTACCTATGGGTGTGTTTGGATTGTTGGAAGAAAGAAGAAGAAGAAGGAAGAAGAAGAAAAAAAATTATAAACAATTCAAATTCTTCACAAAGTTACACACTTTCCAATACTTCTTTCCACTTCTTCCCTTCTTCCCTTCTTCCCACGCCTATCCAAACGCACCCTATAGGTATAGGTTATTAGGGAAACTCAAATCAGGTGTCACGCGACACTCAGTGTAGCGCAGCATTCTGACCGTATGATCAAGATCCAGTGGACAAGAGAGCTCCTGCATGTAACCTAGATTGATAGGCTCGTAAAAAATGAACCGTCCGATCAAGATCAGACGGCTCTGGATGCGCTACACCAGGTGTCGCGCGCTAGCGGAATCGGATTGGTTATTAGGGAATTTGACAACATTGTTATCCACTACTTGGCCTTCCTTGTTCAAACAAATGGCTTTTTCCGGAATGCAACGCCATGATTGACGTCGAGTTTCTTCTTGTCGAAAGTGCGCAGAAATTCATCCAGTAGAGTAAGACTTTCAAGTAATTTCACTATCTGAGATTAATCTAGAGTCCCAAAAACAGACTTCGTAATTCCATTTTCTAAAGTGACTTAGAAACTCAATCAAGGTAGATGCTCGAACAACCGTTGATTATTTTGTGTAGTCGTAAATTAGGATTCCATCTAATTGATTTGTCATTTATAATAAAGGTTGAGCAACTCAACGAATTTTATTTTTTGGAAAATCGTGTGAAATTATTGGAGACTTTTATCAGGACTGTGATAAGGAAAGTTGGCAAATATATATAACATAACACAATAATGGCACCTTGACAAAACTTGTGACAAAAAATATTGTTGGCTATGCACGCTGTCACGAGCAATATAAGATTCTACAACTAAAACTTTCATGAGAACTGTGTCCTAAATTTCTCATGGTGCACTATTCAAGAAAATAGAATTAGTGAACCAGTGATTTTGTAATTGCAATCTAGCAAAATAAAGATCTATTACTTAATTAGGAGCTAATGAAGAACCAACTCTTGGTCTAGTAACAAAGAATAATACACATTAAATGAAAGGTCGCAGATTCGAAACTAATTTGGAGGATCTTTCATAGATATTTAATTTAAAAAAATAAATTGGATGACTTAGATCCCAATTTATTTTAAAAAAAATGTACTTAGGAGCTAATGCAATGTTGAGGATGTGATTCATCATAAATTCATAATTCATAACGGTATAACACAAGACACGACGCAGACCCTACACCACACATGTACATTTCTTATTTCCTAGAAATTTCTTTTGATGATAAAATGGACTACAATTTCTTTGACTAATTAAGTATGCCATTTTTCGAATTTACTTATAATTTTTATTTCATAACTACGTCGATATATTTCTTATTTCCTACACAGCATCTTATGATGTTAAACCGTCATAAAATGTATTTTTATTTTATTTTTTTTGTTGTGACCGAGTATGACAATTTCGAATTTAATATAAATTTTATGATAATACTTTTTGTACTTTATGTCATAATTGGATCATATCGATATATTTCTTAATTTCTTGAAAAATCTTGTGATGTTAAGCCCTAAAAGAATGTACCTAAGTATTCCACTTTCGAATTTAGGACACGTTTAATATAATATTAATTTTCTGTTATACTTTATTTCAGAACTATTTCAAAGTTTATTATATTTCGGAAAAAATAATTAACAGTATTATTATTATTATCTAATCTTTCCCTTCCGACAACTCACACAGTCACACTCTGGATGCACGTGACATTTAGTTTGATTTTTCCTGTCGACCACAGATTGGGGACGGCGTGGGAGATACGGAGCAGTACACCCCGCGTGGTACTGGTACAAGTAACAAGTTGCTGTGTACCACTTGGGAGTTGTTTAGGGAATGGGGGACCTTAGAATTCCACTAAAAGGACTTCCGTCCGTACGTAGAAAACCATAACACGGCAACACAGCACAGCACAAACTAAATTAAAAATAAAATAATAATGAATCTCGTAATTAATGCCAATCGGAATCGCCCGAGTCCGTACGTTTTCTTGATAAGTGGGGCCCACACGATTGGCGCTTCTATGTAATTTTGGGGTTTTTAAGTTTTAACCCTGGGTCTCCTTTTCTGTAAAAACGATTGATAACGACTCAATTTTTCTCTTCTATACATATTTTTTTTGGAAATTGATTACTGCCATATGCAGTTTTGTCATCCCTGCCATCGTTAAATATAAAGTGAACATATACAACAAACAAAGTGAACATATAGACGATCTAAGTGAACACATACAAATAAATAAGTTCAATGAAAATAAGTTGAATATGCATGTAAACTTCTGAACAAGTGATGACAACACTTATTTGTTTGTAAGTGTTCACATAGATCGTCTATATGTTCACCTTATTTACTGTATATGTTCACTTTGTATTTAGCGATGACTGGGATGGTATATTTGCCAATGACACTTATAATTCCTGATTTTTTTTTTATTGAATAACGAAAACCTTGGTCCAAGGAAATTATAGTAGTAGTCTATGGCTTGAGTGCGACTGTGCGAGGCTAATAAATTAAGAAGAATCCAACGCATTTATTTTTACGGAATGGCATCCTCCGCGGAAACTGCAGAGAGCAATTTGGATTGTCGTCCGATCAATTTGAGTGTCTCGTAAAATTTAACCGTTGAGATTAGATCGGACCGTTCAGAAAAAAATTAATTTACTAGTAGACTAGTAGTTTCCAACTTTCCATTCAACGTGTTTCTCATTTATTTGTTGACATTATTGATCCAACTTTCCAAAATTAATTTACTGAATGGAACAGACGGACAGTGATATTAACTATGGTTTCGCTTTGGACTTCACTCAAAAAAATATTTATTAAAAAGATAATTTAAATATAAATATTGTTTTGAAACAACTAAAAATATGTCAAATATTAAAAATATACTCTGAAAAAGTTGTATTTATTACTTCTTAAGCATATAAATACATTAAAAAAAAACTAATACAAAAAAAAAACATAGGAACACATGAAACGTCTTATTAACAAATGCAAAATCGAATGAGTGATAACATTAATAAAATGACATGTCTAAGAAAGTTGAAACTTAAACTTTATGGGGGCGTTTGTTTGTGTAGTAAGGAGTTGCATAACTTAAGGATGCCTAAGTATTTATGTAGTGTTATGTAATAGATGTTTGATTGTGTAGTAAGGATGACTAACTTAATGCATGCATATATTCATGTCAAAAGACTAAAATGCCCTTAAATTTGAATTAGTATTATGTATTATATGTGTGACCTAATTATCATTAATTATTTATTATTATAAAAATTAATTATTAATGATGATAATAAATCATTTTTACTATTATGAAATATTAATAATTTACTTTTAATTAAATATTATAAATATTATTATTTATTTTATAATAAAAATTAATTATTATTCTTAAATCATTATTATTAATAATTAATATATCTTGTTAAATATTATTAATTATAATAATTAATCTTTGTTATTAATTATGACTTTTTAATAATTATTGTTACTTATTAAGTATTATTATTTATTAATTAATATTAATTAATTTTAAATTATTATAAAAAATTAATTATTAATGATAATAAGAAATCATTTTATTATTATGAAATATTATTAATTATTTTTAATTAAATATTATAAATATTTTTAATTATTTAATAATAAATCAATATTGTTTATTAATTATTATTATTATTACTTGTTATATATTATTATTTATTAATTATAATAATTAATATTTATTACTAATTATGATTTTTAATAGTTATTGTTACTTATTAGATATTATTATTTTTTAATTATTATTAATTATTATAGATTATTAAATATTATTATTAATTATTTCTAAGGGGTATTGTTGGAAAAAAATTAAAGGGGACCGGTGCATAACTTATGCAATCTATTTAGGTTGCATAACTTATGTACTCTTAAGGCATCTTATGTAAGAGGTGTTTGATGACTTAAGAATACATAACTTAAGTTATGCACTCTTTAAGTCACAAACAAACGCCGCCTATGTTAATAATATGGAAAAACAATATATATACACTCTTGTTGGCCCGGACTTAGGAAATAGGAACTTTTTGACATGTATCTTTAATAAGATAATTAGTGAGAATTTCAGATTAGTAAAAGTTTTAATCTTAAACATCGTGTGCCGAAACAATTTTTTCATGCCAACTGTGTGCATAATCTCACCCATGAGGCAGTCTGTTTGGCATAGACATTTCTTCTCATGTTATTTGGAAGTGCATTCCATCAATTCTCACCAATCAGTCATTCTCTCGGAAAGATCACGGAGATTCTTTTAGTGCGCATATTTTATGACAAATTGCTGCCTGAGATTTTAAAATACTGTGTGTTTGACAACCAATGCGAACAAGCGCGAACAGCTTGCTCAGGAACCAGAAACGAGCGGCTTGTTCACGTTCTTATTCTTCAGGCTCCGTTTGGATGCGTTGAGAATAAGATAGGAAGAAGGGAAGAAATTTATTGGGAAATGTGTAACTTTTGTAAAAAGTTTGGATGGTTAGAAATAAATTTATTGGTAAAAAGTGATTATTCCTTATTCCTTATTCCGGGAAGAAGCCATCCAAACGGAGCCCAAATTAAATCCAGGAACTCTTGTTCGTGCTGCTCGTAGGTTGTTTGATTCGCGCGAAGGGCGCTAGTTCGTGAACTAAATGTTAGTAACGCGTTCCAAACACATAACTAGGGCTCCGTTTGGATAGGTGTGGAAAGAAGGAAAGAAGGGAAGAAGTATTGGAAAGTGTGTAACTTTGTGAAGAATTTGAATTATTTATAATTTTTTTTCTTCCTTCTTCCTTCTTCTTCTTCCTTCTTCCTATATCCAAACTCACCCTAGGAACTTCCAACCATTAGTTTATGTTTTTTCATACATAAACAAAATAGATTTGTCAATATTTTCTGCATATTACCCGCCGCCCACCCCTCCCAAAAAAGCAAATTAGGTGTTCAAATTTAAAGAGTCGGTGACGTAGGTTCCAATAAAAGCACCTTGCTAGCGACGTTGTGACAAAATAGTGCACTTAGTAATAGTTACCAAAGGTGGACCATTCCTATATCCTATAGTTTAGAAAAATAAATACGCGGAAACAATTAAAACTCATAGGATTAGAGAGGGAAAAGAAATAGAACCAAACTGAAAATCGTGAACTAGAAAATAGAAAAAAAAAAATTGACATTTGCGTCCTGAAATGATCATCCATTCGCAAACAAAAATGGCTCTGTACAAATTAGTTAGTTTGCCTTTCAATTAATTAAGTGATTGTATTTCGTTTGGTCGCACTCATAATACAAAAATTCTCGAAGTACAACTTCATGATAGCTATTTATCAAGTTCTACCATGACATCATCCATGTCTTTATACGAGTTTCTTATGGTTCGATACCATTGTTAGTTTTTGATTGACAACCTTCCTCCCTAATGAATAGTCGATTAGAAATGTACATGACACCAATTGTCAATGTTGTCTTTTATAGGATTATTCTTGAAGTTTTATTGAATCATTTTTTTTATAGTTCTTATGTAAGAAAACGATACATATATAAGATCGTGCTTTAGATTGAATGCATGACACTCAACAACAAGAGCAAGGTTGTTCAAGGTTATAAAATAAGAAAAATAATCAATTACGGATATCAAGTCCAACAAGTAATTTCACGAGTTAGACATTTTTAAGTGTGTGCATGCTAACTTGATAGTGAGTGTTGAAGAATTTGGTCTAAATATGTGTGTATGTCGATCAAATAATGTACCGTGAGGTTCGTGTGAATGATTCAACCTACAAGAAATGTGTTTGGACCAAAAAATTTAGATTCGAACCGAAATGGTTTGGATTTGGTCCGAATCATGCTGAACAAGTTGAATTTCGGACCGAAATTAATTACCAACCTAGCATATTTATCAGGAAAAATTACAATATGTCAAATCTTCACATAGAAGATGAGTACGAATTATAGGATATTTTTTCCATATTGAAGAAAGATCTTATGTGTGTTAGAAGAGAAGAAAATTTAAAGAACAAAGACAAGAATTTTGTATTTAAATGAATTACCACAAAAAAAGTAGTCGTCTTATGTAATTTTTATAGGTATATATCTTCTCCTTCTCACTCAAACAATGTAACTTAATTAGATATTAACATAAAATAAAAAAAATGTGCGTGTGTGTGAAGGACGTAAGCACCAAGTTAGTGCCGAACTTTATTATATCGTGTGCTCATTTTTATATTTACATCTTGTATTTGTTTTGAGATCTTTCTACCAAGTAACCCTAAGGGACATAGTTCTTGTGCAGTTGCACTTGGATTGTGCCTCCTCAAACCTAAAACTTAACTTTCGCGGCTTAGACGTTTGAATTCTTAACACTTTACCGCAATATTTTATATTAAGTTTGAGAACTAACTTAGTCTTGTGACAAAAAGAAACACATTTTTATTGGAGGTTGCGGATTTGGAACCTAACTGGAGGATTTTTTTGGAGTTATTTACTAGAAGCCAATCATATTTTGATGGCTACATGTTTAGTTTATACTATCGATGATATTTGATCATTTCATCCTTGATTTTATTATTGACAGATCATTCAGGTTGAGGATCTAAATTGTGGATCTCCGTGTTTCATTTGTTAAATGACAATAATAGATCTAAAGTGTCCCTAATCTTGATAATTAATAAGTAACATTAATTATTCACACAAGATTAGTATGCAAGTTAAGTGATGATTAAGTTTCGCAAATCATAGGTAAGGAGTTACCAACTTAATTATATATGGAGAATGGCTAATGTGCCATAGATAGCACAGAGGGTCCCGTGTCATAGAGTCGTTTTTTGAGATCCAAAATTCAAATGATCAATCCGAAGCATTCAAGTTATTCACCATATTAAAATATCCTTGGAGACCAAATTTTACATTTTTCGAATTTTTTTGCTATTTATTTATTATGATATTTTTAAAAAATGTTATAATTGGAGTATTTCAGACCCTCCAATTTGAACATATCGAAATAAATACCAAAAAAATTCAAAAAAATGTAAAATTTGGTCTCCAATGGTATTTCAATATGATGATCAATTTGAATGGTTTGGATTGACTGATTGAATTTCAAATCTTAAAAAAAAAGACTAAAAAAAGAGATCCATGGCATTGCCATCTATGACACTTTAGCCCACCTCATTATATATATGTATATTACTGGACATAGCACATAATTTAACCCAATGAAATAAATATATGAATTGTGTTATGTGTCATTATTTATTTCATATGAGTTTGATTCAAAGTTTGAGATGGTTCAACTTTTACACATGAGGATTGGTTCTATAAATATTATCTAACGTTGAATCCAGATAAGCCCTGCAATACAGACTCTATTTAAGTTCACATGATGTATGATGCGAAAATTTGTTCATCAAGACAATCGTATGTCCTACATTAGTAGACCTAATAAGTGATGATATCTTTTGGGATCCTTGATGGAGTTGGATCGTATGCGTGCAAACTAGGCGATCAACTCTAGATCAAAAAATGTATAATCTATAAGAATGACTCGCTCCTATTTTGGATTATACAGTAATATCATGAGACATAAGAATCAAACAGGAAAATTATATATTTCTTATACACGATTGAAATATTATAGTATTTATTTATGTCAATTGAGAATCATAACGTTGCTAGATACCACTTTTGATTATTAAAAATGAACGGTAATTTATTTTCATTACCAACATGACATAAATCCTTCAAGAGTCACACAGTACGAAACTCTTGACTAAGATTGCATTATATATTTACTTTATTTGTATTTGAGAATACAAAATATGATAGATTGAATAATTAATTATAAATCGTTATGATTAATTATTCATATGAAACTAAATTAATGTTAAATCTAATCCATTAATAACTATCAAGGAGTTGATATTTATTTTTGTCTCAACACAATTAATTATTATGTTATCTTTTAGTATATTAAATTGGGCCTAGTTTTAAATGCAATTACAAGGAGATTAAAGATGACCAAATGGAATAGACTTAATGAGCTTCTAAACCCACTAAATGGCCAGTCTAAGAAGGTGGGAATGAATCATTTAGAGTTGTCAGAAATGTCTATATATATAAGGACTGCTAATTAGTAAATTAGGGCAATAATAACTTCATTTTCTCTCTCTTTCTCCATTTAGCTCAACTTATTTGATATGTTTTAAGGTCTCTCTTGCATTTTGAAATATGGCTAATGTGTTGAGCATAGTTTTCTTAATTAATTAGTGAATTAATTGAAGAAGTAAAGCACAGAATTATACTATCTTCATTGATTTACTAGCATAAATCAATTTGGAGGTTGGTTAACTTTTGTGTACCTGAGGTGCAACAAGAAGAAGGAAGAGAGCACGCCACCACCACTAAAAGTCGTGGTTTGAGAATTTCTGATACGATTCAGATAGAGATACGAACATCTTGTTCCATCCCCTTTTTATTTATGCACAATTTCGCTTATTACCACCGGTTTGTATGTTGGGTTGGTACCTTTAATTTTTTTTTCCGTTTTTGTGATATTTTATTTCGAAATAAGTTAGAAGATTTAAAATCATGATATCTTATAAAAATAATAGTACCGAAAATCGATGTTGTCACCAATGTAATTTTGGATTTTTGGTTGAATCATTATTTAGTAGTTGATCAACTGTTCAAATATACCAATTAGTTGTGTTTGATCACACTTCATGTAAAAATTTTAGAACGTACACTAGCATGACAGCTTTATATCAAGTTCTATCATCTTTGTCATAAACGAAATTTTGTTGTTGACTTGTTCACGATATTTAAAAAAAAAAAAAAGCAAAACAAAATTCTTTGTAGATCCACAATAATTGATGGGAGCGAGCTGCTGAAGATATTTAGTTCGGACCGACTAAAGAATGGAGGTCTAGATGAGCCACATATATTTGAAAAGTTAAAATAAAACGAAATATTTTATAGACTTTAAACATGCATAATTTTGATATAAAATATTCAGTTTTCCATTACGAGAGTTTACGACTTTTCGTAAACGGCAAAAGTACACTTACAAGCCTACAAATAAAATCTCGTGACAATCATTTTCGAGTCCAAACAAAAATCTAAAGGCACAATAGTCATTTTGAATATTTTTGTATCTTACTAGCTAATTTATGTTTATTTACCAATTATGCTATTTTTTTTGTTCAGTACTGAGCTGATTCTTTGAAAGGACGTACGATTGATTATCTTTTAATTTGGCTATCTTCTGTAAAACAAAACTCAAGTTTCTCTATTTAGCCCCCCCCCCCCCCCCCCCCCCCCCGTGAGAGAAGTTATTTCCTGATATGTCAAAAGTGATGACTAGTAATTACAAGTCATATTTACTTTATGTAATTCGAAATAAAAAGTTCATGCTTGTTAAATGAAAGAAGCACTTTTAGTTGCAATTTATGTTTTGACTGCAATATCTTTTCTTAATTTATAAATTTAGAAGGAGTTAATAGTTTTATTTTTGCAAACAATTTAATATTCACCGGGCCATAAAATCTGTTTATACATTGATGAAACTTTGTTTTATTAACAAAGTAAAGTCATATGTCTCATTTATTATCATTTTTTAAATAAAATGGATGACTAAAATGGTACCGAAAGTTAATGCGGTTCTGTTCGATCGGTATTAACTTTGAAATTTCTGATTGAATAGTGGTTTATTGGTGTTTGATATGCTCCTTAGACCTATCAACTGTATTTGTTGATTGTTTTGGTTTGTACTTATTGTCATTTAAAACGCCACATTAGCATGATGGCTCTCTAACAGGTTCTTCCATTTATGTCATTACAGAATTTTTTTTTTATATTTGGCAGCATTACTGATTCTAAGGAGATTAGAAAGTTCATGTACTTTGTGGTGTCCCTCATGTATCATTTGGTTGAATCGTTACAATACAAACATAGTAATTGTATTTGATTTTATAACTTTGTATCAAGTTCTACCAAACATGAGCCTTTTTTTGGTTGTTGTTTGTTGGTATTATTGACTTTAACTAGGCATTGCTTCTCTAAGGCTCCATTTGGATGACTTCTTTCCGGAATAAGAAATAAGGAATAACCACTTTTTACCAATAAATTTATTTCTAACCATCCAAACTCTTCACAAAAGTTACACACTTCCCAATAAATTTACCTCTTCCCAATAAATTTCTTCCCTTCTTCCTTCTTCCTACCTTATTCTCAACGCATCCAAACGGAGCCTAAACAAAGGACGATTAAAATGGCACCGAAAATTGATGTTGTCCTTTGCGGCATTACCTTCTGAGTTTTTTTTTTTTTTATCAATCAAACTGATTGTTATTTAATATTTAATAGCGACACCTAGCAACCGTGTGTTTGGTCACACTCATTTAAGCTATGCCATCTATGTCATTCCAAAAACTTGTTTTATTTTTGACAACACTGTGGTCTTACAGCATCTCAACCTCTAATTAAAAATGACTAGAAAGGTATAGAAAAAGTCGGTGCTGTCTTTGCAAAATATTATATACTTTGGTAATTTGAAGAAGTGGTATTCTTACAAGGATTGACATGCATGGTATATGTACCGTAAATTAAACTTAAAATGTCGAATTCTAGTTTATACCTTAAATATGAATAATTGTCAAAATTCGTCAATCAATAGATTATCAATGGATCTTTCGTTCATAAATCATAAGGATATGAATATACCCTTTATGTGGATACAAAACTTCAATCTTTGTTATTATTATTTTGTATACATGTTTTCCCTATTTATAGGAACAACATGAGTGAATTGCCACTCAAAATTTGTGCGACTCCCTTAAATGTACTTGGGCACAAATTAGCAACTAAGTAGTTTTCGCCAGGGATGGCCCATAAATATATTTTTGACTTGACAACAACAAACAAAATAAATGTGAGGCCATGTGGTCTCTAATAAAAATATTGCGGATATATATGTACTGCTCCTGTCCAACGAATTTAATAATCTGAAATTTGGATAAAAATTTGAGACCTTCATTTTAAGTTTAACGGTTGTTAATAGAGTTATAATTGTGTGTAGCCTCTCGTTACATTTTTAGTCTCATCCATTTTATCAATATAAAATTATATCTGATCTAGACCATTAGATATGTAATGGGAGGTCCAGATCTGCCTGCGACACTTCTATCAAATTTTTTACACCCCAAGCTTTTCCACCTCTCAATTTGTACAAAACTTGTCCAAAGGCTATAAGGGGCCGTTTGGATCGCTTAGGAATTTAGAGAATTTGGAAAATTTGTAATTTCTAGGAATAAATTTATTGGGAAGTGTGTAACTTTGTAAAGAGTTTGGATTGTTTATAATAAATTTATGATAGAAAGATGAAATTCTCCAAATTCCTTGAGGAATCCAAACAGCCCTATAAAAGTATTTGAAATAAATGAATTATATTGAGAGATATCGAACACGTTTCATATTAGCAACTTTTCAAGATGCGAGAGATATGGAACGTTTAATAGTGTCCACAAGATGCACAAATGTTTTTATACAAAAAATAGTAACAGGTAAATTGTCCTGCCTACGGGCTTCATCCTCAAAAAAAAAAAAAAAAAAAAAAAAGGTAAATTGTCCACCTAATAAATGAATTCCACGCTAAGAAATAACCTAATCTTACCCAGATGGGATGTTTCAAAATTCAAATTGTGCATTCCCCTTTGGGTACAACTGGAGAGAATGAGATTTTTTTACTGGAGAGGAGGTGGATAAGCAATAATGAAGGGAGCACGTGGGGAGATCTGTCCCTGTTCGGTTCCATCTGGAGCCATTAATTATTAATCGACCGGCTCCATGTGGTTCCATTGACCCGGACCCATCTCAGAATCTCACATCGATCCCTAGTGGCTCGGGTGGACCCATCTCGGACCGGCCGGTCGGATTGAACCGGATGGAAAACAAGAGGATCTGATACTGCTGTTGCGTTTTCAGGCTATGAACTGAAACATATATAACAACGGTTTGAAATGAAACGCTTGGATGCAAGAGACGTGACTTGTGAGGTTTGATAGAAATTGATGAACTAATAAATGTTTGTCAAAGCAAAATATTTTGGTCAACCAATGGCCTTTCTACTTAAATAAAGTTAGGGAGTGACTAGAGTCTAACATGTTGAACACAAACACTCGTCCAACATGATAAAATTTTAATTTTTGAGATTGAAATGGCCGATCCGAATCTCTCAAATTGTTCTCCATAATAAAATTTCAGTTGGGATCAATTTCTTTTTCTATTTTTTACCATTTTTTTACAAATTTTGAATATGCTCAATCTAAAAAATTATGAACCCTCCAATTTTAAAAATTCAAAAAAATTAGTTAGAAAATTTGTAAAAATATAAAATTTGATTTTGAATAATATTTTAATATAGAGATCATATTAAGCGGTTCGAATCGGCCATTTGAAATTTTAACAGTCGATTTTTCGGATCATGTTTGACGTCCTACATGTTTAATTCTAGCATTACTCATAAGTAAATCGTACATGAAATTTGATAAAGATTAATTGGTCATTCATTCAGCCATTTAGAATTACTTTTGTCGTTTCTAATAAATAATAAATAGTCAAATAATTTTAGATCGTATGCGTAATCTTTAAATTATAAAATATATATTTTTAATACATATAGATAAGATGCGGTCAAATTTCCAATTTTTCTTGTTTTGAAATTTAAATGTTCACAATAATGTCCACCTGATTTCGAACCTGCTATCTATACATAAGGTGCTATGTCTTTTGTCGCTAGATTAATAGTTGGTTCTTAAAACAATACAATATATATGGCTTTTGTTTTAGATTTTGATGTTGATTGTTAAGTTGTTAAAATAATGTAGTTCCGGATTATTCCAAAGTAATTAAACAGCAACATAACAGGCTTTGCAGTTGTTATTTGATTAATTTCAATCCCCCAAAAAAATGTGCTGCATCCTTTGTATACTTAAAACAGTCCTTGAAGCTTTCTGAATTACATACCTTTTTATCGGTGCTTGAATGCACTTACTTATTTTCAAAGGGACAAACTCATCTTCGTTTCTCCTTCGCCTCATTTATGAACCCAAAACAAATATGCCAAAGTTGTCGTACAAAATGCGTGACAAGTTTTAGACAAGAAACATGTCCATACATCATCGACGTGCAGGTTCCACGAAAGCGTGTTGCTATTTAGGGAAACGCATCAGTTCCCATTTTTATTTAAAATAAAAAACAAATTGTATATTTAAAAATGTATGTGATTTTTGTCATATTTATAGGACCAAGTGAGATGTTGGCACATCAAGCAATTTAAATGAAAGCGTTATAATTGCTATTTTGTACCTGTCTATAAAATTAAATTCCTATTAGTTTCCGTATGGACAACATGTATGTAGTCAGTAGCATGTATTTAAGATGACATGTTGTTGGTATCATGTGTATTTACTTGTATGGACGCATATGAAGCACATTATGGAAAACTTAGGTATATTATTTTTTAAACGTTACTAAACAAAATTTGCTTAATTTTTTAAAATAATTTTTTCACATCAAAATGACGGAGAATGCACTATAATTTTATTTTACAGTATTTGAAGTGAATGTATTATAAAAGATAAATAATATGCAATAATAGATTAATTTGAAATAAAAAATATTCTAATTAAACGCTGGCCACTTTCTACTAATTGCTAACTTTGACAACCAAGATGAACAATATTGATATGGGATGGAATCCTTATCTCGTGCCGCGCGGCACCGTGCCGCTCAGCGATCCGAGCCGTTCGATCTGATCTGGACGGTTATATTTTTTCAGACCTTACGGCATGGGTTACATGCACGGGGCACCCATGATCATTGGATTTAATCTGGACGACTCAGATTGCGCGCTGCACAGTGCCGCGCGACACTTGATTTGAGTTCTATGGGATGGGGCTAGGAGCTGATATTCTACGCCTGACAAGTTTGAGCTATCATGAATTATAAATTAAAGGGCATATAACTTAGAAATTCAGATTCGCTGCTACGCGACACATGGTGTAGCACGGCATGGTGGCCGTCTGATCAAGATTCAATGGACAAGGGAGCTCCGTGTATGTAACCTAGATTGATAGGCCCGTAAAAAATTAACCGTCCGATCAAGATTTTACGGCTCATACGTGCGCTACACCATTTGTCGTGCAGCAGCAAATCCGGATTGGCTTACTAGTTATTTTTAAGGGGCAATTTTGTTTATGCCACCCGAAATCTTCAAAACTGTGTTTTTGCCACTCTAGAGGGAATATTCCCTGATATTTATACTAGAGTTACTCCAATTGTGCACCCGGGTTAATAATTAACAGTCTTTGAATTTAATTTTTAGAATGACAATTTTTATTGATCTTAGGTTCCTCTCACATCACAGTGTTTATCCGCGATCTTCCTTTCTAATAAGTACTGTACGGCAGTGTGATTCTTTTGATTCTTCCAAAATTTTAGAATTTTCAAACTTTAAATTAAAGTTCTCAGACTTAATCAATTTAAATATATGTTTCAAGCTTTGAACTTTCTAAGGATTTGGAATAATCTCCCCCTTAAGTGCCTACCTAGAACACACAGAAATTTAGAAAGCCATAAATAGTATTAAGAATCAAACCTTGCTCTGATACCAAAGTGGAAACAAACTGATCGACTTTGAAACTTCGGATTATAGGTAATGCTGGCTTCAAAGATTTTTATGGAATTGCAAGAGAAAGTTTTTATTGATAGAATAAGATTACAAGAGAAGAAGTAAGACTTCAGAGTTTTTCTGTGTGTCTTGCAACTTCTGAATGACACTCTTTTATAGAGACTCGAGTCTGGTATCTCAATAATGCATCGGGTGCTCATTGGGCCCCATCGTCATGCAATTAATTGGATTACCACATACTTTTGTCTCCCACTCAAAAAAAAGATGCGCACTGACACACCTAGTGCGATCTGAAAATGAAATAAAGGAAAGCACTACCTCAGTGCTGTCCAAAAGCAAAATAAAGAAAAGCGCACTACTTCAATAATGCGCCTAAAGATGCACCAAGTGGCGCACTAAAACACACCAGTACATACTGGCACCATTATAAAGATGCCTTTTAGAAAAGAAAAGATGCTCACTCACAGACCAAACAGGTTGGCACCGAAAGTAAGCATATTATGCACACTACCTAATAATAGATGCTCTGCTGGATTATTCGAAGCTTATTGTGAGCTTTAATCAACTTTTCGATATTATCGTTAACAGGTTCGAGGGCATCCCTTGCCCAATTATCCTTGCTAGCATGTTGTTCAAGTCTGATCTTTTGCAAATTGCTCATGACTAGCAATTTTTCAAGCTCCGTAAGGGACTTTTGAATTTGGGCTTGGTGTAATTCCATGAGCCTTGTTCTCATTCCTCCCTCCATATTTAAAGTCAGCCTTGAAAACAATAAATCACAAGTGATTGTCTCATAGTCTTCTATTTCTTCTGTTTGACCACATGACGCCCCCCAGCGAACAGCGTTGTTAAGCGCTATCCTGGAATCTGGTCTGAGACTATAACGTGGAGATCCTTCATAGCTTCTAAAAATATGGGTTAAATATTCCAGCACCATTTCTGCAAAAATATAAACAAGCTGAAACTATTAAACAAAAGACAGTTTTCCGTAGATTACTGCCAAAGATCAATGGTTTTCCGTAGATTACCATCAGACCTGAAAAAGAAAAACAAAATAATTAAACATTTGTTTGGATTTTAAAAGGGGAATCAGAGTAAGGAGCTAATTTTTAAAATTAGCTCATTCATCTGCTTGTTTAGGCTGTCACTAAATCGGTCTGCTTCTTCGAATGCTCCTTCGAGATGTGCTAAGAATAGCTCTTGTTGTTCTTGTATTTCACTGGTAACAGCTAATTTTGTTGTTAATCGGGAGAGTGCATCAGCTAAGCTGTTTAGCTTACCATCTATGTGCTCAAAGTTAATCTGCACTCCTGTCCCTGTTACATAATCAACAAAATTTATCCATCTAACCCTTGATGGCTTATTTTGGGCTGACTTATTGAAAAAGGATATTATCGCTTGACAGTCAGTCCTTAGCGTTATCTCCTGTTGATCAAGATAGTGGATTTTTAGTGCCTTCAATGTTTCCATGCAAGCATGTATTTCTGCATCAATAGTTGACTTGATCACCGGAAATTTGCCGCTAGCATAGGCACAAATCTTTTCTATGGATCTAGGGTCATGTTTCTTTGGTTTCCATTTGCATATGCCACCCCATCCTTCCATACATCCGTCTGTTTCAAGGATGATATAGCTCCCTGTTGGTGGAAGCTCCAGATCTGGCAAGTTTTGCACTTTTTCCTTGATTTTTCTGATTAGTTCATAATCAGACGGTTTAAGGCGTTTATCTCCATGAGGGCTAGTTTTTGTGTACAAGAGACCTAGAAGAGTCCCAAGTTTTGGAATGTAACTTCTGGCGTAATTGAGTATGCCTAACCATGCTCGGAGTCTGGCCTTTTCTTTCAGTTTCTCCTCATCAAAGGAGACGATCTTCTTTATGACATGGGGTTGGAGTTTCACCTTACTCCTTCCAATGATTGCTCCAAGGAATTCAATTTCTCTGACTGCTATCTTCATCTTTGTTGGAGAGAGTACGAGGCCCCATTTTTCACAGATTTCTAGCATTTTTCTAAGATGCTCGGCATGTTGTTGTTCATTCTCAGAAAATACTAGAATATCATCAATATACACTGCTATAAAATCTTCGGTACCAGTAAAACACTGATCCATCTTTCTTTGGAAAATAGCCGGTGCGTTCTTTAGTCCAAATGGCATAACAAGCCATTCATATAGTCCACCAGGCACCACAAAAGCAGTCCATTCAATTGACTCAGGTGCCATTGCCACCTGATGAAATCCACTCTTGAGGTCGAATTTCGAGTAGATCTTGCTGTGACCGACCTTTTTAAGGATAGTATTGATGCCAGGGAGGCTATACTGGTCCTTATGAGTATTATCATTGAGGGACCTGTAGTTGAATACCATGCGCTCTTTGCCTTTAATTTCATTGCCAGTGACTGGGTCAATGGTAGTTCCAGAATTGACCATTATAGCCATGGTTCTGTGCCTACTCTTACTAGGCCTGATTACTCCCAGTTGTAATAACGCCTTTGTATGTTTTTCAAATTGCTCCTTCATTTGAGGCGTCACATGCTTCAGAGGTTTATCCTGAATCTGGAGATCAGGATTTATGATGTCGAGAGAGCACGTCACCTGATTTTTCGACCAGTGTTTCAGGGGGTTTTCTCCAATGAATCCCTGTTCTTTTAATCTGTTGAGTAGTGGTCTGAACTTCTCTTTAAACTGTTGTGACTCTTGCTCTTGGTGGTATGCTACGGCCTCTCTTACTTCAATGTATTCTAAACCCGTCAGGTCGAGTTCAGGAATTGCGGCTTGTACCACCTCAGCATCTGTTGTGGTTGCAATCGTCGTGATGTTTTTGTAGAAAGTTACATTCTGACCTTCGATTCGTAAACCACCTTGCATGGATCGGATAAAATTGCACCCGATCAGCATCTGAACTCCCTCCTTCTTCCCCATCGAAAAAGAATAGGTGAAGGGAATTCTGAACCTATTCGACTCAATTAGCATACTACCATTTTTGAGTTTCAGACTGGCTATCTGAGTTGAGTTTACCCCATTGATTTGTATGGGATAGGCACTTGGCTCCAATGCCTCTTGTGGGACAATTTCTTGGTTGACACAGCAGACAGTTGCTCCTGTGTCAAGAATTGCTTGAACTTTGAATGGGTTGACTCCTGGTATTTCAAAGGTTATCTCCATGTTGTAGAGTCTGTTTAGGACCCTTTTGCCCCTTACAGGGTCTTGGACCACTGTATTGAATCGCTCAATTTCCTCAGTAGAGATAGTATTGGCAGAAGCTATTCGAAGAGCTCCTGTTGGATTTTTAGGTTCCATCTCTATTTCTTCATCTACCTCTTCGTCTTCGAACCGTAGTTTGGTTTTTCCTTTGTCTTTCTTCATTAATTCATCAAACTCGGCTTCGAGATCCTCTGTTCTGGCCTCAAGCAGTTGTTGTTTGAGTTTTCCATTCTCTGCCAAGAGGTATTGAACATAAGACATCAGCTCATTAATTAGCTGATCCTTACTATCATAAGGTGCTATTGGCTGCACCTTAGCTCGTATTCGTCTGCCCAACCTGAATCTTGAACACATAGGATATACTGTTAGGCGGCAGTTTTTACAGTATGTCCTTGTTGGTTCAGTCGTCATTTCTTTACACATGGAACATTTTTCATGTCCTGTTGGAACTGAATCATTGTCCTGCCAGTCATGGGGACAATCTCTTTGATCTTCAGGCAGTTGTATGTAACTCCGCCAGCTCAATTGCTCTGCCTGTATCATGAGTAATTGCTCGCCAAATGGTAAATCATTGATTACGGCTGAAGCAACATTTCCAATTTCTCCTTCAGATAATGAGCAAATTGCGTCACTATCAGGTTCATTTAGATCAACTGAGAGGACATCCCAGCTATTTGACAGCTCCATATTTTCAATAATGGCTGCCCTGGCAATGTTTCCTGTTTTGCGGTTACAATCTCGCGCGAAATGTCCTTCTTCTCCGCAAATGAAACACTTGCATTTACGAACTTTGTCAGCATGTTTTCTCTTGAATACACGCACATGAGATTCGTGGGGTTTGCCTTTGTAAGTTTTGGACTTGCGAAGTCCATACTTCTTTCTTTCTCCATAGTAGCCTGGTAATGGGATTTTGCTACAAAAGGAGAGATCTTTCAAGCTCCTTTGGAGTGCAGCTTGTTTGCATCTTTCAGCCAGGTACTGGTATGAGAAATTTATTCTTGGCATAACGCCTATCGCTGCTCCAGGATATTTGTCTAAAAATGCCTTTTCTAGTTCTTGCCCAATTAGAGGTGGCATTTTTCTGAAGAATTTTTCCGAGAGTTCTGAGGAAATGTACATCCTCCCGGATTTTGCTGCAAGGATCTTGTAATCATTCATGTAATTGAACGGATCCTTGACATGGTTGCATGACAAGCGTTCAAGATCTTGGTAAGCGCGTGTCTGTTCTTCAGTGGACCCTTGGTATGGGTCCTCTAGCAGTATCATCCTTCGAATGCAGGAGATTACGTTTTGGGGATCATCTGCGACTGCTATTAATTCTTCATATTCATGAGGATACGCCATTCTTCATTGGATGAACATCTTTTTCTCTACATCCCCTAGGAGATTTTCAATGAAAATCACCTTACTCTTGTTATCTGTCCAGTTGCGGTCATTAACCACATTGAGAGTAATTGATTCCCATCGAGAAATTACATCACTGTATTGCCCGATATCTTCTGGTAATATCAGAATTGCACCTTTGTCACTTTGAGCATCTGGAAGGTTGAATCTTCCGTTATGCTGTTGTGCATAACCTCCTTTGAGTCTGCCAACATGATCTCTGATTTCATGTATTGTTGGCATCGGTGTTTGCCTTGATGTGCTCGCCGGTGGATAGTTAACAGGACCCATTACTGGTTCTGTTGGCCTTCTCTGGGTAAGTGAACTCTCAGCTGTTGAAAAAGCTGATTCCATCATTTTTGTGAAAGCCTTCATCTTAGGATATTCTAGTTCTGTTTCTTCTGCCGCGTATGCAAAATGCGACAGTTTGTCTTTATCACCTTCGGAGGCGAAAGGATTGAGCCATTCTTCCTCTGATTCATCATCTTTATCCCAGATTGGACAATAATCTAGCATCGGTCCTTCTCTAGACAGGGATGCCAATAGTTGGATTGCTTTCAATTCTTCTTCAAATGAGGTTTCTGGTTCCTCAATTGTGACCATCAAGGCCATTTCTCCATCTAGTTCTTCTTCATCATTAGGCCCGACAACTGCTGGTTCTGTTGGTGCAGTTGCTGTATATCCACCAAATCTAATGGCTAGAGAGCCATCAGTTCTTGATCTGACTCGAATTGTTTGTGGGTGTTGCACTTCTGGAATTGCTGGTGGTCTGATTATCCATCGTTGGCCTCTCAATTCCTCGGTTGATCTCGGTAGTCCCGGTATAGCCCTTATGCCTCTGCTTGCTAGGTGCTCTGTTACACCTTGGACATTGTACCGGAAGTTTGTGTGGCTGGTGTTTGATAACCTCCCTATTAAAGATCGAGAGATTAAGAGGTTGCTTTCTCCACCTCGCCATGATTCATACCCATGAGTTTGTACAACCAATTGGATGTGATTGTAGAAATCATGAATACTAACCATCATGTCAGGAACTGCGTACGCCAGTTGTGTGTTGTCTGTTAAGTCCATTTCCATGGAACTTATCAGTGAGGTATCATTCCCCCATCTTGTGTCTCTTAAAAGAACTAGAGCATTTACCCCTACATTTTTTCTGTGCAGAGCGTATAACCTGACCATTACAACACCTATGTGTAAGTGCTGTAATCCTTCTTCAACGAGCCTGTTGTAACTTTCTTGAGAGATAAAGGGAATTTCCCTTTGATCTCCAACCACCAAAATTCTTTCATCGAAATAATGTTGGTATACCCGATGATTTCTTTCGCTCCATCCGGCTTGGTATAGTGTTTCTGCCGGAACTTGCTGTGCTCTGCGGAACTGTGAGATGCTCAGCTCCGCATCAGGACTTAGTTGAGATTCTAATGTCCTTCTATATCGCCTACGCCTTGGCAATCTTCTTTGTGCCTCATACCGTAACCGACTTCCAAGTCTGTAATCTCGGATTTGATCTTCAACGGTTGGTATTTGGTTTTCGTGGCCTGATACAGATGGTCTACCCACTGTTTCTGTTTCAGTGCGACTCATTATATCTTTTTCTTTTCTTCTTCGTATATCTTCTTTGGGTCACGGTATACAAAAAATTTGCCCGTTATGGTTGGCCGTTTTGAGGTTGTTGGCGGACCGAGACTCAAATTTTTGAGTTGATTTTGGATTTGCTCTAGGGCCTCGGATGTGTCAGACCCCTCAGGTGCTTTTGCCCTTCTGAGTTCTCTTATTTGGTCCTTGCAATCTTCAAGTTCTCCCTTGACTTTAACAAGCAGTTGAATGATTGTGTTGTTCTGCTTGATAATTGTTGAGGTGCCCTTTTGTGTTGCTTCGGATGGTTTAACAAAACCAAGGGCTGGCTCTTCTAATGATTCTGTTGCTCGTAAGGCTTCTCTGTATACTGAACTTTCAGCAGTGAGACGCCAGTCGCTCATAAAAAAAAAAATAATATTTTTTTTTAATCAAGATTTATTCTTAATTTCTAAATGACCTTTAATTTCAAAATATTCTAGGCTGGCATTTCGGGTTCAATTATACCATTTTATTTAGTGTTCAATTCAAAATCCTGAATCTTCTCTATTACAACATCTGGTTTCTCTTGGGGACAGTTTTTGGGGTTCCTAAAGCATTTAAAGGTGGGTAAAGTGGCAAAATCCCAATTTTCTTGTTTTTGGGTGGCAAATAACTAATTTTCCCTATTTTTAATGAGGTATTCAGCTAATGACAAATATTTGTACCTTGTCAGATTACATACACTCTGACACCCTCACAAGTACACTTTATCATGGATTTCGGAATATCTGTATATATTTTTTTAGACAAACTGGAATATCTGTATATTTTTCTCTTAAAAGTTTATCAATTAGGATCTGTCAGTCAAAATCCGAATCAATTGTACGTACCTAATCAATTATTGGATTGATTTAAACATGAGCCTAACCGTAAAACAACCAGGCATTGCAAAAGCACAAAAAAAAGGGGAAGAAATGTCAATTGCAATTTTTTCCAGATAGCCTTTTTCAAAAGAAATTAATTATTTATACAGATAAGATGAATGGTTTAAATATCCAACCAACAACTAACCTAATCTTCAAAATCCAAATTCAAGCGATCCAACACATTAGAATTATATATATATAAATCTAAAATTTTTATATTAGATTTCCTTATAATAAGCTGCTGTTTTTTTGGAATGTTTTTGGATATTTTTTTTTAAAATATATAAACCATAAGAATTGTTTGTGTACGACACGTTGCCATGGAAACAGGGAAACATGCCAAGGTTTTGTACGGCAAAATCTTGTGATATTTTACGCAAAAAAAAATCTATTACAAAATGTGACTAAATTTCAACGTTGAAATCAAAAGGACGGTGATTCGTCTAATTGGAGGAAATGGCGTTGATTTAACATGTACGTGATTTCCGTTTATTTATTTTATTATTTCTTTTCCCAAATTTTGTTTGAAAATCGAGCATGAAATCTTTGAAAATCTCTGCTGAGAAAATAAAAAATTGGACGTCATGCTCGCAATGCACTGGTTAGAGATAATCTACAATATTTGCATTATTTAAAAAATGAATCCGGTTAATTAGCTGTCCTTGTGCGTACGGTCTATCTGTCCGGGACAACTGATGTCTTAGGTTTTGATAAACACCTCCTATACAACACTTTTTTTTTGAAATCGGGTGTTTTTTTTTGAGATGATTCACCCAGTGTTCAGTTCAAAGTTCAAACATGATGAAAATTTTTTGGACTAGTATGGGTATACGTGCTATGTATAATAAATAAAGCAAAAATTTAAATAAACATAATTTAAATTCAGTACCATGCGACAGGCGTGGCATGTCGAATCTAAAAAGATATAGTCCTAATGTCCTATATAAAATCCAATTATACGTTACGGACTTTCGGCGATGATAAGTTTTCAAAATAAATAAGGTCGGTGGTCACTATGTCAAGTCTCATGCCAATGGAATTGATGTCCTCTGCAATATTGCAGAGAGAGCAGTACTATTTTATATCCAATCAACGGTGGGTGCATCGTTATTAGTATTGAAATTCATGCGGTCTGTTAATTTTAACCGTCGAGATTAGATCAGACGGTCATGATGAAAACTGCAGAGATATTTATCCACCAGATGCCATTATCTGGCTGTTTCTGGGTGTTCCGGATCATTTTACATTTATAAAATGTAATCTAATTTTAAATTACTAGGAGGTCAGTTAGGAAAAATGACCGTTTCATGCGCCAAAAGCCCAGATTTATTTATCATCATTCATTCATGAAACAATGTTTTATTATTTTTTTCTTTTAAGAGAACCAAAAGCCAGGACCAAGGACCCGTAACGCGACTCCCACCGAAAAGTTATCACCTGCAACATCAAACATGTTATCTCTGACATGTGGGCCCCGCAACTTAGACACCTGTCAGCGCAGGCAGCGCAATCTCCGCTTTTTTTTGTTGCCTACCCTCCACTCCACATTCCTTCTTATTTATTTCAAAAATTCTATTATATTTTTATATCTAGTGAAGTTCACCTTTCTGGCTTTCCTTTATAACCTCCAAAAGAAACGCCTTTTGTTTTCCCCACTTGAGTTGGATTTCCATCTCACCTACTCTCTCTCTCTCTCCGTACAGTGTTCAGTTGCAGCTTTGCAAGAGTGCCACCAGAGGAAGAGGAAGAGGAAGAGGAAGAAGAGTCCAGTCCAGTAGAGGAAACAGAACAGTGTGAAAACCACCATGGATGAGAAAGGCGAGGAGAAAGGCGCGAATCTCGAGGCCGTGCTTAAAGAGTCGGTCGATTTGGTACTACTTCCTTTGTTGTTTCTTCCTTCTTTCGTGAGAAATTTCTTTTCCTCTGTTGGGATTGTAGATCTTTTGAGGTCTTGTAATTTAAGCAAATTTTAAGTGGAAATGTGGGCAACAGTTAGTCCATTTCAGAAGTGAAAAACTGGGCAGAATTTCTTAATTTTTGTATTTGGTTTTTAAATTGCGGTTTTTGTTAAAGAGAACACAGAGATGGGGTTAAAACTGATGTATAAGTTAGAAGAATGATTTAGTAGGAAAAAAAAAGCTACAAGAAAGAAGAATTGTAATTTTAGATATATATACATATATTTAGATTTAGTTATTGTTGAGAAGGATTGCATAAGTGAAACAGCGGATAAAAAAAATACAAGGCTGCGCTTGTACAAAATTACATAATTTGAGAGTTAATTCTATTAGTTTAATTTTTAATTTTTTTTGCGTTTGATTTTGGTTGTTTGGTTTTTGAATGAAATAGGAAAATATTCCCTTGGAGGAGGTGTTTGAAAATCTGAGATGTAGAAGGGAAGGTCTCACATCAGAGCAAGCTCAACAGAGGCTCGCCATTTTTGGGCCCAACAAGCTTGAAGAAAAAAAGGTGCACTTTCTGTTGTTCTCTTTCAATTTGCATAGTTTTCAGTTTCTAAAGGCTACTTTTATCTGGGATAACATTTAACTTCAATTGCATTTTGTTAGCAACTTAGTAGTGTACTTTTTACTGAGGTTGAATTTTGTTAGCAACTCAGTGTACTTATACTACACGCCTCTTTAAAGAATGATTGTGCAGAAGTGCAGAACTATTTTTTTGAGAGCTTTGATTACTTCTCTCTAGTTTGAAGACATGAATTTTAGTTTGAATTTACATCTGCTAAGTTTTCCATTATTTGCATTTGTATCTAAGGCATTTCCAACTTTTTTATAACATTTGGATTCTTTCTGATTTAAATCTGCCAGAACTTTCATAGATATAATTTTTTAATACTGATATTTGAGTTATGTTTCTGATTTGAACCTGGTGTCAATTAATCAATGGAATTAATAATAACAAAGAAAGCACACAAATGTAATACCATCTGCTTTCAGGTGTCTTCATTTTTCAGAATCCCCAACAAAGTAACTAAGAGTTTGTGACACATTTCTACTTTATTTAAATTGCAGGAGAGCAAATTTCTGAAGTTTTTGGGGTTTATGTGGAACCCGCTCTCATGGGTCATGGAGGCTGCTGCTATCATGGCCATTGCGCTTGCGAATGGAGGAGTGAGTGAAAGAGATTAGTCAACTCTTATATTGTATATTATTTTCTTCTTATTTTATATTAGGAACTATCTTTTATATTTACATTTTTCTCTGGACAGGGTAAACCACCAGATTGGCAGGATTTTGTGGGAATTATAACCCTTCTCGTGATTAACTCAACTATAAGCTTTATTGAGGAAAACAATGCTGGTAATGCCGCCGCCGCTCTTATGGCCCGGCTTGCTCCCAAGGCCAAGGTACATGCTGTTTTTTTTTCTAGCAAACTTGGTAAATGATTAATTTTTGTGTGTGATATTTATTGTATATTTTTTATTTCTGCAAATTTAGGTGCTAAGAGATGGCCGTTGGGCTGAGGAGGAGGCGGCTATCCTTGTGCCTGGAGATATTATAAGCATCAAACTTGGAGATATCATTCCTGCTGATGCTCGTCTGCTCGAAGGAGATCCCTTAAAAATTGATCAGGTAGGGATTGTCATGCGAACTGCAATCCATAGCCTACAAAAACTTCATAATTTCATCATGCTTCTTATCTATGAATAAAATGGGGTGAATGACAAATAGTTTTGGACCTATTTTAATGGGTGATTGATGATATTCCTATTGGAAGGCTTTTCGATGGTTTTTTTTATTGGGAAGAGATATACTATGAAAGTCATAAACCAGCTGATTTCCCTTTTTCAGATCAAGTGGGTGCTGTACTTGTACCGTGTTTATTTGTTGTTGACTTGTATTTTGCATTCTTATTTGTGTTAGTCTGCTTTGACTGGGGAATCTCTGCCAGTCACGAAAGGACCAGGTGATGGTGTCTATTCAGGTTCGACATGCAAACAAGGCGAGATCGAGGCAGTTGTGATTGCAACTGGAGTTCACACCTTCTTTGGAAAGGCTGCTCACCTGGTTGACTCTACTAACCAAGTCGGACATTTCCAGAAGGCAAGCCTATTAACTATTATGAAATCTTTTCCAGGAACACTGAATCATGTATTGTAGTGATATTCCTTGCATCTAAAGATCAAATGCATCTTTCTTTCTGTATTTGTTTTGATAATGTAGGTCTTGACCGCTATTGGAAACTTCTGCATCTGCTCAATTGCTCTGGGTATGTTCGTGGAGGTCATAGTCATGTACCCGATCCAACACAGAAAATACCGGCCTGGTATTGACAATCTCCTTGTCCTTCTCATCGGTGGAATACCCATTGCCATGCCAACTGTCCTTTCTGTGACAATGGCTATTGGGTCCCACAGGCTGGCTCAGCAGGTGCCAATATTTTAATTTTTTTAATATTATATATTATTGTACCTTTTATGAGAACTTTTTCATGTATACCCCCCAATATGAAAATATCTTAAGTAAGCTAGAAAGGGGAGTATGTACTGGATTTATCATTATCTTTACATTTTCTTGGAAAGGCTGTCCAACTATGCATCTTTCTCACAATTTATTTTTTTTGCTTAAAGTCTATAACTTGTATTGTAACCAGTGCGGGCCCATGTTAACTTTGGTTTCCTATAGAAATAGCATGGTAGTATTCTTTTATTTATTTCTTTTGTTATGAGCAGGCTTTATACTGAGCTTGGATTTGTTTATAGAAAGGTATCAGTATGATCTCACTTGTTATCTTTGGTGCAGGGAGCTATTACAAAGAGAATGACAGCAATTGAAGAGATGGCTGGTATGGATGTGCTATGCAGTGACAAAACTGGCACATTAACTCTTAACAAGCTAACTGTGGATAACAACCTTATCGAGGTAAGTCTTCTAATAACTTATATATACTCTCTTTCAAGTTCTTGGTAATTTATTTCTATGCAATGACAAAACTGGCACATTTACCTGTGTGCATATTTGATCAGGTTTTTGCTAAAGGTGTAACTCAGGATATGGTTATTTTGATGGCCGCTCGTGCATCCCGCACTGAAAATCAAGATGCTATTGATACTGCAATTGTCGGGATGCTTGCTGATCCAAAGGAGGTACCTCCCCCTTCTCTCTCTCTCTCTCTCTCTCTCTCTCTCCCCCCAAAGGGGTGTAATTGGATTTGGTAGGCATTTGTTTTATGACATTTACTCTGTACTTGCAATTTAGCCTTTAATTGATTTGATTTGGAAGGGAGCCCTTAGAAATCTGCCAAAGGAAAACATAGTCATCAATAATTGTTTATAAATATAATGGTCTAGTAGCTCAGTTGGTAAGAGCACTTGGCTCTCTCTTCTAAGAGATCCGGGATTCAAGCCCGCATGCTTGCGATAGGCTTCGCGAGCCAGCGTAAAAACTCAGCCATATATACAAGAAATGACCAGGGTCGGGGTGTCATTTCTAGCCTACCCCAACTTGTTTGGGATAAAAGGCTTAGACTTTATATCACTTTGTGTGCATAATCAATAATATGGGGCAATTTGCATATGTTGTTTCCAGTATGTTAAACTATCACATTAGCCATTAGGAGACTAAAAATATCGTGCAATTTTTCTATGAAACATTGATAATATCATGTGCAGCCTTTTAAAGGAAATGAAAAAAAATTGTTTGAGCCTTTGTAAGTTTCTTCAAAATGCCCAAGCTACCCTCCTTTCTCTCTAATTTATCTCTATAAACAAGAGAGCAAAGATTATTTTTATTATTTCGTCAAAAGTGTGATGGGGTGTTCTGTAATTGTGATATTTTGCATGTTGTAAAGGGCATTTAATGATTTTCTTTTTTCCCGCTGATGTATTTGTAATATATTATGTTGTGTAAGGGGAGTGAAATTATTTCTATTGAGCTATGCCTACCATGTCTGGTTTGGTTAAATCCTTTGGTTTTCATTCTTTTACTGTACTAATGGCTGTTTATATTTGACTGGAAAAAAGGCACGTGCGGGTGTTCAAGAGGTCCATTTTCTTCCTTTCAATCCCACTGACAAGAGAACAGCTTTAACCTATATTGACGCTGAGGGGAAAATGCACCGTGTTAGCAAGGGTGCTCCAGAACAGGTAATTAAAATTTGACTGACCATTTCACTTTTCTGTAACTATGTACTCTTTTGTGATGTACTTTTCTTGTTCTATGGTTCACTGGTTGTGAATGAACTACAGATTCTGAATCTAGCCCATAACAAGTCAGAGATTGAACGAAGGGTACATGCTATAATTGATAAATTCGCTGAACGTGGGCTCCGCTCTCTTGCTGTTGCGTATCAGGTACAATTGATACAGACAGAAGTTTTGTCACAAACTGGCTAATTTTCAGAATACAAAGAAATCACAGAGGAACACACACAATGAAATAAGTAGCACACATTATAAGTTACAAACTATACGAACTTAAACTTCCCATTCAAACGTGCGCTGACATGCTGGCAGACATTGACTGGTTTAAACAGAAGACTAAACAAAGAGTATATACTATTGCAGTTCCACAAATGAATGTGCATTATGGTTTATCTCAGTTTACTAGGCATTATTGACTTTTGTTTTAACTTGCTCTTCTACCAGGAAGTGCCAGAGGGAAGGAAAGAGAGCCCTGGTGGGCCCTGGCAATTTATCGGGCTTCTTCCGCTTTTTGATCCACCTAGGCATGACAGTGCTGAGACTATAAGGAGAGCTCTCAACCTTGGTGTCAACGTCAAAATGATAACAGGTAAGCAAATAAGAGTCACTGTTATTTCCTAGTCCACATATTAAATGAGTTATTTTTTGCCAAGAGGGGAAGTAGAAAGGGGTGAAGCAGGTGTTTTGAATTTCGGAAAAGAGAACCAAATGTGATATTAACAGTTTTTAGAAGGAAAAAACTTTCTTATTGAGTCCTAGATTTTCAAGAAAATAGATAATACTTTATTGTTTCTCGTAGGAAGAAATTGCAATGGAAATTATACTGTTTGTACTAGATTTTACTTATCTGGTAAAATATTTTAGGTGATCAGCTGGCAATCGGCAAGGAAACAGGTCGCCGGTTGGGAATGGGTACCAACATGTATCCTTCTTCTGCTTTATTGGGACAGGACAAAGATGAATCGATTGCTGGTCTGCCCATTGATGACTTAATTGAGAAAGCAGATGGTTTTGCTGGTGTTTTCCCTGGTATGCATATTCAAAGACCTGAGCACCTTTTTGAAGAAAATAAAGAATGGGAGGAACATTTGCATAAGTTTTTAATTATGGTAATTCACAGAATAGCACCCAGAATAACAAATTTGTAACCGGCATTACACCTGTTGGAGGCATGGTTAACACAAGCATATGGGATCAAATTTCACCTCGAGAGAGATTAGTTAGTTGACAGAAAGTACAAAAAACTGACCCACTATTTCATAAATATTAGTCTTACAAGAGGATAAATAAATGTTATTTGATGGATTAATAATTTTGCATTGTTGTTGCTTTGTGAATGGTTGCTTTTTTAAATAATGTCCGTGAGACATCATGAGCTTAATTTATAAACATAGGTTTTCAGGTTTCAGTGCCCAGAAAAAAAGTAAAACAAAACCCTTGCGGACAATGCCTCCTTTAAATGTTGTCCTATTCTAACAAGATGCATCTATCTTCACTTGGCAGAACACAAGTATGAGATTGTTAAGCGTCTCCAGGCTAGGAAACATATATGCGGGATGACTGGTGATGGTGTGAATGATGCACCAGCTCTGAAGAAGGCTGACATTGGTATAGCTGTTGCGGATGCAACTGATGCGGCTCGAAGTGCCTCTGACATAGTTCTTACTGAACCAGGTCTCAGTGTCATTATTAGTGCCGTGCTAACTAGTCGTGCAATTTTCCAGAGGATGAAGAACTATACTGTGAGTAGTGCCATTTTAGACAATACAAAAGATCTATAACTCTGTAAAACAATACTGTGAGTAGTGCAAGTTTACTTTGATTTTTGTAAAAGTTTTTTTGTGTGCCATTTTAGACAATACAAAAGATCTATAACTCTGTAAAACAAAGTTTGTCTTATATTACCTGTTAAGCATTCAACAGAAAGCATCTTTTCGTAAGGACCAGGTATTCAGGCCATAAGGGTATGTTTTTTTTTCTTAACAGAATGTATTCTAAGCGTGGCCTCAATATTTACAATATTTGGCCATCAGGATCTATAACCCTGTCTTTCAATACTTTTGATGCTGGTAGCTGTGAAAACTAGAATTTTTTTGGGTTGAACTTAAAATTATTACCCTATTGTTTTTGTTAACTGGTACTCTTTTCAATTCCTTCTAATGTGTTGCTATCTGTGGCTTGCAGATTTATGCTGTTTCCATCACGATCCGTATTGTTGTAAGTGTTTTCCTTTTTCTTCAAGATATGTAGGAACATATTCTATCTGCTTGATATTGATAATATATGATAAGCATTTGCTGATCTTTTGTAGTGCCTCTTAGTCTGTATTACCATCCTTTTTCTATTAAAATGATTAAAGGACCAGACAATGTCCATAGATTGTTTCTGTCATTATTTTTCATATTGATGGATGTTCACTTGCTAATTATACAGCTAGGGTTTATGCTTCTGGCACTCATTTGGAAGTTCGACTTCCCACCATTCATGGTGCTTATCATAGCCATACTCAATGATGGTAAAAGTTTCTCATCTTTTACTTGGAATTTCCTTCCTAACCCTACTATTCTTCTCTTAATTTCTTTTTTCGGTTGATGCCAACAGGTACAATCATGACTATATCAAAGGATAGAGTGAAACCCTCCCCCATGCCTGATAGCTGGAAGCTGGCAGAGATTTTTGCCACTGGTATTATACTTGGTGGCTACTTGGCCATGATGACTGTCATCTTCTTTTGGGCTGCATACAAGACCAATTTCTTCCCTGTAAGTCAATAGTTTTAAGTGTTATGCTACTAGGCATGAAGGTAAAGCAGTATAATGATTCAATGAGTGTGAATTATGTACATATTCATGCTTCTCTACAAAAAGACGGGGTCTATCAATAGAAAAAAATTTCTTTTGTATAAATTATGTACATATTTATGCTTGTATGCAAGATAAACCAGAGATTTTGTTTTGTTGACAGACTTGTTCAACATTTCCATTTTTTTTTTTTTCAGAAATATTTCAAGGTTGAGAGCTTGGAGAAAACAGCTCAAGATGACTTCCAAAAACTTGCTTCTGCTGTGTATCTGCAAGTGAGCACAATCAGTCAGGCTCTCATTTTTGTCACCAGATCACGCAGCTGGTCTTTTGTTGAGCGTCCTGGCTTTTTGCTTGTCACTGCTTTCCTGGTTGCACAACTTGTAAGCTCCCTTCATTTTATTTTGTTTCTCATCTTTTGTCTTGTCACTTGGGATATAATTGCCTTCTGTTCCTTCCTTTCTATGACTTGGAATGTCTTGCAAATTTGGTCTCTTTCATGATTTTTCCACCTTTAAATTTTACCCATAAATCATAGATAAGAAACTTTTAATTCTTATACTTATTGACCGTCAAATTGTATTGATCCAGATTGCAACTCTCATAGCGGTTTACGCAAACTGGGGATTTGCAGCCATCAAAGGTATTGGGTGGGGATGGGCTGGAGTCATCTGGCTTTACAATATCATCACCTATTTCCCACTCGACATTATCAAGTTTTTGATCCGCTATGCTCTGAGTGGCAGAGCATGGGACCTTGTCCTCGAGCAAAGGGTATTATTGTCGCTCTACTTGATTAAAATTGTTCTATATTTTGAACCCTGATTCATTATCCCAGGATCAAGTGTACAGCTCATATTTGCATTGTTTTTATTGATTGGTTAACTTTTTGAATATAGATTGCATTTACAAGGAAGAAGGATTTCGGAAAGGAGGAGAGGGAGCTGAAATGGGCTCATGCTCAGAGGACCCTTCATGGGCTACAACCTGCTGATACAAAGATGTTCGCTGAGAGAACCAGCTTCAATGAGCTAAATCAGATGGCTGAAGAGGCTAGGAGGAGGGCTGAAATTGCCAGGTACTACAATCTCATACACTTTCTTGGTTAGAATATTATTCATGTGTTGGTCCCTTATAATATCGTGTCACATTGGTAAAACAATTTGGCAATTATTTCACTTACTCGTAAGTTGCGTGATATATATTATTAATATTTGTAAAAGCTTTAAAATGGTGTCTATACTGCCAAACTATCGCACCTATAATTTATCTCTGCATAACAGAGGGCAGTTTGATTTGAAACTTGATAATTTATCGCACACCATTTGTACATTTCATAACTAAAATGTAATGCTCTTGTTTATTGAAGGCTGCGTGAATTGCATACCCTCAAGGGCCATGTTGAATCTGTGGTGCGATTGAAGAACCTAGACATCGAAACAATCCAGCAATCGTACACTGTCTGATCTCATCTGTGTAAATGAACAGATCTGAGGGTCGCGTAATGCATCCTTTCTGATCTATGAGCTGCCTCAATTTTGTAATTTTCATTTTCTTATACACTTGTATTTTAAAACTTTTTTTTTTTTTGGATCTTACATGCTTATGTTATGGGTTAATATGATGGTAGGGTGCCTATTGAAAAGGGTAATAAATGTTCTTATTTTGAGACGATGGTAAAAAAAAATGTTCTTATTTTGAGACCTATCTAGAAGACTAGAACTTAATAGGATGAGTGCATTGTGCATTGTATTTATTCTTCTGTTTTGAATGTTGCTGATCTGGTACGATATCTATGTTGTCATTTAAGACAGCCATGTGGTGTTATATTTATTACTGTTTGATGCAATTCTGGTGCTTATAATTTGAAACACACGGGCACATGGCAATGCAAGTGCTTAAAATATATAAACGAAGGATATTATTTGTTACGATTTTTAGCCCTTTTTTTATATCCTTTTCAACAGAACTATTCTCGTTTAGTTCTGTTTTTGCTTCCTTTAAGGTTGGCAATTAACGAGTCTGTATATCGTGTCACATTGGTAAAACAATTCGGCAATTATTTCACTTGCTCGCAAATTGTGTGATATACTACTAATTGTAAAAGTTTTAAAATGGTGTCTATACTGCCAAAACTATCCTATCTAGGGCTGTATACGAGCCGAATTCGAGCGAGTTGGGGTTAGCTCAAATTCAACTCGGCTATAACTCGAGTTAACTCGAGTCGAATAGGGAATACTTTCGAGTTTTTTAAGTTAGTTCAAACTCAATTTGTCTCTAACTTGAGTTGGCTCACGAGCCAACTTGACATCAGTATGTCTACTTCAAATTTTTATTTTTAATTGATAAATTATTTCAATCAAGCTAATTGATATATACAATAATATAAAAAAATTATTATCAATTTTATTCTTTTCCATTGATTTGAAGCAAAATTTGTCTTGAAACACAATATTAATACTCATAGATCATATTGATAATATCCAAAAAAATAAAATTTATTATGTCACAATATTAATGCTCAAGTTTGCACACGTCTTGATATTGTGTGTAGTTGGCATGCTAGGCCGATATCAATCAAATCCAGGACTGTTCATTGGCGAGCTGTTAAAAAAGTCTTACGCTATTTGTAAGGGACTAAAGACTGCATGCTTACTTACAGAAAATTCGATAACCTTGAGGTCATTGGTTATTCCGATTCGGATTTTGCTGGATGTGTAGACACGAAGAAATCCACATCATGATACATATTCATACTTGCAGGGGGGACCAATTTCATGGAAGAGCGCCAAACAGTCCTTAATTGCATCTTCCACTATGCAAGCAGAATTTGTGGCGTGTTTTGAAGCTACTGGTCAAGTAGTTAGGTTGAAGAATTTTATTCTCGAACTTCAAGTAATTGAGAGTATTGCGAGACCACTCACGATATTTTGTGATAATGAGGTTGTTGTTTTCTTCTCTAAAAACAACAAGTCTAGCGGTGCAACTAAACGGATTGACATCAAATATCTTGTTGTTAGAAAGAAAGTTAAAGATAATATTATTGTCATACAACACTTCAATACATGAGCAATGTTAGCTGATTCTCTAATAAAGGCACTGCCACCTACTCTTTTCAAAGAGCATGTAGCCGGCATGGATTTGGTTAGTGAGTTGTGATGTTGTAATGAACAATAATGTATTAATTAAGTTATGTATTGAAGCTTCATGAATGTATTGACTGAATTTATAATGTTTGCTTATTTCTTATGTTGCACATTAATGTAATTTATATAAGAAAATATGTTTATGTAGATCAAATGAACGAACGAATGAATCTAGTTAATTATGACAGATTGATTCTAATACGTTCATCATTTGGTCACTTGATCGATCATCAAACCGACTGCAAATTTTATAAAACTTATATAGAAACGCATCATTCGTTAAATTGAACAAGATCAACGGTTTGGATTCAGCGTTTGAATTTTAAAAATTTAAAATATTGATAATATAAAGTTGTGGCAACAAAAACTGATGGCAGCAGAACACTGCATCTCCGATCTCTTCCTCTTTTCTCTCAATTTAAATTTCAAATTTCAAAAGGCAACGATGATTTCCACGGGTTCAATTCGTACCGTGGTTGGCATCATAGGAAATGTGATCTCCTTCGGCTTGTTTCTCTCTCCGTTATAAGTTCTCCTTTCTTTTTTTGGTTTCTAGCAAGATTAATCCTATATAGGTATACGTAGGTATCCAGAATCAATTTTTTATATTTATTCTGAAATTGTGATGGATAAAACAGTTAGCTAGATACATAGGACGCAAAAAGAATTAATAAACAACAACATTGATTCTAGTGCACTATAAGTAAAAAGGTGATATAAATCATGCATGCCTTATCGCTGATTAAGTCTGTCTCTATTATGGCAGAATAAATTACCTGCTATGTATACTGATCGACATTGTTTGTACATCATATACGGGTCATTTGGATTGCTCAGGAATAAAAGGAATAGTCTCTTTTTAGACGAAAATTTATTCCTAACCATCCAAATTCTTCACAAAGTTATACACTTCTCAATGTTTTCCGTCTAGAAATAGGCTATTCCTTTTATTCCTAACCGATCCAAACGGCCCCATAATGAGCATATGTAGTAAATAAGATTAACATCAAATAAAATCAATATATTATTTGTAATTGTACATCGATCCATGCAGATTGAACATATCTTTGATAGTAATTTGTTGTTTTTAGCTTTGCTTTTTGTTGTCCCTAAAAGGGGGCGGCTTAATCAAGATTTAGCGGAAGCGATTAAGGTTTTAGACCGGTTTGGTATGAACTACCCTAATACAATTCAATTGGTACCCAATACAAGCAAGCACACAAGCAATTCAAGTATAGCAAGATAATAAAGAGAAAAAGAGGGAAAGAAATTGAACACGCGATGTGATTATGGAGTTCCGACCCGCTAGAAGAAGCTAGCCTTAGTCGTACGTCTCCGGGAGTTTCGCTACCACCAAAGGGCGCGCTCCGTTCAATTCCAACAAGAACGGGACTACAACTTCGAACCGAATCACCTCGTCACAAGGACACTCGAGGCGGATCGGCCTAACTCGAATGGCACAACGGCCTCAAAGGAGAAGAGCTCTCAACCTATTCCAACCTACACCTAGCGACAATGTCGGGGCGGTGGTGTTTGAGGCTACTAAATCTCTCAAGATGGTCTAGCTATGAAAAGCTCAAGTGGGAGAGTATCCCTATGCTC
This sequence comes from Rhynchospora pubera, assembly GCA_028095005.1. Lineage (NCBI taxonomy): Eukaryota > Viridiplantae > Streptophyta > Magnoliopsida > Poales > Cyperaceae > Rhynchospora > Rhynchospora pubera. The sequence goes on from CM051462.1 coordinate 73,719,705, forward strand.
AAAGGCTCAATTCTGGTCTAATTTTGCAAGGCAAGGCACTCTAAAGAGAGAGAACAAGGGGTGGATATATATAGGGCTCGAAATGAGCAGTTCCCCAGCAAAAACAGGCCACAGCGTTGTACAACGCTGAATAGCGTTATACAACGCTGGAATATGACCGTTGTAAATTCTAACGGCTCTTTAATATAGCCGTTGGTCTGTCAGAGCGTTGTGCAACGCTATTTGCCGTCGCACAACGCAGGAGTGTAAAACCAAAGGAAAGCTCCGACAATTCCGTTGGAAATTGTCAGAGCGTTGCTTGCCACTGAATGGCGTTACACAACGCTAAAGGGAGACAAAAGGAACAACTCTGACAGATTCAACAGAGCGTTGTACAACTCTATATGCCGTCACACAACGCTAACGTTACCCAACGCTGAAAGACGTTGGCTAACGTCTCCAGAGACTTTGCATGTAAAAACAGCACAGCTAACTTGGGATTTTTGTGGCGTTGTGCAACGCTATATGGCGTTGCACGATGGTACTCAGGAAAATTTCCAAGTTTTTAACTGTAGCGTTGTACAACTCTACTGAGCGTTGTACAACGTTGTGACTCAGCGTTGCCTAACTCTATATAGCGTTGTGCAACGCTGATTCACAAAAGTATGAATTTAGCTGTTCTAGCGTTGTGTAACTCTATCTAGCGTTGTACGACGCTAGGTCACAGAAAACAGGATTTTGCTGGTTTATTGAGCTTTTCGCTATCTAGACCATTTTAAGGATAAACAAGGACTAAAGTATACCTTCTATCCTAGTCTAAACTAGCCTACAAGCTCTCTAATGACTTGATCTTGATCTTTCTTAAAGCTTTTATCCAAGTCCTCATAAATTGTATCTTCTTCCTATAAAACTCAAAGAAGATTGTTAAATGCCAAATGATATTGTTTTGTAATCGACAAACCTAGAGACGTTTAGTACAACACTTTTTATTTAAAAATTAATAATATGCTTTTAGACTAGACTCCTTACTCCTCTGTATAAAAACATCCCATATTCTCGGAAATTAAGAAGTTTACTCTGAGATAACACTTTGTTTTCAAAGATTAATGGGTTTACTACGTACTTAGATTGCCATATATAATTCTATGTTTTGCTTTAAAAGGGCAAATCCTTTTCACTCTGTATTTTTTAATACATATTTCTTATGACCAGTAGACTATTCGTATGCATGTAAATTATACTGTAACTAGAGGCTTTAATTGATACATATCTTTTAAGACACTTTGCAGATAAGCCCCATGAATTTAATTTTTTGTAGTATACGTTGATGAGCGACATATTTGTATAAACAAATTACACATACTTATATTATATTTTCTTTCTAAACATTGGATGAACGAACAGTCCGACGTTCGTTAAAATTTTCAAAAAGAAGGCAGTGGAGCAGTTCTCGCCGGTGCCATACGGCCATACCTAGCAACTCTGCTAAATTGCATGTTGTGGGTCATGTATGGGCGGCCCTTTGTGCATCCCAACAGTGTTCTCGTTCTCACCATCAATGGCATTGGCTTCTTCATTGAGGCACTCTACCTCCTCACATTCTTCATCTACTCACCACGTCGTCTTCGCGTAATTAATCTCTTGTTCTTTTTTTTTTGTTTGGATTTTATTGCTACATTTTTGGCAATATTTTTGTTTTTATCATACTTCCTTTCTTTTGCAGCTTAAAATTGTGGGCATTTTGGCGGCAGATCTGGTGTTTGCTGGGGCGGTCATGGGGGGTGCGCTCAGCGGAGCCCACACTCACCACAAAAGGACACAAATTGTGGGGATTCTTTGTGTCATCTTTGGCACTGCCATGTACGCGTTCCCTCTTTCTATCATGGTAAGAATTGTTTACATTGATAATATATATATAATTTGGAATATAGCTGGTATATTTAGTTTTTCTCTTTTCTTTTACCTTTCCTTGAGCACTTTTGTACTCTTTTTGTTTTTGTTTTCTTTTTCTTTTCTATATTAGCCTCTTGCTAATAACTTTGTACTTTACTTTTTTAATTATTATAAGATAGGGGCCTGATCCCTGTTTTTCTTCAAAAAAAACACACACACACTTTTTTCGTTATTATAAAAATAAAGGGCTGTGTTGTTTGGAAAAGTTTTTGCTTTGTGTATTCATGATGCGCATGTTTTGTTAGTTGTTGAGCAATGTGCACTCGAAGAACACATTGTGTGGAAACTAACTTTTGGGTATGAGTCATAAGTAACCATTAAAAATACGGGGTCGAGAGTTGCGCATCTTTAGTGAGTTAGTCTTTGATTTAATTAATTTCATTGCTTATACATCAATACGTTAATTTAATCCATCCTTGAGGCAGAGCGCTTTTGAGCATTAATTCAAGTTATATTGTTATTTAATATTAATTATTTTGTTCTGAATGTTTAAGTTCCTTTTTGAGGTAACCAACTTATTTACCCCACAGGCAATGTTGTTACATGCAATGGAATTAATTCAACTGTTGCCAAGAAATCTGTTTAATTAACAGTTTCCTCTGTTTTTGCATCTTATAACAGAAACTGGTGATTCAGACGTAGAGTGTGAAGTATATGCCATTCTTCCTCTCCTTGGTCAGTTTCCTAAATGGCCTTTGCTGGACCGCCTATTCTCTCCTTCGCTTTGATCTCCATATCTTGGTTAGACATCTTTAATCTTCTCAATTTCCTTCTTTTACTTAACTTGGTGTAAACTAACAACCAATGCCTTAGAAATTACATGATGATTAGGTTAATAATGAGTTGTTCCTCCAAACACCAATGAACTCGATCATGTTACAAATACAAAATGAAAGGAGGCTAAATCTAGTTGAACTAAACTGGGAATTAATCTGTATTTAACTTATATGTGCAGCTCAATTGTGTGATGTAAGTACCATGGTTCGAAAACTCGGCCGAGTCCGAGCTGACTCGGGCGAGTCGGAACGGACTCGGCGGAGGACGAGCCGAGTTTTCGCGAGTTGGAACGGAATCGAAATGGAAAGTTAAATTAAGGTCAAATCTGGATGAAATAGGGAAAAATTAGATGCGAACTACCAATTCAACACAAATACCATCACTTATTGTTACCGTTTCAGCACATAACCTAGCTAAAAGTTGAAAATTAATATGATGCAGTATGGCGGCGGGGAGAGAAAGGGGAAACACGGGAAAAAATGGGGTAAATTAGTGGAAAGATTGGGACTCTGGGAGAGAGATGAGTTTGTTATCTAGGATCTAATGTGGCCATATCAATGGATAAAATATGAAGCGGGTTAAAATGGGTCATTTAGACAATATAATATTTCAAAATTGTAATTTTTATTTTACATTTTATCTAATTTAATGATTTCGAGTATTTATTTTTTACTTAGCTTTGAAAGAATGCTTGTTCCTAATTTTTTTTCATATTTTTTTATGATTTTTAAAGACAAACTATACTTTTGAACTATATTATAGTTGAACAATTTTATTTTCAGTAAATTGGTATTATATAACTTTATATTATAGTTGATTTTTACTCATCAAATATTCACTTTATTAATTATTTTTTAATAAACGCTTTTTTCAATTTTTTCATATTATTTTTTTCTAATTTTAAGAGATTTAAAATGATTATTTATGAAATCCGAGTTATTGATCCGAGTCACCCGAGTTTTTCCGAGTCATCCGATTCGACTCCTTAGTCCAACACTCCGAGTCCGAGTCCGATTCCGAGTTTCAGAACCATGGTAAGTACATGTGCATTGACAATAGAATGTAATGATAGCGCAAGAAAGAAAATAATGTGTTAAATTTTTTTATCCCAAAATACGAGCAATAACCAGCTTTACTCTATTTGTAGATAGTAGTGGCACAACACATGATTAGAATTTTAGTACTATAACTGTTGATTGATATATAGTAATCAAAAAAATTTTTGGCATGGGCAGATACCGAATGGTCTTGGTGCATTACTTGCTGCAGTGCAGCTGATTTTGTATTTCATTTATTATCGTACCACTTCCAAGGACGACACGAACCAAAACCTTGAGTTGCCAGAGGTCACCCCGGCCAGTACACCTGTCCCACTCAGCGCCGTGACAGTCGAGAACTAGATATTAGATTTTACAATTCTAAACACCAGAATATGTTTATTCCATTGTACATTTGTACTTGTCATTTTGATTTATCTGAATAAAGGCTAAGAGACATTATTCTCACAAGGGATAATTGTAGGAGTGTAATAATCCAAATTGAGCCTTTTCTTGTAAGAAAACATCCAACTATATACGGAGCTTAATGTAGTTTTATTCTAGTCTCAGTTTCACTAAAAAAAAATTCTATATTTAAAATAAATACATATATATAATTGAAATGCAACAAACAATTAATCTGTGCAACTTGCCCACATTTAAACTCTTTATAATGTCTTTAATATCATTCATAGGTTATTTATTCAAAATAATTGGATTATATATGGTAATTACTCATATAAAGTGCAAATAATGCAATTGAGTATCATTGAAGCATTTCAATCATTTCGGCATTCATTCTAAGTAATTTCAATACAATAATCTTCATTTAAACTCTTTATATTGTCTAAAATATGATACATGCTTTATTTACTCAAAATTTTTTTATTATACATGATAATTACACATAGAAAATGCAAATCATGCAATTCTGGGTATCATATGAGCATTTCCATCGTTTCTGAATTTATTTAACTCATTTCATCACAATAACCTACATTTCAACTCTTAATACTGTATTGAATATTATTCCTACGTTATCTATTCAAAATATAGGATTATACTTGGTAATTACTCATATAAAGTGCAAATAATCAAAATCTGAGTATCAATTGAGCATTTCAAAAGTTTCTGGATTCATTCTAAGTTATTTCATCACAATAATCTACATTTAAATTACTTATACTGTATTGAATATCATTCATATGTTATTTATTCAAAAACAATGGATAATAAATGGTAATTAAGTGCAAATAATGCAAATCTGAATATCATTTTAGCATTTCGATCGTTTCTGGATTCATTCTAAGTCATTTCATTCCAATTATATACATTTAAACTCTTTATACTGTCTGAAATAATATTTAAACAATATTTACTCCAAAAGATTGGATAATACATGGTGCAATTAGTGCAATTCTCAGTATCATTTGAGCATTTCAATCGTTTCTGGATTCATTGATTCTAATTCATTTATCACAATAATCTATATTTAAACTCTTTATACAGTCTAGAATATGTCTCATATGTTATTTAATAAAAAAGATTAGATTCTACAAAGTAATACGCATAGAGTGTGCAATTAGTGCAAATCTAAGTATTATTTGAGCATTTCATTCATTTCTGGATCTATTCCATGTCATTTCATCACAATAATCTACATTTGAACTCTTTATATCGTCTAGAATTTGATTGATACGTTATTTACTAAAACAGATTGGGTTATACATGTAAATTATGCATATAAAGTGCAAATAATGCAATTCTGAGTGTCATTTTAGCATTTCAATCGTTTATGGATTCATGTTGTGACATTTCATCAAAATAATCTACATTTAAACTCATTATACTGTCTAGAATGTGATTCATATTTTATTTATTAAAAAAGATTAGATTATGCATGGTAATTACGAATATAAAGTGCCAATAATACAATTCTGATTATCATTTGAGTATTTCAATCGTTTCTACATTAATTTTATTTCATTTAATAACAATAATCAACATTTAAACTCTTTATGCCGCTACCTAGTTTTATAAAAAAAAAGAACTCTTTATACTGTCTAGAATTTGATTCATTCGATATTTACGTCGAAAGATTGGATTAAACAAGGTAATTACGCATAGAAAGTGCAAATAATGCAATTCTGAGTATCATTTCAAAATTTCAATCGTTTTCGGAGAAATTCTAAGTCATTTCATTAGAAGAATCTACATCAAAAGTCTTTATAGTGTCTTGAATTTAATTCATTTGTTATTTATTAAAAAAAAATGAATTATACATGGTAATTACGCATTTAAAGTGCAAATAGTGCAATTCTGAGTATCATTAGAGCATTTCAATCATTTTCGGACTCATTCTAAATCATTTCATCAAAATAACCTACATTTAAACTCTTTATACTGTCTTGAATTTCATTCATATGTTATTTACTAAAAAAGAATGGATTATACATGGTAATAACACATTGAAAGTGAAATTAATGCAGTTATGAATATCATTTTAGCATTTCAATCATTTCTGGATTTGTTGTAAGTAATTTCATCACAATAATCAACATTGAAACTCTTTATAATGTCTAGAATATTACTCATACGTTATTTCCTCAATACGATTGGATTATACATGGTAATTACACATAGAAAGTCCATGTAATGCAATTTTGAGTATCATTTGAGCATTCAATCATTCCTGGATTCATTCCAAGTCATTTAGTCACAAGAATCTATATTTAAACTCATTATACTGTCTGAAATATCATTCATATGTTATTTATTCAAAACAAAATTGTATAATACTTGGTAATTATGCATATAAAGTTCAAAAAATACAATGCTTAGTATCGTTTCAGTATTTCAATCCTTTCTAGATTCATTCTAACTCATTTCGTCACAATAATCTGCATTTAAACTCTTTATACTATCTTGAAAAGCATTCATATGTTATTTACTGAAAATAGAATGGATTATACATGGTAATTATGCATAGAAAGTGCAAATAATGCAATTCTGAGTATCATTTAGAATTTTAATCGTTTTCGGATTCATTCTAAGTTATTTGATCATAATAATCTACATTTAAAATCTTTATACTGAATTAAATGTCATTCATATGTTATTTATTCATAAAACTTTGATAATACATGGTAATTTTGGATATAAAATGCAAATAATGCAATTTTGAATATTATTTGAGCATACAAATCGTTTCAGGATTCTTTTTACATTTCATCAAAATAACTCACATTTAAACTATTTATACTCTCTTGAATATCATTGAATTTTTATTTATTCAATAAAATTAGATAATACATGGTAATTACACACATAACATGGAAATAGTGCAATTCTGAGTATCATTTGAGCATTTCAATCGTTTCTGAAATCATTTTGTGTCATTTCATCACAACAATCCACATTTAAACTCTTTATACTGACTTGAGTATCATTCATATGTTATTTACCCAAATAAAATTGATTATACATGGTAATTACGCATAGAAAATGTAAATAATGCTATTATAAGTATCATTTCAGCATTTCAAACGTTTTTGGATTCATTTTATGTCATTTAATCATAACAATCAACATTTAAACTCTTTATACTGTCTAGATTATGATTCATATGATATTTCCACCGAAAGAATGGATTAAAAATGGTAATTACCCATAGAAAGTGCAAATAATGCCATTCTGAGTATCATTTCAAAATTTCAATCGTTTCTAGATAAATTCTAAGCAAGCTTTTAAAAAAACTCTTTTTTTTTCCGTTTTATCGCCGTTTCATTAAGATTTTTGTTCACACCGCACAACTGTTTTATCGTTATATCACCGTTTTTTCCGTTTAATCATCGATAAACGCTAAATGACCACCCAACCGCTAAACCGCACAAATCGCATTTTAAAACCTTGATTCTAAGTCATTTCATTAGAAGAATCTACATTTAAACTCTTTATACCGACTTAAATATTATTCATATGTTATTTATTCAAAACAATTTGGATTATAAATGGTAATTAAGCATGTAAAGTGCAAATAATGCAATTTTGTTCACAATAATCTACATTTAAACTCTTTATACTGTCTCGAATGTCATTCATATATAATTTATTCAAAAAAATTTTAATGATACATGGTAATTTAGGATATAAAGAGCAAATAATGTAATTTTGAGTATCGTTTGAGCATTTCAATCGCTTATGGATTCATTCTAAGTCATTTCATCGCAATAATCAACATTTAAACTATTTATATGTTCTTGAATATCATTCTTATGTTATGTACTAAAAAAGAATGGATTATTCATGATAATTACGCATGGAAAGTGCTAATAACGCTGTATTGAGTGTCATTTCAGCATTTCAATCGTTTCTGAATTCATTGTAAGTCATTTCTTCACAATAATCTGCATTCAAACTCTTTATACTGTCTTGAAAATCATTCATAGGTTATTTATTTAAAAATAATTGGACTGTACAAGGTAATTACGCATATTAATTGCAAATATTCCAATTCTGAGAATCATTTGAGCATTTCAATCGTTTCTGGATTCATTCTAAGTTGTTTCGTCACAATAATCTACATTTAATTATTTATTTTATACCGTCGTAAATATCATTCATATGTTATTTAATCCAAATGAATGGATTATACAGGTTAATTACGAATGGAATGTACAAATAATACAATTTCGAGTATGATTTGAGCATTTCAATCGTTTCTGTATTCATTCTAACTCATTTCATCACAATAATCTAAATTTAAACTCTTTATACTGTCTTGAATATCATTCAAAAGATCATTTCTAGATTTATTCTAAGTCATTTCATCGCAATAATCTACTTTTTTTTAAGATAAATTGGAGGTCTAAGCCATCCAACATATTTTTAAATTAAATGTCTATGAAAGACCCCCCAACCAGGTTTCGAACCTGTGACCTTTCACTCAAGGAGTTAAGGTGTATTGCTCTTTGACTCTAGACCAAGAGCTGGTTCTCCACAATAATCCACTTTAAAACTCTTTATACTGTCTTGAATATCATTTACATGTTATTTACACAAAAATAACGGATTACGCGTGATTATTACCATAGAAAGTGAAAATAATGCAGTTCTGATCATTTTAGCATTTCAATTATTTCTGGATTCATTCTAGGTAATTCATCATAATAATCTACATTAAACTCTTTATACTATCTTGAAAATCATTCATATAATATTTACTAAAAAAGAATGTATTATACATGGTAGTTACGCATAGAAGTGCTAATAATGCAATTCTGAGTATCATTTGTGTATTTCAATCGTTTTTGCATTCATTCTAAGTCATTTCATCACAATAATCAACATTTAAGCTCTTTATACTGTCTTGAATATCATTCATATGTTATTTACTTAAAAAGAATGGTTTATCCATGATAATAAAGCATAGAAAATGTAAATAATGTTGTACTAAGTATCATTTTTAACATTTTAATCGTTTCTCAATTCATTCTAAATCATTTCTTCAGAATAATCTACATTTATACTCTTTATACTGAATTGAATATCATTCATAGGTTATTTATTCAAAAATATTGGATTGTACAAGGTAGTTACGCATATTAATTGTAAATATTACAATTCTAAGTATCATTTGAGCATTTTAATCATTTCTTGATTCATTCTAAGTCATTTCGTCACAATAATCTTCATTTGAGCTCTTTATACTTTCTTGAATATCATCCATAGGTTATTTATTAAAAAATATTGGATTATACATGGAAATTACGCATATAAAGTGCAAATAATGCTATTCCGAGTATCATTTGAGCATTTTAATCGTTTCAAGATTCATTCTAAGTCATTTAATCACAATAATCTGCATTTGAACTCTTTGTACGTTCTTGAGTATCATTCATATGTTATTTAATAAAAAAGAATGGATTATCCATGATACTTACGCATAGAAAGTGCATATAACGCAATTCTGAGTATCATTTAAGCATTTCAATCATTTCTGTATTCATTCTAAGTAATTTTTATACAATAATCATCATTTAAACTCTTTATATTGTCTAAATATGTTATATTTTTTATTTACTCAAAAAAATTGGATTATACATAATAATTACACATAAAAATTGCAAATAATGCAACTCTGTGTATCATATGAGCATTTCCATTGTTTCTTGATTTATTCTAACTCATTTTATCACAATAATCTACATTTCAACTCTTAATACTGTATTGAATATAATTCCTACATTATTTATTCAAAAAGATAGGATTATACATGGTAATTACGCATATAAAAGGCAAATAATGCAATTCTGAGTATCATTTGAACATTTCAATAGTTTCTGGATTCATTCTAAGCCATTTCATCACAATAATCTACATTTAAAATATTTATACTGTCTTGAAAATCATTCATATGTTATTTATTCAAAAACAATGGATTATAAATGGTAATTACGAATACAAAGTGCGAATAATGCAATTCTGAATATCATTTTAGCATTTCAATTGTTTCTGGGTTCATTCTAAGTCATTTCATCCCAATTATATACATTTAAAATCTTTATACTATCCAGAATAAGATTCATAAGTTATTTACACAAAATGATTAGATTATACATGGTAATAACGAATAGAAAGTGCAAATAATGTATTTCTGTGTATCATTTGACCATTTTAATAGGTTCTGACTTTATTCTAAGTCATTTCCTCATAATAATCTACATTTAATCTCATTATACTGTCAAGAATATGATTTAAACATTATTTACTAAAAAAGATTGGATTATACATCGTAATTACGCATATAAACTGCAACTAGTGCAATTCTAAGTATCATTTGAGCATTTCATTCGTTTCTGGATTCATTCTAAGTTATTTCATCACAATAATCTTCATTTAAACTCTTTATACAGCCTAGAATATGATTCATAGGTTATTTATTCAAAAATTTTGGATTATATTTGGTAATTACGCATAGAAAGTGCAATTAGTGCAATTCTGAGTAACATTTTGAGTATTTCAATCGTTTGTGGATTCATTCTAAGACATTTCATCACAATAATCTACATTTAAACTCTTTATGCTGTCTTAAATATCATTCAAAGGCTAATTATTCAGAAATATTGGATTATACATGGTAATTACGCCTAGAATGTGCAATTAGTGCAATTCTCAGTATCATTTTAGCATTCAATCGTTTCTGGATTCATTCTAAGTCATTTTATCACAATAATCTATATTTAAACTCTTTATACATTCTAAAATATGTCTGATATGTTATTTAATAATAAAGATTGGATTCTACAAGGTAATTACGCATAGAGTGTGCAATTAGTGCAAATCGGAGTATTATTTGAGCATTTCAATCGTTTCTGGATCCATTCCAAGTCATTTCATCACAATAATCTACATTTGAACACTTTATATTGTCTTGAACTTGATTCATGCGTTATTTACTAAAAAAAGATTGTGTTATACATTGAAATTATGCATATAATGTGCAAATAAAGCAATTCTGAGTATCATTTAGCATTTCAATGGTTTATGGATTCATTCTGTGTCATTTCATCACAATAATCTACATTTTAACTCATTATATTGTCTACAATTTGATTCATATGTTATTTATTAAAAAAGATTGGATTATACATGGTAATTACGAAGATAAATTGCAAATAATACAATTCTGATTATCACTTAAGCATTTCAATCGTTTCTAGATTAATTTTATGCCATTTAATCAAAATAATCAGTATTTAAACTCATTATATTGTCTAGAATATGATTCATATGAAATTTGCACTGAAAGATTGGATTAAACAAGGTAATTACGCATAGAAAGTGCTAATAATGCAATTCTGAGTATCATTTCAAAATTTCAATCGTTTCCGGAGAAATTCTAAGTCATTTCATTAAAAGAATCGAAATTAAAACTCTTTATAGTGTCTTGAATATAATTCATGTGTTATTTATTAAAAAAAAAATTGGATTATACATTGTAATTACGCATTTAAAGTGCAAATAATGTAATTCTGAGTATCATTGCAGCATTTCAATCGTTTCTGGACTCATTCTAAGCCTACATTAAACTCTTTATACTGACTTGAATTTCATTCATATTTTATTTACTCGAAAAGAATGGATTATACATGGTAATTACGCATTGAAAGTGAAAATAATGCAGTTCTGACTATCATTTTAGTATTTCAATCATTTCTGGATTCATTGTAAGTAATTTCATCACAATAATCAATATTTAAACTGTCTAGAATACTATTCATACGTTATTTGCTCAAAACGATTGGATTATACATGGTAATTATGCATAGAATGTCCAAGTAATGCAATTTTGATTATCATTTGAGCATTCAATCGTTCATGGATTCATTCTAAGTCATTTAGTCACAAGAATCTACATTTAAACTCATTATAATATCTGGAATGCCATAATATGTTATTTATTCAAATAAATTGGATAATACATGGTAATTATGCATATAAAGTGCAAATAATGCAATTATTATTATCGTTTGAGCATTTCATTCCTTTCTGGATTCATTCTAAATCATTTCGTCACAATAATCTGCACTTAAACTCTTTATACTGTCTTGAAAAATATTCATATGTTATTTATTGAAAAAGAATGGATTATACAAGGTAATTACACATAGAAAGCACAAATAATGCAATTCTGAGTATCATTTTAGCATTTCAATCATTTCTGTATTCATTCTAAGTTATTTGATCAGAAGAATCTACATTTAAAATCTCTATACTGTCTGGAATGTCATTCATATGTTATATATTCAAACAATTTGATAATACATGGTAATTTTGGATATAAAGCTCAAATAATGCAATTATGAGTATTATTTGAGCATTCTGATCGTTTCAGTATTCATTTTAAGTCATTTCATCAAAATAATCCACATTTAAACTCTTTATACTGTCTTGAAAATCATTGAAATGTTATTTATTCAATAAACATGGATAATACATGGTAATTACGCACATAACGTGAAAATAGTGCAATCCTGAGTATCATTTGAGCATTCCAATCGTTTCTAGATTCATTCTAAGCTATTTCATAACAATAATCTACATTTAAACTCTTTATAATGAGTTGAACATCATTCATATGTTCTTTACCCAAATAGAATAGTTTATACATGGTAATTACACGTAGAAAATGTAAATAATGCTATTATGAGTATCATTTCAGCATTTTCAATGTTTCTGGATTCATTCTATGTCATTTAATCATAATAATCAACACTTAAACTCTTTATGCTATCTTGAATATGATTCACACGATATTTACACCGAAAGAATGGATTAAACATGGTAATTACTCATAGAAAGTGCAAATAATGCCATTCTAAGTATCATTTCAAAATTTCAATCGTTTCTGGATAAATTCTAAATCATTTCATTGGAAGAGTCTACATTTAAACACTTTATACCGACTTGAATATTATTCATATGTTTTTTATTAAAAAAAATTGGATTATACATGATAATTATGCATATAAAGTGCAAATAATGCAATTTTGTGTATCATTTGTGCATTTCAATCGTTTCTGTATTCATTCTAAGTTATTTCATCATAGTAGTCGACATTTAAATCTTTATACTGTCTTGAATATCATTCATATGTTATTAGCCTAAAAAGAATGGTTTATCCATGATAATTACACATAGAAAGTGCAAATATTGATATAATGAGTATCATTTTAATATTTTAATCATTTCTGAATTCATTCTTAGTCATTTCATCACAATAATCTACATGTAAACTCTTAATACTGCATAGAATATTATTCATAGGTTATTTATTCAAAAATATTGGACTGTACACGACGGTAATTATGCATAAAAAGTGCAATATTGCAATTTCTGAGTATCATTTGAGAATTTCAATTATTTCTATATTCATTCTATGTCATTTCATCACAATAATCTTCATTTAAGCTCTTTATATTTTCTTGAATATCATTCATAGGTTATTTATTCAAAAAGATGGAATTATACATGGTAATTAAGCATATAAAGTGGAAATAATGCTATTCTAAGTATCATTTGAGCATTTCAATCGTTTCTGGATTCTTTCTAAGTCATTTCATCATACATTTGAACTCTTTATACAGTCTCGAATGTCATTCATATATTATTTATTAAAAATTTTTTTGAAAATACAAGGTAATTTTGGATATAAAGTGCAAATAATGCAATTCTGAGTATTGTTTAAGCATTTCAAATCTTTTCTGGATTCATTCGAAGTCATTTCATCGCAATAATCTACATTTAAACTCTTTATACGTTATTGAATATCATTCATATGTTATTTAACAAAAAGAATGGATTATCCATGATACTTACGCATAGAAAGTGCAAATAACGATGTACAGAGTATCATTTTAGCATTTCAATCGTTTCTGAATTCATCCTAAGTCATTTCTTCACAATAATCTACATTTAAAATCTTTATAATGTCTTGAATATCATTAATACGTTATTTATTTAAAAATATTGTATTATACAAGGTAATTATGCATATAAAGTGCATATATTGCAATTCTAAGTATCATTAAGCATTTCAATCGTTTCTGAATTCATTCTAAGTCGTTTCATAACAATAATCTACATTTAAATTCTTTATACCATCTTGAATGTCATTCATAAGTTATTTAATCCAATAGAATGGATTATACATGGTTATTACGCATGGAAAGTGCAAATAATGCAATTCCGAGTATTATTTGAACATTTCAATCATTTCTTGATTCATTCTAAGTCATTTCATCGCAATAATCTACATTTGAACTCTTTATATGTTCTTGAATATCATTCATATGTTATTCAACAAAAAGAATGGATTATCCATGATACTTACGTATATAAAGTGCAAATAACGCAGTACAGAGTATCATTTTAGCATTTCAATCGTTTCTGAATTCTTTCTAAGTCATTTCTTCACAATAATCTACATTTAAAAACTTTATAATGTCTTGAATACCATTAATACGTTATTTATTCCAAAATATTATATTATACAAGGTAATTATGCATATAAAGTGCATATATTGCAATTCTAAGTATCATTAAGCATTTCAATCGTTTCTGAATTCATTCTAAGTCGTTTCATAACAATAATCTACATTTAAACAATAAGCACAAAACCTAAAGGAAAAAATTACTCTGTATAATACATTAATACTATAATATAAATATATAATATAAAATTATATTGTATAAAAAGTCTCTCCTGTCTCCGTTTTTTCTCCCGAAAAATGAATTTTTTTCACTGAAATAACGGTGTTATTTCGAAAATGACACGTTACACATTTTTCTGATTTGAAACTGTAACGTTGGTGCGTTTCTGTCCGAAAAACCGAAATTTCAGAAATAACGCCGTTATTTCGGCGAAATTTAAAAGCTTGAAGTTTTTAATTAAGTTTTAAACTGTGGATATTTTTATGAACTTGAAATTAGATTCTTAGTTAATTTCATTTATTTGTTTGCTTGAAGGTTAAGAAAATATTACTATTAAATTTTCATTTTCAAACTATTTGTATTATGATTTCTGAAAATTCTGTCACGTCCCGCACTGACGGGTCGCGGGGCGCGAGCCGAAAACGGTATCTTCTACATCCATCTGACGGCCCGTCAACCTACGTCGCAACAGAAAAACAAACAGAGTCAGGTACAAACCTCAGTAACCGGTTATTTAACGACGCAGCTTCTCTACATTTAATTAATATCACAAAGTTCAATCAGATCGGATTAATCCACATAACAAATAATATATTTTACGAAGATAATCGGGTCCAGCCAATCAGTCATTCAAAGTGGTCCCTCCCCGATCTCAGGAGGATCAGGACCGGCCCCTCCCCGAACGTAGGAGGATCAGGGCTCAAATTCATATTCAATTCCATATCCAATTCCAAACTCCGATATCTCGTAAAATATACCAATCACAAAACAATAAACATATTCAATCAAAACCAAATGATAAATTATATCGATTCAATCAATACGAAATTAAATATAGAGAAGTCCGGTTACCTGACAGGACGGTCCAGATATCACGAACAGATCCAACTCGACTGCGACGTAGGATTAAAAATTCCAATCGATCATCCAATTAATATTTCAACTGGTATATCAAAATTAAATCTCATCATTTATATGGTCTTGGAATGATTTGGTTTCGGCAAACAAAAGAAATCAGGAGAACGAATGAATAAAATGGTTCATTAATAGAAAATATATCGGATCAGATGAAAGAGATTAATATAAAGAAAGAGGTGTATACGTGAGTGAAAGAAGAGAGTTGTATGTGACACGTGTCAAGAAACTATTTGGCATAAATTTTCATTCCTTTTTCAATCGGTTCGGTCAACTCAAGGTCAAATTTTGACTGGTCAAAGGTCTTGGTCAAATTTGGTCAAACATTAGTCAAAGTTGGTCAACACATCAAATTTCGATTAATTTTGATCAAATCAGATCTAAGCAGGTGGGGTGTTACAAATTCTCTGTAAATTTCAAGTCAGTCATTAATTTTATAAATTTTAATTAGTTTAGAATTTCACTATTGGTTTTAAAGCTAAATTTTATTTTACAAATTTACTGGTTTTCACAAATTATAATAATTATATAATAATTAATAATAATAATTAACAATTAATATAATTAAGAGTCACCGGCGCCTATATCTGATTCGTCCATCTAAATCTCTGCACGATTTTCAAAGCAAATCTGACGACATAGAAATGTTGTACATAAGGCCCGTATGTAAATTACTGATCTATATCCATTCTGTATATATACACACACACTTGTATAGTACTGAAAATATCAAATTTTTACAATAATTAATTTTATAACACTGGAAATATGACAAACAATATAACTATTGAATAAATGAGCATAAAAGAGATAAAATGGCGAAGTTAAAGATCTTTGGGGTCATCACTTGCGTCTTGTGGTTAATTAATTCATCGTGCTGGAAGTTTGCATGGCTCGCATGGGCCAGCAGCGCGACAATTTTTGTAACAATCCATTTTATCTGACGGTATTTCAATGCCATAATCATCTTCCGGCATACCACAGGCCGATGCGCACTTTTTATTGCATGAAGCCTTGAGTTCGTCGGAGCATTGCCCCCACTTGAGCACAACATGCAGGCTTGAACTTGAGCGAGCCTTTGTGACCGCTGGACCTACATGATTTGATAATAATTGATTATAACAACAACGACAGTACGACACCAATAATGATCGAATGATGATTATTAATGAATTAATTAATCGATGTTATGCTAATTAAAGTTCTTTTATGGATGATATTGCTATTCTTTAATGTCAAAATAACAACGTAAATAGATATAAATAAAAATATAAGCAAGAGTAGTCAATAAATGTACTTAATGAGAGCATGAGAATCGCAAACAGAAGCGATGCCGCCATTGCAAACTTCATCTTGTTTATTTCATTAAATTCTATACCCTCGATAATTAAATCAATCGAAAAGTTGGATGTTTTTGGGATTTTAGCTAACATGACACCGTAATTTATAAGTTTCTCTGATGTTTCTTTTTCCTAAATAAAGTTTTGTAAATGAGTGGTCAACACCTAATTAACCGGTATTTGCCAAGTCCCACGTGCAAAAAGCCAAAAAGTGACATACGTACATATAGGGGTGTCAAACGTTGAAACGGAAGACGGAACAAATCTGTTCCGCTCCCGTTCTGTTTCAGTCGACGGAACAGAAATTGATTTCGTTTAACGTTCTGTTTCGTCAAACGTAATAAAATTCCATTCCGTTTAACGTTCCGTCCTTTATTTACCATTGATTTCAGCGGAATTTCGTTTTCAATTTCAAAAACGTTTATAAATTCCAGTTTCGTTTCCGTTCCGTTTTCAGAAACGAAACTGAAATCTCTTCCATTTAACGTTTTGTTTGGACAGAACGGAACGGAACACCTTTGCGGAACGGAATTTTGACAGCTCTACATACATATATTGGAAACTTTTGTCTGCTAGCCTAAAATTAGAATATTATAGCTGACCACTTAAAAATAATTGAAAAAGCATATAGGTCAACTCGACAAGTCAAATAACTCTAACAAATAAAATATGTTAATATAATATTAATACGAATTATATCACTAGTCTTATTCTTCTGTAGTTCAACATGATGCGTGATTTTGAAGATGAAATAGATAAAAATGGTAAGAGTACCGTCAAATATATGATTGTATGATTACTGGGGGGAGAGAAACCAAAGTTTAATTAGGGTTTACAGCGACGGGTCAAAGACTTGAAAAAATTTTTAATCCAACTCAATTAATAATTTAATATCGAATTGAAAAAAATTTAAACTAACCCACCCGAAATCCAATCCAACCCGGATGATTTTTTTACATACGGATTTTTACGCGTTATGCGGTTATACGGATCAAACCGGTTATGATTTCAAATTTGTTCAATTATTTCATCGGTACACGTAAACAAGATCGACTATTGCAAAATCATCATTTTAAATTTGATCAATTATTTTATTGAAGCATTCTTTAAATTTAGCATTCGATTTTACTTTATTTTGAGCAAGCAATTATAGTTTGACTAAGTTTTACTTTTTTTGGGAAATAAAAAATTTGAGTAAGGTTTAAACTTTGAAGTTTTTGTATTTCATTACATAATTATAATTATTATTGTTTCTTTTGTTGTAAAACTTCGATTGCATCACTAAAGCATGCAGGCCTTTTGGCTTTTTTCAAAAAAAAAATTATAAATATTATTGAAATAACAATTGTTATCTAAATGTCAGCAATCATATAAGCAATTGTTATCTAACGTGGATTAGTATATTCACAATAATAATGTCTCATGATGTAATATACTTCGCTACATCTTTATTCACATATGTAATGCTCATAAAAGTTGATATTCGAACAAAATATTAATATCTATTAGAAAATAAAATTTTGATCCGATCGGTTCTAAATTAAATAGATATACACGAATATAATTTTATCATAGAATTGCAAGGGATAGGTGGATAATGTAGTGAAGGGATGGTGATTATTAGACCTAAACTATCGGTAATTGGTATTTACCATTCTACTATTTTCCATCCAACCATCCAAACCCATACACACGTGATATTCATGTGACCTCTTCACATCTTTTCATCTCTTTTGGACTCCAACATCTTCTCTCTCTTTACATTTCTCATTTCTAAAAACTCTCTCTACTCTCTTCCATCTATATAAGGTCAGTTAGGGTTTCGATCTCCTTTCACCATGGATCCATCTCTCTTTAGATTCGTACCCTCCAGATCTTCGCTCTATACTCTCTCTTCTCCTTCTCTTTTTCTCGATCTGTTCTGCCCCTCCAATTCAACGAGCGCCTCTTCAACGCGATGACGAGTTCGAAAGAGTTTGATCCTCGCCTCGTCCTTCCCCCGTCGGCAGTCGTTCCCTCGGTCGTTGGAAATCCGATCTCATATCTCCTCTGCCTCTGATTCCAAATCCATGCAATTTTCTTTGATTCAAGCCGTTAATGGCATATCAGCGACAAGACGATCTCTCTCTACAATTTGAACACGCAGATTGCGCGATACACATTCGCCTTTGGTAATTTTCTCCCTCCGCCTCGCCTTCACCATTTCTGATTTTTAATTAATCTTTTTCTTTAATCATTACACTTATTTTGATCATTGATTGAGCATCTAGTAGTTTAATTCATATTTAATTCAATTGTTGTCATATTTTGTAAAAATTTTTTATTCATATTTAATTCATATTCATTAATTTCTTATTTGTTCATCTTAGTTTTTATTTGTTCATCTTATTTTTTATTTGTTCATCTTAGTTTTGTAAAGGTTAATTTAGTTCTCCTAAATGTTGATCTTGCATGCATCTTGTTCGTCTTGTATGGATATTGTACGTGTTACTTCTTTATTCATCTTGCATGTATGAAGTGTGTTCAGGTAGTTGTTTTATATGTTATGTTGAATGCATCTAGGGATCAAATTATAGTATTTGGACAGTTTGTCATTGTTGGGACACTGTTATTCATATATATTTTTATAAGTGTTCAGTTAGTTTCTTTCTATGTTATTTTAAATACACTTAGGGATGAGATTATAGTAATTGGACAGATTGGCATTGCTAGCACACTCTAATTCATGTGGATTTTTATAAGTGTTCAATTAGTTGATTTACATGTTATATTACATGCATCGAGGGATTTTTATAGCACACTCTAAACCTTTAGATGTTGAGATCAGGCACATTATGTCTCAGTTGCTCGTATGCAAGGTGCACCTTCAATTTATTTTTGGGAAAATTTTTTTTTTACCCCCAAAAGTAAGGAAATGGAGTATTTGTCCTCCAAAATTCAATCTTTCTAATATTGCCCCCCACTAGAAACATGGATTCGTTTTGTAAATGCCACTACCAGACTTTTTCTATAATATTTAATATAATAATAATAATAAAAAAAACTAAAATCTATGACTATTATACCCAGCGATTGTAATCGATAGAGTAGATTTACGAACCCAAATAGATTATAATTGATTGAGTCCAGGGCTGCATAACGTGGGAGACGATCACGAAAATGGTCTTTTGCATTTTGCATTTATCGTTTCGTTGATTACATGAAATTTTTTTTCTTTTTGTGTGTTTGCGTTTCGTGGATTGAACGCAACAAAATATTGTTGCAATGATCGTTTCGTTCTATTAAGATGATCAAAACAGTTCAACTATTTAAGATACTTGACCGTGTCTTACATGTGTTCTACTCATATTTTTCCTGCGTAACAAGGAATCAAAATCATAGTTACAAAACACAGCATGATTACAAGTACACAATATATAATTGACTATTACAAAACACGACATTATTACAAGTACTCGGCAAATTCTGTTTTACCAGCAAATCAAGCTGCTACAGCTTATGTTTTGCTGGAAAAAACTGATAAGGACAGAATTAGTTGTTTGATGGTTAGTACAGCTGCTACAAGTTGTGCATTAACTATTTGATTTCTTATACCAACTGGTTAGAATTAAAAGAAAAACTACAAACAAATCTGGCTTGATTTCTCACATCCAATTTCCACAAAATCAATTAAAAGGAAAACTACAAACAAAACAAAAAATTTAACACCAATCTGGAAGAGAGAGAAGCACAATTCAGATCAACCAGAGAGAAAAAAAAATTAAAAATTGAGAAAATACCTCAAGTAACTAGAACAACCAAAATCAACACTAATTTCAACTAATTTATCTTATTACAACATGTTCTTCTTATTACAGAAACAGTTCACTCAAACCCCAAAAATAGTTCAACAAAACTAACTACCTAGTGCTGACAAATTGAGCAAAATACCAGAATAGAGATCAAGATGCAGAGATCAGTCAAATTGAGCAAAATACCAGAATACAGCTCCGACTCATGCAGAGGTGCGACAATGGCCTGGTAAGAATTTAGCTCCGACTCAAGATGAAGTCAAGGCACTGTCGAGATCAACAGCTTCAAGCTACTGAACGAGGAGGCACAGGGAGAAAGCTACTAAGGAATTAGGTGTCACTGTGTCACCTGAAATTTGACAACTGCCTATCTATAGATTTTGTGAAACCATTTGTTTGACTTGTGCCAGTGTGAAGTCAAAACTGAGAGCATATGCAATTTCAATCCTTGAAAAGTTCTTATTCAAAGTCCAGAAACTAACTTAGATGGAAAAATAATAAAAATTATTTGAATATTGTTGCTAGGTTTCAACTAATTGATCTTGAAATTTTTGTGATTTGGTGCCCTGGTTTATTTGATTCGATACCAGTAACCTGGGTTAGGTAGCGTTTGAATTGAATATCAACACCATATGTGCTTTATGTGCAGAAGGAAACGTTGAGAAAGAAATAAAAAAAATATTTACCTAAAAAAATTCTTGTTCTTTGGAAAAGGTTTGCTGAAAATTTCTCACAGGCCTTCTCACTATTTACTTGCATCAAGTTATTAATTTTACTGTCATCAATTTTCAATTCTTTTTCAGAACTGATGTGTGATATGCGTGATTACCCAATAAAATACACTGGCCATGATACCCCACTTGCAGCTATTGTTCTTGTAATTGTAATTGCATACTGTCAAAATCGATTTCAGTTATTTAATTGTGTTGTAATTGTATACTGTTAAGGATTTCACAAATTCATTTCTTTCCTTCCTTTCAGGACATATTGCTCATCTATGCAAACAAGGATACGTCTATTGGCACATGGTTTGATATTAGTCCACTAGATAGAAAGTCATACGTGCAGGATTATACTCCACTGATATTTCTTTCTTTATTTTTTTAGTGTTTTTATCTGTATACGTTGATGGTTTTCTAATTTGCTTTAATATCATGAATGTACTTGTAAATGGAATTTTTCTTTTTATGCCATCTTGAATTATTGGTGTTGTACCGTGCTTATTTGATACATGCTTGAGTTATTGATATGTACCATGCTTGAGTTATTGCTTATTTGAGCCATGTTGCTAAGACTCCAATAATCCTTCATGCCCAATTGCATATGTGCTATATGTATACAACTACATACGTGTGTGTATTACATTTAACTTAATATCACTAAAAATGTAATGTCATTTTGTTAGCTTGTACCTGCACACCTATTCGTTAGCATAAATCAAGCAAACATTAACATTTCAGCTAACCTAATCTATGAAAAACAAAGAAATATAATCAGCAGCCTCATATAATACACAGTGAGTAGAAACTTGATATTTCCAGATTACAAAATTTATTAATATCCCTCTCCATCTCTTCACTGCACACACAAGCATGAATGTATTCCCTCCTCGCCTCCATCCTCTAGCAGTATCATCAACAGCTTTCTACCTAATTTATTAATATCCCTCTCCATCTCTTCGTAGCAGCCATATATTTACAAATGTGTAAATTTGATATCAATTAGGATTTAATCTAAAGCAATTTTAACTTAAATTAGATGACAACAAATTGAGAGATGGCAGCAATTAAGGGGATTGCAAAATCAGCACCAATTGTTTGTTACAGTCTCTAACTATAATAAAAATTTGACATATCATCAGCACCTAATTGAAATAAACTCCTGTAGTAAAGGTTAAGTGATCCTCTTTCAATATCAGTTCTAGGTAACTATCATATCGCAAGAAAAAAAAATCAAATTAAATCAAAATGCTACCAGATCCGCGCCTCCTTTCAGATTGTGGAGACAGAGGAGAAGAGGTGAAGAGGCAAAGAAGAGAGGCAGTAAGCTTCGGTTTCGAGGCGACTCCGACTTTCAACATGCTACCAGATCAGCGTCTCCTTCGGTTTCGTCCCTCTCGAAGATATTCGTCCCACTCAGGGAAACGAAGCCGTAGACGGAAAGCGAAAACTAAGAAAGGAACTACGAAGCCGTATACCAGCGTTTGTTTTTTTTAGATAGAGTCTGAGATCATACCGTCCGTTTAGATCGGACGGTTCAGCTCATGAAACATCCAGTGGATATTTTTTTTAAGCCATCCAGAGGATACAAGCCGTTCGACCTAATTTCGACGGTTAAAATTTTTCGGACCTATCAATGTGGTTACATGCAGGGGGTTTCTTTAACCGTTGAGATTAGATCTAACGGTTCAGATCAGAGGTTGGCGCTCTACCAACCTTTTAAGGTTGACAGAGGATGTGATTCCGACAAAAAGATACCATGTTAAAATTTTTAGATTTTCGAAGGGAACGAATTGAATGAATCAAACATAATAGCATGTGATTTTTGCACTTTGTAGGGGTTATTTTGAAAATATAGGAGGGCATTATCCAATTTTGCTAACATGTAGCTCCGCCTCTAGGACGAGAAGAGACGGAGGAATAGAAAAAAGAGAGTGTGGCTGCGTTGCTCATTCCTCATTGCCACTGCCCAAGCGAGAAAAAGAAAGAAAGAGATTGAGGCGGAGAAAAAAAGAGCAGCGCCCAAAACTTAAATTTGTCCCTCTCTCCGCTTTTTCAGTCTCTGCAATCAGAGACAAATAGCAATAGAATGTATAACGAAATAAATGATCTTTTCGTATACAAAACTAGTTTCTATTTACATCGATTGTTTGCTTCTGAAGCGCAATAAAAAATCTTAACCATTACCATTTCGTTTTGGATGAAATGAAACTACAGAACGGTTGAAATGATTATCGTTTTACGTCTAAAACCTAATTTCGTTGTTCCAAAAACAAAATGTAACGAAGAGAACCTACAATCAATTTTTTTCTACCAAAAATATTCTTATTTTTTAATCCACAAAATTCAATCTCAATTAAAACAGAAGAGAAATATTGTTCATCTATAAATTAGATAGGAAATTATAACCATCAATCCTACACATGCATTTTTGGAATTTGGAGCAAGGTATTTATATTTTCCTATACTTCTTTCATCTTCTTTTCCTTACTCTTTCTTTTCTTAGTCCAAATTTACTTCTCTTCGAGCATACCTTAGTAGAAGTGTTGCTCCTATGTGATAACGGATTTCGTTTTATAATTGTTAAAGTTATTGGAGAAATTTTATAGTCCAATATATAAGATGGAAGTGCATGATCGTATTCGTATATTTGAGTTGAAACCACCAATTCAAACCGTTAGATTAAAAGAGTTGTACCATTACCATGTATTTACAAAACACCGTGTTCCAACTTTCAAGCCCAAACCTAATTAGACCTATCGAGTTAAACTATCGGTTCTTTATTTTACCGAAAAATTTAAAAATAATATTAAATTAATATAATGTATTAAAAATAATATCGATATAATAATTTTTTTTTAATAGTATCATAAGGTCGGAATTTGGAATTTCGACCGCAATTACGGAATCTCGGATTAAATATAGAATTTCGATCTTAGCTAAAAATAATATTTAATTAAATATAAATTTAATTATTTTATTTAATTAAATATAAATAATTATTTTATTTAATTAAAAATGAATAATTAAGTTATAAATTTTTAATTAATTTACATTAAAATTATAAATTTTTAAACAACCATTTGATTTGTGTCTCGGGTGTCGTCCTCTGAATAACCAATAAAAGACTCGGGAGTTTGTTGTACGAATTTTTCCACGACCCAAAAAGATGTTCGATTGCTCTCTCTCGCCCATGCCAAATCTTGTTAAAAGTGAGCACTATATTCGGGTATTCTTCCTCCAATAGAAATTTCACGCCTGGTAAGGAAATACCGACATCTCTCTTTACTGCATTTCTGATACAGTTGACAATAACTTCAGCTGTTAGATTATCATGCGTGAAGTCTTCGGCCCATCTCACGCATGTATGCTCTTGTTCATTCGTTATTATCTTCCAAAATTTATAATTTAAATGTAAATTAATTAAAAATTTATAACTTAATTATTCATTTTTTAATTAAATAAAATAATTATTTATATTTTAATTAAATTTATATTTAATTAAATAAATTATTTAAATTTATAATTAATTAATTATTATTTTTAAATATTATTTATAATATTTAAATATTATTTTTTGCTAGAGATCAGAATCTCGGATTTCGATCTTAGCTAAGATAGGAATCTAGACGAAATCCCAGATTCCGATCTTGTGATACTATTTAAAAAAATATTATTATATTGATATTATTTTTAATATATTATATTAATTTAATATTATTTTTTAATTTTTTGGTTTATTTTACAAGTCATAAATTTTGACCGGCCCAAATCAATAATTGGAATCTTACTTTCCCGTTTATCTAATTTCAGCCCAAACCAGCACCGTTTTTCACGTCCTTGTTTTGTTTTATGTTGGAATCTCCGGAGAATCATCATAGTGAACAGGGGTGACAAAAAAGCTCGTGGATCATGACTCGTTCGATAAAAATTCGACTCGATTTGATATTGGCTTGATTTATTTAGGCTCGAAGTAAATTCGATTTGTTCGAAATTAATTCGAAATAGGCTCGAAATACAATTTCGTTAACTAATTTATATATATTTATACATAATTTGATATATAATATATTTATTTATTACAAAAAAAATGCTATTTTTATTTAAAATATTATTACAAATGAATAAAATATTAATTTATAAATAAAAATAATATTAAAATTGATAAATATTAATTAATTTGTATATTACTTACTTAAATATATATATATATATGTATATATAATAGTATAATTTAGTTCGACTTAAGAAACTCGATTCAATTCACAAAACTCGAATAAATTTCAAACTTGAGGTAAGATTAGCTCGACTCGGTTGCCAGTCAGAGGTGAAAAACGACATGTGGCCATGTGGGACCGCTTTTTTTCCCCCCTTTGTTCCCTTCTTTCTTTTCCGAATTTCCCCAGACCTCTGACCTCTAGCCTGCCTAGCCCTCGGGATTCTTTTCTCGGCGACCCTCTCTCTTTCGACACGGCGACGCGTCCCCCCTCTTCTCTCCGGACGCGGCCACGCCTCACTCGGACTGCCCCTCTAATCTCATCTGGTTTGTGCTCTTCCGATTTGTTGATTTTATTTGTCAGTAACTTTCTGTAATTTTGGATTATTTACAGAAAATTGATCTGATAAGTTCTCAACTTTTATTGTTTGCGAAGTAAAATTAATAAGCTTTTTTGGTTAAACCTTGTTTACAATGATTGACAGTCTTCTCTTTCACTGGTGCCAATTACAATGGTAAAACCAGGTTTGAAATGAATCTGCGTAATTGTAATTATTTGGTGCAACTGTTAGTTCTTGAAACTTGTGGTTGGTTAAATAGTATTTTGTATAAGAATTTTGTTCTTCCAATGTATTGCTTGAAACTTCCATTGGGTCAAATTGGGATCCCTAACTATATCTTTGAGTGAAAACTAACTCACTTGTCTTGCAAAATTGGCATCATTACCCACAATTGGTTCAACCTTGGACTCTTTTATTTGTCAGTGATATGTTGGGTCAAGTTTCTTCTTTTGCAATTTTGATACCACTTCTTGCACTGGAGTACAATTTTCATTTTCCCTTCTTTATGTAGTTCCTGTTCAGTTCTTGGTAATAGATAAGCTTGGATATCTTGCTAATGGTACAGTGAATTGTAAAATTTTTCATATATCTCAGATTCTTAGTAATGAAATGGGTTCTGTCTGTCAACATACTACTTGTTCAGATTATAATAAATTTCCATGTTTTGAAGTCCTTAATATGGGTTTTGAACCCATTAAGCATCTTGTCATTATGTGTAACTAGGTTATATTTAATGCCTTATCTTACCATGCATGGTAAAGAACATAAATTTTTTATGTACAGTTTATCTTTGCCATACTTCTTCCTGCTGATTGCAAAATATTTTATATATCTTAGTAATGAAATGGATTCTGTTACATGTCAACATACTAGTAATTCATGTTATATACAAATTTTCCATGTTTTGAAGTGTCTAATATTCTTTTGTTTCCAATAATCCTCATGTCATTATGGGTTATTAGGTTTCATTTAATGCCTTATCTTTTGCATGTATGGTAAGAGCTTAAAATTTCTTTTTCTACATTTTAGTCTAGTGAAATGACTGATTTAAATGTTTCCAGGATCAGATCAGAATAACTGTAATGATGTCAGCCTCAACTGCTGCAATCCCAATTTCAACGCCCAACAATCACCAAGCAAGCCTGGACTCAAACACGAATGTTGAGGCAAGAAAGCGCATCATTGCCATAACCAAGAAACCTGAAACAAATGGGACCCCACAAAGTGACAAGACAAGGGTTGTCTCTGGACGTGATCTGAGCCATACAATCCGTGGTGAGTCTGTCCTTCAACGCCCACGAGGCATCAACTCTCCTGAATTGAAAAAGCAAGATGTTTTGCGGCGCAAGAAACCCTCATCCAGACAAGTGAAGTCCATGTGGCTGATTGTCGGCAATTTAATGTTTAAGGTCTGTGTTCTTATCGCGGTTATTTCTTGGATCAGCAATGCTGCATGGAAATTGAAGGAAGGGAAGCCTCTGTTTGGTGGACCTGCCACCCCTGAAGAGCGTATTTCTGAAGTTGAGGCTTCTCTGAAGAAAACTACAAAAATGCTTCAAGTCCAAGTAGATCTTGTAAATAAGAAAATTGGAACTGAGATTGAAAAAGCCCAAAAGGATCTGTCGACTCAAGTACAAGAAACCACTACTGCTTTACAATCTGAGATTAGGAAGCTTGAAGGGCGTACTGACCGGCTGGACCAGTTTATGAACGAGTTTCCTGACTCTGATATTGTATCCAGAAAGGAATTTGAGGAATTTATTCAAGAATATAGAAACCACATTGGCATGTCAGATTCGACCGAGTTAAGCCTGAACAGGGTCTCATTGGATGAGATGAGACTGTTTGCTAAGGAAATGGTGGAGAGGGAGATTGAGAGGCATGCAGCAGATGGCTTGGGGATTGTGGATTATGCACTGTGGTCGGGCGGAGCCCGCGTCGTCAAGCACTCTGAGCCATTCACAGGAGGCAAGACGAATTGGTTTGCAGCAAAGGGGAGGGGCAGTGTGCACTCCAATGCACAGAAGGTGCTCGAGCCGAGTTTTGGTGAGCCAGGTCAGTGTTTTGCCCTTGAAGGAAGTAGCGGGTTTGTCGAGATAAAGCTAAGATCAAGTATTGTGGTTCAAGCTGTCACCTTGGAGCATGTTGCTAAGGTAATCATTTGTCAGTTAATTCTTCTTGTTGGTAATATCTATCTTTTTGAGATGTTAAACATAAGTAGATAAATAAAAGAAGACAGTTTTGAATAACATTCATCGTGTTTTCAATTGACATCTTACTTTTCTTTTAGTTATCAACTAAATTTGCACCAATTGGTCATATCAAGCAAAAGATGGCCAAATTATACCCAGTTTTTTTTTTTTTTTTTTTTGGCATCAACATCAACAAATTTGGTTGCAATTCTCTACCATTATTCAGGTTATATGCATCTGATTGGCTTGCTTTGCTCTGTTTTTAAATGTTAAACACTTTATGATTCGTGTTAGAGCAATCCTTAGTTTTCTGTCAGGGACACACTAAACATTGTTTAGTTTACTGCTAACATCTCTACTTTTTTTCGGAGTTGGCTGCTTATTTAGAAATTATTGCTTGTTATTTGCACAAATGATTATATACAAAAAAAAATAGAATATCACTATAGTAGCAGTAATCAGAAGAGTTTTGAGATATTTTAGGTTTGCAAGAAAGACTGCATTCTGCAATCTGTGTGGGATGCAGTCAGATGATCAGATCTCGTAGCAGTAGTGGTACTGTCCTTCTATCTGATTTATACCGATAGTTTGTATCAGTTCATACCATAAAACTATGCGTAGAAAATGAGATCTTCATACTAAGCATGGCATTGTAATACAGAGTGTGGCCTATGACCGTTCTAGTGCACCAAAAGATTGCCAGCTGACTGCTTGGCACGAAGGTCCTGATGATGATGCATCCATGAGGGCCCAACGCGTAGTGCACATGGCTGAGTTCACTTATGACCTTGACAAAAGCAATGCTCAGACCTTCAGTGTTGACACAAGCCACTCAGATCAGCCGCTCGTAAACATGGTGCGGCTATCTTTCTCTTCCAACCACGGCAACTCTGCCCTTACCTGCCTGTACCGCTTCCGGGTTCATGGGTTTGAACCTGGCACACCCAGCTCTCTCACCCTTCAGACTTGACTGGTTCTGTGACCAGCGACAGTATGATCCTTCCTTTTCTTACAGTTGTCCTTATGGTAATTTCAGAGAGATTTGTACTTTAACAGTTTTAGCTAGCTGTTTCTATTTCCAACAGTTTAGCTAGCTGTTTCTATTTCCAACAGTTTAGATAGCTGTTTCTATTTCCTTATTTTTTAACTGATTTTGTATTGTGGTGAAGCTTTTGGTTAGGATTGGTTCTCTTTGTATTTTATTGTTGCTATGCTCTAGTTTTTGTTTTCCCATTTTTAGTGCACAGTGGAGACTAAAATTTGAAGGTGGTATTGCCTTTTGATTAGTTGAACTAAATGCAATTTTAGGCATGTATGCAGTATTGAATTGTATACAATGTTTGGTGTAGTTCTACGGATCCATATCTTCTGAGAGGAATCCGCATCCTCTGTTGTAGTTCAACAAACCAACAACTGTAGCACTTTTATTTGTAGCCGCCCGATCTAAACCAACGGCTGGATGGAAATACAGCCTCAAAAAAAAAAAAAAGAAAAGAAAAGCCTCTTCTTCTCCAAAGGACCCGTTGCATCTTCCATTGCATGCAAACCCTTTTCTTTGTCGATGGTGCACTAACATGGCATCACTGTGTTTGGTTTTCCCTTGAGACTGATAGAGAAAAAGGTTTACACTTTGACCCTTATTTGTATGTTCTTAAGCGTTCGCTTTAGTCTCAACCGCTGGAACGTACCTGGAGACAAGAACGCCATGGAGATGTGAACATCAGAATGATAGAGAAAAGGTTTAAACTTTGACCCTTATTTGAACTCCAACCATAATCTCATTCATCAGGCAAACTTTGTCAGTATGATTATCGAAAATGAATTTCAATTGAAAACAAATCAAGGAAAAAAGGGACCTGTGCACTGTGCTTAATTAGACACATACTATTATACTAATCATTCACGATAACCTTTGTTAAGCTATTTACTCCATTTTCAAGTATATAATCTTAAATTACCACATGATTTCATAGTTAATAGAACATTATAGCTTTTCTACAATTGCAATGAACCACAAAAATCACATAATTGGTCTTTTCCGTTTTGAGGACTTGTATGCCTCTAGCAACTCAGATTGGACCGACGAGTTCTACGATTTCGTACTATTCGCTAATGGGGGGAAAGAAGAGAGTGAGAGGGGGTTTTCCTTCATCGACCTGCGTTTCCATCCAGCCGTTGGTTTAGATCGAATTTCAGTACCCCTCTTAACTTATTTGATGACATTTGCAATGCTACCAATTTCATGAGATGATGGAACTGGAACAAATTCATACAGTTGAGGGATACTGGTTTAAAAATCCAATATAGGCTAATGCGAAATTGGAACAAAATTAGCATAACGATGAATATGATAAATTTACTTCGTGAATACCAGCAAATATCAAATGGTCAAAGTTTGGTCAACTGAGAGGAGTAACTTACGAGTTACGACAAGTCACAAGTATTATTCCAGCCAATTTTGTGAGATGCGATCAAAAAAATTCATTCGGTGCACGCGAATACGCACGGCACCATTTGGACTTTGGAACGGTGCAATTTTGAAGGAAACTCTGTGAACTGGAAAACCCGTGTGATCATAATCTCGCACTAATATATTTCCAATCCGACGGAGCTGAGCCTCAAACTCTGTGAACGGAGACATTCTTATGTGCTCTGGCGCCGAACGCTATTTGAGAAGTAGTTTTGATTATAGATTGAGATGAGACCTGATCCTAACTAAAAGGGCTGACCATATCTATCTAATTTTTAGTGAAACAAAGAAAGAAAAGCTTCATGTATCAGGAAATATTTATTAGTGTATTAGATACTGAACTTGATATATTTAGCTAAAATTGGATCTTAAGAATTAATACGCAAAAGATTGCATACATTTTCAATATGTATCATTTAGAATAGGAAATTTCTGTATTTTTAAATTTATAAAAATGGACAACTTAAAAATGTTGTATTATCTATGAATGCTTTTGTAATATATATATATATATATATATATATAGTAATAAAGATAGTAAAAATAGTAGAGATTATGGAACAAAAAAAATAGGCCGGTTGTTTAAAGGAGGACTTAAAAAGCACGGCTGACATTGGCCCACCAATATTAGTCCCAATATGTAAATCAGCTGGCTTATATAATTTTGAGCTTTTGAGAAGAGAATCAGGTCTGCTCAGAGGTTCAAGCCAATTGTTTGGTTGTTTGTTTTAGAGGTAAGACAATGCTAGAATTTTGCTTATTTATTTCCAAAGTACGTATATTAATTTGATTCAATATGTAAAATGAAACCAAACAATGTCTAGCGTGTATCAAACAACTGATAAGATTTATGTTAGAATTTGTTTTGCAAAATATGCCCTTCTGTTTTTCAATAGGAAATTTATGTGAAATCAAACATATAGGACGTCAAACACGATCCAAACGTAGCACATTAAAATTTTAAACGGTCGATCCAAACCGCTCAATATTATCTCTATATTAAAATATCTTTGATAATCAAATTTTATATTTTTTCATATTTTCTAACTATTTTTTTAGAATTTTCAAAATTGAAGGGTTCAGAACTTTTTAGATTGAGCATATTGAAAAATTCCAAAAAAATAGTAAAAAAATTTGAAAAAATATAAAATTTGGTCTCCATGAAGATTTTATAACACAGAACAATTTGAGCGGTTTAGATCGGTCATTCCAATTTTAAAAATTAAAATTTCATCGCGTTGGACAAGTGTACGTGTCCTATATGTTTGACACTAGCAACTCCCAATTTATGTTGGTAAAGTAGGTTTTCATTTTTTTTAGGCTAACAATAACCACATGGTTAATCCATGAAGGAGCAAAATTTGGTATCAATAAGTGCTGTTTGCTTGTTCATCATCCTTGCTCTCTACCTGATTAGTGCTTCTTATTGCGTGTAAAACTGTCATCTAATTAAAAGTTTAATTAACTGTAGATAACCCCGATTGGTATTACCATTAAACCCCATTATCCAATTTGCTTTCTTATCCTAATTGTTGTTGTACCTTTTTTTAATTTTTATTTTTTTGAATTTAAATATCTACAAGGGATCCCCATTGGTTTAGTTAATTATTTCAGACCTTGACGCCTACGCTGGCAAAGGACTGCTCTTGTATCCATATCCATACCAAAAACGCATCCAATATGGTCCAAAACCAATCGACCTGCCAGTTCAGTGGGGTGGTATTCGGGTCTGGTGTGCAAACAAACCAGTGGTGTATCAGTGTTGGCTTAGATAGGGAGAAATCATTTTCTCTAATTTTTTCCATTCAAATGAAATTGTTTCTTAATAATACATAAAGCGGACATGACATGATAGGTATGGAAGGGCAGAAAAAGGTTGCAATAGGAGAGGCCACCAACCCGGCTCCAGGAAAACCTGCATTTATGAACCTGTATCAGGTGAGGGAGGACCAGGTTCAAAAGGCGGTTCAGTTTCTCTCTCATCCAAAAGTGAGGAGTTATTCTGTAATTGATCGCCAGTCCTTCCTTGAGAATAAAGGTCTGAGTAAAGAGGAGATTGATGAAGCCTTTCGCCGTGTACCTGTTGTGAG
Organism: Rhynchospora pubera; assembly: GCA_028095005.1. Classification (NCBI taxonomy): domain Eukaryota; kingdom Viridiplantae; phylum Streptophyta; class Magnoliopsida; order Poales; family Cyperaceae; genus Rhynchospora; species Rhynchospora pubera. The sequence continues at coordinate 73,752,739 of CM051462.1, forward strand.
TGTTTTCAAGCTGGAAATTTCCTGTATCATCCATTAGTTAGTTGCAAAATTTCCATACAACTCCCTTAAAAATTTGAAAAGCAAGATGTGTCATGAGATCTCCGAAACTTTAGGCCTAATCTGTTTGTTCAACATAATATATATTTCCTTGTGTTCAACTTCAATTGTTTCATGTCAGTATTGATGGGATATAAGTGTATGCAATTTTCAGCTAATAAATTACCGTCTCTAGTTAATACATTGTATTATAATAACTATTTAATCTGGAACAGGATTTACCATTACCACCATCAAGTTTTACCTATGCTAGAACTCCTGTCTCAACCCAAGGTACATTACTAAGTTTTGCAAATGTCAAAAATGTGAGGAGCATATCCAGCTGCTTTCTTTTTACATAAGAGACTGATGAATTCATATCCTCTCCTCATTTAGTGTCCCAGCCATATCCATTGAAAGCTGCACAACCACTTCAAGCACACCACCCGATGGCACCAGCTACACACCCGATGACTGCGATGGTACCAGCTGGTGTACAGAGGAGATTTAGTTGGTACCACATAGTTCTTGCTACTGGTATTATTGCTGCTGGAGGTACTGGCACAGCCATCTACTTTAAGGTACTGACACTTTATTCTCAGTATCAGATTTTACTATTGAACTTTTCATAAGTTGTACTATGGTATTCCCTTGCTTAACTTGGGATTACATACCAATTGGTACATTTATCTGGTGCTGTATTTCCTGCATTGATAGAGCTGACCTTGTGTAGAATTGTATAGTACTATGATGCTCTAACTAAATAATGAGAGAAAACAAAATAAAGGTGCTGTGAATATTGTATCTCTTGATGGAGAAAGTTCAGAGTAGACCCGATACCATGTACCAGGGTTCAGCTCCTAGTTATGCTCTATCAACTTCATAAAAACTAAAGGTGTCCTAGGAAGAGTTGCCTATTCAAGAAAATTAATTTTGAATCTATATTTCGAATTGTTTCACAGAGAGTTGCTCTCCCGAAGATAAAAATGTGGATCAAAAAGGTAGTATCACAAAGAGAAGATGAAGCTGGTAAGCAAGAGAAAGAAAACTCAAAATTGGCTGAGGCAGCTGAGGCTGCCAAAGCCGCCACCTCTGCCACTGCTTTATTGGCCAAGGCTAGTCAAGATTTGATCTCCTCCAGAAACGAAAGTATTGTACTTCCCTTTACTTTATATCTATTTATTCATATATTTGCTGAGATAATCAAAGGTTGCCTTTACGCACTAGTAGATTGTGAAATGATATTTCATCAAAGATTGATGTCTTGTGTACCTCTTTTACAATCAAATAATTACTTGTGTTTTTATTATCTTTAGATAAAGCCTACTTTGAGGCATTTATGAGGGCACTTGATGTGCAAGTGAAAGAAATGAAATTGATGGGAGAGGCCATTAAAAAACTCGAAAATAAGCAAGATAATAAAGTGCAAGAAGACCAATTCCACCATTCTACCACAAGAAATGGTTAGTTCTCAAGTAGTACTTTCATCTATTAAGGCAATTTGCAGCACGAACAATTCATTTAATTAAATTTTGATTGATATGGTTTTGACTTATATTGGTTTGCATGAATCAGGACCAGTTAGCAATGCATGGGGTGCTCAGGTTTGATAAATTTGTACATATAACTTTTTTATTTTCATGTTTTTGTCCATGATGTGCTGATTTTTTCTTATTTCATCTTCTCAGCCAGTTAACATGAATGTCATAGCAACTGCTGTTTATGGTTCCTCTCTCTCTCTCTCTCTCTCTCTCTCTCTCTCTCATGGATTTCAATTACTATTTGGAATTTTTTAACTTTGAACATAGATTATTAATTGTTTTGCAAATGTTTTATTAAACAGCGAAACCATCTGCCCCCAGATTGACTGAATCCCTAAACTATGAATCATATATGGAGGTATATTCTTTTTTTTCCCTTTTTGTTTGAAATCCAGAGTAGGTGTTGACCTATTGATAATTACAAATGATTTGAGGAACAGCAAAACTTGCATTCAACCTAATCATTTTGCAATATTGGCATAATAGGCAATGCTAGATTACATTCAAATTTTTAGATTTTAAATATGATACATATCTTGGCAGTTGAGTTCATCTGAAAATGAGAACTGCTTGGCATGTGTAATTAGGAATTAGGAATTTAATAAGGTTTTTCAAATTTTTTACTGATAAGTAATGAGTGTATACAGATGATGTCTATTGAATCACAAAAAAAGCCAGAGAACACACCCACAAAATAGAAAAGAAATAAAGAATAAAATGAAAAAAAAAAAATAACCTTAGTGCGTGGGCAGTTATATCAGTATCTGATCTGACCACTTATTGATTGATATTTGGACCGCCATCTGTTATTGTTTCCCCCATATACAGACTTCATTATTGGTAAGGGTGGGCGCGGTATACCGCAAATATACGAAATTGTTCCGTTCCGTCCATATGGAACATGTAACAGAATGGAATTTCATTTCGTTTCGCAAACAGAACGGATTAACGGAATGCATTTTGTGATTCGTTTGTGTATTTTATAGTGTAAATATAGCCTTTCCGCCACGTTCTGTCGAAACGGAACGAATCACGAATCATTCCAATTCGTACCATTACTGAAACGGAACGACCCATTCCGTTTCCGTTATACACGTTATTCACCCCTGATTATTGGTGTCCTTGTAATTAGTACACGGAATTCCCACTTTATTAGCATATAATTATTTATTTGATTATGTTTAACTAGCCATGGGAGACAACCCCACCAGTCCTGGATCAAAGACCAAATTACACCTACACTCAATCACATTTGAGTGACAATGGTTTTGATGCCGAGATTAAAGAACCTGCATATACTGACACATCATCAATAACTCCGAATGGTACCAAGATCAATACTACAACTGAATCTTCATCAAAGCCACATGAGCTCCTGCATCAGCCTAATGCTGAATCCGAGTCTGATGATCCAAAGCAATTCCCGTACGGCTCATCAGGGAACAATGCGGGGTCAAGACAAACACAGAAGTCAAGGTGGGTCCCACCTCAAGCGCCATCTGTCGCCAGGCCTGATGCCGCAGCAGCAATCCACCCCCCTACCAAGGAGAAGAGTAACATGGTCTTTGATGAGGATGCTGATGGCACAATGGTCAAAGCTGACGATGTGGCTCCAAATGATGGAGGAGTTGGAGTTTCTGATATGGCAGAGGATCCAAGCAATGGCGTTTAGACAGAGGGGGAAGAAATGATGGATGAAGTTGACGCGAATCAGGCATGACTTGTGCTCGAGTCTGAAATATTAGGTTTAGTTTTCATCTGTTAAATTTTGAATAAAGGATTGTGAAATAGGAAAGGAGGAGGATTTGCATAAATGAAAGTAATGTTATAGTTGTACTAAGAAAGTAGAATGGCGTAGTCTTTGATGAAATTCATGTTTTTGCAATTTTAAAACGATAATTATGCAGGAATTATAAGTGTCATCGGCAAATATACCATCCCAGTCATCGCTGCTATGTGTTACAAATGTTCAGTTTAATGCGTCAGAATCGCGCTAGAGTTAGAATCGCGCGTGGTCAAGAGGTGCGCTAGGAGGCAGGGGTAGAATCGGAAAAAATTTAATTTGAACTGGATCGGTTCATTTCCAATTCTAATTTTTACATGTATTTTTTGTCCGGTTCGTGACCCCTTCGCTTGATTTTTTTTCTTATAACAGTTGTATTTCTGTTGCAACTAACTAAACATTCATACTTATTAAACTGAATATTTGTACTTATTAACTGAACATTCGTACTTACTAAACTAAAAATTTATACTTAATAAAATAAACATGTTTGCTCATAACATTTATATTTTCTGTTGCAACTAATTGAACAGTTCTACTCAATTAACTGAACATTTGTATTGACCAAACTGAACTTTTGGCAAAAAAAAAAATCAAAATGAACATATTTGGTCTAGCGAACACTTATAAAATAATAAACAATTCTACTACAAAGTGAACATTTGTACATATTAAAGTGAACACTTATAATAACTAACTGAACAAAAAATACGCGCTAGATGAGTAGAGGGGTCAGAGCGCTAGTTGAGGCGCTGTGCAGCGCGATGGCTCGGATGGCACGGAGTGCGATGGCACTAATCAATTTCCATAATTATGTTCTATTTAAATTTAGGGCAGGTCTATTTGCGTAAACTCTGGGATTGAGATTGGGCTACTAATCCACAGCTGAGCACAGCACATCTCGTAAGTAGCAATCGAAAGGCACTCATGGGGGTCCCAGATTACAGGCCAACATAAACAATGGTTTATGGGTTTGCATTATATAAAACGAAATAACTATTTCTCTGCCATTTAAGTATTTAACACATCAAGCGGGCAAGCGGCCTTGGGCATTTCTTGCTGGTTACACGATTTTTATAAGAAATGGTGTGAACTAATCTTTCCATCGATACCTTTACTACTAGTTACTAAAGTAAACAAAATATGTTACTTGCTGTTTTGTATAAATCGCATTACTGTTACTTGCATCTCTTACAAATAGCTGACTAACCAATTGTCCCACAATTTAGATCACCTGGCTCATATAGTTTAGTGCTTCTGAAAAGAGACTGTTAGGACCGATCAGAAATTAAAGACATTGTTTGGTTGCTTGTTTTGGAAGAATGAAACTAAAATTTTGTTTAATGCTTAGTAAAACACTTACTTTAAGATTGATATAAATTGTGAAATGAAACTTAATACTGTTCAGCATCCAGCAAATAGTTGAAGGATTAAAACAGAGATTTAAGCATTTCTTTTGCAAAATATACTATTTTGTTTTTCAAAAGTAAATTTGCCTTGAATCCTTGAAGTACCTCGTCATGTTTAATTTTTTAGAGTGTTAGGCTTAACAATCATCAAATTGTTATCCATGAAGAAGCAACTTTTGGTATTAATTAGTAAATATTTTCCTTTTCATCCTTGCTCTCTGCCTTCTACCTGATAACTACTTTAGTGCTATAAGCTAGTCATTTATTAAAAAACTTTAGCACCATAGCAGCTATTTGAGTACAGACTTCTATTACTACCAATTATTTCATTGCCTACATTGCAGATTCCAATTACCTTTTAAAAAAAAGATTTTAGTTAATGAAAAGGAAAATGTATAATACCTCCAAACACCTAAGATTTTGTACATGTAAGGCAGCTAAGAAATTGAGTTTTCAATACTTTTTCACAACTCTTTCTCACAGATATTTCCAAGATCAGTAATTCTGGTAAAAACCTATAAAGAGTTTCTCAACAAATCTATCCAGAAGACCCAAATAGTGTATACGATGCTTAATTCAATAGATTAAGCTGAAGTAAATTCTTACTGAGCATAAATTGCATTTCAATTTGCTTCTTACACAGCTCATGGAAAACTATAAGAAGTCTCTACTCTCTAATACAACTCAAACACACAGAAAAGTAAATCTCACAATCTTTCACAGGTTTCTGAGCTGCCAAGACAAACTGAACTATTCTAAGACTAGTTCACAAACCTGATACCTCAAATTTTGAGATGATAAACCCTGACTTCATCAATCACAGGCCCACAAAGTGCAGCTGTGTCATCCTTCTTGGTATGGTAATATGAGCTGTAGAATGTGACTCTGGTCCTGTAACTACTCGCCACAAACTTCAAGCTTGCTGGCTTGAACCCACCTTTTGAGCTTGAATCAAATGGTACCTTCACAGTTGCATTACCTATTGCACATTACATAAGAGGTGAGTATTAATCAGGTCTTTTCAAAAATTCCTTATCTTTACTTCATCAGAAGCACAATCTAATTAGGTGCATTACCTGCAAAAGCCTCAACAAGAAGAGAACCATGGCAACCATTCTTGGCATCACCAACCACAAAAGAGAGATTGTAGTGGTGGTTTGGTACAGTGCGAATAACTTGTGCAATGGCACTTTCTCGACCAGCCACAAGCTCTACTGCAAACTGGCCATAAGGGACTGAGAAATGTGCTGAATCAATGAGTCTGACAGCCTTAAGAGATTCTATGATCCAACCAGGAAGAGGAGATGTGCTATCTTGTTGCTTAGGTGGGAGGAGGATGCCCGATGTAGAGTTAGGGAACACGTGTGGTCCCACCTCAAAGCCCTCATTTTTCACCAAGTTACCTGGTACATTTGGTGTGGCATACTTAATTTGTTACTTACCCAGGATTGGATAAACTAATATTTTTCCATTTATTTATGATGTTTTGTTGCTGATACAGGCAAAAAATAAAATTTACATAGGAATTAGACCAGAGCACATGGTATACAGACCAAAACTTTTTTAGATACCTTGGTAGACAATGCGGTAATTGGTGAAATCAAGTTAGTAAAAGGCATAGGCAAAATGTGACCCAATTTTTCATACCTTGATTAACTAAATAATAATTACCTTTTGTGGGGTAAGGAGGGAAGAGTTCCTTTATTGCCACAGCATCTAGAAGCGGCCCACATGCCGGGTCCTCCTGGACTCCTACATTGTGAAATATCACCTGGGCAGTTTTTCCTGTGGCTCTAAATCCCCATGCATATGTATCTTCTTGTGTTGTGCTGTATAATGTTTGAATTGGGAGGTCGCCTGAAAGTGGCGGCACTGATACACGTAGCACCTAGTAAAACAGAAATTTATTATAATCAGCATAATTGCATAATGAACAGTATGCTAAGAGCTAATTTATTAACAGTTGCGTGATTCTTGAGCAATAAACATTTGTCTATTGCATATGTTATTTTTAATTCTTAATAATTTGGTTACACTGCATAAATCACGCATTATATACACCTACTAAGTGTTAACAATAAATATCTCAAAAGATGAGTTAACTAGGTTAACACAGACCTCATCCTGTGCACAGGTCCGAGTGGCACCAAATGTGAGTGCATAGAAAGATCCAGGCTTGACTGTGATATTTTGCGAGATCGAGGCCTCGTTTCCAAGTCTGACGGCGTGGACCCCGTGTTGCACAGCAAAGAACATGCCACCTGGTTGTGGGCCCCCTGAGACATACTCCACTAGGCCGTGAATTGTCCAGTTGGGTAGCGAGTGCTTGCCTACAATAACTGTCTTGTTGAGTTTCTCCTTGCGGGGGCTGATCTCAAAGTTTCCATTTGGGAGGAGACCTGAAATCAAATGCAAACAAAAATATGTTTAAAAATTTGGGGGAAGAACTGCAAATTGTAGTGCTCTAGGACTGCAATTTGCTGAAATAGAAAAGGTTGAACAATTAATAAGCTTTGCTTTGGTTGTAAATGTCTAATTGTTGCGTGAAAAGATAATGCCCACTATCACTATGGAACAACTTTTTTTTCCAGGGCATTTGTGAAAAAAATATAATTTGAGTACTACATTGTAATCTTCGTGAAGTTTGTCTTTTGGTTGTAACTTAATGAAATCAAAATGCTGGAAAACAAGGACCAGCAATTAATAGTGGAAATATAGTGGAAGCCAACAAAAATAGCAGTGTTAAGTCTTAAACCCTACCAACAGGGACGGAGCCAGCCGAATTTTAAGCCCGGGCACCATCACAAAGTTAATAAATTAAATATTAAAAAATTTTAAATAATAAATTTAAAATAAATTATTATTTTATAATATGATTAAGAGTATTATTGCAAAATATATATTTTCTAAAAAATTAATTGTTTTTTATTATATTTATCTCTCATTGTAAGAGCATGAATTGAATAAAATCTGGAAGTCTCAATAGACACTACACAGCTGCTGTGTGCGTAGTGAAGTCTGACTTTTTAAAGCATATAGCACAGCCTTTGTCTTTTTCCCTTTCATTGAAACCCACCCAATGGTTTTATTTATAGATGAATATAAAATACGGAAGAGAAAGTGAAATGAAATCAGTCAATTCGTTTGGGAAGTAGAGCATGCAGTAGAGAAACTAGACTCATGCCCAGGCACATTTTACATTTTTTTTAGCCAAACCCAAGCATATATCTGATTCAACCCCGGGCACTTTCAGACCTTTTGATATTTTAACAAGCAAAATACCTTGTAGGGCCATATATTTCGGGAAACAAGCCCAGGCACGTGCCTGGGCTTAGGGGTGTCAACGGAACAGTTTTTGACGTTATGCCGTTCCGTTTATATTAAATGGAACGGTTTGTGGCATGAAATTTCATATCGTTTTCTAAATGAAACGGTATGTGGCACAGTTGGTTATGCCGTTTCGACCGTTTCAACCCCATTTCAAACCGTTTTATGTGTAATTTCTAAAGTGGAACGGTTTATGGCACAGAAATCTGTTTCGTTTAATAAACGGAACGGTAAATGGCATACCGATTTCATACCGTTTTTAAGTGGCACGGTAACGGTACGAGGCGAAACCGTGGTCGTTAACCACGTTAGGCACCCCTACCTGGGCTTGCCCCTACATAGCTCCGTCACTGCCTACCAAAACCCTCTATTCATGGGGTTTATTGAAAAATAATAGAAACATTTTGGCCATTTTAGTATTATAAACTAGGATTCTTTGTTGCCCATGTGAACAACAGAAATACTGTCTACACTAACAAAGACAGAAAACAATGAAAGATAAAAATCACCAAATGAGAAAAGCAAAGAACAAACCATCAAGGTTTTGAGCTCCAGTAACGCCAATGGAGAAGCAAAAGCAGAGAAGAAAGGTGACAAGAGGCGGGAAGAGAAGAGCCATTGTCAAGCTTCTTGCCACTTTGCAAGAGTATCCAATGCTAGAGCGCTCTTCAAAAACAGAGCTTTCTAAGTCCTATGACAGACATTTATTCTCAGCTTTAAAAAAACACACACAAGGTGTGTGGGGTCATATTTCCGAACACAATTGCAGTAGAATTGTCTCTGCAATTCATGGTTTTGATTGGCTTGTTTATAAATGTGAACACAATCTGAAATAATTCTAGAGATGGGACCCTTGGTTTCGTTCCTTCCTTTGTATAGGTGGGGCTTTGTGCTATAGTATAGAGAGAGTAAAAAGGAGGCAGAAATCACGTTGGTTGCAACAGAGGGCTGTCGGGTAAGGAGAGGAAAACTTATCGATTTCATAATTTGATCCTTTGTGAAATATTCTCTGATTCAGTTCCTGTTGTAAGTTACTGAACCCAGTTTTCATAGGACACATTTTTGTGGGACCTACGGGTCAGTTAGTTGGTACAGAGACTGAATAGGGAGAATAGACAGAGGAGTTGGGAGTCATAGAGCTCATGCCGGAGTCATGAATGAATTCGTAGTGGCCCGTACTTTGGGCCCCACCCGTCTTTTTGTTCCTATCCTTCTTTTTTTTTAATATATGTTTTACCCGTTTTGTTAAACATCTCCGAATCAATGTTAAAACTTAAAACCTACTTTTACAGAGAGTGAATAGGAAGAAGACAGACACGTCACCTCTTTTTTGTTATCCGCTCTTAATCCTATTTTCACCCTTATTTCTGGAACACATTAAGTTAGACCCTTTTTTTTCTTTTTCATAAAAGTTACACATTTGTTGGACATTTTGTTGGATTTCAATTGTAAATTTTTCTTCATAACATTACCAATTTTCTTAAAGTTATCTGTATTTTTTCACATTTGTTGTAATGTTCTTATTGGTATAGTAATTTTTTTATCATTTGTTAAATGTTTCTTTTGCTATATAATTTTTTTATTAAAACTTATTGGTAACAAGCCTATTACACATTAAGAAAAAAATAACTGCATCTTAATTTTTTTAATTACCGATTCTCGTGCACTTTATCTTAATATTTCCAAAGAATTCAAACGACTAACTTGAGATACTCAACATGATTTACATATCTATACTTTTTTAAAATTATTTTAGATCATTTTATTATTCTTGACAAAAAATTTTTATCATTTTAATGTTTGGAGAAAACTCTACAACTATTAATGCCGAAATTTATCATAATACTGTAAAAATCGAAATTATCCTATTTTGCCAAAAAAAATTATTATTACATGGTTTAAAACTGCTCCATTAAAAAAATTAATTAAATCAACATTCTTTTTTCCTTTAAAGAATTCCATTCTCTCCTTTTATAAGTTGATTTATTTGGTTACGACCAGTACAATTGGAAACATATATGTTTATTTAAGGGGGCAAAGGAAAAATCTTCTCATCAAACAAAGGTCTTTTATCTCTACCAGACGGTCGATACTATTTCTAATTGTTTAATAGTAATGTTATTTTTTTATTTCCGAAGGGCGTAAAGCTAAATTCTCAGAAGTTTTGTGGGGTCATAGCTGGAAGCATTTGGTGCTTGTCTCTGTACTGACAGCCAATGAAAATTAGCGAACTGGTCTGATCCTTTTGTCACACTTGAACGACCTTGGAGGGAAATAAATTTTCAGATCAATTTTGCCGCGTTGCTCGACCAACCCATTTTTTTTCATTTACAAAAACTAGCAATAAGTAGAAAAGTAGAAACAAAAAAATTCATCTCTGCATTACAAACGAACCAAGCGAAAAGTTTTATATTTTCATGAGTAATGCTAGAGTTAAACGCGTTTCATGTTTAAATCCGTCGAATGTGATTGAATTACAATGGTCAATTCAAACCGCTAAATTTGTTCTCTATAATAAAATCTCCTCAGATACTAATTTTTCTTTTTTCGATTTTTTACTATTTTTTAATTTTAGAAAAATCGTCAATTAAATTAATTTTGGATTCTTCAATTTTAAAACATATAAAAAAGTTAGTTAAAAAATAAAATATATATAACAAAAATTTGGTCTCCAAATAAATGTTGATATTGAGATCATTTTGAGCAGTATTGACCGTTTGAAATTTTAATAGTTGAGACTTGAATCGCATTTGATGTCAAACATATTTGACTCTAGCATTATTCTATTTTTATACATGAGATTTTTTTTTAGACGAATATCTTAAAAATGGTTAACTATTTCTTTATGTTGCACAGCTTAAATTTATTTCTTTATGACAATACTGCGATATTATTAACCAATTGTACGAACGTTTAACATAAAGTAATTTATCACCTTCATTCCGTCACTCTATTTCTAATTTTCTATTAACTAGACACTACTCGATATATTGTATTTGTGCAAATAAATTAATTTACTCGAGTAGATGGGGCTTACCAATTGGTGCTGCAAATCATTAGCTGGCTTTTTTAAATTACAAGAGAAGTTATCCAAAAAAAAAAAAAAATTTGGCCGTCCAAGTAACTGTTTTTCTTTTTTACCTTTTTCAACCACAAACTAGCCAGGGTGGCAACGAGTCAAAGCTCGAGTGAGAGGCGTTTAACCCCAATTTCGATTGTAATTAATTCAAGTTTTATCGAATCAAATCGAACTAGTATCGACTTTCATAACGGTCACCTCAAGCTAAATCATAGTAAATTTTTATATATATTCAATCGAGTAATGTACAAATTAATTAAAATGTATTAGTTTTATAGTATTTTTTATTTATAAACTGATGTTTTATTGACTTTATAAAAAGATTTTAAAGAAAAATAATATTTATATTTAAGAATTTAACAAATTATATGTAAGAATTTAACTAATTGTGACTATATTAAATTCTTACATATAAATTTTATTTTTCTTTAAAATTAAATAATTCAAATTCAAGGGTATTTTTGTCTTTTGGCATGAATATATGCATGCATTAAGTTACTCATCCTTATTACACAACCAAACATCCATTACATAACACTACATAAACACTTAAGCATCCTTAACTTATGCAACAGCTTACTACACAACCAAACACCTCCTAGCAACAATAAGCTGCAACTTTACGCGTCGTGAACTCGTGATGCTCGTGAATCAGCAGGAAAGACAGAAGAACGTTGAAAATAAAACAAACAATATATAAGGCAATATTTGCAATTTTCCAAACTACATTTCATCACAAATGAGTTCGGAATGTTACAACAAGTGATTGAAAAAATCATAAAAAAAATTAAAGAGCAAGTGACAAATGAAGGATCAAAATAAAAATTTTGCGGGATAATTAAGCCAGTCTTGTAAAAAAAAAAATCAATTTCTCACTTTCGTGCCAAACAAAAATTAAAACTGGACTCCATTGTCATAAAAAATGACCAGTACATGGACTGAAACAAACTAGCTTTTATACTGCCAAGGGTAACAATGTCTAATGGATAGAAAATCCAATGATACTAACAAAAGCAATTTGCATGGATTGAGTTAAATATTAATTTATATTTATACACAAGATATTTTGAGATAAATAACTGTGGCTATATTTGAGTAGAAGAATTCGAGATTAGTATGTTTTTGAAGGCCGGCCGGCAAATAGCCAGACGCAAAATTTTTTTTATAAAAATGAAATTTACAGAGAATTACAAAGTCCAGATTAATAAGACACTTACGAAAAAAAAAAAAAGAAACGACAACCCCAAATTTGGAGTTTAAAATAATATTTAAACATTAGAAAGAGCAAAAGCAACTATTTAAAAATCCCTCAAATTTTAATTATAGTCAACATTTGTGTCATTACCAATTTGAAGGACCAAAACTAATCCAACACTCCATTATAGCATTATTGTTTTGCAACATCTCTCTCTCTCTCACATACACAAGGGCCCCACCAACAAACCGCCGCACGAAATCTCCACACCATCCATGGCAGCACCAAAACCCAACCCCGCACGCCTCACCACCTCACCTAACTAACTCTTCCACCGGAGCCAACCATCTCTCACCATTCACCAATCACCAATCACCCATCACCAATGGCCACCGATCCGACAATCCGACCCCACCAGTCAGACCAGTCAGACACAGAACCTCTCTTGCCCCCACATCTCCCTTACTACTACTACTACTCTCCTGCCTCCTCCTCCTCCTCAGACCCCAATTCCTACCTCCTCATTCCCTCCTACCCCATCCTCTGCCTCCGCCTCCGCCGCCGCCGCCCCCGCACTCTCTGTCTCAGTTCATGCTCCTTCTGCTTCGTCTCTCTCCTCTCCTCTCTGCTCTTTCTCCTCCTACTCTTCTCTCTCTTCCTCCTCCTCTGGCCCTCCGATCCCGCCATCCACGTCACCCATCTCCACCTCAACCACCTCCGCATCTCCCCACCGCCCCGCGCCTCCTTCGATCTCACCTTGGAACTCAGTCTGAATGTGCAGAACCCTGATTTCTTCGCTCTCGATTATCGATCGGTCGTTTCTTCGGTGAGTTACCGCGGGAGGTACCTCGGCTCGGTCCACTCGGCTGGAGGAACGGTTGCGGCGAGAGCTGAATCGAATTTGCAAGCCGAGCTGCGGCTTGATAGTGTGAAGATCGTTGGTGAATTGGTGTATTTGATTGAGGATCTGACAAAGGGGTCCGTGCCGTTCGATACTGTTACTGAGGTCGAAGGATCTCTGGGTCTCATCTTTGCTCAAATCCCTGTTAAGGTAGATTTTCTTTTACCCTTTTTAATCAACTATCTTCATGTTAATTACTTCATTTTTTGAGCCCTTTATGTGATTTTCAGATGCATTTGTTACATTGATGCCACTAATTTAGCAAATCTGAGTTGCGAATTCTTTAATCAATCTAAATTTTAACTAAGCTTTGTTATTAGATTAGTCTTGGTAAGTAGTTGTAAAATTGCAAGCAATTGGTGTTGGACACAATCACACAATCAAGCGTCCGGTAGTCAGTAGTAAGTAGTGCAGTAGTAGGTTAGTATACACTGGAGTTGGTACTTTAGTTGCACTGGTTTGCCAATGTTGGATTATACATTGAAGCCTGGCTAGAACATGGAACATGATGAAATGATTATGTTCATCCTTTACAAAAGAGGGCCTGATACTGGTCGAAGCTGGTGAATGTCGACTGGTATATACTGCTTGATGTCATCAACAATATTTCTTTCTTTTTTGTTTTGAAAAAAAAAAATGGTACCAAAACTATCTGGTATGTACTTTTGGCACTATAAACAATATTGCTTCCTTTTCTATCTTATAAATATTTCTTCCTTTTCTATCTTTAAAAAGTAGCAAACCTAACATTTTAAACCAAATTATACTACAGCTGCCTCTTGCAGAAAATCCCAATACCGTGTAATCTAATTTCGAGTCTTAAACTAGAATTTAATGTCGCTTACATTTTACAAGCAGTACTGTGATAAGGACTTTCTAGGTGGTAATAGTTGGAAGTCCAACAAGAAAATTTGCACCTGAATCCCTTTAAAGGGAAAAAAAATATACATGAGACGCTGCTATGTGTGTTTCATATATATGTTGATTAACTGTTATCATCACCTTTTTCTTTTATCAGGGGAACATTTCTTGCTCGTTGAATGTAAATCCAAAAACTCACAGCATCGTTCGCCAAGATTGCTACCCTGAGGTTAGACTTTCCTTTTGTTTTAAGTTTCATACATTTTTAAAGTTGGTATTTTTGATATATACGGAGAGTATTGACCATTTTATCTGCCCTGCAGTAAAAGATGATGTTATGATGCCTTGAAGGTGTTGCTACTTGCCAACAATACGATAATAGAGGCTTACATTTTAGATTTATACTACACTTCATTTCTGTACATATAATGTTTTATGTTATTATATATTAAATAAATAAGAAGCAAAAAATTAGATTGAATTTATCGTTGTAAAGAAATAGAAATGGCATCTGTATGTCGCATGCGAGTACTATATGATTGTGATGCATTTGTCAATTAAATAGCATCTCTAAGATATAATTTATTTAGAGTCTGATCAGAATGACACTTCAGAAGAATTCAATTCATTCTAAAAGAAAAGAGTTCAATAGAAATTATTTTAACGAAATTTTGTGATCAGAACAAATAGAAAAGGAATCGAAAAGAATTGAATTTTGTGATCGGGTGCTATTTAAATTTTGTGATCATAACAAATTTGACAATTTCACCCTTATCTCTTTAAATATGTCCTTAAATCTATTTATTTATGTTTGGCACATATACATATATATTATTTATTTTCTCTCCTTTTTGGAGTGTTTTGAATTTTTTTATGATCCCTGTTTAGGATCGACAGATTGGATCATGATTTTATACTTGATTGTAAGCGATAAATTATGGAAATAAACATAAGCCAGTGCATTAGTACATATTAGCAAAAGATCATATGTACCGTCAGCGTACCAGTACATACCAGACTTTATGAATCAGTCCTCATATAATATAAAAAAGCTGACACTTTTAAGTTGTTAAATTCAATCGGTATATATTGACAAATAGAGATATTATTGGACCTTGTGCCTTGACTAGTTAGAATAAAAGTGATTTCCTGCCACTGCAATGTTATTTCTTTGGGTGATAGCTTAGAAAGTTTGAGCCTCAATTAAGGGTGCACTAAACATGCCTTTGATCACAAAATTGAGCACCGAAAGAAAATAACAAAAACTAAAATAATTAAAAGCTGATGGGTGTCATAAGTAATACAATGTCTAAATTTATAAATCATTCAATTCAAATCACAATTAGATGGCAGAAAAACATTGTGACTAACTAATTGACGGAATACATCAAATACTCTTTATTGCCATTGGCTAGCAAAAAATAAATGTAATGCATACTAATAAAATTATAAAAATGATGCTACTTAAAAGAGTTGTTGCACCATCCCTACTCGAAGGATCAGCCATCAAATCCATTTCGCTGCAACCATAAGCCCTTAAGTTCGTCTGGACAAGCAAAAAAGAGGGCAGCCTTCCTATTGTCGGACATGAGAAGATCTGCAGCATCAAGCATTCCATCACTGCTCATTCCAAGCTTATTAAGTTCACCAACAATTTCCTCGGGCGAATAAACTCTGAAATTTGATTTCAAATTCTCACTTGCCACTTGAAGTCCTCGGGCTATCTCAGACATCTTCATGTTGAACTTTGAATTTATGGCTTCTATGGCAGCTCTGTATGCAGATGGTTGGCAACTCCTATCACCTTTTAAACCCTTTAGCTGTAGCTCTTGGAGAACTTCAAGAAACATGATAAGGCTGTTAATTAATTGATTGAAACAGAACCCTGCAAATATAGACAAAATACAGTCTTCAAACCAAATTTATAACTGCAGAACTTGTTGATGCACTTATTCATTTGAATAAGTAAATTGATAAATCTTCAACCAAATTTCTGAAAAACTGCAAAAGTAGTTTATACACTTGTATATTTTTCATTTGAATAAGTTAACTGATAAATTGACATTAAATTTCCTCATTACGTTTCCTCAACACCCTTGGATTCTCACATGGGACTTCAATTAGATTCGCTGGGTCACGAACGATCTTCGCTTTTACGATCATTCACTTTTTCTCAATTACTCCCAAGTCTCAAATGCATGCTTTAAGTGACTTCATTCGACAAACAGAGGCCTCATTGTCGGTCATTTACTGATCAGAACCAGAAAATTTAACGCAAAAAATAGAAATGGAAATCCGTTGATCAGAACTGACCATTTGACCAAAGAGGTGCGGGAATTCCCTTCCGGTGAGAATTGATGACAAAATTTTGGTCATGTAAATTTCCATCCAAAACCAAGAAATTTTGACAAAAATTCATTTCATTTCTTGTCTTCTCTTTTCTCGTTTGTCTTTGGTTCCGATTGGAGCCTTACTGATTCCTATTAGGTCATATATAGCAGATATAATTATTTTCTGGCTGGTAGGCATGATTGTAAAATAGAAGGATTTCATGACAAAAGACATATCACAATAATAATTTCAACAACATTTTCATACCAAACTTAATATTTAAAATAAAATCATTTTTATCCCCCAGTAGTTGCAATAAATTTAGCATAACATTGCTTCAAATTACGTAATGAAATAAATAACATATAAGGATTTCACTTGCTTTCACAATTTGTTTGTTAAATAGCAATCGCCATAACAAAGACACCAAATAGTATCATGCAAATATATACATATACACAACAACATGATGAGTTCAAATCCAAGTTTAATGCGCTCTTGCAGCCCAAAAACGATTCGCCATAAAATTGCAATCTGGAGGGTTTAATTTATTGTGCACAAAAGCAGCTCAAAAGACTGAACAAATCTAATTGATTTTGTACAAAGTTATGAAGCTACCTGATTTTGTACAAAATTGTGGATTTTCGATTATAGACAGGTAATTGGTTAAAATCTTTACCAAAAACCTAGTTACAATTTAACAGCAAAAATCTGGGATAGACATCACCAGTAATCCATGCAAGAGCACTTGCCATCCTTAAAATGGTGAAACCTAATCCGATCCCTCACAATTATCTCAACCTGGTACACTTGCGAAACAAGCTTGGTCATGGTATGACAATCTTTACAAACCCTCAAATTCTTCAAAATTCTAATGGGTCGTCCTGGGCCTGCCCCACTAAGCAACCCAAAGGAAATAGCTAGCCTCTCACTGTGTAACCGAAGTGAGTCCCCTTTGACCACCGCAACACCCTCGACCATTGGAGCTTGACTTGAGTCAGGTCTATAACCTTCCAACTCGAGGCGCTTTTCAATCGTTTGCAAATTGTCATAAATCTCTTCTGAGCGAGGATGGCATGTGTCACCAGCCACAAATTGGTGCATTGTACCATCATCCAATTCTATTGAGCTAAACCCGGGCTCCTTCTTTACACCATCCTCACTCATAAGCCTGCGTACCAGTGCTACATCATTCCATCGGTTTGCAGATGCATAAACCCTAGATAGCATGACATAGACTCCACTTGTTGCATCATCTTTGACCTCTAAAGCCTGTCTAGCCAACAACTCACTGAGCTCTAGCCCTGCATTTTTCTTACAACAGGCGTCAAGTAAACTTCGCCAAATCACTGCATCAGGTTTACATGGCATTTTTGACACAATTTCAAGTGCCTCTTCAATGAATCCAGCTCGTGCCAGGATATCAATTATGCAGCCATAATGCTCGATTCTAGGTTCAATCTTGAAATGATTAATCATCAAGTCAAAGTACTTCTTTCCCTCAGAAACCAAGCCACCATGGTTGCAAGCACTCAAAACCGCAATGAAGGTTATTGCATTGGGCCTCAACTTCTCGATACTTGTCATGCGAGTGAAATAATCTATTGACTCGTCGACAAGACCGTGCATTGCAAGCCCAAGGATCATAACGTTCCAGGAAGCAATATCTCTAACAGGCATTTCGTCAAACACTTTTCTAGCCAAGGCAATTGAACCACATTTGGAATACAGATCAATAAGTGAATTATTCACCAACGCATCAGACAATAACAGTTCCCTGTCAGTACTTGTTAACATAAGTCTATGGGCCCACATTCCCAGTGAAAGAGAACCAATCCCGGTACAGGCACCGATCACACTCTGAAAGGTATAAATATCCGGCACAAACTTCTGGACCTGCATTTCCCTAAACAGCAGTAAGGCTTCCTGGTAGTCCCCATTGGTCACACAGGCATCAATAATAACATTCCACGACACGCGAGACTTGTCAGAAATTTTATCGAACACCTTACGGGCACAAGCCAACTTCCCACAGGAGGAGTAGAAGTGCACGAGGCTGTTTGCCACGTAGGTGTCACACGCAAGGCCAAGCTTAACAACGTGGGAGTGGAGTTGAGAGCCCTCAGAGAAGAAGGAGAAGAAAGCGCAGGACTTGAGAACGAAGGGGAAGGTGTAGCGGTCGGGAGGAGGAGCGGAGTGGTCGAGGAGGAGGGACTGGTAGAGACGGAGAGCTTCGAGCTTTAAGGAAGGAACGGAGCTTCGCGCGTAGGTGCGGATGAGAGAATTGTAGGAGGCCGGAGGAGGTGGAAGCGAAGGGAGATGTGAAGTGGCCCCGGCGGTCGGTGGTGGTGGAGGCATGATGGGATTGGGACTTGGGAGGGATAAGGTGCTTGATTGATTGAAATCATGAAATGTGTTCGCCTCAGACTCAGAGCACCTTATCCCTCAAGTTATATGGAGGTGGTCAAACGGTCAAATGAGAGAAATATCAAATATCTCTCAAGTTAGATTTCGCGCACATATTTACTTGCTTATAACCTGAAATAATTTATTTGTGGTGTGCACTTATAATTTGATTTCAGTTTGCATCCATGATGTTTATTTAATTTAGATTTCATTTCAAGTAACAAAATTATCAAAACTGAAATCAAATTATAAGTGCAGATCCTAAACAGTAAAAAAAAAATTATGTAGAGTGTTATTTAGGAATAAAATTAAAATTAGTTATTCGGGATTAAAATTTTTAATTCTTAACGATAAGGAATAAGATTTTTGTGATAGAGTGTTATTTTTAAGTAGTCTAACATCTAGATTAAATTTTTATTTCTAGGGTGTTTGAATCATTTTCTTAATGTGGATTAAGAAGTAGTTGGGACCACTTTTAAATCCGGATTAAAAAAATGATCCAAATACTTTAAGAATAAAAATTTAATTCGAATGTTGAACCACTTAAAAATAACACTATAGATCACAAAAAACTTATTCTTGATTATTAAAAATTTTAATCTCGAATAACTAATCATATCCTTAATCGCATATGATCCAAACAAAAGCAAATAATGACTAACATGAATGCATTTTAAGTCATGATGCGTGCGTCTTTCAATATTTCAAATCGACTCAGATCTTATTTAAAATAATAAAGTCGCTGAAATCGCGTACATCTTTCAACATAAAAAGCTTTCTCCATTTTATTTTTTCTTTTCTACTTTCTTCTGTTTCTCAAGACATTTTGCACAAAAATACTCTTCTTACTTGAAAATTAGCCACAAAGCAACCTTCACGCAACCAAATCGTTATTCGTTAGTATTCTCTCATGACCTTTCTAAACGGTTAGGCCCAATTGCAAAATGTAACTGGACATACTTACTCTTCATCAGTTGTATACCAACAGGACCGAAATGGTACCGGCACAGTACCGCATACCTCTAAGATAGTACAATTAAAATAATATATGTATTGGCTAAAGTATACTCCAGCATACTAATCATCTGTATACTAGAGTCTTTTTTCAAAATCTAAAATTCATACATTCGATCCGAACTGTACAAATTGTTCTCCATATTGAAATATCTTAGGAAACCAAAATTTATATATTTTTTTATTTTTTTGCTATATATTATACTACTTTTAAAAAATACTATAAAAGAATATTTCTGACACTTCAATTTAAAAATAGCATAATATATAGTAAAAAATTTTGAAAAAAATTATAAAATTTGGTTTTGAATGATATTTTTATATGGAGAATAACTTGAATGGATTGGATCAATTGTTTGAATTTTAGATTTTAAAAAACGACTCTAGCATACGAATCAAATCCGTATACTGGAGTATACTTTAGCCAATCTCTCTATATATATACTGTCTCTGGCTTCCTCCAGGTTTATGGCCGCACAAGGAAAAAGAAATCTTCGCCACATGCAGCCATTGCAGATTAGATACTTTAGGCCGAAGGAAAAACATACAAATACAGTGTAAAAAAATTACTAATATCAATGTCCTGATACACTAACAGCCCTTTGCATTATCCCCCAAAAAATAATCATTAAGCTTTTGACCTTAATACAATCAACTATTCCTGAAGTACTAAATGAAACAAATGCTGTTAGTAAAGCTTGTATGTAAAACAAAAATGAAAATAAGGTAACCACCAAAATCTGCCAACTTTATCCCTTCCCCTAATATACAGTGCACATCCAACAAACTTGAAAATTCTTATGTCACTTTGGATGGAAGCTGCAACTAAACATCTTCCAACTCACAGGCAAATAAAAAAGTGAAACAAGTGATGTCCCCGATTACATCATTTGTAAAGAGCTCAAAAGGACAACCAAGTTTCATCCAAATTCAACACTCAAAACCTTGCAATCATCCATTAGAGTTCTCACTGAACTGCCATCTTTCAACTTAATTCGAACCATTTCTGTATCAATCACAACCTGGCATGATCCAATGAGTACCTCGTTCACAAATAATTCACAATGTTCATAAAAACCCTCAACAGGCGGTTGGTTCAACAAGCAAAGTTTTGGTATTGTGACCTCAGTATTAAACACCTGACACATACCATCTACTGTCATTACAAGACGGTGCTTTCTACCAAGAAGTTCATTCACATATGCCATGTCACCATTGGACAAGGCTTGACGCACACGGCTAGAAGAGACTTGACCTTTGTCATTAGGGCTAATTACACCTCGACCTGACCCATTATAGCACTTCTGTGCATTATCCATGACTGAAGAAACAATGAAAGCCTCCAAGTTGTACTCTTTGCAAAGCTTTACTAATTCAACTGCATCACCAGCAGCTTTGTAGCCAAATCGATAGTTCTCACCTGACAAATTACATAGCAAAATGTGTGAAACAACTCTCTTCTGACACAACTGAACAATATCATTATCACAACTATCATTTGAGTGTCCGTTTCCTTATGTTCTTATTTTTCAGGTGGGGGGTTACCAGGAGGAGCTTCCAGAAGAATTGCATGGAAATATTCAGCACACAGGATCTCATAATAAAATTCTACTGATTTATCGGATTGTGTTGATTGCAGCTTCCGATAGCTTTGTGTTCTTTATTTTTGTTGGGATAAAGTGATGATTTACAGTAGTTTTTTAAACCTGCTACCAAGCATATCTACTGTATAAACCTCTAGGTCCAAATACCAGATAGTGTTGACATGGTAATACTCTGGCATACCAATTCTATAGAAATAAAAGAGATAATGATACAGTACCTGCAACAACGCCACTTATTCTGAGCTCTTGAGAAAGTTTCTCCACAAATTCGCGAGGTGTTAAATACCTGACCTTTGAAAACTCAACCTGATACTCGAGTGGGACCATACCTCTGCAAAATGGTGCCCATGTGGAGAGAACCCTTTTTCTGTCACATTTGGCAACGACAGGAGGCCTGTTTTAAAAGAAAGAAAAACTCAAAAGAGGAAGTTTCAAGGGAGACAACCTGCATTTTCTCAGACTAACTGATTCTGAACAAATTAAGACAACACAATGAACAACCAGAAAGATTGAGAAAATAAAATATTAAATCTGCCCAAATCCAGCAGACATGTATCTGGTACCATCCTTGCATACAACAAGGACCATATATTGGTAAAAGCCCTCACTAAGGTATGCATGTCGCTAGTATGTCAATGGAAAATGAAATATATATGCACTTTCCAAGCCTCCAATATGCACCTAGTTTACCCAATTTACTAATATGAAAAGAAATGCAATGGAAGAAAAATCAGTAAACAAAAAGTTTTACAACTAAGACGATAGCACATTTTGTTTGCGATTCTCATTTTGGTTTAGAAAACAATACCTATGAACCCAATGTAACGTAACAGTGTTATAGAGATTCGTAGGCACGATCTTACTGCCTCGCAAAATTAGGTTAAAACAAACTGCTTTTGTGGTTCTGTACACCTTGATTTAATAACATGATACCCTATAAAAGAAAAGTCATCCATTATGCCTCCACTATTTACTTTAACAAAATATTTTAGATTCAAATAAAAGAAACAAAGACATTGGATGTGAATCATATTTGTTTCTATGTGTATACAAAATCTGGTGTTATTTTGGCTTTGTATGGATGGGCATCAAGAGGTTAGGAAACATCAACTGACGTGAACAATCTCCAGACATTGGGTTTCATGCAATTCGAAATGCACCAAAAATATTTTGAACCCACCAACTTGAGATGAAAGTATTGCAAATCAGCGACATCATTTTAAAATTGATACCTTGGTTCCCAGCCAAGAACTTCTGCCATTCCCACAAAAGACAATAGAAAAGGAGTTCCAGCCTTCGATGCATGAATAGCCAGTTGTCTATGGCCAATATGAAGTGCATCAAACTTGCCCAATGCAACTATACCACCTAAATTTTGTACAAGATATAACTCAAGTTAGTTAACAGGTCATTCTCTAATGCCAAAATGAAATCAGAACATGTAATTGAGTTAGATTAAGCACCAGTAGCATGATCCAAATTAGCCTAGAATATTGCTACAGGTCCACTTCAGAAACAACTGATGCTCTGTTATTATTCAATTGTGTCTCGGAATGTAATTAGTGCAAATTTTACATATAGAATGGGAAAAAAGAAGGAAGAAAATAAAGAACAATAAAGGGTAATCAAGTCAGGATATGGTACTTTTCTTGTTCTGAGTTGGAAGATGCTCTGAGTCAATACTGCACCAACTAATATGTCATTAAAATCAGATAAATATACTGTAGATGTGAATTACCTACCAACTACACATTCTTGGTCATCTTCACAGTCAACGAGAAGTTTCTCTCTATTATTTGCTAATTCTTCATTTTCTAGCTTCACTTCCTTAGATTCATATGAGCTAGCAGCCATTAAAGAACTCCTTTGTACACCTTTCTGCCGGTTGAGATTTCCTTTAACTCCGAAATAATTACAAGACCTACAATTCGATCTGATATCGCATGAAAAGTAAACACAACTTACAATCACAGGCAAACTCATTTACAATACTCTTACGAATGTGACCTTCAACTACGTTCCAATTTATTTGAGCATTGTTATTTGTATGCTAAAATAGAATTATTCAATCATATAAGCAAGCACTTTTTTGTAGTAAGCACCTTAGCTGCACCTGTGTCAGAATATTTATATGTACTACTAGAAAGGTACTTGTACTTATTCATACTTATTTCTAAATTATATACACTACAAGTTACAAGACCTGACCTGATACGAGGGAAGAGATGGGGCAAGGTGGGCCCACGGGAGAGGGCACCTGGGAGTTGCCACGTGGACCCGCTGGGGCGAGAGAGGAGAGGCCAGGAGAGTCGCGAAGACGCGTGCGTGGCACGAATATTGACGCAGAGAGAGGTTAAGCTCCCTCTCTCCATCGCCGCCTCCGTTTTTATAGTCTTCTCCAGCCGCTGTCAGTACTGGAGAGAGGGGATGTGCCTTCCCTCTCCGTTTGGCCTGGCCCCCATGGATTGATCAGCGCTCTGTGGGAAGATTCTTATCGGATTTGGCTGGATTCCTGCCTAGGGACGGTGGATTCTAGTCATGCGATCTCAACCGTTGGATCGAGATCTCATGATACGCATTCCTGGTTAAGAGCCTACTTACAAGTTAGTCCTGTATGTTTTTGGTAGTTCTGTCTTTTGGACTTATAATTAGACATTACTTTGTTGAGAACAAAATCACCTTCAACTTCAACCCCATATTCTTTAAAGATTAAATTTAATGGACAAAAATATATGATTTTAATATAGAATAGGTATGAAATGGCTCGTGATATTTTATACTTATGAGGTGCTATTTTACTAAATATGTTAGGTCCTAATTTATGTGGCGTTTGAAATCATGTATGACACAAAAAATATTAACAGTTCCGACCCCAAAAAATGTTATTTTTTATATTCCTAGGTTGGTTTGCTACGGTATTATTGCCAATACTGTGAAGATCGAAAATAAACGTGCAAATATTTATAAACTAAAAGTTATGAATGCCTTTTGTAATTTTATTTAAAAAAAAACATTACGTCAAGATTTCAGAAAATATTCATGCTTTTTTCATTTTTGACAAAAAAATATATATATTCTTGCTTTCAGTTGATTTTTTCTTTTCCAAAATTCAGCATATGACCTCCGTTGATATATAGGCATATAGCTATTATTGTACTAAATAATATATAGATAGAAAAAATCGATTAGAACCCTTTTTTTTTTTTTGCTTTCTGTTCGATAATTTACGTCTCTAATTTTCAAATAAAAAATTAGCTCTCAAATCCTCTAAACTAAAAATTACCCAAAATTATCTTTATTGGTAATTAAAATTTTAAATTTTACATTAAGAAATTTTGACCAAAAGGAAAATATCAATTGAAATGTTGAAGGCTTCCGAATGGTTATCTTGGTCAAAATTTCGAAGATATCGTTTTAGTAATTGAACGCATGTGGCGCAGAATTCAAACCCATAAATGGCATGGATCGGTGAAGGATCCGATAAAAAAAATATATATAAGTTGTTGCTGCATTTTTATTTTTAGTTCCATAAATTTGTGGGAACTATGAACAAAAGCCCCCGTTTGAATCGTATGGAAATAGGAGGAATAGCTTCTTTCTAGACGTAAATTTATCATAAACAATCCAAACTCTTCACCGAATTACACACTTCCCAATACTTTCCGTCTAGGAATATGCTATTCCTCTTATTCCTAAGCAATCCAAACGGCCCCAAAAAAACTTGTTCGTTGTTCTTGCTTTGCTTGAACTGTACATCAACGTATGTTTGGATGGTATATGTGAACTGTGAATGGGAAATTAATACCTAGTTCGTGCTCAGTCAAACACAAAAGCGAACTACGAACATGGCATTTTTGGGTCTAGTTCTTAATTCCTACTTTTTGGGAGAATAA
This sequence comes from Rhynchospora pubera, assembly GCA_028095005.1. Lineage (NCBI taxonomy): Eukaryota > Viridiplantae > Streptophyta > Magnoliopsida > Poales > Cyperaceae > Rhynchospora > Rhynchospora pubera. The sequence continues at coordinate 73,778,119 of CM051462.1, forward strand.
TGAACTAGGTGGGAGCCGAACAACGGTTCAGTGTTCGTTGTTCAGACCTTTGTTCACGCACATGCCAAACACACCCGTGGTGAACAGGGGACATAGCGGAAATATATGAGATTGGGAACAAGGGGGAAATTAGCGTTGTTCGTTGTTTGTTCCCATGTTTGGTTCGCATGAACTGCATTTGTGCGCGAATAGGCAGTTCGCTCGCCTGCCAAACACGAAAAAGAACCTTGTTCTTTGTTCTTAAGAATGCCAAACACATATATGTAAACAAACAAAACTTAACCTTTGATTGGTTAAGTTAAATGTTGTTTGTCCAATCACTTCATATTCTACATAAAAGAATGTTGTTAAATGTTTGGATATATTGGGAATAAGGAATAGGAATAGAGATAAGCTTATTCCTTATTCAAATACCAAGGTTTTGTTAGAATATGAATAAGGGCCGGAATAAGCCCAAATTCCTTATTCCTTCGTTGTTTGGTTTTCACCGGAATAAGGAATAAGGGGCTTATTCCTTATTCCCAATGCCAAACACATGTGGGTGTATTTGGTTGGAGTGGGAATAAGGAATAAGCCCCTTATTCCTTATTCCGGTGAAAACCAAACAACTAAGGAATAGAGAATTTGGGCTTATTCCGACCCTTATCCATATTCTAACAAAACCAAAAAATTTAGATAAGAAATAAGGAATAAGCTTTTCTCTATTCCTATTCCCTATTCTCTATTCCCACTCCAACCAAACACATCCATTTTGTGTATAAGCTTTTACTTGCCTCAAGTTTTTATGAAGCCGAATTATCTCCTTTTTACAATAGGAGTTCGATAATTTGATCAGATTGAGCACGTGTATAGGGGAAGTAGTTATTAACAATAAAATTGTAATAAAAATTGAGATTAAAGATCCTATTGGCCATGTTTGGTAGAGGAGTAAATTGTGGATTAGTTTAAGGAGGAGTAAATAGTTAATCCATCTTAATCCTCTAATTTTTTATCATGTTTGGCATGAAAAGATGGAGTAAAAATGGAGTAAGTAAATAAATAATAGGAACCATCTCTTAATCATGTGGAGTAACTTTACTCCACCTAAAATGGTAGAGTAATTTACTCCTCCTTGCTCCATACTAATCCACCAAATTTAAATCATGTTTGGAGGAGTAAAAATGGATTAAATGAGTTACTCCACCTTTAATCCTCTACTAAACATGACCATTAGGTTCTTTGCCGGATTTTAGAATCACATGACAGTCATTTAGAAAGATGGCCATTATAACCTCTTGATTAGCTCGAAATAGTTAATAACAGTTATTAAGAAGTAAATTTCTACCTTGACTATCCATAATTGCAATACTGATATCTGAAATGGTTTATCAAAAAATCAAGTTTGCCGATTAGTTATAACTTATCCCATTAAAATTACAATCTCTACTTTATTTCTTACCTTTTTCCTCCCAAAATCACCCTTTAATTATTGTGAGTGTTAAAGAAAATAATTTCTTAACAGAAATAATAACTGCAAAATGAACATATAAAATAGATAAGTGAATATTTAAATAATCAAGAACAACATTTTTCTTATATTTAAGGTTGCTCACTCGATTAGGTGGGAGATCTTACTACATACTAAAAGTCTTTAATTTTTGAAATATATCAACTAAAAAATAGCCTGCACATTGAGCGAGCATTGCTGCTAGTAAATAAAACAAAACTTAACTTCTATACAGAAAAAAAAAAAGTTTCCTTAGCCACTCCAAGTCGGAATCACCCAAATTGTAGAGGTGGCATAGTTTGTGAGACGGGACTCTCCAGTTCCCCGTATAAACGGAGAGCAGCCTCATCCAAAGAAGAGGCGCCGATACTGTAAACCTAGCAGCCTGCACTCAACAATCCTCTCTCCTCGCTTCTCTACTCCGCTCGTTAAAACCCTTCGCTAAAACCTCTCCATCGCTTCCTCTATCTCCTCTCCTCTCTCCAAGCCTTTCACTCTCAGATGGGGAAACGAAAGAGAAACGAAAACGCCGAAGCAGCCAAGGACGGCGACGGCGCGCCGCACTGCCCCGCCACCATCTTCGTCTCCAACCTTCCCTACACCTTCAAATCTTCCGAGGTACAGCTTCATCTCTCTTCTTTTACGCAATTCATTCGTCATTACTTTTTTTTTTTGAATTTTTGTTAGCTAGAATTAAACAGTAATCGTATGCGTTTTTTGATTTGTATGATTATTAAAGCTGGAAGAGGTTTTCAGTGAGGTGGGACCTGTGCGGCGTTGCTTCATGGTCATGCAGAAAGGTTACAACTTTTGCCCCTTTTTTAGTGTTGCAAGATAACAATAATCTTCGAGTGTAGCTCATTTTGTAAATGTTTCAATTTAAATGCATCCTTTAGCTTTGACTGTAAGTAGAGTTGATTGCTATAATTGAGATTCTTTTCCAAATGCAGGATCAGAAATAAGCCGGGGATTCGGGTTTGTTCAATTGTAAGTTCTGCAACTTTGACATCTTTGGTCACGTTCTCATGTTCTCTATCTTGTTATTTAAATTAAGGTTCTAGATGCACAGTATTAGTCATGATGATTTTAATAATGTAGACGGTCAATACTGCATCCATTTGTTTAATATTATTTTTTTCAGTGCGGCTGTTCCAGATGCCCAGCGTGCAATAGAACTTAAAAATGGCCATGAGATTGCCGGAAGGAAAATTAGAGTTAAGCTTGCAATGCACCGTGCACCACTGGAGCAACGTATGCAGAAGGCTAAGAATGGTTAGCTCCTTTTTCTCTGCCTTTACATTTATGAACCAAAGCAATATGGAAAAAATGAAGTAGCAGTTAGCTGCTTAGACCTAGTTTAATATTTTGGTTCCATATGCTTATTTTGGGGACATCAGTTGTAATAATTGTGCTAGGTATTCAAGGATATTTTTATTTATGAACAATCCTGGAAAGTTAATACTGTAATTAGCTGATATTGAGGTCAATTTTTACTTGTTAATTTATTGAACTGAATGAACTCAGAGCCTGTATGGAAACAAATTGAACCTTCTTGTCCAGGCTAGATCAGATGCTGTCCTTTAGTTTTAAAACAACCTGTTGTAATAATTTCAATATTTCTGTCTATTTTATTTTATAACAGTACACACGGGAGACACTGATTCTAAAAAGGAAATGGAAGTGGTTCCAAAAGTTCCTACCAGCCCTGTTACCCAGACACCAGCACCGGCACCGGCACCAGCACCAGCACCAGCACCAACAGCAGTACCAGGTATTGATAAAAGTATTTGGTTTGATCATTTCTACTTAGTTTTTTTCTTCTCTTGGATTGGTCAAGATGTTAGACTACGTCAACAGATAAGCCAGTTGTGGCGAAGGATTCTAAGTTGCCACTGAAAGAATGTCCTGGAGATAATAAAGCCAAGAGTTCTGATAAACAGAGGTATTGTTTCAACATATATGTGCTTTGTGTAAGTTTTCAGATTTACAAACTGTACCTGATCAAATCATTGTTGCATTCGATTTGATAATTCATGTTTTATACCTTTCTATTGTCTCAAAGGGTTGCAAGAACGGTTATATTTGGTGGTCTTAACTCTGAGGCAGCAGTTGAAGTGTTTCGTTTGGCTGGCCAGATTGGTACTATAGTTTCTATAAACTATCCCTTCCCCAAAGAAGAGCTAGAAAAACATGGTATATTAAACTTCTTCACTTTTAGTTTTTTCAGTTAGAATAATTGTTGCATTAAAAGCATCAGTCTTAAGCCCCTAATTTCGAGAAGTTAACAAAATAGAAAAATATCACCTAAGTTGTCGTTGAATATGCTGGGCTCTTGCTCTGGTCTATTAAGGCTTGAAATTTAAATCTTAGCCGCTCGAATGATCCATGTTAGATAAAAAGCTAATTGCAGTCCTTGTTGTAGCTGATATAGAGTCTCATTTCTTGACTGGAACTATATTAACATGACTCATTATGCAATAATGTAGATTTTGGACTTCTATTTTTACTTATTTCTGTGAAAAAGGATCTAATGTTGCAAAATAATGATCAAGGGACATCATAAAAAAGATAATGCTTTAGGAAGCTAACATTAGGGCTGTAATGAAAATGCATTGTCCTTGGGGATTGATTCATTGAGCAATTTACTAAATCAAAATTGCAAAGGGGCTTTCCTTGTTGCTATAGTACTGTGCCTGATAAAGGGTCTTTCCTTGATAAATGATGTCATGCTAGATTATTTATCCTTTGGTAGTAAAGGAAATGTTGTTTTGCAGGGCTGGCTCGAGATGGGTGCACCTTGGAAGCATCAGCTTTACTTTTTGAGAGTGTCAAAGCAGCAATAGAATGTGTGAAAAAGTTGCACCAAAAGGAAGTCAAGGGTCACCATGTGTGGGCCCGTCAACTCGGCGGAGAGGTATGGAGCGAGTTGTGTTGCAATAACATAAGATTGCTTTGGTTGTATGAGACAAAAATGTAGCAAGGAAGGGTCAATTTTGCTGATGTGTTCAAGTTCAAGAAAATTGAATTTAATGGGAATGGGCCCAAGAGTTGTTGTGTTTTTGTTTCTAACCTGGCTAGAGAGGTGCAGGTCTGGTTAGATTTGTACCAAAGCTTCTAGTAAGTGACATTTGTACCCTTCTACCCTCAAGGGCTTTGACAATGTGTAAAGAATCCCCAAAGATACACTGAAACTCCTAGCAAGTGAAATTGTACCGAAAGGTCTCAAATTTCATTGTTTTCTCCTCAAAATTCAAGGGCAAAGCTTGTGTTCTGCATTCCCTTCCAAAATCTCATCTTGGTTGTTTTTTATGAAAGTGGCAACTTTTGCTGGTTAATTTTTTGCTAATTGTGAAACTGATGTAAACTTAGAATTTGATATTGTGAATTCAAATACAAGATGAAAGTTTCTTTGCATCAATGACCTGACCATCACATATATTGTCACCTCCTTTTTGTTATTTGGTTTTCCGATTTTACTGAAAATTGAACTATAGCATGATCTGATCTCCAAAGTGTCAAAATTCTCTTCTTCTCAGTAGTCGGATAAAGTTGAGATCTCAAGATTGAGATTTTAATTGAATGTAGCACTCCTATGCTGTAGATTTTGTTATTAGTACGGGTTTTGGATTGAAATATGATCTTTTTGGGAACCCAAGGTAGTTTGTGTGCAGGAAATTGGAAGAAAGTTGTTTTTGCTCTTGCACTTTCTATGGAAGGACATATACTGTTTGGAAGCTTATTATTGACTTAACAAAGCTTCCTTTAGCAAAGAAACTATGCTCGCATATGTATTTTTATGATGTTCATCTGCACCTTTGCACCAAAGGAAATTCTCTTAATTTTTTTTCAAAGAATTGATCGGATGGCTTAACACATCACAGGGCTCAAAAACAAGAAAGTGGAGGGTTATAATCAGGAATCTTCCATTTAAGGTAATTTATCATAATTGGAACAGTAAAGCTTGACTAAAGATATTTCAATTTTTATGATAACCTAATTTAAATTTAATACAGGTCAAAGAAGCGCAAATCAAAGAACTGTTCAGCTCCGCTGGTTTTGTGTGGGATGTAACTATTCCTCATAAATCATCAGAAGGGTATCTATTCGTAACTAATCATTGGAGTTATATCGACAATAACCATTTTGAATGTCTAAAATACAATCAATATTGGTCAGACTTCCACCTAGTTATTAAATTGACAAGTCAAAAACAAAAAATTGATCATACTGCTGATTTTGTAACCAGATTAATGAAGCTGGTTTATAACTGATTTATGATAACTTTATTGAATTAAGTTCAAATGATTGTGGTCTACAGTCTACTCTAAATTTGCGTTTGATGAAAGAGCTGATTAGTGTTAGGGTAAAATTGGAACTGAGTAAGAGTTTGGTGTCGTCACAGATTATCAATAGGAATAAGGATATCTTGTTACTTAGAAAATGGAAATTTCAGCCATTTTACTGATAAATTGGACTTCAGTTGCTATTGATTCTGTATAAATTAAATGCCATTCACTCCTATTCCTTTCTTCTTTCAGAATTTCGAAGGGCTTTGCTTTTGTCTCTTTCACCAGCAAACAGCATGCTGAAAATGTACGTTAACTACCAACAATATAGTTCCTTGGAATATTGGTTTGATTTCTACCTCAATAAGAAGGAAATCAAATACTAGTCAGCTTTCTGCATTTTCTATTACCATATTTGATTTTTCTCAAATTACTAGCTTGATCTGTACTAATTGATGTGGTAATTTCTTTGCTGGCCTTGGCACCTGTTTAGTGTAATAATTAAATTTCTCTTGACTAATTTTATGTGATTTAAGAAGAGCTTCTTGACTTAGTAGTTTTTTGTTATCATACTTCTTTTCTTTCTGGAAGGCCATAAAAAATATAAATGGACGCAGTTTTTTGAAGAGAACTGTTGCAGTTGATTGGTCTTTGCCAAAGAAAGTATACGATGGTGCCACAAGATCTACCACTTCAGGTGATGGCCTTGGTAAGTATGCTTTATAAAAATAGAATTTCTCTTAAACAACATATAAATGTCATGGTGATCTACATGCCTCTCATTTTCTACATTTTTATTTTAAAATCCCCCAATTAGAAATATGGTTATGTACCAAATAACAATTTTTCATGAGAGTAACCATTCCCAATTTTAAAATGTCATGCTGTATTGTGTTTGTTGGATTTTAAATTAAGGGATCCTTTTTCCTTTGTTTTTTATTAATCTTTTTCCTGATAAAAATGCAAAGTATTGAAATGAGCTGGTGCTTGTAAGAAATGACAAATTTTAGTTTGCTACCCTGCAACTTATGCACAGTGTTTCATAGCCTAAGTAGGATTTGGCTAGCAGTTTACCTTAATGCTAAAATTATCCAACGTCTGTGCAAAGCAGAACAGTATAGAATTAAATGATAAAAGAAACAACGAAACATTTTTTTTTCGTTCCTTTCATTGCTTAATCCAGAAATGAAGCAAGTGCCACCTTATATCATGAAGCAAGTGTCACCTTATACAATTTGTATTTGCATCAGTCGTTTTGAAATAAAGCATTCATTATCACCAAAATAAACTCAGGTAATAGAACTAAACTTCATTTAAATTTTGTTATCTCAGGAGATGAAAATGCGAGTGCCACTGACACTGATAGTGAAAGTAGTGATCTAGAAGAAACCGTGGAAGAAGATCTTGATGTTGAAAATAATGGTACACAAGATTTTGGGACTGAAGCTGAAGTTTCTAGAAAGGTCTTAGAGAGCCTAATCAAATCCTCTGGTGCCCAGTCTGAAACACCCAATGAAGATTCAGACTTAGAAGGGTCGACAGAAAGTGATGAGTTAGAGATTGAGGAGTCTCAAGTGCAAAAAGGTAATACCCATCAGAGTAAAGATGGGAAGACAGAGAAAACTGTAGATGGTGAGGAGGTTCAAGTGCAAAAAGGTAATACCCATCAGAATAAAGATGTGAAGGCAAAGAAAACTGGAGGCGGTGAGGAGATTCAAGTGCAAAAAGGTAATACCCATCAGAGTAATGATGTGAAGGCAACGAAATCTGGAGATGGTGACTTGGATCGAACAGTTTTTATTAATAATCTCCCCTTTGATGCTACGAAAGAGGAGGTCATAGAAAAATTCTCTTTGTTCGGGAAGGTTGAATCATTCCTCCCAGTTCTTCATAAAGTCACCAAGTAGGCATAAATTTCTCTTGCTAGTGCCCTTTTTTACATACCATATTTTAATAGCATGCCACTGTGCCCATAAATACCAGCTCGATATTTGATCCATACTAGTTCTTTCTCACTGCTCTTTTTATTTATATTGTATAATCTAAAGGAATTTGTACAGTTTAATCTAAAAGAACTCCATTTTACATTATACTGTTTAATCTAAAAGAACTCCATTTTACATTATACTGTTTAATCTAAATGAACCCCATTTAGATTATGATACCAGATCAGGCAAACATTCTGCTTTTTTTTTTTTTTTCCAAAAAAGTAGCTTCATGAGCCACCGTTTCATTATATGAAACCAAATGTCAATACAGAGGCAAACATTCTGTTATTATTTAATACTTTCTGATGTAAAATGTTTTCCATGACTTGGTAGCATACCTGCCATATATCTGACACATACCAGTTCTATATGATTTCGATGTAGGTTCTGTGTTTCTATCTTCTGTTATTTTTGGATATTTATTATTGCTAAAACAATTGTTAACATTTTTTTACAATCAAGAAATACTCCTGATAAGTTTTTTTCTTCTCACTGACATACCCTAACATCAAGCGGCACTCTTTTGCTGATAGGATCATTATGTATAACAGTACAAATATGGCAGTGCATCCCAGTGTGGTAAAATTTCATAATTGTGGCTAGGGCTCTTGAATCCCAGTTATTAATATGATGCTAAAACCTTTGATATCTTAGTTTTTGGGGTTGTCCATTTGTATTTCTTATTAATATTATATTATGTATGTTTACAACCAGTAATATTGCTTCCAGCTATCATTTTCTCATTGTTTATTGTTTTCATTATTGTGTTAATATGCAGGAGACCTCGGGGAACAGGCTTTCTTAAATTCTCTGCCCCCTCTGCAGCTGATGCAGCAGTCACTGCATCTAATGCTGCTCCTGGCTTGGGCATTGTCATAAAAGGAAGAGGACTAAAGGTCACTAAGGCTATTGATAAGGAAACGGCTCAAAAGAAAGAAGCTGACAAGGCAAAGAACGAAGTTCAGGACCGCCGTAATTTGTATTTGGCAAAGGTAGAGTATATACCCGTATATATAAATTCAACTTCTATGGAGTGTTGCACTCCTTTCATTATGACTTTCACTACCGTTTTTGGTGTTTAGATATTCACATATCACAATTATATTAAATTGAGATTCTGCCTGGCAATCATAGTAACAACATTCGTGAAAATTTAAATAGTCAGTAATTTACCTGTATGTACCTTGAGAACCGTTGAAAAGAAACCATTTTCTCTTGATCTTTTGATCGAATTCTACTTTTCTGGAGGTCTTGCCTTCTTGGGTACAACAATACTAAGTTATCAAGTTCAAAAGGATTAGGATTTTTTTTTGAAAGAAGTCTTTTTCCTTAATATTTATTTTTTAGTATGAATCTGATTGTTTAGTCATGTGGATTTGTTTTCTTAATTTTTTGTTCTTTGTTGCAAATTGTGTGCAAGTAGGAGGGTGAGATTTTGCCCGGAACTCCAGCCGCCGAAGGTGTATCAGAGGCTGACATGAAGAAACGTGAAACGTAATTCTCTTTCTTGTGTTCATTTACCATATACCAATCTTGTTTGACTTTTTTTTTTTTTAACTATTCTCAGAGCTGAATGTACTGTGATAATGTTTAAACTAATCAACTGAATGTGAATAGAACAATGTATTTTGAATGAAGAATGAAGCCAGTATGTTGTTCTCTAATGCTTCATGGTACCTATTTGCTATGCTTATTATACCCCTAGGTTAAGGTGACACCATCTTTGTATATCATGAAAATTGTCGAAGCAGAACTTTGCATAATTATATGTATAATTATGTCATGCGGCTAAACAATCCTGAAAGTATTGCTAAATATATCATATTTTTATCTTGGACAGAGCTGCAAAGAGAAAAGCTGAAATGCTCCAATCTCCTAAATTTCATGTATCAAAAACGAGGTTAATTATTTACAATTTACCGAAAAACATGACACCTAAAGATGTGAAGAAGCTTTGCATAGATGCTGTTCTCTCTCGCGCCTCTAAGCAGAGACCTGTTATTAATAAGGTTTCTTTAGTTCCTTGTTGTCATTTGAATTTTCTTTTTCTAATTCTATTTGTGCATATTCCTGATGGTAGACAATTTATTCGTGTTAATCAGGTAGACATTTTGAAAAATGATAAGAAAAAGGGTGAGACTCGTGCCAATAAACATTCTCGTGGCGTGGCGTTTGTTGATTTTAAAGAGCATCAACATGCAATTGTGGCCTTGAGGGTTTTAAATAACAATCCTGGTACGTTAAGCTCTGTTTGTAGCGAGGCACGACAGATGGTATTGGTGTTGTTCAAAGGGCATTATCATGTAATTGTGTACTTGAGTGTTTATATAGTTATTATATCCTGGTACTTTAAGCTCTCTTTTCAGCCGGCACAACACTGGTACAAACAGCTTATGTCAGTCTGCCCTCCCACAACACCACACAGACACACTACACTTACACAGTTACACTACACACGTGCGCCAACTCCACTTCCCTCCTGTATTTTCTCTTGAAAATAATATACAAGGAAAAAGCAAAACACACACACAGAGCACATGTGGGTTTGGCACTACATGCACTGGAACTGTTTTGAGATCTCAGGTCTTCTATTTAATGCTTTCACAACCTATATAGAACTGTTATGGACATGGTTGCATGATCGTCTGATACAACATGGCACGAACAGTTGTAAAAAATTTATGGACCTATGGTCATGGACACATAACAGTTGATAGTTGGAAGTTTCATTTTTTTACTTCGACGAAAAGTTGTTATCTATAATTTTTGTTGAATATTATGCACAAAGAAAAGATGAACTGAATATTGGTGCTCTAGGCCCACAAGCAGTATGTCATTGGTCCAGATAACTAATTCCCCAACTTTTCTTCCCTTTCAAACCTTTATAAACTTTCTCCCACTTCCAGCGGCCAAAGTTGACTGTTTCCAGATCTTCTTTGATGTATCTTGACCATATCCTCAAGTTTGTCTGTGTATTGACGGTGTCTATGTGATGTTGCGCACATCTGTCTGGCAAATAAGAGAAACAGATGAAGGTTGTTCTTAGGTGTCTCCATGCCATGTCGTTTACATCTGATGTCTGATACTTGATATTTGTAACTGATGTATGTCAACTGTTTTTAATTCAATTTTCATGTAGAGACCTTTGGACCTGATCGCCGGCCCATAGTGGAGTTTGCTTTGGAGAACATAGAGAAACTGCGACTCCAAACTATGAGGAAAGAGTCAGCTAAAGAAAAGCAGAATAAACCACTGAAAGACACAAAGGACAAAGCAGAACAGATGTCTTCCGATAAAAAGCCTGATGGCAAAAGGGCTCCTAAAAGAGCAAAGAAAGAGAAAGCCCAAAGCAGAACATCTAATGACAATAATGAAGTTGGTGTTAGTGTCAAAGAAACTAAGAAAGTTGAAAGAGTCCCAAAAAATGAAAAGGGAAATAAAAATGCCACTAAGTTTCAAGATGGTAAAAAGGGTCCAAAGGAGAAGGTGCAGCATGGTGGGAAAATTGGAGGAAAACAAACGAAAGATGTGGGGAAGGTATTGCATTTATCTCTTCATATAGTAACAATTTTGATCAGCCACCTCTCTCTACCATTTTTTTTAATACATATGCACCTTTAAGGGTCATACTATTCGTGAAGTATCCATAGATTTAAATTATCCGCAGCAGTAACAGCTTCTCCAAAAGCTTCATCCTTTTTAAATTTGGTTAAAATGGTGTAAATCAGTTGAGTTGTCAGCTCAACCAATACATGATCAACTTGGCCAAGTTAAGTTAAATGTCATATATTAGTTAATTGTCTATTAACCTAGTTGATGTATTTTAAGAATTTTAATCTTCTCAACACGGCCATAGTTATTATCTGATCATGTGCAGAAAAATGCACTGAATGAGGTGGACTTAACAACGGTTTTGAAGAAAAGGAAAGAGAATCCTGAAGATGTTCAAAATATGAATAAAAGACGAAGGAAACAAAAGAAAAAGGCTTCTTCTGGCGAGGAGGTGGTTGACAAGCTCGACATGCTGCTGGTTGAACAGTATCGGTCCAAGTTCAGAAATAATCAAGACAACAATAACAAAACAAAGGATGCTTCGAAAACTGGTCATGGGGAAGTGAGAAGGTGGTTCGAGTCATCTGCTTGAACTGGAAAAAATATTTAAGAAATTTTGGTCGCTGTTTTTTGCATCTTCTTTCTGTTGGTTATAAGTTGTGTCTTATTGGGATTCTGTTGTATTGTGAAATTTTGTTTTCCGAGTGTAATACTTGTTCAATTTGTAGCTTAAAATACAAGTTTATTGACATTATTTTAAATGGTTTAAACATAACAAAACATAATTAAAACGTCAAATAAAACAATTGAAAGTAGTAATTCTAGTCTTTTGGTGACTGATTCTTAATCGTAGCATAACATGTTTACACATGCCAAGTGTTTAAATAAAATCGGTAATGAAATGTTCAATTTAAGCCCAATTAAAGTTTGATTTCCCTTCGATGTGCAGGTTCTTTTGCGGATGATTAATGATTCTTTATTAATTATATTCTTTTATGCTAAACTTCATGAATTTGATCTCAATTTTTTTAATAAAAAGAAATTTGGTGATTATTTTCTTTCTACCTTCAATAATCTCATTATATTTTCTTATGTTGAAATTTTTCTGGGTTGTATTCATTTATTTATGTGAAGTTGCATTGATCTCGGATATATATATTTTTTTTCATATGATGAAGAAATTCTAGTTTGCATGGGGAGAATGGATAAAAACATTACAATTTGTTTGTTATCGTTTTGGTAGCTAGCACTAGACATAAAAAAGACACCAAACTGAACTTGTACAAAACTGTTTGTAATGGATGATATTAATATAATAGGTGTGTTTGGTGACGGTGGAGAACAAGTCGTTCGCGAACTAGTAGTAGTTGGTGCGAACCAAACGGCGAACTACTATTCACGAACAACCCCTTGTTCCCAATTTCCCATTTTTTGCGAACTGGGGACGAACTGGGTTTGGGGATTAGATGTTCACGAGCAGCTGTTCACCCACTTTCAGTGAATTGATTATCTTGGGACAAGCCCAAGAGGTGTGAGAATACACAATTAAACTTTAATATGTGAGAATCAGCTCTTGATCTAGCAACAAAAAGCAATGCATCTTGAATGAAAAGCTCGCACGAAATTTTTATAGACATCTAATTTAAAAATAAGTTGAAAGTCTTGATGCTCAATTTATCTTAAAAAAAAGAACTTTAATATGTTACTTTAAATTGAAAGTCAAAGAAATCTGTTTTATTTTTAGGTCTTACGGACACAAGGAAAGAAGTAAAAGTGACATTACAATTTTAAGTTCAAACTTCCGATCTCTGAAAAACTTTCGCCTGGACCTCTATTCCCAACAATTCGTTTGGTTTGGGATTACTATTATAAATAAAAGTGTTATTATCATGTTCTTATATTTTTTTCCTCGACAAAATATTGCACTCCAATCATGGTTCATGTTAGCGACAGTGAAACAATGTCTAGTCAAGTCAATTAAGTTCGATCAATAGACGAACTCAAGTTTGACTTTCTATTCGTGTCAAACTTGTTCTCTTGTCATGCTTTATCTTATCTGTAATGTTTTTGTCATGTTTATGGTGTTATCTTTGTTGTCACATCGTACACAGGTGACAGGTCGAATTATTTGGAAAATAATGTTTTTGTACGAATCGGTATTCGGCACACACCAGACCGTGACCATTCCAGGGTACTTTGGGAATTTCCTTCAGTAAATGTTATGCACAGTGGAGTGTCAACTAGCAAATGAATTTCCAAATTAAATTGTTCGCTGTGAGTGCTGCCTCACTACTGATGATCCCATCTTTTTTTAATTGACTTGGAGTCATTAAAAAAATTAGTATTTACAAATCAACACCTTAGAACTTAGTGCATATTTCTTCCAAACTTGTCCGTATATCCTAAAGTGATGATTTCACTCTTATTTTTTACGGAAGGCGGAACATGCAAAGATATAAAAATTTTGAGGGTGGTTAGTTTTGCTACTATAACTGTACCCAAAAAAAAAAAAAAAACAACTTGAGATTCTTTCATATATATAAGAGATTTTATAGAGGAAAAGAAATTAATGGTTCTATTTTACTTGATTAAAATCAACAAGAGGTGTTTTTCAAGACCCGCCACTTGGTTGCCACTCACCAATAATTCTATTTATACATTTTTAAGGCTCCGTTTGGATGGCTTCTTCCCGGAATAAGGAATAAGGAATAACCACTTTTTACCAATAAATTTATTTCTAACCATCCAAACTCTTCACAAAAGTTACACACTTCTCAATAAATTTACCCCTTCCCAATAAATTTCTTCCCTTCTTCCTTCTTCCTACCTTATTCTCAACGCATCCAAACGGAGCCTAAGGTGGCAAAAAGGAATAAGAGCGCTCCATTTTTGTCGTCAATGCAATTGTTAAGTTAAAAGGTAATTTTCAAAGAAGAAATAGACGTGTAGAATTGCTTTACTATGATTAATTAAGCATCTTGCAAGATAAAATCACTAACAAACAAATAAATTTGGCGACTATTTCAGTAATTAATGCTACCTTAGCTATCAAGTAGTATTTCTCAGTTTCTTGCCAGAATCAACTAGAAAATTGGTTGTGTTTTGGTAAGAAAAAAGACTTGGAAATAATAATGTAGGTTTTGTAGATTTACCGTTTATGCCATTAAAAGAAAAAATAAATAAATTGAAGACTACTACTAAGGACCTTTTACTGGTAACTTATTCAAAGTTTCCAATTAATTCGCAGAAATGCAGGACTTCTTCGTCTTTTTAAAATATAATAAACAAATTTGATAACGCGGAACTAGGCAAACTTATCGGTGAAGATTTATAATTTTTTAATTTAAATTTAATTTTTTTTAATATGGTCAATTTAGTATTTTTAGTGCAAACTGCAAAGCTAATTTGCTTATTATTTTTTTCTTTCTAATTCTCAAGGGACAGATGAAACACAATATGTTGACAAGCTCAACCTAATTTCTCTTACAAGAAAAGTTTTCGTGAGGGTTTGTGCTTTCTTGATATAGTGTAAAACGATAGAAACTTATAGAAAATCTAAAATAATACTGCTTTTTAAAATATTTAGCAAATGTTAAAATTAGTAAAATGATCATTGAAGTGAAATGTACAAAATTGATACTGTAGTTTTAATTGTTTAATTAGCCACACATGCAATGCTATTTGAAAAATGAGATACGTTGATTTAAAATATTAAAAAAATATCAAATTTGATACACCAACTACTGAACCTTTTTATTGATAATTATATTCTGTCGCTTGTTCTCTGAGAAAAACCCACTTAGTTACTCGAAATACATATTGCCACATAATGAATTCATAGAAAGAGGAACTCTGTAAGACCGTGAAGCAGTGAACCTTCCTATTCTGTTCCTCTTTACCAAAAAAATATTCTGTTCCTGGCATGCCACCCAATGACGCTAAACTTCTCCAACTTGCAACACCATTTAATGTGCAGTTGTTCACCAAATATCAATAATTCACATCGTCGTATTAACTCACTCTAACTTGTGGGACTCTATCAGTTTGAATTGAGTGGTTAAGTGAAGTTATTAATACATATGTCACATTATTAGGCAGTGTCCTTTTTTTTTTTTAAAAAAAAAGTTCTGTCCGTATAGGTTTGCTACATAAAATATAATAAATCTATAAACACATTATTTAAAAAATCACCACTATCTTCAAAGATGCAAACCATAATGAAGAGAAATCATATTTATATTCATATAATCATGATAAATTATTGATATGACTTGCTATGTCACCTTAATAACAAAACATGCGTGTGGAATTTCCTTCTTGTCTCGCTGCTTTATTCTGTGTTTCTAAATTTCATAGTATCAAAATATGATTTATTAAAAAATAATAAAATAAGTACATTTTGAGGAAAATTATAAAATTATACTGTCACAACCAAAATTTTTTTATAACCTTCGTAACAAAAGACCATTGTAGTTTTTCTCCAATACAAAGATTAAAATGCATCTTTTTTCAAAAAAAAAAAAACCCTTAGAACAGACATACACCATTTTTTTTTTTTTTGAATTTGGACGTACACCATCACTAAATGAAAAATAAGGGTACAAGAATGGTGACCTGGATTATAATAGGACAGCACGCACAAATACAATGAGTCCCCAATCAAAGTCATCCCTCAAAAAAAAAAAAAAAAAAAAAAATCAAAGTCTCAGCCTTTCCCAGCTTCTCCGTTATTACACTTTTCGCGTTGTCCTTTCCTACGCCTTTCTTCCTCTCAATTCCCCTCTTCTTTTCGCACTCAAAAACTTCTACATAATTTAACGTTCTTCCACGTCGCTCACGTATACAACAATACCTCATATTCATAGCCTATACTCCGATCCAAAATGTAAACTACCGTAAAATCCTCACGTGAGTCTTGCATCATCCACCTCTCGTCTTCCCGCGTCAGTCAAGCGTGCCGCATTCCGGTCTCCGTCCGCCTCCTGAGAAGTCAAATGCAAAGACCGTTTCCAACATGAACCGAGTCAATGACTAGTGGGACCACATCTTAACATGCCACCATTATCCCACGCACTTGGTAAAGTAAACTGTAGGCTCGGTCCAGATCTAGTTTCGTACCTCTCCCCATTTTCGTTTCATTAATTCATTCTTATCTTCCCTTCTAACTTCTGGATATAATATAAATAAAAGAGACACCGAATCTATCATTCATTCCAAATCCGATCCGAATCCTTCTCTCTTTCTCTCTACATTTCTCCATTCTCGCCATTAATGGAGCTCTTTCAGCGCGCGAAAGCCGTTCGACTCAAGTCCCGCCACGACAAATACTTGTTCGCGGACGAAGACGAGACGCACGTGATCCAAGACCGAAATGGCGCGTCTCCAAATGCGCGGTGGCATGTGGAAGCGGTGTACCATGGTGGTGCCGAGCCTCACGGTCTCAGGTTCAAGTCCCGGTACGGACGGTACCTGACCGCCTCAAACGAGCCATTCCTCATGGGGGTTACAGGTAGGAAGGTGCTTCAAACAACCGTGTCGGGTAAGGCAGATTCGTCGGTCGAATGGGAGCCGGTACGGGATGGGTTTCAGGTTCGGTTGAAGACCCGGTATGGGAATTTCCTGAGAGCCAATGGCGGTCTACCGCCGTGGAGGAATTCGGTGACGCATGATGTGCCGCACCGCAGTTCCACGCAGGATTGGGTTTTGTGGGATGTGGAGATTGTGGAGATAGCAACCCCGAAACCTACCGGTTCTGTAGAGAAGCCGGTACCGATGGCAGAGGACCAGAGACGACAGAACGGTTCGTTGCACAGGCATGATCCTCCGACAGATCATAGAAGGACCGGCAGTATGCCGGTTAATCATGGTGCGAATGGGGCAGAGGGAAATGCTAAATTTTCCAAACTTGAGGTACTGGTAATTTGAATACTTAATTGTCTTATGTTATATCAAAAGTATGACATTCCAATTGATTGTGTCAATACAGAAGTTCCAATGATTAGGGGCATTTTGGAAATCAATCTTATTGGTCAAAAGATGGTTTGCAGAATCTTCTACAAATTACTAACCTTTAGTTCTTTGATTGTTTATCAATTTGAAACATCTGTTTGTAGTTGATTTCTTTGTAGTAGTTGATACCTTAGCAACTGGTGTTAATTATTTTCTTGCCATTGTTCTGTGTGAAATTAAAAGGCTTAACAAAACTTTGAGCATCTCATAAGTGAACTCATCATGCAGCTGGCATGTACCGTGTACCAAACCTAAAAAACTTGATATCTAAACTCACACAAACTGAAACCATTTTTCATGTCTATACCAGTCACTAGACTCAATCTCAATGCCGGTGCACAAGGTGGAGGGGCGCCAAATCTACTACCGAATTGCTGACGACAATGGGAACTTTGACGAGGCATTTGAAGCCCAGCACTTCATCTTCAATGGAACCAGCCTGGACGAGCTGACTGAGAAGCTTAGAGAGGAGGTGGGGCGTGATGACATCATAATTTGCACCATGAACAGCATCACTAATAAGCTTATGCCGCTTCGCCTTCAGCTTCCTCCTAATAATGCTGCCATGAATATTGTCATCGTAGAGGAATCCTCTAAAGGTAAGCTATCTTTCAGTTGTCTTTTTTTGATAAGAAGCTACTTATTTTTGGAAGGAGTTAAGGAAAAGAAAAGAAATAAGCCTCATTTTTTAAGAGACCAAAATTAAATTTGTTTCCATGCTTGATGAAGAAGCTCTTGCAAGCACATAATCATGAACAGAATGAGACGCGAAAGTGGAAACATTATTGAAAATCTTAACTAATTGATAATCTAAGGCTGATCAGTGTCCTCTATTTTAAACAAATAATAAACAATAGCATTGTCTACTACGCAAAAACAAATATTCAATTCATATAAATTTGACTGACTTACTTTGTTTTGTACATTGCATTTTTCAGTGGCAAAGACCTTCCCATCGCCATTTGGCTCGTAGATTTCTCCATGAAGTGATTTGTACATTCTGTTATTTGTTCGGTTCAAGCAGTCAGATACTGGGATTATGATATTTACAGTTACGTTAATATATCGGAGGTCAGTGCCTCAGTGGTTTATTTATGGGATATGGGATTGATCTTTTTAGCATAGGTATTTTGTAGTTTAATAGATCGGTTTTATCTTATTTTAAAGTTTTGTACATGGGATTCGGGAAGCAGGATTTAGAGACTCAATACTTCAAATTGTTTTATTGTATTGATTATATGTTCATTATGAAAGAATTATTTATAATTATTCGATGAGAATGGATAGCCTATGATAGCTATATATAATTTTATTCATTGCTCATTTCTTTTAATTTATAAAATTAGTTCCTTGTCGCTTCGCCACTCAACCCTCGAAAAAAAAAAATAAATAAAATAATTCATTGTCCTTGTAGTAATGTGGTTTATTTTCACTTCTAAATTTAAGCCTAGTAACATGCGACCCGGTAGGTACACTTTGATCGATCAGTATGTACCTGGTACCGAGCTATATGTGAGGTATCACTGTATCAGAGCAATTAGATATAAGTTTTTTTTTTTTCTTTCAAAACCAAATCAATTCGTTATGCAACATTTTTTTTTCTCAAAATCGTTGAATACCCACTACTTTTCAATAACATAAAAGTAAAAGTTTATTACACTAATTCTTATCAACACCACAAATCAAGAATTTTAGTAGGATTCCTCTAAAACATGAGCATACACCGGTATCAATTAACATGTTTGACCCATTATATCATAAAAATAAGTTTTACAAAGATGTACATTAGAAATCAAAATTAACATACAACTTATCTCATTTTATTCTAAACGAAAGTAAATCTTTATTTTTTATTTGTTGTTGGGTCTCTTCCTGGTAAATCACTCTAGTATCGTCATTTGTGCTTTAACTTTAAACCAACACTACAAAGATCAACTCAAGGAAGAGACATGTTGCTAAATAAACTATATATATATATATCTCTTTTTCACTTGAGTTTTTCTAAAAATGTTATAATTTTTTATTTAGTTATTTTTCCCTTATTAATATCTAACAATTTTAAAAATAGTTATTATATATATTTTTTAAAACAAATGTATATATTTTTTGAAATAAGTGGAATCATTTCCACCTCTTTTCATTAAGAAAAAAAACCAGATTACAAACATCCAATCAATACAAAATAAGCATCAATGCTCTATTTACTAACCGACCAACACATCAGATGTACTGCACCGGTATCTTCTTGCTGTCTTTATACCGGTGCATTATTATTATCTAAAAACTAACATGAAAATTCAAAAAAAAAACAACCCATAACATATCATTATTACAATTCAAAAAAGCATGTCAGACATTACAGAATTCCCCCACTTAATCAACTGTTCAAAACAAAGGTGAACCCTGCTATCCATCAACATTATTAAATCCCTAGCAAATCAGTCTTAGCATCTCCAGCATGGTGCTTCCTACACCATCTCCCATCCCTTCCTCTAGCGATTCCAATAGACGTTATGGCAGTGTCATCAACAGTGGGGCCATGCTCCACACAATCGCTTAAGACCACAACCGTTTGTGCATATCGAAAAAGTAGATTGATGTCGAGCATTATGAAAACAAATCTCATTTCACATTTTCCAAATAATCTAACATATGGCAGCACACCAGTGCAAGATAGCCATTTTATTGCTTGAATGATATTTTCTAGTATTGCTTGAATGTCATAGAAACCCTGAACTGATTCTATCTATTTTTTTCAGAACAGTAGTTGGTATCCAGTGAAAGGCTATCATATACATAGTGAGAGCTGAAAGTACACTCCTGGGCCATTTCGAGCAATTACTCAACCTACAGCGGGACCTGTAATGGTAGGCGATACACGCTACCCGTAATTTCATCAAACTCCAAACATGTTCGAAAAACAACTCACACGGGATTAGTTTGAAAAGAGGATCTGCAAGTATCCTCTCGGTAGAAATGTACCCCATACAGTTCTTTTGTGCTATTATGTATCGCTCCTTTTTTATATGGAAGGTCTTTCTTTCCTTGGTACTTATAAGTTTGGGATCGATCCCCTTTCTATAAGTAATTACTTGCTTGGGATCGATCCTTTGGTGAGCTTTTGGTGAGCGTAGGAGGGTTGAGTAGGTCTAAGTCCGGTTCGCTTGAACCTATTTTGCTAAGATTGGAACAGATATGAAAACGCGGGTCCACGAGGTCAGAAGGTGTGCGTTAATGGAAAGATCCGGCAGTGCAACAAGCTCAAGTCGCTGATGGCTGAGGAGAAACTCTCCTACTACGACTTAAAGACTCCACCCTCGTTCGCCACCTTAAGAGGTGGCATGAAGAACAAGGTAAGCAACTAAAAGGTAAATCTCTTTTTCCACTCTTTTTCCTACTTTGAGTTCGACTTCTCCTGGGGGTAAGAAATCGCTGAAAAAGAGGCTTTCCCTTCCAATTAGTATCTGCCTCGCCCCGGAAAGAAAGATATATTTTCTACTAGTATGGCTTACGATCTGTAGCAATCCAATAGATAATTTAGATCGCTTTTCACTATCGAATTTGCGCTCCTTCGGTTCCAGCCGACTATGATGTTCTTGCTATAACCCGCGTCCCTTCCATTGCTAGTCATTTACGATGTTAGTGATAAAAGAAGAAGGATAAACCTATTAGGCTCGAAGGAGACTCGTTCTCCCTAAGACAACACTGTGTGTTTCATGCAACGAAATAACCTAGGAATGCTTGTCATTAGCATTCCACTTGCTTCCAATAAAGCTCTATTTCTTTTAATGAGTCGCAACAATTTACTATTGACAACGAAGGTACACTTTGTAGTTCACTTATGATTTGACACATTCCTTGACAATCTGCCAAAGAATTCCAATATAAATAGAAGTGCTCTTAATCCTTGGAATAAAACATTCTATATAGGAATATCCAATAAGGAGCATTATGACTTCCTCCCACCAGAACGCATATTTTAGGCTTTCCCCCTTGATTTATGATCCTATCTTTATTTTTTATTCGCCAGTCCGACCGGTGGGTATAGCACTGTAAGGTTATTTTTGATAGGAATTATCCCGAAATGCAAAAAAACACACTAATTACGAAAAACGAAGCAATGAAAATAATACAAAGTGAAGGCGCAAAGCAATGACTTGAAATAAGCTCACTGGGATAAAATTTCCCTTGTCTAAGTAGAATCTCATTAGGGATCGGGCCATCATCTTTTGGTTGCACAAGGAACCTATCTTCAAGTGATATCACTGCTCTCAATACCTTACGGAAGTGGTTGCTAACGGTTGCCAGAGATCGTCTAAAATAGAACTTAATAAGGCGGTTCCTCACGTTGTGAGATAGAACATGCAAAAATTTTGCAACTTGTTCTTCAACACAACTATATTTGTTGTCTGTAAGTCGACTGGTTTCTCAAAGAATGAAACAAAACCTTTCAAAGTCAGCTGTCCCCATGCGTATGATATTACGCGACTCCTGATCATCCCTTAGGTGTTTCATCAACTCATCACCCACACTTTCTCGTTCGATTTTGGCCTTAGACTGTAGTTCTAAGATTTGATTGTCACGCTTCTTAATTTGAATTAAAATAACCAAATACGTGACATATGCAGTTAAGGCAGCAAACACAATTGATCTATACTGTTGTAAAGCATCCATCTTTACCTAAAAGCAAATGAAATCACAAAAAATCATACACATGTTTATTCATGTACCTATCGCTAACAAAGTTGCAAACTGAATGAATAACCAGTATCACTATAAAGGTCTAGTATGAAACATATGAACATAAGCTCATTATTTTGTTCAAACCGACTTGGATCAGATTATTACCAAATTCTGGCAGCGAAATAATAATCAGTAGCAATTGGAAATTACAACCAAAATTCTTCATTACTAAAAAAATTGAATTTCAAATGATCAGTTAGTAAAAAATGCTGCCAATGATATTGGAGAGAGACCAAACTTTAGTATTGAAAAGAAAATTACATAGGTTATCATATATCAGAGATAAGAGCAATTCTCTTTAAGTGAAAAATGAAGAAAAGAACATTCTGCTAAATGAATCATCCAATCAAACTAATATACATGCCAATGTTCACTCATTCAAAAGAATAAAGAAATTGCTTCAGCTTTTTAGAAAAAAACGAAATTCAATCTTAACATAGTACATGAAAAAACCCTAATGAGAATTGATGGTCAGAACCATTATTCTTACAAGTACAGCCTTTCATATATATAAACCAGTATAGATTGTTACCAGTATTTATATACAGTGTACATTTCTTCACATTCTTCTCCATTAAAGATGAATTTAAATTCGAAAGTTAAGATGATACATGTGAAAACCAATATCATGCAGTATCAGGTAGTGTGACTTTTCCATCTCCAGGAGAAAACATAGTGTGACTTTGCCTCCACATAATAATAAAGTGCCCTGCCAGCTCTGCAATTTCATCTGAAATATATCTAAGGCACCTTGCCAATCTTTATTACAATGTTTTTTCCAATGAATGTGAATCCCTAGATAATGGAGGGGCATTTTTACAACTAAATATGAGCTAGCTATTGTACTCTCTCTTCTTAAATATTTATACCATAAACCTCACTTTTATGATAGTTGATTTTCATATCAGAGAGGGCTTCAAAACTAATAAATGTCCATTTAATTGCTTGCATCATATGGTCATTTGCTTGACAAAGCACTATTGTGTCATCAACATAATGAAAGTTGGTAAGGACTTCATTATCTATACAAGACCCCATTCTTTAAACCAAAAATAATATCATAACATATTAATTGGAAAAATTAATATTCAATAGTCTTAATGATCATCTCCAGTATCTCAGTATTGAGCTTTGTTAGATAATTTATATATTAAAAAATGTTCATGCTATCTTCTTTGAAACTTTCTTATCAAGTTATTATTAAATTTTGCAAGGCTTGTGGCAACGTTGTTATTCGGTTTTCTAACATGCTCGCTCGCTGTTGAAAAAAAAAAATAAAGATATGTTCGTTCGAGGTGAGCATGTTTTACATGAACTTGCTGTCTTCGAAGCTTTTTACATTAAAGATCATACAAAACGAATGACAGGCTAGAACTTATCATCTGAAATATCATATCAAGACCATATATGACTCAATTTGTGGGATTTTCTAAATAAAAATCATTCATATCAAAATTTTAAAGATAATGACGTTACTAAAACCCCAAAATTACTGACATGGCAACGGAAACCCAAAATTAACATTTCCAAAAAGAAAATCAATAAATCAAATCGGGTTCAAAACCCTAAAATGATTCACTTTATTTTTTTTTTCATTTTGCACTTTCGCCCCTATAATTGTTATATTTGCAACATAAATATTAAAGTATATATTAATATTAAATTGTTTAAATTACTTTTACTAGTTTAGAGCAAATAAATAATTAAATTAATTATGAGATATTTTATATTTGATATCCCTTTCCTATATTGAACCCTTTATTCCCCGATCCAGCACCAAAACTTTTACTTCAATTAAGTTTGTAAACTGACAATCTTACAATCAGATGACACAATCAACACAAATGTATATAGGGGTGCATAACGTCTAAAACGACTATGCAAATGGACTGTTGCGTTTTGGATACGAAACTGACTATCATTTGAAATAACCGTTTCGTTTGGGACGAAACGATCGAAATCACGAAAATACACATGGACGGAACCGTTTCAAGTTTGCGTTAACCATTTCATTTTTAAAATGCAATCAAAATTTTTAACCGTTTTGGACAAAACGAAACGAAAAGACGATCCAAATGGTCACCGTTTTCAGGCCTAAATGTATATAGAACAACGACCCGACTTTCAACCCAAAGGTTCTTAGTAACAAATGGCTGTAGTAATATGGGCCGACTTTGGTGTCTGAGATATGTATTTTGCATGATTAGGAATGTGTATGCTGTATTTTCGCTCTTTAATTTCCTGGCAGGCTTGAACGGGATCATATTATTGTATATGAAATATTGTTTATTGGTTACTCAAGTCAAGTGATTTTGATTACATTTTTTATTTTCTCTAGTGATGTATAAAAGTAATTATTTGTCTGCCTTGACCTAGTAAGTAGTAATCTAGTATCAGTTGGTGCTGCACCACTAATGTGTCTATGTGCCAGGGTTTCGATAGAAAGCGACGGGGCTTGAGCTGATACATGAGAGACGAGAGGAGTTTGAATCACACGAGGGAGAGAGCCACAATGACGGGAAGCATCGAGACAGATCGAGCCGTCAACGAAGGATAAAGCAGCTCGATCGGAGGGGTTTCCAGTTTCCTTTCTCTTTACAAATTGCTGATGGAGATTGCAATCCAGGCCGTTCATCACATTTCGGGTATCTCAAATAGGGATCGTATCCTTTAGATGGTTGAATACAACCATCCAGTGGATATCTTTCGATCCGAACCGTCTGATTTAATCTCAACGGTTAGATTTTTTCGAGCCTATCAATCCCGATATTATGCAGTATGCACGTGACATCTATAGCCGTTGAGATTACATCAGACGGCTGAGATTGAAACCATTCACTGGATGGCCATCCAGAGAATGCGAAGTCATCTCAAATAGGGACCAGATCCAATTCGGTCCGTACGATCTAATCTCGACCAGTCTAGTATTAATCATGGGCATCCATCATCCATCGAACGAGTCATATTCGGTCTGCTGTCATGTAGCCGCCGCAGAGGATGTGGTTCCCCTCAATTCTCAAATTGGAGCAGCGGAACGCTGCTCGCACTAAGCTCTACTCGCGTGCTAAGGATTTTCTTTTGGCAATGAAACCCGTAGGCATGCGTGCTAAGGATTTAATGACAATCAGAATTTCGTTGATTTCTGGTTGGCAAATCAAAATAACACAAGCAGATCAAAACTAGGTACTTGGGATTCAATTTGGGCAGCATGTTGCTGGCTCACAAGGATTTTCAATAACCATTTATTGACGCTTGCAAGAATAGTTGGGGATATAATCACCTTATCAAAACAGTGGTTCATAACCGCTGATCTAGCTGCTTTTATTCTATTTTATAGGATTTTTAGATGACTTTTTGGATATCTTTTTATCTTTATTTTAAATTTTCTTTGTAACTATTTTTTGTAATCATTTTTTTATTAATAATTTTTTTTTGGTTGCTCTCGCCAACTAACCTTCAAAAAAATCAGAATTTCGTTGTATATCGCTGTGAATTTCATTTACTTTTTCAAGCTAGTTAATTTTTAAGTATTTTTTTTTCGGATTTTTAAGTATTGTTTTCGAATTTTTAAAAACTGTTATTTTGAACGGTTCAGAATTAATTAGATTAACGATTTTCTAAAATTTTATAAAAAAAACTCAAATATTTCGAAAAAATGTAAAATTTTGTTTGCATGAAAATTTTAATAAGAAGATCATATTGGACTGTTTAGATCGGTAATTTTGAATTAGATTTAAAAATTTTGATCGTAACTCACTGAATCGATTCACCGTAGCAAGGGTTCGCAGTTATTACATTTACACCTCTTATTAATTTGACTGTAGCATACTAGCGTTCCCAACAAAGCAAACCAAATAGATCAATATTCAATACCATCCCTCTTCGTTAAGCAAGTTCTCAAGGTTACAAAAATTGCATGTCAACTCGAATTTCACAAAACCTTCGTTTAAAAACGCAATCTTTCCCAACAAAGCAAGTTCTCAATTTGACTGTAGCATACTAGCGTTTCATGCTGAAGTTAAGTTCGATGCATGTTCGGCTTAGTTCGGATTCGAAAGTCGATTAATTTTCAACTCGAGTTCAACATAATCTAAGATATATATTAAAAACCGTGGCCGATATTTAAATTTGAAATATCGGTCAAAAATAGAGTTAATTTTTTTTACACTGTTATTTATATAAATTAAAAATAGTTTAAAAGTTAAATATATTTGGAAATTTAAGGTAGATATATTTAGAAATCTATAGGAAAAAAAAATTTATCCCCTCATACGACATGCAATCTGAGTCCTCCAATTTTCGTTGATCGATCAATCTGAATATATTCTAGAAGTTTACCCTTCTTAATTAAAAGCCATGATTCCATTGGCTTTTAATTAAAAATATTTTTTTGATTAAATATATTAAAAATAATTGTACCAATCATCTAAGATAGTTTTTTATATATAAAGTAAATATAAAATAGATATATTGGAAACATATATTTCTTTATATATTGATAAATTTAGCCATCAAAATTTATCAAATGGCGGCGAAGTCGCCTACCCCTCTCATCTAGTTTGACTTATAATTGAAACAAATAAGAGCTAAAATCAAATTCATTCAAACTTAATTTATTGAAGGCCTAAATATCTCGAACTATCGGTTTTCTCAAGCTCCGTTTGGATGGCTTCTTCCCAGAATAAGGAATAAGGAATAACCACTTTTTACCAATAAATTTATTTCTAACCATCCAAACTCTTCACAAAAGTTACACACTTCCCAATAAATTTACCCTTTCCTAATAAATTTCTTTCCTTCTTCCTTCTTCCTACTTTATTCTCAACCATCCAAACGAAGCCAAGAATAAGAAGAACCACGACGACGATAATAATTAATAAAATAGAATAAAAATAACTCGCTAAAGATAAAAATGACCAAGATATGCTTGCGCTTGCGCGTCAGATTTTTATTTGGATGTGTTATTGGACTTGTTTGTATGGACACAGGCAAATACTGCAAAGTACTATTACTTTTTTCCCTATATGTGACACAGGCACACAGCTATATCGTGTCTACAAACGTGCTTATATACTTGCAAATTTTATTGTGCCACGTGACAAAGTAAATACTGCAATCAGCACTCTGAAGTCTCACCGTCATACTTGGCCCATGATTTTTGGCAATTGCCAACTCATTAAATTATAAAGTACAACTTTACGACTTTATTATAGATTAATACAGATAAGGTTAAATTATAGGGTGCGTTTGGATCGTTGGAAGAAAGAAGAAGAAGAAGGAAGAAGAAAAAAAAATTATAAACAATCCAAACTCTTCACAAAGTTACACACTTCTCAATACTTCTTCCCTTCTTCCCACACCTATGCAAACGCACCCATAGTATAGCTACTTTAGACAAACCCATAATTGATGTGTTGCATCATGGGCCCAAGACTCGCACACTGACTCCCGTTTTGTCAATGGAGCAGCCAGCCAGCCAGCCTCACTATTATATCTGTGATTCAGGCTATTTAGGTCAGGATTTTTGTCACGTACATACAGGTGTAATATCTGTCCATCTCCACTGTTTATTTATTTATTCATCATCATCATCACCATTTTGAGATAAGATTCTCAACTCTCGGAAATTTTATTAAGTGGAAAGGTACTGGCAGACCCACTCTTTTAAACTGTTCTTTCTGCTCTTCCTTTATACTTTTTATTTGTTTTTTTTTTCTGTTTGAATAGATTATTAGAAAAATAGATTGTATTAGAAGAAGGTTTTTTTTTTTGGATTCCTATCAAACTAATGATATTGAAAAACTTAATTTAGTTAATTGGAGTTTATTTTGCAGGAGAAAAGAGTACGGGATGGAGAATTTAAAAAATTTCGGATCACGTGAATAAGTCGGATCACATGAATAAGACGTTACTAGATAAATGGGGTTGTGAAAGTACTTTTGTAAAGAACATAATGGAATCTGGAAAGATACAGTTAGATTGAATTATAAAAGGAAAAGTAGTTCTTACTCTTTTGTTTAATTTGGTCTTTTGTTTGTAAGTTCATATATTTATTTAAAATTTTTGTTTTCAAAGTAGTAGGTAATGGAATTAGTGGATTGGCTTCGATATGTTTAACAATAAGAACCTTTGTTTATATTGCTCTAGCTTAGGATCTGTTTCGGACTCTTGTATGCAGGGGCGGATCCACCACTGGGGCGGATGGGGCTAGAGCCCCACCTACCGCCGTCGAGTCCCTGGAGCTTCTCTTTAGCCTCAACGAATTTTTTCTGCTATTGAAACACTCAAAGGTGGGGCTAAAGAACAAAAGAAGAGAAACCGTTCGATCAAATGATTCATTGGAGCACTCAGCCCCACCTAAATAATTTTCCTAGATCCGCCACTGCTTGTATGAAGTTAGATTGTATTAATACAACTTTCTCCCTTGATATTTTAGCCGCCTTCTGATGGAATTTATGGAAGGAAAAGCAGGGGCGAAGCCAGGATTTGAAGATAAGGGAGGCCGAGGTCAAACATCGAGTTGCTCGGTCCATCGATCATGCTTAAATAGGATTTTCTGTTTTGAATTCAAGTTTTTAATCTTCACTAACGACGAAGAGGAAGACTAACGATGGAGGGAAACAAAGAATATTGGATACATGGAAGAACCGAAATCATAAAATTCCATTTGCTAAACATATTATTTGAAAGTTAACAACATACGTTCTAAAAATCAGAGTGGGCCAGGAGCAGTATATTTAAAGATTGTAATTGAATTTCTAAAAATGAGGGTGGGCCAGGCCCTCTTGGGCCCCTGTACTAGCTTCGCCCCTGAGGAAAAGGTAGTATATATATTGCATTTAGGAATGCTGGTAAACCTAAGCCTTTTAAGTATTTTCTTAGGCAACGTTTGGATGCGTTGAGAAGAAAGTAGGAAGAAGGAAAAAGAGAAAAAAAAATTATAAACAATTCAAATTTTTCACAAAGTTACACACTTCCCAATATTTCTTTTCACTTATTCCCTTCTTTCTTTCTTCTCACACTTATCCAAACGGAGCCTTAGGTACATTTCTCTTATATAACTCTTGGACAGGGAATGTTTCAAGTATGGAAAATGAGTTTAAGGTTTTGGCTGATAGGGTGCGTTTGGATAGGTGTGGGAAGAAGGGAAGAAGTGGGAAGAAGTATTGGGAAGTGTGTAACTTTGTGAAGAATTTGGATTGTTTATAATTTTTTTTTCTTCTTCTTCCTTCTTTTTCTTCTTTTTTCCAACAATCCAAACACACCCATAGAATAGAGGATGATTCTGTAGATATTAACAATGAAGATTGGGATACTTGCAGCATGGAGGATTGATCTGCTTTTTTTATTTTTTATTTATTTTTGAGATTTATGCTCGTAGGTCACACTCACACATCCATCATCCCACCCCGGTGGGACTCAAACTCCTGCACTCCCAAAGAGAATGTTCGTGTCTCAACCACTGCGCTGTGTCAACGTTGGCGATTGATCTGCTTTGCTCGTGGGCTTTATGTGTTTCTAACTTTCTAGCTTTGAAGACTTGTTTTGTGTTTATTGAATGTTTATGGGTGGGGCTTTGTCTCCGTTTAGGTTTCATTTTGATACTTTGTTATTTCTCGGTACGCCGTCGCGAATTTGAGAAAAGCTACGGAACGAAACGGTGATTTTGTGTTACATTTATATATTCACCGCTTTTTTAATGGAGGTTCATTCAAACGTCGAACCCTTTTGTCATTCAAGTTGGTGAAATACCACTACCGACAGTGGAAACAAAATACTTTGAATCGCAGTATTGGTGGAGCAAGTTTTGTGAGAACTTTATGCTTTCTTTATTGATTAAGAGATGCTTGAAAGGAAATGCTAACAGTATCTAGGGGCTGTTTGGATTGATTTGGGATTTTGGAGAATTTCATCTTCCTACCATATATAAATTTATTATAAACAATTCAAACTCTTCACAAAATTACACACTTTCCAATAAATTTATTCCTAAGAATTGCAACTTCCCCAAATTCCCCAAATTCCTAAGCGATCCAAACGGCTCCCTAAAGTCTAAACGGTAGTGAAA
Source organism: Rhynchospora pubera (assembly GCA_028095005.1). Lineage (NCBI taxonomy): Eukaryota > Viridiplantae > Streptophyta > Magnoliopsida > Poales > Cyperaceae > Rhynchospora > Rhynchospora pubera. The sequence goes on from CM051462.1 coordinate 73,808,251, forward strand.
TAGGAACATAAGAATTTTGACATTTCAGTTAAAATTGACTACAATTTGACCCGAAATAAAGGGTTTCATTTTTTTTCTCTTCAAAATAGAAGGAGATTGAACTCCTCCCAATTATTTAGAGGTGGCCGTAAAACTAGTAATTTTTTAAACAAGTTATTGGGTTCAAAAAATGGCACTAAGTTGCAACCACAAATTATTTCGGATTGGTTTAATGGTTTGTATTTGATTTCTCCAAGTGCACTTTAATTAACATCAAAAGTCAATTAAAGTTGATCACCTTCTTTGTCTTTTTATTACCCAAATGACCCCAAAGTCTCCCTAGTCTCTGAAAGGGATTTGAGCTGAAATTGCGGAGAATATGCATCTCTCTTCAGGCACATAAAAAACCTGTCACAAAATGCCTTTTTAGGTCAGTTGATTTGATATGTAATGTCACTCTCTTAATTATCCTATTTTAATGGCAAGAGAAAAGACAATCGTTATCACCATATTACCATGCCCCCAAAGTTTTCTAAATCACTATATTTGATGTCTATTTCCGAATATAAACAACATAAGAAGACTTCTAATTGACTACTGTACATATATGAAACTCAAAGGACTGAATCCTCCCCAAAAATAATATAAATTCATTTGGTATAGGTGGAAAATGGAAATTATCAATTCCATTGTTCTATTTGATTTGTTCCTTGTTTTCTTTTTCGTTTAATTTTAGTCAAATGTAAATAAAAAAATAACAATAATAGAGAAACAAATAAAAAAATAAAATTATAAAATATTTTTTAGTCAAAAGACAACAAAAAGCAATGCACGTGACATCTCCACTGCCATCTCTTTCCCTCCCTTTCTGTCTTCCTTCCTCTTTTCTGTTCTTCTTTCCTGCTTCCCTTCCCCAGTCCCCACCTCTCCATTTCCTCCCCAACAGATCCACCCCATTTCCTTCTCCCCTCCCCAAATCCAATGCATCCTCTCTTCCCCTTGGCTCTCTACCTCCTCCTCCAATCTCTGCTTTCCTCTCCAGTCTCAGCAACCTCCAACCAGTGCTCAATTCCCCATCCAGCCTCCTCCTGCCCTCCATTTCGCTCTCCAGTTCTCCCCTACCCCTTCTCTTCCTCCCCTGGCTGCGGCCACCCTTCCTTCCACATTAACTGCTCTCAGCCCCACTCTACCATCTCCATTTCTTCCTCTCCATTTCTCCTCCTCGACCAGTCCTCCACCTCCTTCCTCCTCACCCCCTCCCGTTCTCTCCCCTCCAGTCCCTCCAGTTCATGCCCCTCACTTCCCTACCACCCAATCAATTTCTCCAACACTCCATTTCACATCTCACCTGACACGTGCGATCGCCTCTCTTCCCTCCAGTTCTGCCACTCTCCAGTTCGCAATTCCTCCTCCACCTGCGGCCTCACTAGTTTCCAACACCGCCTCTTATCCCAACCACATTTACTCATCACCTCCTGTAAGAACACTTCCAGTAATTCGACTCATATCCCGTGCGCCGGAGACATACCGAATTCCATATTGGGTTTCCTTCAGGCCGGGATTCGGGTTCACTGGAACCTGTCATTCGACCCGTACAACATCAACTGCTCTTCATGCCCTGGTGGCACTTGTGGGTACAACACTTCCCTCCCATCCAAACCCTTCATCTGCTTCTCCTCCAATTCTCAACTCACCAGCCAAATCAATCGCCACATAGCCAGTACACCTAGCATAGACCGAGGCAAGAGGCATTTCCTTTTACTCACCACAAGCCTTTTCGCTGTGGCATGTTTCATTATCCTTCTACTTCTGTATCTTTGCGCTACGGCTTTGATTCGTCGAAGCAGGCAAGGATGTAGCCTCCGTGCGGCATTTGGCACTGAGCCCGTGGCAAGTTTACTTCGAGGGCATCACCTCCAGCCCCCGGTCTTTTCCTATGACCAATTAAGTATCGCCACATCAGATTTTGATCCGATTAGGAAAATTGGGGATGGTGGTTTTGGGTCGGTGTACCTAGCGGAATTTTGTGATGGCAGTTTGGCGGCTGTGAAGCGGCTTCATCGGTACCAGCCCGAAGCTGCCTTGGCTGCCACCACAACAAAATCGTTCTACAATGAAATAGTAATTCTTTCAACTCTCCGGCATCCAAACCTAGTACGTTTACATGGTTACTGTATTGACCCCCGTGGGCTCTTACTCGTTTATGATTATGTACCCAATGGCACTTTAGCTGAGCACCTTCATGGGTCTCGCCGTACCTGTCCTGGGCTATCCTGGTATGTTCGAGTTGACATAGCTCTTCAAACTGCCATGGCACTAGAATACCTTCATTTTGGACTGAAACCACCTGTGGTACATCGGGATGTGACTTCGTCAAATATTTTTGTCGGATCAGACATGCAGGTTCGGTTAGGTGATTTTGGCCTGTCTAGACTGTTAACATGTGCTGATGCTTGTTCCACATCTGTTTCAAGAGAACTAATTTGTTGCACTGGCCCACAAGGTACACCAGGCTACCTAGACCCAGAGTATCATCGGTCTTTTAGACTTACTGAAAAAAGTGACGTCTATAGTTTTGGAGTTGTTTTGATGGAGCTTGTGACTGGTATGCGGGCAGTGGATGTGAGTAGAGAGAGAAGGGAGATTACATTGGCTGATTACATAGTGGGAAAGATTCAGCAAGGTCAGTTGCGGGAAGTGGTTGATCCAGTTTTGGGACACGAGGATGTATTGATAAGTATAGAGGCAGTGGCTGAACTAGCATTTAGGTGTGTGGCAGGAGATAAAGATGACCGGCCAAATGCACGGGAGGTGGTTGAGGAATTGAAGAGGATCAAAGGAAAGCTTAGTGAGGGGTGGCACCAGAAATAGTAGACCCGAAGGGTAAACTTGGCACGATCTTTAAATTTTCCTCTAGGTACATATTTGACAGCTCGATTAAGTGTTCTGGGAAGTGAATCAGGCTTTAGAAATCATGGGATTGTAAGAGCAATGTATAAAGAGTTGGATCATTTAGTTTTTCTTATATTGGGATTGTTTTAGGAACTTATGAATAGTTCGGATGAGAAGAGCAGATTGTTAATAGTCGAATTCATGGAAAAAGATTTGCCTCTTTCTCCAGTAAAAATTTATATTGATAAACTTGAATTGGGTAACTGGGTAGCACAGTCACCCTGACCCTGCTAGTTTTGTATTTCTGCTATTGCAGCTAATTTAGCTGTCTTGTATTAAACCAGAGTGCCGAAGAGCAGGGCCTGTTTTTAGGAATGAAAAGTATCGATAAGTTGCAAGTCCAAAGAGCACCAGTACTCATTTTTATGGTAGGTGTCCTGAAACTTTTCAGTTGTACTCATCATGCCAGAATAATCCGACTTTGCATGTTCTGTATTGTTATTGACTGTAGACCTTCCCATCTGTTCCTACTTTAACCCAAGGTCCCAAGCTATCCAATTGTTGGTACAAAGGCAATGTATTTGTATAATGCAAATCCAAGAAAAGATAGAGCTAGATATGCATCATACCAAGAAGTAAACTAACAACTCAGAAGATATAATAATGACATCTTCTCGTTCTATTGTTTTTTTTATTGTATTAAAAGGTGCCTGAACAGTTCCAGCGCTAAAATAATTTTAGGGTTGATTGGACCGTCACAGCGTGTTGAGATTCGTTTGAACACAAGTACTGGAACGGTTTGGATTTGTAATAGCACCATTCCATCATCAATGAAAATTTCCAAGTCCTAATATCATTTGATTTTCACCCATTTTTCCAAGTCCTAATATCATTTACAGACTTAGCACTTCGCAGTGTTACATTAGTCACACTAGTCATACTGGTATTGTCTTACTGCAATTCATCCTACTGGAGCATTTTCATGGGCCAACGCTAAAAGGTTCGTGTCTGGTTGTCGAGCATACCGAAATTTTAAAAAATAATACTAAATTAATATAATATATTAAATATAATATCAATATAATAATATTTTTTTAAATAGTATCACGAGATCGGAATCCCAGATTCCGAACGCAAGATCGGATTCCTGGATTCCGACCTTAGCTAAGATCGGAATCCGAGATTCCGATCTTAGCTTTTTAATTTTTTTATATATTATTTATTTATTTAATTAATTTATTAATTAGTTAAATAATTAGAAAAATAGATAATATATTGTAAAAATATTGAAAAAATATGGAAAAAATCAGGAATAATTAAACTAAATTTTATATGTAATTTAGTATTTTTTGGGAAAATTAAAATTTTTTTCCTTTTATTAGTTTATTAATTAGTTAATTAATTAGAAAAATAGATAATATATTCTAAAAATATTGAAAAAAATAAAAAAATTAGGAATAATTAAACAAAATTTTATATGTAATTTAGTATTTTTTGGAAAATTAAATTTATTTTTCTTTTAGTTAATTTATTTAATTAAATATAAATTTAATTAATTTATTTAATTAAAAATGAATAATTAAGTATAAATTTTTAATTAATTTAAATTAAAATTATAAATTTTTAAACAACCATTTGATATGCGTCCCGGATGTCGTCCTCTGTATATATTATTTTCATATTATATATTAAACAATCATAACGAGTCTCATGTCAAGGAAGCACTTTCTGGATTGCGTTAGAAAGGAATCACACGAGATTGATGTTTTACTGAGACGGAGAATAAAGACTAAATTCACTTGATTTACTGCATTTCTCTTGATTTACTGCGTTAGAAAGGAATCACACGAGATTGATGTTTTACTGAGACGGAGAATAAAGACTAAATTCACTTGATTAATTCTCTTGTTTTACACAAGATTGATGTTTTACTGAGACGGTAACATGTGTAGATCTCGTCGCCAGCTTTCCGGATTGTGCTTGATCGCCCCAAACGAACCTTCCTATCAAAAGTTAAGCCTGTTTAAAGTTTTAATGTTCAAATTATGCCTTTGTATCCCTGCAAATTCTGAAAATTTATAATCCTTTCTAAATGGTACAATTCATTTAATTAAATAAGTTATAAAAATTTATATTTTAATTAAATAAATTAATTAAAATGAAAATAAATTTGATTTCCCAAAAAATACTAAATTACATATAAATTTTAATTTAATTATTCCTAATTTTTTCCATATTTTTTCAATATTTTTACAATATATTATCTATTTTTCTAATTATTTAACTAATTAATAAATTAATTAAATAAATAAATAATATATAAAAAAATTAAAATCCGGGATTCCAATCTTAGCTAAGATCGGAATCCAGGAATCCGATCTTGCGTTCGGAATCTGGAATTCCGATCTCGTGATACTATTTAAAAAAATATTATTATATTGATATTATATTTAATATATTATATTAATTTAGTATTATTTTTAAATTTTTCGGTCTAGGATATATTATCAATGCAGTTGGGTTTTAAGGCCTAGTTTCTAAGTAAGACCTCATTGAAGGCGTCATTAACACAAGAAGTGGAGTTATTCTAGAGGTAACAGATTTAATTTCTGTTTAGTGCAGAAGAGTGATAGACTCTAATTTCACATAGTGAGCTATGTCTCTATAAATAAATAGTCTCATTTGCAAAATCATTGGAAAATTTAGGTTTTTTTTATTTCATTATTGATGTTCTAACGCAATATTTGATAAAAGATTATAAATATAAAATTGTGGATATGTTCTTATAATGCAATTAGGAATCGTTTGGTTATTGATTAAGTGTCATCAAACTAAAGTGTGTAACATGATTCTCAAATTGTACCAAATTTGATATACGATTATCTACATAATAAAGAAGATATATGAAATTTTATTTTTTATTTTAAATAACTATTTGCGTTTTAAATAAGTTTGATGATGCAATTATAATCTATCTTGCCTCACAGCCACAAGATTTTACAATTAAATTTTACGCTTTTATCAAAAAAAAAAAAGTTGAAAGAAGAGGTAATTAAATAGCTACTTACATATAACAGTTTAGAATGTTCGCCATGGATAGCACAAACTTATGTAGCTGATGTTGATTGTTATTAGCAAAAACAGAAATAATAATAATTTAAACAATAGACACATTTGAAGCAGGTGGAGAGAACTGAATTTCTAAAAGTGAGAGAGAGTTTGCATTCTATTATTTCTATGTTTTGTATTCTTTTCTTATTCATATTAATATTAAGAGCTATTTTAGGAGTCAGGAACGTTTGTCATATTTTATAAGACCGAACTATTTGGTTTTGATCGAAGAAAATCGTCCAGATTGCTGGCAATGTATGTAAGTGTTCACATGATGCTTTGTGAATGGCAATCTGGACTCTGGAAACATCTATTTTATTTATTCTGTTGTCCATCACGATTTCTGTTTTCACACACTCAATGCTACTTTATTTTGTTTAATTTCCAAAGCATAGAACTACATATGTATTCAAATGTTATTGTCCAGAGAGCTATCAGTTAAAAACTTGGGCAAAAATGAAATCTTTTTGGGAAATAAAAAAAATATAAATATATTTGAGACGTGTTTTTTTTTTTTTTTTGAAAAATTGACGGTGGCTGTCAATTAGAAAAAAGTAAAAAAAAAAAACATAAAAAAGAAAAACAAAGCTAAACGATGTTTTAAGTAACTATACATCCTTCCTGAAGCACCCAGTGCGCAACCGTACGTGCATCCTTGTTATTGTCTCTGAATAATCTGCCATTCCGTTTTCCAACCAAACAGCCCAGAGTGTTGTAGCGAGATAAATCAAGGAAGAGACGCTATTCTGGAATCGCTTAAAGGTCTCGATCAGAGACCGCTGACATGAGTAAGAATTGAGACACGACGCGTATTGAGAAAATAAATATAAATTATCAAGTATTTGAAAGAAAAATATTGTTGTTGTCTATTGAGTAAAGGAAGATTGACAAATTTAATTCGTAGATATCACCTCTCAAATAATGTTAGTGTTAGAAAATAAAAAATATATTGTTCAATCTATCAGCGATACATGTAAATATGTTGGTCAATTTATTTTTAAATCAGATAAAAAATTAAGATATATTGTTACTTCGTCTTACAGCTAATATCTAATTATATACCAATTCTATTGAACAATATAAATAGATGTTTATATGCTAGAACTAAGGCTCCGTTTGGATGTGTTGAGAATAAGATAGGAAGAAGAAAGAAGGGAAGAAATTTATTAGGAAGGGGTAAATTTATTGGGAAGTGTGTAACTTTTGTGAAGAGTTTGGATGGTTAGAAATAAATTTATTGATAAAAATTGGTTATTCCTTATTTCTTATTCCGGAAAGAAGCCATCCAAACGAAGCCTAAGGTATAATAAGTTTTGGATCCGTGCTTTCATAAGGAGTACTGATACGCGCGGCGGTCGTTCCTTTGCGTTCATTTTAAGGTCACTGTGGTATTGGGTCCCATTTGTCGGCGAGCACAATTATCCATAACTCGTCTAACCTATTATTTTTGCTATCTTGTCTAATTTAAGATCTATAATTTTGTAAAGGGTGCGTTTGGATAGGTGTGGGAAGAAGGGAAGAAGGGAAGAAGTTGGAAGAAGTATTGAGAAGTGTGTAACTTTGTGAAGAGTTTGAATTGTTTATAATTTTTTTCTTCTTCTTCTTTCTTCCAACGATCCAAACGCACCCTGTGACAAGTGTTGTACACAATTTAAAGGTTTACATGGTCGCAAGTAGGACTATTAATATCGTGTCGTTTTGTATGTTTTTGTTCTGTTTCGTTCAAACGAAACATTATGACTGTATTTGGATGAGTCTAGGAATAAGAAAATAGATTCTTCCTACTCCCAAATTTATTATAAACAATCCAAACTCTTCACAAAGTTACACACTTCTCAATACTTCTTCTCTTATTCTTCTTATTCCCACACCATCCAAACGGAGCCTATATGAAAAAGAAAATGAGTTTCGTTTTTAAAACAGAACGGAAATAAAACGGAGATGATACACGTTACTGTTTCGTTTACTGGACTGAAATTAATGAAAAATAGACTGAAATCAATAGAAAATGAAGAATAGAGCAGAAAACAGAATAAAAATCTGTTTCGTTTACCAAAACGGAACATAAACGAAACTTGTATTTTGTTTCGTTAAACGAAAACGAAACATACATGTTTCATTCCGTTTGTACTTTGTAGACATTTGACTGGTCGCAAGAGACGATGTCATATGGGTCCGCTTGTTGGTGAGGATAAATTTCCGAATTGTTTTCTTTTTTTATTAGTGCAGGGCATTTATCTGTTAGTGCAAAAATCAAATAATAAATTTATATCGCATGAAAATAAATAAAATAAGTAATCGCGCTAGCTCTAGCGCTATCCTTTAATATATTTCGATAGAACCACAATCAAGATTATTCGAAAATGTTATTTCTTAGGACACGATCATAGAAGTAACTAATGAAAGCCTCCACTAGAATTTATCAGAATAATATTCAAATCAAATTAGAAATTACTATAAGCAATATATCAAAACATAAAGAATCGGAATTTGATCAAGTTTTTTTTCCTCCTTTTGTCTCAACAACTGTATATTTTTCTATTATATTTAATCTCTGATGGAAGCAAATATATATATCATCAAAGCAAAAAGGCCCACAGCCAATTCTTAATCACAAATATTAATGTCTTAATTGAGGAATAGTAATGGACAAACTACAACGGCATTTGTGTCCATGTAATTTTTTCAGTTTTAACATATAGGTAATGACTAATGAATAGGCAGACAAGATTTATTTTAATGGAAATTCAAATAAGGCATATTAATAAAATAATATACTGAATGAATGAGCAACGGAAAGAAATAATGAATTTAATTAGGTCATTTCATTTCTCAACGCACGGAAACAGGCATATTTAATTTCTTCAAAGGTACTTCTATTAATCAAATTTAATGCCAAATTTTGAGTTTTCTGAATATGTTCTAACACTTTCTAATCTAGCTCTAAATTTTTGGTAGAATCTCGGTAAATTCTTTTAAACTCAGTTCGTTCCATTTTATTTGTATGAAAATAATTTTTATTTGCCAAAATTAGATATAAAAAATGATAACTAATTCTCATCATTCACTTAAGAAAATTTATTATTTGATGGTATTTAGAATTTTTTAGAAAATCACATAAAAGTAAATATTTATCTTGATAATCATCCTATTACACGTGTTATCTTAAATAATTATCTTTTTGACAACAATCCTATTAAAAGTCTTGTTTAAGAAAAACCATAAAAATGTAAAGCTACTTTGTATAGTAAAAAAATTATAAATCAGATAGCAAAAAAGCAATATTGTACGCATTAGTGGCAAGACAATATTACTTGATCTGCTGCTGACGAAAAATAAAAACTCAATTTCCACCACATGAAATATGTATAAATATATAAAATTATGCAATAAATTTTTCTAAACAAATATCATTTATATTATTCTAGCATCTTAAAATATATATCACGCAACTAGTTATAACCTAAAATCATCTTTTTTTCTTATTTTTTTTAAATTTCCTCCACCATCTAACTTTTCTTTCGTGATGGATTTTTATTTTAAAATGCTAGCTACCTAAAACTATTTAAATACTTATGAAAATTACGAAATGAAAAGAAAAATAAGAGGAGAATAGTTCGACTCTACAAAATTTATGTATGAAGTATGATTTAACATAAAAGAGTTCGACTCATACAAAACTCTTCAATAAATGTTAAGTACATGACCTTGGATATCCGATGCCTTTCCCAGGAGCGGGCCACAATTGATACAAGCCCATATAAGAGGAATGATGCTTGTAATGAATTGTGTTTTAATTTTTAATTGATATAGTTCAGTGTGTATTATATGACATGAAGATATTTAGATAACTGTATATTATTATATAATAGTTAAATATATATTTAGATATTTAATTTTATAGAGGTATTACAATACCGGGTAGTTGTCCGGTTTAAATAAAAATAAAAAGATAGTTATTCGGCCCGTGCTATATTTATTACAATAGTAAAGTCATTAATGCATGAATGATATTATATTTGTAGCGATATGCTGGAGGAAATCCGCTAATCCGGTACTTATCCTGTCTGTAAAGAATTCTAGGAGTTGTTCATTACGTACTCCCACGCGTCAAGTTAACATCTTTTTCCCTTTAAAACGAGAAACTTCTATATATTGACAAACCGATTGCTACCAAATCCCACCTCAAAGCAACTACTCCAATTCCCTCTTTCCTTACATCCTTTCAAACTCTTGAAATTTGAAGCGCCGAGAGCAAATCAAATCTCTTTCGTAATTTTGGTGAATTGAAGATGAATGATCCCAAGTACGCTTATCCCTATCCTGCTCAAGGTATTATTTATTATTTCTACTTTTCTTTTAAATTTTCATTTCGTTCTTCATTGGAGTTTAGAAACTATAAGTGAGTTTCTGGATGATCAGTGTTCAATTGTTTGATAGAATCTTAGTAGGTCTCTGTTTGTGTCAAAATATGTAGGAATAGAAGTTAATTTCATGTTTAAGATTTGTGCGTGACAGAGTGATCGAGATCAACAAACGCAAAAGTTCAGTTCATTCCCTTCAAGCATTTTCGTTTGCCAACTGTAGTGATCACTTATGAAGTTATGATGTCAATTTGAATCGGAGTGAGCTTAATAGATGGGATACAAGCCTGATAATTATTTTGAGAGTTTCCAAGAGAAATCTCTATATTTTTATTTTATGAGTTGTGAAAAAGATCTTCTTTGTTAAAAACATTAATTATCAGCTATTTAGATACTCACGTCGTAGTTTCCAGCATTGAAATACATAAATAGTGAAATCTTTTTGTTTTAATAGCAAGAAACATTGTCGATCAAAAGCAAAAGACAGAAAAATTAATTTCAGGAAACAGCATACGGAATTTTAGATTGCCATATCATAGTCTATCTAATACTTAAAAAGTAATTAAAAAAAAATGAGAGCACTTGTTGGTTATGTAATTACACAAGTTGTGCCGAGACTGCTGGATCAACTTCTAAGTGCATATATATGTGGGATCATCTAGAGATATTTTAACCAATTTATAGTGTATTATGTCTTGATCCAATAGTATTGGGGTTTCAGTTTGTAACATGTTTGTCGCATGTACCAATATGTATTGTTCAAATCTGTCACTCCAATAGTATATATTGTGGTGATGCTTCAGCTCGTCGTGAGCACCAAGACATTAGTCAGTTTTCAATTTGTTGTTTTAGTTTTTGTCTTAATATTTTCTACATTGTTTGTAAACCTTCAGTTGTCAGTAAATAGCTGATCTTAATATGAAAAGGATTTCTCTAGGAAGCATGTAGAGAAACCCAGTTCACATGTATTTACTTACCAATCCACCTAGTAGTGAAAAGAATCAAAAGAACTTGAACAAGGGGAAAGTGCAATCTTGTCAACTAGAGAAAGTAAAGCATAACAAGAAGCATCTGGTTCCTTCATTTTACTCTTTTCTTAGCTGTTCTTCCTTTCTAAGCAAAAGATGCATGTGAGTACTCATTTTCAAAAGCGCACAATGAAAAAGAAAATGGCAAGCATTTTTCTTTTACTTATTTAAACAAAGCTGTTGATTCTCTTTAGTTGCTAAATAAACAATTGCAATGAAGTTTACTTAATATATATGGAGTTGATATACTTTTTACAGTAACACTAAATAAGGATCATCTTCCAGATGATCTTTCTTTATTTGAAGCTTCCTCTATATAACTAACTTGATTTCCATTTAGATGGGAGTAATCTGCTTTTGTCACTAAATATTTCCTCCTGTATATGTTCACTCTATTCACAATGTGTACAAACGACTATTCTTTTGCACAGGATATTATCAGGGTCCACCTGTGGCTGCCCCACCACAGTATCCACAATATGCTGCGCCGCCGCCGCCACAGAGAAGCTCTGGTTTCCTAGAGGGATGGTATGCGTTTTAATCTTATATCTTTCTGTTTGTTATTTTTATTCTCATAATTAGACTAAGATATCATGCTCAAAATAATTAAGTCGACTATGCTAATTAATTTAATTATCAGCATTGCTTGCTTGTGTTTTCTTACAATATATATATATATATTTTTTGTGATTTGTAGTCTTGCAGCTCTGTGCTGTTGTTGCTTGATTGACGAATGTTGTTGCGATCCGTCCATCATATTTATCAGCTAATTGGCCATTTATATTTGGGTCAATCGAAAACATATGTGTGGTTTATCTTTCCAGTTGTGAGATTTGAGAGTACTATTAATTGATGCCGAATAAGTTATTTTACTTACCATTAGCTATGAATGGTTCTAATTTAGGATCTTTACTGCTTTTGTATGATACATTTGGTGTATTTTGTGCGTGTGCTCTTATTTTCTTGTGGGATCAATGAGTGAGAGATTGCTTACTGGTTGTAGTTCATGTAGTTAAAATTGTTGTTTGGTCTCTTCCGAATGCAGGAGCATTCGCAAAGTACACCGTTAGGATTACAGAAAAATATCAATTTTCTGATTAATTATATTTTGGATGTCACTTTTGTCCCCTCACATGTAACTGGTTCACTCTGCCACCATAATTTGTTCATAGAAGGGTTTTCACCGATTAAATTACATCACGTCATCTATTTTTTTTTTGTCATTAAATATCAATGCTGAACAAATTTGACTTGTATATAATATATATTTAAATTTATGTGGCTTAATGTAATCACATAAAATTTGCATGGCATAATATAATCTAAATGCGGATGAAAAATATCCTATAAACAGAATCATATGTCTTTGTTGAAAAGAATATTTAATTAGTCATTATTTCATAGAAAATTAAAAGAGTGCTAATAAATAGGAATCCATGCATGACATCTGTTAATTTGTGCGTAATGCTTTACTAAGTACGTAATAACAACAGTATGTGTAATAACAACATTGGAAACGTATTCTTATTAATTTCATGATTTAAAAAAATTGCTGTGAAATTAAATAATAACAGTGCATGCAAATGTTCTCTTGTATATTCCAGAAAGATTTAGAAACTGCTGTTGACTCATTGTCCATCTCATACTGATCAAATGATTGAAGGGAGATATGACAATTTGACATTCATGAGGTATCTATTATAAATGTTTAGTTTAATAATTAAATGTGTTCGGTTTTAAAATCAAAAGTGTTCAGTTAAATACGTCAACTAATGGTTTTATTATATAGAATCGAGTGTCAGTTTTGAAGAGAGGTGTGCCAGGGGCAGAATCGAAAAAAAATTATTTTGAACCGAACCGATTTATGACCCTTTCTAATTTTTTCATGTGTTTTTTGTCCGGTTAGTGACCCATTCGCTTGGTTTGTAATAACATTTTTACTTATAAGTTATAATATTTATATTTTTTATTACAACTAACTGAATATTTATATTCAATTAACAAAATATTTGTATTTATCAAACTGAACATTTGTACTTACTAAACTAAACATTTATACTTAATAAAATAAACATTTTTGCTTCTAATATTTATATTTTTTGTTGCAACTAACTAAACATTTAAATACGAAAAGTACGCTGGATGAGGGACCATTGCTGAGGCGCTCCCTTAGCGATGGCGTGCGATGGTAAAACCATTGATGGCATCACGACAGTAATCAATTTTCCTTTTCTTTATACTAGCATAAGATGCCCTCATATATGGGCAAATAAAGAAACAAAACAATGTTAGACAATAAAAATATGTTTCTTAATTTACCAGCGATACAAATAGATGTGTTATTCAATTTATTTCTATATTAGATGAAAAATCAAGCAATGGTGTTGCTTCGGCTGGCGATTGATATCCAATTGCAGATCAAACCAATCGAACGGCACAAACATCTATTTACGTTCTAGATCTAGCGTGTTACGTCTCTTGGTACGCGTGCTTTAATACGTATAAGTATAGATAAGTGATTTAACTTAAATGGGCTGAAGAAGCCCGAGATATTCCAGGCCTAGTGAATCATAAATTACAAGTTTACAGGCACTTCTGGCCGAAATTTAAAAAAATAGTATTAAATTAATATAATATATTAAAAATAATATAAATATAATAAGTTTAATATAAATAGTATCACGAGATCGGAATCCTGGATTCCGAACGTTAGATCGGAATCCAGGATTCCGATCTAAGCTTTGATCGGATTCTGAGTTTCCGATCTAAGCTTTTTAATTTTTTTATATATTATTTTTTTATTTATTTAATTTATTAATTAGTTAAATAATTAGAAAAATAGATAATATATTGTAAAAATATTGAAAAATATGGAAAAAATCAGGAATAATTAAACTAAATTTTATATGTAATTTAGTATTTTTTGGGAAAATAAAAAATTTTTCCTTTTATTAGTTTATTAATTACTTAATTAATTAGAAAAATAGATAATATATTCTAAAAATATTGAAAAAATATAAAAAAATCAGGAATAATTAAAAAGTTTTATATGTAATTTAGTATTTTTTTTGGAAAATTAAATATATTTTCCTTTTAATTAATTTATTTAATTAAAAAATGAACAATTAAGTATAAATTTTTAATTAATTTAAACAACCATTTGATATGCGTCCCGGATGTCGTCCTCTGTATATATTATTTTCATATTATATATTAAGCAATCATATCGAGTCTCATGATCAAGGAAGCACTTTCTGGATTGCGTTACAAAGGAATCACACGAGATTGATGTTTTACTGAGACGGAGAAGAAAGACTAAATTCACTCGATTTACTGCATTTCTCTTTTTAATGATTAATTTATGATTTAAAAAATATTTTTAGTAGTTTAGAGTGGTTTTTAGGTTTGCAAACTTTCAAAGTGGATTTTGGAGGTCCAGAGAGCGTTTTTTGGGTCCGAAAATGGTCGGTACGGGGTTTCACCCCAGTAAAATGCGTAGATCTCGTCGCCAGCTTTCCGGAATGTCCTCGATCGCCCCAAACGGACCTTCCTATCAAAAGTTAAGCATGTTTAAAGTTTTAATGTTCAAATTATGCCTTTGTATCCCTGCAAATGCAGAAAGAATTAATAAAACTTTGAACATTCTGAAAGGATTATGCCTTTGTATCCCTGCAAATTCTGAAAATTTATAATCCTTTTTAAATGGTACAATTCATTTAATTAAATAAGTTATAAAAATTTATATTTTAATTAAATAAATTAATTAAAATGAAAATAAATTTAATTTCCCCAAAAAATACTAAATTACATAAAAAATTTAATTTACAATATATTATCTATTTTTCAATATTTTTTCAATATTTTTACAATATATTATCTATTTTTTTAATTATTTAACTAATTAATAAATTAAATAAATAAATAAATAATATATAAAAAAATTAAAAAGCTTAGATCGGAATCTCGTATTCCGATCTAAGCTTAGATCGGAAACTCAGAATCTGATCAAAGCTTAGATCGGAATCCGAACAGGATTCGAACAGGATTCCGATCTAACGTTCGGAATCCAGGATTCCGATCTCGTGATACTATTTATATTAAACTTATTATATGGATATTATTTTTAATATATTATATTAATTTAATACTATTTTAAAAATTTTCGGCTTCTGGCGTAGCGAGTAGTGACCAGTGAGTGTGACAACCGACTTGTGGACGCATTAAGATATTCTGTGCCAACTGATCTGTGATCTTTAATGTATAAAGTCGAAGTTAGCTAAATTATAGAATAATAATAAAAGTAAAATATAGATAGCTACAGAAAAATGTACGCAGATATTACAGTCAACGAAGAGTCGAAGAGTGACTGGAATTGCTTTCTTTTCTTTTTCCTTTCTTCTCCGAGCGGTCAGTTCCAAAAAAAAAAAAAAAAAGGCGGGAACAAAAAAGCTTTCCTTCCCAAATCGCCTCCCTTCCCTCTCCAAACCCTAGACACCACCCTACAGGTCTCTCTCTCTCTCTCTCTGTCCCCCTCCCTCCCCGATTAAAAAATTTATCCAATATTTCTCAAATCACCTCATAATTATAATTACATGGTAACGTATTTTGTGTCTCAATCTATTTCAAGCCAAAAGTTTATGCTTGGGAACTGGGACACCTTCCAATTCTGAAATTGAGTTGCTAAATTATGCTTTTAAGTAGGATTAGGAGCCTCGACTTGTGCGATGCCCGGTTATTACGATATCAGCGACATCCTCATGGAAGATGAGGTATGGAATGAGTTTGGATATGCTGTACATTTCCCTTTGCTTATTTAAAAAAATGAGGATATTTTCAGATGATTTTTTTTTATTTTTGCAATTTTTAAATAGGCTGTATCAGTTGTTTTTCATGTGGGAGCAAATGGAGTCGGTCTACTTGATCCTGGTACAGAAACAAATAGTGTATGTTTTCCTCACTATTAGTTAAGTAATGCATATTGCTGTCGTGTTCTGGTTTTGTAAATCCATTCACTAGACCAAAAATGGGGCTAATCCCTCTCTGGCACTTACCAGTGCCATCACATGACAGTTAGTTATTGATTCTTCAATTATGTTTCAGCAGAATTTTAGTAAGAGAATTGATTGAGCAACTCCCAAATTTGCATAAAGTACCAAGAGAAAACAGAAGTTAGAGAAAGCTCTGGTATGTTAATAGTCTTGTGATCTTGTCGTGTCTAATTGAATTGTATTTTCTTTTCATAAAGGTTGAAAAGGGAGCAAAAATAGACCTTCCATTCTGGCTAGCACATGAGCTCTGTCGGAGAAGAGCTGTGTCAATTACCATACCATCCTGCTTCGGTCAAAAGTAATTATTTTCTTCACAAAATTTCAATCTACTTTTTCAGCATATCTCGAAACTATAATTTGTATCAGCATAGTAAATTACAAGGTACTGGATATAATTTGTGCTCTCGTATAGTAAATTACAAGATACTGGGTGCTACAGTTCTGATTTAGGTATTGTACCAGTTCATTTGCAAGTTCTCTGGTATATGATTTTTATAGTTGGTACTAGAGAGCTGCCAACGCATTCCATCTGTCTCTTCTTTCCTTTCCTTATAATTCATTTTTGAATAATCATAATTAATTTAATGAATCATGAACTGTAGATTAATAAATTTCTATTACTTATGCAAGGTTAGTTTAATTTTTTTTAATTTGTTTATTTTTTTTTCATTTGCTAATGATATAGAATGAAGAAAGACGTACAAGCAGATGCTGCATGTGTTGATCTGGGAACGCGCTATCCCTACTTTTATGAGTTTGGATGCAAACTATTTCCTTTGTAAGTCCAATTACCTTCCTTATTTACTGTTGCATTACCTTAACCATTGTTCATTGAAGTTTGCTGTTGTTATGGACTTTCTATAAAGACTCCATTTCTTGAAATTATTTTGAGAACTTTCTTTATGCCATTCGAAATTTCAATGCCCCTTGAATAGGATTTACAATACAAAACCACAGAGAATTGCTAGATGTTAAAAGCAACCATATACCAGTTTTGAAATCCTCACAAGAACATGAACATTCAGAAACAAAATCTGTGTTTTTTGGAAGAAAATTGAACAGTCATTCATCTTGAGGCTCATATAAACAGTTTCTGATGCTAATGTACACTTTTCAAATTTACCCAATCTTTACATATAATTAAAAATATGAGGGGTTTCTTGTAAATGTCAATAGTTGATATTTATTTTATATTGAAGTAATATATTTTGCATGTAGGGTTGGGGATAAGAGTATAGGACCGTTTCTTCGGCACACATTTGCAAATCGATACAAGGAGATGCTTAGCAAATCTCACACAGCTTCTCTTAATGCAATCCCCAAATTTGTACTCCGCCTTTCCAAAGAAGAGTATCAATGTTAGTCCTCAATTCCTTCAGCTATGATCTATTATATGGTAGTAGACTTGTACTGTTGTTTTTTTTTCCCTCTCCTCGATGTTGTGTGTTTTATATATGTCAAGTGGCTGTTTCTTAATTCTATGGGGGTACCAATAGTCAAATACAGTACTAAGATGATAAGACCTGCTGGTAAAAGGTGGCTGGTGTTAACAAGAAAAAAGTATTCTTTTCAGTTTCAAGATTTTTAATCTAACTTTTACCTAATTAGTTGAAATTTGCTTTTGTTATGTTTAGTGTTTGAAGCAGCTAGATCGTCTATGGTTGAATTTAAAAAATGGCGTGTCAGAGATTTGGGCTTGATGAAGACTACCATTGTAGGCCATAAAAGGAAGACAGATTTGCATTAAGGCCCTTCTTCCTAAACATGTTCCGTTTTTTTTTTTGAGTGTTTAGTTCAGTTAATCAATTGTATGGGTTATTTGCATTAGTATAACTATTTTCTTGGTCTGAATTAGAACCTTAACCGATCTATTATACATTCTGGCAGGAGTGTATAGTAGATTGGTTTGGTCCAAGAAAACAAGGGGCAGTTAAATACACAATGAGGAATTATATATGGCGCTCCTCTAGAGGCTGATCTGGATGTTTAAAACATCTGAACTTAGGTTGGTTGATTCATATTTTTACCAGTTGCAGTAATGATATGGTAATGTTTTTTTTAAAAAAAAAAATCCTGTAAACCCTTCATTCAGTTAGACACGTGTAGGATTTTATTGTGCTATTTTTTAATGTGAAATCTCGATGGCAATTTAATGTCATAAAATTGATTTGATGATAAAGGAGTATAACCGACCAAGTGTTGCCAAGAAAACTAACAAACAGTCTGTTTTCTACTATGCTTCTTCTGAGGATGCATATATTTTCCTCACAATTTCTGGTACTTTCCTGTTCCTTGGATCATTCATTGATGGCCTTGATCTTTCTTTGGATACATTTTCTCCTTTAGCAGATTTAGTTTAATGTAGCACTTTTAGGAAAGATAAATTGCTTTAGGGCCTGCTCCAGAACCAAGTGGGAAAAGGAAAGGGAAGGGGTGGGAAGAGAAGAGGAGTACACCCCAAATTTGGGTGTAATCACAAGTGCACCTCTCTTCTTATTTTTACATAAGAATTAAACTTCATTCTCTCTCATTCTCCTTGACTTCCCTTCAAATTTAAGTTTCTGGAGCAGGATAAAGACCTTGAACAGGGAAATGGCAGTTCACCTTCTCCCGTTCACCCCTTGTGGAGCAGACCCTTAGAGTACTTCCATTGAGCTTACTATTTCTTATCCTCCGTGATCCTTCCAAAGCAAAATTGCTTTTTAATCTGACATCTTATAAATTATAATTATCTAGCATGTGCATTGCATATATACTTTTTTTTTTTTCTTTTTTGGTTAAAACTGTAAAATGTCAACATTAATACTCCAAATCTTACAATATTTGCATCTGCAAGTATTGTTTGGATGTTAGGGAGTATAAAAGCTCTACAGACAAATCTGATATTAATTTGGCGTCTTTAGTAATATTGAAAACATTTGGGTTCTTTTCTTTTCTCCAGAAACATTACTTATTACTGTCTAAGCTGAAATTCATGCAAGAAATTTGCTAAAATACTTAATTTTTTATGTCGTTGTAATAGAATATATGTATATAAGGAAATTGTGACCTTTTGACATCGATCTGATGATGAATTCGCCAATATTTGAGACATTAATGTAGGGTTGTCAATGGTACTCTTTTAACCGTTTATTCTATCTGTATTTGATAAGACGGGTATGGATAAGGTTCTATTTTCGTTAAGTTATCGGGTATGGGTATGGATAAAAAAAAAATTCGTTAATTTATTGGGTAAGGGTATGGATAAGGCTATTTCGTATTCGTTAATTACCCATACCGTTAATCTTTATCATAACAAAAAAAATATAATCGTAAGATTCAATTAATACATTAATAACAAACTAAAATCCGAAAGATATATTTGTAACATTCAATTGATATGTTAATAATTAAACTAGGCAATTAAATTATAAGATTTGATTGAAATAATACTACGTTAAATTGGAAAGAAAAGATATAATGGTAAGATTCAATTGATATGTTAATTATATTTTTTTTCACTCACGGGCTACATTAATAAACTTTTTCAGAAGATCCTTTCTTCTCAGTTGTCATTTGAGAAAATATTGTATAATTAGTAATTAGTTATATAAATTTTTTTGGCAATTGACATGAGAAGAAATAGTATGATTTTATAATATTTAAAGTATTATTCAATGTTGCACTTTATTAATATATTTATCTGATAATATTTATTTATCTCTATTGTATAATATTTTTTCATTGAGTTATTAACATGATTATCCATTTTCTACTGTTACCTTACCCTTAACGTTAATTCTTAATGGATAAAATAGTGTACGGGTAAAGTTAAATTTTTACGCATAAAAATAGAGTATGGGTAAAAATTTTTTTAATTGGTACGGGTATAAAAAATGTCTATACCGTATTGTATCCTACCTATTTACAGCACTACATTAATGCGCTCGTGATAACCCGGAAAAACGGTGAGAGTTGGTGTTATAATTCTACTTTTTTTGTTGACTCTGCTCCCAGCCGAGGCCCGAGGAGACTTTTTGTCAGAATTGCTTTATTTATTGCTGTCGCTTTAAATTAGCTAGATCTGTGCCGTAACAGATGAGTCATAAATATTAATATAAACAAGTGCTCTATCCCCCTAATTACAGCATCATCTTCTTAATCTCTTATTTGTTCATTGATCAACTTTTATTATTTTTTACGTAATACACAGTATCAGGAGGAACTAATGATACAAAATATACTTATTACATATTCTCGCTACAAGAATTTATAATTTGTTGAACTACTCGCTCCATATGATGATTGTAATTTTACTATTGTAGCTAAAATTCTATCCAATTGAATGTTTGACTTGTCTCAGCCCTCAAAACGTGTTTGTACTTCATCCATTAAAAATAGCATTCCATAATAAATATATGGGAAAATATCTATACGTGATGATAAATTTTGCACAAAACCATATAACAGAGACTTGGAAAGAGCTTCAAAGCTACTTACTCAGCTTCTCTTTGTGGAATTCTCGCTACTTGGTCGACGGGAGATGAAAGATCCCAAAAATGGCGATCCTTCTTACCCTGCTCAAGGTATGTTCCCTTTGAACATTCTTTAATCGTTAGACTGGAGCAAAAAGAAAGAAGTTATCAAGATAGGACTTCCGTTTTTCGAACAGGTTGTCCCATGTTTTCTGATTTCTGTAGAAGCAATTTAGCAAGTATCAAGAAAAATAATCAAATTGTCATTGGGCAACCATGAAAGGGTCGAATTTGAGCTCTCAAACTGAATATTTGTAACAATTGCTTTGCTACAAAATATAACAATGTTTTTTCCAATTTTTTTTTTACCTACATATTGGATAAGTTAGCAATTAGGATGAGAATATTTTGTAATTTTTATTTTTGTGTGCGCATTTATTTGAGACAGGAGGACATTACCAAGGCCCCAAGGTGGAAGCGCCACCCAATTACTCACAATCAGCGAAGTCAGCGCCACAATCACAACGTCGGGGCACTCGCTTCTTAGAGTGTTGGTATAAACAATTTTACTCATTTTTTTTTTCTCTTTGGTATGACTTTTTTGTTTATTTATTTTGTTTATTGTTGCATTAAACCTATTCGTCTTTCTAACTGCATTTTTATACGCAACTTATTCTGCAGTATTGCTACATCGTGCTTTTTGTGCCTTCTTGATGGAGCATGCTCCTGCGATCCGTCCCAATTATGCATGTGATTGATTTTGTTGGCTACTGGCCTACTACAATAGATTTTACTTTTTGGGATGATGCATATTTGTGTGTTTTACTATTAGTATGTCTTACTATTTTATTTTATTTATTTTTTATTTTGATGCGGTGCCAATTAAGAAGCTCAGAAGGTGAATTTTTCAGACTTCTAAATGAGATTTTTCTCTGTAATGATTCATCTTGTAGTATCGTCGGTAGTAATTAAAAAAAAAACATTATGGCTCCGTTTGGATGCAAGAAGAAAAAGAGAAATAAGGAAGAAGGAAAGAAAAAAAATTATAAACAATTCAAACTCTTCACAAAATTACACACTTTTCAATATTTCTTCCTACACCTATCCAAACGGAGCCTATATGATTGTTGTCACATTGATGTTAATTTAATAGATTATACCAATTTGGTAGCAAATGCGTGTGCGCTACTGTATTTATGAACAAGTGGACCCTATTTTTCTGGAAAAATAAAGTATTGATGGGATGGTTATCGGTTTGCATGCTTATCTTTTGCTATCTAATCAACTCTTAATAATTTGGTCATTAAATATATCTATTCCTTTTCTTTTTACCCTCTAAAGAACCATTAATTACAAAGGTCTGATTTGTGGTCCTGTAATAGAACAACTAGATGCACGGCCCTGTGGTAAGCCATTGTTTCGGTAAAACCATTGCTAATGGATGAAATCTGCTGGCAAATTGGAGATGGAATTATGGAAAGAAGACTGGTGCACTGTGCCAGCCATGGCATGATTTATAGACCAACTTTACCTCCTCGAATAGGAACGAGATCCTTTGCAGTTTTTTTTTTTTTTTAAACCTGCACTGCAAGTTTTTCTTCGAGGCCGTCCGATCAATAATAGATGCCCCATATTTAATATCAAATTTGTCGAGATTCGTGCAGTCCGTAAAAGTTTACTCGTCGATATCAGAGAGACTATGGTACTTCCTAAAGCAAAGATTGGACAGAGTTTTATAGTTGTTTTCAAGATACAAAATTCAAATGATCGATTCAAACTATACAATATCTTCTCCATCATTTACAAAATTTTTAAATCAAAAATATTTTGAGCCCCCTATTTACAACTATTTTTAAAAATCTGAAAATGTAGTAAAAATACAAAAAAAAAATATAAAAACTTTACTTCTATTGATATTTCAATATGATGAACATATTGTATGGTTTTGATCGACCTTTTAAATATGAATAATAAATCTTGTGAAACATTGCGGTAAAACAAGCTTGGAAAAATTTTAGAACATAAATCTATCAGAAATTTTAGAATTGTGGAGACGAACTCTAGAGTCCAAAGGGTTTAGGCTTAGTAGAACTAAGACGGAGTATATGGGGTGTGAGTTTAGCGGGATACGACCAGTGGACGGAGATGTTTGTCTAGACGGGCAGGTAGTACCTATGAAAGATACTTTTCGATATTTAGGGTCGATGCTGCAGAGCGATGGCGAGATAGATGAAGATGTTAGTCACAGGATAAGAGCAGGGTGGGTGAAATGGCGACAAGCATCAGGCGTCCTATGCGATAAGAAAGTCTCGCAGAAGCTAAAAGGCAAGTTCTACAGGACAGCGATTAGACCTGCGATGTTGTATGGCGCAGAATGTTGGGCTACTAAAAGACGACATGTCCAGAAGATGAGTGTAGCTGAGATGCGTATGTTGAGGTGGATCTGCGGTCACACGAGGAAAGATCGGATTAGAAATGATGACATACGAGATATGGTTGGGGTCGCACCAATAGAGGAGAAGTTGATCCAACATCGTTTGAGATGGTTTGGACATATCCAACGCAGACCTCCAGAGGCACCGGTACGTATCGGAATTCTTAATCATTTCGAGAACACCCGGAGGGGGAGAGGGAGACCAAGATTGACATGGGAAGAAGCGGTGAAAAGAGACCTTAAAGAATGGAACGTCTCCAAGGAGTTGGCGATCGATAGGAGCGCTTGGAAGTTAGCAATTCATGTACCGGAGCCATGACGTAGGAACTTAGGGGTAGGAGCGATGCCATAGGTTTGTAGGTCCCTCTATTAGGTCACGGTCGAGGTCTAGGTTTCTACTATTACTATTATTATTAGAGATATTATTATTAGTATGGCTAGTCTTACTATTAGTGTATATATATATATATATATATATATATATATATATATATATATTTTGTTCTTGGATGTGTTCTCTTGTTGGGTTTCTTTCTAGCCTACCCCAACTTGTTTGGGATAAAAGGCTTAGTTGTTGTTGTTGTTGTTGTTGTTGTTGTTGTTGTAAATCTATCAGAAATAAATTCACAAGACCTTAAGATATAAAAAAAAAATCATTACCAATTCAATCATATTGGTAATATTAGAAAATATGTAAATTGGATTTAACTATACAAATTTAATTTGAACATAAAATATCATTTGTAAATTTAAATCGATGATTAAAAATTTAATTACATAATTTTAAGTTTTTAATAAATTATATTAATTAAGAAAACCCGTAAATGAAGTGGCAATTAACTAACAAAAATATTAAATTGCGACAGAATAAAATATCCAATACATAATTAATTAATTCTCCAAAAATCTAATTATGAAATCTGATTCATTTAGTTTTAGGCTGATCTTAATCGCTGAACTTTGAAAATTAAACCTAAATGAATGTCAGCCGTTGGATCCTAGACCCGGACGGTCGGACCCCTAATCCCAAAATGCCATTCTTTCTAGGAAAAATTGTCTGTACCCCCTCAAATGTTCTTCATTCGTCTATATGCCCCTCAAATCTTTAAACTCGCTTATTTACCCGTCTAATCATGTGGTTAACATATATATATATATACTCTTATTCATCTTTCTACTGACTTTCAAATCTTAAAAATACGAATTATTTATTTTGGACGAAAATTAATGCCCATGCCCATCTGGCCTCTTCTTCCTGCCCGGAAAACATTACTCTTTCATTCCTATTGATTAGAAACCTTGTATCTTTCCAAATCGCTACTGGTACTTATATACCAAATTGGTAAGAAATGTTTGCAATATCATAGAACACGTTTGTACCTTATCATTTGTATAATGCAACAAATAGATATATAACTATAATCATAAATGCAATTGCTTTCTTGTAATAGATTAACTGACGAAACTCTATGTGATCAGTATTTTATTGTCTGATGAAACTCTAAATTTTCTTCTTCCTTCCTTTTATTGATTTGTCCTCCAAAGTGAAGCAATTATATTTAGATCTGGTTCTGTTTCCTAACTTAATCTTTTTATCTATTTTTTTTTAAGATAAATTGGAGATCTAAGCCATCATCCTTTCATCGATTTAATTTATTTCGCTGATTTGGACCTTATATAGGTTCGATCTGGCATTTGTTTCAGGGTTGAGACCAATAGCTATTGGGTTACTGATACCGGTAAAGGGCTTGCCATTCAATAGGTACACGTGGCTTGTGACTCATAAGTACAACTCTTTCTCCAATGTTAATGAGCCATCTACAACCAAGAAGATACTGTCGTTAATCAATTGAGGGTAACTTAGACTGAATATTTTCCAATGAGGCAATGAAGAATTGATCTATTCTCAAAGAATTTTTTAAATACCAGTAAAGTTTTTCGTCTTTATTTTACTCATTTTAATATTCTTACCAGTATCTTCCTTACAGCAAAAATGCTTGAATTTGGCTTTATATTCCTTTTTTTAAAGGAGATGGTTTCAAATTTACTGAAGCAACCTGTATAACTCCTGTGGTTATTAGAATCTAGAATAATTTTCCATTTTTTCCTCCTTGTGGACTTAATCTGATTTTATTTTGGACTAAAATAACACATCAATTTTCTTTTTGAATTGTTGCCATGCTTTATTATTATTTTTGCCTAGACTAACGCATCAAATTTTACCTAAATTAATGCATGAATTTAATTGTCACCTTCTAAATCTGATTTTGAAGGTACATTTTTACTGACAAGCGACAACATATAACGAGTTGTGATGAAGTATTGGAACAGCAATATCTAATGGCTGCAATTGATGGAACGTACATACCAGCATTTCCAAACCGTAAGGACAATTTGTAGAATGCTCTAAGTGCAATCGAACCAGTCTCCCGTCTCACTCGATCTCTTCTTCTTCTTCTTATTCATTCGCTCGATCTTCTCAAAACCTTGTCAGTCCAGTACATCTTCTTCTCTCTCGATTCGAACCAGATTGAAGATCTCTGAATCTTGCCAGGCGAACCCAACCTTCCTCCACAATCTCTGTCTCCTTGCCCCTCTGGCCCTCTCTCTCCCCTGCACCATCTTCATCCACCCGATTTCAGCGCTCCTTGGAATCCTCTGCGTGTAGGTGAATACTAGCTCCTGCTCCTGGCCTCAAAGCTTATACTAGCTTCCTTCTTTTCAGGTTATCAGAGATAGATTATGCAAGCAACTCAAAGAGAAGATGTTTGGTTTGCAATTGAGTTTGTGAGGGTGCTTTTGTGTTTTTATGAATGCAATGCTTCTATAAATTTATGCTTCTATCGTGACAAATTGTTAAGCTTCTATAGCTATGTGTTTGTATTTATGATTGTTTGACTACTGTACTATTTGTTTGTTCAATTCCATCTATGATATTATCCTCTTCCACGATTCCATCTACCCAACTTGTGATATATGTAAAACCAGCTTGTAAGCACTTTAATTTGCAAACAAAATACTTGAAGAATGTGGTATATTTAACGTCCAGTTTTAGACTTCTTTAAAGTAGTTATTATAGCTTCTTGTATCTGATAATGGTATGGTATCAATAATCACTGGTCAATGTGCCAATTGGTGCCAGTAGTATACTATAGTTATTCAAGATATATCAACTTACAAAGTGTTGATTTTGTAGACAGAGGATTAGTATAATGTATAACGAATTTATTTAAAGTTAAATTAAATAGTGAAGCAATATAAAACTCATTAATAAATGGAGCCAAACAATTTCACTTCATTTTAATTGCTCAAGGTAATAGTGTTTTGAAATGTTGGAAAGCAATCATGTAATTCCAAACTACAGGGGATGATAATGGAAACATGATCCCAAAGCAACCTTAATATAACAAAAAACATTCCTGATTCAAATTCATGAGTACAAATTGCGAGTAAAATAGTTTGGTCACATATACAAAAATAACATCATCAAATGTATGCAAAAGAATTGCATAAATGTGCTTAATTAATTAATCAAACGTTTGCACAAATATGCTGAATCAAAATACTTCTATGGAGAAATCATGGAGTTTTCTCTGTATACTCTCTTCAATTCATGTCTTAGACGAATCCACTTGAGCGAATATTTCACTGATATATAAAAGGCCAAACAAAAATTAATGAACAAATTAAGATTAGAAAATAGACTGGAATAAAACCACATGTTAAAGTGCACTAGAAATGTTAAAGTGGTATACCTCGGTCATTTCTTTGCTGAATTCCTGCATTATCACAGCCATCTCGGGAGCTTTCATAAGTTTGTGCGTAAGTTTCAATTAAGGCAAACTTTTGTTAATAATTTTAATTGTTACTTCATTATAGACCTATTTGTATTTTATTTCAATTAAGGCCGAAGTTTACACCTGCATGCTAAAATACCAATTTGTATTATTAATTAGTTTAGAAATTAATATATATACTACAATGATTATTTTAATTCATCTCTCCATTATTTTTCTCAATTCACTATCCAAACAAGTTTTTTTTTTCCTTTCTGAAATAACATTTTTTTTTCTACTCTTTCTGGAATAACACTCTTTCTAATTTATCTTTCGGAAAGAATTCTTCCTTTATTATTCTCAAACCATCTAAATAAGACAAAAAAAAAATGCTCACGTGTTTTTTAAGAACAATCCAAATAATCATATGTTTGTACTTGATAGAATACGCTCGAGTCGGTGCTCCTTTTTTTTTAGTTTAATTAGTTTACTACTTGTTGCAGTTAAGTTGGTCGTTAGACTTTGCTATCAGTTTCAATTAGATCAGTTTATTTTATTAAAGTATCTCTTTGTATTTTCTTGCTTTAAAATATTTGGTGACCTTCCTTTTAAGTTCGACGTAATTTGCCTACGGGGTCTGCTAAATAAAAAATATAACGACGGTGGATGCCGCTTCGGCTGTCCAGCATTTTTTTTTTTTTTTGACATTCAGCACATGTTATCAACGTGGCGCACATGGTTTTAATTTGTTATTTTAGTGTAACCTGAAAAATATTCGTGAGGACTTCAAGTCAAGGTCAAGAAGAGTATGTATGCAAATATGCAATATATATAATAGAATGTAGAGACAAGTGCAACTCATATATAAATAGGCTCCCAGTCGCCAGCTATCTATCAGATTACCACAGTCCACAGTCAAGTGTGTCAAACAAAATAGATTAATTAAAAAGGTCCATGGCAAAATACGGAGTGCCGATCTCCTCCACCTCCCACCTTATCTTTCTTGCAACTATTTGCCTTCTCCCCATCTTACTACTGTTTGTATTTCGCAAAAGAACAAAATCCAAACAATGTTCTGCCTGTTTACTTCCTCCTGGACCGAAACCTTGGCCATTTATCAATAACATTCACCAGCTGATTTTCAAGAAGAAACCATTCTACCAATGGATTCATCGCTTTATGGAAGAGAAGAAAACCCATATTGCATGCGTCCGATTTGGTGACGTCCATGTCATACCTATCGTCTCCCCGAAAATTGCCCTCGAGGTTGTGAGAAAGAACGATGCGACTTTTGCTTCACGACCAACTTCGTTTGCCGCACACATGTTTAGCAAAGGCTATAAGTCAGCAGCCCTCACGCCATCTGGGGATCAATGGAAGAAGATGAGAAAAATTTTAACCAGTGAGATAGTATGCCCCAAAAGGCACCGTTTTTTCCATGACAAGCGGGCCGAGGAGGCAAATAACCTCATTCATTATGTGTTCAACAAAGCTAAGAGATTCGAGCAAGTCGACATAAGAGTTGTGGCCAGACATTATTGTGGCAACGTGATTCGGAAGTTGGTATTTAACAAGAGAAACTTTCGGAAGCCGGTTCATGATTGCGGTCCTGGAGCAGATGAAATAGAGCATGTCAATGCTTTGTTTACTTCTTTGGAATATCTATACGCCTTCTCTATCTCAGATTATTATCCGCAGTTGATTGGCCTTAACCTAGATGGCCACGAAACATTCATTAAAGCAGCGTGTGAAACTTTTAAGAAGTTTCATGACCCCATCGTCGATGAACGGGTGGAACTTTGGAGAGAATCAGAAAACGAAGAGCGAGAGCCTGAAGATTTCCTTGACATTCTGATAATGTTGCGTGATCAAGAAGGCAGACCACTGCTCACTCCAGACGAGATTAAGGCTCAATCAATTGTAAGAAAAAGTTTGGTTCTTCATTAATTAATTACGTATTAATTGTACATTAATTTCTCAACATTTTACATGGAATTCAGTCTCAAGCGCCTACATAAGCGTGCATATATAATTAATCTAAACTAAAGTTTGAAAAACTTCGTTACTAATGAATATTGCACGTTATAATTTCATCAGGAGATCATGATTGCCGCTGTGGACAATCCATCTAATGCAGTTGAATGGATATTAGCGGAGATGATGAAAAACCCTGACATCCTTCAAAAAGCTGTCAATGAAATAGATTATGTTGTTGGTAAGGATAGACTAGTACAAGAAGCAGACATCCCTCGGCTCAATTACTTAAAAGCTTGCATACGAGAAGCATTTCGCCTTCACCCTATGGATCCATTCAACGTTCCTCATGTGGCAATGGAAGACACCAACCTTGCTGGTTATTTTATCCCTAAAGGAAGCCATGTGCTATTAAGTCGGGTAGGCCTCGGCCGAAACCCGGACATATGGCACGAGCCACTGGATTTTAAGCCAGAGAGACACTTGGATGTTGGAAGGTCTGACGTGGTACTTTCAGAGCCAGATGTGAGGTTTATATCGTTTAGTACAGGCCGGCGTGGATGCATTGCACTAAACTTAGGGACAGCTATGACGGTTATGCTACTTGCAAGGCTTCTTCAAGGGTTCAGCTGGAGCATGCCCCATGGCTTGTCTACAATTGACCTTGTTGAATCAGATAAAAATCTTAAACTTGCGAAACCATTAGTTTTGCAAGCTGAGCCTCGTTTGCCATTATGCATGTATACGCCTGAAAAATGTCTGGAGGCCGCTGTACCAGACCGGTCCTGCTAGTCCCAGTGATAGAGATAGAAATTTCTTCATTTTTTGTGTTTACGTACATTAACTGTAGTACGAATTGTAACCACATATGTAATTAAGTAACTTACATTCTTTTAATGGAACTTTGTTAGGCGCATATTTCGCCAACTCATCAAAACGAAAAAAAAAAAGGGAAGATGTCTCAGACCTTCTCAGAGTGGGAAAGTTTACATACTTAATTAGCATACTTAGTTGAGTTCGTTATTAGATATTTTCATTATTTTGTTTTTGCACGTGGTCTAATGATTTAGTGATAAGAGTATTTAGATCGGGTTTAAAGAGATTAATAATTCAAATTCCTAATGTATTTTTAATTTTAAAACAATTATGAATAAAGTAACGACTTCCTTTTTTTGAACTTTTCTTTTTGTTCCTAATTAGCAAATTTTAATCTCTTTGAATGCTTGGCCTTTTGATACTTATTTTCGTCTCTCATACATTTCGATGCCATGACAAAAAGGGATCATTGGTTGGTCCTTGGAAGTTCTAACAAATTGCTTTAGCTTCTTCAATGTGCGTCGAGTTCGGACTAGCTTTCTTCTGGGTACCCGACCAATTCAAACCAACGAGACACATCGTGTCTAGGTTTGTGACAGTGCGTGCAAACTACTCCGTTCACCAGGAGCTTCTTTTAACTGAGTCACATCGCCTTTATTGATTTGTACATCATAACCAACAACATCTCTTCTATCTTCATGACTACGCACAATTGATTTGTGTCGTTCTTCTTGTATGGTCATAGAATAAATCCAACTTAAGTTAGGAAGGGGAGCTTGAAGGTTTTAGTCGGTCCTTGACCTATATGCACATCTATCCTATAACTATGCATAGAATTTAGATGTACCGCAGCGGAAGTTGATCGATTGCCTAGACTCTTCTCGAAGCTTTGCTGCAACCCTTGTCTTGCGCTCCAAGTCTTCCTTCGCACGCAACTGATACACCACAACCTCAGGCAAGGGCTTGGCGTTACCCTTCACGAATCCAAGTGCCGGTCGACTCGTGCGTGTGCTTCCTATTGCTCTCCAAGAAATAGGATGGCTCCTCCCTCTTTCTGATCTCTCTCTGGACTCTCTAGGATGGTGGTTAACTCAAAAGTCACAAGTTCCAACCTTAGAGACGCTTCAGAAGATAGGGGTATAAATAGCCAGCCTGGAAACAGACCTTTCAGATTCATAACTGTTGTCTGGAACGGTCCGGTCCAGAGTTGGACCGGGCCGTCCCAGCTGGTTGGACCGGGCCGTTCCAGTGTTGGACCGGGCCGTCCCAACCACAACAAGGCTATTGGTTTGCCCAGCAAACCAGTCCGTTCCAGAAGTTGGACCGGGCCGTCCCATAATTGGACCGGGCCGTTCCAACCATAATAACATGGCTCCACACACTTTTTCTAACATCTCCCTCTTGGAGACATTGTTGCCAAACACAGAGTCAGACTTCATACGGCAAATGGACCGTGCGACCAGCGCATACACCTGTCAAGCGGGAGCTAAAACGCCTCACCATAACAAAGTTAAGGCCAGCGAGAAAGCATCTACCCTTTTATAAAAACAGTTAGATAATTGTGTATACTAGTACCTTAGATACATTCAAATTTGCACTAGATTGGACATTATCGACCGCTCAATGATACATGTCCTTTCCTTTTCAGTCTTAGTCCGCTGTATGTTCCCAACCTCAGTCCAAATGACGAGTTTGGTGGATCCTGAACACCAACAAATCTCTCATTTGTGCAAATCGAATCTGATCTTTCTTTTGTCTCATGAAAGTCAGAACAAAACCAGTCGCTTTCCCAGCAATGCCCCGACAGGCGGAATATGCATCACCATAGGGTACACACCAAAGTAGCAGGCACTGATCCTGCCCCTCATGACATAGTCAAAAGTCAAAGGGTACGTAATTGTGGAACTCACACAATGGGGAGTCATACAGTCTTGGTCCTGGAACCACTCAACCCATCTTCCAAGAGTCGCCTAGCACATGTGGTATGAGCACATGTTACAACGAATTATCTGCACCAACAGACGTGTGTTCTCATTCGTTGTACGAGTCTAGATTCAGTTTGCAAACCAAGTGTCTACGGTCTAGAGCACTCCTTATTGCAACTAATCCTGAGATTCTCCACTTAAACACTCCCAGAGTTTTAAGGAGATTCTCACCTCGGCTTTAATTTGAACTATATGATTGTTGGGGATACAATCATATCGGATCGCCTAAAAGAAGACAAGCCTCATTTCAGTCCCAGACTGAAGCGACATTGAGTTTCGACCATCCCAGGTGGTTCCTTAGTCCTTGACTAAGCGCACATAACTCAATCTAGTCTCATCTCTACATGCCCTTGGCATTAGAGGCGATTTCTCGTGTGAGCGAGACAATCTCAAGTTCAAATACACACTACCATCCATGCTAACATTTAATTGAACAATAACAGGCAATTCAATATAAGAATGAATGCAAATGTCTTAATATATATCAATAAAACATAATTGTTCAAACACATACACACATACACAAGTCTGAAAAATTGGACCGGACCGTCCCAGATTCCGGACGGGCCGTCCCAGCCTAAAACAGGCCACGCCCCAGCTGTTTTTCAGTGTTCAGACGGTCCTGCTGAAATCCGGACGGGCCGTTCCAATCCTAGGATCCGCCTGCAGATCTCAAACCCATAATTCTAACCATCTTAAGGAACTGCATCCTAGCTATGGCCTTTGTAAATGGGTCTGCCACCATCTCTTCGGTGGAAATGTGCTCTAACACAATCTTTTTGTGTTCTTGTCTGTCTCTAACAAAATGATATCTCATGTCAATATGTTTGCCTTTTCCATGATACTTGGGGTCTTTAGAGAATGCTATAGCAGCAGTGCTATCACAATAAATAGTCAAAGGTCCGATGGGCACCTTGACCACCCCCAGTTCCTTTAGGAAACGCCTCAACCATATTGCCTCTTGGGCAGCCGCAGAACATGCAACGTACTCGGCCTCCATGGTGGATAAAGCAACACACGTTTGCTTTTTACTAGCCCAAGAGATTACACTCTTACCAAACATAAAAATGAAACCTGAAGTGGACTTGCGCTCATCCAAGTCTCCACCCCAATCAGCATCCGAATAGCCGACTAAATTCAGGTCTCTGCCTTGGTAGCATAGCACATAGTCAGATGTGCCCTTGAGATATCTCAAAATCCTCTTGACTGCTTGCCAATGAGCAAATCCAAGATTCGATTGAAATCGGCTGACAAGACTCACCGCATAACATATATCGGGTCTTGTACACATCATGGCATACATCAAGCTACCAACTGCACTTGAGTACTGCACTTTTTCCATCTTATCTTTTTCCTCCTTTGTCTTGGGACATATGTCACTGCTCAAGCTTGTGTTCTTGTCAATAGGAATGTCAACCGACCGACATTCAGCCATGTCAAATCGTTCAAGAATCTTCTTCACATAAGTTTCTTGAGATAAACTGAGAAACCTCCTGGTTCGATCCCGAGTTATCTTGACACCTAGCACAAAGCTAGCTTCACCCATATCTTTCATGTCAAATGTAGAGGACAACCAAGTCTGCGTTGAACCAATCAGCGACTTGTTGTTACCTGCAAGCAATATGTCATCCACATACAATGTCATGATCAAGAACCCACCCATGGACCTCTTTACATACACACAATGATCCTCCTCCATCACCTGAAAGCCGTTTGACAAGACAGCTTGGTGGAATCGGAGGTTCCATTGTCGTGATGCTTGCTTGAGACCATATATGGAACGGCGAAGTTTGCACACCTTGTGCTCCTTTCCATTAATCACAAACCCTTCAGGCTGTGCCATATATATCTCCTCTTGCAATTTTCCATTGAGAAATGCAGTTTTCACGTCCATTTGGTACAGTTCTAGATCCATTGCAGCGACAATTGCTAGGATCAAGCGGATAGAGGCAAACCTAACCACAGGAGAAAAGGTTTCCTCATAATCCACTCCCTCTACTTGGGTGAATCCTTTTGCAACCAAGCGAGCTTTGTAACGCTCAATTGATCCGTCACTTTTACGTTTGACTTTGAGAACCCGTTTGCTTCCAACAGCCTTACGCCCTTGTGGTAAGTCAACTAAGTCCCAGACTTGATTCTTCTTCATGGAATCAATCTCCTCTTACATGGCCAGCAACCATTCCTTAGAGTTAGAGCCAGAAAGTGCTTCTCGCACATTCTTTGGTTCATCCAAATCGATAGCCTTAACAACCCTATTGCGTTTAGGCTTATCATCCTCTTTCGGTACAACCAAACCATCCAAAGCGGCCATGAACATTTCCCCCCCTTCGATCTGAAATCTTCGGCGGGGTACTCTTTCCCGTTCAGACCTACGAGGTTTTGCTTCAACCTGTCTGTTTTCAACGTTGGGACGGTCCACCCCAGACCTGGGACGGTCCGTTCCAGTCAGATCGGGAGAATAATCTCGCAGCTGGGACGGTCCGCCCCAGCCTTGGGACGGTCCGTTCCAACTGTCGAGATTGACTCGTTGAGTTCCCTCTTCTGCAATTGACCTGGTCTCAGGAGGTTGAGCCTCCACCTCTTGACCAATATCAATATTGACAGAAGGAATGTCCTCATAGAGTCCTTGCATTCGTGAAACCTCATTTTTCTTTGGAAAGTCGCTCTCAAGGAATGTTGCATCCCTCGACTCTATTTCCGTGACAGTCCCGCTCAGATCCTCTCCAACAAACACGTGGCCCTTGGAAGTTTCAGAGTACCTTATAAAGATACACTTCCTCCCTCTCGGACCAAGCTTCCCATGTTTGTGAGACGGATCATGGACATAAGCCAAACAACCCCATGGATGGAGATTACCCAAATCCGGTTTTCGTCCAGTCCATAACTCATAGGGGGTGGCTGTCACGGACTTCGAAGGGACACGGTTCAGAAAATATGCAGCTGTCAATAGCGCATCTCCCCAATACGAAATTGGTAGACTTGCTTGTGCCATCATAGATCTAACCATTTCCAACAAGGTCCTATTACGCCTTTCAGCAACACCATTTTGTTGTGGCGTGTAGGGAGTTGTCAACTGATGAACGATTCCCTTTTCATCACACAAGCTCTTGAATTGATCTGAGAGGTACTCTCGACCTCGATCTGTCCTAAGAACTTTCACAAGTCCATTTTGTTGATTCTCAACCATCGCCAAGTACTTTGTGAAGCAACCTAGTGCCTCTGACTTGTGGGAGATCAAATAGACATGACCAAACCTTGTGTGGTCATCTATAAATGTGATGAAATAATAGGCACCATGTCTGGCCCTAACACTCAAAGGACCACAGATGTCCGAGTGTATCAATTGCAAAGGAGTTGTGGCACGAACATCCTTACCAAAAGGCTTTCGGGTAGCCTTACCCGCTAGACAATTCTCACATGTAGGCAAGGAGACCTTGGTTAAGGGACCCAACAGTCCAACCTTAGCCAATCTAGTCATCCTTTCCTGCCCTACATGACATAATCTAGCATGCCATATCATCATGTTATCATTCACATTAGAAGAAGAAACATTATAAGATAGAGAAGAGCCATCAATTGTGTCTAAAACCATGAATTTATCATTAAGAAATCCATTGCCAATCAACATAGAATTCTGATACAATTCAACACAATTGTTCACAAAAACAACACTCAATCCAGTTTTGACAAGAACTAAAACAGATACAAGACTTCGCCTCACATCAGGCACATACAAAACATCATGGAGAATTAATCTATGTCCGTTGCGAAACATAAGCTCACATGTGCCTATGCCGTGCACTTGGACGCTACTATTATTTCCCATGAAAATCCGTTTGCTTCCTGCCGGTATGCGACGATAGTCCAGAAATGCCGCTCGATCCCTAGCTATGTGGTCAGTTGCTGCAGAATCAACAGTCCAAACAGGAGTGTTATCAGTAAGCATAAAGCAACTGGACACAAATAAAGCTGAATCACAAGCAGATGAGTTCTGGATGGTCCGTTCTGCATCAGAACGGTCCGTCCCAGACTCTAAGGGAATTGGGACGGTCCGTCCCACTTTGGAACGGTCCGCCCCAAAAGGTTCAGAGGGTACCTTTTTCGGCTTCGTGCAATCACGAGCGAAATGTCCCACCTGATCACAGTTGAAGCAAGCCCCCTTGGGCTTCTCCTTCCCTTTGCTGCGCTTCTTGCTGCGCTTCTTGTCAATCTTGGCATTGGCCACGCCATTGCCACCCGCATTTTTCTTGGAACCAGAATTCTGCCTCGGTTTCCTTTGCGAGTTCTTACAGGCGGCAATCATTGCCTCTCCAGCCGCCTTATCGGCTCTCTCAGCCAATAAGCGGTCCTCCTCCAACTCCACATGACGCGCCACCTCATCAAAGGTGCGTATATTGTCATTGTGAGTCAAATTGACTCTCATGTGCTCCCATGAGCGAGGTACAGAGCGGATAATAGCTTGCACTTGCTGCTCATTCGAGAGGACATGACCCGCTTGCTGCAACTCACTAATCATGTTAGACATGGCTAAGATATGCTCCCTCATAGAGTGCTCAGGGCGCTTCTTATAGCCGTCAAACCTTAGTGTAAGTTGACGGATCCTGGTGGTTGAAGTACCACCATACTGGAGCTTGACCGCCTCCCACAAATCTTTTGTGGTGCGGTGCCTCTCAAACCTGAGGAGAAGATCATTGGACATGCTACTCAGCAACGTTATGCGAGCGGCACGGTCCTTCTTCCTGAAATCCTCATTGGCCTGAACTCGCCTTGGATTGGTCCTTTCGGCTTCAGTGAGTTCTTTTGTGAGTGGCTCATGCAAGTCCTGCATCTCAAGGAGAAATTGAACCTTACGATGCCAAACATCGTAATTGTTGCTCGTCAGTTTCTCACCAGCATTGAGATCAGCGACTATGCTCTTATTTGCCGACATCTTTCTACAAAATAGAGACAAAGCACATGTATGCATGTTAGCATCAACACATATGATATAACTCCAAGTTATAACATCCAGTATACCTCACTGCACAACCCTTGAATCGATCCAAAAGATGATGCAACCTAGCCACAATGATCAAGAGATGACAACCAGGGCCATCAATCAAATCACATGAACTAAGTGCACCACCTTCCAACCAACTCGATTGGCGCGAGGTTCAGACATTGGTTAAGATACCCAGATCTTAAAATCCAAAGTCACCCGTTGTGTGCTTTTGGTCTACATGCGAGTCAGAAACCATAAAGGCCTACTCAAGCATGTAACCATTTGTGAGAGGTCTATAGACCTACCATCACTCAACTATGCAAGAATGCATGTAATAACCACTGAGTTATCTAGAGGATAAGTCAGAAACCATGTTGGACATATAGGTATGTTCATAATTGGTCAGGTCAAACCACAAGTTTACACAATTTTGTTCTGTCAGACAATTGGAACGGTCCGGTCCAACATTGGAACGGTCCGTCCCAGATACAAATTACAGACTGGTTAAGGGTTTCCAGCCTGGAACGGTCCGTCCCACCTCTGGAACGGCTCGTCCCACTGCTGGGTCGGACCAGCCTGCACGCCGTCCTGTCAGCAATGTCCTGGGACGGTCCGTCCCAGAGTTGGAACGGTCCGGTCCAGACGTTGCTGAAACCCTGATTCTGGCATTTCCAGCGATGGAACTCTTCAGAAGTCAGTTTGCTTTACCAGTATGGTTGTTATACCCTAAATCGACCTTTCTACAGTATTTGCTATAAGATCTATCATTAATAATGAGATCTAAAGACAAAAACTGATTATATATCAAAATTAGAGTCTCCATTAACAACCAAAACTCAGACCAGAACAAAACTACCAATATTCATGGTTTCTAAGGGTTAAACAGTACCAAAACTTTGAAAAGAACCTTATGGCTCTGATACCAATGAAGGTTTTAGTCGGTCCTTGACCTATATGCACATCTATCCTATAACCATGCATAGAATTTAGATGTACCGCAGCGGAAGTTGATCGATTGCCTAGACTCTTCTCGAAGCTTTGCTGCAACCCTTGTCTTGCGCTCCAAGTCTTCCTTCGCACGCAACTGGTACACCACAACCTCAGGCAAGGGCTTGGCGTTACCCTTCACGAATCCAAGTTCCGGTCGACTCGTGCGTGTGCTTCCTATTGCTCTCCAAGCAATAGGATGGCTCCTCCCTCTTTCTGATCTCTCTCTAGACTCTCTAGGATGGTGGTTAACTCAAAAGTCACGAGTTCCAACCTTAGAGACGCTTCAGAAGAGAGGGGTATAAATAGCCAGCCTGGAAACAGACCTTTCAGATTCATAACTGTTGTCTGGAACGGTCCGGTCCAGAGTTGGACCGGGCCGTCCCAGCTGGTTGGACCGGGCCGTTCCAGTGTTGGACCGGGCCGTCCCAACCACAACAAGGCTGTTGGTTTGCCCAGCAAACCAGTCCGTTCCAGAAGTTGGACCGGGCCATCCCATAATTGGACCGGGCCGTTCCAACCATAATAACATGGCTCCACACACTTTTTCTAACAGAGCTAAACTCAAAATTTGAGTTCGGACTATTCCAAAAATTGTGTCGTCAAGTCCCATCAAGAATTGATGAACTTTTTCTTCTTCCTTCTATTTGAGAAATTCTCCAATGACATTACACTTGTAACCTTGGCATATACAAACCTAAATTCTGACATAACTACTCAACTCATCCCACATACACTTGAGACAAATGTATGTAATACGTCACAACTGATTGTCCTTGTTGCTTAGCAACAGCTATATCTAATTTTAACTGATATATTCTAGTAGCGTTTCCAACAAAAAACCAATCTCTCAAGTCATCCCAAAGTTCTTTATTCAAAATAAGCTACACTTAGCTTAAGGTTGGAATCAATGGAATTAAACAACCAAGAGACCAATATGTGATTACAGATTTTCCATAGATCAGATTCAGATGTCAAGAGACCAACACGTGATTACAGATTTCCCATAGATCAAATTCAAGTGCTTTAGAGGGTTTAATAATTGTACCATCAAGAAATCCCAATTTATTCTTTGCCCGGCATGAATTCTTCATGCATGGCCTTCACCTACAAATCATAATTATTCTCTTTCAGATGCATGAACTGATTGACATACCTAGATTATCGGAGGAATTCAAATAGAAAGGAGAGATATTGTCAATGACCTTCTTGACAATTTTATCACATTTAGATTTTTCTGAATTTGGGTCAGCCATCAAGACGATCGAGATTGAGCAACATCGCTAAACCTTTAAACTTGAAAATTCAACTGTTAAAATTACAAACGGTCGATCCGAACCGTTCAATATGTCTCTATATTAAAATATCCTTGAAACTTAAAATTTATATTTTTTCAAATTTTCAAAATTGGAGGGTTTATAAATTTTTTTTAGAGTCAGGGTTTATAATATTTTAGACTGAGCATTTTCAAAATTTTCAAAAAAATAGTAAAAAATTAAAAAAATATATATAAAATTTGGCTCCCAACAGAGATTTTATTATGGAGAACATTTTGAGCCGTTCGAATCTGCAATTTTAATCTAAAAAATTTTATCATGTTGGACAAGTGCTTATGTCTAACATGTTGAACACTACTCCCAAAGAATTTTGTATTAATTGATTCTGTCTTGCGGATTACACTAGCTAGGTCCCCTTTCTTATATATAAAATACACCAAATATCTTTCTATATAAAACTCTATACTATATTCATAAATATTGCTATTTAAGCTATTTCCAAAAATATTAACCAGACTCAATATTTTACAGATGCTACTGACATTTCATACAATTCATTACAGTAATTTGGTCCGATTGAACCATACATCTCTTCGCCATAATGAAATCACACCAAATATCCTTACAACCACATAATAACGTCAAAGAAAATCAATTATCGCTGGCTCGAGGGTTTCGAACTTTCGATCAGAGAAATCCACGAAATGGAATTCTGAATCCAATTTATGGCTCCGTTTGGATAGGTGTAGGAAGAAGGAAAGAAGGGAAGAAGTATTGGGAAGTGTGTAACTTTGTGAAGAGTTTGAATTGTTTATAATTTTTTTTCTTCCTTCTTCTTTCTTCTTTTTCTTTCTTTCTATATCCAAACACACCCTAGGGAGGAAAAGATCGGAAGGGGAAGAGCGCTGGGCTGGGCTGGGCTTGGGCTGGATGCGCGCGTAAGGAGACGAGATGGCAAGACGACGGTTTCGCTGAGATGACAGCAGTAAGGATAGGCATCCTCTACCCACCTTTTAGATTGGTATAATGCCGATTTCTGATCTGAACCGTTAAATTTAAGCTTAACAGTTAAGGAAATTCCGTATATGTAACAGATTGATAGACCCGAAAAAATTTTAACCGTCGAAATTAGATTTAACGGTTCGGATCAAATGTTGGCAAGAGGATACGGACCCGGATATCCCCTTGAACACTTATTAACTCGTATCGCAGGAGAAATTGATTTCGACTCGCCTCTAGTGAGTTCGCTGCAAAATAAAATAAAAAAAAAAAAAAACCACAGCTTTGGGACATCTGGCGGGAGTGAGCAGCGAGTGGCAGCGCACTCCGCCGTCGAAGCCGAACTAACCTTCTCTTATTATCACCTCTCCAAAGACTTCGAAACAGTCTCCCTTTTCCACTCGTTGACCCGCGAAGCACCACACCGCACCAACCCCACCGCCTCTCCCTATATCTATAATATATTTATATTTTTACCATTTGGATTTGGATGAATCCTTCGCACTTCTTCTTCTTTCCTCAACAAACCCGATTTTTTCTTTCGCAATTCTCCAATCGGATTACATCCTTCTCTCGCACTCGCACTGCCTCTTCCTCTGCCTTCTTACCCTTTCGACGATCGCTTTTTACCTCTCCGCTGGTTACAATGCCTCGTAATCGGGTAATTTCTTCTACTTTAGTGTTGATTTGGTTAGATATAAATTTTCTGATGTTTAATGTTAGCGAAAACATCATCAAGTTTTTGAAATTTGTAGTGTAAGATGTGATTGTATGGTTTTTATTTCCTAAACCCTCTGTCTAAAACCCCTAAAGGATGTTGGATTTAGGTTGGATTGAATCTTTGTTTGGGAATTTACTCCTGCAATTTGACTTTGTTGTTGCTTAGTTTTTTCTGTGAATGCGAAATTGAAAATCAAATAGGATTTGGACCTGGGATTATGATTTTCTACTATATATGTCCATTTGCTGGTTGTCACAGACCATTTTAGTGTGAAGAAAGATCAATCTGAGGAATTAGTCTCAAAATTGAGACGGATACTTGGGATGATTATTTTAAATTTAAACAAATCTAAAATGTAATGTCCCGACCAAAAGAAAGTAAACTGTGCTGTGATTATGCTGCTCCTTCTATTGCTGTGGTATCTTTGTACTTACGTTGCTTCTTCTTAGCATGTAAGCATGATCAATGAATGATTGAGTAATTACTAGCTTTAACTACATTTGGAGTCTATTCTTAAGTCATGATCTAAATATAAATGCATCAGGTGACTACTAGCTTAAAACAATGATCAAAACAAGGCACGGTCTAGTATTTCTGTTTTGTGTATTTATATAATGAGTAAACCTTTCATCTCCATTTCAAATTGATAGGGGAAGCAGCGGCAGCAGTGGAGGGAGAAGCACGAAGAAACAGCTCAAGTTGTTTCATCCCCATCTACCTCTGCCCAAATATCAGAAGGGCTGTCTTATATCAGTTTGTCAGAAGCTGCCAGTCAATCCTGCCCAGAATCTCCAGCCCAATTTACAGGCACCCCAACAAGAAGGGATAAGGAGATATGGGTGCCTAAAGCTGGGTATGCAACTAGTGCCTCAACTATGGCTGTGGAGAGGAAAAAAGAGCCAGTTGTGAGTCCCGTTAAACTAACCGAGCTGTTCAAGGGGCCGCTCGGGGCTGATTTTAATGAGGATGGAAATACCTTTGCACGTGCGCAAGTCAGAGCTACGTTCTATCCCAAGTTTGAGAATGAGAAATCAGATCAAGAGGTATGCACAATCGTACTGGTAAATGTTACATCCTTTAAGACAAAACTAATCTGCACTCTTTTTTCCAGATCCGAACAAGAATGATTGAGATGGTTTCACAAGGCCTGGCTACATTGGAGGTGCCTATGCATATTCATGTGTCACCAGTTTGTTCATGCATCATTCATCAGCATATCATTTTATACTTCTGAAATTTGTTAATTGTTGCTAACAGGTGTCACTCAAGCACTCAGGCTCTCTTTTTATGTATGCGGGCCATGAGGGTGGTGCCTATGCCAAGAATAGTTTTGGAAATATGTAAGAAAGACGCTTATCTTGATTTCATTTTTCATCGTTTGTACCTTGACTTACTAGAAGAGGTGCAATTGGCTGTAGATATACTGCTGTTGGAGTGTTTGTATTAGGACGCATGTTCCGTGAAGCTTGGGGCAAGGAAGCACCAAGAATGCAAGGAGAGTTCAATGATTTTCTTGAGGTATCAACATCTTCTTTATAGAGTATTTTGGGATGGTGTGAATTATTCTACAAATTTTTATCTTTATACATCAATATCTATAGTGCCAAATGCAAATTCTGTAAAACATCCAAAAGTTGTTGAAATTGGTTTGTCATTGTTGGTTTGGTTTCTATTTGCATTGGAACAGGCAGTGCAATAACTTTTCACTTGTTAGAATATTTTCTGTAATTAGGATACTTCTAATTAAGGTTCGTCTTAAGAACAGAGTTTTCTTTTTCTTTTATATCTATTAGAAAAACTGCATGTGCATATCAATGGAGCTGGTCACTGCTGTACTTGGCGATCATGGTCAAAGACCAAAAGATGATTATGGTATGCAAGTTGTTTTCACTTTTCACCAAAGTTCAGATCTTCACCTGAGCTAGACCTGATGTGATGAGTGCGAGTAAAATTAAGGGTTGGCATCCAATGACATTGGCTTAACTTGACAATCTTGACAGCAGTTCCTCAAATCAAGTCAAAAGATTTTTTAAAATAGGGAAAAAAAATTATGGACATTTTATCAGCTTTGTAGCTCAGTTTTGTATCAAAT
The DNA here is from genome assembly GCA_028095005.1 of Rhynchospora pubera. Lineage (NCBI taxonomy): Eukaryota > Viridiplantae > Streptophyta > Magnoliopsida > Poales > Cyperaceae > Rhynchospora > Rhynchospora pubera. The sequence continues at coordinate 73,851,169 of CM051462.1, forward strand.
TTCTGCAAATTGAGTGTCATTTGATATTATGTCGAAGGATATTACATATGGGATGTTGCAAATTTCAGCTCATTAAAACTGGAATAAATGTCATCATTCCATGGAAATGTTATGCATAAAGTATATGTGATATTCCAAGTTTTGGATTTTGAAATTATAATTAGTTAATTTTTGACGATTGTCATAATTTTTCATGGACCAACTTGTTTGAACAAGCTATTTTAGTTCTTCATTCTTCCAAACACAAAGTTATTTTTGATGGTCGTCAAGATTTTCAAGTTAACTTGTTTCAATGGATCCCTAACCTAAAAGTAGCATGCTAGAGACTACTTCAAAATAGCTACCTTTAGTGCAACCAAATCACTCTTTGGAAGAAAATGCTCTATATTCTGGTAAGATATATTGTTTGTGATGTTTGTATTGTTTTCCATTTTGCAGCTGTGGTGACAGCAGTAACAGAACTGGGGGTTGGTAAACCCAAGTTTTTCTCAACTCCTGAGATAATTGCTTTCTGTAGGAAATGGCGCCTGCCCACTAACCATGTTTGGCTGTTCTCTACAAGGTAATTGATCTATTCCTCCACTATTTGTCTGAGAATATCAAATGGTAGGGATAATTATTCATCCTATCAAAAGTTATGTCCCTATCAAAACTTTTTTAGTCTTATTGCTCCATTTAAATCAGACAGCATTTGATATGTCCCTATCAAATGGATTTGTATGTATTTACTTTAGTTAGGGTTTGCAAATTTGTGAGAGTGTGGTTAAATGAGAATTTTACTTGAAATTGATGAGTTAAATGAACATTGATAAATACTGTCCAACCAAATGAAGAAGTGCTGGAATCTGAAATGTTTTAGGATGCATGAGGAACATATGAAATAATGTTTAGTTTGTATGAGCAAATGAGGAACTTTGAGGTTTGGATGGAAAATAAGAAATAATGAATGTTTAATAAGTTACTACCGTGGTCAAGCATAAACTGCTGTTTTCCCCCCTTTTACAGTCAAAATGTGCCATAGTGGTACAGTTTAGAGTTCCATGAGAGTCAATCTTCTTTTTTATTGAGACCTTACACTAATTATTGTATTCACTATTTATCAAATATAGGAAATCTGCAACTGCCCTTTTTGCTGCCTACGATGCACTATGTGAAGAAGGAACTGCAACAACAGTCTGCAAAGCTCTTGATGAAGTAGCAGATATATCTATACCTGGTAAAATGAAATGTTTTTTTCAAACAGGGCTTGCTAGAGAATTTTGCTTGGGCTCACTAACACTAACAGTTGATTACTTTTACAAGTGTAAAGGATGCTTTGTGTAAAGTGTGAACCATATACAAAATAATTAAATAACCAACCTTCAGTGATGTTACAAGTTGGTGAAGTGTAAACCAAATGTTAGCAATACTAGAGGTTGGCGAAGTGTAAACCAAATGCTAGCAATGCTATAGGTTGGCGAAGTGTAAACCAACTGCTAGCAATGAAAAGGTTGGTGGCATGCTATCGATGGGTGACCCCAGGGTGAAATTGCTCAAGGGAATTGCTAGTAGGCCTTCATTTGATAAATGGAGGGGACGTATTGACAACAATTTTTTTTTTTTTTTTTTGAAAAAAGGTGGGGGCGCCACCTAGTTCATTTTTTGAAAATGAAACGAGATACAAAACCACTGAACGGAAAAACTAACACATCCAACAAAGATGCGTCCTTCTACAACTACTCAAACCAACCAAATCAGGGGATAAACTTTTAACGCAAAGATTGACAACAAAAATTATTTTGATAAATGTGTAAGCGTACAAAATTTGTTGAAATTCAGAAATAGAATTTTGAATATGTTTTATCTTTTGGATACACTATGCATATTTTATGGTCGCTGATCAGATGCTGATAAATTAATCTATTAATTTTGTGGTCACACATCCATTTTTGCCCCCCTTTTTATTTTCTGTCAAAGGTTCAAAGGATCACATAAAGGTACAAGGTGAGATATTGGAAGGTTTAGTTGCGCGTATTGTAAGTCGTGACAGCTTGGTACACATGGAGAATGTGTTGAGAGAGTTCCCACCACCACCTTTGGATGGAGGTAACTTCATGTTGGTATACTCTTTTGTAATTTTAGTATCTCCTTTCACACAGTTTTTCAATTCATATTATATTTGTTGTTAGGAATCAATAAGGTATACATTACAACATGGCATTCCTAAGTTTATTTGTATCTTATTGATGTAAGGTTAACATTGTTTATTCTAAATGTGTTGTCCTTGATGCGGTTGAAATTATCCAATATAATTTTTTTTTCCCTATTGAAAGCAATGGAGTTAAGTTGGCAAATGCAAGACAACTATATGCACATTTCTAGCTTTATTTTGTATTTAAATTTGCTTTACTCATTCTAGCTTATTATCTGTCTAGTCGATGAGGATTTGGGCTCAAGTTTACGTGATGTGTGCGCATCTAACCGATCAGCTGAAAAGGAGGTGGTGTTTTAATTTTTGCTTTTAATTTTTATTTTTAATTTAATAAAGTTTTTGTTTTGGTTGCCTCTTGGATCATTGTCGAACTCATAGTACATGCTGGCTTGTTGATAGACACAATTCAGAACTGTCTCAAGTTATTTATTTATTGATATCTGAAGCCTTCAATTAAATTAATTTTATTGAAGTAATATTGGAAACTGATATGGAATCTAATGGTATGGTGTTGTGATATCTGTATTCTGTAATACTATGCATGCTTTGACTAGAAATTTTTATAACTTATTTGGTTGCTATTTGCAGCAAATAAAGGCACTTCTAGATGGTGTTGGGACTTCAATGTGCCCGACACAATCTGATTGGTTTGGAGTTGGCGATTTTGGCGGCAGTCAGTTCCGTAATGTTGATCGCTCTGTCCTTACCAAATTTCTTCATGTCCATCCCACGGATTATTCCACTATGAAACTACAGGTACAATGAAAATTGTGAGTTTTAAATGTGCTTTATGAAGAGCAGCTGTGACAGAAATTAACCCAGTGAAAAGAAAAAAAAAAGTCTTAAGCGAGGGAATAAAAATGCAACTTTCTGACTGAATTGTGCATCTTTTATTGAGATTAGGCACATGAGATATTATCCATTTTGAAATGGTTCCTGTTATGGTGTCAATTCCTTTTATAAATCTGTTGTAGGACTAACTGTACCAAACTGGAACAGGAGCTGATCCGGTTGATGCGACAAAGACGTTTCCAGGCTGCCTTCAAGTGTTATACTAATTTTCATAAAATCAACGACTTATCAAAGGATAACCTTTACTATAAGATGGTTATCCATGTCCATAGTGATCATGTCTTCCGCAAGTACCAACAAGAGATGAGGTATGTTCATGTGCATTCCTGCTACTTTTACTTGAAAAAACCACTTCACCTAAGAAATTTTAGTGTTTTCCTGGGATCTTTGATAATAACAATTAGGGGTCCTAAATATACCATCATGTTTTGGTTGGTACTCGCTAATTCGGTGCCATTTTTAATCCTGTTTTTTTGTTCATTAATTCTTTTGTTTCCTATTTATTTTTCCTTTATCTTTTGTTTCTATAGCCTTGTGTAACTAAATGTGTTTTTGGACTTCATGTAGCAGTGTATGATAACTTAAAAGAGAGTTTCCATCTCTTAAGAATGCAACATATTTATTGATTATAATTTTACTTTACTAACTTATTTTTTTCATCCTTTCTTTTTATGCAGGAAGAACAAAGGACTGTGGCCATTGTACAGAGGTGTGGTCTCCTTCTCTTTCCCTCTGCCCTTTTTGCCCCTTATAGTTTCATTTAGTCAGCCTATTCTGATAGGTGCTGGCTTCTTTATTGGTATATTGGACATCTGATTTAATCTTTGTTTCCTCTCTTACTAGGCTTCTTTGTTGATGTAAACTTGTTCAAAGTAAACAAAGAGAAAGCTGCAGAGCTCATTAGAGATGGTGATTCTCAGCTTAACATTGCCCCAGAATCTAGTAGCTCTGATAAAGATGGTCTAGCTGATGAGGATGCAAACTTGATGGTTAAGTTAAAATTTCTGACATACAAAGTAAGTTTGCTCCTAATTTTTTTATTTATTTATCATCCCTTCTTTTCTTAAGCTTTGCTTTTTATGGGAACTATGTTTTCGGGTTGGGGGATGGTCAGTGACCAACTTATTCAGGACTTGCTCTTGGGCCTTGAAGAAAATAGTTGTTTTGATGTTGAAGAGATTTTTTGTTTGCTCATCTAAAAAAGCAAAGGATTAGTTCCACCATGTAATTTCCTTTACTTGAGCCTTTCTTTATAACTTGACTTTCATGCTTGCACCTGCAGCTACGTACATTTTTAATCAGAAATGGTTTGTCAATACTTTTCAAAGATGGCCCCTCGGCATACAGAACCTATTATCTCAGGTTTGCTTCTGAACATTGTGGATACTATATTAAATTATTAATGTTTACTACAATGGGTGTGGATACTGCATTCATAATTGCTTCTGTATAACTGTTTTTTTTTATAGATTCTCAAAGTGCATAGTCCCTATTATATCCTCTTTTTTTTTTTCTTTTCCTCTTGGCTCTTTGAAATGAAGGCAGAAAAAAAATTAAATACTGCACAATTAAAAAGAAAATTGAAGCTTTATTGCAAAGTTCAGAAAAGGTTGATATTTGGTTCACCGATAAAGAGTAATTGTTACTTAATTTCTCAGTCAGATTCAGCAGTCATCTTTTGGGTTGTTGTGGGAAGATTTATATGTTTTTTAATTGTATATGTTTCATTATTCTTACAGGCAGATGCATAATTGGGGAACATCACAAAAAAAGCAAAGAGAGCTTAGTAAAATGTTGGACGAATGGTAAGCTTTCTCAAGTTTTTTTCTACTTTCTTTTTGGCTACTTTGTTATAGTTGTATGAATGGTTTTTTTGTCCTCAACATCTCTTTTCCTACTTTTATTTATGTTTTTTGCTGGTTTCATTTTTCTATGATCAAATTGGCTTCAGTATCAGGGAGTACCTTTCAGACAAATATACTGAACTATTGTGTTCATCATTTACTGGCTCATACTGGAATTTTTTAGCAATAAAATATTTGCTCCATCTACATATTCATTTTATTTTCTGACAGATCAGTTAATATTGAACCCCCTCAGCAGATGCAGAAGCATATAAAGTTATCCCCGACTTGTTTAGTCATCTTCTTGTAGTACAATGGTAGAACCTTTATATTTATTGGCTGTACGGTTTTCCTAGGTTACTGACTGGAAGGATATACCATCTAATGTATATAGATCATCAATACAAGAACACAAGACTTACCTGTCCATGAATTTATAATGGAAGTTAACTGTTTTCCATTTCCAGGGCTACATATATTACTAGAAAGTATGGCCATAAGCAGCTCTCATCATCCACATACCTCAGTGAGGCTGAGCCTTTCCTGGAGAGATATGCAAAGCGAAGTCCTGAGAACCAGGCTCTAATTGGAGCCGCTGGCAACCTAGTTAGTTCAGAGAATTTCCTAGCTCTCATTGAAGGAGATAAAGATGAGGAGGGTGACCTCCAGCGGGACCAGGGAGCTGGCCCCAGTAGTTCTAAATCCCCTGACTCTGTCACCCAAGATCAAGGCCTTATTGTGTTTTTTCCTGGTACATTGTAGTAAAATCACCCCATGACTATTTTAGCAGAAAATGTTAGGTGCTAATATTTTCTGTGAAAACTCATGTAGATTATAAGGACACAAGCGATTAGGTTTGACATTAGTTCAGTCTCATTGATATTATTAACAAATTAGATTTTATTCATTAGTTCATTTTGCTGTTTATGCTAGATAACTTTTATATGATTTGAATGCTCTTTTAATGATTTATCATTTTAGGTATACCTGGATGTGCTAAGTCTGCTCTGTGCAAAGAAATTATAAACACTCCAGGTGGCCTCGGTGACAACCGCCCTATGCATAGCCTTATGGGTGATCTGATAAAAGGTTTGAACTTGGTACTGTTGCGTTGCTTTATTTTTTCTAATATTTCTATGGGTTAAAGTTCTAATGTTGTATGAATAAATGGTTTTGTAGGAAGATATTGGCCGTTAATTTCTGATCAGCTGAAGAAAAAACCTAACACAATTACTCTTGCTGACAAGAATGCGCCTAATGAGGTAGTATGGAGACAGGTGATAAATTTAGCCTTTCCTGAGGTATTTGGTTTTCTGTTGTCTGATTCCTCTCTGAAAAATATGTAATTGCCATCTCCTTTTCTCAGATAGAAGAAATGACTCAGAGATTTAGAGTTACAGCTGTCCCTGTTGTTCCAGACTCTGAAGGTATGCTATGTTGCGCCCTTTGCTCCTTGTTATCGGGGGTCGTTTGGCAACATCAAAGTTTAGTGGGATCAAGGGTTAAAGTTAGCATTTTGGGATTAGTGTTTGAGGTTAAAGTTAATAAAAGTTAGTAATTGTTGTTTGGCATAACAGGTTAAAGTTAGTGATCAAAGTGAATTCATTCACTTGTAACATTCATTTTAATCTAGACATTTTAGAATTTGAAAATTTTAAATCTTGATATTTTCAAAATTTGAAATTTTAAAAAGTTGAAAATAAAAATTTTAAATTTTAAAATTTGAAACTTTGAAAATTTGAATTTTGAAATTTGAAATTTTGAAATTTTGAATTTTGAAATTTGAAATTTTGAAAATTTGAAATTTGAAATTTTGCAATTTTGAAATTTTAAAGTTTCTTCTCAAAGTTTTTCTCTTCAGATACGATATAAAATTTTTTTTTGCCGTTTGAGAAACACACAAATATGAAATGGTCAAGTTAGGGAGGTAGTGCTAATCCCGTTGACCCCAAAGTTGTTTGGCGATGCAAGACATATAGGTTAGCTCGTTGACCCAAAAGTCAAGCTAAACTTGGCACTACCAAACGAGCCCGTAAAGTCTAAGCCTTTTATCCCAAACAAGTTGGGGTAGGCTAGAAATGACACCCCGACCCTGGTCATTTCGTGTATATATGGCTGAGTTTTTACGCTGGCTCGCCAAGCCTTTTGTTATCGTGTTTTAATTTTTTAATATTCATTAGATTGATAATATCAATTTGTTGGATCTATAGGGACTGACACAAATCCCTTTTCTCTTGATTCACTGGCTGTGTTCATATACCGTGTGCTTCAGCGGGCTAACCATCCGGTAATTTACAATAATCTGCATTTTATTACACTTAAAAACTATCAAATGTGGTTCAATTTTGAAGACAAATTTTGAGTGTTTCACTGTTACTCTTCTTTTCTTTAGCTTCTTTGCAAAACATGGTTCTAAATATGTCAAAAGATTCCCATGTGGGTACTGAAATTGACTTTTAACTATTTGCTGTCTAATGCTTTGTTATTTTCATCTGTTAATAGGGAAATCTTGATAAGAGTTCTAAGAATCCTGGTTATGTTCTTCTGATGTTTTACCACCTTTATGATGGCAAGGCAAGAAATATAAATTACTTCTTTTTTTTTACTCTTGCAGTTTCGTTAATTTTTTTTTTTTACTCTAGTCAGAATAAGCTGTATTTCTGATTTTTTTTCAGAGCCGAAGAAATTTTGACAGTGAACTATATGAACGGTTTGGGTCATTGGTGAAGATGCCTGTTCTGAAGCCTGACAGGTATTATTTTACACTTCTTTTCTTTGGTATTTTGCTGTTTTCAAACTTTTAATTAAAAGCCTTCTTCATTGTCATCACTGTTACTATAATGCTTGTTTTTTATATTTATAGTATGGCAGGGTAAAAATTCCCTTTTTACATTCACATGCTTTTTTTTTTCCTCTGATCATGGAATTTTAAATTGCATTATCCCTAAGCATTATTTAAAAAACAAATATCTGGTCTAAAAGAATTCAGAACATTATGCTTGAAGTCTTATTGCCTATGGGTTCCATCGGACTTCGTGCTATCAATGTCTCTGTGATAAAAGAATGTGACTGCAAGGTCACAAATTTCAGGAATAGTTGTCTAGAAAATTCATTATTACTCTTGAGTGGTGTACTTGGTGAAGGTAATATTGGAATTGGGTAACTGTACCTATATAAATGGGACCCTTTAGGATCTTTTAAACCAAGGTTACTATGGTAAATTTTTCAGAAAGTTGGGATAAACAGGTAAAATATGAGCAATGTTAAGGTGCATCATGATGCATGGGCCCTTTTGTGCATACTGAAATGAAAAGTTAAATAGCAAATTCTAATTGATGCGTATAATTGTTTGAAAAAATTTGTCACGTATAGTGTTTAATCATCGTCGAGTTCAAATAAACCTCAATTAGGATAAAGAATAAAGTAATAAACCGTTTTACTGAGTGGACTTTCACTTCTTCCACAAGTAATAACTATTTTGTATCTTTGTTCTAATATTATCTGTTTTTTTTTATTTTTTTTCTCAATTTGGGTAATGGCTTCTTATTTTATATTTTTCATATATATTTTTTTAAAGTACCGATCACATTTCTGTTAAATACCACAATACCAGTGCTTGCTGAGAACTTGATTGTCTATAGTGTTTATGGATAGTTTTGAGAAGTTATTTATTTGGACTTTCTTGGTAGAATGGGTTCATGTCTTCATGAAGCATTTTGTCAGAACCAGTACTTGATGTTATGCTTCTGCTCTACTGATTTGTTAGAACCCCCTTGACTGACTACAGGGACCCACTGCCTGATGCAGTAAAGGATATTTTGGAAGAAGGGATCAATCTTTTCAGGCTTCACCAAAACAAGCATGGCAGGTACCTCCCACCTTATAAACTGAATCTTCTTATTAGGTATTTATTTATAGCCTTGTATTTATCGTACCAGCTACTGCACCAATGTGATCCTAATCAAATAATTTGTGTCCTTATTTAATTATTTTAAGAATGTTTCTCTCTTAATGAGTTAGGCACAAATTAATGTACTAGCCTTCCTAATTTGATAAGCTTTTGCATATTTTAGGTCAGAGCCTTCTAAAGGGACATATGCAAGGGAGTGGTCTCAATGGGAGAGTAGTTTACGAAAGATATTGACTGACAATGCCAATTATATAAACTCCATTCAGGTATTATTCCACATCTGTTGTTGCCTGAGTTTTAATTATTTTTATCCTATGAGTTGGAAAAAGTTCAATTTATTCTACTCATGCTGTAAATTTTTTCATTTATACAAATTCCTGAAATTTTATTGACTTGTTAAGTGCTTGATATGCCAGGTGCCATTTGAACAGGCAGTAAGTAGTGTAGTTGAGCAGTTGAAGAAAGTAGCAAAAGGGGAGCACAGGACTCCAGACACTGAAAAAAGGAGGTTCGGAAATATCATATTTGCGGCTGTTACATTACCGCCTGGGGAGATAGTCAACCTCTTAAAAGAGGTCAGTATGGCTTTTATTTGTTTAGATTAATTTTATTAAGAATAGAGATAAGTTCTGTCGTCAGAGCTCATCAACATGCTGCTCTTTTGAAAGTTTATATTGATTCCTTTTTGATATGTTTATCAATATGAGTTCCATAAATAGATTCCTTTTTGATATGTTTATCAGATCCAATTTATGAGAACATCTTTCTTAGGACCGGGTTTAAAATGGTGACTGTCTTTGTTTGGAGAATCATAATTAAATATTTCTAATGCAAAGAGGCCAGATATAGTCTGTCGTTAATTCTTTAAGTAAAAAATGGTTAATTCTTTCAGTAAAACAATGGTCTACTTTCAGATGATTGGTTTATATTGTCCAAAGATATCGGGCTACATAATAAGAGTCGAGAGTTATGTTGATTACATTGCTGGTCAACAACATATGGGCCTGCAGAAGTTCAGTTTTATTTATCTGTGTTACTCCAGTTGGTTAAAATTTCAAGAGCAAAATAGATTCTTATTGTAAGTGGACCTCATGAGACCTTTGTAATAGTGCTGAACACTAAACAAAATACATTCAGGATTGCCATATGTGAGCATGCCTAGATAGTACTTACACAAAATTGCACTTGAAGAGTAACTTTATGCTATGGAGTTCTCATCTAAAGTCCCTTTTTCACTTAATGGGAGTTCGACAAATATTTCTGCTGTCCTCGAGTAGAAACCTTTTTATGTAATCTGTATTGAGCCATCCTATTTTTATTAGTTGGCCGAAGCAGATCCAAGTGCTAAGAACTTCTTGAAGGACAAGGAGTTGCAGAACAATCTCAAAAAGGCCCATGTAACTCTTGCCCATAAGAGGAGCCATGGTGTAGCAGCAGTCGCCAGCTACGGTATTTACCTCCACCAAAATGTTCCTGTAGAGTTTACTGCGCTTCTTTTCTCTGACAAGGCCGCTGCTCTGGAGGCACGGCTTGGCTCTGTAGATGGTGAGAAGGTGAACTCTAAGAATGAGTGGCCACATGCCACCATTTGGACTGCACCAAATGTACCACCTAAAGAGGCAAATACGCTACCTGTGCTCGTCTCTGAAGGAAAGGCGACTCGACTAGTTATTGACCCACCTATTATTATACCGGGAGTGTTGGATTTTTATTGATTATTTTCAACGAATCTTTCTTAACTTTGTATAACTGTTTGGCTTGTGATATAAAGGGCCCTTCGGAGGCATAGGATATTTGTCTACACTTAACAATTTTGGTAGGTCATTTATCTTGGTTAAAATAATTTCTGGTAGTTTCTGGTACATAACAACATGACCTTGCTATTGAATTTTGGCACCTGAGCTGTCAGCCTCAACTTTGTTATCGCACTCGTCCAGCATATTTATCTTCGTCGGTGCTATAATTCAACATGGACCTTGTGAAATTCCAAATAGAAAGGAAAATAATAAATTACACTTATTCATCAGAGAATATTCGAAATCTAGTGATTAGCACGGAGATTCATTAATGTAAGCTACATGGTAAAATTGCACGTTACAAACATGAAAACAAATATAAGGAGACATTTACAAGCTCATTCATCTAAAATTTGATACATCAACAACTATTAGCTATCCTTGAGTGGAGATTATTAAAAAACTACAGTTACACAATGATTAATAAAGTGAATAAATTTACACAATCAGAAACCAACACTATTAAAACGAACTACATGATCAGAAGGCAACACCACGAACTCAGATAAGAAACAGCTTATTGATGGGTTAAATGCATTTATTTATTTTGTGGAAGCTTGTTGTGCTCATTTTCTCCACTTACCAACTCATGGAATGCCTCTACTTTCACGGGGGCTGCTCTCATGCCATACATATTCCTTCGAAGAAAAAAAATATGTAAATACAAAAAAATAAAAAATAAAGAAGAGTAAAGTACACAATTTTTTTTATGAAGGAACTATAAATCTGATACAAGGGTAGTGCCTAGGACTATTGATACTGAACCAGTTTCTCCTCCACGAGCCAATAACATGGCATGCCAAGCCGGTTTGATATTGGTTTGAGAGAGTAGATTCTTCGAGATACAACTAGGCATAACCTATTGTTACAGCACTGGACATACCAATGTAGTATTTACTCTGGTACAGATATCACAGTAAAACCTACATAAGACGAAGAAAATAGTATCATACTGTGCTTGGAGCTGAGAAATTTGAGCAGACTGCATTGGTTTGAACTGCTGCTGCATGCCTGGGTGAATGAGACTATTATTGCTATTATTGCTATTATTTGATTGAACAAGGTTGTTACCACCCATCATCATCTGTTGCTGCTGCTGTAACCTCATCTGCTGTAACTGCTGTTGCCTTTGATTAAAAGCACTGCCAAAGCCACTTTGAGCATCCATCTGTGCATCAATAGTATTCTCTATCTTCACATCAGCTAGCGGGTGGTGGGCTTTCGAGTCAGCCATCATGACTGATCCACGAGGGCTGTTAATCTGGTTGGGGTTGCTAGAACTGTGCCTCAGCTGCTGCAACTGTTGTTGCTGCTGTAGATGCTGGAATGCAAGGCTTTGCGAATGTACCAGATTCATCTGGGGATGAGAAAATTGTCTCTGCAAATAAAAATGATCATTATATGGTATTAGCCACAGTATAGTACTAGTGAGAACTAAGAATGGGTAATGTGAATCCAGAAGTGCTGCTAAAAGCCTAAAGTGGTGCTGATCTGTGAGGGTAAGGAACTATGCTGCTATGTAGAGGACAATACTAGCATGGAAAATTTTTGAAATGCCTGCGATTGGATGGTCACATGAGGAGAGACGGGATTAAAAATGGTGGATCCATGGTCACACGGGCAGAGACTGGATGAAAAATGATAACATACGGGATATGGTTGGGGTTGCACCAATAGAGAAGCTGATCCAACATCCTTTGAGATGGTTTTGACATATCCAACGTAGGCCCCTCCTGAGGCACCAGTGCGTAGCGGAATTCTCAACCATTTTCGAAAACACACGGAGAGGCAAAGGTAGACCAAGATTGACATGGGAGGAAGTGGTAAAAAGGGACCTTAAAGAATGGAACGTCTCCAAGTAGTTGGTGTTCGATATGAGTGCATGGAAGTTCACAATTCATGTACATGGAGGGCAGTTTTGACATTTTTTTGTTCAAAAAGGAATAGGTGGTCTTGGAGATGGCTCTCATAGTTAGTAGAAATATAAAGGATAACAGGATTTGAAACACTTGAAATAACATATATATATATATATAAAAACACGAAATGCATACTTGTTGGACATGTAAAAGATTATTCTGATGTTGAGACTGAAGTGGATACGAATGCTGCTGTTGCATTTGGTGGGGACCAGCTTTGTTACCCCCTTTAGTTATTTCTGACAGAGCTCCAATACTGCTTTCAAATATAAAAAAAGAACAAATAAAAGAAAGAATCTATATTCTATCAAATGAACAAACAAATAATATTCCAAAAGGTGGTTTCATAATAATAATAGCATGCTGTCTAGTTCATGAGAACAGAATTGATATGCAGGCATCAGTAAATTCACTTGTTAATTTGCAGCTTAATTGGTTGAAAATTAGAAATGAAATACTCAATCTTGGAGTTGCTATGGTGCACAAAAGAAGTTATCAGATCCCCACAAACACAGAATGAAAAGGAAAATTTAACAGTAAAAACCATTTATCTTTCTTTTAATAATTGTTTTGTGGTGAACCCAACAACTATTGAGTTAACCCATTTGGAAAGCTCACCAGCCTATGAGGTAACGTTTTTTTTATCTTTGTCTTTTAATAATTGTTTTGTAGTGAACCCAACAGCGATTGAATTAACCAATTTGGAAAGCCCACCAGCCTACAAGGTAACCTTTTTACCCAAATAATGTTTGCATGACCAAGCCATCTAGCCAAGGTTTAAACAAGTAAGTTTTTAACTGACCTACACCCAGAAGCCTGAAGGAACATCTTCAACAAGTCAACAGCTGAGAATTGTTTCCGATAACCATCTGTTAGAATCTTCAAGGATCGACCCAACTTGCACACATGACGACTAACGACTTCTGAGAGAACATCCAATGCTCCAGCAGTTGTACTCTCATAACCTGCGGTTGCCATGAAGCGGACCACACTCTTTCTCACAATTGCATTCCCTTGCTCCTCTGTCAGGTGCTTTCCCTCCCCTCCATTTCCTCTATACTTGTTCCCCACTTTATAGTACTCCGGCATGATACCAAACCTCTCTATCATGGCTGGACTGCGGTTGACCAGACCTGGAAGGTTATCAAGAACCGCATGAAATTCCATTTTTGCCCTTTTCAGTGTAAGGTTAGCTTTAGGAAGAGCACTGTCAGGGACACAGTCGGAGGGGAAGTAAAACTCAGGAAAGAGAGTTTCGTCGGACAGGCTAATCGGGTCACCTGGGCTATTGTAATCTTTAAAGACCTGTTGATGTGGCACATATAAGGGGTCAGGTGGTGAAAAAAAATGCTTATATTTATACTAAAATTTTATATTTCTTGTATTACTTTGTCCAAAGAAAGTTTAAATCCTTCCATCTTCAACAGCCACCTTCTAAATTTCTTAACCCCTCTGCCATACAAACCTGCAAGTAGTTGCTCATGCTACCAATGTTTAATTATTTTGGATTTTTGAAATCTCCTAATACAAAGTATTATTAAATTTCTCTCTGCTTCCCAGCACAAAATCTATACTCCTTGAAACATTAAAATATACTTGGACCTTAAAACACCTCATTTTAAAAAAAAGGGAAGTCCATCATCCCATGCATGGATTATGAGTTATAAATCCACTTATTTAAACATGCTTTTGGCTAAGAACACCAACAATAACTTAAATTAACTGCTAAAATGTCAATGGCTCTACAACAATAATCCAGCAAATAATTCTCGCATTACGACACATTAGTCGCGCCGCTGGTGCAAATCAAAGCACATTAGTAGACTTTAGACACTAAGTCATGACATAACCAAAACAAAACTAAAATCCAATAAGACTACCAATCTTAACTACCTTACATAATAGAACCTTAAATATTTGAAAACCAGAACATGAGAGAAAAACACGTTAGTGGACTTCAGACACTAACATAGCCAAAAAAAAAAAATGGAAGTCCAATAAGACTATCAATCTTAACTACCTAACATAATAGAACCTTATAAATTTAAATAAACCAGAACATGAGAAAAAGTACTTGACTAGACATAAACAAACTGACTCAACATCAACAACAACTAAGCCATTTGTCCCAAACAAGTTGGGGTAGGCTAGAAATTGATCCAAACTTGAGCAAAACTCAAATGCATCACATTCACACATGTATACAGCTAAATTGATTTCTGAGGAAAAGCTACCTGACGTTTGCGCTTGTGGACAGTTGAGAGCTTTAGGTAAGTGAGCATCCCTTCGGGAGTTCTCTTGGGTATTTCTTTGTCGCCCACAGGGAGCTTGTGGTGACGAATTCGAAATTTCTCAGCATATTGCTTGTACCATGAGCTTGGCCACTTGGCTGGGTTGTCAGATTCACTGTGCCGAACGTTGAATGCAGATTGAGACTGAGTCATTAAACAGAAGAGTCAAATTTCTATTGCTAAATTAAAAAGGATCAATGTTGGTTGTTCAGGTAATGAAATAAAGCTCTTAAGTTTAAACTGAGGATAACATGGTATAAACTTATTTAGTAAATGTACAAACCCCTTTTCATCTCTAATTTGGCATTTATTTCCAGATAATATTCTGAAGTTGTAATAACTTATGTGGGCATAAGTTCTAGTTCAGGTGCCTAATTATTAAATAATTGTCTTGCTCTCTTGTTAACTTCTTTTTTGTCAATTATTCTCCTTTTGTATTTGAAATAATTAATCTTCAACTTTTGACACTCTGTAAAAAAAAAGCACACTATTTTACAGAATCAGAGAACATACTTGAAACTGGTTCCCATCTTCCTTTTCTTCGTCCAATGAAAAATAGACATCGTCTCCATGCAACTGCAGAACTGCACCATAAACAAAGGAGAAACAAACGAAAAGAGAAATGAGTTAAAAAGTGTTTATCCAGAAAGTACAGTGACATGGCATATGACTTTGGGATGTACAAAAATAAGCCAAATATTGGTAGTAGCTACATTGTAAGCATGGACTCATCACTCACCAATTGCAATACAAGCACATGTGCAACAACCTGCTATACATAATCCCATACCAATAAGTCCAAACCATAATTGCAAAAACAGATCAACTGATCAATACCTGGATAACAACACTGCAAACCAAATTCTACCCAGAGATTGCTCAATTCTGACATATTTACTTAAATTCCTTCAAAAATCCTAAAGCCTAACCTTCATAGAGCAATTAGTGCACAATCAACCATCAAAATGGTTCCAAAACTGTGTTGCATTGCAATATGTTGGGTAATTTGGACCAACAGAAATACACAACTTATTGTCTGTCAGTGAAGGAGGAGGTGAAGGCCATGATGCCTCCAATTCACTCGGGTGTGTTTGGATGAGCCGAGAATAGGGAATAGGAATAAAGAATTTCGATTTTCGTGCTTATCCTTGTTCCTTATTCTTATACCATGGTTTTGTTAGTATAGGAATAAGGGCCCAAATTCCTTATTCTTGTGTTGTTTGGGTTGCACAAGAATAAGAATAAGCACGCAAACCGAAATTTTTTATTCCTATTCTCTATTCACGGCTCATCCAAACACACTGAGATATATTTGCAGCTAACAGTGGGTGGATCATAGAAGGATGATGGTTTCTAATCACATGGGGTAGCGTGTATACAGATGGGGCTTGAAGACAGTGGGAAAAAAAAAAATCTTATTTTTCTTGTTGGTATAATTTATTTTTCCATTTATTTTTCTTTTAATAAAAAGGGTTCAAAAACTGTAAATTACACTAATCCAACTCACAATTGGGGTTTATGTCATTGATGGAGTGCGAGTGCGAGAGGAACAGAGCAGCCGAGGCCTTGTCGTAGAGCAACGCTCTGGCGCGCAGCTGGAGCTGGAGCTCTATCTGCGTCCTTCCTGGCGTGGAATGTACCGAGCCAGCGCCGGCGCCGGCGCCGGCGCGAGGGGAGAGAAAGAAGTCCCAAGCGGCGGGGGAGGAGATAGCGTGCGAGAAGTGCGCGTAAGCGGCGTCGCCTAGCCACGCGCGCCATGCGCCGCACCCGTCCAGTCGGCGCGCCAAGTCGTATCCTCTCCCATCCTCTCCCAGCAGCGCCGACGCCATCGACGCCGCTTCCAGTTCCCGACGACTCTGATCTGATTCTGATGTGTTCTCTTCCCTCTCTCTCTGTCGCGAATTGAAGTGTCGGGTTCAGTAATGGAACTATTCTCTCCAGTGTCTAAATCTTCCTTGGTCAAGCCATTTGCGGATGTGTGGATCAGTGGATGGAGCCTAGGGATGAAAACGGATCGGATACGGTTCGGATAGTGGTCATACCATATCCGTATTCATATTTTTTTCCGGATTCGAATACGAATACGGATATGTTCAGATACGGATACAGATACGGATACAGGTCGGATGTTAAACGAATACGAATACGAATCGGATATTACGGGATGCGGATACGAATACGAATATATTTTAGATATTAAAACAGGAGTTTTGCTATGGTGAGTCGCGACTCATAGGACATCTGGTGAGTCGCAATCCAGACCGTCCGATTTGCTTTAAAAATCGTGCAGATCGCTGAGATGGATTTGCGTAATTTCGAGTAAAATTTTTCCGTTCCGTCTTCTTTTCTCTTCGTCTCCCTTATCTTTCTCTTTACTTCGTCTCTCTCCGGAACCCTAGAGTTGCGACTGACCATCTGAGCGAGGGGATCGGAGAGCATCAACGCGCCTCAGAGAGGATCAACCCTAGAAATTTGGATCGGAGAGAATCTCATCTCCTCGCGACTATTTCCTATTTCGTGTTAATTTGAGGAGCTCAGACTCATATTTCTGTTTGTTAGAAGCTGAGACTTTTATTTCTATGTTAATTTGAGGTTTCTATGTTAACCTATGTATGTTATTGTGAATGTACCATGTTTGTTTATAAGCTGCGTTTGTAATAAGATGTACTGTTTATAAGCTTGGTACTATGGATTGTGGAAGCGTTAAATGTAAATTGGGCAAAGCTTGATACCATTTGTAATAATGTAACGTTTATAATCTATACTGTTTATAAGGTTGGGACCATCTTAGATCGAAATTTGTCGGCAATTAAAGCCCAATTATGTGGAAGCGTTAAATGTATACAAGATATAATATATTGGGATAAGTTTTACTAATGCATGGTACATGCCGATCTAAGGCCACTAGTATACTGGTTTTTCATCAATAGAGAAGGTTGGGGAAATAATATAGAAGGCTCTGAAGTAGTCAGAATTAAGTATGAGCCACAATTGATGCATACTCTGCAACTTTTAAAGCACATAACCAATATCAATACAAAACACAAAGGTATTTCAAATAAGCTTGGTATTGAAATAACTAGAGGTACTTCAAATAAGCATCCATTAGAAGCTAACATACATTCATCCATTACAATCTATTAGAAGCTTACATGCAGGGGCAGAGCTAAGTATAGTAAAAACTGGGCAAATGTCCCCCTAATGTTCTCAAAGTAACTCTTAAAAATATAATAATTACATGCAAATTAGTTTGTTTTATTTAATTTGCCCCCCTTAGAAATCTAAAATTTAAGCATGAGCATCATTTGCCCCCCTTGTCCTAAAACTCTGGCTCCGCCCCTGCTTACATGGTACTTCAACAAGTAGAAAACTAAAGCAACGAAAAAAAGAATTAAATGTCTCAACTATTCAACAGCCCTATTGTCTTTATATGAATATATAAAGAGTATTCTCCTCCCAAATCACAGCCATGATTTTGTTTGCAGGAAAGTATGAGTAACCTGCTGTGGTACCAGATTGCCTCCCAAAAAAACCATTCAGAGTTAGCCCCGTCAACAAAACACAACATCATTTGTTTTAAAAAAAAATAAAAAAATAGTTCTTGTGACCAAACTTGACATTCCTTTTCTGTAAGTTTAACCAAGCACAAAATCTTGGAACTAAGTTCAATCCTTTTCTTCCATGTCATAGGTTTTCAATAACATTTTTGTGAGCCAAGTATATATTTACTGTATGACGAAGATAAATTCATACAGGTCAGCACAAAAAAAAAGGAGCTCGACCTAGATCTAAATTTCCTCAATAGAATCAGAATTAAGTAAAAGTTCATTTGCAGAAACATGATAGTTCGCTAATTTGCTTCATAGGAAGCAAAAAGGAAAGCAAGGGAGAGTGAATAGTTTATTCAGAAGGTGAATGGAAGCCGATGGAGGAATATGGGAACGAGTTTTCGTATTTTTTTCGAGAATTATTAATCCCAAATTGCAATGTCGAAGAGAGTCGTGCGGTAGTAGAGACTCACAACAGTGACGAGAGGAGGCAAGAGTCCAGAGCAGTGAGGAGGTTACGGTCGCGAGGAGACGCTCTCTGGCACCGATCCACTCTCGGATTTCTAGGTTTAAGGAGGTGCTCTCTGGCTCAGATCTGAGAATAGGTTTTTTTTCGAAAGAGGAAGAGCGACAAAACAAAGAGAAAAAGAAAGGGAACAGAGACGGAGATGAGATGGAACGGAAAAAATTAAACCAGCTTCAGCGCCGATCCATCGCGCACAAATCTACACGATTTTTAAAGCAAATCAGACGGTCTGGATTGCGACTCACCAGATGTCATGTGAGTCGCGACTCACCATAGCAAAACTCATTAAAACAGATATATATAAATTAAGAAAAAATAAATAATTAATTCCATTTTATCATCATATTATGTTATTATATTGCCAAAATGTTATTTTAAGTCAATCTAACTAGTAAAAATTTAGTTTATTAAATCAAAAGTCTTTTCTATAGGTGCTAGAGGAGTAATTAAGTTTATTATCTTGTGTCTTTGATTAAATTAAGGGTGAAAACGGTTCTGATAAAGACCAAATACGGATCGGATAACGAATTTTTTTGTCGGATACGGATACGGATCGGATAGTAGTGAAACCATATCCGCATCCATATTTTTTTCGGATACGAATACGGATACGGATATGTTCGGATTCGGATACGGTTCGAATATTAAGCATATTTTTCGGATTCGAATGCGGTTCGATGCGAAGTTTATCCGCACCGTTTTCACCCTTAATGGAGCCGCACTGGAACTGAGAAATGGTTAAATCCAGTGTGCCAAAACTGGAGGGAATCTGTTTTCTTTTTTTTTTTTTTGAGAAAAATAGGTAGGTAGTTTATAAATGGAATGAAAAAGGAATTAAAGGAAAAAAAATGATGATAAAAAAGTGACGCAAAAATATTACAAGTATATTTGTTTCGGAATTGCTCAGGACCATCATTCACATTCTATCATTCCCATCATCCTCACGCGTACATAACTAACTCCTCCCTCACGCATACACTCTCTCCCCTTCCCCTCCTTCGTACACTATCTCCCGCCCCTATCCCCTCCTCCCTCCCACGTACGCTGTCCCCCTCCTCCCTTCTCCCTCCTACATACGCCGTCCCCCCTCCCCCTCCTCCCTCCCATGTACACCGTCCCCCCCCCATCCTTCTCATCTTTCTCCTACACACTTCATAACTGTTGAAGTTAATATATTTAAATGTTGAAGGCAATATCGTAATTGTTGAAGTTAATATATGTACTGTTGAAGTTATATATGTAATTGTTAAAGTTAATATGTTATATATGTAATTGTTGAAGTTAATATATATAACTGTTGAAGTTATATGTGTAACTGTTGAAGTTATATATGTAGCTGTTGAAATTATATATGTAACTATTGAAGTTAATATGTTATATATGTAACTGTTGAATTTAATATATATAACTGTTGAAGTTAATATATATAATTGTTAAACTAGGCATATTTAAATGTTGAAGGTAATATTTGAAGTGACAAATTTAAATTATTGACGTTGGCATATATATTAGCTTCAACAGTTATATATATTAACTTCAACAATTATAATCAATATATAGTGTCTGTGAGAGAGGGGAGGGGGAGGGGGAGCGTACGCGGGAGGAATGGGAGGGGGGACGAGCGTACGCAGCAGGGAGGAAAACAGAGTGATTTCCAGAAATAGAAAACACGTAGAGCCAAAAATAGAAAAACGTATGGGGATGATGGGGATGATGAATATTGGAGATGATCCTTATCACCCCGTATTTATTTTTATGCCGTTCTGATTTAGAAAGGAGGAGAGTTTCATCATTAAAATGTTTGTATTGTATGCACAATCTTCGTTTTTAATTCATATTTTAACACTTAACACTTAATATTTAAACGGGGTGATAAGGATCATTCTGATATTTATCATCCCATCATCCCCACGCGTTTTTTTTATTTTTGGCTCTACGCGTTTTCTATTTCTGGAAATCACTCTGTTTCCCTCCCTGCTGCGTACGCTCGTCCCCCCTCCCATTCCTCTCGAGTACGCTCCCCCTCCCCCTCCCCCTCCCCTCTTTCACAGACACTATATATTGATTATAATTGTTGAAGTTAATATATATAACATTTGAAGTTAATATATATAACTGTTGAAGCTAATATATATGCCAACTTCAATAATTTAAATTTGCCCACTTCAAATATTACCTTCAACATTTAAATATGCCTAGTTCAACAATTTACATATATATATTAACTTCAACAGTTATATATATTAAATTCAACAGTTACATATATAACATATTAACTTCAATAGTTACATATATAATTTCAACAACTACATATATAACTTCAACAGTTATACATATAACTTCAACAGTTATATATATTAACTTCAGCAATTACATATATAACATATTAACTTTAACAATTACATATATAACTTCAACAGTACATATATTAACTTCAACAATTACGATATTGCCTTCAACATTTAAATATATTAACTTCAACAGTTATGAAATGTGTAGGAGGAAGAGGAGAAGGGGGGGGACGGTGTACATGGGAGGGAGGAGGGGGAGGGGGGACGGCGTATGTAGGAGGGAGGAGGGGGACAGCGTACGTGGGAGGGAGGAGGGAACAGGAGCGGGAGATAGTGTACGGAGGAGGAGAAGGAGAGAGAGTGTATGCGTGAGGGAGGAATTAGTTACGTACGCGTGAGGATGATGGGGATGATAAAATCTGAAGGATGGTCCTAAACAATTTCGAATATTTAAATATTGGATCAGAAAATCAGTTGATCATTTTAAATTTCGCGAGAAATATATGTAAAATACTAAAATGTTATAATTTTCGAACTCGTTGATACTATCGCAAGATGTCGCAAAATGAATTTCGATAATTATGATAGATTAACTTTAATATATTTCACATACCTAGAGTTTAAAATTTACATTTTTCATGAAATAGAAAAAAAAAAGCAGCAGTTTGCTCGATATTTCAATATACCAACAGAAGTATTATCACAGTCTACGGACCCAGGGCATGATAGATTTCGTTTAGATTACACATATACCTTACTACACCAACATAACCTATTAGTTACTTGTATCATGTGAATCGCCGTAGATAAATTTTTATCTATATGTGTTGTCATTTTATTTCTTATATTTATTTTATATATGCTCACTTTTAATTTTTTTATGAGTTCACACTTTTTAATATATCTATTCAATTAGTTGACATATTTGTTCAATTTATTTATTATATATGTTCATTTTTTGTTTTTGTATATATACATTTTGATTTTTTTTTTCATATTATCTTTGCATTTGTTTAATTTATTGTCGTATATATTTATTTTTAAATAGCAATGTAAATGCACATGTTAGAGGTGAAGGGAAAAGATATAGAGTCCACGAGAAAAAGAAGTTGTGATGGAAAGAAGAAGATGATAGGAGAGGAGGAGGCGATGCAGAGGAAGGAAGGGCGAGGGAGAGAAGGAAGAGAAGGGAGCGTGAGGGAGGGAAGGGGGCACGAGGACAGGGTTTATCAAAAGAGGCGGTCCGCTCCAACCTGTCTCGGTCCACGAATTAGGACGGTCTGGTTTTCTACGGGTTGACGGGTTATCGCGAGGTGGGTTATCATGGTCCACCCTAGAAACTTTGGTCCGAACCTTGCTAAATTTGGCCCATCCAACCTGCACGGGTTATGACGGTCCAATTCGTCATTTTTTTTCCGTTAATAATTTTTAATATGAAAAATATAGTAAAAATATATATAAGGGACATTGATGTTTCCTGTGCAACATTTTTAACGTTTTTTCTTTTCTGTTTTTTTTTTTATTTTTTCATTTTATCTTTCTTTTAGTATTTTTTTCTTCTGCCCTTTTTTCGTTTTTATTATTAGGGTTTATGGCAGGTTTAGCACAAGTTGACGGTCCGGAGTGATCCGGTCCACGAATTAATGCGGATTTTTTAAGAAAGAATGTTCCAAAATCGCTCTGGTCTAACTCTTCGGTCCATCGTTGTCTAAGATCGATCTGGGGTAGTCTAGTCCATGGGACGAGTTTAGTGCGGGTCGGATCTAACTTGTTGGATTTTTGGTAAACACTACACGAGGGAGGCAGTGGAAAAAGACCGCAAAGGAAGGAAGGGAGCGTGAGAGAGCGAAGAGGGCACAAAGGGAGGTAGAGGAAAAAGAGTGCGAGGGAAAAAAGTGAGGTTTGGATGATTTGGATGACAGTTATCACGCCTGTCGGCGCGATGATTTCCTACTGAAGACGGTAGGGCTGAAAACGCAAGCCGTTTGGACCGTTATTTCATTTCGTCCAAAAAAAAATGAAACGGCTAAGGAATATGGCTGCGTTTCAAAAAGGAAACGGTTAACGAAACAAAGAAACAGTTTCGTCCATGTGTAAATCACGAAAAATTTCATCAATTTCGATCGTTTCGTCTAAAATGAAACAGTTAACAAAATTAATAGTTAGTTTCATCAACAAAACGAAACGGTTAATGAAACACCCCAGTTTCGTTACTGTTTCGAGTATTGACCTTTTTGCAGCCCTAGAAGACGGTAGCATTCCATTGGGCCGGAGGACGAATTATGGGTTGGGCCTAATTATTCTGATAGGCTTCGGGCCCAGATCCTCAACCTGGTATCGATTTTTGTCGACTTTAGTTAATTATTATAGTTGTCGGTTAAACAAAGCATCGTTTCCGACTCTCCGTTCCGCTCTCGTCTAATCTAATAGTAACGCACCCGAATTTGACAGTCTGACTCGACCCCAATTGTTTCTTAATCCTCTTTCTCTGCTCCGACAACTTTCCCGTCGGAGGCCGAACCGCCATTGCTCCGCTCTAGGTACACCCCGAGAGAGAGAGAGAGAGAGAGAGAGAGAGAGAGATCAGGAAAGGGAGAGAAGCGGGTCGAGATGAAGACGACCAAGGGAGGGAAGGTGATGAACCCTACCGATGCCTATCGGAAGGAGCTTCGCAAGAAGGAACTCAAGCGGGTACTGTACAATTTCAAACCCTTGCTAAATCGTTTTCCATTTAGGGTTTTGTTTTGTTTTGTTCTCTGGAGTTCTTGGTCGCTTTCGAATTTTCTAGGGCTTTTGTCAAGTGCATACTGGGATGGCCTTGTCCAATAAATTGTGCTTTTTTTGTGATTTCAGAATAAGAAAGAAAGGAAAAAGGTGAGGGAGGTTGGTATTTTGAAGAAGGATCCTGAGTCAATTAAACAGCAGATTGAGAAGCTGGAGAAGATGAGTAAGTGTTTTCTAATTGTTATTTGACTGTTCCATTTTTTTTTTTTCTTTTATTTCATTCTGTCATCTGAATTGGTATCTCTTCACCTGACATCAGTTGCTGTATTCTTAGAGAAATGTACTTATATTGCATTTTAGTTCCATTTTAAAAGTTACACAATAGTTATCTGAATTGGTATCAGATTAATCAATTTGGATTACTTTTCTCTGAAACCTTTCGAAAAGTGCTGGTTATAATTCTTGTTCTTTCCTTAGATGATACAAGTACAGTTAGCTGAACTGGTGTATATTAATCTGTCAACTTTATACTGCAACATATATGCAGTATATACTACGTTCTTTGAAACTATTTTGGAAGCGAGGGCTGTGTTCCTGGACTGAATATCTCAGTGGGAGAGAAAGAGTGACTTTGCTTCTAAACTTCTATAAAAAGGAAAGATAGGTAGTAGGAGGGAAGATCTCATTTTGTACACCCCCTCTGAACATTCATTTTTTTGTAACCACCAAAATGTTGTAGAGTAGATAGAAAATTTCAATTGTTTCCTCGGTTTACTCTCTGCATTTTGATCTAAAATTCCATCAGATGATTGATCTATTAAATCTTAACAATCTGTTGAAATATTGTTGTGTTATTTGTACAGAGGCTGATGGTGCTTTGGATAAGGCTAGAAAGCATAAAAAGAGGCAGCTTGAGGATACCTTGAATCTAGTTATGAAGAAGAGGAAGGTTTACTTCTTACCCCTTAAGCATCCTGTTATAATAACTCTTTCTTATAAGTCTTAGAAAATTTTCACATATTATGTTCTTATTGAATTTTCACATCCGGTTGAGGTCTAGGTTTTTACTATTATTATTAGTATTGCTTTTCTTATTATTAGTATCTTTTTATGTTTTGTTTTTTTTTTGTTCTTGGATGTGTTCTCTTGTTGGGTTTCTTTCTAGCCTAACCCAACTTGTTTGGGACAAAAGGCTTAGTTGTTGTTGTTGTTCTTATTGAATTATATGCCTATGGGGCCTGTCCGCTGAGGTAGTAACTTATTTCCTATAATACTCTATGTCAATATCAGATCTTTGATGAATTGAATTTAGCTTAATAAAATGAAAATTTTAAAATCCCAAAATATAGCCTGAACCCAATCATTTCAATTTTGTCACAGTTGGTACTGGTGCATGTATTAGCTGAAGATATTTTTGATTTTTTGGGCAGTCTTTTGATATGCCAAATTTCTTTAATTGAAGTTTGTTTTTTCTATTCTATCATTCGACAGGAATATGAAGACAAGATGAAAGAAAAAGGTGAAGTGCCCGTTATGTTCAGGTGAGTTCTTTTTGTTGACATTTTCCTTATTTTCTATTGATTATATATAGAATTTAGCAGTTTTGTTGTACTGGAATTATTTATAGCTTTTTTTTTTGTGGTATAAAATATCAGCCACTTGGGACCACCATCTCGACGGCCAATTGCTAAGGAAGATCAACCAAACCCTGAGGTATAGTTTCAACATTCTTTTCCTGCATCAGTCTGCAAAGTCCTTATTATTGTTTAAAATAAATCTCAAGTAAATGTTGAAAATGCAGGATTCCGTGTACTATCATCCTACTCTGAATCCTACCGGGGCCCCACCTCCAGGGAAACCTCCAATGTACAAACCATCAATAGGTACCATCCTATTACATATACTCTCTTTACTCATTTGGATGATGTATTGAGATAACTGATTGCTAAATTGCTTGTGAATCTTTGTTCGTAGGTTTGGATAGAGTACCTCTGTTGCTTTTAGTTAATTCATGTTTTTCTCCCCTTTCCCTTTACATGGTAAATTAGTGTATTTTGCACCAAAAATTCTGAGTACAAGTTGAGTTTTTACCTATGCTTGTTCATATTTTCTTTATGAGATCACTGTGGATAAAATTAATTATAATTACATAAAAAGGTTGATTAGACATAAATTTTTTTGAATGTAAAAGAAGAATGAGTATCCTCCACCACTGTGCTGATATTGGCTGTAACAGTTTGCGACCTATTTAAAATTGATTTAATTGAAGGTCCAAATTCATATGAGTACACGACAGAGTACTTGTATGCTTTAAAACCCTAAACCAAAACGGATATGATTTAAACTTAGATTTAAAAAATAGGTGTTGCTTGACCTTCAAAGTCTGATTAGGCTCAACTTGTGTCAATGTGAATGTCATGAATTGTTAATTCATTTTGCATAGTATTTGTTCCTTTGCTATCGTGTTAATTCACAACTGTTTACATCTTTGGGTTCCTCTTAGCTTCTTCCTCCAATGTGGGAGCATCCTCATCAATGTCAGATCCTGATGAGGTGGGTCCATCCGCACCACCTCCTCCACCACCGCCTCCATTGCCAATGTCTGATGAACCTTCTTCATCATCTCTACAGTCATCCTTACCTTTGCCTCCGCCGCCACCTCCACCAAAGCCTCCTATGGATGCAAAGGCACCAGGACTGCCCCCGCCACCTCCCCCACCTCCGGCCCCCCTTGCCAGGGATCAGGTTGCTGGTTTTGTTGTGCCCCCTCCACCTCCACCACCTCAAAGGCCCCCACAAGCTGGTGAGGACAAAAGCGGGGTCTCAGAGGATGCAAATCTGAAAGAAGCTGGCATGGTACTTACTGTTTAACTTTCATTTACTCAAGATGTAATTCGTGTCAGATGGTTCATATGAGGAGTCATCTGGCATTTTGACATAGATTGCTTGTTTCATCTCCTCGTTTAGCTGGACAATCATGCACTAACACAATCAAGTGAAAAGTGAAGCACCAGTTCATAAAGTTGTACCACATGAAATCAAAATAATGACAAAAGTAGATAAAAGAAGTGATAATTTGGAAACTGATGATTTTTTAGCTTTTAGCTACTATTTAAGCAAAACCAGATAGGAGAAAATAGCAGAAGAACCATGGTGATGACGCTGCAGACAAAGCTAAAATACAAGTGTTATATCCTTACTGGGACCTAAGTTTATTACTGTTTCCTATAAGTTTATTTGTTTTGTTCAAACTGGAATGTTTGATCTAATTTCAGGCAAGTCTTGGACTTCCTCCACCTCCACCACCACCTCCTGGTTTAGTTTCTGAACTTAATGGATCTGAACCCCAGGCCAACTTGTCAGCATCTAAGCCAACTCCCACTGCTGCTCCAACCACAACCAATGAACCTGCAAAATCATCAAAGCTAGTTCTACCACCACCACCTCCTCTTCCGCCTCACATGATGCCACCTGGTGTGGTGCGGCTTCCACCGCCTCCTCCACCCTCATCAGATATGAGGCAGATGGGCCCACCGCAGATGATCCCAGGGCCACCTGGTCAGCCATCTCTGCCTCCACCTCCACCACAGCTGATGGGCATGATCCCTCCTGCACAGGTGATGCAGCAACCTTATCCTCTCCCTCCGGGCCCACCACCTATGATGATGCCTGGCCTGCCAGGTGTGGCTCCAGGCCCACCCATGATGCAGCAGAAGCCATCATATGTTAAATCAGCTGCTCCAACAGTAGTGAAGAGGCCACTTGCACAGCACACTCCTGAGTTGACTGCTATGGTATGTTATTAGTTATGGTTTGAGAAATCAATGCAATTTTGTTTGCTGAAACTTCATAGATAAAAAAAAATCTATTCCTTCTAATCAGAAATTTGGCTGAGGACCTCAAGGTGTTATTTATTAATAATGAGTCTGCTATCAACCTAAATTAAACAAACAGAAAAAGATTTCAAACAATTGATTTTTGCACCAATTAATCCTCATATTTTTCTCTGTAATTTATCTCAATTACCTCATGATAATAGAGAAATATAGCAGTTGTTGGATTTCAGTTTAGTTTAGATAGGTTCCTATTAATCGTCAAATTTTACACTGAGTTATCCTCAGTTTAATCTTAGTTATGTCATTATGTATAAGATAATCTTAAAAAAAAAATAAAGAACAGTACTATTACTGCCGATTTATTATTGAGTCCTCAGGGTGTGTTTAAAGGTCAAATATTGGGGGTTTTCAAACTTTTTGAGTTTGACAATTAAATACAATCTTATGGCTGACAAGCTGCACTATTTGAGTCAAAATTGTCATGTAACAACCATTTCGTGATGTCCTATGCCGAAGCTTTGAACTTGGATAGGAGTGAAAAGGGGCAGATAAACATGCTAATATTGGAATGTTGAAAGAAAAGAGCTTATATGCTCAACTAACTCTAGATGGATTACTCAGAAAACATCTAGACTTAGACTGTATAGTGAATATATTTTTTTCATTTTTTTAACAGGTTCCTGCATCAGTGCGTGTCAGGAGAGAATCAGCTTTGCCAAAAGGAAAATCAAAGGCACAAGTGTCAGCATCAGCTACGGCATCAGCTTGGAGACCCTCTCCAGCCGCCAACAGCAAACTTGAATCAACTGCCACGTCAGCAGGGCAAAAAAGCCAGAGCGTTGATGATTCTTATATGGCTTTCTTGGAGGAAATGAAGGAACTTGGTGCTCTGGACAGCTAAGCCTAGGTAGTAAATGCCTAGTTTGTCATTAGTTTTTTTTTTTAAAAAACTTAATTTAATCATTGGGAATGTAACCAGCAATCCGGGATTGTATTGGCCTTGTCACTCGCAAAAAATCTGTATGACAGAAATAGGGAGTACTGAAAATTCAAGTCTTGCCATTTGAGCCTGGATTATTTTGTATTGGATCATTATATTAACGGTGGTTGCATTTTGAGGCAATAATGGCCTGTGCTACTGAATTGGTTTTCTCTTAAAATTTCATGTGTTCTGAAATAATGAAATTATTATGATTTAAGCCCAAATTTAATCCCGAGATTCACAATCGTACCTTAGTATTGCTAAACAGTGTTGTTTTCTCTCTTTTAATTGAGAATTACGCAATTATAACTTCTCCCTCACCGGATTTTGTTGGTATCGTAAGTTTGTTGCACAATCAGCAAAAGGAAAAAAAAAAAAAAAACGAACCTCAACAAAGAACAACGGAGGAAACAAATTGGTTTTGTCCTATCATGTTAATTTCCTTTTCTTATTATTATTAGTCTAGAAGCCCAAAAAAAGTGTAAAATCATTTTCCACCTGTACATGGCCCTTGAGCCCACACGCATATACACACGTACACGCATCATTCTAAGGACACAGAAAGTGCTAAATAGAAGGGTTGTAAACTAAATTGAACTTACAAAAGTCCCATCTTCAATTTTATCTCAAGAGAAGTTACATATTTGCAACAACATCATATTTCTTCACAATAAGAGGTAAATCATGCTGAGGCTCAACCGTCATTTTATAAGACGGAGAATGAACATAATTTGGGGAAAGATCGAACGAGAACCTCATTAACAAAAGTGACAACACAATCTTCAACTCTACCATAGCGAGGTGCTGCCCCGCACAGATTCTTGGTCCGAACCCGAATGGTGCATACATGTGAGGATACTTGCATGCGCCGGAAATGCCATTGGCAAATCGGTTCGGATTGAAGACTTCTGCATCCGGTCCCCACAGGTCAACATCACGGTGTAGCATCGGTATGTTGATTTGAATGAAGGTGCCCTTTGGGACATTAATATTTTGAAGCTTCAAATCATGTGTCGTTTCTCGCAATATGAAGGATAAAGGAGGGATAAGACGGAAGGTCTCTTGGATCACCATATTCATCTATAATATAGATAATTTATTAAACTCACTACGAGTTTTCTTTCTAGAAGAATTAATTAAAAATTGGATGTAACCTGTGTTCATATGAACTCGTGAATACATGTGTAGTTAATTATCTACATGGTTTACAATACTGTAACAACAAATACATTGATCTATATATGTCAATTTATATATTAAGTTATTAACATCAGTTAGTATTAATTTGGAATCATGGTTATCTAAATAAAATTTTGATACTCCTAGTTCAAAGAAAATTGGATTTACCATTTTGAATTGACGAAGCATGTCAAAGTCAGGAGTAACACCATGAGTTACATCAAGAATTTCTTTTCTCACAAGGTCCTGCCATTCGGGATGCGCAGCAAGAATCAAAAGGCACCAGGTGATGCCGACTGTAATAGTCTCAAATGCAGCAAAGTATATTGATTTGCAATTGTCGATTATAAATTTCTCAGCTGATACAGTTTGTTCCGGAATTGATGTCGAACCTTCGATTATAGAATATAAGAGGTCTCTCTTTGATGAGTCTTGTTGTTTATGCTCTTGAACAATATTTCGAATAAGTGAGCATATCTGTTGGTTTAATTGGTGTGCTTCCCAATTTGTCTTGGTTGGTAGGAACCTATGATATTTCAATTTAAGTTACTGGCTTTTTATTTGTTCATCAAATGCAGAACTGCTTTAGCCTTTTGTGAAAAGAACCACGATCATAATGATTACCCCTTGTTTAGACAATAAACCAAACAAAGGAAGTTCATACTAAAGCCTCAGTTATGGAAACAGGAAAAATATTAAGCAAATCAAGAACATCAAAATACGTCGGAATTAATACATTATCAAAGGCCCAAGATACCTGTGGGTAGCTATCTATTGAATCTTATTCTCTGAGAGTAGTGATAATATGAAAGAGATATTTTCAGTTTGGAGGGATTAAGATAAGTAAATATACAGCATATGAATGAGAGAGTGACATTCGTATTGGCCAACTACTAATTACTGGTACAAACTCCTACAGTGCAAAGAATTAGAAATATAATCTATTACAGTACCGATGATTAGCACTATACACAAACGTACCAGGTGCCAGGAATTGAGATGAACAAATTGGCCTTTAAAAGGGTCGTCTGAAGCTGCCTGAAGTTAGAAAAAAGTTCTTCACCTTTTCTATAACTGTCACCAAAACAAACTTTTGATATAATACTTGCTGAGAAGCATCTTATTTGGCTTTGGATCATAATTTCTGCTTGGCCCCCTTCTTGTTGAAGTATTTTGTGCCAGGCTTCAGTTAGTGTATTCGCAGATTCAACTATTACATTTAGCATTTCCTACATAAATAAAATCAAACAACAAAAGAAAGGATAAGATCAACTTGCAATAAAAAAAAGTTTTATATTGATCTAACTACTTAGGTACTTAAATGCTACAATTGAGAGGCCTCCATGCTAACCATTTACATACCTGTAATACCAGGATGAACCACAGATAATGTTGTCTGCAGCATGTACCGAACATAGTGTACCAGTTCACTAAAATCTAGTAATTTTCTTGATAGCATGCATTACCCATAAAAGTTTTATACTAGTTAATATTAATACCTTGACCCTGTGCATAAAGAACTCTTGTTGAAGAATCTTTCTCTCATGAGTCCATAGTTCACCACTCGTCATCAGAAGACCGTTTTCTCCAAATAGTGATTTTCTAGCCTTTATAACTAACTCAGGCCGGCCGAGCTCGTAAACAGTGCACTGGCTAACAGCCTTCACTAAATCAGGCTCAGTTATGTGTAGAATTGGTGTGGTACCGATTGAGTATAGAAACAGCTGTCCTGTTATGGATGTTAACTTTAAGATGAAGTACAGAAAATATATGAGAATTTTTAGCTAATGGCCCCTATACTGAGCTTCACGCCGAGCTTGTCGGGTCCTACTATGCAAATTCAATAATCAATAGAATATGATCGATTTGATGTACTTACCAAAGGGCATAAAAAATTGCTTATATTTATTAGTCTCATCACCATCCATCGCTTGGACAATTAACTAGTGGAAAGGAAAGTATAGCAAACAATTTTCCTTCTGACATATATATATTTTTTGAAGATAAGATGGGAGTCAAACCCTCTAATTTATTTCAAAATTAAATGTCACAAAGGACTCCCATTCCTTCTGATATCTTATGATAAAAAAATTGAAGTCTCGTGCAATAATTATAATTTGCTACAAATTAGAATTCAATATAGGGTTTTCTTGTTATTTTGGAAACTAAATATGAATATTATCAAGTGAATTCTCTTAATAAATCATATATGAATAGAGCGTGTGTGTATCTATCTATCTATCTATCTATCTATCTATCTATCTATCTATCTATCTATCAAT
This sequence comes from Rhynchospora pubera, assembly GCA_028095005.1. NCBI lineage: Eukaryota > Viridiplantae > Streptophyta > Magnoliopsida > Poales > Cyperaceae > Rhynchospora > Rhynchospora pubera. Next base: position 73,883,340 of record CM051462.1, read on the forward strand.
CAATCAATCAATCAATCAATCAATCAATCAATCAATCAATCAATTTATATATATAGAGTAGTGCAATGGTGCATACTAATCCACACTCTTAGATCTGATTCAAGATAATCGATCCAAACCGATTAAAATAATCTCCTAATTGAAATCTATATGCTGACTAAGTTTTATATTTTTTTCAAATCTTTTAGTATTTTTTTGGAATTTTTTTAAAACTGCTATTTTTTTGAATGGTTCAGAACAAATTAAATGAACGATTTTCTAAAATTTTTAAACTGCTACTTTTTAAAAAATTCTCTATGTGTGTGTATATATATATGTATAGAGAGAATTGCTAACGTGCCATCGATTGTTTATCGACTCGTTTTTTGAGATTCAAAATTCAAAAGATCGATCCAAACCGTTCAAGTTGATCATCATATTGAAATAACATTGGAGACTAAATTTTACTTTTAATTTTGAATTTTTTTGCTTTTTATTATGATATTTAAAAAAATATTTTAGGCCGTCTAATTTGAAAAATATCGTAATAAATAGTAAAAAAATTCGAAAAATGTAAAATTTAGAACCATACTATGTTATCAATATCGAGTTAACAAAACTACCATATGCTTTTCTCCATGATATGAGGTGTGGAAAGAGAACTGAAGAGTAGTCACTGACAAAGTGAGCCCTACTCTGATCATCCCTTGGCTGTTCCTTTGCTTCTTTTTGGAACCTTTTTATGTGTGGGATGTTTCCAACGAAGAGAGAAGGCTTGGGACCACTTACCCCCTGGTATCTTAGCTTCTCTCTTATAATTTTGGGATTCAGCCATAGTTTAGTGTAGAGGTAAAGAAGAAGAGAGAGGCCAAGAAAGGAAGCGATTAAGAGGAACAGAGGTGTCATATTATAGTTTAGTGTGAGAGATGAAACTAGAGATAAGAAGGTATATATAATTGAGAGCGTTCAACTGCCACATTATTCTTTAGATTAGATCAGATTGATTGTCATGATTGTTTTAAAAATTTTTTTGAGGGTGAGGTGGCAATCACCACACCGACAGGTTTTTATTAATAAAAATACATGATTGTTTTTTTTAATAATTATCTTTATTTTTACTATTTAATGGTTTGTTTGTCTCCTCTCTCGTCGTAACCTCTATACCTGGAATACGAAACGACATATTATTTATTATTCTTTTTTTTTCTCACGGGTTTTTTTTTTTTTTGAGTGAAATTTTTCTCACGGGTTCTCTTCTACCATGGTGCTGGTGTGTGTGTGTGTGTTTTTTCTCTCATTGGCGTACGGATAAGCAAGCCGGGTTTCTTTCTGCTTTTTCTTTCTATTTATATATAATTTTTTTTTTTTACTTTCCTCTTTTTCTACCAAATAATTTGTCAATTCCATTTGAATGCATGATTGGTTGCCGCACAGTTCTTTACGCAAATCATTATCGTCAACTAATATTTGTAATTTTTCTACCTATACCATTACAAGTAAAATCCTTTAATTAGGAGAGGTAGTAGCAATCTAATTTGAACTATTCTACTACTCTTCTAACCCGCCATTAACTTTCTGTTGAAATTTGCACACTGGAAATGAAGCCGTGATATTTTCCCCCCCTTGTGAATTTATTCGATTCTTGATATGGGTCTTGTCTCTACGCAAAAATTAGCTTCTACTATAATAAGGGCTCCGTTTGGATAAGGTGCGGGAAGAAGAGAAAAAGGAAAAAAATGGAAAGAAATATTGGGAAGTGTGTAACTTTGTGAAGAGTTTAAATTGTTTATAATAAATTTATTTTCTTATTCCCTTTTTCCCTTCTTCCCAAATGGAATAGAAACGGAGCCAAGTAGATTAGTAGAGAGCGCTGAGAGAGAAAAATAGAGAGGATCTGTCACAAGTATTAAAATAACACAAAAACACACAACTCCCAAAAACTTACTTCCTCCCTTATTTTATTTCTTTTCAATTCAATTCTCTTAGTTACAAGGCACAGCATTGTATCATGCATCCTAACTAAGGAAACCTTAATTAATTTGATTACAAGAAATAACAAAAACAATCTAGCTACTGCATAAATCCTTCAGATATGCGGGTGCATGTGCCATCCTCTTTCCTTCTTTAGATATGAATCTTCTTGACAAATATGTTATCGAGTGCAATTTTAACACTCCCCTTGACGAGTTGCATAGATGTCGGTCATGCCAATCTTCTTCAGAAATTCTTCGAATGGTATTGTTACAACTGCCTTGGTTAGAATATTTGACAATTGTTCTGTAGATATAACAAAGGGTAAAGAAATAATGTGAGAATTATTTTTTCTTTAATAAAGTATATATCTAGCTCATACGTTTTGTCCTATTATGCATGTTGCACAGGGTTATGTAATCATATCCTATTAGCTTAGGATGCGTTTGGTTTTGATGAAAACAAAATTAGAATTAGCTATTTGGAATAAGAGATATTATTTTTTTGACAGTCAAGAATATATATATTTTTGGAATTTAGAGTGTTATTTCTAAATTGTTTCAAATTTGGAATAAATTTTTAACTTTAGTGTGTTTGGATCATTTTTTTTAATCTGGATTAAAAAGTCGTGAGGGATTACTTTCTGCTTGAAAAAAAAATGATTTAAATCATAGCCAAAACGATACAAACAATCTTTGTACATAATTGAAGTAAAAGTTGCTAATTAATATCGTACAAGCCAGATGAGACCCAAAATTTACAACATAATTTACAAATATAAATTGAGTTTACTCCAAATGAATGACAAATAATCAGAAAAAGAGAGTATAACCAGACGGACAAGAAACTTAAAAAAAAGTTTAGGAGAAATCCGATTGACATTTATAGCCTAAAACATTGACTCAAGAAGAGTAAACAAGCCAGTACCAACAATATTGGCCTCTTGAGCTGGAGACTTGATGATGATTGTGGTGGGCTCACTGTCTCTATTGGGCATGTGTAACCACACAAACTGGGTCGAACTACCCGGTATACTCCCTTGCTGGTCATGTAGAACAGGTCTTTGTTGTTGTCCTGGCCGAAGGAGAATATGTAGCCGAGTGAGGGGAGTGTGCTCTTGCCAGTATAATCACAAGGGATGGGAGATGTCTTTGAGCATGTGAAAGTGATTTTGTCTTTGCTGAAATTCCCACTGCCCCGTGGGGTTTCTGCTGCTGCCCACATGTCGGTTGCGTATAAATCAGCATAGATGTACCTAAGATGCAAAGAGGATGTGGAACAGTTAATGTCAATAAGTAGTTTGTGCAATCCATAATTGTTAACTTGTCATCGATGCATGAATTGCTTATCTCAAGCTATATAGATAAATGAGGCCACTGCACAATGAAAGATTACCGAGTCTTGAATCCTTTTCGAGGTGCAATCAAGGCTAATTCAGGCAACTGATGGAAGGTCAGAGAAAACTGGTGCCTTTCAATTATAACATATAGCAATGACTACTGGCCAAGACAGTACGACTGTAACAACATAATAATATGAACCTGAGTGCAATGTTACTTTATTGTTACCTTCCATACAAGCATGGGTCAGTTTTTGCACGGTACACATAACCAGCGACGACTGCAGCAGAGCCCAAATTGTTGTTTGCTTCCGAGCGATTGTAGCCCAACACTGGGAAAATTGGGTCTATGGAGTCTGCGGAAATGTTAGGCCCTGGGGCCCATGGAGGATTATAGAGATTGTAGCCCTCATAGATCCTCCACCCATAATTCCCTCCTTTTTCTACAAGGTTAATTTCTTCATATGTTTCCTACTTGAAGACAAAAGAACAATTGTCAAGGAATGTAAATAATGAAAGATTATTAATAGTACGCTACCAAGTTCTAAGCAAAAATGGGCAGAAGTAAAAGATGCTAATTGCCTAAATGGAACCCTTGTAATAACCAGGCACTCAATTTCAGTAATGGGATACAAAATAGGAGCAAAAATAAGAGGTAACAGAGAACCAACTTTTGGTCTAGTGACAAAGAGCAATCATATTAAACAAATGGTCGCAGGTTCGAAACCTGGAGGGTCTTTCATAGGCATTTAATTTAATTTAAAAATAAGTTGGGAGGCTTGACCCTAATTTATCTTAAAAAAAAAAAGAGGTAATAGGTTGGTTATCTGGTGAAACGCAATCATACCCAGAAATGGTAACTTTCTAAAGTGTACCAGTATCAGTTAAGAACCACAATGATAGTAATCACACAAAATCTTATCAATGACACATGCATGTAAGAAATATAGCAGTAACAACTTAGGTACAAAATTCATAGCCTTCCCAGATTCAATGATATTATTTTACCACTACTTCCGTGAATATTTACAGTTTGATAGATGATATGGAGTGCTTTGTTGTGGTTCAACTTTGGACTGTATGCCCTTAGGCATTAGAATTTGTCTGAGATGGGAATCTGGATGCATATGAAATGCTTGATCAATTGCTTCAGAGAATGCCCACAAGGACTGCAACATCTTCAATTCAATTTTTTTTTTTCTAGATAGTTCAAGAATAAAAAAATTTGGCTTGGCAAGCACGTGATCAACGATGGATATCTTTACTGAGCCCATATCCCTACGTGAAGCTATATTAACTGAGATGATACTAACTGGTAGTAAAAATTTGGTGTTACTGTTAATAGGAAGTGATTTTTGCAATTTATTACATCTGTAACTTTACATGATTCTTTAAGAAGATGTTGAGGAAAATACACCTGACCAGTTTCACCACAAAACAAGTAATTTGGCCTGTCAAAATCAATGCTGCAACGCCATGGATTTCTGTGACCGTAGGAATAAACCTCAGGCCTGAATGTGTCGTCAGTGTAATACGGGTTATCCTTTGGAATCGAGTAATTTCCCCACAAGGTAAGGTTATCAATCTCAGCTTGAGCTAAAAGTCCAAAAACACCATCATAGTCAGGAACAAATTTGAGATTTGCAAAGTTGTAAAGTCTCTGTTGTTAACTTGTTATTTACGAGGTGATAAGACCCCTACGGCCATGTTAGTTTGTACATTCTTTTACCTCATTTTATTCTTTATTGACATGCACCTTCATAACTGTTTTTAATTGGGGTTTGGTTATTTAAGAATGTATCCAAGTGCATAAATACAAACCTTCTTACTGGTACTTAGTACTGACATGGTACCTAAAGGTGGAATATCTAAAAATATTCCAGGCTCCGTTTGGATGGCTTCTTCCCGGAATAAGGAATAAGGAATAACCACTTTTTACCAATAAATTTATTTCTAACCATCCAAACTCTTCACAAAAGTTACACACTTCCCAATAAATTTACCCCTTCCCAATAAATTTCTTCCTTTTTTCCTTCTTCCTACCTTATTCTCAACGCATCCAAACGGAGCATCAAATAAAAGGAAATTCTAAGCAGATTCATACTTGGCATGATGTTTATGTTTAATCTTAGAGATTTTCCAAGTAATGCTTTCTTCGTCTGAGCAAAATTCCAGGGGTCCCCAACATTGCCTCCATCTCCCATCATGAAATATAGATATCCATCGGTTGGCCCAAAATATATTTCTCCCGCATGGTGCTTTGTGTATGGGAGCCCCATGGTAAGTATCCTGAGAGCTTCAGCTGGATTTGCAACTTTTGCCTAAATTTTGTAAAGCGCAACACACATTAATTTGGATTTAGTTCTGTTCTTATCTTTTGGTTACTGCTTGTTAATCTCAATATAAAGACGATTTTTGAGTCAAATTGATACTTAAAGCTTCAGATCCGACCAGAGAATAACATACGAGCTGATATGACGAGGAAAGAAGTGCGTACCATGTTTGGAGAAGTTGCGGTACCATTGACTGTGTATTCTGCAATGATTGTTTGGTATTGGCAAGGCATTGCACCATCATCTGTGCCAAGTTTTGATGGGTCACAATTAATCTCTGAGTTACATGAGCATCTGCCAGAGCAGGTAGCCAACTTAGACTTGTCGCAATTGTATGACACAAAAAACCTCCCATTTGTCCCAAAGTTCGGATGAAATGCAAACCCATTCAATCCTAACTCGTTGTCATAGTGCACCATGTCAGTCAGGTCAATAAATGGATTTGTTAAGTCTATATCCAGGGGTTTGCCTGATCCTTGAGGTGGCACAGTAGCTAGAAAAATCTTGCCAGACTGGGTCGCTAGAAAGATCCGATTTGAGCCGTCTGGATGCGGCTGGAAGTTGTTATAAGTCTGATTGAAAAGCCTCTCAAGGCATATACCTACAATGGTAATGTATATCGAGTTGATATACTGTCAAATAACCAAAGTAAATCTGAGATTCTGTGATTCACACAATAGAGTTTGTGAAGTCTTACTCGCTGCGTGCACACTCACTGCAAACAGTCAGTATCAAAAAGAAAAAAGAAAATGACTTCACAAGAATTGAAAACTCGAGAGGGGGAGTCTTGAAATTTCAACATTTTATAAGCACACAGATTTGTACCTTGTGGTGCAGGAGCTGGTTGTGAGGCATTAAAGCCGACCAGTGTGCCACCATTTAAACAGACAGTTTGGTCAGTGGCTGTGCCGCCGGCAAATTTGCGGAAATCAGCAGCTGATTTGTAGGTGTCAGCAAGCTTGGTTGGGAGTGCGTTGCCATTGGAGAAGGGAGAGTTGGAGATGGCGATATCCTTACATGTGTCCCAGGTAACTGTGCAGAAGTCCATTGTGTTGTTCGTAGGGGATGCTGACGTTACTTCAGTGTTGTTGCAGAGAACTGGTAAGTTCTGGGAGTTTGTATACAGCTGAAAAGCATAGGGATTGCATTGCTGCATGTTGAAAGCAGAGACATTTGATTAATGGATGTCTAAAAGAGGATTTTTATTTTAGAAAACTGGGTTTTGTTACTGGTAATAGCTAATAGACAGTTAGACATTGTCTGAGAATCCATGGATTAATTATCTATTGGACTGGAAATTTTTTTGAAGCCATGTTGGTGAATTACCAACAGTAGTCTTCAAAATTAAAGAAATTTGAGTAGCTTTACACGATTGATGGCCCCCCCCCAAAAAATAAATAAATAAATAAAAGATAAATGTTGCAAGGCGTCACGTCACAGCACAGCCAATGTACTAGTAAGCCCTAGCCAAAGTAGTAAACCCAACCCGCTGCAATATTCGACCATTTATTGCATGAAGCTCAATGTCGAAGAGGCTATTCGACTGGAACTCATCTGCATTGTATTTTTTATGTTCTGATATATATGCCTGTTGATGTTTTCAAATTTTAGATGATTTATAAGAACATTTATTATTACGAGAAGTATGGCATCATTTCTAGTTGTGGTCCATTTTCCAGTTCTTTCTTGTGTACTCTTCTTTTAGTATAATAATACCCTATTGACAGTTCCTGGAACACAAAGCTGAGCCATGCTAAAATTGTTATGCATGGCCAGTTGGCCACATTCCTGGTCGGGTACTATTTAATTTGATAATCAGTTTGAATAGGCCTATATCGATCTTTGATAAAAAGAGGCGACTATATGCATTTTAATGCAGGTTACTCAATTATACCCTTGTTATAATTAATCCGCACCTCTGATTTGTTAGTGTGATAACAAATGCAACTTTGTTAACATGAACCAAAATGACACGTACATTCTCCCATATATATTTTTTTAAGGTTGGTTTGAAACTACATTCTCCCATTAAAAATGATAGATTTGTTAAATGTTTTACTGTTAGCTAAACAATACAAAATTTAAGGATAAATGTAACAAACTATATAATGTTATCAAATAATATTCACATTAATTTTATGGACGTTTAAATCTAAGTATATCTAAGATCTTACATGTATTGCTTTCTATTTGAAATTATCAAATAGTTGTTTGTTTCCAGCATCATCGCTATAAAAGTTGAAGGAAACGTAGGGTTTTTACAGGGAATTAAAGGATACATTTGACTCTCGAAAAGAATATGAAACAGACTAAAAACAGTTAGTTTCTCGGGGAGAGCGTGTTGCAAGTGGCATCGATTTGTAAATACTTTTCTGTTGTTTTCGATACACATAATTTTTATATATGTATTTTGTATTTTTATAATAAGATTGCAATCCTTCCCACATTTGACTTTGGGTTTCAGCGCAATAAAATATAACAATCCTGTTTATATGAAATTGTCAATGCAACTTGTTGTGAAGATTTTCAACGCAATATTTATATCTCGTTCAATCAGAAGCCTCTAGTGTTCAATTACAACCTTCGGCTTGTACAGACAACAATTCATACTTAAGGTTTTCAAATTTCACCGATTCATGGTCGCAGGGAAATTTCATAAATAAATAAATAAATTCTAAAAGAATCGCCTAGGAAAAAATAAAGTAGAATTTAATTGTAGGTCGACAAAATTCTCGACCCGCCACCCCCAATCTTCATCCTATCTGCCATAGAGGATCTCATTCTTTTAACTCGATTATGCGGATCACTTTGTCTGCTACGTACTTGTATTTATAAAATCAGTGTTGACAAGTAATCATATATATAATTGGCTCTTTATATTATTCAGGGCTTGCTTATCACGAAAAATTCTATGATGAAGATAGTATATATACTCTCAAAAGATAATATCGGACTTTCAATTTTAGATATTCATAAAAATAAGTTGAGTCAGATTCGAATATAAGAACTCCACTCAAATGTGTTACCACTGATTGCTGGATTAAAGACTCGGTACTTTAATTCTGTAAACACAGAGATGGGCTTCGAATGATCCATATGTTTTATTTCTATCGTACGTGTTCGTTAAAATTTGAGTTTTATATAGTCCATCCGAACTGTTCAATGCAATTCTCATATCGAAATTTTCACTGAAAACAAATTTTAGTATATATATATTTTTCCAAATTGTTTACTATATCTTATGATATTTTCAGAAAGTGCTATTATTGAAAAAATTCAAACCCTAATTTGAAATTATCAATCTATATAGTAAAAAAATAAAAATATATAAAATTTGTTACCTAGGGATTTCAATATGAATAACTAATTGAACATTAATTTAGATCGGCCGTAGAATGTGGAATTTTGAGAAATGAGACCTGTTGGTTAAACATTTTCTCTCGATTTGCCGATTTGCAAAACAACACCGAAACCTTTAAACTAACATCTCTCTTTAGTGTTTTATAGCTAAATTTATTGAAGAATGGATTAAAGCAAGTGTGGCACTTAGTTTGGAGCTTCAATAGATTGCTTTGGTCTAGTTAGAGTCAGTAATTAAGGTTTAATTAAACTCTAAACTAATCTCAATCAATTTGCTGGTAAAATGCTCAGTTTTTCTGTCCAGCGTCATACAACGCCAGTTGCCGTTACACAACGCTGAGTTAATTCGATTTTAATTGCAAAATCTCTGACAAGGTTGGAACAGCGTTACACAACGCTCAGTAGCGTTGTGCAACGCTAGTTCATCTGTTTTTAAACCAGTTAAATCCTTTATTTCCCCTTGTCAGAACGTTATGCAACGCTAAGTAACGTTACACAACGTTTCCACTCCTATGTTGTGTAACGCTACTCAGCGTTGTACAACGCAGTATGAAACAGGCGACTCTGCATTGCTCAGACATCGATCTGCATCGATGCTGCATGCATGCTGCCATGTTCCATGCATTGTAGCGTTGTGTAACGCTCTAAACTTCGCTCAGACTTCGCTTTTTCGCCCTGGTCGCGTAGAGCAACGCTGAATAGCGTTGTGCAACGGCGACGTTGTGTGACGCCAGTCAGCGTCGTATGACGTTCTGACAATGTTGTATGAGTTTGTCAGTTCTGCCTTATTCGTTTTCTTGACTTCGTTGTGCAACGCTACCAAGCGTTACACAACGCTCTGACAAGTTCCAACGGAACTGTCGAGCTTTTGCTTTGGACTTTTGCTGAAGCGTTGTGCAACGCTATACAGCGTTACACAACGCTCTGACAACTCACAACGTTATTATCTGTGACCGTTTGATTTTTCAACGGCTATTTGGGCGTTGTACAACGGCATATAGCGTTGTATAACGCCCGAGTCTGTTTTGACTGGTCTTTGGAGCTGTTGGCGCCCTCTATAAATATGGGGCCTCTTGGAACTGTTTAGATACTTTTGAAACCCTTGAAACTCCTCCCTTTTGAGCTCCAACCAGTTAGACATTACTCTCTCTTGTGTTTGAGCATTATTTAGCAAAATCATTGAGATTAGAGTGTGCTAAACCAATCCACTAGTGTTAATTGCTAGATTTGTTGAGTGATTTGGTTAGAGCCTCAATCCTTTGTAGTGTTTGAGCTTGTTTAATTGAGTTAGGCCAATCCACCTTGAGAGTGATTGTAACAAGGTGATTTGGTTCGAAGTTGTAGTCCCGTTCGTGTGGAATTGAACGGAGCGCGCCCATTTCGAGGTTGCGAAACTCCCGGAGACGTACGACTAAGGCTAGCTCTTCCTAGCGGGTCGGAACTCCGTAATACATCGCGTGTTCAATTTCTCTCTCTCTTTCTCTCTTTATTATCTTGCTACTTGAATTGCTTGTGCTTTGATTGTTTGTATTAGACCAAGTTTGAATTGAACCAAATATTGACCATACCGGTTTAAAAATTCGTTTTTGTGCCTATTCACCCCCCTCTAGGCCTAATTTTAGGGACAACAAAGTGGTATCAGAGCAGGGGTTATCTTTTGACCATCTTGTTAGGTAGATAACCTCGATTCATGGCCTCTAGGGTGATAGAAAAACCGGACAAATTTGGTTCCACTTGCAAGAACTTCCGTTATTGGAAGAGATGTATGGTTGTATACCTTAACTTGATTGACCTTTGGGAGGTTGTTGATAAGCCATACACACCAATTTGTGATAGTGAAGGTAGAGAAATCCATGCCTCTAAGACCATTAGGACCAAGAATGATAATGCCGTGAATGTCTTGTTAAATTCGGTACATGAGTCCATAGCGACAATTTTTGGTAGTTCTACTAGTGCACATGAAATGTGGGTTTCTCTCTTGAACCGTTATGAGGGAAATTCTCTAATCAAAAGCTCTCGACAATTCGAGTTAGAGTCTAGATTGGATAATTTCCGCATAAGGGAAGGTGAATGCATCGAGGAGATGTATACTCGGTTTATACAATTGCTCGATGAATTCACTAACATAGGAGAGACCCTTTCTAATAGTCGTGTTATAGGAAGATTGCTTAGGGCTTTGGTGGGAAGACCTCAATTCGACACTCTCATCTCGACTCTTGAGACACAACAAAGGTCCCACAACAACCTCACACCGGAGATCATCTACACTCACTACCGGTGCGTGGAGGAGAAGCTCAAGCAACTTGGAGAGTTGAAGTATGAGCCCAAAACCGTGGCATTGGCGGCAAATGACAACAAGGCATCTCCCTCCAAGAACCGCCACAATGACAACCACCAAGGGAGACACCGCCACTCAAGTGACAAGGCCAAAGGCATCATCGACCTTGATGAGGACAAGCAAGGAGCCGTTCTCTCAAAGATGTTTCGAGCCATCATGATCTTTGAGGGAAAGTTCAACAAAGAAAGGCTTGAAAGTGACGAAAGAGCTCTTTGCTTCGTGTGCCAAAAAGAAGGTCATACCATGTACTCTTGCTTCAAGCTTTTCCCTCACTTGAAGAAGGACAAGGAAGATGGTGGCAAGAGAAGGAGTGATGGCCGGTTCAAGTCCAAGAAGGGACATTACAAGAGCAAGAAGAAGGGTGAGAGAGCCATGCAAGCCACTTGGGACAACGATTCCGATTCGAGCTCATCCTCTCAATCCGATTCGGAATCCGAGTGCGACTTTGACAACCTTGCTCTTGTGGCTCAAGTGAATGATGTGGTGATGCCGGTGGATGACGACCTAGATGACTTGGTGAAGGAGGTCTTCAACGAGTTCAACCGAGGCAAAATCTATGTGCATCCATTGAGCAAAGCTAGCCTTGATGAAGCATCATCCTCTACATCAACTTTCACACAAGCTCCAACGACTATTCAAGAGGAACCATCCACAATTGCCATTGAATTGCCCAAGGTCACAAATGAGGTACTTCTAAACTCATTCTCTAGTAGTGATAGCGATTGTGATAGTGAGAATGACTTGAGCTTGAATGATGATGCAAACTTGCAATTTGATAGGTTGAATGATTATCTTGATGAGTCTCTTAAGACTATTGCTAGTCAAAAAGAGCAAATTAGTCTTTTGACGACTAAGGTGCACGACCTTGAATCTTTGGTGACAAGGTATAAGAGTATGATTGAAAGTTTTGAAAAACCAAGTGTTTGTGAAAAATGTCAAACTCCTTTGAGTGAGACAAATGTTTTGAAGAATGAAAGGGCTTCAAGTTCGTCTAGTGCTTCTCATAGCACCAAGATGAATCTTGATAAAATGTTTGTGGGACAAAAACCCAATGACAAAACGGGTCTTGGCTTCAAAAAGAGGAATCAATCCTTTTCTAGACCAAGAACCATGTCAAGCCCAACACAAAATGAGAGACTTTATCACAAGAGCACCAATGGTAGGAACACACACGGGCAAGGGCAAAAGAATTTTGTTGGCTCTCAAAATGGTGCTCAAAAGAGTTTTGGTAGGAATAGAAATGGGTCTCAAAGACCTCAAAAGAACTTCCAAAACAATCGGGGCCCAAACAACTTGTATTTCAAGGGACCCGATGGGTGTTTTCATCCTTTTCAAAACAATGGTGGGAATAGGAATAGAACACACACTAGACCTCAAACCAATGGGGGAAATCAAAAAGTCTCTCAACAAAACAAAAGGAATTTTCAAAAACCAATTTTGAGAAACTCTCAATCATACACTTTCTCTAAGGATCCAAAGATTAGGGCCATGGAGCTTAGGCGTCATTTTCAAACCCATTTTGTTAGAGAAAGTTCACAAGTGAACAAGCCAACTTGTGCTTGTTGCAACTATTGTGGTAAGAATGGCCATGTCACACTAGAATGCAAAGTTAGGAAAGCAAATCATACATCCGGTTCAATTAACATGATTTGGGTTCCTAAAGTCACTTCCACATCCGTTTTGATTGGTGGAAGTGGTTCGAGTGTGGCTTAGTTAGCCATCTTCTTTCCCCAAGGTTATTCTTGTCAAATCTTAAGGGGGAGAGATTACAAGAATATATTAGTTGTTTGTTTCTAACTAATATGCATTCTTGTAGGTTTGTTTGTTATCATCATTCAAGAGAAGTGCTTGGATCATAGATAGTGGTTGTTCACATCACATGACGGGTGATGAATCTTGTTTCAAGACACTTGAACCTTTTGATGGTGGTGAGGTTACTTTTGGTAATAATCTTAGGAAGAGCTCTATTATTGGTATAGGCTCGGTTGGAAACCAAAATTTAACGGTTTTTAATGTTTACCTTGTGGATGGTCTCAACTACAACCTTTTAAGTGTGAGCCAATTATGTGATGCGGGATATTATTTGAAGTTTGATCACTCATCTTGTTTTGTGCATCAAATTTCGGATAATTCTCTTGTTTACACGGGACAAATGAAAAAGGATGTCTATTACTTGAACTTTGATCACTTCACAAATGGTGAACAATGCTTTAGTGCCATAGCTACCGGTTCATGGTTATGGCATAGAAGACTTGGTCATGTTTCTCTAGACTCCATTAAGAAACTTGTGAAATTGAAACTTGTCCGTGGTCTTCCATCACATAAACTAGACTTAAATGGGTTGTGTGAAGCTTGCATGAAAGGCAAGCAAACCAAGTCTAGTTTCAAAACCAAAGAGATCATCTCAACCACTCAACCTTTGCAATTGCTTCATATGGATTTGTTTGGACCAATCAATGTCTTGAGTATTGGTAAGAAAAGGTATGTCTTTGTGGTGGTAGATGACTATAGTCGCTTTACTTGGGTTTTCTTTCTTGCTCACAAGGAAGAAGCATTTGACCATTTTGTTAAATTTAGCAATCGGGTTGAAAACGAAAAAGGGTTGAAAATCTCTAGAATTCGTAGTGACCATGGAAGGGAATTTGAAAATGCTAAATTTGATGAATTGTGCATAGAAAAAGGATATAAACAAGAGTTTTCCGCTCCACGCACCCCTCAACAAAACGGTGTAGTGGAGAGGAAGAACCGAACCTTGCAAGAATTAGCACGCACCATGCTACATGAATTTGCCGTACCCAAATTTCTTTGGGCCGAAGCGGTAAATACGGCATGTCATGTAGTAAATCGTGCATGCATTCGTTCTCAACTCAAGAAAACTCCTTTTGAATTATGGTTCGGTCATACTCCCAATATATCCTATTTCCGTGTATTTGGCTCAAAATGTTTTGTCCTTGATGAGTCTCCTAAAGTAACCAAGTTTGATGCCAAGTCTTTGCCCGGTATTTTTGTTGGTTACTCAACCACAAGCAAAGCGTATAGAGTCTATTTGCCAAACTCAAAGGTAGTTATTGAATCTATTAATGTCAAGTTTGATGAAAAAGTCCTTGAGGAATCCAAGGAAGGTAACTCTATTGTAGGTACACAAGGGGAAGAAGCTCCACAAGAAATCGAGTCACAACCTCAAGCACAACCACCGGTGATCATTGAGGAGCCTTTGAACCGGGTTGATGACATTTTGATAGGGGGAGAGACTCATGAGGAGGGCCTCTTAGACACAACTCAAAATGAAATGCCTCATGATGATCCTCAACCTCAATCGTCTCCTCAACCGGTTCATGAGCCTCCCGAAGTGCTTAGAGAAGTTTCCTCTCATCCTCTTACTAATGTCATAGGTGACCCTAGGGAAGGTGTTAGGACTAGGTCTAGTTTGCACCAAACTATTGGTCATTGTGCCTTTGTTTCTCAACTTGAACCAAAATCTTTTAAAGAGGCAAATGTTGACCCAAATTGGATTGTTGCCATGCAAGAAGAGTTGAACCAATTTGAGAGAAATCAAATTTGGAAACTTGTACCATTACCAAAAGGTAAGCAAGTTATTGGTACCAAATGGGTTTTTAGAAACAAGCTAAGTGAGGATGGTATTGTAGTTAGAAACAAAGCCCGTTTGGTTGCACAAGGTTTCAAGCAACAAGAAGGTATTGATTTTGAGGAGACCTTTGCACCGGTTGCTCGTCTTGAATCCATTAGAATGCTCTTGGCTTTTGCCGCTAACAAAGGCTTTATCCTATTCCAAATGGATGTCAAGAGTGCTTTTCTAAATGGTTGGATAGATGAGGAAGTTTTTGTCCAACAACCACCCGGTTTTGTTGACCATTTTAATCCGGACCATGTGTACAAGCTTCACAAAGCTTTGTATGGTTTAAAGCAAGCTCCTAGAGCTTGGTATGGTAGACTTTGTACCTTTCTTCTAGACAATGGTTTTAGTAGGGGCAAAATGGATACAACTCTTTTCACTAAGAAAAGAGATGACCATTTGCTACTTGTGCAAATTTATGTGGATGATATTATTTTTGGCTCTACTAATGCAACTCTTGCCCAAGAGTTTTCTTCTTTGATGAGTAGTGAATTTGAGATGAGCATGATGGGAGAACTCACTTTCTTCTTGGGGCTTCAAATCAAACAACTCAAGGATGGTATCTTTGTGAACCAAGTCAAATACGCCAAGGAGTTAGTGAAGAAATTCGGTGTTGAAGATAGCAAGAGTTTAGACACACCCATGGGCAAAAGTGCGAATATCGATGCGGATGAGAAAGGCAAGCCTATGGACATAACTCTCTATCGAGGCATGATCGGTAGCCTACTTTATCTCACGGCTAGTAGGCCGGATATTATGTATGTCGTATGTCTATGTGCTAGGTACCAAGCCAATCCTAAGGAGTCTCACCACAAAGCGGTAAAACGTATCTTGCGATACGTCAAGGGTACTCAAAACCTAGGTCTTTGGTATGGTAGACAAACCGAACTAGACTTGTTAGGTTATACCGATGCCGATTTTGCCGGTGACCGTATGGACCGCAAAAGTACTAGTGGAACTTGCCAATTTCTTGGTGGTTCACTTGTGTCTTGGTCTAGTCGCAAGCAAACTTCGGTTGCTCTCTCCACCGCGGAAGCGGAATATGTAGCGGCCGGTAGTTGTTGTACTCAACTTCTTTGGATGATGCAAACCCTTAGGGATTTTGAGTTAGATTTCCAAAAGGTACCAATCTTGTGTGACAATACTAGTGCCATCCTTATATCCAAAAATCCGGTATTGCACTCTAGAACCAAGCACATAGAGATACGACATCATTTTATCCGTGATCATGTTGAGAAAGGTGATGTGGAATTGGTCTACATCGACACAAAGGAGCAAATCGCCGATATCTTCACCAAACCTCTTCCAGCACAACAACATCTTGAACTTAGGTTCAAACTTGGTATGCTTGAACTCAAAGATTAAATTTATGCATGTCATGGTGTTGTCTTTGTTGTTTGGAGCTTATTTCAGTTTAAATTGGTTGTCTTTCTTTTGAAAACCATGAAAAATAAGTTTTTAACTATTTCGGTCTTAATTTTCTGAATTTTCTGGTTTTCTGTTGACTCTGGCGTTACACAACGCCATTCAGCGTCGTGCAACGCAAGAGTAACGTTAGTTTCAAATGTATTTGTGCTGAATTTTGAATTCTGTCGAGTTAAACGTTGTACAACGCTGCCTACCGTTGCACAACGCTTGGTTGATTTTGTCTTGTAACGTTGCACAACGCTGACTATCGTTTTACAACGCTGGTTATTTTATTTTAATTCTCCTTCGCTGAATTTTAAAATCCGTCGAGTTCAACGTTATACAACGCTGGTAACCGTTGTACAACGCCAGTCTGTTTCTTTTTACTGAACGTTGTACAACGCTGTCCACCGTTGTAAGACGTTGTTTTGTTTCTTTATTTTATTTCTTTTTATTATTTATTTATTTGGCTTTAGTGTTGTACAACGCCCTTTAACGTTGCACAACGCTGGGTTGTAGCGTTGCCCATCGCTACTCAGCGTTGTACAACGGAGCAGTCAGTTTCTGCTCATTTTTCGCTGTTTTGACTCCTGCGTTGTACAACGCCCTTTGGCGTTAAGTAACGGTGGACGCGTTTTTTAACTGTTGCGACCCCACCTCTTCTTCTTCTTCCTCTTTTCTCTCAAATCCGAGCCCCTTCATCTTTTTCTCTCTTTCTCTCCAACTCACACCCCTTCATCTCTCTCTCTCAATTCTCTCTCAATTCTCTCTCTCCACTCCAACCAATACCACCAAAATACTCCTCTCTCTCTCCTCTCCACTCTCATACCCTCAATTCTCTCTCTCTCTCTCTATCCCTCAATCCACCGAAACCCTAGCCACCGCCATCACCGTCAATTCCGGCGATCCGACCGTCGGATTTTCGATCGGCTTCGGTTCTGTGCTCTCCAAGGCCATCTCATCATCTCCGGCTCTTCAATTTAAAGGTTTAGCCTCATCCTTTCTCTCTCAATTTTCAATGGCACCGAAAACCGCAACCAACAAACGGTCTAAGCGCAACCCCAAGGGCGCTTCCTCATCCAACCCACCGGTTCAACCCGACCAACCAATTCCAATGGATATACCCCCGGTACCCGTGGATTGGACCCTCACCTCCTCAAACAATTATCTTTTCAAAGACTCGGTCTCGTACATGCATTTTTGCCAATACCGCGATGTCAATCGCGAGTGTTCCGAGTGCTTCTACTTCGAGCACCCCTATGGTGTCTACTACTTGAATCCAAGAGAATTGACTTGGATCAAAGAAATGATCGAATATTGGAACATGGCGGGTCTTCTCGCACATTCTCAACCGTACAACCCGTCATTAATCAAGCTCTTCTATGCCAACCTCACAATGACGTGGACCGAGGGCCATCCAACCGCAAACTCCTATGTCCTCGGTCGCCACATCTCTATCACCGAGGAAACATTGGCCAACCTCCTTAGCCTCGACAAGGACTATTTGGAGATTTACATCCATGCCAATTGGCCCCGTGAATTGCCTCCGTATGACGAGTACCACCGCTTCTTTTATTGTTGGAGGAACTTCAACGTTCGCCAATTCACCGCCACCGAGCTACCGGCCTTGCACCGCCTTCTCTTCCTCTTCATCAACAACATTATCACTCCGAAGGCCACAATCAAGACCAATGTGGAGCAATTTGCTGTCTTTCTCCTTCGCTCCCTCCTTGAGATGAATCAAAAGGTGAATCTCCCTTACATCATGCTTGCTCATATGGCACGGGTCGATTCCTCTTCTCGCTTCTCATTTCCATATGCCCACATCATTCAAACTATTCTCATTGAAAACGGCATCCCTCTTGACACACCTCTTTGGGGCGAACCCGTGCCCGAGAATGCCATTGCAACTCCCGAAAACCTCATGGCACATCTCAATGTTACCGGATGGACGACCCAAGATGATAACTCCATTGTGCCCGGTCCTTTCCACCGCAACAACTACCTCTTCCGGCCCAATGCCACCATAAACCAATATGAAGAGATAGGCAATGAACCATTGCATGTGCCCGGCGGCCGAATGGAGGGTCAAGGCGCACCTCAAGACTTCCATGCTTACCTTGATGCCAAATTCGCCGCCTTGACCACTCACATTGACACGCGGTTCAACACAATTGAAGAAAACTTGACCGCTTACCAAGCCAAGACCGATGCCTCGATCACTCATCTCAAGGATGAGATGATCAATCTTTGGGGAAGGATGGAGCTCCATCTCAAGAGGGGATCCGGTAGTGGTGCGGGGGATGATGATGAGGAGTGATTCTAGCCAAAACCCTCTCCTAGCCTTAGCCCTCTCTTTTATCTTTATTTGGACTTTTGATTTTCGTAGTTTCTTTGCCTTTCGTCTCTAGTTTGTGATTTTTCGTTGTTTTGAGTGTCTTAGTTATGCTAAATGGATTTGGTTTGTTTTATGGATGTTGCATGAATGATGTTTTGTTTTTAATGAATTATGTTATGTATTAATGTATTATGTTTGTGCTAAATGGTGTTGTTTTAGCCTTTTTCCTTTATTATGCATGCATGGTATACAATTGTTAGTTTAAGCCCTCATTAAACCTTGTTAGATACCCCTAATCAAATGAACTTAGTGGCCAAATTCTTTTCGAAAGGGGGAGGATTCTTATGATTTGTCATCAAGGGCATTTTGGGTATTCTTTTCCCTAATTGCAAAAAGGGGGAGAATTAGGTAATTTGGGTTATTTCGCCTTGTTGTATCAAGTCCCAAATATACCTTAGGTGTTGTTTTGCAACTCGGCAAAAGGGGGAGATTGTTGGTTAAACATTTTCTCTCGATTTGCCGATTTGCAAAACAACACCGAAACCTTTAAACTAACATCTCTCTTTAGTGTTTTATAGCTAAATTTATTGAAGAATGGATTAAAGCAAGTGTGGCACTTAGTTTGGAGCTTCAATAGATTGCTTTGGTCTAGTTAGAGTCAGTAATTAAGGTTTAATTAAACTCTAAACTAATCTCAATCAATTTGCTGGTAAAATGCTCAGTTTTTCTGTCCAGCGTCATACAACGCCAGTTGCCGTTACACAACGCTGAGTTAATTCGATTTTAATTGCAAAATCTCTGACAAGGTTGGAACAGCGTTACACAACGCTCAGTAGCGTTGTGCAACGCTAGTTCATCTGTTTTTAAACCAGTTAAATCCTTTATTTCCCCTTGTCAGAACGTTATGCAACGCTAAGTAACGTTACACAACGTTTCCACTCCTATGTTGTGTAACGCTACTCAGCGTTGTACAACGCAGTATGAAACAGGCGACTCTGCATTGCTCAGACATCGATCTGCATCGATGCTGCATGCATGCTGCCATGTTCCATGCGTTGTAGCGTTGTGTAACGCTCTAAACTTCGCTCAGACTTCGCTTTTTCGCCCTGGTCGCGTAGAGCAACGCTGAATAGCGTTGTGCAACGGCGACGTTGTGTGACGCCAGTCAGCGTCGTATGACGTTCTGACAATGTTGTATGAGTTTGTCAGTTCTGCCTTATTCGTTTTCTTGACTTCGTTGTGCAACGCTACCAAGCGTTACACAACGCTCTGACAAGTTCCAACGGAACTGTCGAGCTTTTGCTTTGGACTTTTGCTGAAGCGTTGTGCAACGCTATACAGCGTTACACAACGCTCTGACAACTCACAACGTTATTGTCTGTGACCGTTTGATTTTTCAACGGCTATTTGGGCGTTGTACAACGGCATATAGCGTTGTATAACGCCCGAGTCTGTTTTGACTGGTCTTTGGAGCTGTTGGCGCCCTCTATAAATATGGGGCCTCTTGGAACTGTTTAGATACTTTTGAAACCCTTGAAACTCCTCCCTTTTGAGCTCCAACCAGTTAGACATTACTCTCTCTTGTGTTTGAGCATTATTTAGCAAAATCATTGAGATTAGAGTGTGCTAAACCAATCCACTAGTGTTAATTGCTAGATTTGTTGAGTGATTTGGTTAGAGCCTCAATCCTTTGTAGTGTTTGAGCTTGTTTAATTGAGTTAGGCCAATCCACCTTGAGAGTGATTGTAACAAGGTGATTTGGTTCGAAGTTGTAGTCCCGTTCGTGTGGAATTGAACGGAGCGCGCCCATTTCGAGGTTGCGAAACTCCCGGAGACGTACGACTAAGGCTAGCTCTTCCTAGCGGGTCGGAACTCCGTAATACATCGCGTGTTCAATTTCTCTCTCTCTTTCTCTCTTTATTATCTTGCTACTTGAATTGCTTGTGCTTTGATTGTTTGTATTAGACCAAGTTTGAATTGAACCAAATATTGACCATACCGGTTTAAAAATTCGTTTTTGTGCCTATTCACCCCCCTCTAGGCCTAATTTTAGGGACAACAAGACCTACGTAAAGATTACTTCACAAAGTATCGCAACCCATTTATGTAAATATATACATTAAATAAGTGATTTACGGTGAAAATAATCATATAACAAGATCTTTATTATTATATTGTTGATATTATTCGATTCATTTTTCCCATGTCCATTAAGTGGTTAATTATATATAATGACGATACATGACTTAGAATTAAGAAAAAAAATAACTATAAGCTAATTGTATTGAATGATTGAATCCAAAGATTTCACAACAGAAATTATTATCGATCGATCTATACTGTGTTTTCATTTATATTATATTACGCGTAGCATTCTAGCTAGTAATTAATCCTAGTAAAGAGTAGCGACATAGTACTGACATATGTTGTAACTATATAATATATATAGTATGGTCATTAAAATTATAAAATATGCGTGCAAGTAAAGAAGACAAACAGTCTTAGTAAGTTTGGGTTTTAGTTGATAAGCTGACTAACTGCGTGCTTAGTGATAAACTGTTTACCTGTTCGGGTAACTTCTAATAAAAAAAGTTTGGGTTTTAGTATATAAATTAATTTTCTATGGCGAAATTTTAAAGAGGAAAAACGGGAAAATTTTATTGCATTATCGCAATAAAATACTTTGCTTGGTTATACTGTTATATATAGGCTCCGTTTGAATGGTGTGGGAATAAGAGGAATAAGAAAAGAAGTATTAGGAAGTGTGTAACTTTGTGAAGAGTTTGGATTGCTTATAATAAATTTAAGAGTTGGAAGAAGCTATTCCCTTATTCTTGCACCCATCCAAATGGAGCCATAGTGATTCCATTTCTTGGGAACTGTCTTTCTGAACTGCTTAAACGATAATCATACAATATTGCAATTAATATTTGTATTTATAATCAATACAATATTAATTGCAATTAATTCATAACATTTAGTGTCAGTAATTGAGTATTGTTATTTGTTAAGAAGGGTTCCTAATTCTTTAATTAGAGCAAAACATTAACCATATACTGCCCACATATGAAAAATGTAAAATTCTTAATTCACTTTGCAACTTTTTGCCCACCAAATAAAACTTCCCAGATTTCATGTCCTCTATTGCAAGTATGCAACGAAGCTAGCTCTAAAATGAGTATATATACGCCTAACAATGCCTTCTTGAAGAGCATTATATATATATATATATATATATATATATATATATATATATATATATATAGTTTTGTTACGGTGAGTTGCAACTCACCAAAGGGTCGGTGAGTCGCGCTCAAAGTTCCTAAATCTAGTTCAAAATGATCGATTCAAACTGTCTAATACGATCTCCCTATTGAAATTTCTATGCAGACCAAATTTTACATTTTTTTTCGAAATTTTTAAGTATTTTTCTGAAATGTTAGAAAATCATTAATCTAATTAGTTTTGAACCGTTAAAAAATAGAAGTTTTTAAAAATCTGAAAAAATACTTAAATTTTTTAAAAGAATATAAAATTTGGTCTGCATGGAGATTTCAATAGAGAGATTGTATTGGACGGTTTGGATCGGTTATTTTGAACTACATTTAGGAACTTTGAGTGCGACTCACCGACCCTTTGGTGAGTTGCAACTCACTGTAGCAAAACTCACCATAGCAACTATCATATTTGTATTGCATTCTTAATAAAAACTATAAAAGACGATTGTAAGTTTATAACCATAAAATTTGAATTTTAATTTAACTGTCATACCGCACAGATAATAGACTTCATAACATCAGCGCATGCAGCATCAGAGATGTTCATCTTTGTGAACTGATCCTGGATCACCAGGTCATTGGCTCCGCTGCAACAGGTTCTGTTGTTATAGCCGCAAAACGGCAGCGTAGTATTTAACTTTCTTGGATAAGCTTTTTGGGAACAAAAGAAGATGAAAAACATTAAAAAAAATAATAGAGTTAACTTGCAGTATAGACAGACAAAAAAGAGAAGATAAATGTGACTTTATTTTGTTAGCAAATGATAAACCGAACTAACTTTGCAAATTGCAATTAATACTTAGTGCCT
Organism: Rhynchospora pubera; assembly: GCA_028095005.1. NCBI lineage: Eukaryota > Viridiplantae > Streptophyta > Magnoliopsida > Poales > Cyperaceae > Rhynchospora > Rhynchospora pubera. The sequence goes on from CM051462.1 coordinate 73,906,125, forward strand.
TGAAAATCTCTTGTAAAAAGAAGCCGAAATTTGATCTGATTGGGAAATTAGTTTTAAAAGCAAAACGGACCCAAATCTGGTGTAGTGCTACACTTTTTATTGCAGCAAATCCAGATCATTGAAAACCATCAGATGTTATTTTAGCAAATTTGGGTTTATCATGTGAAAACCATTCAAAACCATAATTAAGAATGTGCTCTTGGGATGAGGATGAGGGTGAGGGAGGAAGGGAAGGAGGTTGGGAGAGAGAGAGAGAGAGAGATTACTTGAGTCAATGCACATTGGAGCAGCATAGCAACTTGGTAAGGTCAAGGTGAAAAGAAAGAGAAAGAGCACAAAGTAAGCCATTTCTTCAAAACCCATCTTAAAAAGATGAGCTTTTCTCAGCGAAGAAAAGTGAGATCTTTCTCTCCAAGATATCTACATGATGATACAATGGAAGAGAGTGTTTAATTTTTATATTGTGCATGTATGTCTACGTTTGACCAAGTAACAACAACTTATTATTTAATTGAGTTTTGCTATGGTGAGTCGCGCTAAAAAACTCTTAGACCTGGTTCAAAATGACCGATTTAATCTGTCCAATACGATCTTCTTATTGAAATCTCCACGCAGACCACCAAATAAATCTGTCCAATACGATCTTCTTATTGAAATCTCCACGCAGACCGATTCAATTTGTTATACATGGAGATTTCAATAGGGAGATCGTATTAGACGGTTTGAATCAGTCATTTTGAACTAGATTTAGGAGTTTTGAGCGTGACTCATAGACTTAGTCGCGACTCACCATAGCAAAACTCTATTTAATTTTGGAGCAAATTACAGTTTCTTTTCAATTTTCAAGAAAAGGTTTCAAGTTGAATTCTAATTATATGTAAATATTTTGTTAATAAAATTTATTATTCATATTTATTTTAAAGTTCTGAGCTTCATATAACATTTTATTCAAAAGAGAAAAGAGCGGCCTTTTCTTTACAAAATGAATGGTTGGGCCAGGAAATTGATTACTGTCATATGCAGTTTTGCCATCCCTGCCATCGCTAAATATAAAGTGAACATAGACGATCTAAGTGAACACATACAAATAAATAAGTTCAATGAAAATTAGTTGACCATGCATATAAACTTCTGAACAAGTGATGACAACACTTATTTGTTTGTAAGTGTTTACTTAGATCGTCTATATGTTCAACTTATTTGTTGTATATGTTCATTTTGTATTTAGCGATGGCTGAGATGGTATATTTACCGATGGCACTTATAATTCCTGGACTGGCCATGCATGATTTTGTCAATCAGAATCTCATACAAATTTATATATGTCACATATATATATATATATATATATATATATATATATATATATATATATATATATATATATATATATGTTATCCTTTCTTAATTAAACCAAAAAATTTGAAAGAGTACAAAGATTAAAAGCCATAGAGAAGGTCAATTTATGTATTCATTAGTCTTACGTTTCCAAATACGTTCGGCAGTTGTTTCAATATTGGAAATTTGGAAGATAAAAGCTTTATGATATACATAGTATATAATGCCAAATTGCCACATGGCGACTTGCATATGGTTTGCAAACCGACATTTAATACTTCTTTTTTTGTGAGGAACGATAATTATTTTGGGTTAAACAATAATATTTGGATGACAATTGAATTATTTTATAACTTTATTTTTTTTTCATATGCATCTCTACTTTATTAACCTTTAATAGACCATTTTGATGAATGCGATTAAATGTAAATAGATCATCATGAATTCACGTGACATTTCTCTATGCATGTTTATGATTCCTTTAAGAACAAACAAACTTTTTAGACCTAATAACGGACACATTCAACCTTATTCTAACCAGAAATGACAAGAACGCTTCTCTCTCTGATCCTTAAGTAGCTAAAAAAGAATAAAATAACTAAAGCAAATTCATGCAACTGGCACTCAGATTCAAATCTGCAATCCCATACTATTTTGCCATTCCATCCGGATCAAATAGTTTACGAGGCCATGCCATTCAAATCTGCAATCCCATACTAGGGAGTAGGGATGTGGCTTTTCAGGAGGGATTTCATTCGCACAAGATTTCTGACGAACTGCTGAGATCACATGCTATAGCTATACTAGGGGTTTCGGGATTCGTGCGAAATTCCTAACGAATGGTTGAGACTGCATGTCATATTTTCTGGGTCATCCCAAGTTCCCAACTATGGTTCAGAAGAAAATCAAGCCGTGTTTCAACTTTCAACATTTGTATTGCGTCATCATTTTCTTTAAGCTAATATTATCCACAAGAAGGCAGAGTATCTGTAAGACAAATTAGAACTCGTGTCTATGACACCATGGAAGGCTCTAACCTAGTTAGCTCACCTTTTGTAAAGGGTTTTTACTTTTAACTTTTTTTCTTTTTCTTTTCTTTCTTTCTTTCCTTTTTTTTTTTTACTTTGTAATTATGTTATATTCTTTTGATTAATGAAATTTGTCGAAGTGGTGCTTTACCATACCTGACCCTCAAAAAAAAAGAAAAAAAGAAAAAAAGACACCATGGTCTTCTGTTGTAGAAACATGGACTCATTGCTACGTGGCGTGCATGTTGTTATAAATTTGAAAATGAACAACTAGATTTTAGCAAATACGTGCTTTTCAGATTATCTACAAGCAAAACACCTCCCCAAACATATGCAAAAAATTCACTAGGTAGCTTCTGCCTAGCATTTCAAAAAAAAAAAAAAATGCAAAAAATGCACTCTAATAAATCCGATAAGAATTAATACCGCAGCATGCGAAAGCCCACACAAAGCAAAAATGAAAAGCAAAAGAAAAAGAGATGCAACCAAGCCGGGAAAAAAAGCAGCACTCTTGTAAAACTACGCCTCTAAGATGACCTACAATCTCAATCCAAGAAGAATAACAAAGCAAGTCAAAACCAACACTACTGAACCTTCCAACTTGAAACCCAATGATGGCTTTGAAGTATCTAGTGCTGATGATGGAGGTGGTGCTGGTGGTGACAGTGGGTTAGTTTTCTCCAACAGGCACGAGTAATTGCACATACTGGGCCGAACAACCCGGTACACTCCCTTGCTCGTGAGGTAAAACACATCTTTGTTGTTATCCTGCCCGAATGAGAATATATATCCAAGCGAAGGAAGGGTGCTTTTGCCCGTGAAATCACACGGGATGGGGGAACTCTTGGTGCAAGTGAAGGTGATTCTGTCTCTGGTAAAATTACCGCTGCCAACAGGGGTCTCCACTCCTGTAAACATGTCATTTGCATATAGGTCTCCATAAATGTACCTAAACCGCCAAATGGAGAAGATAGGTAAGTTGACGTGAACAAATACTTGGTGCTATTTTTTGTGAGCAAGCTGTACTGGCATGTACTAAAATAAATCTCAAGTTTTCAACTCGTTTGTCCTCAAGTTGACTGGTTGTTCCTTCTAAGAACAAGCTAAATTCAAAGTAAAGTCAAGAACAGATTACAACTTAAGTGATGAATAATTACTTGAATTATCCCTTGTTGACAATTAATTGTAGAGAATTTTTTTCAAACTCGCAAAGTGAATTTATTTGAGGGTCGTGGCTTAATCAATTTTATAAACAAGTTGATACTTGAATGATGTTTGATTAGTCATTAGAGCATATGGACTGCTCGCCTAAATAAAATTGATATACAAAAATTAGCATAACTACAAATATAAAGTGAAATGCTTATCCATACCTTCCGTATAAGCATGGATCAGTCTTTCCACGATAGACATAACCAGGAACAATTGCAGCAGAACCCAAGTTGTTGTTTACTTCTGACCGGTTGTAGCCCAACACTGAGAAAATGGGGTCAATAGAGTTAGCAGAAATGTTAGGCCCTGGGGCCCATGGGGGAAAATACAGATTGTTGCCCTGATAAACCCTCCAACCGTAATTCCCTCCCTTTGACATAAGATTGATTTCTTCATATGTATTCTGTTATTTGAAAAGAAAACAGAAAATTATTCACTGATAAGTCCATGTAAAATAGCAATTCTGCAGCACAAATAAAAAAAAGCAATTGATTGAATATTTTCTGCTCAATGTTGTTTGGCCAAAACTTTTGTTAGCTTTTCCTGGTTCACTTCTTCAGACTGAAACATGATCCGAAAAAGCCTGAGAAAGAGAGAGAGAAATCGGGAGCAGGGGTGGTAGGTGAACAGTTCTAATTTTTCTTTGCAACTCCTGGCAGATTAGGGTTACCTCAAATTAAACTTAAAAATGGGCATCAAAAGAAAATTCTTCTTCAAGTGTACTCCCTAAGAAGTTATAAATTACCCACATAATCTATTGAGTCAACTAACAACCGAAGTAAAGGGTAAGATATCACATGGTGCAACTCTGAGCACAGGTTTAAGTTTGGCATCGAACTGATCCCTAGATTCAGATCCTCTGTTGCATGGTGAACGTGAAACATGTCTGAGAATAGTGTGGGTTTTCTCGAGATTCATGTTATTTCCCTTAAGATTGGCACCAACCCCCCCCCCCCCCCCACACACACACACACACACAAATCTACACTATTTGTGGGCATGCAGCATGTGTGCCGTGCACCGGAGGACAAGGATCCCTGATCCTAAGACCTTAATTTAATGGTGAAAACATATGCACAGGTCGTAATGTCAAAATTTTTATAGTAACTGTTAGTAAGCAATTTGCAACATAGCACATTAACTCTTTGAGTAATATTTTGTTGAGAAGTGTGAAGTCAAATTACCTCACCAGTATCACCACAAAATAAATAATTTGGTTTCTCAGCATCATAACTACAGCGCCACGGATTTCTGAAACCATAGCTATAGACCTCAGGCCTGAAAGTCCGATCAGTAAAGTATGGGTTATCTTTTGGAATCGAGTAATTTCCCCATAAGGTAAGATTGTCTATCATATCCTGTGCTGAAAAGACAAAATAGAGCAACACAAAGTCAGCCAACTGTTCCAGATCAGCAATAAAGAAAAATGCAGTTATTATGGGGTAGTTGCCACAAAAGTTGGTACATGCTATTCTCATTCTTTTCAACCTTCCCAGGTTTATTTTCTTTGTTATGGCATGTTTGGTGTCGAATTTGTGCCTATCTGCCATCAAATAAATTTTAAATTAGAAATGTAACTCATTTAAATCAGCATTCCTCACAAACTGTTACAGCCGATAAACTATTGGGAACAGTGACAGAGGAAAACATTTGGATTTTGGACAGCTTCGCATCTGGAATGGCTATCCTTATTCCACCTTACCACATCAGAATAAGAAAGCTTTTGAAAAAGGAAAAGAAACGGAAACAGTAGAGCTCCAGCTCTTTCTTTCAACTGCCATTATTGTGGGAATAATATGGAGCAAAACCAATTTTGCCACTATGCCTGGTTTATGAAATGCTGAACACAGGTTGATACAATTACAAACTACATAAGGCCCTCAGACATAGCACGGCTTAGAGGGTTTGCCAGGTAGAACAATCTGCATTAACATCCACATAAGCCTTGATAATTTTGGACGAACAAATTTTGTGGTGAGAAGTGAGAACTACTTGGCATATCATTGACATTGAATCTGAGAAGTTTTCCAAGCATCGATTTCTTGTTCTGAGCAAAGTTCCAGGGATCCCCGGTATTCCCGCCGTCTCCCATCATATAATACAGATATCCATCATTTGGGCCAAAGAATACTTCTCCTGCGTGATGAGTAGTGTATGGAAGCCCCATGGTGAACACCCTTACAACTTCAGCTGGATTGGCATTTTTGGCCTAGTTATCAACAAATAAAAAGATGCACAATAATTGTTAATTTACTCCTTCAAACCCTTTTGAGAGAAAGAAACTCATCATGAGTGTGCTCCCATTCATTGCAGAAACTAAATAAAAATCATAAAAAGATGTTATTCTAGGCTTCAGAAAAAATGTAAACACAACCATATCAGCAACCCTATGTTTCCTCATTTACCCTTTAGCAGGATATTGGTACCACATACTCAAATACAAGCAGATACACCAGCTAATCCAATTAAGGAACACTATACTTTCTGCTAAACTAAGGCCTTTTATGGGTTTTGTCCATGTATAGTCAGTACAGCAGACCTAAATTTCACAAAAAAAAAAATAATAATAATCATTTTCTTTTGAGGTGAAAACTATTGCTGTTAAAGCCAGCAAGCCAGGGTTAAACTGAACTGGAATTCATGTTCATATGAGAAATAGAAAACAAATGTCATATCTAACACAGTACTAAGCTCTAAAACTGCAAGCATAAAACCATAGATTATAATACACAACTACATTTAGCATGCGATATCTGTATATGAAAGTGGATAACATAATATCCACGAAAGTTACCGTGCTAGGAGAGGCTGAGGAGCCGTTAACAGTATATTCAGCAATGACTGATTGGTACTGGCATGGAAGTGCACCATTATTAGTTCCAAGTTTTGACGGATCACAATTAATCTCCGAGTTACACGAGCACTTGCCAGAACAGGTGGCTGTCTTGGACTTATCACAATTGTATGCCACAAAGAACCTCCCATTTGTATTAAAATTCGGGTGGAATGTAAAGCCATTCAAACCAAACTCATTGTCAAAGTGAACCAAATCAGTTAGGTCAATAAATGGGTTTGTCAAGTCTATATCCAGTGTCTTGCCTGACCCTTGGGGCGGTACTGTCGCAAGAAAGATCTTACCAGACTGGGTTGCCAGAAAGATCCGGTTTGAACCATCAGGATGGGGTTCAATGTTGGTGTAAGACCCATTGAAAAGCCTCTCAAGACAAATACCTATCAGGGCAGATATGAAGTTAATATACAAAATTAGATACTTAGCCAGGCTGCCCACTTGTGCTTTAGGACCATGAGGCAGGATTGTGCTATAAAATTTTTTGAACTGAAACAGCATAATATACTCAACACAGAGGATATGAGATATTTCCAGTTATCTTGGCTTTACACTTGACAGTGCAATATTTGCACACACACACACATAAATTACCCTATCAAAAGACAAAAAAAAAAGAAAAAAAAAAGAAAAGAACCTTGTGGTGGAGGAGCCGCTTGTGTGCCATTAAATCCGACCGAAGTACCACCATTAAAACAGATGGTCTGGTCAGTTGCACTGCCACCGACAGCCCCACAAAAGTCGGACTCTCCTTTAAAGCTGCCAGATAGCTTGTTTGGAGAGTTGCTGCTGGTGGAAAAGGGTGAGTTGGGGATAGTAACGTCCTTGCATGTGTCCCAGGTCTGTGTGCAGAAGTCTGTTGTGGAGTTAGAAGGAGGTGATGAGGCCACCAGGTTGCTGGTACAGAGGACCGGGTAACTCTTGGATTTTGAGTACAGGCTGAAAGCATAGGGGTTGCATTGCTGCATGCAAATAGGAATTACTTTATTAGTGCATGAGGTTTTCTTCTAAGGAAAAGGTTTATACATTTACTATTAATATTGCTTAGCTAGCCATTACTGATCGAGTTGCGCGTACAAATTTCCAGGAGTACATATTTGTACCCAATATTTCCATTAGTTCGTACATTGACTAGCTTATTTTCTGACAAATCAATAATGGTATTTACTCGATTTTTTCAAACTTTCAGTGTCTTTTTTTGTAGACTCATTTCCACAAAAATGTTATTTTTTGCTACAGATGGGTCCACAGAGGCAATTTGTCGAACACTTCACGTGCACCCAAAAATAACCTTTATATATACATTTTGAGCTCGCTACAATAGGAAAAGACCAAGATTACCGAAGTTCAGAGATTCGACCGTGTTTATTTGACCAAAATCACAAAGAAAAGCTTCGGTAATAACTGAGAGAACTGGTAAAAAACAACCTCAGAAAAGCTCGAGCACCAAACAGTTCGTCTAACCTCTATATAATTCTTTATTTATTCTTCCAATTTCGGTAATTCACACATTGGGCTTTTCTGGAGGCCTTTTTTAAAAATTTGGGCCTTTGATAATATCCTATTGCGAACCCAATGAAGAGAGCTAGAGTGGATTTAATGGGAAACGAAAGAGGCTAAGATTGAATCTGAATGCATATTTTCGCACTGTTTACCGAATAACTGTGCATAATTTCGAGGAAAAGGAAAAAGGGAATTTCTGGAAGTTAGACGAACATATATTTTCGAGGACTATAGTCAGGGGCGAAGCTACATCTGAAAGGTGGGTTCATGGACCCACCTTGAAAAAAAAAATTATTTGAAGTAGTACTTATGTGTAAGTAAAAAAATTTACATGACCCATCTAAAAAAGTTCGAAGAATCCATCTTAAAAAATTAGAAATTAATTTGTCCCTCCTACGAGTGATTTTTTTTATATTAAACATTATGTTGTACATATATTTAAAAAAAAATTATGGATCCTGCTAACATGAAATCCTAGCTACGCCCCTAACTATAGTATGCATTAACTAACAGATATTTGAAAAACAAAGGTTCATGAATATTCAATACAATTTGTTAAACATTCATGTTCAACTAAGTTTGATTATTCTTACTGTGCATAATATGCATTAATTTGATACTAGCGTGTTACATGTAAAATTCTGCTAAACATGTTCTAATTAAAATTTTTTTTTTGTTGATGTAATTGACCCTTATTTATTGGGCTTGAGTTACCAAACTTGGCATGTTCTGAAGGCCTTATGTCACAGTTGAACACATAAAAATATTTCGAACTTGCTAACGTAAACAAATTTATATAAAATATTTAGACAAGTATGTATACACATTGCATATGTAAACGACAGCAGCTTCATTTTTTTTTCCTGTATAATTTATGATATTATGATATCACATCACATCACATGCATGTATTCTCTTGTCTTTTAGCTACCGTTCTGGAGTTGACTTTGGATGTCACTTTCTTGGATGAGCAATTTTTTTCTCTCTGGCTAATTATTACGCAAATTTTTATACTATCTTAGCTCAGTAAATCCAAAGTTTGACTTGAATTCGTAAAAAAAAATAATTCAAGCAGACCAAGGGGCCCAGGAGGATTAAATTTAAAAACAAAATGGTTCCTAAAAACTAAAAAGGTTTCATACAATGTGAGCCCGATCATAAAACTATATATTTACTCTCTTTTTTTTTTCTCTTCTGTTGATGAAACCCAATTACCAAAGTGCAGTTTGTAAACAGGGATTCAGAGCACAACATGCCACATGTTAGCACTTAGCAGGGTATATATAGTCGCACAAGCTTTCAATTTTGTGGTAATAAAAGAAATCGAAAAAAATAAGGTTGCACATATATATAGTCGCTCATAAAGAAGACAAAAAAAATCCTCTGCTCCATCCCACCATAAAAAGAAAATATATCTTATAATAAAATAGAAAGACTAATTAAAGTACCCCAAAAAAAAAAAAACTTAACCGTAAAGTTTTATCCCAATTTTTTTCCCACCTTTCTCGAATTTTATTTAAATCCAATATTCTCTTCTCATCTACACGCCTACATGGCATGTCTAAAGCTATGAAATATGAAATGTGTAGCTTATGCTGTACTAATAAAACGAGCTAGAAAAATTAAATAATACTTACATTATATAGGAAGAGTTTGTGGTGTACTTAAAATTGTGCTGAGATGATTGATAGTTTTTATTCATTTTCATTATATAATTAGAGAAAGTTTAATATGCACTATAGTGCATAGGACATTCTATGCACCACGGACTTTTTCGGAAGTCTTTTTGTAAATTGATAAATTTAATTTAACTAATCTACTCTACATATTAAAATCTCATAGAAAACCAAATTTTACAATTTTTGAGATTTTATTACTATTTTTTAATTTTTTTTAAAACATGCCATTTTTGGAATATTGTAAATAGTATAACATTCTAAAAATAGCATGGTTTAAAAAATTCGAAAAAATAGTAATAAAATAAAAAATTGTAAAAATTGGTTTGCTATGAGATTTCAATATATAGATTAGATTGATTAAATTAGATTTGTCAATTTACAGAAATATCTTTGAAAAAGTCCCCGGTGTATAAAATGTCCTATGCACTATGGTGCATATTAAACTATCTCATATAATTAATGCAAAATTCTTGACTACATAATTTCATTCCAGACTGCACAAAATTTTGATTTTTTTTTTACTTTTTTTTCTTTAACGCAAACTCTAAAAAATTGCCTCCTTATATATTTATAATAAAACTGCACACTATGACCCCATATTTTAGAAAAATAATCGATTAAAATTAGAATTATAATATAAATTTAATTTGTAGATATATGTCGTTGACTTCTATTGAAATTTTCTTTTGCCTATGTCTTTGCCTCCCTCTCTATGGGGCCGTTTGGATTGAAGTGAGAATTTGGAAAATTTCCTATTGCTAGACATAAATTTATTATAAACAATCTAAACTCTTCACAAAGTTACATGCTTCTCAAATTATTTATGCTTAGGAATTGGAAATTTCCCAAATTCCTAAACGATCCAAACGGCCCTATAGAAGTAAAATAATTTAAAAATAAGAATAGAATTACCAATGCAAGTTTTATATATATCTATCACATACAAGCTGTTAAGGTTTCCTCATCGTATGTTAATTTATATGACATATGGAATTAAACATATATGCCCATCAAAATTTGAAATTTATTATGCGATAAATACTTTTGTTAATTTGTCCGGACTTCACTCGCTTGCTCGGATTTGCTTACAAAAATAGACGTACATCAAATCTCGTGTGGACAACTTGACACATGCTCATAGGTTGAGCAAGTCAGAAATAATTAAAGATGCTGATGCGGTGATTATTATTATTATTATTTGAGGAAATGCAATCAAAAGGATATTAACACTACTCAAATTAAATATAGCATTATAACACTACTCGAATTAAATATAACATTATAACAGTCAAGAATTGTGAATTACCGCGCAAAGAACTGACTTCATAACATCAGCACACGCAGCATCTGAGATATTCATCTGTGTGAACTGATCCTGAATAGCAAGGTCGTCGCTGTCGCTGCAGCAGGCTCGGTCGCTGTAGCCGCAAAAGGTCAGTGAAGAGTTTATCTTTTTTGGGTAACCTGTTAGAGAATTTATCAGGGAAAACATGTTATTACACAAGAGCTAACAAAGATAACTTAGCCGAAGATGAGTATTTTCTTTTTCTTTCTTTTTTGGGTGATATTACATCAAGTACTAGGGCTTTCTGCAAATAAGTTGTCAAAGAGTCCAATTTTTCCAAGAACACTGCTTGGTTGCAGCCAATTGCTCAAGTCTAAGTCATGGCAAAAATAAATTAATTAATTAAGCTTGACCAATTTCCTGAAAAGATTCATATAAGTTAATTAGATCATTTTTCTTTTTCATTCCTTTTCTTTGGCGAAATTGAAACATACTTCCAGTAAAGAAACAACAAACTAGCTTGATAGACCTTATAAAGCATTTGTTCATACATGAAATTCCTTGCGACATGTTTTTGAGATGTTCATTTTTTTTGGCAAGAAAACACAAAAAATGACAAAAGTTTGTGAGAAGCTTCATATCAATCAGTTGAAACATCTTAATGCAATAAATAAGTTAGACAACCTAATGTCGCGTTTGCTTATAAGAATGAAAAAAAAAAAAATGATGCTACCTTCTATGAGGTGTTAACTTAAAAAATGCAGCTCAATTGGATGTAAACAAAATCAAAGAACAGGAAAGAATACAAAAGATGTTTTGTGTAATGAGCTTACTCTGATCCATGCACAGAGGTAAGGAATTGCAAATTGGTAGGAGGAGAAGAGAGAGGAGCAACACGAACGGAGCCATTTCTTCCCACCTCATCTCTAGTAGTTAACAAATGAGTCTCTTATAATGTGAGAGAAGAGGGAGGCACTTTCTTTTATATTTATATATATTTTGATGTTAACGATGACGAAGAAGAGGTTAATTGTTTATTCTTTTTCCCTTCTTTTAATTACAAGTATGTCTATGTTTGACTTAGAGGAGCAAATCATGATATTAGCCCTAGGTATACTGCTTCACCCATCTTCAATTTCCTATGATTTTTTGCCTGGTCCCTTAAATCTTAAATGCTCAACATTAATTAGCACACTTATTATTTGTGCTCTTTTAGTCATCCATTAGATTCTGCATATATTTTATTAGTAGAAGTGCTCTATTATGGAAATATCTATGTTGGTGTTAAAAATTATCTTTTTTTTCAGATAATTATTTTCCAAAAAGTAGTTGCTTATTCAATTCTTCAATAATTAATACTCAATAACCAAAAAAGAAAATACACAAATTACTAAAACCATAAAGAAGACTGCTTGGTTTCAGAGTTTAATATTTGACCGGATAATAATTGGGAGAAACTTGAAGGACTATTATTATTATTTTTTTTTTGAAAGTTACTTCAAGGGCTATTTGGGTAACATAAAATTATTAAAAAAAACATAAAACTATATAAAAAAAAACCACATGCCAACTACTAGGGTCCATCGGTGATCGGTCCCTTGTTGGGGCGTATTAAATCTACTGAACCCAAATACCCAATGACACTCGAGGAAAGAAAATATAAAAGAAAAGAGAAGGAAAGGATTATTGTCTTATTGGATGAACCTGAGAAGGAAAGGATTATTGTCTTATTGGCCAAATTTTTTTTAACTGGATGAACCTTCGGAAAAGTCATATGCATATGGGTCTGTGACCATAAATCACATTTTGCTTCAGAGGGTAAAATGTTGTTTGACTATTTGCTAATAACCCGCTAACTTTTTTTTTTTTTTTTAGAAGAATTGACAGTGGCGGTCAATAACCGCTAACTGTTGTTGAGTAAATTTCGTTCTGCTTGTCCATCAATAATAGCGTATCACGTTGTATGAATCTTACATGATTATGAAATTTACAGACGAAACATATTATAATTGGCTAGCAAATCGGAGGCTAAATTGTTTATTATAAGTAAAATGACTTTCATAATTCATTTGCTTAAAATACAGCTCTCGATCACAAAGAGTAATGCATCTTAAATGAAAAATTGCAGGTTCGAAATCTGACTTTTTTCATAAACATTTAATTTAAAAATAAATTGGGTGGCTTAAACTCTAATTTATCTTCAAAAAAAATTATGTATAGGTTAAATTGTTTGGTAAATTGCAAAATTTTCTTTTTAAGTAAAACAACAACAACCAGGTTCAATTAACTAAATGATTGTCTGTTGATCGGCAAATTTCATGCTAACATATAGACCTTGTTTGCACAGGGTTGGAAGAAAGAAGAAGGAAAAATGCCTAAATTTATTATAAACAATCCAAACTCTTCACAAAATTACACACTTCTCAATATTTATTCCCACTTCTTCCCTTCTTCCTACATCTATCCAAACGGAGCCATATTTCAATTCTTTTAGCCTACGTTTGGATGAGAGAAGAAGGAAGAAGGAAGAAGGAAGAAGGAAGAAAAAAAATTATAAACAATCCAAACTCTTCACAAAATTACACACTTTTCAATACTTCTTTCCACTTCTTCCCTTCTTTCTTTCTTCACACACCTATCCAAACGCACCCTTAAACCCAAATTATAACCAAATATATGTATTTTAGTTAGATTTTGGACATTTTTAGGTTATAATAAAGGTAGTACTGTTGCTTCCAACTTTGTTTTGTAGGTTCTTAGTGGTTTTTGCACATTTTTTAGTCTGAGACACATTTCAAGCGGATTCGTTTGAATCCAAATGGACCCGGTTGAAGAGCAGATCATTCAACGAACATACCATGTTTCATGAGGATTTCAAGCTGATCCTTTCGAATTCAAGTGGACCCTTTTCAATTCGTACGAATCCTTTCGAGATCTGGCCGACTTACGGGCTGAAAAGCTATTTTTGAAAGGTTAATTTGGGAATCGACTCTCCACCATATTTGATGTTTCTAAAGATGATTCTCCATGATGTGCAGATGTTACTAAACCTATTTAAGCATGCCAAAACTCATAGATTGTGAGAATCGAAGTTTTGAGTGAGTATTAGGATTTCTACCCGACACGACATCGAGGGGTTCAAGCGGACTCGTCCGAAAGCAACCGGAGCCATTTGAAGGCAAGCTGAGGAGGAAACAAAGTTTATTTGTTGTATTCTACAATTTTTTTCTATTTTATATATGTTGGCTTATTTGAAAAAATCTTGATTTTGTAATGATTCTATCACTTGCCTAGCCTAAAATCGTTATTAGGGACAATTATAGGGAATCTAATTGTTATAACAGTAGCTTAATTCTAAACCAATACTAATGAATAAAAATGATATGTTAGTCATTTAAGCATTCTGTCAAACACATAACAATCATTCAATTGTTAACATATACAAATCCATTTAACACATGAGGTAATAGCCTAATCTAGCCGCCCAACTATTTACATAGCCGTAAGATAAGTGTGGGCTATTGAATTCACACAAAATAATGTGCTAAAATGGTCAATAATCTTGGCATTGTCTCAGGCATTTCAACAAACACATGGTGCTCATGGTAAAACATGATTAGACATCGCAATAAATGCTTGAAAAATTTAGTAAAACTGTCCTACTGTGAAGTGTGAAGTGGTAGAAGCCGAAATCTCGTTCAAAATGCATGTGTAAAATATAGAATGGTATTAGGTGACAAGTTGAGTTATAAATAGAGGTGCATGGTTCAACAAATCCTCAAACCAAATCAAAACCACAAATAAATAAGTTTTGAGAGCTTTAGAGCACGAGAAGTAACTTGGGCAGGAGCAGGCTAGAGTGGGAAGGGTGAACGGTGTCTTCTCGAAGAGTTCATCGTTAAGGTAGGGGCCGTCCAGACCTTTGTTTTTCCATCCTCTTCCTTTTTAAATTTCAATCCCATTTGATTATTTTGATCTAAAATAATGTTGAGTAGTAACTTATAAACAGTTAGAATAGAAGTAAAGATATAATTGCAGATGTTTTACCATGAAAATGAAAAACATGATTTCAACTGTTAAAAACGCGGACTCTTCTGTTTGGAGAAGAAAGATTGAGCAGTATATTATAGTATAAAACAAAAGTGTTTGATCATAAATCGCAAGGGACAAGTAGTCCGAATCCCATTACGTGCAAACAGGGACGGATCTAAGTTCAAGATAGGGGTGTCAATGTCACCCCTATTTTTTAAAATAATGTAATTAAAGATGAATATTGATAGTTAAAAAATACAAATTTATTACATATATAATCTATTTGAACCCCATAAATATTTATGTTATTTTTCATTGTTGAACCCCATACATGTTTTTTTGATGCAATTGTTTGTGAGGTTTTTTTGGAAAGATTAGTAGAGGTGGAAAAAAATCATGATCATGATTTGCTTGAGATCAATTCAATTTTTCCGAAATTGACTCACTTGATTTTGGCTCATAATTAATTTGACTCATTCGAATTTTACTTGAAAAAACTAGATATGTAATTTTTTATTATCTTTATTTGTAACATTCAATATTTAATTTGAGTAATGCTAGAATCAAATATATAAGACGTCAAATATAAAAATTTCAAACGACCGATTCAAACCGCTCAATATGATCTCTAAATTCAAATATTCTTGAAAATCAAATTTTATACTTTTTTTTCAAATTTTCTAACTATTTTTTTTCGAATTTTCAAAATTGGAGACTTCATAACTTTTTAGATTGAGTATATTCAAAAATTTAAAAAAATAGTAAAAAAAAATTGAAAAAATATAAAATTTGGTCTCTATGGAGATTATAACTTAGAACAATTTGAGTGGTTTGGATCGACCATTCTAATCTTAAAAATTAAAATTTTATCATGTTGGACAAGTGTATGTGCCTATATGTTTGACACTAGCCACTCCCATTTATTTTTTAATATAAATACTAACTTTTTTCAAAGTATCATAATAAAAAATTATTTTATATATATAAATAATCTAGAAGATAATAAATATTAATTAGTTTGTAATTTTCTTGCTTATATATAAAAAGTATAATAATCGATGGCGCATAGCTAGGCTCGATTGCGGCTCGTGTTCAAAAAACTCGATTCAATATAATTCGATGCATTTCAAATCAAGCCTTGGTCATGTTAGCTCGCTCAACCTCGACTTGTATTGCTAGCTCTAAAGATTAGTGAACCCCATTATAAAATTTTCTGGCTCCGTCACTGCGTGCAAAACATTTTTTTGGAAATTCTGAAATTCCATTTGATTTCCATGCTCACTTTGAAATACCATAAGTCCTTCAATTTAACTCTGATTTTTACAAACTTTGATTCTTTGGAAAGCTTATAAAAAGTTCTAAAGCATCATTATAAATTTATGGATCAATATATCTTCAATAAATGTCAGATTTATTTTGAAAATTTGAGATTATATCATCTTTCTTATTTTAAACACTCTGTTGTTATTTTATTTTAAGTGAAACTTATATGCTAGAAACTTTTCAAAATTAATTACGGCCATATCATTTATATTTACAAATAATGTGAAATTAATATGTCCTATTTCGTTAAATATTTAATGATTATATAGCTAGTTCGTCATTTTATTTTATACTATTTTCTGTATGATTATAAATTGGTGATTTATGAAATTTATGGTGGTGAAATTATATTTTATGGGGAAGTCAATTGAGTTGATGTTTGATATACACACAAGGAGAATTTATTATTTTTACTGGTACCTAGTTGGCGATTCCTTCGGGATTAGCGGTCCGTCAGACGTGACGGAAGTCGGTTCCTTTAGGGTGTTAGAAGGAACGTATTTTCACTGTGGCAGGTGAAAATGTCACTCCATCTGCTGTTGGGAGTGCGAAATGGTCCAAACTAACGGCTGACTAGTATGGTTCCATTCTGAAGTGTGGCCAAAGTATGTTGATTACGTTGGTTCCCCAAAATAAAGTACTTTTTATGATGATTAGTTGGATTTTGATATATTATAAAAGAAGTGTACATTTTATTGTGTTGACAAGTAGTTGAATTTTGATGCATTTCATTAAGTTGATTTATTCGAATTTTATAATCTTTGAATTTATCTCCGATTGACTTCCAGAGGTCGGAAGTCGAGATTGTTCCTACTGAGTTGAAAATTATACTCACCCTCGTTTTTAATCCACAGAGACAGTGTCGGAGTAAGATTACTAATAGCTGGAGCCGCTGCGTGAAGTTAATCTAGAAGTTATTTAGTTTTTATTTATGAGTAGTTTAAGATTATTTATTAGGTATTTTCGAGAAGTTTGTTATTTTAGTATGTCTTACGCTGCGAGATTATAAACTCATTTAGGGTCGGATGGACCTGATTTTGTATTTGAGACTTTATTATTTTAATGATGCTCAGTTTATGATTGTTGTTAAGTTGTGTACATTCTGAGAAAAAAAAATGCTCTCTCGGGATGTGACACTAATGCTTAGTAGTTAATTTGATATTTTATTTAGTTTTATGATTTGTCTTTTGCTTTATCTTTCTTACTTTTATTGATAATTTGTCATTGTGAATTGCTTGAATTGGCAGTTTTACCCCATAGACTGAGGCCAAGTCTAAATCGATAGATAGTTATAACCCTAAATTCGAGTCGATTTATGATTGCAATACCATAGGATAGGTATTAACTGAAAAGTGAACCCATGATTAAACCAAAAGGTGTATCTCTATAATATCAAAACTCGAAAGATATAAGATATCCTTCAGATTAGAAAGATAAACCTAGAAAAATTAAGTCAAGAAACGAAAGTTGAAATTTAGAAATTTTAGGAGGTTTAAAGGTTAAACTTAGAGAATTAAACGTCGAACACGAGTTAGGATCTAGAACATTAACTTAACGTGATTACCTACATTAGATAGATTGTAGAACTAAATAAAAATCAATTAGCGGTGATTTCGAATGGACCCGTTTAGATTCAAATGGACCCGTCCGAAGTCGGCAAAACAATAGGCAACCTAGTAATTTCCCTCTAATTTGTTTATTGTGTTAAAATTAGCATTCTCAATTGAAACTTAGATCAATCTTAAAATTAGAATCAACTTTAAATTATTAATTGTATAAGGTAAAAGATCGATATTCAACACCATCCCTATAGTTCGATCCCATCCGGTACTCGACGTAGTTCATAAGCTTGCATGCAACCAAAATTTAGTATTAATTGAATATAAATTTAGAAGCACTAGATCCCGATCATCTGTCCAAATTATTTAAGTTTATTTAAGTTGCAGAATTAAAGTTTCTTATCTTTTAACATGGAAATTAATGCAATTTAATCTACATATGGCAATTTTTTCATTTATTATCAAATTTATAAAATGCGTTTTTTTTTTTGTATGACGGTATGAAGTTGATTTTTGTGTACAATATCACATTTGCATGGACGATTGGTATATAATATTGTACTTAGAGAGGCAACGATACACGATATTGAACACCTCTAAGCATTTTATTCAGGATATGTACCAAATACACAATGTTCTCAATACATGATATGTCTTTTGATATTGTATACGTTTAATCGGTGAAAAAACGTAATTTTTTTTTTACGTTTTTTTTGGCGAAAAAACGTAAATTATGCGTTACGTTATTTTATCGTTTTTTTCTGTGACGTTCGTGCGGTTGGCTACAAAATATCGTTATTTCGGAAAAAAAAATTATGTTTAAACGAAGTTTTTCAAAAGCGTGTTTATTATAGACATTGTTGGAGAATTATTTTACTCATATCACACATCTTCATGCACTCATATAGTCATATCCACCACAACACCTCTAATCTCACAATTTTATTTTTGCTGAAATTTAATTTGGTATTATTACATACACTGCGATATAAAATTTAGGCGTTTTGCAACTTTGAACCAATGCTTTATTAACCTCACTGCATTAATTGTTCGTCATGAAGACTCATTTTCATTTATATTTTTTTTTTAGCACATCCGAACTTAAACAAGTTCTACCGTTGTTATTATTAATATGTATTTTGAATTTTGACAGTAAATGACACAAGAAGTTAACAAGGTGTCATTAAAAAATATTTTAATATTATTATTATGAACTTGTGCAATTATTTTTATGAGAAAGCCTTCAATCAAAGCGCTTTGACCGGAGTCCCAGTTAAACCCCGTCAGATCTCAATTTTGAAAGTTCAAACGACCGATCCGAACCGTCAAATATGATCTCCATATTGAAATCTCCTTGTCAACCAAAATTTTCATTTTTTTGAATTTTTTAAGTATTTTTTTCGGATTTTCAAAAATCGTTAATCTAATTTGTTCTGAACCCTACAAAAATTGCTGTTTTTGAAAATCCGAAAAAAAATACTTAAAAAATTAAAAAAAATGAAAATTTTGGTCAGCAAGGAGATTTCAATATGGAGATCATATTTGACGGTTCGGATCGGTCGTTTGAACTTTCAAAATTGAGAACCGATGGAGTTTAACTGAGACTCCGGTCAAAGCGCTTTGATTGAATCCATTCTCTTATTTTTATTATGGATATGTAGCAAAGTTTTATATTTCATAATTTTATCAGCAGCTTTTGCTCATGTATACTGTATTGTTTTATTGAACAAACCACAAACAAAGCGGGCGGTTGCCTTGCCTATTCGATATTTTTTGAAGTGTCATCAATTAATATTGGGTGTACATTTGGAGCTATAAACCATTTCAGTTATTACAAATTTACAATTGACTAATATCTGAAAACAATCCAATACCTCGGAGAATACTGCTTACCATTATTTTAGCTTCCTAATTTTCAAAGGGAAAAATAGATATAGATAAATAAATAAAAAGAACCAGATCCATTATAGTTGTGCGTTTCAGGTTGTACCAATCATGTTCACTTGTTTAAGCTAGATTCTATGAACATTCCCACTTGTACGGCCGAAAAATGCAATCTCATTTTTAAATCTGTCACTTTTTTATTAATTTAATGTTTTGCATCGCATGATTTGTCTTACAAGAAAATAAAAAATTGATTTCCAGCTTGATGTTCTGGAATAAATAACCAATATTGACAATCTTTGAGAATAATAAAGCAATTTGTTCTTTTCCTTTGCTTCCCACACGTTTTTATGTACTTCAAGTGGCAAGGTTCATTTTTATTTATTTTTTTTCTCGTTTTGGATGATATTATATTTCCATAATCGATACCAACTTTTCTTTCTTTTTTTTTTTTCTCTTATTACTTTTATTTTTCTTCTCTAAATGGTTTAAACATTCTTCGTGCCAGAACGATATATTTATTACGTACCCGTGTTCATTAGATGAAACCAAGCTTTTAAAAAACACCATTTTAACTCCATTTTTTTTCCGAAATAACGGTATTTTGTAGCTAACCGCACGAACGTCACAGAAAAAAAAACGATAAAATAACATAACGCGTCATTTAAGTACAATATTATATACCAATTGTCCATACAAATATAATACTCTACATAAAAATACATATGAGTTTGACATAGATGTTCACATATATACACCGTTTTTTCACCGAAAAAACGTCGCACCGTTAAATCAACTCTGGACCGTCATACTGAAAAAAACGCATTTTAAAAGCTTGGATGAAACTAATAAATCTCACGTAATATCGCATCTATAAAATCTTAGAGTAGCATATCCACTCTACTTTTTTTTTCCATAATAAAAACGGCCCTGATCAAAATGTTTTTTACACGGGATTTCATTTCATTTTAATTCAATTGATTTCATAAAATTTCGTTGGATTTAATTATATGAGAATTCTAATCAAATGACATCAAATTAGTTCATTTTGATCGCAAATTTTCCAATGAAATCCCATGTTAAAAAATAGGAATTTGACCAGGGCCATCATGTTTCGTTTAAGAAGAAATTTCTTATTTGCTGTCCAATTCGTAATATTAGCAGATTGAAGGAGTTCCGTGCAAAATTCCAAAGTACAACTTTGCCGCATACCTCTTTGCAGTTTGGCGCCTTTTCCAACTTTTATGTGCACTTAGCTTCCAAACAAAAACAGCCGGAAAAAAATTAAAAAGAAAATATGACAAAAAAAATTTGTCCAATTGGATATTCCATCATACACAACTTGTAGTTCCGCATTTTGCCAGAGGTTCATATTTTCACACTGACCCCAAAAATATCAAGCAGAAAAATCAATTTACGATCTTTTAATGGTTTCTTTCACATGGGTGCTTCTCATATCTGCTACAATCAAGAGTCAGGACACCCGCAGACATATACATAAAACAATGGAATCTAATGGATCTGAATGAATGAATATCAACATACTACAGCATTACAAAGCCCGCAAAAAAAGTAAAAAGGGAGAGAAATAGGAGATAAATCAAGCCAAAAAAAAAAAGAATAAAAAGGGAGAACAACTATCAGCAAATTACACCTCAAAAATAAGCCTAAAATCTGAAGCCGAGAAGAACATACAAGCAAGTCAACACCAAAATAACTGGCATCTCCAAGTTGAGACTCAATGATGACTGAGAAGGTTGCCCCGGTGATGGAGGTGGTGCTGATGGCGGGACATTACTCTCCAATGGACATGAGTAACCGCACAAACTTGGCCTGACAACCCGGTAAACTCCCTTAATGGTCGCGTAGAACAAATCTCTGTTGTTATCCTGGCCAAACGAAAATATGTACCCAAGTGAAGGCAGTGAGCTCTTGCCGGTGAAATCACAACGGATGGGGGAATTCTTGCTGCAAGTGAAGGTGATTCTGTCTCTGCTGAAATTCCCACTGCCACGAGGAGTCTCTGCGCTTGTGAACATGTCATTTGCATAGAGGTCTCCGAAAACGAACCTAAGTTGCCATGAGTATAAAAGGTAATTAGAAGCATCCTTCAGTGCTGAAGTTTCAATTGCCTGTTTTCAGCCTATTTATCCATTCAGTATACTGATTTGCATTTTTAAGAACAAGGTTGAATCTAGTGAAGTTGAGACTAGATTATAATTAGTGAAGAATTACATGTATATACATATATAATTGATGCTTCACACTGACTTTCAATTTCATGATGAGTTTATTTGAGGGTTAAGGTTTAAAATGCTAAATCAGGTTGAGGCTTAAATTGTTTTTTCCATCAAGGCATATGCTGGCAATTTTCCTAAACAAATTGCAATACAAAAAAAAAAGGAAAAACAAGAAGAAAAGAGGATGATAACAACAACAGTGTGAAATTATTATTTGTACCTTCCATACAAGCATGGGTCTGTATTTCCACGGTAAACATAGCCAGAAACAATTGCAGCAGAGCCCAAGTTGTTATTTACTTCAGAGCGATTGTAACCATTTACCGGGAAAATGGGATCAATAGAGTTGGCAGAAATGTTAGGCCCTGGGGCCCATGGGGGAAAATACAGATCGTAGCCTTGATAGATCCTCCACCCATAATTTCCTCCTTTTGTTACAAGATTAATCTCTTCATATGTGTCCTATTTCATTTTTTTTTAAAAAAAGAAACCTCTTATCAGAACTCTACATAGAAAGAACACATAGTAGGGGGAAAAAAGAGGACGAAAGAACTCAGTAATACAATTCTCTATTGTTTTTTTAGACAAAAAAAAAACATGGGGTTTCATGATCCACTTTTTTTTAGTATGCTTTATCCTAATGGAGCAAGTAGCCTAAAATTGAACTTCAATGTGCATTTGCTTTCCTTCGACTGCTCTATTATTTTTCAAGGATTTTTTAATTTCTTAATTGTTGTCTGAGAAGGTTCAGACTAATCCCAGAAAGGGTTGTTCAATGATATGGCCCTCTATTTTGCAACTGCCGTGCGTAGGTCTATGTTCAGCAGCCACCAGTTCTGTACTTAAAATCTTAAGACCAATGGAATACAGAAATGTGTTGGTAATCATGTTGATAATTGAATGTGATAATGGTAAGTATTGATGAATGTGCAACTTTCAAATATTATATAATATCATACATTCAACTATGCTTGAAGTAATATTAAGTCAAGAAATGATTACCTCGCTGGTTTCACCACAGAATAAGTAGGTTGGTCTTTCAGCATCATAGCTACAACGCCATGGATTTCTAAAACCGTAGGCATAGACCTCTGGCCTGAATGTCGGGTCAGTAAAGTATGGGTTGTCCTTCGGGACCGAGTAGTTTCCCCACAAAGTAAGGTTATCTATATCAGCGTTAGCTGAAAAAGCAAAAGAGAGTAACAAAGTCAGCTGAGAGATTCAGATTATCAATTACAATTTCTAAAGTATATATGTGGCGTCTGCCATACTAGTTAATAGATGCTAATCTTATTCGTTTCTACTTTAATACTTTTCGCTACTTTTCTTTTCTTTGTTCTAACGAGTTTGGTATTTGATAAGTGCTTCGCTCACCATTAAATATATTTACAGCCAACAGATACTCATTAAACTCTATTGATGTTGTGTGATTCCTGCCAATGACTAGGAATCAGTATTCCATCCAACCATTACCATATAAACTCTTTGGAAAACAGAACTGGAAGAGATGATGGGACAGCATGCTAAGCAATCAGCATTCAATGCCTATGAAACTTATTCTAGTAAGACTGTAAGACCCTTTTCCAACCTGAAATTAGGAAAGGAACGGAAACAAATTAAAAAGGGGTCTGCCTGGAAATGGTTACTTGCTCCAAGCAGAGGAAAGAGGAGGGAATTGAAGAAACAGACTTAATTTACACAAAGATTTGGAAGTAAAGTTCTACCCCCCAATTTTGGGGTTACAACTTTCCAGGCAGTCCTTCCATTAATGAGAAGGGAGCACCCTAATTTAGGAATTTCTTGAAAAGGAAGCAGAACACTAATACAAGAGTGTTTTAGCTCCTATTCTAGCAGTTATTGCTGCGGAAAATCATGGGATGGGATAAGACCATTCCAGTCATTGCCCTCTTGCTAAATACAGGTTGACCCTAATTATTAATACAGAAAGACCTGAGGAACCTCGTAGTTAAGGTGTTAACAAGTAAAAGAGCCATATTAAACCTCCAAAAATGTTATCTTTAAGTCATTGTATCGTAAGTGCATACTTGGAACAATGTCAACATTGAGTCTGAGAGCTTTCCCAAGCATCGATTTCTTGTTCTGAGCGAAATTCCAGGGATCACCAGAATTGCCACCATCCCCCATCATTAAATAGAGATATCCATCACCCGGGCCAAAGAATATTTCCCCTGCATGGTGATTATTGTATGGAAGCCCCATGGTGAATACCCTCGAAATCTCAGCTGGATTTGCAGTTTTTGCCTAATTTTTAACAAGTAAAGAAAAGAACAAAAGTTTATTATTATTTTGGGGAAAGAGAAGAAGCTCAACAGTAACTACCTAAACACAAAAAAATAAAAGAATAAAATGAGGTGCCACTAGGCTTCATTAAAGGTTCCACAAAATAAGGGAACACAACCATCAAGATACCACCACAATTTTCATCCTTTATAATCTTCTGATGGATATTGAATTTTGATATCATTATGGTTCTCTCCATCAGGTTTGCACCAGCTGACTCCAATTTAATAACAATGATTTATGCCAAATAAAGGCCTTCCTGGGCTATTATGGCATTTGATTGGTAAAACAGGCATTGCAAAAATGAAATTAATGCCTACATAGGCAGAATTCTTCTATTTTCTTATGAAAAGTTTAAGAAAATGCAAGTTTCATATCCAACTCAGAATTTGGATTATTGAACTGATAGCACAAATTAGAATTTTACTCAAGATGTTCATGTTTACTGCAATATATTGCATATGAAAATAAAAAATTAAAAGGATCGCGAAAGTACCGTGCTAGGAGAGGCTGAGGAGCCATTAACAGTATACTCAGCAATAACTTCCTGATACTGGCATGGGAGTGCACCATTATCTGATCCAAGTTTTGATGGGTCGCAATTAATCTCTGAATTACACGAGCATTTTCCAGAACAGGTTGCTGATTTGGACTTGTCACAATTATACGACACAAAGAACCTCCCATTGGTCAGAAAGTTCGGGTGGAATGCGAAGCCAAGCAAACCAAACTCGTTGTCATAATGAACCACATCAGTCAGATCGATAAATGGGCTTGCCAAGTCAAAATCAAGTGTCTTCCCTGACCCTTGGGGTGGCACTGTCGCCAGAAAGATCTTGCCAGATTGAGTTCCCAGAAAGACCCTGTTCGAACCATCAGGATGCGGCACAAAATTGTAATAGGTCCCATTCGCAACCCTCTCAAGACATATACCTAGCAGCATGGACCCAGAAATCTTTAGATGGGATTCACTCACCATATCAATATGAAACAAATATAATGGCCACATCGAAATAATTAGATTGTAATTATGAGGGTTAAAACTGGAACAATTTTCATGCTTTAAAGGGGGTGAATTTTCTTAAAAACAATACTATGTAGCAGCAAAAAGTATGTATACATGTATTATTTAACAACAAAACGAGAGACATTGTCTCCCATATTTGCTTACTGATCCTCCCATGCCTGGAAGAAGATATCAAGAAATTTCTATAGATTAGGTACTTTTTTTTAAGATAAATTGGGGGTCAAGCCTCCCAACTTATTTTTAAATTAAATGTCTATGAGAGACCCCCCAGCCGGGTTTCGAACCTGCAACCTTTCACTCAAGATACATTACTTTTTGCCACTAGACCAAGAGTTGGTTCTTATAGAATAAGTACTTGAGTCAGGAAAGGAATTCTGAAGAACAACATACGTATATACACATCCAAGTCCACTGAGTTTTATGCTAAATGCATGCTTTAGGGAAGATGTACTCAGTTTTTTGTTCTTCTACAATTTGTGGAAACAAAACAAAATACCTCCATCTTTAGAACCATGAAACAGAAATGTGACATTGCATGTATAATTCCAGAAAAGATGTAGAGGGTATAAGATATTCTAGTCTAGTAGGTGCATATAATTTTTTTAATTGTTTCATAGGCACATTTCAGATCCTTTATTGAAAGAAAAAGGCAGAGAGAGAGAGAGAGAAAGTGAGTCTACCTTGAGGTGGAGGGGCAGGTTGTGTGCCATTAAACCCAACTGACATGCCACCATTGAAACAGACAGTCTGATCAGTGGCACTGCCGCCAGCTGTGGAACAGAAGTCAGAAGCTCCTTTGTAGCTGTCAGAGAGCTTGCTTGGGGATCCATTGCTGGTGCCGAAGGGTGAGTTGGGGATAGAAATGTCCTTGCATGTGTTCCAGGTCTCTGTGCAGAAGTCGGTTGTGGAGTTGGAAGGCGATGACGAGTTCACCAGGTTGTTGTTGCAGAGAACTGGGTAGTTCTTAGATTTTGAGTAGAGTTCAAAAGCATAAGGGTTGCATTGCTGCATGGAAAAAAACATAATTTTATTAGATCAAAAAGGTTCCATGCTTAGGAAATGATCCTCTTAGTGTTAGTGTTGAACATTGCCTGGCCAGACGTCAGTTATCATCAATTAAATTGGTAACATTTTCCTTGAATTACTCCAATACATTGGAACTCATTTGCATCCAGAGTAATTAAAATATACAATTCACAGTTTTTGGGACTAATTAATTCTGGTATTTGCTAGTTGGGGTCATCACCTAAGCAATTCATCATACACCTTGCATGCACCCAACTACATCACCAAGTATCAAAGGATTTCACTTTAAACAACACCTCACATGCAACAAAAGTTCCGCTAAATATAAAACCGTATAATTAAGAAACAAAACCGCATAAACAAAGTGAAACAAAGAAAAATTCCACTGAATCACTCACACCGCTTATGAATCAGCGCTAACTAGGAGGGATCAAGCCCAAGGTTTTGTTATCTTAAAGAGCTCATTTGACAAATTTAAAAGGAGAATTATTCTAATACTAAAATTAAAATACGAAGAAATAGTACCATTTCCGTGGTGCAAATAATAGTATGTAATTTGATAAGATGTTAGTTCGAATAGTACTATCATTGTCGTAACAGTAGTAATCAAAATAATAAATTATTTGATGATATATGAAGAATATTAAATAAATTATTAATGGTCATCTTCCACGACACTGATTCGTTATTTGACCAATTTGTTACAGAGGAGGTTCCGGTCCCAGCTACAATTTTTTTTTTCTAAAAAATGTATTAAATTTTAAACAGTTTACTTTCTTCGTTTTTAACAAATGATGCATTTTCATGTAAGTTTTATAAAATTTGAAATTGATTTGATACTCGATCAAAATATTAAAAAATTAAAGAATATGGTTAACTATAACAAATTAAT
Organism: Rhynchospora pubera; assembly: GCA_028095005.1. Classification (NCBI taxonomy): domain Eukaryota; kingdom Viridiplantae; phylum Streptophyta; class Magnoliopsida; order Poales; family Cyperaceae; genus Rhynchospora; species Rhynchospora pubera. The sequence continues at coordinate 73,933,302 of CM051462.1, forward strand.
TATAATACGTTCATAGTTTGACTTTTGGATTAAGTATCAAAACAACTCAAAATTTTATAAAGCTTATACGAAAATGCATCACTCGTTAAAACGAAGAAGATTAATGGTTTAGAGTTGAAATTTACATATATTTTAAAAGTTAAAATATTAACAAAAAAAAAAAATTGTGGTATTTGATGTGACCCTAAATTTTATTATAATAGCGGATTAATTTATTTGTACTATTTTATTCCACTAATTACTTGAAAACTGTTTTTACCTTTTAGTCGAAACAGCACACTATTTTGTTACCCTGTTAATTTTAAAATTGCCAACTGCGCTCAAAGAGAGAAGACTAGTGCGAAACGAAAAATGGAGGGTTTAAATGAAAACCAAATAGCTCAACTAGATGTACTTTAAAAGAAACAAGTTAGCTTGTACCCCTCTAAAATTAATGTATTAACATTCTATCCTTAAAAAAATTAAAAATACCATATGTAAACTAAAACCAAATTTGCATATCCGTTAAGGTTTCCTTAAAAACAAATTTGCATATCTCGCTCATATGATATTTTCGTATACTCCATAACTAACTAATAACACTTTCAATCCTTCCCTGGTTATCCACTTATCCTCAAACAACAATATATTTATATTTAATATATTTAATGCTCGACAAGTTGGCATGTCCAAGGACTTTTGACGTATTAACTTGAAAGCTCTCCTTTTCATTTTTCACTTATTATATAAGTTGATGTCACATCACATGCAGGTAATGTATTCTTTATTCACTGTTCAGGATTTTGACCTTGGTTCTAGTTCTATTAAACAATATCCGTGTTGCTAATTATAACATAAAAGAATTGAAAATATTAAATCAGAAAGGATATATATTCTTAATCACCAAAACTATATTTACTTATCTTTTGTTCACTAAACTTTCGTTTATTTGATTTTAATCACTAGGAGGCATTTGACATGCATGAGGTTGATCTAACTTCTAAATTAGTAGACTAATTTGCTAACTTACAATTGTCTAGAAATAGTGTTACCAAGTGTTATCAAGTGCCTCGTAAATAGTGAACTTCTTCAAAATGAGCTATTTCCCTTGTTACAATTACCGATTCTTAAAAATAAAGAGTAATGCACGGAAATAGAAACAAAAGGTTCGATAAATAAAAGTTCAATGATTAAAACTAAATAAAATGTAAAATTCAGTAACTTCAAAAAAAAATTATTTATGTATATCCAATCAAAAGCTCTTCAAAGTTTTGACTAGCATTTATGTATGCAATTGCAGCCCGTGGGTTTTCACCGACCTAGTATTAGGGAGGATTAATAATGCCCAAATAGATCTCAAGAAGTTTGATCTCATGTTAGGTCTTAAAAGTCAAAACTCGAACTGAGCAACCTGTTACACCAAATTATAATTTTCCCGTGCTACAAAGGATCCAATTCTTTTTCTAACTTAGAATCAGCTCTCTCTTTCCTCTATAAGGCAATTAAGATATGGTTAAGAACAACTGAACATGTCTTTGCATATTATGTATAAATAATTTAGCTAAGAAGTTTCAAATTGAATGCGGAAGCCAAGTAGATATTAAATATAAATTTCATGCCTATAATGAAGAAGATTTTTCTGGCGTGAACAAGTCATGTGGCACATTTGGTGATTTAAATATGGCTAATATTTTTCCCCCTATACTATGCAGAGAACTGATTTATCTATATTTAAACTAATTAACAAGGAATTCAAAAATATAGTAATCGAATAATTTGGTTTATAAATATATAGATACAACGAAGCAACTCAAGTTCCAACAAGTTTGTAACTAATTAAAAAAATTGGTGTGCCATGTACGTTATTGTAACTTTGTAATCACACGAAAACAGAATAAGATTTCCAATGTAATAGTTTGGTAGAGTTGGTTTTCTCTGATTTTGTTCCAAAATAAAAATTAATATTAAAAAATGTGCACAAATAAATTTATTTACAAAAGCTAAAGATATGGATAATGAGAAATAACACAAAAAGTTGCACAAAAGATCATACAGAGAAACACAAAGGAGTCGTATTGATTTACGATACGCATATCTTTTAATAATAATAAAAAAAGTATGAAAACTAAGACGTCCAATTATAATAGGTCTCGTTTAGATCGTATAAGAATAGGAAGAATAGTTTCTTTCTAGATGTAAATTTATTATAAACAATTTAAATATTTTTTCACAAAGTTATCCACTTTCCTATACTTTTCGTCTAGAAATAGACTATTCTTCTTATTCCTAAGCAATCCAAACAGAATTAGTGAAGGTCACAAGATTGGACGATGTGTAAGCGACGTGATAGGACTAATTAAAAAACTTGATCATGAATTCAAATGATGTATTTAACTAGTTATAATTTAAGATGTACGAGAAAGTATATGTACTATCTCTGCCAGGGGCGGATCCACCACCGGGGCGGGTGGGGCTAGAGCCCCATCTACCGCCGTCGAGCCTCTGGAGCCTCTCTTTAGCCCAGCGAATTTTTTTTGTCATTGGAACACTCAAAGATGGGACTGAAGAATAGAAGAAGAAGAACCGTTCGATCAAATGATTCATTAAAGAACTCAGCCCCACCTAAATATTTTTCATAGATCCGCCACTGCTATATACAATATACACGTACTATACAAAATAAGCTTATATACCCCTCAGGATTTCAAAATTATTACTTAATTAAGAATTCTGACTTACCGCACAAAGGATGGACTTCATAACATCAGCACATGCAGCATCAGAGATGTTCATTGTTGTGAATTGATTCTGGATCACAAGGTCATCGGCTGCGCTGCAACATGCTTTGTCAGAGTAGCCGCAGAATGCCAATGACGAGTTTATCTTTTTTGGATAACCTGTTTGAGAACATAATGAAAAAAAAACGAGGTATTAGACCACAATAAAAAGGATAATTTAGCACTACAAAGTCCCAAGCTTTTCTGCTACCAGTACTGCTTGGCAGTTGGCACAACCAATTGCTAAAATATCATAACAAATTCAAAGCGCAGTATAAGTTATAAACTTATATATTGCATTCTCATTAAATAGTAATACAGAGTATCTACTTGCAACATTTCTATTCTTTTTTCTTCAAAAAAAAAATGAAAAGGAAAAGGAGGTTGTGTGTGAGTGAGCTTAATTACTCTGATCCATGCACAATGGTAAGGAGTAGCAACTTGGTACGAGGATAAGACAGAGAAGCAAAACAAAAGGAGCCATCTTTCCACACCTCATTTCTGACAAATGAGCTTCTTGTGAGGGAGAGAGGTGGAGGCACTTTCTCCTTTTTTATATCTCTCTTGATGCTTACCAATGACAAAATGGATATATATTTTTTTTCTTAAATAAAAACAGCATGTTTATGGTTGACTTAGGCAGAACAACTTGATTAATTTTGGATTAAGTTGCATGATTGCTCTTCCTCTTCGTGCATTTTAATGCTTAGTCCTTGGATCTGCGATGCACTACATTATTGACTATAAATATATTATTTTTGGTTTAGTTGCATATATACATGCAAATAAATTACAATGGAAAATAATCTATACTTATTATTTTTTAGGGCCGGTGGCAAAGTACCACGCTGATAAAATTTATTAATAAAAAAATATTTACCGGAAGAAGGAAAAAAGAAAACAATAGAAAACTAAAACCTATTATACAGTTTTGGAGGAAAAGAAAAGCAATAATCTATACTTCACTTTGGAACACAATGTGAATTTTGATTTTTTTAAAAAAAAAAATTAACGAGCTTGGTATGAGATCTTTTATGTAAATTAGAGAAACAAGTCTTTATTTCGTAAAAAGAAATACTCTTTTTCCATTTTTCCAGTAGCTATAGTTTGTCCTACTGTGTTTGTAATTGTTTAATGAACTTAAAGAAATTAACACAGATTATTATAAGGATACAGAATACGATTAGGATTTTGACCTTTGACTTTCGACTTTTGAAAAGTTACAATGTAATTGATAAACACTTAAAGGACTATTTGTGTAACTAGCTAAATTCATTGAAAGATGGGGAGCCCACATGGGTTGCATTATTTGGGGATTAGTAAATCCAATGAACCCAACAATACCGAAGTCATAAGAAGGAGAAGAGTAATAACAACGGTCTATCTAAAATCTATGCACAAATTAATACATTCAAGTAAAAAGTGCAGAAGTACAAATTATATTAATATAAACCCACAATAATAATAAGAAATTAACGTTGTGTTCAAGGTACTTTTTAGTGATGGTATGGATCCGTTCAACAATAAAATTATGGCTTGAGTTGGGTCTGTTGCTTTCGTTAATTCCATAAAATTAACCTTTTGTTACCGGGATTCTTACTTCTTTTAGCATATCCATGCATAATGAGAAAGTTCTACGGTTGTTTTGTTTATTTAATTTTGAAGTTTGTACCCAAATCTTTGGAAGATTTTCACAGTACTTCACAAACAGAAGTTTATGACAATTTGACATGGGTTTTCACACTGCTCCAAATTAGCGTAGAATTTTGGCATGTCTTATCGTTGAATTTCGAAAGGAGCAATGCTCAGTATTATTGTAAAAATTAAGAAGCACTAAGTTATAAAGTTATATTTAAATTTGTTATCACGTACAAAAACAAGCACTGATGTGGGACCGTATGAAGTCGCGTATATTTTTTGTCGTTGAATAGATACTAGGGTTGACTATTTTGTTTCATTTAAGTTGAACTGTTGAAATTGTGAATTTGTTTCGTTTCAAATGAAAAAAAAGAGCACCAATTTCGTTTCGTATCATCTCAACTGAAACTTTTCGAAGTTTCAAAAAGTTTCACGTTGACGATTCATTTCGATAGAATTTAAAATAGGACGCAAGGGCCAAGAGAGCCAAAACAAAGCCTCTCAAATGAATGAAACGGGCACGGAACATGTCATTCCGTTTGCCATTCCGGATCTGTAACTGTACACACCGGGATTTTCATAACAGAACGTTTAAATTTCAACTGTATTTCATATATAAACGTATGACGAAATGAATTTTGAAATGAATAACTAAAGAACAAACAGATAAAGGCTCCGTTTGGATTGCTTAGGAATAAGAGAAATAGTTTATTTCTAGACGAAAAGTATTGGAAAGTGTGTAATTTTGTGAAGAATTTGGATTGTTTATAATAAATTTACGCCTAGGAAGAAACTATCCCTCCTATTCCCATACGATCCAAATGGGACCAAAGAAAAGAAATTTTTTTTTTTTAATTGAAACTTTTCATTGTATTTTCTAATGTTTTTGTACAGTGCTTTATTGATAATTTATATAGAGATACAATCAGAATAATCTCCTAACTATTCCTTCCAGTGTGTGTCTGAGAACGCGTGAGACTAGACCACTTGTGATGCGTTGGCTTAGCAGAGTTGTGAACTTGTGATTATGTTGCAATTGTCCAGAGAGCTATTCCTCTCTAATCATCGTAAGAACTTGAGTATCCATTTGATGGTTATCACGTTTCATTTACCATGTCGTTTTTGAAACGAAATAAAATTTTATTTCGTTAGACGTTCTGTTTCGACGGAATGAAATAAGAAAACATATAACAGTTATATCATTGAGAGGCCTAATCAAAACTCTTTTTCCCAAGTGCTCGTGCGAGTGTGCAATAAACAAAGTACTCATATAGCAAAAAATAAAAAAATAAACAAAGTACTCTTCTCTCTCTATTTCTCACTCTCTCTTGGCATGTGAGCACATTTCATTATACTAATTATAAATTATGGAGTACATCCCAAAAAAGTGTAGTACATTATACAAATTCTATTTTATGTTGTGTTTCTATGAATTCGTTGAATTTGTACAAACAATCGGGCTCAGAGTTAAAGGGTTCAACTAGCCTAAAAAAAGACAATTAAAAAACTAGTGCTACTGAGAATTTTTCTTTTTTTTTAAGATAAATTAGTTCTAAACCCCCCACTTATTTTTAAGTTAAATATCTATATATGAAATATTCTCTCCAGCCGAATTTCGAACATACGATCTTTTACTCAAGATGTATTGCTCTTTACCACTAGATTAAGAGTTGGTTCTCTGTTTCACTGAAATTTTTTGTCTGGAGATTAAGAAAATTTCCTTTTATTTTTTTTTTGTGCATTCTATTGTTTGCATGAAATTTATTTTAACGCCTTGATCAAATATCATTTTTCGTATTTATTATCTTTATTTATTTGGAGAGACGCAGCATTTTATGCTACTTTGTAATTGAACTTGAATATATTTAATTTTCCCTATTTTTTTTCCTCTTTGCAAAGATAGAATCCAAACCCATTCAAATCTTTGTAGGAATTATATTATGGGGCAGATAAGGATCATCTTCAAGATCCATCATCCCTATCATTCAAATCTTTATAAGAATTATATTATGGGGCAGATAAGGATCATCCCCAAGATCCATCATCCCTATCATTCAAATCTTTGTAGGAATTATATTATGGGGTAGATTAGGATCATCCCCAAGATCCATCATCCCCATCATTCTTAATTTCTATTTTTGAAAATCATCCCATCATTTCTCTGGTCACACGCTTTCTATTTCTTAAAATCCAGTGTACGTCGCTCTGTTTCCCTCCGTCCCGCGTATGCTCTCCCTCCCCCCCCCCCATGCACCCCATCCCTCCCTCCTCGCCCCTCTCACACACTTCATAACTGTTGAAATTAATATTCATAAATGTTGAAGCTAATGTCGTAATTGTTGAAGTAAATATATTTAAATGTTGAAGGTAATATCGTAATTGTTGAAGTTAATATCGTAACTGTTGAAGTTAATATATATAACTATAACAGTTATATATATTAACTTCAACAATTATGATATTAACTTCAACATTTAAATATGTTAACTTCAACAGTTAGTATTCAGATTAGGACAATTACTTATATTACAGAGAGAAAGGGAGGCGATGGAGATGGGAGTGAGAATCAATATAGAGTGTGTGTGAGGGGGGGGGGGGGGGACAGCGTATCGTAATGAGTTAGTTGCAATGTGTGGGAGAGGGAGCAGCGTACGCGTCGTTATCATCCCTGGATAATTAATGAGGATGCTGGATAACACTGAAATGATGGAATGATAAAATCTTAGAGATGTTCCTAAGCAATTCCGATTATATCATGCCAATCAATTTCGCTATTTTAAGCGATATGGATTCTTCAAACATTCCAATTGTACGGTCAGAAAGTGCAATATTATTTTTTTTCCCGATTAGTATTAAATTGAACTTTAGCTTCCAATGATATTGTCTCATAAGAAAACAAAAAATTTTGATTTCCATCTTGATATTCTCGATTACTTTATTAATGTTGATTAATTTATAGAGATATTAAAGTAGTACACCTTAGCTTCCCGCACGTCTTTTTGTGCTTCAAAACTGGTGAAAGTTTACTTTTTTTAATTTTTTGTTCGATTTAAATCATATTTTATCCGTAGTACACATCAACTTTTTTTTTCACCTTTTTGAAACGCAATTCTAGTCTCAACTATTAAAATTTCAGATGACCGATCTAAACCGTTAAATATGATCTTCAAATTTTCAGAATTTTTAACTTTTTTTTGGATTTTTTAAATTGAAGGGTACAAAATTATTTAGATTGAAAATTTTCGAAAATTCAAAATAAATAGTAAAAAAATCTGAAAAAAAAATGAAATTTCATCTCTAGGAAGATTTCATTATGCCGAATAAATTCAGATTTGCCATTGTGATGTCGAAAATTGAAATTAGATTGTGTTTAACAGGTTCAAGCACTACACCAAAAATGATTATTAGTACCGGACCATTAGTACATGTTTTTAAGAAAACCGGTATCAATAATAAATCATGGCAATTTTGTAATTGTCAGACTTATTATTTAGTACGGTTTTTTTTAAAAACAGGTACTAAAAATCGCTGAAAAAAAAACGTTTTTACAAAACCGAAACTAAATAATTGATTTTTAGTACCTGTTTTTTATAAAAAAAAAAATCGATACTAAAGTGCCGAAAAAAAACAGTTTTCAATTTAGTACCAGATTTTTATAAAAAACCGGTACTAAAAATCAATATATTTTTATCGGTTTTTTCAGGCGATTTTTAGTACCGGTTTTTTTTTAAATCAGTACTAAAACTACACAGATATTTTTACTCGAATTATATGTCTTCCTTCACTATTTCTTTGCCTCCCAAGGTCTTACACTCTCTAAATTCGAAAATTCTTTTACTCTCTCTAAAACCACATAAATAAAATAGCAAAAAATTTAAAAAAATTCTGAAAAATTGAAAAATCAGTGGAGGAAAAATATTAATTAATTTAGTACCGGTTTTTTATAAAAAAATAAGTACTAAATTAATTAAAAAAATAAAAAAATATTAATTAATTAAGTACCAGTTTTTTATAAAAAAAACCGGTACTAAAATTGATTTTTTTCAAAAATAAATTTAGTACCGATTTTTTATAAAAAACTGGTACTAAATTTTTACATTTAAATCCGGTTTTTTTAGATATAATTAGTACCGTTTTTTTATAAAAAAAATCAGTACTAAATTTAATATTTTTAGTACCGATTTTTTATAAAAAAAAACCGATACTAATAGTGTTTGCCGCCTCTTTCTTCCTCCTAGTACCGATTTTTATTACTTTTAGTACCCCTATTATTAGTACCGGTACAAAACCGGTACTAATAACACATAAAAAACTGATACTAATGATTTTAAATGGCGTAGTGAAGTGTCAAACACTTTGACTCTACCATTACTCAAAATAACTAACATAAGTTTTCTTATTCTGTCTAAAAATATTTTAAAAAACAAATAGAATTTCTCTCAAAATTTTACACTAGTATGTCTATGAATCCAAAAAAAATATGAGAAATGAAAGTTACTAACAATTTTTCTCTAAAAAGTAAAAATCCCTCCTATGTCAGCAATACGTAGGACAACATGTAAAGTTCTATAAATTATCCACAAATCGTGGGGTCCATACAGTAGTGTCTTATAGGGAGTGCATTTGGGCTGGACTTGTCAATATACGGGAGCCAATTTTTTTTCACCTAAGTCTCAAATGAAACATGTTAAAGCAGCTCTGATACATAGCCTTTGTAGACCATTTCATTTTCGTCTTAAGAAAAAACAAAAAAGCACACAACACGGTGACAGTATGTATACTAAAAGTAGAAAATTTTAAACAAAGAACCAAAAGACGCCAAAAGCAAATACCGAAGGAAATTCAATTTGAATGTTCTCAAAACGATGAAACACATTAAATGATCGTAATAATTTGTAAAATATTTTCAATTATATATTTTTATATGAAAATATTAAAAATATTTAGTTATTTTAGAGATATTCTATTATTATTTTAATAATTGTCTAAGTTATTTTCCAAACTAAACTACTAAGAAATTTAAAAAAGAAATGGTATGTTTGGTTGTCGAAAATAAGAGAGAATAAGAAAGAGAAGAGGAAAGAGTGCACAACCAAATAAAAAAATAAATAGAATAATAAACCAAGTTGTCTCTTTTTCTCTCTTTCTATGGATAAGTCATAAGTGGTAGAAAAAATAAAACTGTTCTTTTCTTTTTTTTTCTCCCCTCTTCCTTATTCTCATGCAAAACAAAAAGTTTTAAAAAGAGCAATCAAACACGAAATTGATTATGAATCGTGGATGCGGGCCCCACCATGTGGGTCTTCGGAGTTTCTTACCATCACAAAGAAGCTCCAATGTATGTAGCTCATCGGATAAACTCGTTCGTGTTATGTGTTCTTACTCGCTACATATATGATCGCATGGGTAATTACGCCGAAAGAGTTGAAAAAAAAATGATGTAAACATATATAATGACTAGCAAAAGATGCTCCCAATATATGGGCGAATAAAGAAACAAAATAATATTAGGCAATAAAAATATTTGATTGAATCTTCCAGCGATACAGATGGATATCTTTCCAAAAAAAAAAAATTGTTTGAACACCACTTGACTCTTTTATCAAAGGGTATGACATTTTATCTAAAATCAACATCTAAATCACACATCAGTTCAAATCACACAAATTAATTATCCATAATTGATATAACAATTGTTTCCACCTCATCTAGTAAAATTGGTTCGACTTTGTTATGGATGTTTTTATAAGTAGTAGGGATGAAAGACGAAAGGCGTACATGTGGATCTCGCGCTGTTCAAATTTGGAAAGTGGGATCTTGTGTGGCACGAACATTGTTTAAATTTTTTGTGACAGTTTTTATAGAGTGCTTAAATTTTATATTCGAATTTTTTTTGGCAGCTTCTTATATGATGTAATAAGTTTACAAAAAAAATTATGTGGACGAACTGTGTAATGCGGAGATTCTGCTAGTGTTAATCATTTTTCTTTACTTATATCAATCCAACAGTAACTATTAAAAAAAAACAGTAATAAATTTTTCTTTAATGAAGAATTACACTAAAAAAAATTTTATTTGCAAATCTATTTTTTAATTTTTTTATTTATTTAAGGTGATACCAAAGTCATAATAGAGCCGGAAGCCACGTTAATTTCCATATATTAGTAAATTGATTGCCGCCCGCTAGACCCTTTTCTGACCAATTCTTTCCAACATTAGTTAGGGTGTTGTCCGTACAATGAGCTCCTTCAATATTGGTTTTGATCTTTTCTGGATTATTTACCAATTGGGATGCTTTTGACCGGCTCAGATGGTTGCGTCATGCAAATCTCAGATGTTTAATGTTAGTTTTAGAAGAGGTGTTAAGAATTTTTTTGTAATTCTTGGTAGAATAATGAACCGATCCAAAATAATATGTTATGATGATAGTTTGATTTTGGTTAATTTTCATCATTGAGAGAAATAAGAACATAAGCAATGACAGAATTAGAAGAAAATTTTTGAATGGGTATAATAAAGGAAGTTAAACCCCCCCCCACCCTTTTCTTTTTTTTTTGGGTAAACTAAATCTGCTTATGATTATTGAATTATTAATATATCTTTTGGTTATATTTTTGCACGTCCTCTGTCATACATGCATCAACCAATAAAGGCAACAATAAGTATTTTTCAATTCTTTAATGTTGATATTTTTTAAATCAATACAAAATTACTTGACAAATGTTTTTTTGTAGTTATTTTATTCAACATAGTGTGATAAAATAATTATTTACTTGTCGTCTGTCGAAAACGATGTTGCAATCTGTAAATTTATGATTTAGGTGCCTGCTGCCAGAGTACTTGTTTAGCTACCAAAATATACTATTTATAATTTTCAAACTGATATTGTATAGTTTTTTATAGTTATCGTCGTATTATTCAATTCAATTTATGTCATGATATCTTAACAATAGTTACTATTTTTTTATATAGAGAAATGATAATTGTCATCTACAGTTTTGCCATCGGTTGTCATCATTTAAACAAAATGAACACATAGAAAAAACAAAATGAACATATCAATGATCAAAGTGAACGTATACGAAAAAAATAAGTTTTGTCATTCTTGTTCAGATTTTTATATGCATATTCAACTTATTTTTGTTGAACTTATTTATTTGTATATGTTTGCTTGATCATTTATATGTTCGTCTTGTCCATTTTGTGTTCGCGATGTTCAAGCTATGGCAAAAATTTTTTTTTTTATAAGGATTGAATTGTCGCAAATTAAGATCAGCTATTTATTTGTTAATTTAATTAATTTGGGCCTCATTTGAAACATTTTCAATACGTCATTAAGATTATATAAATGCAAAGGGTTTAGAATCAGCTGTGCCTTTTCTTGTCCTCGGTATTGCATCTTTATTATATACATCCACGTGGATCATATAGAGAATCTTAAATACATTAAATAAATAAATAATAACTCTATAATACTAGTACACATTACAGATTTAGAGTCATCTTGATTTGACGAGGAAAAGGGAAAGAATCTGCAATTAATACAGTAAAGAGAGGAGAAGAATAATAAAAATAAAATAAAATTTATCAGTATTTCCTGCCTGTGCGGCTGTGCCGTTGTTTTCGTTATTATTCAGTTGGAATCCCAGCCAGTGGAATGCACCTATTCCATGTGGCATTCTTTTTTTCTGCTTCTTTATTTTAATGGTCCTGTAATTAATTAATTAATTCTCTCCCCTAAAAATATTGACAATAATTGGTCATGAAAGTTGCTATCAGAGAAGCTTAGTTATGGCCTTATGGGCTTATGGCTATATATATAGAACTATAGAAGTCAAATATTGGCGATCTCTTAAGTGATATCCATTAAATAAATTCTAAAAAAATAATCAAGGTATAATTTTATACGCTAGTTTGTTGGCTGATCGTGATGGAAAAAACATTTTGTCTGCAATTTGCAGGTAGCCGCCATGTTGACATTTTTTAAACCTAAAATTTTGATTTAACAAAAAGTCTACAAGTAGACTTTAATTTATAGATGAGATGATGACAATTCATTATCCTCTGTTTGTTATTCAATTTTTTAAAAATAAAGAATTTTGTCGCCAGGCTGTTTCGTTTGATACTGGACTCACAGTTCAGTTTCTCTTGCACAATAGTCAACCCCCAATCTCCATTTTCAAAACTTCACTTCTGGGCATCTTTAGATATCATCAGAGTTAGCAAGGTTAGGAAACTAATTTGAATGTTTAGAAATAGTCCTGACACAATTTTCTGTTGAAATGTCAAACTAGCTGAATTAGAGGCTTTATTACAAACATCTACCTGTGGAAGAGTGAAGACAAAGTGGCTGTTGATCAGTGGCTGCCCATGGATTGGGAACTGATTCCTCTCAATATGATGACAGCATCTCCTGTGATTCAGAGTGAAGAATATGAAATGGGTTCTGGCGTGGAAACAAGTTGGATGATTGTTAGCCTAACTACAAGGGTTTAGAGCAGCAGAAAATTAGCAGTTCTGTGTGATTTTATTTGTCTTGTCAGACTGTGCCGATTGACAACTGGCTTATATTTTCTTTGATGTGTTGTGGATGGCTGGTTTAATTTTGCCGTCTTTGTTGGTTTTAGCCTTGCTGTAGACGTGTAAATAGGGGTTTGTAAGTTTTGTTCTGGATTCTGTATTGGTTTCATTTTCATGATGAAACGGGTGGAGCTCCCACCTTTTTTCAAAAAAAAAATACAAACATCTACCCAATCATTCAAACATTTCAATGCTGAATAGTTTTTCGAAATTGTGACTAATCGAAGTTGACATTATGCCTTGTCAATCCAAATATAACTAATGACCGAACATTTTATACTCACAAATGTTACATGTCTCTGGAAGATCGCAGGTTCGAAATCCGACTGGAAATTTTTTATAGACATTTTAATTTAAAAATAAGTTGGGAGACTTGACTCTCAATTTATCTTCAAAAAAAAAATGTTACATGTCCCAAAAATTTCACAGAATTTCATCTTTAGCCCCGGTAGAAACAACAAACATAGGCCATACTCCTGAGCATGAAATATATCTGTGGAGTTCTTGAATTGCTCTCCTCTTCAAAACATTGACAGATTGTTTGGAAAAATCTTTAAAGAAATGGGAAATTAAGGGTATTTAAATAATTCTTTTCTTGGGTTCGAAATGATAATCTCTGAAGCTTTTGGCATATGCAAGATATTATGAAATTCTGAATACTAAACAGGAAATTGCTCTTTGTTTACAGCATCTCAACATCCACATGAGTTACCAGAAGCATACTTCAGTTTGCACCCTTTTGAGCCGACCACATTCCCTATGTGCATATGCAAATTGCAATATTATGCTTTTGTATTAAATCGTGCACTAATAACTTGTAAAAAATGGGCCTTACTATTATTATGAGAAGAGTTACATGTTGAGTTGATCACAACTATTAGAACATATACAAACACTACAGATACTAGAAGAAATATATATTAATCAATCGATGTCAATCTGGATATGAATGCCAACTTATCAGGAAAAATTAATAGTACAAGGGAATAGTATTATAAGTTTATAAACAAAAGAAAAGAACTGGTGGGCTCCCAAGATGTTGGTCTCCGGGCCATTTTCAAACAACAAATAAAAGAGAAAAAATTGCAAGGGTAAGACAAAACAGAGACCTAGACTAGCAAAAAGAACAAAAAAATAATAAATAAAAAATAAAATTAAAAAAAAAAGAAATTATTCTTGTCTAGAGGATAAGAGCTGAAAATAACCTAAAATCTCAACACAAGAAGGATAAACAAGCTAACAAACACCAACAAAACCGGGCTATCCGCCCTGAAACCAGATGAGGGTTGTTGCACGGCAAGTGCCGTGGGAGGTGGTGAGCTTGGTGTCAGGGTATTGGCCTTCTCTAATGGGCACGTGTAATTACACATACTTGGCCTAACAATGCGGTACACTCCCTTGCTTGTTATGTAGAATATATCTTTGTTGTTATCCTGGCCGAATGAGAATATGTACCCGAGAGAGGGAAGTGTGCTATTGCCGCTGTAATCACAAGAAATGGGAGATGTCTTGGAGCAAGTGAAGGTGGTTCTGTCGTTGCTGAAATTTCCGCTACTTAGCGGGGTCTCCGCTGCAGCCCACATGTCATTGCCATATAGATCTCCATAAATGAACCTGAGATAAAATATTAACACAAGCAGATAGAGAAGTTAATTACTGCTTGTGAACTTTCTGAACAATTCATCAATTTCTGAAAGTACCTGCTATTGAACTTGTTTCATTTTTTAGATTAGGAGCTTTCAAGGTTTAATTTAGATTGAGTCGGTTAGATCTTGTTTCAATAACAGTGTTAAAATTAGGATGAACTAGTGTAATCGAGGGATGGTCGGTGCTTGAGATGTCTAATTAATTGCTTGATTTATGGATCTTCAAGATATGTATTATGTCAATACCAAATTAATGTTAATTTCTGTTTCCAAACTTAAATGCTTATTGTACCTTCCATACAAACATGGATCAGTATCTCCACGGTAGATGTAGCCGGCGACTATTGCAGCAGAGCCCAAGTTGTTGTTAACTTCTGAGCGATTGTAGCCCATCACCGGAAAAATGACATCGACAGAGTCGAGTGAAATATTAGGCCCTGGCGCCCATTGGGGCATATAGAGGTTAAATCCCTCATATAGCCTCCAGCCATAGTTCCCTCCCTTTTCAATGAGATTAATTCTTTGATATGTGACCTAATTTTTTTTTCAAAAGCAAAAGCAATAAATTATAAACAAGTTTAAACAATAGAAGGAACATATATTTAAAAGAGAAAGATTTACTAGAAGGAATCACATATTTTATTCATATTCTGATCAATCTATAATTTACCGGACTATACTTTTTACAAATGTACCTCACTGGTATCAGCACAGAATAAGTAAGTGGGCCTTTCAGCATCAAAACTACAGCGCCATGGATTTCTATGACCATAGGAATAAACCTCAGGCCTGAATGTGTTATCAGTATAGTACGGATTATCCCTTGGAATAGTGTAATTTCCCCATAATGTAAGATTTGCTGCCTCATCCCTAGCTGAAATTTGTAAAAAGAGCACCACTGTCAGTACTACATAATTTCACATCAGCAAACTGTAGAAGATATTTGAATCTAAAGAGTGGCAATATGAAAAAATCTGTTTCAAACTTTCAATTATATATAATTTTTGGTAATTTCATACTTGGCAGGATGTCTACGTTGATTCTCAGAGTTTTGCCAAGCACCGATTTCTTGTTCTGGGCGAAGTTCCAGGGATCACCGCCACCGCCACCATCTCCCATCATGAAATAAAGATTTCCATCAGGACCAAAGTATATTTGCCCTGCATGCTGAGTTGTGTAGGGCAGTCCCATGGTAAATATCCTAAGAACTTCAGTAGGATTTGCAGTTTTTGCCTGACATTAATGAGTTGGAACAAGCACAAATTCAGTTACCATATATATTACAGACTTGTTTTGGTGAAGATGTACTAGCAAAAATTTGTATTGAAATTTGACTGACTGCCATCATGTAAAATTCGTACTGATGTTATTTATTTTTATAAATAACAAATTGTAAATGAGGGGCGAATTTACCTATCATTGGGGTCAGTGAACCCAACTTTTTATAAAACGTAACTATATTTCCGCAGCAATTCTCTTCTTTTCTAATATTCAAATTATTTACCTAAAGTCGAAAAACTAAAAGGAATTGTATAAACCAGTGCTTCCATAGATTCAATCTAAAGATAATAAGTTGTAGTTGGAATTAATTGTGGTCTACAATTTGTAGAATTGCACCATTGACCGCTTCTGGAAAAATTTCCTGCCACTGATTAGGTTATTTGAAGTAATGTGTAGTACTGGAACAGCAATGTACCCTAAAAAGCTTTCACAAGAAAAAATAGAACTAAGAAGCAGAAACTAAAACTGGTACTAAAGTATTTTTGTGAGGAGTCTTCTGTCTGCTAACTAAGATTTAACACTTAATTTTCCACAGATCTGCAACAAACATTTTAATTTTGCAGTACAAACTTTTGAAACATGCATGTTATATACTCATATTATACATTATATATGTTTGTTCCCAAAATCGTACATATATGATATATGACCTTCTTACTTGGAAACAATTGGAATATAAGTCGCGTATCATTTAGCATGTAACGTGCATATGCATAAGTCTAAATCAAGAAGACAGGGAAATACCGTATTTGGAGAAGCTGCTGTACCATTGACAGTATACTCAGCAACAACAGCATGATACTGACAAGGCAATGCACCTTTATCCGATCCGAGTTTTGTAGTGTTGCAGTTAATCTCTGAGTTACAGGCACATCTGCCAGAGCAGGCTGCTGACTTGCTCTTGTCACAATTGTACGAAACGAAAAATCGCCCGTTGGTCGAGAAGTACGGGTGGAACGTGAAGCCCATTAATCCAAACTGGTTATCATAGTGAACCACATCAGTGAGGTCAATAAATGGGTTTGCCAAGTCCACATCCAATGGTTTGCCTGACCCTTGGGATGGCACAGTAGCCAGATAGATCTTGCCAGATTGTGTCCCTAGGAACACCCGGTTGGAGCCATCAGGATGTGGCACAAAGTTAGTGTAACTGTTGTTGAAAAGCTTTTCCATGCATATGCCTGTCACAGATGATTAGAGTGATTTATGAAATTATGAAAAGTAAATATCAAATGCCAACATGAATCAACAATAGTAAGTCCACAAACTTTTACTTGCGAGTCTATGCATTTTAGGCAAGTATCCATTGATCATTTTTTTTTACATTCCACTACTTGAGAAATAATAAATACCGAATAGTTTCTTGTGAATACACAAATAATCAGTTATTTAATCAATAAAGTAAAAACAAACATAAAATGCAGACATACCTTGTGGTGCAGGAGCAGGTTGAGTGGCATTAAACCCAACCGACATGCCACCATTGAAACAGACAGTCTCATCGGTAGCACTACCACCAGCAGTCGTGCAGAAATCAGCAGCAGATCCATAGCTGTCAGTGAGCTTGGTACCAAGTGCATGGCTGGCAGCGAAGGGCGAGGTAGGGATGGCTATGTCCTTGCACGTATTCCAGGTCACCGTACAGAAGTCTGTGGTGGAGTTAGACGGTGACGACACGGCCACCAGCTTGTTGTTGCATAGCACTGGATAATTCTGAGACTTGGAATACAGCTCAAAGGCATAGGGGTTGCATTGCTGCATTTGCAAAATATTTGTATTTTGGTTAGTTCACAATAAGACCTTATTTTACGCAAAACGGGGTCCAACAATTTGAAGATGCCATAATTCCTCTTCTGAGTTCTGATTCTAAACTTAAATACTATATTCTTTTTTTTAGGGCCTACTTAACTACTATATTCATCTAACTAAAAATAATTTGATTATGACACTACTGTCAATTATATGCAATTTAATAAGAAAAAATAGTAATGAAACCAGAGATTAATAAGGTTCAATCAGAAAAAAAAAAAGATTAGTATGGACTATATGGTCGTATGGCGGTATGGATAAAGATTAGAATCTACAATTTGGACCCACTAAGTAGGCTTTGATCCAAACAGAATCCGTTGCAATAGAGTTTAGGCCTAAGTTAGGCCCATTTCTAATGGATGTCATTTCAACTCAAATATCTTAAAGCTTAAAGTAAATATTTTTATAAGAACACTAGACCCAAAAGAACTACTGCAAGTTCCAATTTGGGTGCCGTAGCCGTACCAATGAATATATGTGTGGGCCCTGAGAACAGTGTGCTATAATACAGAAATTTCCTGCGTACCTGCCATGGAATTTTGATACGGAAATAACAAAATAATGTGGATTAACCAATTTATCATTTCTCTTTCACGAATATGGCTGCATAACGTCTAAAACGACTACGAAAACGGTCAATTTCGTTAACCGTTTCGTTTTAAAACGAAATTGATCACCCATTTACGTTAACCGTTTTGTTTTGGACGAAACGATCGAAATCACGAAAATACCATGAAAATACACATGGACGAAACTGTTCTAAGCTTTCGTTAATCGTTTCGTTTATAAAACGCAACAAAAAATCTTAACCGTTTCGTTTCGTCCAAAACGAAACGAAACGAAAGAACGATCGAAACGGTGACCGTTTTCACCCTATTCACGAAGCATCAAGAATTGGTGTTGAGTGTTGACCAGTCTTTTGCTTTGTAGTGCAGGGGCGGAGCCAGACTTTTAGAACAAGGAGGGCAAAAAGTTACCATGTTAAAGTTCTTAGATTTTCGAGGGGGGCAAATTGAATGAATCAAACATAATAGCATATGATTTTTGCACTTTATAGGGATTATTTTGAAAATACAGGGGGGGCATTAACCCAGTTTTGCTAACGTGTAGCTCCGCCCCTGTTGTAGTGCACTTCCCCAGAAAGTGGGGGCATAGTGGAAAAGCAAACAAATATCAAAACATCTCAGCCTGCCGACGGTATACCGTTTACCGTGTACCGTGCACGTTCCGTCCAAACGAAACGAGTGACGAATCACTTTTCAGCATATGTTTTCGAAACAGAACGGTAAACGGAATGGATTTCGGCATACCGTTGTGTGAAATACAGTGTAAAATGACTCGTTCCGCTACGTTCCGTCCATTCCGTTACAAACGGAACGGATAACGAATCATTCTGGTGCATACCGTTGTTGAAACGGAACGGCAAACGGAATGGCCCATTCCGTTGCCGTTTACCACGTTAACCAGGCCTAAAAACATCGAAATTTTTGTCAAGGGAAATAACAGGAAAACTTATATTTATGATTGTTATTTGTCCGTCATTTCAAAACAAAGATAATGTAACAGTTGGAGTAACTTATGCAGATAGCCAGCAATATTCGTCGTCAAGATTGTAATTAGGGAAAAATATTAATATTGATTTATAGTTAGTATCAAAGACAGCTAGAAATTTATCAAAGAAGAAACGGATTTTAAAGGAAAAAAAATAGAAAATAAATACTATGTTATGAAGGAGTAAATTTTTGTTATAATTGAGCAAATTTTCCATATAATAGAGTCGGATTATATAGAAATATTTTTTATAATAAAAGGACAATGCAATGTTGTCTATTTGTCTTCAGATGTGTTTCAAGAGAATCTCCTCTTAATGCATCAAAAGAAAGACCATATCCATGTCAAACTACACAATTTCTGATAAAGCATACACAAGAAGCAATCGTAATGCAAGTTCAATGAACATAAGATTTCAAAAATTTTGAAGAAAAAAATTATAAATTACCGTGCAAAGAATTGACTTCATAATGTCAGAACAGGCAGGATCAGAGATGTTCATCTTTGTGAATCGATCCTCGATCGCACGGTCATCGGCTTCACTGCAGCATGTTTTTCCATTGTAGCCGCAAAAAGCAAGTGTAGTATTTATCTTTCTTGGGTAGGCTGATAAAAACAAGTGATATTAAACCGAAGCCTACCAGTTAGTTTTAGTAGAAATTATGGTTTAACTTTCTAGTTCCCAATTATACTTGGTATACTATCTAATTAGTTGTAGAATTACAATTAGATGATATAATGAAAGCAAAATATTATTTAGCCGAATTTTGAACTCGCCACTCTAATTGAGAAATGTTTTTTTTTTTTTTAATATCAGAGGAATTACATACCTACAATGATAACTTAGTTGAATATATTGAAAGAGGCATAACAAGCTTACTTGAGTCTTTGCACATTGGCAAGGAGTAGCAACATGGTAAAAGAAGAAGAGACGCCAGAACAAGAATAAAAGGCGCCATTGCTTTTTAAATTCTGAATTTTGGACGAGAGAGGTAAAGGTTGCTTCTCTATATATATAGCAATTTGCAAACTTATGCTTTATCACATATAAGCAAGTCTTTGTACGAGTAAGTGAGACCAATTCGTTAAAAAATTAACTAAAAATCTCTTCTCCGGATCTAGTTTTCTGCTGGGATCATGATATCTTAATCCACATTATTATACATCAATATGTTTTAAGAATAAGTAAGATTCCTTACAATTTTTATTATTTAAATAATTATTTTATTAGTAGGCAATTATGGGAACTTTTACCATGTACTTTCATTATGCATGATAGAATTATGGCTTGCAATAGTAAATAACTCCATGATTTGTCTAATTTCAAAAAAAAAAATCCATGATTTGTCTGACCTTGTTGTCACTTTTAAATCTAAGAAAAATTATAACAGCGCACTGAATCGAGATAGTCTGTACACAGCAGCAGCGACAATACTAACACTTTGCTCAAAAAGGATTCTGAGATGGGAGAAGAGTGATCACAGACAACAAACAATTTTGAAAGGAAACAGAGGAGGAGAGGTGAGAGACTGCGACTACCTTATGGTTTGATCAAATATGGTTTTCATGCAGGATTTTATTTGATTTCATTAATTAGAATTGATTTTAATTAGAATTGATTTTTCAGAAGTTCATTAGGTTTAATAATACAAAAAAATTTGATTGAATCATTAAACGAAATCAAATTTGTTTATTTTATTAATCAAATAAAATCAAATGAAAGTCCCACTTGAACCAAAAAAAATAATAATGATTCTAATCAAATGAAATCCCAAATTTGGGTTGTAAAATTTCTTCCAGTTATTTCCATCCATTTCTTTCCCTCCCACCCTGTTTTTCTGGACTATGGCTCCGTTTGGATGCGTTGAGAATAAGATAGGAAGAAGGAATAAGGGAAGAAATTTATTAGGAATGGGTAAATTTATTGGGAAGTGTGTAACTTTTGTGAAGAGTTTGGATGGTTAGAAATAAAATTTATTGGTAAAAAATAGTTATTCCTTATTCCTTATTCCGGGAAGAAGCCATCCAAACGGAGCCATATAAGATGAAATAATGTCCTCTTCTGCATTTTTTTCTTAAGATTTTTAAACATGTCTCGTTTCTCTCTAATAGAACAACAACCACAAAATACAAAACGACCACTTTGAACGAGTACGTCTTACATTTATGTATAAAATGAAACTTAATTTTTAGAATAATGCAACTATTTCGTGTTCTGCTATATAAATTTTAAGCCGTTAATTGTAATTTTACTATCTATATTTTTTAGCGTTTGATAAAAAAAAGATATTTATTTGTACACAAACTTAATATAGTTTTTAGAAATTTTTAATTAATTTACTTTATAGAGAATCAGTTTTTGGTCTAGTGATGAAGGTAATGCACTTTGAGTGAAATGTTATAGATTCCAAATCCGGCTCGGAGATTTTTATGAACATTAATTAATTTCAAATGAAAATAAGTTGGAAATCTTATCCTCGATTTATTATAAAAAAATTTTGATAGATATTTTGTTCAGCAAAAAGTCCGGCTATGTATAGAAAATAGAGAGCGACGGGGGCTAGGATATATATTTTTAGAGTTTATATTAAAGTTTTTTTATTTAATGTCTAGAATAAAAATTAGTTGAAGAAGCATCCAAAAACGCAACGACCTTAGAATCTCGTAGTATAGCTTAGCCGTACGCTTTGGTTTGATTCCTTCCATTGAGTAAACAATAATTGAAAAGGAAAAAAATAATCACTCGTATGATAATTGGATAAAGAGTTATGAATGCCACATGCGCACTCACATGCATTCCCAAAATAGATTGCTTTTTTTTTTGTTAAGATAAAATAGTTTTTTCTTAATTTTTTTTTAGCGAATGATGATTAATGTAGTCCTTCCATGATTCCATCCATGAAGCTTACATTGTGAACAGCAAAATAACCCCCAGAAATGAGAATAAATAAACTATATATTACAATCTTTTCTATACTCCGAGGTCCAATTAAATTGAAATAACAGCCTTATATTATATATTTGCTCTGAATCTTTGTCCAGGGCACGTTCAAACTTCAAACGATGTAAATTAATAGAGAGATTTTTCTGACACGAATTTTAATTAAATGATAATATGAATCTGCACTAAAAATGATCTAAATACAGGAGACAACATACAGTTAATTAATAATATTTTGTTTATAGATTGCTAGTTGATCGCCCATGGTAAATACAGACAAAGTCAGTTAACGTTTACAAATTAGCATACAAAGAAAAAGGAATGAATTTTACATCCAGTACTTCTGGTTTCATGCTCTATTTTCCATGTGAAAAATGTAAGTTTAAAACCGAACCCTGTGAACCCTGATAGTAGAGAATGAGGATCAACGTTAGAATGAGAGATTTGATTGTCCTCATTCTCTATTTTTTCTATCACAATAAAACTTTAATTATACTAGTATAATACGTTTATTTGGAAAGGAAGCTTCTCTGAAATTAATTTATTAAATCCAATTCGTAGATACAGATCAATGTTATTGTATAAACTCTTTTTTTCTTTAAAGAGAAAAATATCATGAATATGCTTCCGATAATGTGCCTATATTAAGAATTTTCTAAGGCAACCTTTTTTCTCTTTTTCTTATTAAAAAAAAATCTTAGAAGGATAACCATAAAAAAAGATGGCACGTGGCACGTACCACTCATTTTCTATCGATTTGTTTTTTAAGTTTAAAAATTCAAATGGTGAATTCAAATTGTTCAAGTTGATCATCCTATTAAAATACCCTTTGAGACCAAATTTTACATTGTTTTCGGATTTTTTTTTGCTATTTATTATGATATTTTTCAAATTGGACGGCCTAAAATATAATATTTTTTAAATATCATAATAAAGAGAAAAAATTCAATATTTTTCAAATTGGACGGCCTAAAATATAATATTTTTTAAATATCATAATAAAGAGAAAAAATTCAAAAAAAAAATGTAAAATTTGGTCTCCAAGAGTATTTCAATATGGTGATCAACTTGAACCGTTTGGATTGATCATTTGAATTTTAAATTTCGAAAAACATGTCGTTAGAAAATGGGTGGCGAGTGTCATCAATAGTATGTTAGCCATTCTCAGTATTAATAAAGTCGTGATGTTTTTTCCCTATTTTTGACCGCATTTTTTACTACATTTTTATTTTCTATATCATCCATCCAATATGCACTATTTTGACAATCTAAAGTTAGTTTTTTTTTTAATTGACTGTTATTTCTATATTAAAAATAGTTTTTTTGTTAAATATATTAAAAATAGTGGTACCAATCATTATTTAATTTAAGAATTAAATATATTTAGAAATCTAAGTTAGTTCAATCTGAATTATTGTCATTTAAAAAAAAGATAGCGTTGCGAAGCAGCGAGCCACGGCTAGTATATAATAAAAATAATAATAAAAATAATAATAATAATAATAATAATAATAAATAAATAAAATAAAGAGAAGGTCCCGTCATTAGAAAATAGTACACAACGCACAAGACAAGCTCCTCTCAATAATACATGATTTATTAGAGAATTTATAAAAAAATTGAGCCGTTTACTTTTGTCAATAGTCTTAATCATATTAAAATAAATCTAAACTATCAGTTTAAAATGAAAATCTAAATTAAGTTTTCCATAAATTACGTAGAGAGAGAGAGACCACTCCACATATATGCAAAATACACGCCTCATGAAATCCGGCCCAACTATGCTGGGGATTATTTATTTCGTGTATCCCATTTTTTAGTTTGTTATTAATTAGAGCAGCCCTAATTTGTCAAAAAATAATAATAATAATAATGATAAATAGAGCAGCACTAGTGCTCTTAATAGAAATAGAAAGCTCGGCCATTTAGGTTGAGGTGGATGGTTTATTTTACAAAACAATGGAATAATGTTTCAAAATATTATTTTCTAATTAAGTTGTACGGCAACGGATATCATCTTAAGCTTTGGTTCGTTAGTATCAAAAAGATTTACTTCGTAATATTTTATCTCATAACTAATTGATTTCCCCATTTTAATAGTCTGGATTTGATCAATTATTCTAGCTAATCCTAATAATAATAACAGCATCATATATATAGTCCACAATTTCTCTTCGGCGTGGCAGGATCTAAGTCTAGTGGTCATCCAAAAAAGTTTGTTTAATAACAAAACATATTATATCTTAAAATATAGTAGGAGGAGACTCGGTCATGAGGAAAATATATAAAAACAAAAAAGAGATATATAAAAGAATGTGTAACATCGCTGGCCTCAGATCAGATAAGAAACCCTGATTTCAGCTCAAGAACACTGATACTCAGCTCAAAAACCAGCAAATCAGCAACTCGATATTGATGCTTGTCAGACCAGTTGATAGAGAATGCTGAAATTAAAGTAAAATACAAACAATTGAAGTAAATTGATAACTGAAATTAATAATAGAATAAGAAACGATTGATGGCCCCGTTTGGATCGTATGGGAATAGGAGGAATAGTTTCTTTCTAGGCGTAAATTTATTATAAACAATTCAAATTTTTCACAAAGTTACACACTTTTCAATACTTTCCGCCTAAAAATAGATTATTCCTTTTATTCCTAAGCAATCCAAACAGAACCGATATGATATAATATTCGGCTATAGAGGTTGAGCCTTACAAGAAATGGAAGATACAATTGATTGATAAAACTGGAATAAAATGAAAAAAATAAGACATAAGAGGATAAGTGTTGTTGTTCATCAGATTTCGCATAAAACCCTAGAATTCCTTGGACATCCCCTTTTATATCCAATACAGAAAGATCTAATGGTAAAGGATGAAATTACAAGCTGAATTCAGAATTTATTTCCGTAATTCTTATTCTTCTGTCGTATCTCTAGTTTCCCATTAATCCAATTGCCACATGTCTCAGCCACTGAAACCCTTCACTAACACCGTCAACATTTAACAGAGTGACCCCACCTGCAGGGCTGCAGCAGACTGGCATCTAATTTCACTCATGTCTCCTCCGTTTTTTAACCATCTTGACTTGGTCAATTCTTTTGATGCCAACGGTCAACATATTACATATGAGTATTTGAGGATCGTGACAATGATATGAAAAATAAGCAGTACACGTTAAAAAGTATGTTTGGATCGTGAATATGATTAGTGCGCTAGTAAGCGTGCTAATTTAAATGGTTGAAATATTTTGTAATATAATTATTTTGTTACAGCTTGTAAATAGTTTTTTTTTATTAATAAAATTTGTCAGTGTGGTGATTGCCACATGATTCTCAAAAAAAAATTCATTTTGTTACGGTAGTGAACAAAGTGGAACTAGTGATATTAAATTTTAAAATAATTGCTAGTTTGAATTAGAATTCATCGTTGTCAATTAAAATAGAGAGTGATTGAATTGTGATCTTCTAATATTAAAAAGTATCTCAATTCTGAATATTTTTTACTAATTGTTAAGGATCAAAATCAAAAGGATGGGTGACTGTATTCAAATATGTATATTAACTAAACTAATTAACAGGAACTGGTGAAACTACACAAATTAACTAGAATGCCCGATATTTTGTTTATGCATGTATTTCTATTTTATGTTCCATAATGCAAATTCATATTCAACAGATTTTGTGCGATTCATGTTTTGATAATTCAAGCAATCGTCTGTTTTAAAATACTATCAGTTGTACTAAACTGAAGTTCTGATTTGTTACAACACAATTTTACGTAGATTCGTTTTGCTGTTGTTTATCTTAAATTAAAATAGTAAATGATATCTAGGCTCACAATTTGATTATATTAGTTAACCCTGACTAACATAATTACAGACCAATCAAGCAGTAGAGAATTTTTTTTCTTTCCGTCAATGAGATTGTCCTGGTATTATAATATTTTTATTTTTGATAAATCTGCACCAATGAATTTATCTTTTTACTTTAACAACTTTTTGTTTTTATCTGGACGTGCAATTATGAGATTGCTAGACGTGCTCTTTTTTTGTTTTTTTTTTTTTTGAAAAAAAATGATAGTAGCTACCGTACATGGCATAGTTTGTATTGAATTGTCTTTTTTATTATTATTTACTATCAAAGATCTTCCAAAATTGAAACGAATCATTTATTTTGAGAAGCTATAATTTACATAATTAAATCTTTTAATTAATATCTCAATTGAAAAAGTAATCCTTGAGAAATTAAGAAGCATAGTATGAATACATTTTGTAAGGCAGAGAAAATTTAAATTTTTTCTTTTCTTTTGGCAAAAATGTAAAGTAGAAAAAAAAAACTAAAAAGAGTTACGAGTCAAAAATCTGTTTCCATCGCTAGACACTTATTCGGTGCTTCAAATTTGGGTAATTTGGTAATCTAGTCTGCTTAATTTCTTGTATCTTGTAGTCTTGTAGATATTTTATGCAAACAATTCCAAGATGTTTGGAAGTGGTTACTGACTTACTTTCAATTATAAACTTTGACAACTGTAAAGCAATGAATTTATTGCCTGTTTAAAAAGGAAAGAACTAAAAAAACTCGGCTTTGATGATTAATTTGATTCTTGCTTTAACTAGTATTTTAGTTTTGCTTCCATTGCGGATCAGAAGGGAAAGCAGGTTTTGATTAACCTGATAATTTCTTGTTGCAGCACGAATTATATCAGAATACTCCTACCAGTCTACCACTACTTTCAAAATCAAACATAAAAAATAATCAATTACATGAGCTTTTGATGCTCATTGTTATGGACAAAATTTTCCCTGTTCTGGATCATCATGGATTTTGAGTTTTTGACTTGGTACATGTACACGTATTTCATTTGTTTATGGTGTATTCCTTGTATTTGATGAGCGATACGTACTGTAACTTCTGGTGTGCACTTACCAGTAATCTTATCACTTTTGCCTACTAATTATGATATATTATAGGGTGCAACAAAATATTCATGCAAAATACTTATACTGTATTCTTAATATGTCAGTTTTTTTTGTCTCCTAGTATCCATTCTAATTAAGAAGATGATCCATTAGAAATAAAAATTTATTTTGTATGTTGGATCACTTAGAAGTAACACTCTAAATTTTCAAAAACTTAATTCTTAATCATTTAGGAATAACATTTTACTCCCAATAACTAATCCTAATTTCATTCTTAAGAGATCCAAACACACCTGATTCTGAAAAAGTTATTAGTGTTTTGTTAAGAAAAGTTGCAGTACATTAATACGACACTTTTGATTCTGAAAAAGTAGCTGCGATTTATTAAGAAGAGTTGTGGTACATTAATACGACAGTGCATATGCAAATTGATTTGTATCCCTCTTGCACAATTTCCGAAGAAAATGTAGTCTTAATTTGTCATGCATATTGCATGTAAAACATTGAGAGGGAATTGACAGTTTAAATTATTCAATTGCTTGCATCTGACGACTGTAAAGAAGCAAATTCAAACCTGATCTACAGTTATAAATCTCTCGCATACATACATAATTGACAAGATATCGCAAAAAAGAAAAAAAAAAATCAAGTAAATAACAATTTAAAATGACGTAAGAATGGTGAAACAACAGATTTACAGAACAATTTCTTTAATCTTGGCATCATATATAACGGTAGATTACAAGAGAAAACCAAGAAGTAAATAGGAGAGACATCTGAATTCCGTTCATGCATGCTTTACAATAGTTTCAAGACAAATTGGAGACCGAATCATTCTCATCTCAGGTCCCTTCTTCAAGCTGGCATGGGCTCTTCCAAGACTGTAAATTAATTCATATAAACTAAGTATGGTCAACATCCACAAAGATTCAAAGAAACTTCACCTTTACCTTTTCATAGTTGATCGACCATATTCAGCCCCAAATAACTAAATTGGCCATACATTCCGCAGGTTATTAAAAGAGAAATGACCATGAATGAAGAAATGAATCTAAATGTAGCACTAGTTCCAACAAAATTAATTACAGCACAAATTAGTGCTGGGATTGAAAGTTCTATCCATGGTAAAACCAATTGCACTATGATTATGCATTACATATTGTAGAACTTTGACATTCTTCAGTAATATTTACCTTTGCCGATTACAACAACTTTAAGATAGGGTGTTCTTTTCTTTCCCTAGTTCTTCGCACATTTCCGTGTAGGATTAATACTGAATTAGATTATGTGTGTTTTTAAGAGAGAAAGAGCGTGGGTGGGTGGGTGGGTATGCGAGAGAGGAAACAGGAGGGGGAGAGGGAGACAGAGACCTTTTTCTCTTTCAGATGTGGAACTCTGACCAGCAACTTGTACTGGGGTTTTGGGTACATCAGGAAGTACAATTTCGTCAACCTTTTCGTTGGGCAAATGTTCTTCAATTATCTGAAACACCAAATAAAGATCAGAATTAATATGGAATTAACAATATTCCTTTACATTAAAAACTGAGGGGACGAATTAAAAACAAAAAAAGAATAATTATGCATCTGACCTCGCCCTGCTTGTCGACTGTAACAGGCTCCACTGGAGCTTCAGGCAAATCTTCAACAAACATCTAAAAATACAAGAAAATAATTTGTCACCAAAACCATTTGAAGGGAAGAGAAATCTAATCTACATAGAACAAAATATGGCAAACCAAACCTCTTCTTCCAATTTCTCAAATTCATCCATGACTTCTTGCTCTTCTTCAGCCGATAGATGTAACACCGCATTAATTTCCTACACTCACGCAAAGTTGAGTTGATAGTTGATACTTATTTATATTATTAGATATACTAAATGCCTTATTAAGAAATGAATAATGAGTTACAATAGAATGGGTGTACAAGAGTGGGGGGCAAAAAGTATAAGAGAACAGTCAAAATGAGAACGATAACACAAAAGGGCTATCTTGCTACAAAGATATCCCTAAAATTTCTGGAGTTCCGAAACTCCCAGCAACAAGGATGGTATGAGAAAAATAGTGCCAAAATATTTATAATCTTTGCTGGGACACCACATTCTCTATTCCATAGGGATTTTTCTGGAGATATTTATGAAAGGGAAACAGGTTGTCTACTATCTTGTTTCTAAAAAAAATGGGTAGAATTTTTCTCAGAAAGTCGCTTGCGTGGACAAGACCAAAGTGAGAGAAATGCAAATAACAAGAAGAAACAAATTGTCACAATGGTATAAACCAAAATATGGAAAAAATACATATGTAGATATATAAATTAGTTCTAAAAGCACGGCAAAAAAAAAATGTTTTCCACAAATTCCACATTTTGCCAAAAATGTTTCCTAAAGCTTCTTTATTTTAACTGGACCCCAGAATATTCATTCGAGACATGGTAATTAGCTATATTAGGTTGCTAATAGAGGAATTGATGCTATAAATTGAACAGGTAAAGAAATGAAATAAAGCACAAGTTTACCTCCTGATAGGCCTTGGCCTCAGCTGTATCATCCATCAACTTTTGAACATCATCTATGTTAATCTCACTTTGTATGGCTTTAATTGCATTACTACCAGCCTTTAAGCTATCAAATACAGCTTTTTGTTTACTTGCCAACTCAATATCTGCCAACTAAATGGAAAACATATTCAAAGATTGCAACCCAATAATTCCTTGTAAGACTGATATTATTAATTCACCGTTTGGAATTTATTGTGATACCATGTCCAATGATTACATTGAAAAAATTTAGAACCCAAATTTACACTCAAATTAAAACTGGTTGTGTCAAATTGATCTCCACATGCAACTTCTGATCATTTAGAAGTTTAGACAATTTCCCCTTAAGACTAACAAAAATTGTATGAACAGTAATTGTCCAGGTTTTCATTTTGTCAATCAAATTCTCTTTATATGCGAAGACAAAATAACTGATAGGGTAATATTTCAGCATTGCCATTTCTCAGTATTAAGTAAATGCAAAAATGCCTGAAGGATACCTGTTGCTCAACATTCACTAGCCATCCATCAACAGTTTTAAGTAGCTCTTCTTGAGTTTTCTTCTTCTTTAGTGCAATCAAAGCCCTGTCTTTTCTCTTTTGTGCTATTAGTTCCTTTGCCGCTTTTACTTCTGCATCAATAACTGCTTCAAGCTGAATAAGACAAAGATATTTAAACAAAATCAACAAAAATAATGGCGCGGGATTTGATTTAGGTCTCCTGAAGGATTTGTTATATCTTGTTGGCAAATTGCATATCAGATCCAGAAAAGCCAATTTGCCCGAGGTGCTAAACTGACATCTTCTTTACTAAAGAGGTACTGCAATTCATTCAGATCAATGTACAATTTATCACTGACATCTTACAGACAACATTGACTTAAGTGCGTAGTTCATTTTCAATTGCATTTGATTTCTCATAAGTAAAAAACAACAATTACAATTTTATCAAAATAGACTGTTCAAACTAGCGCAATTTTTTTTCCCTTCCATTGAATCGAGGAAACAAAAAATAAAAAAATACTAAACTAAATCCGAAGAATAAAAAAAATGAATGGACTAAAATTAAAATCACCTGTTGCTGGTATTGACCAAGCTTTCGGCGCTGCGTTTTGAGCGTGAGAATGGCACGATCGACCTCAGTGACCTTGGGTTTCTTCACGAAAACATTCCCCATCTCTGTACCTCTCTCAGAATTCTCGAAAACAATCTGGTTTGTGTGTATGATATAATGAGTGCGAAGGTGTTAATAATTATTGCAATTAAAAGTAGTAAAATTAATTTCAGATGAAGTGCAAGGATAAATACTGCATTGACTACTAAAGTCAAACTACGAGTTGTTTATTCGCATTAAGGAAACTCATTTGAGGTCGGAACAATTCAGGTCCCAAGTAATAAACTACTAGGAGCAATTATTGAGCAGAAATAGAAACTTGTTGAGAGATATTGCTTACTAGATCAGATCCAAAGAGGCGCAGGGGGGAGTCGGGTGCGGAGTCGTCGGTCGCGCGTGGCGGCTGCTGCGTCGCAAGTCAGAAGCGGAGGCGCGACCGCGACGGCACTTTGGCAGTAAAAGACGTGAGGCGTCGGAACAGAAAAAGAAAAAGGAGGAAAACGGAAGGACCAAAAAGTGTACTTGCTCGACCGAAACTAGGAGAGAGAGAGAAAAAAAATATTAGAAAAAATAGCAGGGTGACTTGGGTCATATGTGGTCTGGTGTGTTATACAGTTATACTACTATGTATTTCAGCCTTCACATTAATTAAAGTATATACTAGCAGGGACTCACGCGTTGCGCGATCCATATTTTTTTATCGACCGTTTGTATGTATAAATATTTATAATAATATATGAGCATTATAATAATATTGGGTTATAAAAAAAATTTTGATATAATAAAATTAGTACTGCGGGAGCATTGTACAATCAATTTTATCTCATCTATTTGGATTAGATGACTAAAAATATTTATAAATTTTTAAAAATTCCAAATTCATAATATTTACTTGTAAAATAGAATATTTTTTTAAAAACTATAAACAATATTTAAGCATTATAAATATAAAACTTTTGCATCAACAAATTAGAAAAAAAAAATATTATGATTTTGGCATTAAACTTTGTCTTTTCACGTAAAGTTTCATCTATTTGAACATTAATAAACTTTATCTTTTTCTCTTATTTTATTCTTTTTTTGTTGGAAAAATGTGTAAGCCGAACTTCCCATGGAAAAAAGAAAGTCAGGGAGAAAATCGAATGGAGAGTGGAGACATGCATGTGATTCGGACACCAGATATTCTGTGGATATTATTTTTTAGTTATAAACTTATAATTGATTTTTAATTTGACTGTGTTGTCCCTAATTTAAAGGCCTAGAGGGAGGTGAATAGGCACAAAAGCAAAGTTCTAAACCGGGAGGTGAATAGGCACAAAAGCAAAGTTCTAAACCGGTATGGTCAATATTTGGTTCAATTCAAACTTGGTCTAACAAAAACAATCAAGACACAAGAAATTCACAATGCAAGGAAAGTAAAGAGAGAAGAAAAGAAGTGACACGCGATATATTACGGAGTTCCGACCCGCTAGGAAGTGCTAGCCTTAGTCGTACGTCTCCGGGAGTTCCGCAACCTCGAAATGGGCGCGCTCCGTTCAATTCCACAACGAACGGGACTACAAATTCGAACCAAATCACCTTGTTACAATCACTCTCAATGTGGATTGGCCTAACTCAATTAAACAAGCTCAAACACTCAAGGGATTGAGGCTCTAACCAAATCACTCAACAAATCTAGCAATTAACACTAGTGGATTGGTTTGCACACTCTAATCTCAATGATTTTGCTAAATTAATGCTCAAACACAAGAGAGAGTAATGTCTAACTGGTTGGAGCTCAAAAGGGAGGAATTTCAAAGGTTTCAAAAGTGTCTAAACAGTTCCAAGAGGCCCCATATATATAGAGGGCGCCAACAGCTCCAAAAACCAGTCAAAACAGACTCTACCGTTATACAACGCTATATGTCGTTGTACAACGCCGAAATAGCCGTTGAAAAATCAAACGGTCACAGACAATAACGTTGTGAGTTGTCAGAGAGTTGTGTAACGTTGTATAGCGTTGCACAACGCTTCAGCAAAAATCCAAAGCAGAAGCTCGACAGTTCCGTTGGAACTTGTCAGAGCGTTGCGTAACGCTTGGTAGCGTTGCACAACGAAGTCAAGAAAAGAATCAAGGCAGAACTGACAAACTCAAACAATATTGTCAGAACGTCATAAGACGCTGACTGGCGTCACACAACGTAGCCGTTGCACAACGCTTTTCAGCGTTGCACAACGCGAACAGAGCGACTGAGCGATGTCTGAGCGAAGTTTAGAGCGTCACACAACGTTGTCTTTGCACAACGCTGTCCAGCGTTGGCCAACGGAACCTACAACTTTGCATGCAAAAATGCTAACTTGCATGTCTGATGCATGCATGGAACATGGCAGCATGCATGCAGCATCGATGCTGAACAATGTCTGAGCAATGCAGAGTTGCCTGCTTCAGACTACGTTGTACAACGCTGAATAGCGTTACACAACATAGGAGCGAAAATGTTGTGTAACGTTACTTAGCGTTGCACAACGTTCTGACAAGGGGAAATAATAGATTTAACTGGTTTAAAAGCAAATGAACTAACGTTGCACAACGCTACTGAGCGTTGTGTAACGCTGTTCCAACCTTGTCAGAGATTTTGCAATTTAAGAGCGAATTATCTCTGCGTTGTGTAACGGCAACTGGCGTTGTATGACGCTGGACAGAAAAACTGAGCATTTTACCATTAAATTGATTGAGATTAGTTTAGAGTTTAATTAAACCTTAACTAATGATTCTAACTAGACCAAAACAATCTCTTGAAGCTCCAAACTATGCGCCACACTTGCTTTAATCCATTCTTCAAAAAATCTAGCTATAAAGCACTAAAAAGAGATGTTAGTTTAAGGGTTTCGGTGTTGTTTTGCAAATCGGCAAATCGAGAGAAAATGTTTAACCAACAATCTCCCTCTTTTGCCGAGTTGCAAAACAACACCTAAGGTAAATTTAGGACTTGATACAACAAGGCGGAATACCACAAATTACCTAATTCTCCCCCTTTTTGCAAATAGGGAAAAGAATACCCAAAACGCCCTTGATGATAAACCATAAAGATCCTCCCCCTTTCGAAAAGAATTTGGCCACTAAGTTCATTTGATTAGGGGTATCTAACAAGGTTTAACGAAGGCATAAACTAACAATTATAGACCATGCATGCATATTAAAAGAAAAAAGAGCTAATTATAAAAAAAAACGAAGCCATTTAGCACAACCATAATTCATTGAAACTAAAAGCAATCCATACAACAAAACAAAGCCATTTAGTCACCTAAAAAAAAACTAGAAATCACAAAAGAGAGACGAAAGGCAAAGAAACTACGAAGATCAAAATAAAGAGAAAAGAGAGGGCTAAGGCTTGGAGATGGTTTCGGCTATGATCACTCCTCATCATCATCACCCTCGCCACTACCGGATCCCCTCTTGAGATGGAGCTCCATCTTTCCCCAAAGGTTGATCATCTCATCCTTGAGATGAGTGATCGAGGCATCGGTCTTGGCTTGGTAAGCGGTCAAATTCTCTTCAATTGTGTTGAACCGCGTATCAATGTGAGTTGTCAAGGCGGCAAATTTGGCATCAAGGTAGGCATGGAAGTCTTGAGGTGCGCCTTGACCCTCTATCCGTCCGCCGGGCACATGCAAGGGTTCATTGCCTATCTCCTCGTATTGATTGACGGTGGCATTTGGTCGGAAGATATAGTTATTGCGGTGGAATGCACCGGGCACAACGGAGTCATCGTCTTGAGCCGTCCATCCGGTACCGATTAGATGTGCCATGAGGTTTTCGGGATGAGCAATGGCATTCTCGGGCACGGGTTCGCCCCAAAGAGGTGTGTCATGAGGGATGCCGCTTTCAATGAGAATGGATTGAATGATGTGGGCATATGGAAAAGAGAAGCGAGGAGAGGTATCGGCCCGTGCCATATGAGCAAGCATGATGAAAGGGAGATTGACCTTTTGATTCATCTCAAGGAGGGAGCGAAGGAGAAACACGGCGAATTGCTCCACATTGGTTTTGATGGTGGCCTTGGGAGTGATGATGTTGTTGATGAAGAGAAAAAGAAGGCGATGCAAGGCCGGTAGCTCGGTGGAAGTGAATTGGCGAACGTTATAGTTGCGCCAACAATAGAAGAAGCGGTGGTATTCGTCATAAGGAGGTAATTCGCGGGGCCAATTGGCATGAATGTAAATCTCCAAATTATCATTGTCGAGGCCGAGAAGATTGGCCAAGCTTTCCTTGGTGATGGAGATGTGGCGACCGAGGACATAAGAGTTGGCGGTTGGTTGGCCATCGGTCCACGTCATGGTGAGATTTGCATAGAAGAGCTTGATTAATGACGGGTTGTACGGTTGAGAATGCGCGAGAAGACCCGCCATGTTCCAATATTCAATCCTTTCTTTGATCCAATTCAATTCCCTTGGATTCAAATGGTAGACACCAAACGGGTGCTCAAAGAAAAAGCACTCGGAACACTCGCGATTGACATCACGGTATTGGCAAAAATGCATGAAAGAGGCCGAGTCTTTGAAGAGGTAAGTGTTGGAAGAGGAGAGGGTCCAATCCACGGGTACGGGTGGTATTTCCATTGGGATCGGTTGGTCGGTTTGAACCGGTGGGTTGGATGAGGAGGCACCCTTGGGGTTGCGCTTAGTCCGTTTGTTGGTAGCGGTTTTTGGTGCCATTGAGAATTGAGAGAGAGAGGATGAGGTTAAACCTTAAAATTGAAGAGCGGGAGAGGATGAGATGACCTTGGAGAGCACAAAACCGAAACCGATCGAAAATCCGACGGTCGGATCGCCGGAATTGACGGTGATGGCGGTGGCTAGGGTTTCGGTAGATTGAGAGATAGAGAGAGAGAGAGTGATTTGAGGGTATGAGAGTGGAGAGGAGAGCGAGTAGAGTTTGTGGGTGGTTTTGATTTGAGTGGAGAGTAAGAGTAGAGAGAGTATTGAGATAGAGAGTTTGAAGGGGTGTGAGTAGAGAGAAAGAGAGAAAAAATGGAGTAGGGGTCGGGTAAGAAAGAGAAAAAGGTGGGGTCGCGTCTGTTAAAATCGCCTTCACCGTTAAGTAACGCCAAATGGCGTTGTACAACGCAGGAGTCAAAACAGCGAAAAAATGAGCAGAGACTGACTGCTCCGTTGTACAACGCTGAGTAGCGATGGGTAACGCTACAACTCAGCGTTGTGCAACGTTAAAGGGCATTGTACAACACTAAAGCCAAACAAATTAAAAAAAATAAAAATAAAAATAAAGAAATAAAGCGACGTCTTACAACGATGGACAGCGTTGTACAACGTTGAGTAAAAACAACAGACTGGCGTTGTACAACGGTAAGTAGCGTTGTATAACGTTGAACGCGACAGATTTTGAAATTCAGCACAAATTCATTTTAAACTAACGTTACTCTTGCGTTGCACGACGCTGAATGGCGTTGTGTAACGTCAGAGTCAATAGAAAACCAGAAAATTCAGAAAATTAAGACCGAAAGAGTTAAAAACTTATTTTTCATGGTTTTCAAAAGAAATAATACCAATTTAAACTGAAATGAGCTCCAAACAACAAAGACAACAACATGATATGCATAAATTTAATCTTTGAGTTCAAGCATACCAAGCTTGAACCTAAGTTCAAGATGTTGTTGTGTTGGAAGAGGTTTGGTGAAGATATCGGCAATTTGCTCCTTCGTGTCGATGTAGACCAATTCCACATCATCTTTCTCAACATGATCACGGATAAAATGATGTCGTATCTCTATGTGCTTGGTTCTAGAGTGCAATACCGGATTTTTGGATATAAGGATGGCACTAGTATTGTCACACAAGATTGGTACCTTTTGGAAATCTAACTCAAAATCCCTAAGGGTTTGCATCATCCAAAGAAGTTGAGTACAACAACTACCGGCCGCTACATATTCCGCTTCCGCGGTGGAGAGAGCAACCGAAGTTTGCTTGCGACTAGACCAAGATACAAGTGAACCACCAAGAAATTGGCAAGTTCCACTAGTACTTTTGCGGTCCATACAATCACCGGCAAAATCGGCATCGGTATAACCTAACAAGTCTAGTTCGGTTTGTCTACCATAACAAAGACCTAGGTTTTGAGTACCCTTGACGTATCGCAAGATACGTTTTACCGCTTTGTGGTGAGATTCCTTAGGATTGGCTTGGTACCTAGCACATAGACATACGGCATACATAATATCCGGCCTACTAGCCGTGAGATAGAGTAGGCTACCGATCATGCCCCGATAGAGAGTTATGTCCATAGGCTTGCCTTTCTCATCCGCATCGATATTCGCACTTTTGCCCATGGGTGTGTCTAAACTCTTGCTATCTTCAACACCAAATTTCTTCACTAACTCCTTGGCATATTTGACTTGGTTCACAAAGATACCATCCTTGAGTTGTTTGATTTGAAGCCCCAAGAAAAAAGTGAGTTCTCCCATCATGCTCATCTCAAATTCACTACTCATCAAAGAAGAAAACTCTTGGGCAAGAGTTGCATTAGTGGAGCCAAAGATAATATCATCCACATAAATTTGCACAAGTAGCAAATGGTCATCTCTTTTCTTAGTGAAAAGAGTTGTATCCATTTTGCCCCTACTAAAACCATTGTCTAGAAGAAAGGTACAAAGTCTACCATACCAAGCTCTAGGAGCTTGCTTCAAACCATACAAAGCTTTGTGAAGCTTATACACATGGTCCGGATTGAAATGGTCAACAAAACCGGGTGGTTGTTGGACATAAACTTCCTCATCTATCCAACCATTTAGAAAAGCACTCTTGACATCCATTTGGAATAGGGTAAAGCCTTTGTTAGCGGCAAAAGCCAAGAGCATTCTAATGGATTCAAGATGAGCAACCGGTGCAAAGGTCTCCTCAAAATCAATACCTTCTTGTTGCTTGAAACCTTGTGCAACCAAACGGGCTTTGTTTCTAACCACAATACCATCCTCACTTAGCTTGTTTCTATAGACCCATTTGGTACCAATAACTTGCTTACCCTTTGGTAATGGTACAAGTTCCCAAACTTGATTTCTTTCAAATTGGTTCAACTCTTCTTGCATGGCAACAATCCAATTTGGGTCAACATTGGCCTCTTTGAAGGATTTTGGTTCAAGTTGAGAAACAAAGGCACAATGACCAATAGTTTGGTGCAAACTAGACCTAGTCCTAACACCTTCCCTAGGGTCACCTATGACATTAGTAAGAGGATGAGAGGAAACTTCTCTAAGCACTTCGGGAGGCTCATGAACCGGTTGGGAAGACGGTTGAGGTTGAGGATCATCATGAGGCATTTCATTTTGAGTTGTGTCTAAGATACCTTCCTCATGAGTCTCTCCCCCTATCAAAATGTCATCAACCCGGTTCAAAGGCTCCTCAATGATCACCGGTGGTTGTGCTTGAGGTTGTAACTCGATTTCTTGTGTAGTTTCTTCCACTTGTGTACCTACAATATAATTACCTTCCTTGGATTCCTCAAGGACTTTTTCATCAAATTTGACATTAATAGACTCAATAACTACCTTTGAGTTTGGCAAATAGACTCTATACGCTTTGCTTGTGTTTGAGTAACCAACAAAAATACCGGGTAAAGACTTGGCATCAAACTTGGTTACTTTAGGAGACTCATCAAGGACAAAACATTTGGAGGCAAATACACGGAAATAGGATATATTAGGAGTATGACCGAACCATAATTCAAAAGGAGTTTTTTTGAGTTGAGAGCGAATACATGCACGATTTACTACATGACATGCCGTATTTACCGCTTTGGCCCAAAGAAATTTGGGTACGGCAAATTCATGTAGCATGGTGCGTGCTAATTCTTGTAAGGTACGGTTCTTCCTCTCCACTACACCGTTTTGTTGAGGGGTGCGTGGAGCGGAAAACTCTTGTTTATATCCTTTTTCTATGCACAATTTATCAAATTTAGCATTTTCAAATTCCCTTCCATGGTCACTACGAATTCTAGAGATTTTCAACCCTTTTTCGTTTTCAACCCGATTGCTAAATTTAACAAAATGGTCAAATGCTTCTTCCTTGTGAGCAAGAAAGAAAACCCAAGTAAAGCGACTATAGTCATCTACCACCACACATACATACTTTTTCTTACTAATACTCAAGACATTGATTGGTCCAAACAAGTCCATATGAAGCAATTGTAAAGGTTGAGAAGTTGAGATGATCTCTTTGGTTTTGAAACTAGACTTGGTTTGCTTGCCCTTCATGCAAGCTTCACACAACCCATTTAAGTCTAGTTTATGTGATGGAAGACCACAGACAAGTTTCAATTTCACAAGTTTCTTAATGGAGTCTAGAGAAACGTGACCAAGTCTTCTATGCCATAACCATGAACCGGTAGCTATGGCACTAAAGCATTGTTCACCATTGGTGAAGTGATCAAAGTTCAAGTAATAGACATCCTTTTTCCTTTGTCCCGTGTAAACAAGAGAATTATCTGAAATTTGATGCACAAAACAAGAGGAGTGATCAAACTTCAAATAATATCCCGCATCACATAATTGGCTCACACTTAAAAGGTCGTAGTTGAGACCATCCACAAGGTAAACATTAAAAACCGTTAGATTTTGGTTTCCAACCGAGCCTATACCAATAATAGAGCTCTTCCTAAGATTATTGCCAAAAGTAACCTCACCACCATCAAAAGGTTCAAGTGTCTTGAAACAAGATTCATCACCCGTCATGTGATGTGAACAACCACTATCTATGATCCAAGCACTTCTCTTGAATGATGATAACAAACAAACCTACAAGAATACATATTAGTTAGAAACAAACAACTAATATATTATTCTTGTAATCTCTCCCCCTTAAGATTTGACAAGAACACCCTTGGGGAAAGAAGATGGCTAACTAAGCCACACTCGAACCACTTCCACCAATCAAAACGGATGTGGAAGTGACTTTAGGAACCCAAATCATGTTAATTGAACCGGATGTATGATTTGCTTTCCTAACTTTGCATTCTAGTGTGACATGGCCATTCTTACCACAATAGTTGCAACAAGCACAAGTTGGCTTGTTGACTTGTGAACTTTCTCTAACAAAATGGGTTTCAAAATGACGCCTAAGCTCTATGGCCCTAATCTTTGGATCCTTAGAGAAAGTGTATGATTGAGAGTTTCTCAAATTTGGTTTTTGAAAATTCTTTTTGTTTTGTTGAGAGACTTTTTTATTTCCCCCATTGGTTTGAGGTCTAGTGTGTGTTCTATTCCTATTCCCACCATTGTTTTGAAAATTATGAAAACACCCATCGGGTCCCTTGAAATACAAGTTGCTTGGGCCCCGATTGTTTTGGAAGTTCTTTTGAGGTCTTTGAGACCCATTTCTATTCCTACCAAAACTCTTTTGAGCACCATTTTGAGAACCAACAAAATTCTTTTGCCCTTGCCCGTGAGTGTTCCTACCATTGGTGCTCTTGTGATAAAGTCTCTCATTTTGTGTTGGGCTTGACATGGTTCTTGGTCTAGAAAAGGATTGATTCCTCTTTTTGAAGCCAAGACCCGTTTTGTCATTGGATTTTTGTCCCACAAACAATTTATCAAGATTCATCTTGGTGCTATGAGAAACACTAGACGAACTTGAAGCCCTTTCATTTTTCAAAACATTTGTCTCACTCAAAGGAGTTTGACATTTTTCACAAATACTTGGTTTTTCAAAACTTTCAATCATACCCTTATACCCTGTCACCAAAGATTCAAGATCATGCACCTTAGTCGTCAAAAGACTAATTTGCTCTTTTTGACTAGCAATAGTCTTAAGAGACTCATCAAGATAATTATTCAACCTATCAAATTGCAAGTTTGCATCATCATTCAAGCTCAAGTCATTCTCACTATCACAATCGCTATCACTACTAGAGAATGAGTTTAGAAATACCTCATTTGTGACCTTAGGCATTTCAATGGCAATTGTGGATGGTTCCTCTTGGATAGTCGTTGGAGCTTGTATGAAAGTCGATGTAGAGGATGATGCTTCATCAAGGCTAGCTTTGCTCAATGGATGCACATAGATGTTTCCTCGGTTGAACTCATTGAAGACCTCCTTCACCAAGTCATCTAGGTCGTCATCCACCGGCATCACCACATCATTCACTTGAGCCACAAGAGCAAGGTTGTCAAAGTCGCACTCGGATTCCGAATCGGATTGAGAGGATGAGCTCGAATCGAAATCGTTGTCCCAAGTTGCTTGCATGGCTTTCTCACCCTTCTTCTTGCTCTTGTAGTGTCCCTTCTTGGACTTGAACCGGCCATCACCCCTTCTCTTGCCACCATCTTCCTTGTCCTTCTTCAAGTGAGGGAAGAGCTTGAAGCAAGAGTACATGGTATGACCTTCTTTTTGGCACACGAAGCAAAGAGCTCTTTCGTCATTCTCAAGTCTTTCTTTGTTGAACTTTCCCTCAAAGATCATGATAGCTCGAAACATCTTTGAGAGAACGGCTCCTTGCTTGTCCTCATCAAGGTCGATGATGTCTTTGGCCTTGTCACTTGAGTGGCGGTGTCTCCCTTGGTGGTTGTCATTGTGGCGGTTCTTGGAGGGGGATGCCTTGTTGTCACTTGCCGCCAATGCCACGGTTTTGGGCTCATACTTCAACTCTCCAAGTTGCTTGAGCTTCTCTTCCACGCACCGGTAATGGGTATAGATGATCTCCGGTGTGAGGTTGTTGTGGGACCTTTGTTGTGTCTCAAGAGTCGAGATGAGAGTGTCGAATTGAGGTCTTCCCACCAAAGCCCTAAGCAATCTTCCTATAACACGACTATTAGATAGGGTATCTCCTATGTTAGTGAATTCATCGAGCAATTGTATAAACCGAGTATACATCTCCTCGATGCATTCACCTTCCCGTATGCGGAAATTATCCAATCTAGACTCTAACTCAAATTGTCGAGAGCTTTTGATTAGAGAATTTCCCTCATAACGGTTCAAGAGAGAAACCCACATTTCATGTGCACTAGTAGAGCTACCAAAAATGACCGCTATGGACTCATGTACCGAATTTAACAAGACATTCACGGCATTATCATTCTTGGTCCTAATGGTCTTAGAGGCATGGGTTTCTCTACCTTCACTATCAACTATTGGTGTATATGGCTTATCAACAACCTCCCAAAGATCAATCAAGTTGAGATATACAACCATACATCTCTTCCAATAACGGAAGTTCTTGCAAGTGGAACCAAACTTGTCCGGTTTTTCTATCACCCTAGAAGCCATGAATCGAGGTTATCTACC
The DNA here is from genome assembly GCA_028095005.1 of Rhynchospora pubera. Taxonomy (NCBI): domain Eukaryota; kingdom Viridiplantae; phylum Streptophyta; class Magnoliopsida; order Poales; family Cyperaceae; genus Rhynchospora; species Rhynchospora pubera. Next base: position 73,975,344 of record CM051462.1, read on the forward strand.
TAACAAGATGGTCAAAAGATAACCCCTGCTCTGATACCACTTTGTTGTCCCTAATTTAAAGGCCTAGAGGGGGGTGAATAGGCACAAAAGTAAAGTTCTAAACCGGTATGGTCAATATTTGGTTCAATTCAAACTTGGTCTAACAAAAACAATCAAGACACAAGCAATTCACAATGCAAGGAAAGTAAAGAGAGAAGAAAAGAAGTGACACGCGATATATTACGGAGTTCCGACCCGCTAGGAAGTGCTAGCCTTAGTCGTACGTCTCCGGGAGTTCCGCAACCTCGAAATGGGCGCGCTCCGTTCAATTCCACAACGAACGGGACTACAAATTCGAACCAAATCACCTTGTTACAATCACTCTCAAGGTGGATTGGCCTAACTCAATTAAACAAGCTCAAACACTCAAGGGATTGAGGCTCTAACCAAATCACTCAACAAATCTAGCAATTAACACTAGTGGATTGGTTTGCACACTCTAATCTCAATGATTTTGCTAAATTAATGCTCAAACACAAGAGAGAGTAATGTCTAACTGGTTGGAGCTCAAAAGGGAGGAATTTCAAAGGTTTCAAAAGTGTCTAAATAGTTCCAAGAGGCCCCATATATATAGAGGGCGCCAACAGCTCCAAAAACCAGTCAAAACAGACTCTACCGTTATACAACGCTATATGCCGTTGTACAACGCCGAAATAGCCGTTGAAAAATCAAACGGTCACAGACAATAACGTTGTGAGTTGTCAGAGCGTTGTGTAACGTTGTATAGCGTTGCACAACGCTTCAGCAAAAATCCAAAGCAGAAGCTCGACAGTTCCGTTGGAACTTGTCAGAGCGTTGCGTAACGCTTGGTAGCGTTGCACAACGAAGTCAAGAAAAGAATCAAGGCAGAACTGACAAACTCAAACAATATTGTCAGAACGTCATAAGACGCTGACTGGCGTCACACAACGTAGCCGTTGCACAACGCTTTTCAGCGTTGCACAACGCGAACAGAGCGACTGAGCGATGTCTGAGCGAAGTTTAGAGCGTCACACAACGTTGTCTTTGCACAACGCTGTCCAGCGTTGGCCAACGGAACCCACAACTTTGCATGCAAAAATGCTAACTTGCATGTCTGATGCATGCATGGAACATGGCAGCATGCATGCAGCATCGATGCTGAACGATGTCTGAGCAATGCAGAGTTGCCTGCTTCAGACTACGTTGTACAACGCTGAATAGCGTTACACAACATAGGAGCGGAAATGTTGTGTAACGTTACTTAGCGTTGCACAACGTTCTGACAAGGGGAAATAATAGATTTAACTGGTTTAAAAGCAAATGAACTAACGTTGCACAACGCTACTGAGCGTTGTGTAACGCTGTTCCAACCTTGTCAGAGATTTTGCAATTTAAGAGCGAATTATCTCTGCGTTGTGTAACGGCAACTGGCGTTGTATAACGCTGGACAGAAAAACTGAGCATTTTACCATTAAATTGATTGAGATTAGTTTAGAGTTTAATTAAACCTTAACTAATGATTCTAACTAGACCAAAACAATCTCTTGAAGCTCCAAACTATGCGCCACACTTGCTTTAATCCATTCTTCAAAAAATCTAGCTATAAAGCACTAAAAAGAGATGTTAGTTTAAGGGTTTCGGTGTTGTTTTGCAAATCGGCAAATCGAGATAAAATGTTTAACCAACAGACTGCCACAGAAAAATCTTGATAAATTACCATCCACCACTATAGAAAACGCGTAGACCACACCCACATGGACTTCGAGATCGGATCTTCTGTGATAATTAGTCTTTAGCTATGTTTGAATTTTGTCCAGACCACTGTAGAAAATTTGGACAAACTATCCATGTTGAATTTAAAATACTTTTCTGGTGAGTGGGCCCCACCTGTTAGCCACAATATTCATAAACAGTGCTTATGAATAGTGTTCAGATCCGGATTCTATACTCAGCTTTAATATAAGTATTGATATTAAAATTTGCATTTTTCAACTAGAGAGAATCGTTTCTCAAAAAAAAAAAAACAATTAAGCATTGATTCTTTCAAATCTGAACTGTTTAATATTATGTAAAAGTTGAATAGACATGTTTTATAAATATTTTTCCATATGTGTTTTGCTTCATACATAATTGGTATATTATACGTATATAAATCTTGGCCAACGTTAAAGGCACATAGAGTACTGTGCTGAATTTTCTGAAATGTGTGATCTTTTGTGGCAAAACAGTATTTAAGATTTTTTATGGCATTTTTCACATAATATTTGGATAGTATTTTCAAATTTTTTATGGCACTTTTTTTATATAACGTTCTGAACTTTTTTAGGCACTTCTTTTATACTTAATTTTTCAGTATTTACATTCAATTTGTTTTCATACCTTTTATTATTAATTACATAATATTTGATTGGAAGATTAAGAAATTATTCCACTTCAAATATTTGAATTTAGGAATATGCCATCACTAAACTACAATTTTTTTTTCCACTATAAAATTATAGGAATTAGTTTTTTGTCATCGGACAATTATTTAACAATTTTACCCTTTCAAATATGCCACTATAGAACTTAAAATTTAGTAATATGTCATCACAAAAGATATAATTGATTTTATGTCATTATAAATCATTAATAATTTATTTTATCAACTTAATACAAATTTTTGTAAATTGTAGATAGTAATATATTATTAGTTTTTATGTGAAAGAAACAAATAACATAGTGATGTTCTTTTGTTTACAATTAAAGTAACGCTACATGTGTTCCAAACTTCCAATATAAGAATTCACCAGATTTTTAGAAATACGAAATCAGCAAGAAATGAAACTTCTTACCAAATTAAATTAGGTAAATATGAATGTTGTTTTTTCATGCGTTCAAATTCATAATTAGTTTTTAATGAGGGGTAATTTGTTCATGAAAGAAAATAATGACAAATTTGGTAATGACATTTTTTTAATTTAGTATGTATTTGGAGAAATAGTGGCATAAAACTAACTTTAGCAACTCTATAATGACATAAATTTAATTAGAAATTTAAAAATGGCATTTTCCAAATTAACAAAATTCACAATGACATAAAACTAATTATCTCTATTTGATTTGTACAATCAAATATAATTTTTTTTATGTACATATTGTTGGAAACCAATTTGTTTTTTTCCATTTTTATATTGATTTTTTAACTTGACAATCATTTTGTTTCTTTTACTATGTATTTGGTAGGCAAACTCCACGAAAAAAATTTTATTAACCAAAAAAAAAAAAAAAAAAAAAGGTCCTCTTGAAGCTTCAATAAAAATGTTAGCATAATTAAGGGAAATCCCTTTCCCCTACGATATGGGAGGTGATCCGGACAACACTTAATATCTCCAAGCAACATCATTATTTAAAGAAATGACGCTACTATCCTTCTATTTCCGAGCAACAAAATTTCTCTTTTTGAACTATAATTTATCACATCTTTGCCTTATTTGAACGTTTTTCGTTAAATTCTAACTAACCTATATATCATGTTCCAATCTGATTTATCAAAAAAAATTTTGCATTAAACTTTTTACTTAATTTATGTTCATTTTCTTTTTGTTAATATTTATTTACACGGTAAGTTTGTTTCGATTGAGTCAATTATTATATTCCAAGATATTGACAACTTCAGTACTAATTGAATCTTGTTTATTTCGTGAAATTCAATTCAAAAAGGGAGTATCAAACTTAAAAATTTAATGTATCTAAATCTGAAATTTGCAATTTTCTAATGAAGGATAACAGTGATATTTTTTATTTGCAGTATCAATAGAACAATTAAGAAATAGTATAGTTAAAGAAAGATATAAGAAAAAATCTTCAAAGAAATATAGTGAAATCAGAATTAATACGGAGGTATTTTTGTCCAAAAATGTTGTGCCACCAAATGTAGTGTTGTCCGGACCATCTCCCCCACGATCTGGTACTATTGGCCATTGCAAGTAGGTAAACAACTCAAATAGATTTAACAGGTAAACATGATCGACAAGTTAAATTTTTTTTTTTCATATTCTAATTATTATTACACGAAGTTTTCAGGCATAATGTATATAAAATTGATTCAATTAACTCGTGTTATTTGATATTATTTTTCTATTTATCCTTCAATATGTATTTTTCTATAGATTGATACGTATATGCTTTTTAATTAGGTACCTAGCACAAATCAAGTTGGTTCAAGAGCGAGCTGATGAGCTTGCAATCTAATTATAATTGCCAGTTTGCCACCAAATGTGCTGTTAATTAACCGAAAGAGATAAATCAAACTCAGAACAAAAATTACAACTACAATCGTGCTAGTTTGATATTTTGATTCGATAAAACTTACGAATTAAATTCAAACTAAGATAGTTCGTTTTAAAAAACTAATTAAACCAAAATTAAAAGTGCATTACAATTCTGCTAGTCAGATATCTTAGTTTCAAAATAATTCTCGGGATTTGACCTGTTGTTCATGGTGCTTTTGGCTTGGTATATGTACACGTATTTGTTTACGGCATATTCCTTCATCTGATGAGAAATATTGTAAATGCTGCTGTAAGCATTTACCGGTAATCTTATCTCTTTCCCCCACTAATCTGTTATATTATAGGGTGTATCAAAATATTTGTGCAAAATACATTACTGTGTTCTGAACATGGTCAGTGTTTTGTCTCCTAATATCCATTCTAGCTTCAGCATAAAGAATAAAATCCCTTTATTTATTTATTTTTTCTGAAGTACGCATTATTTTAAAAGTTTCTCTCTATATTTTTTAAAGTTAATTTTCAGTGATTTAAATAGCGCCGCTATGAACCGCAATAATCCTGCTATAGCAGTACGACTTGATAGACCGCTACGGTGCTAAACTAATTGATATAGTATTTAATTAAAAAGATTATCCTCCATCCATATATCAGAATATAAGGGGAAAAAAGATTACCTCGAAACTTAAAAAATTCAAATTGGTCCCCTCTAATTTTTTTTTTTCTAATTCCGTCGCTGAATTTTGGATAAGAAGGGTACCGTCGTGTCGATGTCAACTTGTCAAATATGTTTGATTAACATACATGGTCGCAGCTCTCTTGGATGAATTCGCAGCAGCACAATCCAGCCAGATCAGAAGTATTGGATCCCACACATCAGTAAATTGCTACAAACTAACACACTCACCAGGTACCACGATTTAATTTGAGATCCTTTCCGAAACCAGAAAAGCCACCGCAGCAGGAGAATTGCTCCGGAGTCCGCACACTCCAATTTCCGAAATGAAAAGACTAAATTATTCTCAATTATTAAGTCACGTCAATGATCTAAAATGAAGGGCACTTTGGTCTTTGCATATATAAAATATGATTGTATTGCAAAAATTAGAGTGTCCTCAGCAATTCCCGCAGCAAAACGGTCCAAAAGGAAAAAACGGAAACCGGCGCAAAACATCCTCTAGGGTTTAAGAAAAAACAGCCGCCATTATCTCCACCTCTCTCTCTCTCTCTCTCTCTCTCTCTCTCTTGCGCCACCATGTCTCCGGCGATCGCCTCAGCGAAGAAGAAAGACAAGAAGATGAAGAAGAGGAAGCACAAGCGCGCCGAAATCAGCTCTCCTGGTGGCGAAGAGAGCGAGGTTGTTGCCTCGGGAGGAGAAGAAAGGATGGAATCGACTGGAGATGAAGAGGAAGCAAGAGAGGAAACACCAGTGGCCAAGAAACAGAGAACTGAAGAAGAGAAGTCGAATAAGAAGAAAAAGGGGAGTAAGGGGTCTGGCATTATGACTGACAAACCTTTCTCAGAGCTTCCGCTCTCTGAAGCCACCATGAAAGGGATTCAGGATATGAAGTTTGTTAACATGACTCAGGTACACTTTCTGGGCCAATTTGAGATAAGAAATGTTGCTGTATTGTGGAGTATTTGTATTTTTTTTTTTTTGTGTAGACATGTACCATTCCAAACTTGTATTATAGAAATGGTTTCTGTTATGTTCTTGTTTTATTGAGAGTTACAACCTTTGTTACTTTGATGAAATGGGTTCCTTGTTACACATATAAGTATTTGATGAGCTAAGGGGAAAAAAATTATGGCCTTTTACCATGTGGAAATGAGAGTTTCACCAAACAAATGATGAAATTTGTTTAATTTTACAGATTCAAGCGAGGTCTATACCTTCTCTATTGGAAGGAAAAGATGTGATGGGTGCAGCAAGGACTGGGTCTGGGAAGACTCTGGCTTTTCTGATACCAGCTGTTGAGCTATTGCATGCCAGTCGTTTCAGTCCTAGAAATGGAGCAGGTGTAATTGTAGTTTGCCCGACACGAGAACTTGCTATTCAGGTGTCTATCTATCGACCAACTTTTTATCTTTGGCTGAATCTTTCTGACATCTAAGTTGAGTGTTTCTTATTTTGTATTGGTCTAAGAATCTTATGTGTAAAATGGCCTTGAGACTATTTATCATTTCCTTGAGAAAATTGAGTGTTTTTCTCTACTTTCAAGTGGATCATAGTAAGAAAAAAAATTATGTAAAGGTAGTTCCATTTTAGTTTCTGTCGAGATGATATTATATATATAGAAAAATGAAGACTACTGTACTGGCCTGTTCATTAGTGAGGGTCAGGTATGTTTTCGTGTTAGTTTTGTTGTCTTTGTGCCAATACTTGCCTCGGTTGTGTGTTCATCACTTTCTATCTTTTGAAACTAGCAATTTTAAGCTAAACGGGGTTTTATAATGGGTTTTCACTTCAGAAACTTGTTTATATTTTGCAGACACATGCTGTAGCTAAGGAGCTTTTGAAGCACCATTCACAAATGCTTGGCTTGGTCATGGGAGGTAGTGGCCGAAGAACTGAAGCTGAGCTACTGGCGAAGGGAGTTAATTTATTGGTTGCCACACCTGGGCGGCTCTTGGACCATCTTCAAAACACCAAGGGTTTTATCTATAAAAACCTGAAGGTATAGTCTACCACCCTTAGTTTTCTTATCGTGTGCACATATTTTTGTTTGATGAGAGTAGCCCGATGGCTAGATGAGAGGGGATTTGTGCGAAGGATTCATATCAACTTTTGATGGTTGTATTTGGAGTACCGCTTTTCCTTGAAGAGTCAAATCATTATCTTCATAAGATGTTCAAGCATGGAGAAAAGTTTTATTTCCTATTCTGTTTCCCTTCCTTTACATTAAATAGATCTCAACCAATTCCTAGAATACTACTAGTGCTCAGTTTGGCCTTTGATTTATAGATGGATATTTGCATGCTTATCTACTGTCAAGACCAAATGATTGTGTGGTTTTGAGATGAGAGGGGGAAATTACTTATTCTAGCCATAAGAATTGAGGGATCTCTCTCTCTCTCTCTCTCTCTCATGCAATTGCACATGCACATGCACACGCAAGAACATCTCCAAATCTTCTTTGAGGCAGATAGTCAAGGGGTGCAAAAGAAATTAGAGTAGCTATTTGTCTTGCCCAGCATTCTTCATCATTCTATCTAAGGATCTAAATATTAGTTTTTAGTTTTGCTTCATTACACATACTAAATGGTCTTTTCTATAATTTGGTGAAATTGTACTATTAAAAGTTCCTGTCTGTTTCCTTTATTAAGAAATGGCTTTCTTATGGATTTAGTAACAAGAGTATTACAGGATGTTCTTATGTTCTTACATTTGTTACTTCATATATTGGTTTTGGTATGCCTGCCTGGCTTTTGTCACATTATCGAATTTATATTTCAGCATTAGTAATGATTTGATGGAAGAAAAGAATTTTAATATCTACTTATTCTAGATCTCTTTTATGCTTGATAGTGCCTTATAATTGATGAAGCTGATAGAATATTGGAAGCTAACTTTGAGGAAGATATGAAACAGATATTTAAGCGTCTTCCCCAGGTAGATATGTTGTTTCTAGCCTCGTTTAGCTGTTTATTCTGGATTCATATTGTACATAATTATTATTCTCTAAGTGTTGAATTTAGGACATCTGTTACTTAGGAGTTGCAAAAATGTAATTGAAGAACTGATTTTGTTTGGATCATGTTATATTTGTGAAGTAACATCAGAAGTGTTCTTTCTTTAATTTAGTACAATGGCAAACTTCCCTTCTACATCAAAAATGGAGTGGATCTGGAATATTTTTCTTTGCGTTAGTACAACAGTTGCAAGATACTTACGCAATTCACAGAACTGAATAGAAACTTTGTTGTTTTTAAAAGGAGCATTGGATATTTTTGCATTTGCGGATTACACTAGCTTTTTTTTACTAGTTATCATACTTACAGTTCTTCTTGTTTTGTTTGCATGTAGAAAAGACAAACAGTGCTCTTCTCTGCTACCCAAACAAAGGAGGTTTGCACATAATCTTTGTTGTTTATCTCTTACTTTATGTCAAGCTTCATAGTAGTCATGCTAAATTTACAATCATTGTTTGGTCTAGGTTGAAGATTTTGCAAGATTATCCTTTAATAAAAGAGAAGATGGTGGGGAAAAGCCAGTTTATATAGGAGTTGATGACTCCAGAAACAAGGTTAGAAATTGCTGTCATCCTTTTCAATTTCAGTGTTTATGATTTTTTTAACCTTAAATTAGAGCATGATGTTTGTCCCTTTTAGTTCTTGCAAAAGTTTTCATTAGTTTAAAAAAAGCACTTAAGATATGACATTTTTTTTCCCTGAGCGTCCGATCTCTTGGGGCGATGAAAATATTTCGATAAGGTCCGTTGTATCTGCACAAACATCTTACTCTTCTGCAATATTTATGTTGGTGTGAGTTGCCAAGCTTGATTTCACCTGGGATGTAGAATTAATTTGTGGATTAAAGTTTGTATGATAATTTCATGAGCCCATTTTGTTGAGCTCATGCAAAATTTAAAAACAATATGGCCTAGCTTTGACAAAACCTTGTAAATTTGCATATTATTTGCAGGGTGACCCAAAGTGAGTTGGGTTTTACTTAAAATGTCATAAATGTTGCGTGCTTTTTTCAAGTATGGTGGAGTCTCTGGTGCAATTTGAAAGAAAAAATTCCTAAAACAGAAATACTTGTTAGGATTGGAAGATGCAAGAATTAAAGAGAGAAACAATAGACAAAATAGAAGCATAATTTGTATTGCTCGACTTGAATTATACAACAATCCTAATTCCCTAAAAAGAGGAACTAACATAAATAAACCCTTCCTAAAACACCCTACATACTAAATATTAGAAACTTCCTCCTTAATATAGCCTACCAAATGGAAAGCCTGCTACCATGACAACCTACTAAATCAGGCTTGCGCCAAACAGATGGTGAGATGAGAGGAATACCCAGCAATCCTTAATATAGAACAAAAGGCTTGAAAAAATATCTACCCTACATACTAAATAAGAGGCATACACAACAATGCTTCATATAGAAAAAAAATCTTATATTTGTTAGCCTACCAAACACTATATACCACGTTACGGATGCTGCTAATTTGGTTGGGAAACCAGATACTGTAGCAGGTGATACAGTACTGAGATTTTTGACTGACTGTTCCGCATGGCACAGGTAACTGTAGAAGGACTGGAGCAGGGCTATTGCATTATCCCTAGCAGCAAGAGGTTCCTTGTTTTGTATGCTTTTCTGAAAAGAAATCTCAACAAGAAGATTATGGTTTTCTTTTCTTCTTGTAATTCAGTCAAGTATCACTCAGAGCTTTTGAGGTGAGACCTTTATTTTACACATTTGCTAATAATGTGTATTTAGTTTGGTATTTAATTATTGGAACATAGTGTTGATAGTGGATGGTGTTTCTTAAAATAGTTACATGAACTGATAATTTAGTGGTACATTTTTTTTTTTCAAATTAAGAAACATTGGATAATATAAGTAAGTTTTCATCAAACTGGGGGCAAAATTATTCCTTAGGTGGCTCAGATCTGACTTGACCTGTATCTGACCAATTTAGATCTAGGATATGTACTGCTTAGCACCAACAAAATCTTTATTCTCAATTGAGAAGTCTTGAGTTTGGTTGCAGCTATATATGCAACTTGTTATATTCCTACATCCAAAACAGCCCAAGCCCATATCAAATTGTTAAATTTATCTGGCTCATCTCCTGAAGAGTGCAGTTTCAAATATGGATTTTAGGCTAGTGAATATTAGGTACGAGGGAGAAAGTTTGCAGTTTCCATTGGTGAAATTAACAAAAGAATATTGACTATGAAAGAATTAATGAAAAAGTATGATTTTCCTCTTTAAATTGTTTTAACCACCAAAGAGTAGGTTCCAACAACAGCAGGAAGTAGTGAAAATTTTATGACAGTTTGTGGGGGAACACTTTTCTTTCTGTTTCAATATTCTTATCCTCTCATCTCTAACCTCAAAAATGGAATTGAATTAACCATAATTTATGAGTGACAATGAATTATGTGGGTTCTAGTGCCCCAAATGCCGCAACTTCACTTTTTATTTATGTTTCAAACTTTAAAATTCAAATGTCAAATTCAAACTATTGATTTTGTTCAATTTCATGAGAGATACATTATCATAAATTTTATGATCTTTTGAGTTCATTTGATACCTAATCAAAAGGTCAAAAATGACATATAAAATGAATCTATAAAAAATTAGATTCTTTTATTTTTTTACCTCTTGATCTAGTATCAAATGAACTCTAAAAATTTTGCGACAGAACATCTCTCTTGGAATTGAACAAGATTAACGATTTTGATTTGACATTTGAATTTAAATTTTAAAATATAAATTAAAAAGTGAAGTTGTGGCATTTGGGGCACCTTAAAAGTGGGGCACACAAAATCAGGAACCCTCATGAACTATACCTGCATTTTTACATATTTAGCGACCATCAACAATTTGTGTTGTAGGTTATGATGTTTGATTTGTACCAGGTACATCCAGGTAGACTGTATGGACATTCATGGAAAGCAAAAGCAACAGAAGCGTACCACTACCTTTTTTGAGTTTTGTAAGGCTGAGAATGGTATTTTGCTTTGTACTGATGTTGCTGCCCGTGGGCTCGACATTCCTGATGTGGTATGTTGCCACTATTGTCCCTCACTCCCTCTTGAGCTGACTTCTAGTAATTTTCATTCTAATATAGAACATTGCTGTGGATTGAAACTGTATAATTCCCCCTAACTGACGAGGTAACCAAAGAGCAGCACCTTATTGATATAAACCAACAAAAACTCAATAAGGATCTGGAACTAATTTTTCTCACAATAAAATCTTTGTACATCCAGTACTAAACTTCTGATTAAGTGTTTCCTATATTCAGGATTGGATTGTACAATACGACCCACCTGATGAGCCTAAGGTTCGTAACTCGTATCTTCCATCTTTTTCAATTTTTCCTAAAATTTTCTTATGCTGTTGTTTATCATAATACTAATGATATAAAATTGTGCATTCAGGAGTATATTCATAGGGTTGGGAGAACTGCTCGTGGGGAGGGTGCAAAAGGGCATGCCCTTCTGTTTCTCTTGCCAGAGGAGATAAGCTTTCTTGCTTATCTGAAGGTGGGTCAGTTATTTCAGCCCTAGCTATTATTTAGGGATTTCTGGAATGAATCAGTGCTTAGTCAAGGCCCTTGATTAAATCAGGTGTCATTCTGTTTATTGCTGAGTTGGTGCTTGTTGATATATGTAGTAAGCCTCTGTCAAATGATGTTTTATTTTGGTATTGGAACATGTTTGGACTAACTGTTCTCATTATCTAATGTGGTGGCAGGAAGCAAAGGTTCCTTTGAAAGAATATGAGTTCAATGAGAAAAAAGTGCAAAATTTGCAATCTCACCTGGTTAGTTTTTTTTTTTTTTTTCATCTTTGCCCTATTCAGGTAGACTTGTAGAATTTTGATTTCCATATTTGATGAAGCAAAGTTAACAAGATAGTATCGCAGGAGAAAATAGTGGGGGAGAACTACTATTTAAATCAGTCTGCAAAAGATGCATATAGGTCCTACATTCTTGCCTATAATTCACATTCCATGAAGAATATCTTCAATGTGCATAGCCTCAATCTTAAGGTATTTTCTTGACTTGTGCACTTCATATTGTGTTTCTAGGTAAAGATTATTCCATAGTTTAATCACCATAATAACTGTTAAACAGGGGATGAAAATTAAGTTGTACCAATTAGATTCTACTGTGAGATAACTTATAAAACATACGAGTTCTGTTGCTCTGCTTGGTACTGGTACCTACCTAGTGCGTAGGTTTCTTGATTATTATTGCACTTTTATTTAAAGTGCTACACTAGTTGGAATTGTACCAGTAGCAGATGTAGGAAATTAATGCAACCGTTGTTGATTACATGGCATGCTTTGTCAGGATGTTGCGGCGTCATTCTGTTTTAGCAACCCCCCAAAGGTGAATTTAGACCTGGAAAGCAATGCATCCAAGTTGAGGAAGAAGATGCGTAAGATAGAAGGTGGCCGGCATGGAATTAGTGCAAGAAATCCTTATGGGAAAAGCAAGGATAGTAGGCAGTTTTCAAGAATTTAGGACAGGGCCTTGATCTCATTTGTTGATTTGTATGATTGATAGCAAATTTTGACATTGAGGTGCTACTTCTGTGGTAGCATGAGCTGATACCGGGTGTTTAGGAAATTAAGTTTGGTTGCTATAAAGTTGTTACGTGATATCAATCTTTGAACCATTTATTTCAGATAACATTAATAGGTTTTCTGATTCAGTTTGCCATCCAAGTGTTGGTTTCTCAAACTTGTTAGAATTTCCGACCTTGATCATTTAACATTGTATTTGTGAGTTCATACCGTCGCTTTCTACTTGAAGTGAACAGTTAGTTGGACCGGATGCTAATACTAGGAGTTAGTTAATAATACAGTACTGTTCTGTTATATAATATATGAAGCACATGTATGGTTTAATGGTTGAATGCTGAGTTTAGTACGGATGTGTAGTTATTCCGTCGTTTCCTGTAGACAATGAATTTAATACCTGTTGGAGGGAAAGAGGAATAAAGTACACGAAACTAATTTTGTAATATTTTCCTTATAAATCATTCGACATGCAATTTAAAAAAATTAAATTTAAACTTGTAGTAGCACTTGAGTATATTTTAATTTCGACTAAATTTTCAAAATTTTTTATTTAATTCATACATATTGAAATATTATAAAAATATTATACATATATTTAACAGCTGAATGCAGAATTGCAGATGATGAAAAAAAATGTTTCACAGTCAATCTACTTTTTTTTTTAAAAAAAAATTAGTAATAGCGAACTCCTTGTGACAGAACTGTTGGTAGACCCCGAAGAGAGATGTGCACATCTAATAATGTTCTTCAGTATTACCCTCTTTAAGATCAACATAATAAAAAATAGTTCCTCAATCCATTCAAATTACACCATGTTCAAATAAGGATAGGAGCCATGCTAGTGCTGAGGGCATATTTCCTTTGACAGAATAAAATTACACGAAAGCTACACTAGGGTTGTCATGCCTAACTAAAAGAGGCACTAACTAAAATACCGCAAATCTAGTTGCAAATAATAGCTAGCATTAGCCATATACTCTACACCTGATATGCATAGTGATACAAGATGAATACAAAACTTCTTAACATAGCTACTGAGTGCTATAAACCAATCCTCTGGGACTAGACACAAAGGGACGAAGGAATTCTCTCCATCTCCAGAGCCAACAGTAGCAATGTTTTGAACCATTCGCAATTATTTTTCTTCAAATGAGCCATATCAGAAATAGCATTCCCCATTAGCTATCATTAATCCTCGTCTTTTACAGACATTTCAGGCCCATCATCAAAACCCATGTCAGGTGCAGGATCATTTAAGTCTAGAAGCCCTCTAGACCTGTCTTTCTCATCATCAGGACTCCTCTCCTTTTCCACCGACTCTTGTTTCTGCTCTTCTTCTTCTACCATCTCTATATATTCTTTATTCATCACTTCATCACCATCATTATTATCATGATTATTATGATTGTCTACATTATTGTTGTTGTTATCATAATCATCACCCTCTTCCATCTCTTCACCAACCTCGTCATTCACATCCTGGGTTGAGGTGGAAAGCTCCTGATCGTTCTCTGAGTATGCAGCATCAGCATCATCATCAGAAAATGTCTCAGACTCAGACTCTTCATACTTCTTATAATTAATTTTTGGCCGAGTTGCACGCTTGCTCCTCCTAAGGCCTGTCTCAATGTCATCGACCGACCTCAGTTTCCTCGAACCTCGCTTTGGTCTCCCTGTATCTTTTTTATGCCTCCTCGATCGGTGGTTCATCTCCAACTCTTCTTCACTTGAACCAATGGAGTAATCCTCCTCATCATATTCATCTTCTTCTGGATTTTCTTCATCCTCGTCATCATCAAGTTTGTACTCTTCATCTCCCTCAGAGCCACTAGAGGCTGATTTGTTCTTGCGAATCTTGAGGTACTCATCATCATATACAGCCTCGCCAACAATGTCATCATCACTATCAAAATTTGTATCGGCGCCATAGGTAGCCGCATCCACAAAGTCGTCAGAATATCTACGAGGTCTTTTTCTTTGCCTGTTGCTGAGATTAACAATCATAAGATCAAAGAAAAAAAAAAAAAGGGTTAATGGCTGTACAAGAATAATCGAAGTAGATTATAGGGTGTTACCGTACTAAAACAAAATTTCGATTTGATCATTTTTCTTTTCACTATGTTTTCTTTTCTTTCTGGTCCACTGGCTTGATTTTTCTAAAATGTGGCTGACTCATTCAAAAATGATAACGAGAATTAGAGTCATCAGGGTCAAATGTTTTTGAAGTATTTCATTCAATATAAGGGCATCCTAGTATGTTCAATTACAAGGCACAATGGCAGCTGACCTTCTGTCCAGAAGCTCGTCTGGTTCGCCTTCACGGTCGGTTTCTACATAATTATCCTCAAATATAGGAGATGCAGGCTCATGGAAGTCATCGGGTGGAGACAATTGGCCATTGGACATACCATTGGCAGAAGCTTCGTGTCTGGGCATAACTCTCCTAGTGCTGGTACCAACAGCAGGCTCAGGTGACTCTTGACTTTTCCTAAAAAATGATACAATTTTTAGAATGTGAGTACAGCTCTTATTCCACTATATTATTAATAAATTTGTGGTTTTGAGTATGATGTGCATACTTTGTTAGTTTTATTGCCTCGTTGATTGACCGATCATAGTCATCTGCAAATTATTTCACCAAACATTGTTACTGTTAGTTCTAGTGAAATTGGACATAACACAACTATGTCGATGCAAATACATATAAGAAGGCACATAACTGATACTCAAGTAACAATGTGATCACAGCTTTACCACATCATTTATTTGTCTTTACACAAAGTTCAATAAGAAACTTGTTTCCAAACAGTTTTTTCAGACAAGTCTTGGCTATGAAAAAAAGATATGGTCAATAACGCACTGGCAGGGCATATTACCATCAAATCTCAGTATCAACAACAATTGCAAGACATAAATTTATACAAACCTGAACTCAATGACTTCAAGAAAAGAAGGTTTCAAATCTCGCAAACAAAACTACTACTGTTTATTTGAAACCTGAAACTCTTACCGAAAGTATAGGTAACATTCTTCCGATGGCGAAGGGATCGACCAGATGTAACACCATCAGCCATCAAATAGCTGTTGAGAAGAAGTGCTTCCCTTTGCTGCTTCTTCAACAGTTTTTCTTTCTTTTGCATGAGTGCAATATTCATCTACACAAAATATTTGATTCAATTAGAGCACGAGGTTGGCTTTTATCCAGTTCTCTGTGGGGATAAAGAGAGCTAATTACTTTGTGAATTTTCTCTATCTCAGGAAGGTAGTCAATCTTCAATTTCTTAGCAAGAGAGACTTCCGTGCGGTTCTTGCTTGCGAAAAGCTTATCCTGCAAATAAGGTAATAGGTTCCTTTTATATTTTGTTAACCAACATGCAACTACTTTCAGACCAGCTAAACTAAAATAATCAAATAAAAACATCATTTCGGTTTGAAAAAAAATGTTTAAAACTCAACCAGAATACCACGGGTCATTTAGCAGTGAGAAATTGAAAAAGTTAATACTATAAATTATAATTATTCAGACTATTGACAGAATCAACTCACAGACGAAGAAACATAATATACCGAGCTCCCATTTTGAAACTTCTTTACTGTCCTATTCTGTGTGTGTGTTTTTTTTTAAAAAAAACAAATATGAGATATGGACATAAAGGCACAAGGAGTAGAAACATCCTACCATGGAAACATTATGGCAGAGCACTAATCCAGCTACTAACTAGATGATAATTTCATGCTAAAGAACAAGTAGATAATAGACACGGACAACCTACCGAAACTTCTTGAAATTCTTCTAAGTTGGTTGCAACTGTTTCCCATTGGTACGTTACAATAGGAGGCGGAGGAGGAGGTGGTCGTCCTTTCCTTTTCTTTGTATCAGGCTTTTTTCCCTCAACTTTTGGTATCTCAACTTTTCTAATTTCACGATATAGTCGATGACCAAGGACAGGATCATCCTCATACCTGCAGCATTGAGTTACAATTTGATAGCTCTTACAAAATCTAATGTTGTAACATATATGTGAGTAAACACATGGGCCCCGTTTGGATGGGGCCGGAATTGCAAATTCCGGGCATTTTATATGCCAAATTTATTATAAACAATCCAAACTCTTCACAAAGTTACACACTTCCCAATAAATTTATGTCTAGGAATTGCAAATTCCCCAAATTCCTACAACATCCAAACGGATGAATTATTGCCCCTATGATATATTAGTTACACCTTCAGAGAAAAGTAACAACAACAAAATAGTCAAACTTCCGTAAGGACAGGTGATAGGAACATAAATTACCAATAAACAATTTCTTTAATACCTACAAACACTTACACGTAATACATTTAATTTAGTAGCAGTTCATTATCAGTTGTCTATGATGAAAGCTTATATACTATTATCAGTTCATTTAATTTCTTTAATATACTACATTGATGAGAGTATGAGGTTGGAACTTTTTCAATGTTACTCTGACCCAGAAAAGCAGGACCCTGCTTTTTTCTATTTGGGTCATACTATATAACATGGATAAATCAGATTTACATCAGAATCATCCCCACTCCCTAGAATGACATCAGCAGGTTGATCTAATCCTTGTGTTTCAGACTAGACAGTTCAAACTTGAAAAGCAGGATACAACTTTCTTAGGGCGGAATTATTATAATAAAAATGGAGACGCAAAGTTTATCAACAAAAGCCCAAGAAAGAAAAAGAAAAAAAAAAGAAAGGCAATTATGCTGTGTTTGGTTGCACAAGAATAGGAAATAAGGAGTAAGGAATAAAGGATAAGCCATGAACAAACATTCTTCCTTATACCATGTTTTTGGAATAATAGGGAATAGATGAAACCTACATTATATTTAGTACCACCTGCAAGTACCTACACCATTAGTAACTAATTCAGACACAGAAACTCATTGGTCAAAAGAGCATTAAGGTTGATTAAATTTGAGACTAGACATGGTATATATAATTGGTCCAGACAATTGCAATCATTAAAAGGATTTGGTACTCACCAATATGAGATTCCATAGGCGTCACCGCCAACACGTTCCTTACGAAACAAGGATAGCTGCACGCCACGTTTTAGTGAATGGTCTATGTAATTTCGAATATCTTCTTGCTGAGAACGAAGAATTTCCACATCAAATAACAAAATCACCATGACCAACAGCATGTGGTGCTCTATAGAATTTAAAGCTAAGCTAACAGATCTGCCCCGCTTGGAAAATGTTACTCAATACAGGACAGTACATACCCATTATAATACCAGCACCTTATTCTTCAACCGGACTACTTTTGTGTATTTTCTGATTTTTTTTTTTGGTTCAAGTTGAGCACTATGAAAAACTTCCTGCAACTATCGCTAAACTACTATATCAAATCCTAGTTAGGAACATTAAAATGGGTGGTAATAACATGAAAACACATGAAAAGTCACATATTGCCTCTGAAGCAAAGAAAGTACTAGTAATAACATGAAAACACACCTCAACTCGAATATCACATATTGCCTTCAAAATCACCAAACGTGTGGCTGGATCAAGTACTTTATATGCCTCGATCTCCGCACTACGGAAAAAATAAATACACCGATGATTGTAATTACATCGAAACATTACTGATTCCTATTTGGTTTTTAAAGGTACACAGTATATCAAATATTTACCCGTGGTTTGCAACAATCGGTACTTCACCTTCTCCAACCTGACATATACGACAGAGTGAGTCTTTGCATAATTTATGAAATGAATTAACACACCAGTGTGAGACCAACCTGTAGCGTACCATTTAGGTGTTTGGACTTGACACAGTAACAGTCTAATAGAGGATAAACCTCATTCAGTCTTAACTGATGGACAAAACTGATGACGGACTCAAAAAAAAAAGCCAGAAAGGTGACAGAAAAAAATTTGAACAGTTCAAGAACCATCTGATAAAAACTAGGGGAAAATGTAAGTTTTGAAGAAGAATTAATATGATATAATAATCTGGTACACATACCCAATCCCACCAATCTCTTAGTTTCCGGCACAACGCTGTAACCCAGGTGCCACGTCCCATTGCCATGCGTGTTACAGGAGGGATCGACTGTCCACACAAAAACAATATTTCAAATCTCAGAGGTATAACATAGTATCAGAACTGACTAGTATTAGTATGTGCTTAAGACTAATTAGCCCTTTTCGATTTCTTCCATTTTCTCAGCCCAGAAAAATCTTAATGCATGTCTTATTTATCCTCCCAAAAACAATAAAGAAGAATGAGAAGTATGAAGATTTAGAAATCCCCATGTTTAATTATACAAACTAGTATCCTACTCTACATGGCACCTATATATTATTCTGAAAAAATAAGCTGTATATACAAAGTTTAAGGTCACAAAATAAATATCATGTTACAAAACTGGAGAGCCGCACTTTTATCTTTAGGAGGTAGATTCACTAGGATCAATGCAGCCTTAAGCTCAGTGCCCTTATATAAGATACCAGACAATGTGACAAAACAAATAGATAGACAAAGAAGTAAGTTATTATCACACGGAAATTTTGTTATTTGGAAGAAATTTTATTTAGTAAAACTGGGAAAAAAGCTTTCTTACCTAAAAACTATGGTGGTTTAGGAGTTTTAGACTTAAAAACATTAATATAGCCCTATTGCTGAAATGGTGGTGGAAGTACACCAACCCTCAGTTTCGCAGTTATGGAAGTCTGTGTCTCTACAATAATGCATAAATACCATAATCAAAGTAATATTCAAAATTTCACTAATTTTTGGAAGGAGATCATCGAGATCAGGCCAATTTACGTAAGTGGCATATCGGGCTAGTATATCTTTCTGGACTGGTATTTGGATAGTAGATAGTTCTCTTGTTACGTCCTACTCTTACATCTACTCTTTATTCTCTAACAAAAACTGTACTATGCAGGATGCTTTCATCTCACAAGGAAATGTGTTCACAATTCAAAACTATGCTAACTGAGGTTTTGTTGCAGGAATGGCAAGAATTGCTAGCTTTATTGCATAATATCTCTTCTCTTTATAACGAAGAGGATCATATCATTTTCAGATGGAATTCTCATGGAAAATTCACCTCCCCCTCCTTATGCTCCTTTTTCAGTTCTGAAGGAATTTCCATACAAAATGCCAATAGATGCTGGGACTCAAACATACCTCATAAAGTTAAAATCTTCATGTGGCTGTTGCACTCTAACAGAATCTAGAGATAACCTACTTAAGAGGGGTTGGCAAGGGGACAGTCAAATGTAGTTTTTGTACTGACAATGAATCCATAGATCATCTTTTTTCTGAGAATTAGATATACAGATAGATTCTGGTACTGGTTGGGCAATTGTAGGAACCTGTATAAAAATTGGTCTGGTATTCAAGAGGTGATAAACTTTGCTTGTCAGTTACCCACAAAAGAAAGGACGCTTTCGTTGTTGATCTAAGTTTTACAGAAACGTAAAGATGAGGTTAATTTTTTTTAATACTCCAAAGAAAACCATGAGAAATATGTTAATACTAATTGATGGTCTCTCATACTGGTCAGTTGCAAACTCTATGTAGTGTGAAACAGCAGATGTGGTTTCATTTCTTAAGTGCAGAGACACTGATTGGGGAAATAGTAAGCAGAGATAAGCGCTAGTTGGACTAGCTTGCAGCTATGTAATTTACAGCATTTACTTTTTTCAATATAATAAACAATTTTGGTTGCTATTATCATTTAAAAAAATAAATAAATAAGGTCCCTCAAATGTCCAAAGTATCCACTAACAAGAGCTGAGCTAATTCAGAATAACTAAATGACCTCGATGAGGGGAAAAAAAACAGTATGTTTTGCACTAATTACCAAAATGTATGCAAGTAATCTGAAAGCAAAAGCTGGTGAACTGAAATGACCACAACCTGAAACAGTCAGACTGAGAAAGCACTAACCTTAAGTAATGGCATATGAATATCATCAAGTGTGTCATTAGGATCGATCAATGCTGATTCTAGTTCCTCTGCCGTGAATTCAGCTGCTATGTTCAGTAGGGACCGAAAAACCTACAACCAAACTTCCTTTTAACCATCTTAAATTCCTTAAAAACTACACTGGGAATATGAAATGAAGCTCAAGGAGAGAAAAAGAGCGAAGCAGCGAAGAAGGGAGGAGTGCAGAGAAAAAAATTAAGCTTGATCATTGTTCAGGAGCCAAGCATCAGGAAACAAAACAACAAATTCTTCACCACATTTGTCGAATACCTTCTTTCTCGTCCCTTAAAAATGCCACCCAAATAGTACATTTTGAACAGTAACCAATCTAGGGTTTCCCTGCACCACCTCACCTCCTCAACTCTCCTCCTCGTGAAATGAAAGAGAACTAATCTAACAATCCTTCACTGAGTGCTTACATGTAAAAAGTTCAGCACAGAGGCGAGTTGCCACATCGACCGAAGCTTAAAAAGAGGCAAGTCAGCGGGAATCGGATCGGCCACAAGAGGCGTAACTACTCGACCCGGACTCTCCGCCTCCTCTGTCTTCTCTCTCCGGCGACGCTCCGGTGGTCGGGGAGGTGGCTCAGCCGCAGGTGCACGGGATCGTGTTGTACAAGCACGAGGTAGCCTTTGTCTTCGGCCGGCTGGGGAAGGCTCGGGGTTGGCAAGTGGAGAAGGGCTAGGGTTAGGGTTAGAAGCGGGATCGGGAGGAGAGGAAGGAGAAGGCGATCGGGGGGAGGAAGAAGGCATGGAGGAGAGATCGGGTTGAGAAGAGGAGAGAAGAGGGTTTGGAGAGGAGGAAGAGACGAGAGAAGCCATGGAAAAGGAAAATGAAAAGGAAAGGGAAGGGAACTAGGAAGGGAAAGAGGAGAAGGGTAAGATCGGGATTTCACAACGTTGGGGAAGATGAGGTGTGTGGGTTTGCTGTCCCATTTCGTATTGCTTCGTTGCTCAGTTTCTTTCGCGTTTCAAAACGGCAATAAAACGAGTCGTCGCGACTTGCTACATTTAAAGTCAGCCATTGGATCGAAACAGGGGAACCGACTCGTGATGAGAGCTGGCTCCGAGGGATTTGGTAGTTGAACTTGGGCTACCGTTGGATGCTTCAACTACAATGTCAGTTCATGAGGAGTCAAAAAATACAATACAATCTGATAATTAAAATTTATTTAAATAGAAACTAGAATTCAATAACAGTATAGTCTCGATAAAAAACTATGATAGCTATAATAAAAATTTACTTAAATCTGTCTCGGTTTTCCATTATCTATCTCGCATATTTTTTTATGTCTTATTGTTATGAAAATTAGTTCAAACTTATTTCGTGCTTCTGTCTTTTGTAATTTCTTTTTGTGTGCATTATATATGCCAGTGGCAAATTCAGTTTAATCTTATGGCTAGACACAATTATATAATTATTGAAATATTAAATTATTATGAAAATATTATTTTCTAATAATTCATAATACTATCATAGAAAGATTCAAACTATTCTAACCTTCTGAGGTGGACGCTGGGGATTTGAATGAAAAAACAAAATTTGTTGACTTAGTGTCTCTATGATTAGGGGAGATGTACATCAATACCAAAAGGGCAAAAAAATATATATATATATTTGCTTTTTTTAATGCAGTTTTTTTTTTAAAGAAAAAATGTGTGTTGATGTCGAAAAATAACCAAGCTAAAATAAGTAGGGAACGAGATTTTGACATAATGGAAAGTATGCTAGTACTAGAATTTTAGATTTTTAAAGGAACAAATTGAATAAATCAAATACAATATCATGTAATTTTTTGGCACTTGTAAATGGTTAATTTCAAATTACCCGACAGTTGAGTATGACTCTATCCCTATTCCCTAACAATAAAATCTCTGAATAATTAAAATTATTATCTATGTGACACTTGAAAATTAGATATCAATGTGTCATTGTGCTCAATTCAAGGATGAGGAAAAAAAAAAGAGAAAGTTTAATATGCACTATAGTGCATAGGGCATTCCGTGCACCGCGGACTTTTTCGGGGGTATTTTTGTAAATTGACAAATCTAATTTAACCAATCTAATCTACATATTGAAATCTCATAGAAAACCAAATTTTACAATTTTTGATATTTTATTACTATTTTTTTAGAATTTTTTAAGACATGTCATTTATGGAAAATTGTAAATAGTACAACATTCCAAAAAAGGCATGTTTTAAAAAATTCGAAAAAAATAGTAATAAAATCTCAAAAATTATAAATTTTGGTTTGGTATGAGATTTCAATATGTAGATTAGATTGGTTGAATTAGATTTGTCAATTTACAAAAATATTCTCGAAAAAGTCCGTGGTGCACGGAATGTCCTATGCACTATGGTGCGTATTAAACTTTCTCAAAAAAAATCATATATTCCTCAACGATAAATTAAATTCACAATGTCCATGCGCCCAAATGTTGTTTGACCTATATATATATATATATATATATATATATATATATATATATATAAAGCTCACACACATCTTGAAAAACTAAATTCAGGCACCTAAAAGGTCCAAGCCTAGGCACTCTTCTTTATGCATCGTTGTTGAATTTTATTTATGAAAATCAAGTTGGGCATGCACCCATGTTTACCCAGCTCTGCTTTGTACATAATTTGAATGTTTTTTAACCGCTATTATTTTCTAAAATTATAGATACTTCAATTTCAAATCCTCATATTTCTGTAGAAAGAAATCAAATCGCAACGGTTGTGTTACTGTTTTAGAATGAATCTGAGCCTTTGTCTCCGTCTCCTCTAGCGCTGTCTTTTCTCTCGCTTTCGCAAAGCTTACTCACAGACTGTCCCTCTCTCTTCGATGGATCTAGGGTTTCTCTCGCCGCACAAAATCTTCTCCTAACCCTCTCTTCCGTTTTCCCCACCGCAGCAAAGAAAAGAGTCGATCTTTACTAGGCCTTTTTCTTCTCCTTCGCCTCCATGGCCTCTCTCCATTGCTGTTCTCTCAATCATCTCTCCGTCCCCTCCCGTGTTCTTCAATGCCTTTTCATTGAAAAAAATTGTCTGGCTAAGAAGAAAGTTCAGGACCGCCTCAATGTCTCTGTCGGCTCTTACAGCGTTGTTTCAATCAAGGTGCTTTGCAATATATTAAAGTGCTTTGTTTCACTACTGAACCCGTACAGCAACAAGAAAGGGCTTGGATGTAGGACCATTTCCTCATATTAAGATTGAATGTGAGTTTTTTTTTACTCAGGGTCTAATTTTATTTGCTTTCTAATTATATGCTTCAATTTAGGTTAGCCGTTCTTTCTTTTTGGAGAAACTTTATATGGCCGCCAGGAAATTGTGGGTTATTATCATAGTATATATAAATATAGATTATGAAAAGATTGGAGTTTCATTTTATTATCGTGTTTTCTGCCATGACTCCATGCTGCAGTTGTGTGGAATACATGGATTAGTTGTACAAATATTTTGGAATATTGACTCTAGATTATTTGAGTCTCATGCTATATTGCCTTCAGATATGTATTTATCAATTCTGGAACAAATATATCAATTGAGACTTATGCTATATTAATCTAAATTTTTTTTATTTAAATAAGCTTGGAATATTTTTTTTATTGCAGGGACGGTCCTCTGGAAAACCAACAAAAATACAAGGTTTCGATCTAGATATTTTGCCTATTATAGCTTATTCTTTTACTTTTAGCTGAGCATACTATTATGAAGCCGATATTGAGGGATCTCTTGGCAACTCATCCAGGACTGGAGTTTCTGCAAGGCACACTTGAATTTCAGGAGAGATACGGTACGCTTTTTGGTCAATTCTGGCTTATCTGTACTGATTGACTCTGGTATAATTACGTTTCGAGTGTGAATAATGATGGTCATGAGATCTCGCTTTTTTCTATTCTATGTTATTTCTTTGAGGATTAATTTAGCTGTATGGCCACAGTATATTTTAGAAGTTCTTGATCTTTTGTACGAAGACATGTGCTGATATCTTAGTATGCAGGTCTGATATTTGTGATGTTAAATTTACTGCAGCTGAGATGGTAATATACAGGATATATTTATAAATAATTCTGGGAATGGTCGTCTAACTCTGAGAGACCTCAAGCATGGAAACTTCATTGCTGCCATGCAACAACTAGATGAAGATGAGGATATTAAGAAAGTGTTAAGGTAGTTCTATATTTGAAAATTGTATCTTCACATGGATTATCTAATAGCAGGATAAACCACCTAATTCAAAGCCATTCTTGTGGGTTTAACAAAAATGGCAATATGTGTTATTGTCTTATTTCCTTTTGCTTTGTCATCTGGTTAGTGTTATCAATGACTGGTTTTGGCATTTTGTCCTTCTATATTTCAGTACTTAAAGGATAACATTATTTCATGGAATTTGTTTATCATTTATTGTCTGGTACAGGTACTTCCCATATGAGCAATCTTATGTGATATACTGCAAGTTCTGGGAACTGGATACAGATACATGATTTTTTTATTGACAAAGAAAGACTAATCAGATATGCCAATCATTCTCTTACTTATATAATAGTCGATAGGTTATTCTCTCAGGTAAACCCTCATCCCCTCCTTTTTCTCTTTGCACGTGCAGAAATAGGGGGGATTGATTATGTCCCTTAATACAGGCAAAAATTTCAGACCCTTTAATAAGCACGATTATTTTACTTTATTTTTTCCTATCTTGGATTTTTGTTCCTTTATATTGTGAATTTGTGATTATGTTAGATTTAGATATTTGAAGAAGATTCTTCTTTTGCCTAATATATCATCTCCCTTCTGATTTTACTCAATATTTTTGGTATTTCTCTGCAAATATTCAGGTTTGCATTGCATTTTTCTCTTTGTTGTTTGACAGATCTTTATCAGGTATGTAAGAAATGTCTCATTTCTTATTATTTTTTTTATTTGATGACTTCCCTGATATATCTTCTCCCCTCTGATTCTACTCAATTTTTTTGGTGTTTCTCTGCAAAATTTCAGGTTTGCATTGCATTTGTCTCTTTGTTGTTCGGCAGATCTTTATCGGGTATGTAACAAATGTCACTTTTCTTATATTATTTTTATTTGATGTCTAGGACTGTATTTGCATCAATCTTCTATGCTTTGCAAATAAATAATCCATTTAGTTGTGCAAAAAAGTCATGACTTTTAGAAAAAATATGTTGTTGTATTTTACAACATAATGCCATATTTGGTTTGGATCGGAAACAAGAGGAGAGAGTGTTGATGGACAGTTTATGTATTATTTTTTTCCCTAATGTATAGATCTCTACATGTGCTGCAGTGTGTCTTCACATGGATTACCTAAATTCTGTATTACTTTTTCCCCAATTTATAGATCTTCACATGCACTACATTGTATCCCTGATTAATTTGTTTTTAACGTCAGCTTAAGCTTTAATGTTGTCACCTGAGAGTTGATTTAAGATAAATCTACATTTAATATTTTTTTGCGTGCTTCTTTTAGGTCCGAAAGTATTTAAGCTCTTCATGGGGATTGAAGTAGAGAAAGAGTTCTATTTTCCAACTTTCCTAATTGTTAATTTTATGAACGGTTTGTTGTCTATTTTACTTTATTTGTTCCTATCTTGGATTTTTGTTCCTTCTTGGTCTTTTCATGGATGCTGCTAATGCTGGTCTATTCTATGCTATGTTGTGCAGAATAGAGATGTTTGCCGCATAAGAACAAAATTACTGAATAAAACATACATTATTTGAGCTTTAGACTGAGAGTGTGTTCGGATTTATGGTGTACCATGAAAGACACATAGGGATGTTAATTATAAACTTATAGCTTATCTTCAAAAACTCTGGTTTCGATAACCTTGATATATATTTTTTGTTTCTATGTTAGGAGCATCTTTGTTAAGCCAAGTAAAAAAGTAAAGTTACAACTAAGGTACTATCCGTATTCATTGCTTATTTCTTTTTAAGAGGATTCTACTATTTATCTTATTTTTGCATATATCAGATGCTTCAGATGGGCCACTATGAACTTAATCAGAAAAGAGAATAATTGAATTTGTCGATATCGATAATGCTGGAGGTATTTGCTGCATATTTTAGGTAACCTTACTTTTCCTTATATTTATCAAATAGTTGCTCATGTCTTGAGGGGAAAAACAAGTTCATCTTCTAGATTGAGGACGAAACAGAAACAACGGTCGTATGTATGCATACATTAATTATTACTGTTGTTAGATATGGCTGATAGTATTAAAGAGGTCTCATATTAGATAGTACCAAACACTGATTTAGAATAATAGCTGCTTATTCCTATATATTAGATTATTTATTATAGTAGCTATTCAGTATTTTATATTGCAATACTTTTGAGCGTCTCTATTCTTAAAGGGTTGCAATACTCTACATTGTTTTTTTGTCTTTAATCAGATGAAGAAGAAGAAGAATGGACCTTGCCTTTTGCTTATCTGACACGACAATTTTTTTACCGGATTGTTTCTCCATTGCCGCACCAATTTCAGTTGTTTCTCTTCTTCTTAAAGGTTTTAATCCATTAATAAGTTATTAATTTCTTCTTACATTGTGCTAAATTTTTTCTGCTCTTTTTTGAAACTTCCCTGGTTGCATGTGCAAGGCATTATAAAAATTTTGCGAATGTGAATAGTTAATCATGTTCTCCTTTTTAGTTTTTTAATTTATTATTTCTATTTTAAATTTTTCAACAAGAAGTTACATTGCATATGCCTAACTGTAAGCTTGGCGGCACCAAAAATCTCTTTAGATATTATTAAATGTATGTCTTTACCCTAACGGCATGTCTATGGTTTCAAGTTATTTGAAAAATATGCGATGCTCTTTGATATCTGACAAACAAGAAGTCTGCCATTATTTGTGTTAGATTAGATAATTGAAGGCGGTTGGGTATGAATTATATGCAAATTTAACTTATTTTAGATTGGTTTGAATAGTTAGTTTAATTCTTAAGTTTTTTCTTGATTTTTTACTGACTTGCACTATAAAATTTGCAATTAGTTTAGTTGTGAATTTTATACTTGCTAAATTCTTTCAATTATTTCCATGTTCATCAGATGGTCATAATAGCTGCTTCAGTACTATCAGATATACATTATTTTCTCATGTAGCTTTGGTAACAGTTTATCAGGTTGGTACTAACTGAGAAAATGTTTACTGAACTGTAGTGTATGTCATAATGCTCATTGTTATAGTATGAAACTGGTTACAATTTAATTTATAGTTGGTTTTATGGTATGAAATCAAGAGTAAAAAAATATATAAATAAGTTAGTCTTGGAATAGCTTAGTAGTACAAGTTGATTTCTTTCAAAGTAGTTAAAATAATTATGTATTAATGAATGGCTTTTATGGAATAAGAAAATGCATACCACAGATTTACTTTGTTTGATACTGTAGGTTAGCACTTAGCAGTATGTCAGACCAGCTCTTAAGTTACTGTTGACCCTTAAAAAATGATGATTCCCTGAAACCAAAATATAAATTTAAACCAAAACCAAATTGCGAAAAACCAAAAGTCAAACAGCAAAGAACCAAATTTCCAAATTGCCAAAAATCAAAATCAAATTACGAAAAAATACCAAACGAACTCCAAAAATCCTCAAAAAAATACCCAAAAATTCCTTAAGAATTATGATGATTTATCATAATTTTTAAACCCCAAAAATACCCACACAAATTCCAAAAATTGCAAAGAGACCCAAAAAGTTCAGAAAATTACTAAAATAAATCTGTGAGGAATTTACCAAAACCAGTTGAGCCATTAAATTCCTCATATTTTTATAAGCTTACCCATAAAATTTTATCTAAAAATACCCAAGGGAAGACCTCTAGACAATTTATTTTGGTTTGGCCTTAAAGAAATAAAGGGAAATTATGAAAATCAAATGGAAATTCCACAAAAATCGAAAACCCTTGGCGCGTGCATACCATTGCAGGGGATCCAGCAGGGGCCAGAGGAGTCGCTGCCCAGGGGAGAGGAATTTACTATCTGTTGAAGAGTTGGGTGCACTTGTTCTTTGTACGCCACGCACAGAAGTTCAAAGGTGTTCAATTGGCTCATGATGCACCCGTCCCATCTAAATCCTCCTCTCTCATTCAACCTTACAAGTGGGCCACGCCTGTAAGGGTCGTCTCCCCCAGAGTAAAAAAGAACAGAAAAGAGATGAATCGCGATTTTCACCGTACACGCCGGGTAAATGGAAAGAAGGCTCCGACGTGGCCTTCTCTCCGTCCACAAACTCCAAAACCAGACTTGGCTGCCCATGGTTTACCGAAACCTAACCCTAGCGCAGCCAATGCCAAGCCGCTGGATCAAAATCCGAAGGTGGAAATGCCTCACGGCTAAAAGGCGAAACCCTAATGCAATTGCCTATAAAAGGCCCCCAAATCGAAGAAAAAAGGGAGAGAAAAAGGGGGGCAAGGTTAGGCTAGGTTTAGCAAATCGATATTGTACCAATCTGAGAGAAGTGGAGTGAAATTGCGAGAGGCATTGTGTCGAGCAGTGAAGAAGAGAGGAGAAAAAGGTAGAATTGAGAGAGTTTTGCTTGTAAATCCTGGTTTTAAATAAAGAGAAAGAAATTTGAAGTTACATTTTAGCTGTTTTGCCTCTCTTCCATCAGCCCCCAACTCTCCACCTCTCTCCGTTACGGTTTTCATTGAGGTCTCCTCAATTGAAGACTGGAGAGAGGTGCCTATATGCTTACCTTGATGCCATGCTCAAGGATAGGCAAAATAATGGCTTTGATTGAGGTCTCCTCAGCTTTAAGGCCAAGGTTCCATGGTTTGAGCTCAAAATAGCTCAAACTGTGAAACCTTTGTATAATTCATATGCTACCTACTTGTTATGCTGTCAAATTTCAATAAGACATGAATTTCATATAGGTCTTGTACATAGCAAGCAATAGGTTTAAAATAACAAAAAAAAATATGGATAAAAGTATATTAAGCCTCAACCAGCCCCATTATGTTCAAACCTAGGGTTTAAGTGCCTAAAGTAGCATAAATTCTGTAGGTTTTAAGTCAGCTTCATATTGCTAATAATCAAAATGCATATGTGTATAAATAAGCAAGTCTAGACAAATCTGAAAATAACTAAAAGTTGGGGTTTTATTTGTATAAAAATACAAAAAGATGCATTGTGACAGATGCAAGGTTCAATGGACAGCAGGGATTAAGCTTCTTTCATTTTTGTGGTTTTATGAACAATGAAGGATAAATCATAACTATGTTGCCAATAAATTAATATTCTTGCTAAAATTCTGAGTTTTACAAACAAAAGATTTTGTGTTGTCGAAACAAGTTTCTTATGATGGAATAGAGCCTCTGTAACTGAATTTCATGTGTTTAGGTAACTCAAATAAAATTTCATGAGAAATAGTGCTAATATTACATAAAAATGAAAATGGTAAGTTGTGAAAAGTGCTAGATGTCTTATTCTTGCTTTCTGTGCAGTTTAAATGCATGAAACAAACTTAAATTGATCTAAAAGGAGAATATAAACAAGCCCTTTTGCTGTAAGATGACTTGTAAGTAATTGAAATTGAACACAAGTCAATGCCTTCTGCCTCAATGCCTCACCCGTCAATCTGTGATGCTTCAAATCAAATTAAATGTCTAAACAAGTTAAATTCAACCCTCTGAAGCTACCCATGTTGCTACTGACATAAGAGGATTGCTCTGTGGGCCCCATAACAGACGTTCAAATCAGACCTAATCCATGCCGAAATGTCTCAGTCCAGAACACCTCCTTTCAAGCCTCTCCATTCAAAATTGACATCATAAACATCGTCTACATACGCCCATGGATGGTACCAACCTCCAACTGGCAAGGGAAAGTGGTTGCGGTGCTTCAAGCGCCATTAATGGCTATTCGAGTGTTCTCAGAGCTCACAGTGTAGCACCAGCGACTAAAGCTTAAATTGATGGCACCAATGTATTCTCTTTGATCCCACGATCTCAATGAACCAAGCTTCAACCAAAACGGCAGCCGGAATCGCCGTAATTTCGCCGGAGAAGAACACAAGGACTAAATTGCATAAATGCCAACCCCTGTCGGAGAAGACGGATTCAAATCCGCGATCCTTTCGATTTTATGTGACCAAAATTTGTGTGGCGGGTCACTGACGTGGCGATAACCCGTTACACGAATTAACTAAACATGGTCAGCGCCTGTTCAAAACTAAAACCGCGCCCAGCCACGTCACCTGCCACGCCAGCACCAGCTCAACGCCAAATCAAGGCCATGTCAGCCCCTGTGCACACTTGGACCAATCAGAAAACGCCAAATCAGCCGAAACTTTTAAAATTCATTAAAATTAGTAGGAAACTCAGAAAAATGCAAATAAAATATCCATAAAATCCTAAAAATCCAAATAAACCAAATTCACTTATATTTTGATATAAAAATCTGTCAAATTATTGGTCTTTTCTATTTTTAAAATATTTTCAATATTAAATAAATTTTATAAAATTCTAAAATGATGTTAAATCAATTTTATAAAATTCCAAAATGATTTCAAAACTTAATTAAACTTTTCTAATTTGTTTTTAAACATAAATATTGAAGCTTTAAAAGAAATACATTAAATATCAAGTATTTAAGAAAATAAACATGATTAGAAATATAAAAAGATATTTCAAAAGTCTAAAATTAAAAATAAAAAAAATAAAAAAGAAATTGAGAAAATGGTAAAACCCAAAGAGAAACTCAAGAAGTTAAAAGTCCAAACGCGAAACCTGAAATCGAAACCGAAACCTCTCCATTTCAAGAACGAAAACTTTTCAACAGATTGAAATGTCCTCAATTGTGTCCCGTTAATTAGGTCTGGTACGCCAATTGAGTCCGGTCTAAACCAAAAGAAATAAACCCAAAATAAACTCAAAACAAACGATTTCCCTAGCCTTTACATAAAATTCTTCAGATCCCTTAATCAGAGGTTCTCGTGAGCGATCATGGGGTAATTAACAGTAGGGGCTTGCGCCTACTGGAAAGAAAGGACTCACGAAATCAACAAACCTCTTTAAGAAGCGACTCATGTTTTGGTTCTCTTGTCGTAAAGAGATACTCGAACAGAGATCGAACCTTAAGGGGGGTGAATCCAAGGCTATGTTCCCATATCTCGAGGAAACCCAATTCCATTCTTCGAGGGATGACGAAAAAGCCGCGACAGTTACTTTCAACTTTACTGGCCAGCAAGTTCACCTTATTTTCCTTTTAACAAGTTTTCCTACTTGGTTACATGCTTACATTTTACATTTTCCACCTCCATGCAATTGTTATCCGGTGTTATCAGGCCAATTAAGGATTGGAAAGGACCAGTATGGCTCCATGCTCGTGCTATAATGATTTCGATGCAATTATTGATTTAGACTAATGCAGCAGGATTGTCCAACTAAATGAATACTAAATTGAAGATATCAATATTATTATTATTTTTTTTTTACATTGATGTTATTTTTTTATTTTTTCACATGGCTGAAATTTCAAATGGTCGATACTTGCTAAAAAAATAAGATGGAATCAATGGACGACCTTTAGTTCAACTTTTATCGCGCGAAGCGCGATACAATAGCTAGTTATGTCAATTCTCAAATTGTAAAATTTATGTCGAGATTTTTTTTTCAATTCAAATGCAATCTTTACGATAAGTCTATTTGATCACTTGTTGCCTACGCAAAAACAGTTTAAAATATAAACCTTGTTTAATTAACTTATCTATTCAAAAGTTAATATGTTGATCCCATGACCACGTCACTAACTATTATGCCATCAATTTGAATATTTTTCTCAAGTAATGTATCATGAACATTTTGTTATTATTTTTTTTGGATAATCTATCATAAATCATGAACTTTTTTGTTGCGATAATATTCTAATTTTGCGAGTCCTAAAGATGAGTGAAAATTCGCTTTTGGCACAAGCATTCTCCAATAGACCATGTCCAAGTAAATTTCAGCAGAAAAAAGGTACTGAGTTTACAATGACTTTTGAGTTCGTATGTTCATTACGTATAGACCGGACTTTACCAGAGACTCAGAGAGCGTACTTGATTTCCGGTTCTTAAGGAAGCAGAGGATGACTTGACCGTTTTAATTTCGACAATAATAAGATTTTTTTTTAATTTAATTATAGCTTATAAATTAAAAATGTATATTAAAATAAAGTATCGGACAATATATAACTAATTTAATAATCAAAATTTTCGTAATTTGAGTATTGTTACATCAAAGATAATTAAGTTTGGGCCATAAAATTATTATTAAAATTAATTTATGAAGAGGTCGTAGGTTCGAAACCCGGCTTGGGGAGGATCTTTATAGACATTTAATTTTAAAATACAAACTAACTTTTATTATTTTATAAAAAAAATATATGCATCTTGTATATCATATTTGTAATGTCAGATTTAAAATTTAAATTTACTAATTGAAACTTATCAAATAAAATGATTGCCAAATAATCTCTCATCTTAGAGGAACATACAAAGAAGTTCCATTAGTTATATTGCAACGTAAGTTTTACTGATTGTGACTAGGGCTGCAAAATGATCGAGACGATGACGCAAATGAGCTGTTACGTCGAATGTTTCGTCCTATGCGACGAAACAGATTTTTTATTTCGTTGATCGTTTCGTCCAGACGAAACGATCGAAATTGACGAAATTTTCGTGATTTACACATGGACGAAACCGTTTCATTGTTTCGTTAACCGTTTCGTCCAACCAAACGAAATTGTTTCGTTGTTTCGTTAACCGTTTTGTCCGGACGAAACGAAACGAAAAACGATTAAAACGACTTCCGTTTTCAGCCCTAATTGTGACTTATTCCATCATAATTGATTGCTTTGACGTAAGAGTTATTATTTTTTTTCTTTTTTTTTTTTGTTATGTGTTGCCAAGAGAAGTAATCCACAGTTATGAGAACTTCGCCGACAAAACTGGTTTGTTGTGAAAAAAGAAAAGTCTAAAACAGTCAGTCAGCAAATAACGTCACACAAATATAAGTTACAAACGGAATGAAATGTGCATAGAACTTTTTGTTGTTGAATTATTCTGTATTGGAAGTCACATATGAAGTTGTCAGTACAAAGGCAATATATGATCGTTTTCATTTTCTCTGATAGTGATCTCAGCTGGATGAAATCTACTAGTACACAACATAATCCAAACCTATGGAGTTCTCGCCTCTGGCCCAAGTTTGTATATTGTAATACTAAAGATCAACAACTTAAAAAAAAATATATATATTAACGCCTGCAAATTGTAAATATCAGTATTTTACTAATTTTTTCCCCCTTGAGTTCTTGTTTGTTATCGATACAAAGTCGAACTGTCAAAGTGATACAATATTTCTCAACCGTGCAAAAAGATCTCAGCTGGATGAAATCTACTAGTACACAACATAATCCAAACCTATGGAGTTCTCGCCTCTGGCCCAAGTTTGTATATTGTAATACTAAAGATCAACAACTTAAAAAAATATATATATTAACGCCTGCAAATTGTAAATATCAGTATTTTACTAATTTTTTCCCCCTTGAGTTCTTGTTTGTTATCGATACAAAGTCGAACTGTCAAAGTGATACAATATTTCTCAACCGTGCAAAAAGAAATGCTAGAGTCCAATATAATGGACGGATGGAGTCTATCCAATATGATCATTTTCAAATTTTAAAATTTCAAATGATCAATCTGAACCGTTCAATATGCTCCATATTGAAAACTTACAAGAAAGAAACCAATTTTTACATTTTTTTAAATTTTTTACTAATTTTTTTTATGCTTTAGAAAATCGTTGTTATTAGACGATCCATAATATTTATATCATGAAATTTCAAAAATACCAAAAAAAATAGTAAAGTCTTGATTACAAAAAAAGTAAGTAAAGTCGATGGAGAGAAAAAATCTAGTTACCCTTCAAACCGACTTTTGCCTCAAGGTCATTGAGTAGCCATCAGTGTTGTTAATTCCTCATCTCATAAGAGTCTGACACTGCGAGCCATAATTTATTGCATAGTTGGTTGCTTGTCTTCACTTCTTATCGTGTTGGACCTGTGAGTATTAAAAAAATTTCGGAAAAATGTAAAATTAGTTTTCGTAAGTTTTCAATATGGAGAATATATTGAACGGTTTGGATCGGTCATTTGAAATTTAAAAACGTAAAAATGATCATATTAGACAGACTCATCCGTCCAATATATTTGACAACATTTCTCCTATGCAAAAATAGTGCTCTACATCACACCTAACATTTTATATTAATATTTAGTTGAGAATATTTATAGTGTATACCATTTGTACCGGAAATCTGGTACATACTAATCAAATTTCTATTGAAATCTCTTGAGCCGGTACATTAGTATGCTGTATGCATCATATATAGATATTCTCATATTTAGTTTTAGATTCGAATAACTAAATTATCAAAATACAAAATAAAAAAATGAACTCTCAATGGACAATGAATTATTTATGATATAATTGCGGACTCGTCTGCCTTGCACAGTTGCATCCACCTAAATTTTTCAAACGTGACGAGTACCTAGGCAACGGCAACTGCGCCAATTACCGAATCAACTTTTATTTAACACCACGAATAATTAGCAGATCATTCTATCTATAGTTATAAAATAAATAGAGTTGTGTGAAATTATTGCTTATATCACGAATTGTTATTTCACATCTGATCGTCAAATTAAAAAATATAATTTCAGAGGGCCTATTGGCTTTTACCCCGAAGTAGAAGTTCAATAGTTCTGATGCCCTTATAAATTATAGGCCTCTTCATTTTAATATTACAAACAACAAGACAATTTTATCAGAAAACCGAGAAAACTTAGATCAAATTTTAGTATCTCCGTTTCCTTTACCAACATGAACTAATGAAGGCTCAAAATGACAAGAGTACACAAGAACAGCAGTTTCATGTCCACAGTCGAAGCTACTAAAGCTTCTTCAACCCTAAACAACAGATGGAGACTATCAACAACACAAAAGTTCCAAACTATAAATTAAATCACATTTGGAACATAACAAAATGACTAAACTACAGATGCGCAACCTACGGCCTTGGAACTAAATTGACCCCGGTACATTAATTATTATTATAGGGTGAAGCATATCTTGGTACTATCCTTTTTTTTATTTTTTTTTGCAATTTATGTGACTCTTTCAAAAGCACCCCCAACTTGCATATGGAGCCACTCTGGAGCTGACGTCTGGTTGTAATCTCTTGGAGGTTGTGGATCAAATGCCAAACTAGGAGCTGCATTGTACGTTTGTGCACCGAACTGCAATTCAATAGAAAGAAACAAACACTCATTATGTATGTTTTTACCAATTATGTTATTATTAGCAATAAACCACCCCATCTCCAAGCATCAAGGACTAAAATGATATATTTATTCCACCAAAATTTTAATGTTGTATTTTTAAATGAAAATTGAGTTCCATGCTGACGGTATGAACATATTCAAAAACCTAGGGTGTGTTTGGTTCACGCATGAACTAGGGATGAACAAGGGAGCCACGAACAACATTTAGTTCGCGCCTAGTTCATGCCTAGTTCTTGAAAATTGGGGGATTAGGGACAAGGGAAGATGTTCGTGAACAGCCTAGTTCGTGATGTGTTTGGTTCGCGCGAACTAGGGCTGTTCACGAACAGCCTGTTCGTGGTGGTATCCAAACACACCCCTAGTTAACTTGGGACTTGCTTACTACAGGGAACTACAAAATTTTTTTAAAGAACTACCAAAAGGTTTGAATATTCATTGGGCAAAATATATACATTGCTGGGTCAAAGTGTAGGAATGTGAGATCAAATGGCCACAAATAGAGAGAAAGTAAAGTTTTTGTGGCACTGTCATTTTTTAACTAATCTCTATACAACAAACTTACATCTTTAGAAGGGAAGCCACCTTCAATGCCAGTATTCATGTGAGAATTCACAGCTTCAAGCTTCATTGATAAGAACTGAGAAATGTAGCCACATTTAATTTTCATGGATAACAACTCCAAGTACAAAAAATATTTTGGCTGGAAGTACTATCAAATTGAATAGCATATATGTACCTCAACTTGACGCTGCAAAGCCTGAATGTAGTTTATTATCTCATCTAGCACTGAGGCCTTGCCAATCACCTATTTGAATAAAAGGAAGCCAGTTAGTAATTCAACAAAAGAAACAAATATACAAAAAATTACAAAAGCATGGATGTTATGATTACATGAAGAAACAAAACATGCACTAGACTCATTAGACTTGGTATCACCCAGGGCGGAACCAGAATTGCAATATAGGGTAGGCCGAATTGTCGAGGTCCGACTTCAATTGTGCTTAAGTAACTTAGGTCTCAATATTAAAGTAGGACGGACATATTACATAACTAAATTTGCACGAGATTTTAACATTTTACACTGATATTTTTTTTCCTCGGCGTAGGGCAGGCCTATGCCTGCCATCCCTTAGATCCACCCCTGGTATCACCAGCTTGGAAAAAGTAACTGTTAGCTCCAAGCTTAACCCCATTTAAATATATGGTTAGGCAGAAGTATAGGCCTTGTTGCCCACGATTACAAGTAGAGAGGTAGGGTTTTTGAACATATGGCAATGTTTTATCACATTTGCGAAACAAATACCCAGCAATCTCATACTTTCAAGTTTCAACTACTTATGAATATCCCTTTCCCCAAAAAGATGGCTAAATTGCTTTCTTTCATTTTTTTTTTTCCATTTTAACTTGCTCAGTGACTTTCTGATAGTAACAAAAACTGCAAAGCCAGCAAATAAATCTTCTTTGGTTAAGGTCAGCTGAATTACTAATTAGCTTTAAATACAATTTAGACTTTTCAAGTGGGAGGGAAAACTTATTAACATACAGGGGGACATACAACTTCCATCACATTTCTAGGGACATGTCAACAAAGTTGGGCTGCCATTGCCGATAGAAGTAAAAAAAAAATATCACCGTTATCTGCACAATGTAGGATGCAGTTTAGAAAACATCAAATTAGTGTTTAAAATACCTTGTTGCAGCCTGGGACCAGATCTTGAAGGATCTTCATCCTCTCACTTATTTTTTCTCTTCTTGCCTGACACATCAAATCAGAAGGTTACAAATGAAGTAATTTTATCATAATGTAGATGGTTGTTGTATATACTGCATTTGTTGGCACACTACTGCTATCTAACAGCATCAATTACCGTGACACAAATTAAACAGGAGAGTAGAAGGCCATCATAAAGTTTTTTTAACATCAAAATGCAAACAATACAAAACAAACAGAACCAAAATATACAATCAGTAAATACAGTTCAATGATTATTGAATATTTCAACCATTGGCAACTACTATATTTATATCAAGCACTGTAATTTTAGTCACCAATTTCGTCTATCTTATGATTTCATTATAATTATCTTTGTTATAATTGTTCACTGACCAGTTGAGGTTTCAGAAAGGATAAGTCTCAAATAAGTCCAATTAAATCTTTTTCTTCATAATGTTTATTTCTTAGTTGCAGTTTCATCCAGTGACCACGGGCTTAATGCCTAAACATAAAATTATATTTAAAAAAACTGAAGGATGCTCTGATCTTAAGGTGATATATCATGCACTGATTTGAGTTCCCTAGGAATTCTTACATGTGGGCCTCCTACAGAATATATAAGTTATCCTGCTGCAAAATGATATCTCATTTGCCTCTCTAATCATGCTAAACTTACAATTAACCCATAAACTCGGAAATGTCAACTTAGAACACTCAAGTTTTTGGTTTGTTTTTTGTCATGTCATTTATGAAGAGAAAAGTGAGAAAACAGCAATTACAGATCTTATGAAGTAAATAATGAAGGAAAAACCAAAATGCAACATTTTCTTGGAGGGGTCATTATTATTATTTTCTTTTTGTCAGGTCATGTCATGCCCCACATTACTAGTGCCTCTTGAGGATACAAATGAAATCTCCCACTAATAAGCTTTGTAGAGGACATGCCTAGTCCTTCTCATTGATAGACAGGCCTTTCTCTTATGTTGACTTTTCACAATGGTACGCTTGAATTTGTCCTTGGCACTTACTCTTTCTGCAAGACTATGGCTGTCAGTTGCTTGGCCCCTCCTGGCACGTACATGGATATAGTCTTGCTTTGGAGGCTCAGGCGGTGCGGTATTTTGCTCTGCAGGCTTGTTGTCTGCTCCTGAATCTGCCTCTGCTTCGGTTTTTAAAGTTTTGCCATTTTCTTCAGTTGATTTTAAGACCTTTGCACGTTTTGCTTCTGAATCAGTCTGCTATAATAAAAGAAGAAAGTTTCATTAACAATGTGTTATGTAATGCAATCCAATTTGAGACTGTACGGTTTACTGTGGAAACTGGAAAGTCAACAAAATTTCCACCTGTTGTGTGGTATAGGTCATGGACTCACAGGAAAGTAAGTCTCTTTTGTTTAGAAAAGAGGTTGCACTGAACCAAAAATTAACCCTAAGTTTATGCTAAGGCTATGTTAACCCCATTTGTCCAATTTTACATGATAGAGCTAAGTTATCAACACTAGAACCAAAAATCAACCCTAAGTTTAGCTTAACCTACCCACATGTCTAATTCGAACCAATACCAATACCATCACACCAAGAACCATAGTTATATTTTGTGGAGAGATAGAGGGAGAACAATTAGCTAGTTAACCACTCTATGAAAGCTGCATCAAAGTTAACACGCTACTATACATATAATACCTTTTTAAGGGCAAACTATATCTGGCATGTAACAGTAACTGTAATAGACTAAAATTCCTCCATGAATTCAGACTGAAAACCATAGAGGAATACAAATAAAAACTCTACACAAACAAAAAATACAAGAACTAAAAAATGCAGCTAGTAGACTAAACTAATAATCAGATCATACTCCTCCAGCCACAACCAATGTACCTCTTTCCAAACCCAATTTACCCAAACAACACACTCATTGAAGAAATTGAACAAAGAAAAGGACCAATTAACGCACCAAATCATTGCCACTACTAGTAGACACAAGCTTAGAAGACTCATCCTCGGAAGCCGGTGGGGCCGCCTCGTGGCGCCTCCTCCGTCTCCCGGAAGCACCGCGGCTTCCGGCGCTCTGATCCGTGACAATGGAGGCCTCCACGGAGGCGTCACCTCTCCCCACCAAACCAGGAGGTAACCCTACTCCCGGGAACTGTTGTTGGTGCTGGTGCTGGTGCCACATGTTAGAGACCAGTGATGTGGGGTCCATTGGTCAGATTTGGCGAAACCCAGCTTGATCTGACGCAATAGGAGGGAATGGCGTTGGAGGAGGCTTGATTCTAGAAGGTTGGAAGCAGATCTTGAGAGGAGAAGGAGAGAGAGAGAGAGAGAGAGAGAGAAGTGAGTAGGCAGTGAGAGGTAGACTTGAGAGTTGAGAGAGAGAGATTTGGGTCGCTGGAGAGTTTATTATTATTATTTTTTTATTTTTTTTTAGTAATATTTTTTCCTTCTTTTTGGCACGGAGATGCCGTGAGTTTGGTGTATTTTTTTTTTTTACAAGTGACCTTAAAATATTGTTATTTTGACTTCCTTGTCTGGATCCGGATTTTTAGTGCAAACGTAGCAGCCTATCATTTTTATTTTTAGGTAGTTGTTTCGGTAATTCGGTTTGCTTGCTAGAACGTGCTTATTCAAATTTTATTGTCTATTGATGTTCTATTTTTATGTACATATACACGTATGAAATTTAAAATTAAGATTAAAATATCCATTGTTTGAAGAAAAAAAATTCAGTTTAGTGGTTTTACTTATCTACCAAAATGTATCCTTCAAAGTTTTCCTTATCTTTTTTTTTTTTTTTTTGCCTTAAGAATTTCGTACTGATTAAATTTTATAGTATATAGGAAACAAAATATTAGTGCACCAAAGTCATCTATTTAATTTTTTCATTAGCGGCTAAAATATGAATTTGACCTGATAAATTAACATGTGGTTTTACTTTGCTTTTCTTTAGTCACATATAATAAAATGTTAGAATTTAAGAAATACTATAACTGTATGCTATAATTAAGGATGTGCAACAATAACTAGAGCTTATTATTTTGTAAATATAAGCACCTACGTGTAGGATCACAATTTTTAATTATGCCTCACCAACATTATTGTTTTATAAAAAAAAATTAAGCTACCTCAGGAATCACCGTTTAATTGCCGAAAAGAATGAGTAACCAAGTCATACCAGCATTTATATCAAAATTAAAATGTAAGGTACCAAAAAGAATAATCCAATATCAAATAATTGAAGCAATAGAGTTAGTTATTTTATTATTAGAGTAGTCTAACAGTGCACGGTGCGGCATGAGTGGCGCGTGACTAACGCTGCGTGGGCACTGTAGCTAAGTGGTCGATCTCTGCCTTTATTATTTCTTTTTGAGATAATTAAGCATGCTACTGCATGCTTGTTCAATTATTTTTTTGGGGGTATCTTTGTTTATAAATTTAGTAAGATTCGATTCCTCTATGGCGGAAGTAGAAACGCATCCATCTAAAATAAATACCTTATTTAGTTTTGGAATTCATGAAAATTGAAGAGCATCATTTTCGTTGTGTATTTATTTCGTATATATACTTTTAGCACAATTTGATATTTTATATAAAAAAAGTCCATATGCGTATAATAGCATCATGGTGTGAGTGACATACGTGTAATAGAAGTGACATTGTAATACCCAAATTTTGTGGTTAGAAATTTTTGTCGGACTATATATATTTATAATATTGCAAATGGATCCTAACTATTTACTAATTACAACAGATTCAATTCGGTTTAAAACAACTTATTAATTTGAGTTTTGGGAAAAAAAATGATTTACTTTCCTTTTTATGTTGACATGTATTTAAAAATGTTAGATATTATGAGGATGCGTGGACAATGTTAACTTGACAATCGTGAAATTAATAAAGCAAAATTAAAATTAAAGAACTTTTTATATACAACGTGGGATTTATATATTCGTATCACTACAAATGTTAAGTTTTTAAAACTTACATCATGTATTATCATTTTCTTATGCGCATGATATATATAATGTATAGACATGTTCCAAAAGATGTATTTGGAAACTAGCATTTAATATCTTACTTATTAAATCATTTTCATTTTATTAGATGTAGCCGTTTGTTTTATCGAAGAAAGTTAAATTTGTAGCTTCGCATTTTAAAACATTTTTTTATTTTTCTAAAAGAGCAAGTTTAAAACGAACTCTTAAAATTTAATATTATCGTCATGGAGATCCGATTTTTAAAATTGAATTCGTGGACAACAAAGTTTACAATTTATTTCTATTCCAAATAGCTACTTATAGTTATATGCTCCGTTTGGATGAAGTGTGAGAATAAGAGAATAAGAGAATAAATTTATTATAAACAACCTAAACTCTTCACAAAGTTACACACTTCCCAATATTTTTTTTCACTTCTTCCCTTATTCCTCTTATTCCCACACCATCCAAACGGAGCCATAAAAACACTAATTCAAAAGTCTCTAATCTAGGTCGAAAGTCTATTTAATTTTGAGGCCAAATGTATGTCCAATTCTTAATTACAAACAATTGTTCATCGATTATTATAATTTAATTTCATCAATAGTATAGATTTAACTTAGAATGAAAAAATTAAGCTCTTCGCTTTGAATGTAAAATAGCGCTTGAAGTTAATATGGAAGGAGTACCAATGCAAAATTAGTTTATCTCGTTAACATAATTCTTTCTTTTAGTCAATCAGAATTAATGCGAATAAGACAAAAATATAAAAATATAAAAAATGAACAATCTGCTTTGCAATAATAGATGTTTTGAAAAAAAAATTATTAGATTCTTTGCAAAATTATTGTCATAAATTATGTTTTAATTATTCTTTAATTTACACATTGGTAGGACGCATTTGTTCTTAAACAACAAGAGTTAGCAAGTATTTCAGAGGAACAAAATTTGGAGAATTTCAGAGAATAGAGATGAAGATTCTAGAGGAGCAGGAGCCGGATCCGATCAATAAGGAGCTACAGTCTTCGGATGAGAGCGACACTCTCTCCCTGACACCACAGTACCACACGGTGATGTCAAATTGGCGCATAGAACTTGCAGATCCTATCCACATACTTTGATCCATGTACCACGCCATATTTGATCTATATGTAAATTAAAGATCAATTTAATCCGATTATTACAACTTATTATGAACTGTTTGAGAAGGTCACCTAGAGATATTAGAGTACTTTAGGCCTGGTGTTTTGGGAGCTTTCTCTACAGGCCCAAAAATGGTCGTGTTAGCATCGGGGCCGAAATCTGGGTCGAATTTTTGGTTGATTAGCTTGCTTATGTAAATGGCAACAGCCATTTCTAGTTTTTTCATTTTTTATCATCGTAAAAATACAAAATGAACACATAAAACAGATAAGATAAACATATAGGCTATCAAAAAAACACTTACAAACAAATAAGTGTTGTCATCTCTTATTCAGATTTTTATATGCACATTCAACTTATTTTTATTAAGTATATGTGTTCACTTAGATCACTATATATGTTCACTGTATCTATTTTCGTGTATTCACTTTCTGTTTAGCTATGACAAAGGATAACAAAACTGCAGATGACATTAATCAATTTCCGTTTGCTTAAGAACGACTTGATTGGAAGCTTGGAACCAACCAGCCGCAAATCCATTTTAAACCCACAAATTAAAGTTGATGATAGGCGGGTTTCACATCGAAATATTCAACCCTTTTAGGCCTTAATTTCAATTAAATGCTTGTGTTTTAGTTAGATTTTAATGCAATTTAGGTTAGAAATGTGGTACTGCTATTTGCCCTTGTTTAATTTCAGGTTCAGTGACGATTTGGTGCAAAATTGGGCCCTAGGCAGAGTTCAAACGGAACAAGTCAAGATTCAAGCGACTGGAGCAAAGGAACAGGGTCAAACCAGACAAGGCCCCTGTTCTGGCGACCCCGCCAAACTCAAATAGACATGCCCAATTTGGAGACGATATTTCTGGTAGAGTGCGTTCTCTATTTTCGGAAGAACCAGACATGATCTCCATGCATGGGAACCGTCTTTGAAGCCTATTTAATCATGTGGAAGAGCACCAGAAAGAAAAAAGTCAGATTTTGGAGCAAGATTCAAGAAGAGTTAGCAGAAATCACACCCAGCCTGTCTCCTGTCGACCCGCCAGGATTCAAGCTGAGAGAGTTTCTTTTAGTTCTTTGTTGTAATCTTTCTCTATTTTCTTTCTTTTGATGTTTAGTCTGTTGAAACCTGTTGTCTTTATGTTTAGTATGACTTGTAGTGAGTAGTTTAGTTTAGGGGCAATTGTAGGGAACCATGACTTGGTAGATTAATGAAGTTTAATTTAGTTTTCTAATTTTTCTGAGTTGCTTTGCTTTACTGAAGTTTATTTGCTGAAATTGAGAATGTGAACTGAATTGATTTGAAGGTTTGCTCACTTGGTTAGGCCTGGCCTCGTAGATAAGCAAATGAAACCCTAATTTCAAGGATGATTTGCATTTCCATACCATAGGATAGTTAGTATACCCAAAAGGTGAAATCGGAACTTAGCCGAGAGGTTTATTCCCTCCTAAGATCGAGAGATTTAGGATATCCTACTCAATAATCAAAGCAAACCCTAAAACTTAAGCTAAGGAACGAGAGTTGAAACTTGGATTTTTAGGGAGGTTTAGAGGTCAGAACTTAGTAATACCAAATCAAGAACGAGAGTTAGTATTTGGACCAGAGTTTAAGCCAAAAACCTGAACTTAGAGAACTTAGAAACTAATTAAACTGAATTATCGTACTGTTTAGGCGACCCGCCTGGATAGTGCCTGGAAGTGGAACCCGATCAATTGACCCTAGTTTAAGTCCATAATTCGAGTTTAGATCTTTTCCTTAATTTTTAGAGTAATTTAGAGTTTAGAATTAATTCCTTAGTTTAAATTTAATCATCTTAATCAATAAATCAACCTTTTGACTTGTTTACCCTTAGATTAATCAAACTTAGTTACTTAAAGTCTATAGTTTAGAATAACCGTCCCTGTGGATTCGACCCTCAAGCTACGCTGCAATAGATTAGATTTGAGGTT
Organism: Rhynchospora pubera; assembly: GCA_028095005.1. Taxonomy (NCBI): domain Eukaryota; kingdom Viridiplantae; phylum Streptophyta; class Magnoliopsida; order Poales; family Cyperaceae; genus Rhynchospora; species Rhynchospora pubera. The sequence goes on from CM051462.1 coordinate 74,019,988, forward strand.
TAATTTGACTTAGGTTTCACCTCCGATCAGTTGACATATTTCAATCGGAACTTATATACACCATCCAACAAAAACATCCAAACCATCCACTGTGCGCACCTTCTCTCGTTTTGCTTTTCTCTTTGTGTGCTCCGCGTCTTCCGTCATTCCTCTATTATTCGTGCCTCCCTATTTTGCTCTGGCCCTCCCTTCCCTTTCCCTTTCCTTTCCCTTCCCACTTCTCTCAATCCCTTATTCCCTTCCCCTAGTGCGCCATTTTCTCTCCCTTTCTACATTTTTCCCCCGTGAGCCTCTCCTCTGTCCTAATTTCCTTTCCCCGCATCTCTCTTTTATAAGATGAACACTTATAACGACAAAGAGAACGCTTACAACAACAAAAATGAAGAGACATAAATATTAGTTAAATAAAGAAACAAAATGAACAAATACAACAAACAAAGTGAATATTTACAACAATAAACTGAACACTTATTACAACAAAACGAAGAGACAAAATATTGGTTAAATAAAAAAACAAAATGAATAGATATAACAAACAAAGTGAACACTTATTGCAACAAAATAAATATTTACAACAATTAACTGAACATATATATACATTTGTTATGAAATAAATGATCATATTCAACATACAAAGTGAACACATATAACAACATAATCAACATATACAACAAAATGACAAATACAATCTTTAATATTGCTGACTTGGTCAATATTAGATACTCCCTAGTTAAAATTAATTGAACAGTTATGTCTATTAGATAATCTTGTGTAACAACTAAATGAACAATTATGTATATTAGATACTCCCTTGTTATATGCTCTTTGTCATAAACAAATTGAACTCTTATGCCTATTAATTATTAAATGATTCCTTGGTACTATTAACTGTCAAGAAATATAGGATTATTAAAAAGAAGAAAGAACGCAAATATAAAGGAGGAGAATGAGGGAGAGAAAAAAAGGGGCAGGAAAGAAGAAAAAAAAAAGGCACACTGAAAGACATATGGCAGATGAGAGGCGTAGAAAGGAGGGAGAGAAGAGGTGCTGTGAAAGAGGATGGAATGGGAGTGAGGGAGAGGCGCAGAAAGAGGAAGGGAGGAGAGACGCGAAAAACTAAAAAAGGAGGAAAGCGCTGGATGGAGGGGAGGTGCGCTAGGAAAGAAAAGGGAGGGGAGAAAAATAAAAAAGGGAGAAGGAAGCGCTCTTCAGTGGATGGTAATTAGATGGATGATTAATATCAATTACCTATTTAAATTGTTCTTCGAAGCTTTGGGTCTTGATGAATTAGATGGTGCCTTGCAACTCTTATCTAAATACATATGTATATTTTAGATATTAAAGTTTGTGATTTATTTATATATATATTGTAGAATTAGAAGTAGATAGGAAAGCATGATGAATATAATTATTTTCAGCTTCGTTTTTGTGTAAAATTAAAAAGCTCATAATTGTAAAAAATTACATTCACAATAATAGTTAGTATATACTTTATTAATTTAAGGTGATGCTTAGAACTACTATAAAGTAAATCCTTAATTTTGTTTAAATTTTTTTGTCTAAATATATTGAATAATAAAGAGTCAACATTGCGTACTGTTTTTGAGTTTTTCTTTTGATCGTCTATCATTTGAAAAATCTTCACCTTAGCTTACCAAATTTAGATTAGGAGATTACTTTTGAGACTTTCTTACTTTGAAATTACTACACAAAAATGAAATAGAGTTATAAAGAAGTATAATTAACAATACTGTCTTGATTTATTATATATAAACAATTTTTTTTTCCTGAACAGGCCTTTCGATATTTGAGGGAAGAAAATATGAAGACGAATTTTCATGATAAAATAGGTGATTTTGTGTGTGACTGTGTGCAGAGAGACCTTTTTTTTTGGGGACCACTAGGTGTCAGTGTCGCTTCATTAATTTTGTTGTCCCCATTAATACTCCAATTAATACGCTTAATTGACAAGTTTACAAACGTATAGTCATAGTCATACATTATAGCTGCTACGTGATCGGTCTAAGTTTATTTGTGATATAATATATAATAATGCGAAAGTCCTACGATATTAAGAAATAATTAATATTTCATATTAATCTTTTTTTCTTTTTTGTTTTACAACTTTGTGTGAGGATTAAGGACTAGCTACAAGCCTTACAAGTTCTTTCCCTATCCAGTGTTGTTGGTCAAAATCCAAGTCTACTCATCTGTCTTCATTAATTATTAATTAGAACATTCAACGAAGCCATCAATTATAGAAGATATATATCCTTTGATCTACATATTATGTATGACACGAAAACACTTTGACAATTGACCCGATCTGCTCCTGGCGCGTCGAGCAATGAGAATTAATTCTCAATGCATTACTAATATATGTTAAAAAGAAGGCCGCGGCCCACATCACATTCTAAGGCAGAAAATATTAATTCCGTATATATGAAACATGCATGTACGGATTGACGATGAAGGAACTTCACATGAAGTCAGGATACACGTAGAATTTATTAATTGCACATATGATCTAAAGAAGCCAGATGTCAAAATGTGACCAATACAACAATTACTGCTTGTTCAACGGAGAATAGTCTGTGCTATATATAAAAGTATATGAAACGTGAAGAGAAAGAACATTGCAACAAACATAAGAATTACGCGTTTTGCCGCACCCCTGTTGTAGTTATATATATACAGACATAGAGATATTAGAGGTCTTATTATACTCTAATTATTTCCCTTTTCCGTTGGCAACATGGAAGCAGCAGTAGGCATAGCAATAGGGGTAATTGTACTGATTTTCGTCATCAGTTTCACCATTATGTGCTGTAACTGGTTATACAGTTTAGACCATCCAACTTCGCAACAGACTAACAGACGACGATCATCCTTCGGTGCCAACCGTCATAACATCCCTAACAGTGACGGTAGCACCTGGGCAGTCACCGGCGGCGGAGACGGTGGTGGTTTTGATGGCGGCGGCGGCGACGGCGGTGGAGGTGGTGGTTGTGATGGTGGCGGCGGCGGCGGAGGAGGTGGCGGTGGTGGGAGCTGCGTATGAGAAACATTTTATAATATCGATCGTATCGTATATGCATTTTTGTTGATGATCTGTTGATCGATCCTGTAGTGGGTCAGTACTGTTTTTTAAATTACTTTAGTCACAGAAATTGTAAAGTTTTCCGCATAGTTGAATATATATTAGTTATTGTATGGCGCACTGCTTGATAGAAGATTTTTTTATTGCTCCTTTGGTAACATTATTTGTAAGTTACGAGTTATACTTATATGTGTAGTTACGTGTTTAATGATTATATACTGTTTGTGTTATTTCATTAATTGCATCGAATGGCAGTTGTTATAATAATCAATGTTTTACACTCCGTTTGGTATGAAGGGAGGGCGGGGAAAGGAAAGGAAAAAATAGAGAGGGAAGGGATGGAAAGAGATGGGAAGGGAAAAATTTTTATTTTTTTCTGTTTGGATGGTGCTTGAAGGGGAAAGGAAAAATTAATTTTCTTTTCTTCTTTTTCTGTGTTTGGTTCAAGTAATTTAATAAAGGCAAAATAATATGATTGACTATTTTACCTTGATAAAGTGTACCTGGTACATTGTTTATTTTGAATCGTATTATACTGTATTTGTAAGAATTGTTTCAAAATCTGATGCTGATAGCAAATAAGTTTAATTGCATAATGTAACCATTTTGTTTCATTTATGTATATATGACAAGAATTTAAAAATAATGAAAGGATCAAACAATGCTTCGCATGCTAAAATTTTTTAATCATTAGAATTACTTATATAACGAATTGCTCGAATAAATCCAGATGACTTGTCTATTTAAATGATGAATTTCATACGAGAAAGATTTTGAGCTGCTATATAAAACTACCACTATTTATTGAAATTTATTATGTTCTTTTGAAGAAACAACGGACACGTTGACAAAAAAACAAAATGATAAAATATGCACACGTCAGAAGCAAATGGACTCAAAAGATGTAGCTAGCAGGATAAAAATTATTAAAAAGGAGAAGGCCGTAATTAAGAAACAAAAAAGGAAAGACAGTGATGTCTATCGCCTCGAGATATCGCATATAAAATTTACTTTCCATCCATTCTCCTCCGATTTGGAGGAGAAAATATTTGTATAGAAAGTAAACTATTGAAAGGGAATGGTTCCCCTCGCTAAAAATTTACTCTGCATATTTTCTTCCATCCAAACAAAAAACACTTTCAAATTTCACCTCCAATCTCTTTCCTTCCCATTCGCTACCTTCCATCCAAACACAGTGTTAGTGTCGGAAGAATTAAAGAAATATTTTGCATCAGTATATCAGATATGATTTATTTTCCTAATTAGGATTATTTGATATATATAATATTAAATGCCTGTTTCGGTAAGAATTAATATTACGAAGATGAAAAATTATTTATAGTGGAAAATTGTGCTGGACAGAATTGTAAAAGCCAATAGAAAATTATTTACTTGCATGACAATATAGAAACATTCCAAATGCCAAATCTTAGAATTAAATTATTTATGTGCATGATATTATTTTATAATGTGAAGAAAGTTAAATTTGTAGCATCGCAATTTAAAACTTTTTTTATTTTTTCTGAAGTATCAAGTTTAGTTGAATTCATGGACAGCGAATTAAGTTTGCAACTTCAGTTTTCCGTTAAATTCGTAAACAGCAGATTAATTAAGGACATTTCAGTGGAGCAAAATTTTGGATAATTCCAGAGAGTTGAGAGGGAAGACTGTAGAGCCGGATCGGATGAGAGCTATACTTTGCATGACACCATGCAGAGAGAGAGACATCAAGTGTCAAGCGAGAGTCCAACAGTAGAGGACTTGAGGAGGATCTTATAAGAGTGGATAAGAAATGCATGTATGATAAATATAAGCCAGATTAAAATGATTTTCACGCGGGATTTCATTTTATTGAAATTGATTTCGTGAGGGTATAATAATATAGAATTCCGATTAAATGATATGAAATCCATCCATTTTGGTTAGCTAGCAAGAAACTGAAATTGATTAATTTTGTATAATTATTTGTCAAACCCAACGGGACGGCAGGGATGGAAAATTTCGAAAATGTCATGTATCAGTTCCGTTTTGAACTTTTGATTAACCAGCAGGAAACTGAAATTGATTAACGGCATTGGAAGAAATGTCATTGCACGTCATCGCTGAGCAGCGCATTTATTTATTTTTTTTCACTCCGATGTTATAAATGTTTATTTTATTAGGTATAAATGTTCAGTTAGTTATTATAAAAAAACATAAATGCTATAAGCAAAAATGTTCATTTTTATTAAGTATAAATGTTTAGTTTAGTAAGTACAAATGTTCAGTTTATTAAGTATTAATTTTCTGTTATTTAATAGGTGCGCATGGAAACAGAAGAGGTCACGAACCGAACAAAAATACATGAAAAAAATTAAAAGGGGTTATGAATTGGTCTGGTTCAACTAAAAAACTTTTCGATTATGCCCCTAGCGTGCATCTTCTCATCTCAAAAATTTTCAATTAGTAAGTATAAATGTTCAGTTTGTTAATATATATGCGTAGTTTATTAAGTGTAATGTTTAGTTTATTACGTATAAATGAGTCAAGAAAGATGCATCAATTAGTATGTAAAAAAAATTATCAGTTGTCGTATTTAACGGAACACATTGGTAAAATGAACATATATAATGAACATCTATTATTCACGCGAGACTCACACATGTACGTTTGTTAGTCAGCGATGGCGCACGATGACACTTATAATTTCTGACAATATAAATCACAAGAGGAAAATAAGAAATAATCTGGGCTGTTGCTTCTTGGGCCACTCGGAAAGAGAGAAATTTTCAACTCGATTCATACACAGCTGACTCTAGGGTTTACCAAACGGGGTGGGGCGATCCAACCCGCGACAGTCCACGGGTTAGGACGGGACGGGTTAGGACGGTCCACGGATTAATTAAGACGGGCCGGGTTAGGACGGTCCATTCTAGAAATTTTGCCCCTAACCCTTCTTAAACCCGCCCCATGTAACCCGCACGGGTTATGACGGTCCGGTCCGGTCCGCCGATTTTTATTTATTTTATTACTATATTGTTTTTTGGATTTTTCGTTAGTATATATATAAACTACATATATTATATACTATAATAATCACTATAAATTTTTTTTTGTTGTTTTTCCCTTTTCTGTTTTTTTTTTCAATACTTTTTTCTTTTTTCAATATTGTTTTCTGCTTTTTATTTTTCGTAAATTATTTTTATATTTTACTTTTACGTTTTTCTTTTATTTTTTTAAATGAAAAAATTGAATATAATTATATAAAGTTATATTTCTCTTTTTTTAGGGTTTGAGACCGGCTATGCTATTAAATTATTTTATAAAATAATAACATGGGCAAAGTTATAAAATAAAATAATAACATTGCACGGATATAAGACGGGTTGATGGGGCGGTCCGGTCCGGTCCACGGGTTAAGACGGGATGGGTTAACGCGGGTTTTTTTAGAAAGGGCGGTCCAAACCCGCCGTAAATCCGTCCCGGTCTAACCCTTCGACCCATCACGGTCCATGGACGGTCCGGTCCATGGGACGAGTTTGGGGCGGGACGGATTTGACCCGGTAGCAATGTTTTAAATACCGTACCGGAGGTCGAACCGGCCAAACTACTGGCACGAAGTTTATCGGTTTTACCGGTTGAACCGGTTCGAAAAACCGGATGACATTATACAATTATTTAAATATATAAAAATTTAATTAATAAAACATTCGTATATATATAGAGGAATGATATACTACACTCTGGAGTATTGAGTCCTCGTACACTGAATTTCTGTGCCTTTGGATCGTTTTAAAATTGGTGCAACAGAATGAGATGAACGGACCGGATTATGGCTCTGATTTCTCCGTAGGTACTTATTTTTTTCCGTTCAGTTGCCTTTCTCCTTCCGTTAAGTCTTGTTAAGTGCTTTCTCCTCCATCCAATCTCTTCTACTTCCGTTTAGACTTTAGACAAAAATCAAAACACAGACGCATCGCAACACCTCCTTCGATTCTCCTTCAACGCACCAAGAGCGCATCTCTCCTTCTTACACTGGTTCCTCTCTCTTCAGTCTTCCCCACAGATTCGACTCCTTCCCAGAATCATGCGCCTAGCTTGGTGATCTCCATCGCTACCTCCTCTCTCCGCCTGAACTAACTAAACTCCGTCAATAATCTTTATTTAATCTATGATTCTATGTTAAACGGATGATTTGAATAATAGATGTTTGTTTAATCTATGCTCTTGTAGGATGATTAGAATTTAGAATGTTTGTACAGTATATACTGAATATTATTTGTGATTACATAAAAGTATTTTGTTTGGTTACTGAATTTTATTTGTGATACTGTATATACTGAATGTTACTTGTAATCTATACTGAATGTCTAATCTATATTCTCTTTCACAGTAATAGTTTAAAAGCATTTGAAAGCCAAGTATCGATCTATCAGATGAAAGAAACATAGCATCATATATAGAATAAACATTACTTATTGATTTGTATCCATTATAATGCAAGTGTCTCACGAGCTCTAAGTGATATTCAATGATGATTTGTATACTTCTAAATTGGGATAACTATATGCCTCAATTAACAACTCCAGTGTGGGCAATTAAAAGCTGGTATGTGCTTACTGCTAGTACTTGATTGATATTGTACCAGTGTGCTTACTGCTAGTCAAAAGCTAAGATCATATTTTTGCAATACCAGCAATAAAAAGAATAGAAATCTAAGATCACTTATTACGCTTAGCCGTTTAGTCCAACAAAACAATACAGATACAGCCAAAACACAAGTCATGTCACATGAAATAAAATAATATCCCATTTTGCAATACCAGCAATCATATTTTTATGTACAAATCAACAAAAGCATTCAAATAGAGAGACCAGCATATTCAAACCCATTTAATATCCCATAATCCCATTCAAACCCATTTAATATCACATAATCCCATCTTTGTCTAAATGTATCCTGTTTTCCCACTAGAAATAGAGAGGATGGCTGTGTCAGACACTGACAGCGCTCTGGGTCACTTGCTGGGCAGCAAACCAGGGATTGCACAAAATAACAGTATGTTCATTCAAATCCCAAAGTATTTAAGATCTTTTCATGTGTGGCAACAGCTTCTGATATACAAGAACAGTACAATTTTAGATCAAACTTAGATAAAATAATAAAAATTGAACACCTAATAGCATCATAATATTGATTCAAAAGTTAAGTCATTAATTGGTTAGGCATAGTGCGATAATATCAATTTGACTATCAAGCTGCCACATTGTTTTCATTAAATAGAAAAAAAAAATAATCTGTACAGAGTACTAAGTTACATCAAAATCCCAGAACATAAAAAAAATAAAAAAAATAGTGTCTAGTACAAGTGTGCAACTGTTAAGGTAACATTTACAACAGAAAGCCCTGTTCACTGATACATAACTGAAAACCATGTAACTGATAAATAACATCACTGATACAAGCCATGTAACTGAAAGTATTTCAACCTTGTTCTACTAATGCTGTCATAATTACAAGCCATGTAACTAAAAGTTAAGAATACTAAGATTAGTACTTATGTAAAATTGTAAATAATCATTCAACTGGGTATTAATACGGCACAATTCTTCACAGATTGCTCCCAAAAAAATAAATTCTTTAATTAATGGATTTTTACGCAAGGGCCTTGACTACTAAATAAGAAAAATTCAAGTTAATACCAATTAGTGCAAAGTCAGTATGAGCAATTTCAAGTAATTTAGCAATGAAATACAAATTCCAATGCAAGTCATCTTAATTTTGTGCCAAGGAGAAATCATCATATAAAAAAGATGGAATTTCGAGTATTCTAATTTCTGCCCTTATCTCTTAACCCCTCGTACAAATTGTTTAAAGCAAGAACTTTTCAAAAATGAAGATAGATCTGACCTGATTGAAGAAACACGAGACAAGATGTAGTCTGGGGCTCCACGGTAAAGCCCTTGTTTACAATTTGGTGCTGAGAAATGTTTTAGTTTCGTGAGGTGCTGAGCGAGTACAATAGGAATAGCGAAGGAGAGAGTAGCGAGGGGGTTTAGGATAGGGCCACGACTCTGCTGCGGAAGGAGAGAGTTGCAATGCTTTTTATCTTTCGAAGGAGGATCGATTCTTATTTCTGAGAAGAGAGGAGGCAGCGACGGAGGGAGGAGGCAGCGGTGTTTTGGATTTTTTTGGAAGGGGTTGAATCTGCTCGGAAGAGAATCCGGATCCTCTAGACTTCTCAAAAATGAAGATCACTGAACTTCTTCGCATCTGAACCGTCCGATTTAAACGGACGGTCGGATCTAAGACTTCGTCCAAAATATATAAATAACAAGAAAAACGCACTAAAACATACGATTTCGTATATCACAATGGCTTCGTATGAGATGCCTCCGCCGGCCGTCGTTTCCTTCTCTCCTCCTCTCTCACTCGCACACCGCCCCCGACCTCCCTCTTTCTTCCTCTCTCGCTCTCGACCTCACCATCTCCCCCTTCTCCTTCCCTCGACCACCATTGGCGATCTCAAGATGCTGGAGGCTTCCTCAGTGGATATATTCATGGGATTAGTTTACTTGCTCTTCTCGGTTTTTGGGTTAATGGACAGATTCATCACTTCTACAAGGTAATATATTTTCCATGATCCAACTATCATTTTGTCAACACTTAATCACTTCTACAAGGTAATATATTTTCCATGATCCAACTATCATTTTGTCAATTTAAGTGTTGGATATCAGTTTTAAATGTGAAACATAGATAGCAGTGATCTCTCCTACTATCTATTTTTTTTTATCAATAAGTCCAATGATTTGTTTTTGTAATTGAATTCATATTTTCCTGATTAGAAAATGAAGAAGGCACCAAAGGTTGAAGTTGGTACTGGAATTTCTGAAGCTACCATGGATTTATGGTTGGAGGTGTTGAAATATTTTAATTTTATTCTTTTGGATTTTGTCTTTTTTATTTTGGAAATTTAATTCTTTCTTTTGTGATTTTTCAGGGAGATGCGTATGCTCGATCTGCGTCCAACACAAAAAAAAAGAAAAGAAAAAAGAAGTAGAGAGGGTGCTTTTGCTTCTGAATTTTTCTCTTTCTATGTGGATTTAAGAGATGTTAGTGTAGTTTTAGAAAGAGGTCTGTAATTATATGAGGTGTCATGAATGTTTTTATCCATTATAATTAGGAATTTTGATTGTTAAAATTTTTTTTTTGGTACTGAATTCTTTTTAACATTTGAAATATATTTCATTGAGGATTCTTGTTTAGACTACAAGTTCTAGGTTTTATACAAATTCCTAATACCAGTTTTATTAAATATAAGATTAAATAATTAATACTAGTGTCTAACAATTGCCAATAACAAGCATCATCTCAATTCAATTGAGGCCATATAAACTTTTTTTTATTATTAAATAGATGCTCATAAACCAAACAAGAGAAGTAGAGAACTAAACCTGCACACCGGTACAATTGTCTACTGGTACCAATGTGCCTTTCCTATCTAATATTACAACAAAGTTGCCACCAATCATATAGTTCAAAAAATATTTCTAAGTATATATCACAAAAGTTATTACACAAACTCTATTCAAATCCTCCATCTTCTCTGATACAAGTACTGAGACTAGAACCACAACACAACAGATAGAATTTCCTCCAAATCGACACTTCCTGTATAACAGTATACACATAAATCCTTAACATAAAAACGAAATAAACTTTTTATAAAGTAAAAAAAAACATAAACATTTCTCTATTTCAGTTCCTCCCAAGATAAAAATCTGTACATCATACCAACTAAAAAAATACCAAGTTTGTATCTTCACCATACCAACTAATTCAATAATTACACCAACTGAGATTAAATACAGAACTCATATAGTACAGGTATGACAGGTATGACATACCTGGTACAGCCCTATGAAAATGCAGATTGAACCTGAAACTGTCTTATCTTTCTAAACTCAAAAGTGAATTGAACCCAATGTGACAAAACCTGAATCAATTAGTGACCTATACCAACATTGGAAAAGCGAATCAGACCAGATTATGTGCAATTAGAATAAATATGGCCTGCAACAAAAAACTTAGAATCTAAGCCACCCAGGATGACACAAAAATGCTGAGTCTGACTCCCAACATGACTTGAACCCAAAACACCCAAATTCACATGTAACACCATCTCCTTCACATGTAGTTAGCATGATATATTTAACTTATTGTTTTCTTTTACAGTGGTTGCATTTTGTCCCCACAACAGCGGGGTATATATTTACAAGTTATTTGAAGAGAAATGGGAGAAAATGCAGCACCCCCTGGGAGCCCGTCGTCCCATCCCGGTGGCAATCGACTACGAGCATCTTGAGATCACCAATGGTGGTTGAGGGAAGGAGAAGGGAGGGATGGTGAGGTCGAGAACGAGAGAGGAAGAGAGAGGGAGGTCGGGGGCGGTGTACGAGTGAGAGAGGAGGAGAGAAGGGAACGACGGCCATTCTGATATACGAAATCGTATGTTTTAGTGTGTTTTTCCTTTTTTTTATTTTATTTTAGACGGAGTCTTAGATCCGACCGTCCGTTTAGATCGGACGATTCAGATGCGAAGAAGTCCAGTGATTTTCTTTTTGGAGAAGTCCAGAGGATCCGGATTCGCTCGGAAGAGAGGGGAACAAGCGTAAAAAATACAAGAGACGGAAAATTTTAAGAGTAACGGAGATTTCGGAGAAATCAGCGCTTCTATCCGATCCGTTGATCTCAATCTGGTGCACGATTTTTAAAGCGATCCAAAGACACAGAAATTCAGTGTATGAGAGCTCAATACTCCAGAGTGTAGTATATCATTCCTCTATATATATATATATATAATTTTTACATCCTGAAATATATATATTGTCGATTCATTGAAGATACGAAAAATGATTAAATGCAAATTTATTTCTTGCTTTAGTTCAAAATGAAATAAATTAATATTGATGCGCCCCCACCGCTCTTATGTTTCCCAAAATTCCTAGACACCTACACTAGAATAAAGAAGTATTATCTTCTCCATTTGTCAACACATTTGAAGTTCATTTTTGTTCAGCCCATCCACCAATAATGCTATCACACGGATAAATGGACACGTTCTTTCAACAGAAAATGGAGATTTTTTAGAAGAAAAAGTATTTTGTCGTTTTGTCTTTTTCCTTCACGAGGCCTGAGGCTTGAAGTCATAAAAACTCGAGAGAGGTAATCAACCGGCCGGTCCGATACGCATATTTTCCCGGTAAAACCGTTTTTCATCCGATTTTTCTCGGTTTTTCAGCATTCCGGTTTTTATACTTAACCCTACCTGCCCAGAGTCCGGTTCCCGGTTTACCCGGTTGAACCGACCAATACGGTAGGGTATTTTAATCATTGCCCGGTAGATTTTTGATAAACACTAGCTTACTCAGTCCTGCTCCAAATTTTTTTCCACGGTCACTTCTAAAGTCTACTGACTTGGTTAAAACTTTTGGTACTTTCATTGCATTTTATTGTTTTCTTCCTTTTTCTTTTTTCTTTTTATTTTCTTGTAACCTTGTAAATATTTTTGTTTATCAATAAAAACTTCCTAGAGTGGCAATGGCCACCCGGCCCTAAATAATAATAATAAATAAATAAATAATTTTGCTTTTTCATTTTTATATTTTCAGTACGAGTATATATCCAGTGTTATTTGGTCAAAGATCGATCTAAATCCAAGTGTAAAAAAACGGCATTTCATAATTAGCTAGAAAATTCAAAGGACCTCTGGTCCTTTGATCTAGTCTTGTATATACGTTTGGCACGAAAACACTTTTGACAAGATTTGCTCCTGGCGCGTTAACCAACGGGAATTGTCAGTGCATCACTACTGTTTAAAAAGTAAAAAACACCACATCTAGAGCTGTCAAAACGTCTCCAAAAGTCACGAAACACCCCTATGCTGTTTTTGTTTCGTTAAAGAAAACGGTACAAACAGCCATTCCGTTAACCATTTCGTTTTCGAACGATAAAGCATTCCGTTTCGTTAATTGTTCCACTTCAAAAATTATACATAAAACGATTTGGAATGAGACTGAAACGGTCGAAACAGTACAATCTTCTATTTCGTTTTCTGTTTCGTTATTGGAACGGTTCGAAATAAGACTGCCACTAACTGTTTTGTTTGCTTTTCACGTCACAGAAAAATAGTGAAACAACAGCCGTTCACAGCTCTAACCACATCAATTCTAAGGGAGAAATGATAGAATCTAATATATTGGATGAATGAAGTCCATCCAATACGATCATTTTTATATTTTTTAATTTTAAATGAAAGATTCAAACCGTTCAATATATTCTTCATATTGAAAACATATAAGATATCGACTTTTACATTTTTTTTTATATTTTTACTACTTTTTTGGTGTTTTAGAAAATTGTTGTTATTGGAAGATCTATAATTTTTATATCATGGATTTTCTAAAATACCAAAAAATAGTAATAAATTTTTAAAAATATATATAAATTGATTTCTTATAAGTTTTTAATATTAATAACATATTAAGCGGTTTTGATTAGTCGTTTAGAATTTGAATCGTAAGAACGATCCTATTAGATGGAACTATATCGTGAGAACAATCATATTGGACACTAGTATTTTTCATTCTAATTAAGGCGCAAAACATTCTGTATGAAACATGTTACACCATAAATTTACTCACTATGTATAAATTAATTGAATAATTCATTATTGATTAGAGTTAAATTCAAATGCAATAATATTATATCTAGAATTTTGACTGAGAATTAGGAAATTATTTATTTTATTTTATTTTGGTGTTCAGATTTTGATTGTTTAATTTTCTTTTTTGCATAAGAAATTTTTTCTGCAACTTATTGTTTATTTGGGCAATGAAATTAATAGACAATCAATTTTCTATGCAAAAGATGTTATATTCATTTTAAACCGGTTTCTTATTAGTGGATATTTTATTTGATCTTTAAATTAGAATGTCCATATATAGACTTTATACATCATGAAACATTTGTATGACTTGTGGGGTCCACGGATCATTTGCATTCTATGAATCATATGTTAACACTTAGTCCATCCTCAAATTTACAAAAAATTACAAAAGCTTGGCATACCATTAACTGTGAGATTAATAAATGGGACCCACGTGTCATTTATCTATGTAAGTCTAAACATTCAGTCAAGCACCATGTATATTAAAGTTTCAAAAATCCACTCAATAACAATAGTCGGTACCGCTCTTGTATATTAACATTTTGACTAGATCACTTTGGATACATCGCCATACCACTTCCTCCTCCATATTGTATGTTTACCAAATCCCTTACAACTAGTTCCAAGACGAAGAAACACAAATGGTTTAGGGGCTGGTATTGTTGGGTCCCTCCTCATTATAGCTTATTTTTATTTCCTTTGTAATAATGTAATTCTATAGGGTTATATTTGTAAGTTGCTAAAACTTTGAGTAATAAAAGGAAATGAAAAAATCGGGTAGCACAATTTGCTAGCCCACCAAATATTGCATTTTCTCTCTGGCTCTTGCTCCCGTGCGTAGCCTCTGTGCGAAACACAAAAACTCACCCCCTCTTCTCTTGATCTCTCACCGTACCACATCGGTACCGTTTCTCTCTCCTCTCTAATCACAACAATTGGTATCAGAGCGCGAGGTTCGTCGCCGCTAAGTCGCTGTTGCGGAAACCCTAGCCGTCGAGTCACCGCCGTCAAACCCTAGCCGCTGCCGAGCCGCAGCCGTTGATCACCTCCGTTTCCGACATCGATCGGGTTGTTGCCGTCGAGTCGCGAGTGGCCGTTACTCCGCCGTATTGAGGTGAGGTTCTCTTTGACCGGTGTATTGCATTTGGGATTTAGGGTTTGTGTCTAAAAATGGAAGAGGGAAATAGTGGTACAATGGTTAAGCTTACATCTTCTAATTACTCCATTTGGAAGTCTCGTATGGAAGATTTGTTGTATTGTAAGGATGCATATGAACCCCTCTCGGGTACCAAACCCGCTACCACCACCGATGATGTTTGGAAAGTGTCAAATAGAAAGACAATAGCCTTAATTAGACAATGGGTTGATGATTCCGTCTATCACCATATATCATCGGAAACCGATGCCAAGGTGTTGTGGGAAAAGCTTGAGAGTTTGTATGAGCGCAAGACCGCTCAAAACAAGGCATTCCTTATTAGAAAGTTGGTGAATATGAAATATCAAGAGGGAACATCCGTTTCGGATCATTTGAGTCAATTCCAAGATTGCATAAACCGCTTGTCAACTATGAAAATGGTATTGGATGAGGAGTTGCAAGCCCTAATTTTGTTGAGTTCTTTACCCAATAGTTGGGAAACTTTGGTGGTGACTTTGAGCAACTCGGCACCTAACGGTGTTGTGACCTTACCCATGGTGAAGGATAGTATGCTCAATGAAGAGTTAAGGCGTAAGGAGTCGGGGATCACTAGTGAGTCCTCGGCCCTTGTCACCGAAAATCGTGGTAGAAGCACTCAAAGAAACTCTCATAATGATGACAAGCGTGGCAAGTCAAAGGGAAGGTCAAAATCAAGAAAGGGAATAATTTGTCATTATTGCAAGAAGCCCGGTCATATGAAAAATGAGTGCCGGAAGTTAAAGGCAAAGAATGATGAGCTCAAGAGAGATAAGTCTAAGGGTAAGAATGATGATGGTGGGAATGAAAGTACCTCCGCTATTGCTTCCGATGGCGAAGTGTTTATTGCTTGTGATGAAGGTTTTGTAAACCTTACTTGTCATGATTCCTCATGGGTTGTAGACTCCGGGGCCTCATTCCATGTCGCGCCTAGACGTGACTTGTTCACTTCCTACAAGGAGGGTGATCGTGGTGTTGTGAGAATGGGGAATAATGGAGCATGTAAAATTGTTGGAATTGGTGACATAGAAGTTGTGACAAGTTTAGGATGCAAGCTTATCCTCAAGAATGTGCGGCATGTGCCGGATATGAGACATCATCTCATCTCGGTTGGTGCCCTTGATGATGACGGGTACCATAGTGACTTTATTGGTGGTAGATGGAAGTTAGTGAAAGGCCATTTGGTTGTTGCTCGTGGGTATAAATCCGGGTCACTCTATGTGACTCAAGTGAAGATGTGCGGAGAGGTGAATGTATCGGAAGACAACTCAACCGATTTGTGGCATTTGCGGTTGGGTCATATGAGTGAGAAGGGCATAGAAATTCTCTCCAAGAAGAAATATGTCTCTTGTGAAGGTACATCTCTCTCCTCTTGTACACATTGTTTGGCCGGAAAGCAACACCGTGTAGCCTTTAAAAGAAATCCCACTACCAAGAAATCGGGTGCTTTGGATTTGGTACATACCGACCTTTGTTCTATGGGTGATAGGAGTATTGGTGGTGCTCTTTATTTTGTGACCTTTGTAGATGACCATACAAGGAAATTGTGGGCATACTCCTTGAAAACAAAAGATCAAGTGTTGAATGTGTTTAAGTCTTGGGTTATGGAGGTTGAAAGAGAGACCGGCAAGAAACTCAAGTGTGTCCGGTCCGATAATGGTGGTGAGTACCGTGGTCCTTTTGAGGAATATTGCAAGGCCAATGGTATTAAATTAGAAAAGACCGTACCCAAGACTCCACAACAAAATGGTGTGGCCGAGCGCATGAACCGCACCATATGTGAAAGAGTTCGGTGCTTGCTCTCTCATTCTAAGCTCTCAAAGGGATTTTGGGGAGAAGCATTGAACACGGTGGTTCACTTGATCAATCGTTCTCCTTCTCATGCGTTAGATGGTGATATACCGGAAAGGGTTTGGAAAGGAAAAGATGTCTCTTATGACCATCTAAGAGTGTTTGGTTGTAGGGCCTTTGTGCACATACCCAAGGATGAAAGGTCAAAGCTTGATAGTAAGACCAAAGAGTGTGTTTTCTTGGGGTATGGAAATGGTGAATTCGGTTATAGGTTGTGGGATCCAATTGAGAAGAAGTTGGTGAGAAGTCGAGATGTGGTGTTCTTTGAGAAAGAAACCATTGAAAATGTTGGCAACCTCGACAAGGCGAAAACCTCTACAAGTAGCTATGTTGACCTAACCCCTCTCTCTTCCAACAACCCAAGAACCGAAATAAATGATGAAAACCCTAGCCATACAACCGAAACTAGTGTCCCACAAATTCAAGAGAGCGATCCTCAATCCGAAACCTCTTCAAGTGATAGCTCACAAGTGCAAGAATTGAGGAGGTCGACTCGTGAAAGGCGAGTTAGCACAAGGTATCCCACAAATGAATTTGCCTTGCTTGGTGATAGTGGTGAGCCCGAATGCTTTATGGAGGCTATTGAGTCGGAGCACAAGAATAAGTGGTTGGATGCCATGCAAGATGAGATAAAATCCTTGCATGAGAACAACACTTTTGAGTTGGTGAATTTGCCAAAAGGCAAAAATGTGCTCAAGAACAAGTGGGTTTACCGTGTCAAATTGGAGGGTCAAGAAGCAAAACCGAGATACAAAGCTCGGTTGGTAGTGAAGGGATTTGGTCAAAAGAAGGGTGTTGATTTTGAAGAAATTTTCTCACCCGTTGTGAAGATGTCATCAATTCGGGTTGTGCTTGGCTTGGCCGCTAGTTTGGATTTGGAGATTGAACAACTAGATGTCAAGACCGCATTCCTCCATGGTGATTTGGAGGAGGAGCTCTATATGGAGCAACCCGAAGGCTTTGTGGTGCAAGGACAAGAGCACATGGTGTGCAAGTTGAGGAGGAGCCTCTATGGCTTGAAGCAAGCACCACGAAATTGGTACAAAAAGTTTGAATCTTTCATGTGTGACAATAAATTTACTAAAACCATTTCCGATAATTGTGTCTTTGTTAAGAGGTATTCTAGTGGTGATTTTCTCATTCTCTTGCTTTATGTTGATGATATGTTGGTCATTGGAAGTGATTTGAGAAAAATCAAAGCATTAAAGGAGAGACTTGCAAGCGAATTTGCTATGAAAGATTTAGGGGCAGCCAAGCAAATTCTTGGTATGAGTATCACTAGAGACCGGAAGAATCGGAAACTTTGGTTGTCACAAGAGAAGTACATTGAGAAGGTACTTCAAAGGTTCAACATGAAAAATTGCAAACCGGTAACATCTCCTCTTGCTAGTCATTTTAAATTATCTTTGGATGGTTGTCCTAAGAATGACAAAGAAAAGGATGAGATGAGAAAGGTGCCATATGCCTCGGTTGTAGGCTCTTTGATGTATGCAATGGTGTGCACTAGACCGGACATTGCTCATGCCGTTGGTGTAGTGAGTCGTTTTCTTTCTAATCCGGGTAAAGTGCATTGGAATGCCGTTAAGTGGATACTTAGATATTTGAGGGGTACATCCACTCATTGCATTTGTTTTGGTGGCACAAGAAATCCGGTGTTGGAGGCATATACGGATGCCGATTGGGCCGGTGACATAGACTCTAGAAAGTCTACATCCGGTTATTTGGTTTGTTTTGGAAACGGGGCCGTGTCATGGCAATCCAAGCTACAAAAATGTGTTGCACTTTCAACTACCGAAGCCGAGTACATAGCCATTACGGAGGCATGCAAGGAGCTAATTTGGATGAAGAAGTTCTTGCATGAGTTGGGTATTCGGCAAAAGAGGTATACTTTGTTATGTGATAATCAAAGTGCAATTCATTTGAGTAAAAATCCGATGTTTCACTCTAGGTCCAAGCACATTGATTTGAGATATCATTGGATTCGTGATGTGCTTGAGAGAAAAGAATTGGTGTTGGAGAAAGTCCACACGAGTGATAATGGATCGGATATGTTGACCAAGTCGATACCGCCATTGAAGCTTGAAGCTTGTTGTGAGAAGGCGGGTTTAGTGGGTAGACACGCTCCATGAGTCGGGAGGAGGAGTTTGTTGGGTCCCTCCTCATTATAGCTTATTTTTATTTCCTTTGTAATAATGTAATTCTATAGGGTTATATTTGTAAGTTGCTAAAACTTTGAGTAATAAAAGGAAATGAAAAAATCGGGTAGCACAATTTGCTAGCCCACCAAATATTGCATTTTCTCTCTGGCTCTTGCTCCCGTGCGTAGCCTCTGTGCGAAACACAAAAACTCACCCCCTCTTCTCTTGATCTCTCACCGTACCACATCGGTACCGTTTCTCTCTCCTCTCTAATCACAACAGGTATGAAGCGGTGGTACACAAGTGAAACTCATAATTAACATAAGGTATATATTTGTAACCTCTTCGTCTATTATTCCTTTTTCTTGGATTTTGTTTCTAAAAACTTTGAATAAAAATTGAAATTTCTCAAATGGTTGGATTTCCACTTATATTTCGAATAATTATCATGTGATAGTTTGCTTAAAAATTATGGTACAACAGATCTTGATGATAATTTGTACAACAAGAATATTATAGTATTGCACACCTTCATAAAGCTGACCATTGATATAAAATATTTAAATACTAATTTGAGTAAAAGCTTTATTTATAATTTAAAATAAGAACTTAGAATTATTATTTCTGTTGTTTAGAGTTGATCGGTAATGAGCTGGAACTAGGGTAGCCAATATGACTGAGGATTACTAGGATTGTTTTGTCTTGCTTGCTACTACTCCTTTTGCTTACAGGTGCGGATTTCACACGAATTTTAATTTGTATTTTCCGGACTGAACTGTGCTTGCATTTGCATATTTGAAACTATTGAATATTCATGTGGCATATTTGCACATTAATCATTTGTTTATTATTATTATTGTTATATGCATATTGAATGGTTTCCACTTGGTAATCTGAAATTGTTATATGTACTGCTTGTGCGATTGAATAGACACTCATTTCTTTTGTACGGGGGTTTGGGTCGCGCCCAGACCTGGCTGTACACCGTGAAGTAAGCGCTTATATTCCGGATCTGGTAGTGTTCTCGGCTTGTAGTACTTTTGATTATCTGATTGTCTAAATTGTATCTGAAATCTGAAATTGGTCCTGATCCTCCTGAGTTTGGGGAGGGACAACTGATTGATCTATGAACGTGACTTATGATTACCAGACTTGCATTAGATAGTTGTCCAGATTTGAGCCGGCTTTTGAAATATTAAATTGTATTTGAATTGTAAATTGAACAAGTAGCCGTGCTCCTCTGCATTGCATCTGTTTTAGAAATGATTGTATTTGATAACTGATTTGTTTATGTATTGCTTGTATATATATATATATTTATTATTATTATTATTATTATTATTATTATTATTTTAACTTGCTACGGTAGTTAGTTCCTGAACATGTATCATTGAGATTCGTGTGACTGGAACTAAAAACCGCACTGAGATAAATTATATTTATCTCATTCTTTGCTTTTGCTTTGTTTCCACAATGGTTGTGGGTTTCAGGTTTCAAACGAGTGCTGGATAGCGAGATGAGTAGCGGCCCGTTGGATTTATGTTAGCAACCTGTATGAACCAGACTGTTAACTGCTATTACAGTATTTATATTATATTTAAATAATATTTTTCAGTTTAGATTTGACATGTATAATAATTGTATAAAATGAACTTTATTTTATAAGTTAGACTTAGTTAAGCCTTGCGGATGCCTGCTGCATCCGCGGCGGGCACTCCGTCATGCACCGTCCAGTTACGGTATTCGACGGGGTGTCACAAAACATGTACGGATGTAAAGTCTGTTAATTGCACATATATATTCTAAAGGAAATGTCAATATGCGATCAATGCAAAAATTACCTGCTGAGGGATATAAAAACGGGATGGACTTGTTCAAACTACAGAGTAAATTAATGGAGAATAGTCTATGCAATAAAAGTATGAAACTTGAAGAGAGAGAACAATGCAACAACATAAGAAATTAAGATACGTTTTGCCACACCTGCTGTAGTTATTATATATATATATATATAATTATATATAGACATAGAGATAATTAATAGTCTTATTCCCTATTCCATTGGCAATATGGCGCAAGAAAACATGTATCACGTTGAATAAGTCTTATTTCGAATAAGGCTTATTCGGAACGAAACCAAACGCATCCGGAATAAGCCTTATTCCGAATAATGGCTTATTCAACCCCTAATTCTAATTCTACCGTATTGATGGAATTAGAATAAGGGGTTGAATAAGTCCTTATTCGGAATAAGACTTATTCCGGATGCGTTTGGTTTCATTCCGAATAAGCCTTATTCGGAATAAGGCTTATTCATTAATCATACCAAACACACCCATAATAGCGGTACTGATTCTGATCTTCATCATAGGTTTCAGCATTATATGCTGTAGCTGTTTATACGCTACAGACCATAAAAACAGGCCTAAGCGCCGTGGAGGGACGCCCGATATGGCGATTGCGGTGCAGGGAGTGGTGGAGGTTGTGGTCGAGGTAGCGGTGGATGCGATGGCTGGCGGAGGCGGTGGTGGTTGTGATGGCGGCGGCGGGAGCGGCGTATGAGATACATTTTATTGTTGTTGTTGTTGCTGATACAAGTCTTGATCCTGTGAGTCACTACTCCAAATTACTTTAGTCATAGGAAATTGTATAGTTTCCGTATATAGTTGAATATATACTGCTCGATAGAAGATTTATCATCATTATTATTTTTTTTTGTTCTATGTGTTCAATGGTTATTTAATATTTCAATTAACTGCATGGAGTGGCTGTTCTTATAATATAATTGTTTTGGGTGTTGGGAGATTTGAAAAATAAATATTTTGTTATCAATATATCAGAAATAATTTTTTTTCCTTAGGGTTGTTTGATTAGAGATTAAATGTCTGCGTCGGTAAGAATATATATGAAGAGGAAAATTGTGCTGGACAGAATTAAAACAACTGTGTAAAAACCAATATAAAATTATATACGGACATAACATTATAAAATATAATATCAAATATAGATTATATGTATATTCCAAATGTCCAATTTTGAAATTAAATTATTTATGTGCATGGTATTATAATATATATAATTTTTTATATTGTGAAGAAAGTTAATTTGTAGCATCGCAATTTGAAGCTTATTTTAATTTTCTGAAGTGACCAGTTCTGAACACTTAAATGAAATATAGTATATCATCATGGGGATAAAAGTTTAATTCGTGGACAACGAATTAAATTTGCAACTTTACAGTTTTTCCATTAAATAGATGAAAGATATACTCCATTACACTATGCAGAGAGCAGAGAGGGATCAGGGATGTGTCAAACGACAGTCCAAGACTTGATGATCTTAAATAAAAAAGAATCTAAAGCATTCATATCGGTTGATCTATGTAACGCGCCATATTTGATCTAAATTGACCCAAATCTTGTAACGACTAATTTAATTAAGTGAAAGATGCCCACAGATATCACATTCGAGGACATTGTTTAATTAAGTGAATTTTCTTGATTTATATAGCGGAGTAAAAAGTAGATAAGAATGTATGATAAATATAATTTTTTTAATAATTCTGTCTCTATGTTAAAATGTAGACAACTAACATAAATTAATGTATGATTTACTATAATTATTTGATATGTATTTTATTATTATAGGTTGATACTTGGAACTATTTTAAATTTGTTCAAAATCAGAATTATTTTAAATTTGTTATTTATTTATTTTTTTGTCTCCATAGAAAGATAAAGAGTTTGTATCGTGTTATGTGTGTGTTTCATAGAAGGATAAAGAGTTTGTTCTTTATTTACTTATTTTTGCAACAACAAAATGTTGCAATTTTACCACATCTTTGGAACAAAATGTTGCTAATAGATCGAGTCCACATTGAGGGCATAAAAGTTAGACACATTCAAAATCTCCTCATGTTGGTCCTGAAATTTTTTTTTAAACAATGTTGGTCCTGAAATTAAATGGAACAAGCCGATCGAATTAATTTTCAAAATCTGTAGTGTCCATGAGCTTATTGAATCAACCAACGAGCCACGTACCTCCGGTACATCAATCAATTGGAGACAACTACCTTCTATTTACTCCCCTTTGGGTGCGTTTGGATGAAAGAAGAAGAAGAGGAAGAAGAAAGATGGGAAGAAAAAAAATTATAAACAATTCAAACTCTTCACAAAGTTACACACTTCCCAATACTTCTTCCTATTTCTTCCCTTCTTCCCACACCTATCCAAACGCACCCTTTAGTACTAAATTACGGGCTCCGTTTGGATTGCTTAGGAATAAGAGAAATAAGATGAATAATATTGAAAGTTATGTGACTTTGTGAAGAGTTTAGGTGGTTAGAAATAAATTTATGCCTAAAAAGATGCTATTTTCTTATTCCTAGCACCATCCAAACGGAGCCTAATAATCGATCTAATGCTCTGCACCAGTTCTCTTCTTCACTGGAGAGGTCAAGCCCTTGCCTCCAAATAAATTTGAACTTTCACATTAATATCGGGGTTAGATCAAACTAACTCCTTTGTCTAATTCAAAACAAAAAATAATAATAATAAAATAACTATTTCTTTGCTGATTACGCGTGCATTGATCCTTCTATGCTGGCACAATTTCTAAGACTAATCTCACGAAACAGCTCCTTCTAGAGAGTTTACTAATAGTTATACAGTGTTGCCTTGGGAGACGACTCTTCTTAATTGACGTCGAAACTGTCTCATAATTCATATATAATTTCGGACGCCATATGCTAAATTGAATTAAGACGAGTCATCTGATCTCGCAAGTCGACGCTGTAATTATTAGAAAACGTCTGATAAGTAGATTTGAATTTTTTTTAGTGGGTCATAATGTACTATCTCATCAATATATAACAGTTTTGAGTTTGTCGATGCTTCCAAAAACATAATTGATTTCACGACATTGTCGGTTGTAAGCAATTGTCGATAATTTGAATTGAGATGCAATTTTTCACTTAAAAGTTTAAAGCTATGAATTTGATGTGAAACATAACGAAACTTCACAGCAAAAAGAGGATTTGACACAATGAATATAAGGCATTGTTGAATTCTCCAAACACTTGATTTCTCTGTAAGTCTCCACTGAATGCACCATGAGGAGTTTGTTAATTACAAAGGTTTAGAAGAAGCAGGACGGAGCTAGGAATTTCATTTGAGGGGGCGAAATTCATACGTAAAAGAAAAAAAATAAAATAACATAAGAAAATAATTTAAAAATAAAAATTAATATTAAAAATATTATTACCAATTAAATAAGAAACAATTTTTTTCGCGAACTGTTCATCTTAAGATGAAAGAATACATTATGGTTCCCAAAAATTATATTAGAGATAAATGGATGATTTTGTTTTTTGTTGTTTGCGTAAACTGTCTTTAAGTGAATAGTATTTTTTATCATTTTTGAAGAAATTATTATGATACATTGATACTATAGTTGTAGCAGTACATGGAATTTCATCAAATTGCAAAAATATTGAAATAAATTAACAGTATTTTTTAAAAAAAATGAAATTAAGTTCTAAAATCTCATTCTATTTATTTTCTTTCAATCAATATTATAATTCCTATCTCTTAAAACAAATAATTAAAACTTATTTGTCTATAAAAAATTGTATTGAAAAAATATTTGAATTGTGAAATTAATTAGCATACTATGGACCTAGAGTGAGAGTGAGACAATACCTCAATATTCCAATTGAATCCAAAAAAAAAAAAAAAAGAAACTATGGACCTAGAGTGAGAGTGAGTCAGGATTGATTGGGCTTTCATTTTAATTGGAGGGGCAAAAAAAATTTTTCCAAAGAGATTTCTTTCAAACAACTAAATTAGTGCATAAATATATTATAAAAGTTCAAACCACATGGGTCAATTGTCCAACGCAGCCAGGTGCTCCCTCCGCCCCTGAGAAGAAGCTTAACCGAATTATTAGATTGATAGATCAGAAGATACCAAAAAGAAAAGAAAAGAAAAATGAAAAAACCTAGTACACCAGTGCCTTCGACCCTTATCGTGACGTGACTGACTATAGATCGTGAGAGTTTAGTATTGACATATTCTGTGTAGGGATGTTACTATCACTAGAAAAAAAAAAGTGAACAAATGTTGTTACATCACTCGTAAGTCGTAACTGTCAGCAGAATTGTCTGGTATATAGTCAGGTATATTGTCTGGAATTGTCTGGTATATTATCTGGTATTTCTTGTTCTGCTTGCACAAGATATAATTCTAACACAAGAACAACGGTTAAGAATGGTTGCCGACTTGAAGTGCCATTTATCCAGCAATAGATATTGCACATCTTTTTTTTGAATAAATTTTTGCATATAAAATAGGGGAGAGATTGCATGTCAAATGCCACAACTTCTCTGCTCTGATTCAAAACTTGTGTACCGTTCCTTCAAATGATCAGAGATCTACCATCATTACCAGGAAAATTTGGATAGGATGGCTTGAACGGAATGAGAGGATTTTTAGAAATGATAAATATACTTTGGTGCATAAACATTTCTATGTACCGCGGACCTTTTTAGAGATATTTTTGTAAATTAACAAATCTAATTTAAACAATCTAATCTATATATTAAAATCTCATAAAAAAAATCCAATTTTACAAATTTTGAGATTTTATTACTATTTTTTTCGATTTTTTTAAAACCTGCCATTTTTGGAATGTTGTAAATAGTGGTTTGTTTCCAAAAATGGCAGGTTTTAAAAATTTAAAAAAAAATAGTAATAAAATCTAAAAAAATTGTATAATTTGGTATGCTATGAGATATCAATATGTAAATTAAATTGGTTAAATTAGATTTGTTAATTTATAAAAATACCTCCGAAAAAATTCGCAGTGCATAGAAAATCCAATGCACTATGGTGCATATTAAACTTTCCGAATATACTCACCTTGTTTTTGGGTAATTGATTCGAACACTCCCTGGTGTAGCCAGAACATCCCTATTTTGTCAAAATGATAAATATACCATGTTCATCCGAACACTCTGCTTCAATTTGAACTTCCAGTTCCTCTCCTCCCTCATTCTGAACTCTCCGGGAGAAATGCCATGGAGACTCAGCTATAACAGGAACGCTCTTCCTCCGGGACCTATACAAAGATTGGGATGGCCTCTCAGTTCGAGAGGTAGGACGACAGTGTGGGTTGTCCTCGACCTTAGATCCCACCTGAACCAGATGATGCCGCCTTGTCACTCTATCAGAGAACACAAACGGGGAGGTATGTGAACTAATCCCTGATTTGTTACCTGTTCGCTTTTATTTGAAGGTTTATGGATTTACATCTAGCAATGAAAATTGCATGTCTAGCATGACAAGTAAGGCAAAATATATTAAGATTTAAAAACATTAGAAAAAGTTTTAAACAGGGAAGGTAAATGCGCAATCAGTTTTGTACACAACATGATTTTGGGAAAAAAAAAAAAGCTGTCGGAGTTTTAACCTGTGGAATTTTCTATTTAACCCAATTTTAAGAGGGCAGTTTCGTTATTGTGATGAAATGACTTACAATAAATCCAAAAACGATTAAAATACACAAATGATACTCCGAATTGCATTATTTGCATTTTCTATGCGTAATTATCATGTATAATCTTGTCTTTTCAAATAAATAAGATATGAATCATATTCTAGACAGTATAAAGAGTTTAAAAGTAAATTATTATGATGAAATGACTGAGAATTAATCCAGAAACGATTGAAATGCTCAAATTATACTCAGAATTGCAATATTTGCAATTTATATGCGTATATACCATGTATAATCCAATATCTTCGAATAAACAAGATATGAATCTTATTCTGGACAGTATAAAGATTTTAAATGTAGATTATTGCGATGAAATGACTTAGAATGAATCCAGAAACTATAGAAATGCTTAAACGATACTCAGAATTGCATTATTTGCACTCTATATGCGTAATTACCATGTATAATCCAATCTTTCAAATAAATAACATATGAATCATATTCTAGACAATATAAATAGTTTATATGTACATTATTATGATCAAATAATTTAGAATGAATCCAGAAAATTGAAATTCTCAAACGATTCTCAGAATTGCATTATTTAAAATTATACACGTAATTACCATCTATAATCCAATATTTTTGAATAAATAGCATATAAATAATATTCTAAATATTATAAAGAGTTTAAATGTAGATTATTGTGATGAAATGACTCAGAATGAATCTAGAAACGGTTGAAATGCTCAAACGATAATAAGAATTTCACATAATTACGATGTATAATTCTATCTTTCTGAATAAATAACATTTGAATCATATTCTAGACAATATAAAAAGTTTAAATGTAGATTATTATATCAAAAGACTTAGAATGAATTCAGAAACGTTTGAAATGATCAAACGATGCTCAGAATTGTATTATTTGCATTTTATATGCGTAATTACCATGTATAATCCAATATTTCGAATAAATAATGTATGTATTCTAGACATAATAAATAGTTTAAATGTACGTTATTGAGATCAAATGACTTTAAATTAATCCAAAAACGATTGAAATGCTCAAACGGTGCTCAGAATTGCATTATTTGCACTTTATATGCGTAATTACCATGTATATTCCATTTTTTAGAATAAATAATATATGGATTATATTATAGAGAGTATAAAGAGTTTGAATGTAGATTATTGAGATCAAATTACTTTGAATTAATTCAGAAACGATTGAAATGCTCAAACGATGCTCAGAATTGCATTATTTGCAATTTATATGCGTAAGTACCATGTATAAACCAATCTTTCTAAAACAATAACAAATGAATCATATTCTAGATAGTATATAGAGTTTTAATGTAGATTATTGTGATGAAATGACTCAGAATGAATCTAGAAATGAATGAAATACTCAAACGATGCTAAAAATTTCATATAATTACGATGTATAATTCTATCTTTCTGAATAAATAACATATGAATCATATTGTAGACAATATAAAAAGTTTAAATGTAGATTATTATAATCAAAAGACTTAGAATGAATCCAGAAACGTTTGAAATGCTCAAACAATGCACAGAATTGTATCATTTGCACTTTATATGCTTAATTACCATGTATAATCCAATCTTTTTGAATATATAACATTTGAATGGTATTCTAGACAGTATAAAGATTTTAAATGTAGATTATTATGATGAAATGACTTAGAATGTATCCAGAAACGATTGAATTGCACTTTATGTGCATTATTTACAATTTATATGCGTAATTACCATGTATAATCCAATTGTTTCAAATAAATAACATATGAATGGTAATCTAGACAGTATAAAGAGTTTAAAGGTATATTATTTTGATCAAATGACTTAGAATGAATCGGGAAACGATCGAAATGCTCTAACGATGCTCAGAATTGCATTATTTGAACTTTATGTACGAAATTACCATGTATAATCTAATATTTTTGAATAAATAACATATGAATCACATTCTTGACAATATAATGAGTTTCAATATAGATTATTGTGATGAAATGACTTAGAATGAATCCACAAATGATTGAAATGCTCAAGTGATGCTTAGAATTGCTTTATTTGCACTTTTTGTGCATTATTTGCTCTTTATATGCGTAATTACAATGTATAATCCAATCATTTTGACTAAAAAACATATGAATCATATTCTAGAGAGTATAAAGAATTTAGATATAGATTATTGTGATGAAATTACTTATAATGAATTCAGAAACGATTGAAATGCACAGATGATGTTCAGAATTGCATTATTTACACTTTGCGTGCATCATTTGCATTTTGTATGCTTAATTACCATGTATAATCTAATCTTTTTGAATAAATAACATATGAATCGTATTCAAGACTGTATTAAGAGTTTAAATGTAAAATATTCTGATGAAATAACTTATAATGAATCCCGAAACTTTTGAAATGCACAAAGGATGCTGAAAATTGTCATTTCATCATTTGCACTTTATATGCTTAATTACCATGTATAATCCAATCTTTTTGAATAAATAACTTATGAATCGTATTTTAGATAGTATAATGAGTTTAAATCTAAATTATTGTGATGAAATGACTTAGAATGAATCCAGAAACGATTGAATCGCTCAAAAGATGCTCAGAATTACATTTGTACAATTTATATTCGTAATTACCATGTATAATCCAATATTTTATAATAAATAACATATGAATTATATTCTAAACAGTATAAAGAGTTTAAATGTAGATTACAGTGATAAAATGACTTAGAATGAATCCAGAAACGATTGAAATTCACAAATTATGGTCAAAATTGCATTAATTGCACTTTTTGTGCATCATTTCCACTTTATATGCTTAATTATCATATATAATCTAATCTTTTTAAATAAATAAAATTTGAATCGTATTTTAGAATGTATAAAGAGTTTGAATGTAGATTATTGTGATGAAATGACTTAGAATGAATTCAGAAACGATTAAAATGCTCAAATGATTCTTAAAATTGCATTATTTGCACTTTCTGTGCATTATTTGCACTTTATATGCATAATTACCATGTATAATCAAATTTTTTTGAATAAATAACGCATGAATCATATTATTGAGAGTATAAAGAGTTTAAATATAGATTATTCAGATCAAATTACTTAGAATTAATTCAGAAACGATTGAAATGCTCAAACAACACTCAGAATTGCATTATATGCACTTTATATGCGTAATTATGATGTATACTCCAATCTTTTTGACTAAATAACATATGAATCATATTCTGGACAGCATAAATTGTTTAAATGTAGATTATTGAGATCAAATTACTTTGAATTAATTCAGAAAAGATTGAAATGCTCAAACAACACTCAGAATTGCATTATATGCACTTTATATGCGTAATTATCATGTATAATCCAATCTTTTTGGCTAAATAACATATAAATCATATTCTGGACAGCATAAAGAGTTTAAATGTAGATTATTGTAACCAAATGACTTAGAATGAATGCAGAAAATAATGAAATACTCAAACGATGTATAATCAAATTCTTTGCACTTTATATGTGTAATTACCATGTATAATCAATTCATTTTGAATAAATAACATAGGAATCTTATTTTACACAGTATGAAGAGTTTAAAAGTATGTTGTTGTCATAAAATGACTTAGAATTAATTCTGAAACGATTAAAATGTCCAAACGATGCACAGAATTGCATTACATGCACTTTATACACGTAATTGCCATGTACAATCCATCCTTTTGGAATAAATAACATATGGGTTATATTATAGAGAGTATAAAGAGTTTGAATGTAGATTATTGAGATCAAATTACTTTGAATTAATTCAGAAACGATTGAAATGCTCAAACGATGCTCAGAATTGCATTATTTGCAATTTATATGCGTAATGACCATGTATAAACCAATCTTTCTAAAACAATAACTTATGAATCATATTCTTGGTAGTATATAGAGTTTTAATGTAGATTATTGTGATGAAATGACTCAGAATGAATCTAGAAATGAATGAAATGCTAAAACGATGCTAAAAATTTCATATAATTACGATGTATAATTCTATCTTTCTGAATAAATAACATATGAATCATATTGTAGACAATATAAAAAGTTTAAATGTAGATTATTATAATCAAAAGACTTAGAATGAATCCAGAAACGTTTGAAATGCTCAAACGATGCACAGAAATGTATCATTTGCACTTTATATGCTTAATTACCATGTACAATCCAATCTTTTTGAATATATAACATTGGAATGGTATTCTAGACAGTATAAAGATTTTAAATGTAGATTATTATGATGAAATGACTTAGAATGTATCCAGAAACGAATGAATTGCACTTTATGTACATTATTTACAATTTATATGCGTAATTACCATGTATAATCCAATTGTTTCAAATAAAAACATATGAATGGTAATCTAGACAGTATAAAGAGTTTAGAGGTATATTATTTTGATCAAATGACTTAGAATGAATCGGGAAACGATCGAAATGCTCTAACGATGCTCAGAATTGCATTATTTGAACTTTATGTACGAAATTACCATGTATAATCTGATCTTTTTGAATAAATAACATATGAATCACATTCTTGACAATATAATGAGTTTAAATATAGATTATTGTGATGAAATGACTTAGAATGAATCCACAAATGATTGAAATGCTCAAGTGATGCTTAGAATTGCTTTATTTGCACTTTTTGTGCAATATTTGCTCTTTATATGCGTAATTACAATGTATAATCCAATCTTTTTGACTAAAAAACATATGAATCGTATTCTAGGTAGTATAAAGAGTTTAGATATAGATTATTGTGATGAAATTACTTATAATGAATTCAGAAACGATTGAAATGCACAAATAATGATTTACACTTTGCGTGCATCATTTGCATTTTGTATGCTTAATTACCATGTATAATCTAATCTTTTTGAATAAATAACATATGAATCGTATTCCAGACTGTATTAAGAGTTTAAATGTAAAATATTCTGATGAAATAACTTATAATGAATACCGAAAACTTTTGAAATGCACAAAGGATGCTGAAAATTGTCATTTCATCATTTGCACTTTATATGCTTAATTACCATGTATAATCCAATCTTTTATAATAAATAACTTATGAATCGTATTTTAGATAGTATAATGAGTTTAAATCTAAATTATTGTGATGAAATGACTTAGAATGAATCCAGAAACGATTGAATCGCTCAAAAGATGCTCAGAATTACATTTGTACAATTTATATTCGTAATTACCATGTATAATCCAATATTTTATAATAAATAACATATGAATTATATTCTAAACAGTATAAAGATTTTAAATGTAGATTACAGTGATAAAATGACTTAGAATGAATCCAGAAACGATTGAAATTCACAAATTATGGTCAAATTGCATTAATTGCACTTTTTGTGCATCATTTCCACTTTATATGCTTAATTATCATATATAATCTAATCTTTTTTAATAAATAAAATTTGAATCGTATTTTAGATTGTATAAAGAGTTTGAATGTAGATTATTGTGATGAAATGACTTAGAATGAATTCAGAAACTATTAAAATGCTCAAATGATTCTCAAAATTGCATTATTTGCACTTTCTGTGCATTATTTGCACTTTATATGCGTAATTACCATGTATAATCAAATTTTTTTTAATAAATAACACATGAATCATATTATTGAGAGTATAAAGAGTTTAAATATAGATTATTCAGATCAAATTACTTAGAATTAATTCAGAAACGATTGAAATGCTCAAACAACACTCAGAATTGCATTATATGCACTTTATATGCGTAATTATGATGTATACTCCAATCGTTTTGACTAAATAAGATATGAATCATATTCTGGACAGCATAACGAGTTTAAATGTAGATTATTGAGATCAAATTACTTTGAATTATTTCAGAAAAGATTGAAATGCTCAAACAACACTCAGAATTGCATTATATGCACTTTATATGCGTAATTATCATGTATAATCCAATCTTTTTGGCTAAATAACATATAAATCATATTCTGGACAGCATAAAGAGTTTAAATGTAGATTATTGTAACCAAATGACTTAGAATGAATGCAGAAAATAATGAAATACTCAAACGATGTATAATCAAATTCTTTGCACTTTATATGTGTAATTACCATGTATAATCAATTCATTTTGAATAAATAACATAGGAATCTTATTTTACACAGTATGAAGAGTTTAAAAGTATGCTGTTGTCATAAAATGACTTAGAATTAATTCTGAAACGATTAAAATGTCCAAACGATGCACAGAATTGCATTACATGCACTTTATACACGTAATTACCATGTAAAATCCATCCTTTTGGAATAAATAACATACGGATTATATTATAGAGAGTATAAAGAGTTTGAATGTAGATTATTGAGATCAAATTACTTTGAATTAATTCAGAAACGATTGAAATGCTCAAACGATGCTCAGAATTGCATTATTTGCAATTTATATGCGTAATTATCATGTATAAACCAATCTTTCTAAAACAATAACATATGAATCATATTCTAGGTAGTATATAGAGTTTTAATGTAGATTATTGTGATGAAATGACTCAGAATGAATTTTGAAATGAATGAAATACTCAAACGATGCTAAAAATTTCATATAATTACGATGTATAATTCTATCTTTCTGAATAAATAACATATGAATCATATTGTAGACAATATAAAAAGTTTAAATGTAGATTATTATAATCAAAAGACTTAGAATGAATCCAGAAATGTTTGAAATGCTCAAACGATGCACAGAATTGTATCATTTGCACTTTATATGCTTAATTACCATGTACAATCCAATCTTTTTGAATATATAACATTGGAATGGTATTCTAGACAGTATAAAGATTTTAAATGTAGATTATTATGATGAAATGACTTAGAATGTATCCAGAAACAATTGAATTGCACTTTATGTGCATTATTTACAATTTATATGCGTAATTACCATGTATAATCCAATTGTTTCAAATAAATAACATATGAATGGTAATCTAGACAGTATAAAGAGTTTAAAGGTATATTATTTTGATCAAATGACTTAGAATGAATCGGGAAACGATCGAAATGCTCTAACGATGCTCAGAATTGCATTATTTGAACTTTATGTACGAAATTACCATGTATAATCTAATCTTTTTGAATAAATAACATATGAATCAAATTCTTGACAATATAATGAGTTTAAATATAGATTATTGTGATGAAATGACTTAGAATGAATCCACAAATGATTGAAATGCTCAAGTGATGCTTAGAATTTCCTTATATTGCACTTTTTGTGCAATATTTGCTCTTTATATGCGTAATTACAATGTATAATCCAATCTTTTTGACTAAAAAACATATGAATCGTATTCTAGATAGTATAAAGAGTTTAGATATAGATTATTGTGATGAAATTACTTATAATGAATTCAGAAACGATTGAAATGCACAGATGATGTTCAGAATTGCATTATTTACACTTTGCGTGCATCATTTGCATTTTGTATGCTTAATTACCATGTATAATATAATCTTTTTGAATAAATAACATATGAATCGTATTCCAGACTGTATTAAGAGTTTAAATGTAAAATATTCTGATGAAATAACTTATAATGAATCCCGAAACTTTTGAAATGCACAAAGGATGCTGAAAATTGTCATTTCATCATACCATGTATAATCCAATCTTTTATAATAAATAACTTATGAATCGTATTTTAGATAGTATAATGAGTTTAAATCTAAATTATTGTGATGAAATGACTTAGAATGAATCCAGAAACGATTGAATCGCTCAAAAGATGCTCAGAATTACATTTGTACAATTTATATTCGTAATTACCATGTATAATCCAATATTTTATAATAAATAACATATGAATTATATTCTAAATAGTATAAAGAGTTTAAATGTAGATTACAGTGATAAAATGACTTAGAATGAATCCAGAAACGATTGAAATTCACAAATTATGGTCAAATTGCATTAATTGCACTTTTTGTGCATCATTTCCACTTTATATGCTTAATTATCATATATAATCTAATCTTTTTTAATAAATAAAATTTGAATCGTATTTTAGATTGTATAAAGAGTTTGAATGTAGATTATTGTGATGAAATGACTTAGAATGAATTCAGAAACGATTAAAATGCTCAAATGATTCTCAAAATTGCATTATTTGCACTTTCTGTTCATTATTTGCGCTTTATATGCGTAATTACCATGTATAATCAAATTTTTTTGAATAAATAACACATGAATCATATTATTGAGAGTATAAAGAGTTTAAATATAGATTATTCAGATCAAATTACTTAGAATTAATTCAGAAACGATTGAAATGCTCAAACAACACTCAGAATTGCATTATATGCACTTTATATGCGTAATTATGATGTATACTCCAATCTTTTTGACTAAATAACATATGAATCATATTCTGGACAGCATAAAGAGTTTAAATGTAGATTATTGAGATCAAATTACTTTGAATTAATTCAGAAAAGGTTGAAATGCTGAAACAACATTCAGAATTGCATTATATGCACTTTATATGCGTAATTATCATGTATAATCCAATCTTTTTGGCTAAATAACATATAAATCATATTCTGGACAGGATAAATAGTTTAAATGTAGATTATTGTAACCAAATGACTTAGAATGAATGCAGAAAATAATGAAATACTCAAACGATGTATAATCAAATTCTTTGCACTTTATATGTGTAATTACCATGTATAATCAATTCATTTTGAATAAATAACATAGGAATCTTATTTTACACAGTATGAAGTGTTTAAAAGTATGTTGTTGTCATAAAATGACTTAGAATTAATTCTGAAACGATTAAAATGTTCAAACGATGCACAGAATTGCATTACATGCACTTTATACACGTAATTACCATGTACAATCCATCCTTTTGGAATAAATAACATATGGATTATATTATAGAGAGTATAAAGAGTTTGAATGTAGATTATTGAGATCAAATTACTTTGAATTAATTCAGAAACGATTGAAATGCTCAAACAACGCTCAAAATTGCATTATATCCACTTTATATGTGATTATCACATATAATCCAATCTTTTTGAATAAGTAACAATATGACATATATATAAATCATATTCTGTACAACATTAAGAGTTGAAATGTGGATTATTGTGATCAAATAACCTAAAATGAATCCATAAATGATTGAAATGCGCAAACAATGCTCAGAATTGCGTTATTTACACTTTATATGCATAATTACCATTTATAATCCAATATATTTTGAACAAATAACATATGAATCATATTCTTGACAATATAAAGAGTTTAAATGTAGATTATTATGATCAAATGATTGCATTATTTGCACTTTATATACTAAATTACCATGTATAATCAAATCTTTTTTTAATAATTAACATATGAACCATATTCTAGAGAGTATAAAGAGTTTAAATGTAGATTATTGTGATGAAATGACTTAGAATGAATCCAGAAATGATTGAAATGATCAAATGATGATCAGAATTGCATTATTTGCACTTTATATGCGTAATTACCTTGTATAATCCAATCTTTCTGAATAAATAACTGATGAATTATATTCTAGATAGTATATGGAGTTCAAATGTAGATTATTGAGATCAAAGGACTTAGAATAAATCCAGAAAAGATTGAAATGCTCAAATGATGCACAGAATTGCATTGTTTGCACTTTATTTGCGTAATTACCACGTGTTATCCAATCTTTCTGAATAAATAACATATGAATCATATTCTTGACTTTGAATGAATCTAGAAATGATTGAAATGCTCAAAAGATGTTCAAAAGTGCATTATTTGAACTTTATATGCGTAATTACCATGTAAAATCCAATATTATTTAATAAATAAAATATAAATCATATTCTAAACAGTATAAAGAGTTTAAATTTAGACTATTGTGATCAAATGACTTAGAAGGAATCCAGAATATATATAAATGCTCAAACGATGCTCAGAATTGCATTATTTACAGTTTATATGCGTAGTTACCATGAATAATCCAATATTTTTGAATAATTAAAATATATATGAATTATATTCTAGAGAGAATAAAGAGTTGAAATGTTGATTATTGTGATAAAATAACTTAGAATGAATCCAGAAATGATTGAAATGCTCAAACGATGCTCAGAATTACTTTATTTGCACTTTATATGAGTAATTACCATGCATAATTCAATCTTTTTGAACAAATAACATATGAATCATATTCTTGACAACATATAAGAGTTTAATGTAGATTATTGTGATCAAATAACTTAGAATGAATTGAGAAACGATCGAAATGCTCTAATGATGCTCAGAATTACATTATTTGCACTTTATATACGAAATTACCATGTATAATCCAATATTTTTTTTAATAAATAATCATATAATTCATATTATCAACAGTATAAAGAGTTCAAATATAGATTATTGTGATCAATTTACTTAGAATGAATCCAGAAACGATGGAAATGATCAAACGATAATCAGAATTGCATTATTTGCACTTTATATGCGTAATTACCATGTATAATCCAATTTTTTTGAATAAATAACACATTAGTTTTTACCTGTGGAATTTACTCTTTAACCCAATTTTTAGAGGGCACTTGCGTTATTGTGATGATTTACTTAGAATGAATCCAAAAATATTGAAATGCACAAATGATACTCCGATTGTATTATTTGCATTTTCTATGCGTATCATGTATAATCCAGTCTTTTTAAATAAATAAGATATGAATCAAATTCCAGTATAAAGAGTTTAAATGTAGATTATTGTGATGAAATGACTGAGAATTAATCCAGAAACGATTGAAATGCTCAAATTATACTCAGAATTGCAATATTTGCAATTTATATGCGTATATACCATTTATAATCCAATCTCTTCGAATAAACAATATATGAATCTTATTCTGGACAGTATAAAGAATTTAAATGTAGATTATTGCGATGAAATGACTTAGAATGAATCCAGAAACTATAGAAATGCTCAAACGATACTTAGATTGCATTATTTGCACTTTATATGCGTAATTACCATGTATAATCCAATCTTTTTGAATAAATAACATATGAATCATATTCTAGACAGTATAAAGAGTATAAATGTACATTATTATGATCAAATGATTTAGAATGAATCCAGAAAAATTGAAATCCTCAAACGATTCTCAGAAATGCATTATTTGCAATTATACACGTAATTACCATGTATAATCCAAACTTTTTGAATAAATAACATATGAATAATATTATAAATATTATAAAGGGTTTGAATGTAGATTATTGTGATGAAATGACTCATAATGAATCTAGAAACGATTGAAATGCTCAAACGATGCTCAGAATTTCATAAAATTGCGATGTACAATTCTATATTTCTGAATGAATAACATATGAATCATATTCTAGACAATATAAAAGTTTAAATGTAGATTATTATAATCAAATGACTTAGAATGGATCCAGAAACGTTTGAAATGATAAAATGACGCTCAGAATTGTATTATTTGCATTTTATATGCGTAATTACCATGTATAATCCAATATTTCGAATAAATAATGTATGAATCATATTCTAGACATAATAAATAGTTTAAATGTACGTTATTGAGATCAAATGACTTTAAATTAATCCAGAAACATTTGAAATGCTCAAACGATACTCAAAATTGCATTATTTGCAATTTATATGCGTAATTGCCATGTATAAACCAATCTTTCTAAAACAATAACATATGAATCATATTCTAGATAGTATATAGAGTTTTAATGTAGATTATTGTGATGAAATGACTCAGAATGAATCTAGAAATGAATGAAATACTCAAACGATGCTAAAAATTTCATATAATTACGATGTATAATTCTATCTTTCTGAATAAATAACATATGAATCATATTGTAGACAATATAAAAAGTTTAAATGTAGATTATTATAATCAAAAGACTTAGAATGAATCCAGAAACGTTTGAAATGCTCAAACGATGCACAGAATTGTATCATTTGCACTTTATATGCTTAATTACCATGTATAATCCAATCTTTTTGAATATATAACATTTGAATGGTATTATAGACAGTATAAAGATTTTAAATGTAGATTATTATGATGAAATGACTTAGAATGGATCCAAAAACGATTGAAATGCTCAAATGATGCTCAAAATTTCATTATTTACATGACATTATGTCCACTTTATATTCGTAATTTTCATGTATAATCCAATTTTTTTCCCATCATATTCTTGACAGTATAAAAATTTTAATTGTAGATTATTATGATGAAATGACTTAGAATGTATCCAGAGTCGATTCAAATACTTAAATGATGCTCAAAATAGCATTATTTGCACTTCCTGTGCTTTATTTGCACTTTATATTTGAAATTTCCATGTATAATCCAATTTTTTAGAATAAATAACATATTTATCGTATTCTAGATAGTATAAAGACTTTAAATGTAGATTATTATAATGAAATGACTTAGAATGGATTCGAAAATGATTGAAATGCTCAAATGATGCTCAGAATTTCATTATTTGCAGTTGCTGTGCATTATTTGCACTTTATTCCAAATTTCCATGTATAAAGATTTTAAATGTAGATTATTTTGATAAAATGACTTAGAATTACTCCAGAAACGATTGAAATGCTCAATTGATACTCAGAATTTTATTATTTACACTTCTTGTGCATTATTTCCAATTTATATTCGTAATTTCCAGGTACAATCCAATTTTTTTGAATAAATAACATATATTTCGTATTCTAGACAGTATCAAGAGTTTAAATGTAGATTATTCTGATGAAATGACTTATAATGAATTCAGAAACGATTGAAATGCTCAAATGATGCTCAAAATTGAACTATTTGCACTTTCTGTGCATCATTTGCACTTTATATGCTTAATTTCCATGTATAATCTAATTTTTTTGAATAAATAACATATGAATGGTATTCTAGACAGTATAAAGACTTTAAATGTAGATTATTATGATGAAATGACTTAGAATGGATCTAGAAATGATTGAAATGCTCAATTAATGATCGGAATTTAATTATTTGCACTTCATGTGTGTTATTTGCACATTATATTCGAAATTTCCATCCATTCTTTTCGAATAAATAACATATGAATCGTATTCTAGACTGTATAAAGACTTTAAATGTAGATTATTACGATGAAATAACCTAGAATGAATCTGGAAACAATTGAAATACTCAAATGATGCTCAGAATAGTATTATTTGGACTCTCTGTGCATTGTTTGCACTTTATATGCTTAATTATCAGGTATAATTCAATCTTTTTTAATAAATAACATATGAATCCTATTCAAGACAGTATCAAGATTTTAAATGAAGATTATTGTGATGAAATGACTTATAATTAATACAGAAACGATTGAAATGCTTAATTAATGCTCAAAATTGAATTATTTGCACTTTCTGTACATCATTTCACTTTATATGCTTAATTACCATGTATAATTCAATCTTTTTTAATAAATAACTTATGAATTGTATTCAAAACAGTATAAAGAGTTTAAATGTATATTATTACGATGAAATGACTTAGAATGAATCCAAAAACTATTAAAATACACTAATGATGCTCAGAATTTCTTTATTTTCACTTTCTGTGCATTATTTACAGTTTATATGCGTAATTACGATGTATAATCTAATCTTTTTCATTAAATAACATATGAATCGTATTCTAGATAGTATAAAGAGTTTAAACATAGATTATTGTGATTAAATTTCTTAGAATGAATCCAGAAATGATTGAAATGCACAAATGATGTTCTAAATTGCATTATTTACACTTTCTTGGCATCATTTGCACTTTATGTGCTTAATTACCATGTATAATCCAGTCTTTTGAATAAATAACATATGAATCGTATTCTAGGCTGTATAAACAGTTCAAATGTAGATTATTGTGATGAAATGACCTAGAATGAATCCAGAAATGATTGAAATGCTCAAATGATGCTCAGAATTGCATTATTTGCACCTTATATGCATAATTCCCATGTATAATCCAATATGTTTAAATAAATAACATATGAATCGTAATCTAGTCAGTATCAAGAGTTTAAT
Organism: Rhynchospora pubera; assembly: GCA_028095005.1. Classification (NCBI taxonomy): domain Eukaryota; kingdom Viridiplantae; phylum Streptophyta; class Magnoliopsida; order Poales; family Cyperaceae; genus Rhynchospora; species Rhynchospora pubera. The sequence continues at coordinate 74,060,680 of CM051462.1, forward strand.
AGTAGATTATTGTGATCAAATGACTTAGAACGAATCGAGAAACGATTGAAATACTCTAACGATGCTCATAATTGCATTATTCGAACTTTATATATGTAATTACCAAGTATAATCCAATATTTTTGAATAAATAACATACGAATTATATTCATGACAATATAATTAGTTTAAATGTAGATTATTGTGTTGAAATTGCTTAGAATGAATCCAGAAACGATTGAAATGCCCAAAGGATGCTTAGAATTGCATATTTACACTTTCTGTGCATTATTTGCACTTTATATTCGTAATTACCATGTATAATCCAATCTTTTTGAATAAATTACATATGAATCGAATTATAGATAGTATAAAGAGTTTAAATATAGATTATTGTGATGAAATAACTTAGAATGAATCTAGAAACAATTGAAAATCACAAATGATGCTCAAAATTGTATTATTTGCACTTTATGTGCATGATTTGCACTTTATATGCTTAATTAGCATGTATAATCCAATCTTCTTAAAAAAAATAGCACATGAATCATATTGATAGTATAAAGAGTTGAAATTTAGATTATTGTGAAGAAATGACTTAGAATGAATTCAGAAACAATTGAAATTTTCAAATGATGCTCAGAATTGTATTATTTGCACTTTCTGTGCATTATTTGCACTTTATATGCGTAATTACCATGTATAATCCAATCTTTTTTAAATAAATAACATATGAATCATAATCTAGACAGTATAAAGAGTTTAAAGATATATTATTGTCATGAAATGACTTAGAATGAATCCAGAACGATTGAAATGCTCAAATGATACAGAAAATTGCATTATTTGCAGTTTCTGTGCATCCATTGCACTTTATATGCTTAATTACCATGTATAATCCAATCTTTTTGAGTAAATAACATTTGAATGGTATTCTTGACAGTATAAAAATTTTAAATGTAGATTATTATGATGAAATGACTTATAATAGATCCTGAAACGATTGAAATGCTAAAATTATGTTGAGAACTTTATTATTTGCACTTCCTGTGCATTATTTGTAATTTATATTCTAAATTTCCTTGTATAATCTAATCTTTTTAAATAAATAACATATGAATCGTATTCTAAGCTATATAAACAGTTCAAATGTAGATTATTGTGATTAAATGACCTAGAATGAATACAGAAACAATTGAAATGCTCAAATGATGCTCAGAATAAATTTTTTTGCACTTTATGTGAATTATTTACAATTTATATGCGTAATTACCATGTATAATCCAATCGTTTTGAATAAATAACATATGAATCGTAATCTAGACATTATAAAGAGTTTAAAGGTAGATTATTTTGATCAAATGACTTAGAATGAATCGGAAAACGATCGAAATGCTCTAACAATGCTCAGAATTGCATTATTTGAACTTTATGTAGAAATTACCATGTATAATCAAATCTTTTTGAATAAATAACATATGAATCACATTCTTGACGATATAATGAGTTTAAATATAGATTATTGTTATGGAAGGACTTAGAATGATTTCAGAAATGATTAAAATGCTCAAATGATTATCAAAATTGCATTATTTGCACTTTCTGTACATAATTTGCACTTTATATGCGTAATTACCATGTATAATAAAATCGTTTTGAATAAATAACACATGAATTATATTCTTGAGTGTATAAAGAGTATAAATATAGATTATTGAGATCAAATTACTTTGAATTAATTCAGAAACAATTGAAATGCTCAAACAACACTCAGAATTGAATTATATGCACTTTATATGCGTATTTATCATGTATAATCCAAACTTTTTGACTAAATAACATATGAATCATCTTCTGAACAGCATAAAGAGTTTAAATGTAGATTATTGAGATCAAATTACTTTGAATTAATTCAGAAAAGATTGAAATGCTCAAACAGCACTCAGAATTGCATTATATGCACTTGCATTATATGCGTAATTATCACGTATAATCCAATCTCTTTGACTAAATAACATATGAATCATATTCTGGACAGCACAAAAGAGTTTAAATGTAGATTATTTTAACCAAATGACTTAGAATGAATCCAGAAAATATTGAAATACTCAAACAATGTATAATCAAATTCTTTGCTCTTTATATGCGTAATTACCATGTATAATCAATTCTTTTTTAATACATAAAATAGGAATCTTATTTTACACAGTATGAAGAGTTTAAATGTATATTGTTGTCATAAAATGACTTAGAATTAATTCTGAAACGATTAAAATGTCCAAACGATGCTCAGAATTGCATTATATGCACTTTATATACGTAATTACCATGTAAAATCCTGCTTTTATCCTAACAGAAGGGATCGTAAACGCCATATACAACTCATAAACAGCTACAGAAAAACAAATCAAATTTAATTACACAAATAAAAGGAAGCAACTCTTTAATTCAATAATTAAATTTTTCATTAGTCTCTCATCATTCACAAAATTATACAAAACGTCTCTGCGCTTAATTATATATATATATATATTTTTTTTTTTTTTTGAAACAAGTAGAGCTTTTAGTGCTCTACCACTTTTTCTGCGCTTAATTTGATTTGCAAAATTAAGGCAAATGGCAACATCATGTGTGGCTTGGAGAATCTCTATTTGTTTTGCACTTATATACCATTAATAGTTGTGAAAATTTCCTAAGAACTCCAGATGGTTAATACCTAGCCAATTATCACTAATTGCTATGAAATGTCCTATCAATATTATCATTTAATCATGCTTTTTTTTGTTTTAAAAAAGCGAAAGATAAAACAAATAAAAGTGGCGCCAAACGGGGTTCTGAGTTTTCATCAGATCTCTTGTTTAAGGTAATTACTACTTACCATCCATCTTTATGTCATCCCTGTCATCCACGAGCGCAGCGCACCTCTCATCTAGCGCATCGATCCGATCCGACAGATCTGAGCGCTCGCACCTTCTCTCACCCAGCGTTACCTTCTCTCCCTTCGCTTCCATGCGATCCTAGCGCGCGCACCTCCCTTACCCAGCGATCTGAGTACGCTTCCACTTCCCTCCCTCCGCTCCCAAGTACGGCCTCCCCTCTCTTCTCTTGTTTTCTTCTTGAGTTCCCCTCTCTCTCTTTTGTCCTTCTTTCTTCATTTTTCTTTCCTTTCGTCCCCTTTCCTTTTCCTTATCTTTCTGCTCCCTCTATTTTCCTCTCTATTGATTTTTTTGGTTTCTCACTGGCCCTTCTTTCTTTTATTTTTTCTCTCTCCATTTTATCTCACGTTACATCTGTTCAGTTTTTTGATATAACTGTTCAATATAATTGTCATTCATGTTCAGTTTATTTGCTCACTTTTTACTTTTTGTATGAGTCCGCATTGTTTGTTACATATGTTAAGTTTATTTGATATAATTGTTCATTTTAATTGTTATTTCTGTTCAGTTTATTTGCTCACTTTTACTTTTTGTATGAGTCCATATTTTTGTTACATCTGTTCAGTTTATTTGCTATTTGTTCAATTTAATTGTCATTTCTGTTCAGTTTATTTGCTCACTTTTATTTTTTTGTATGAGTCAACATTGTTTGTTACATCTGTTCAGTTTATTTGATATAACCGTTCAATTAGTTGTTATATTCGTTCATTTTATGTTCACTGTTTATTTTTTATAGGAGTCAGCATGTTTGTGACATATATTCAATTTATTTGTTATAACTGTTCAATTTATTTGTCATTTCTGTTCAGTTTATTTACTCGCTTTTACTTTTTTTGTATGAGTGCACATTGTTTATTACATCTGTTTAGTTTATTTGCTTTTTATGTTCAATTAGTTGTTACATCTGTTCAGTTTATTTGCTTTTTATGTTCAAGTGTGTGGGAGAGGAAGAGAAAATGGATGGCCAGGGAAGGAGGGAGGGAGGGACGGAAGGCAGTGCGAGGGGGTAAGGGTTGCTAGCGAGGAAGGAAGGGGAGGCGAGGGAGGAAGGACGCGTGAGGGAGAAAAGACGCGTGAGGGAGGGGCGTCTCACCCAGGCGCGCGAAAAAAAAGCGAAAACTGAAGGAGAGGGGAGGGTTGGATGATGCGGATGATTTTCCGCTGGATGATGCTTATCAGCTCTGCTTGTTTAACTATTATCACTAAATCCATATGGGCTTGGTCACAGGTTGCAACTTTTCTCTATCTGGGCCGTGCGCTTGTGGCTAGGCCTTCTAACAACTTTGGAAGATGTGTATATATACGACTATATATATGTATATCTATAAGGCTATAAAAGTAGTTTGGTCTACATTTCTCGTCCAAGGACCAAGCTACGCTAATAGCACTCAAAGAGGAAAATACAGGTTACAGCTGGTTTTTGTCATTTTGTGGATATATTGTGCAATTACTTAGATGAAGATCAAGAGTTAAAATACTTAGAACGGTGTTATTTATTTATTTATTGTTGAAGATATTATTAAAATATTATTATTTTAAATATTAGTTTATGTTTGGATGGTAATTTTTTTTGGTGAACAAGACTATCATAGATTATTAACTATTTCTCGCTATTAAAAATATACCAATAGAAATCATCCAGGAAAATATTCTCATCCACTACAATATTTATACATCGTACGGACCTAACTTTGTGATGCATTTGCCAAAAAAAAAAAAAAAAATGTGATGCCGAGTCTTGTACTTGTGCGATAGCTAAATATTCATGTTTGTAGGGCTACTGTCACCAGAAATAGGTGAACAAATGTTTTTACATCACTCACAAGTCACAAGTCATATCTGGTTCCAGCCCTGTGGGATGCATAGTCTTGCCAAAATTTTTGGAGTGGGTTTTCCGAAAGATGGGTCAAGAAAATATTCCGGTTTAAACATAAGAATTTTGAAGAATTAATGGTAAAAGGGCAGTACATATTGTTTGTGTTATATCGCTATTATTTAATTTTATATCATTTTTCAAGGAATAAATATACTAAAAAGTTGTTTGTGAATAATTTATTTCAAATCTGCAATTTACAAATTTTAATAATTGTATAAGTATTATATAATTAATGTATTGCCTAATTATTCTCATATTAAAAAAACTAATTGCTCTATAAAAGTACTGAAAATGTTATTTGCTCTATAATTTTGTTGAATTTTTTTAGAAATGTTCAACTTGTTATTATATTTTTTTAAGCAATTCATAACCAATAATGACGCATTCGACAATTATTATACCGTGGATAAATCATCATTTTCTTTAGAAGACTTGCTTTATTTGATTCCTGGGTTGCAACGTAGAACGGCAGCATAATCTTCGGTTTTTCAAATTTTATTGCTCTATAATTTTTCTTCCTTAAAATTCGGAACAATTCCAAAGGTTAACCTTAGCACATAACGAATGTGATGAAGAAAGTAATATTCTTCTAATTTTATCTCTATATTTTTTTCATTCCATATTTAAGACAAAATTAAATTGATTGAATATCGTTGTAATCATTTAACAATGATTGATAAAAATAAATAAGTTTGAATGTTAGCCTTCCATCATTTAACGCTTTCCGAAAGGACTACGAGTCTATGATGCATTGAGAGCAGAAAATGAGCATTATATATGATATATGTTTTTGTGTGGAACATATATAGAAATTTGCATCGACTTTAAGATTAATACTTATAGGTTTAAATTTGAACATTTAGATATTGGTTAAAATATAAAATCAGGATATGTACAAGATTTTAATACGTGGATTATATTTGATAGATTGGATTGATCATTTGAAGCTTGAAAATTTAAATTCAGACACGTTGCACAGATCTCATATGTACAATGCTTTGCATTTTACCCTTATTTTTCTATGTATGTATTAAGTGCGTATACGGTAGAACTTAAATACTGAGTTGGACTTGGCTATCTGGAACTTTGATAGTAGGAGGGTGTACACTGTCATATCCTTCTATTTCTTTCTCAATAACACTGGAGTAATTACTGATCTCAACACAACTGTTTGGCCCTGTAGGATACCCCTAAAGACAAAGCTGTTCCTTTGGCTAGTTCTCAATAACAAGATTCTAACTTTTGATAACTTACAAAAGAGAGGCTGACAGGAGCCTAATAAATGCCCCTTCTGTAAAAATTCAGAGGATGTGAATCACCTCTTCATGAGCTGTCCCTTTACTGGTGGATTCTGGAGAGGTTTCAATCTCTTCAACAAAAGGAATATTATCTTAGATGTCTCTAACTTACAAATCTTTGGAATAGCATAAATAGGTTAGACTCAAATAATAGGAGCTACACTAAGGCTTTATTAGCAACTTGGTGCTGGATAGTCTGGAAAGAGAGGAATGATGTTATCTTCAATGATAACAAAAGAAGTTCCCTTAATCTCTTTATTTCAATACTCTTAACTTATTTAATAATTGGACTAACCTGAATGCAGATATGGAAAGAGATTTTCAGAACTTGGCAGACTTCCAGAAAGCAACAGACAGAGGAGGCAATAGGGATGGAAGCACTACAAACAACTCCTCAAACTAATGTGCTGTTGCCTTAGCTTTACTTTGTGCTGCTCAAACTACTCTGGAGATTTACTTAGATTTAGCTTTACTTTGTATTGCTTAAGCTGTATCTCTTTTTTTTGGTCTGTTGTAGTTAAGCCTCTCTTGGTAATTCAGTAGGAATTGTACCAAGAAAGTAACTCCTTTTAGACTGGCTTTGTTTTCGCTTTGAAACTTCTGTAGGTGTAATAACTCTTTTATTCTAATGAAGCAGGTTCCCCTACTTAGAGAGCTTTTTATCAAAAAAAAAGTGCGTATACGGTAGAAGTTAAATTTATATAAATTTAAATTTCTTACTATTCTAGCATAAAATTTCATTATAAAATATCCTGGAGGATTGCTAATAATCCTTTATATATAAAAAAAATGAGGATAAATCAATTTTTTTTTAAACTTGATACGCTCTCTAACTCGGGAATTACTTTTTACACGGCTTCAATTATCTGTCCACGGCCAAATTTGTTTAATTGACTAAAATACCCTCACGGATTAGCCATTCGCATCTGTACCTTTCAATCCAATGAGACGCACCAGATTAGATTTATTCCCGTGTCTTAGCTCGGCAACTTCCTGGTATATTTCTATGACAGCATTAACATATAGCCATATAACTTTCTCTCTCATTGCTAAGTGCTAACACATTACCTCCAGGCCCCCACCACATCATCTTGTTTACTAAGAATTTTGATTTTACTGCCATTATGGAATTTTTCCTGATGAAACAATTTTTGTAAATTGAAGTGCTTTGTATAGATCTTTTCTTTTTTGAACCCAAACGTACACAAAGTGCACACAAAAGTAACAAAATTATACTCAACCGTGATATAAATTGGCTTAAACACATATATAAAGTTTCCGCTTTCATCTATGATTTCCAACAAAACAAACATTTTTGATAAATGAGAGATTTTTAACTAGCTAAGGGGTTTGAAAATAAAGAGAATGATATAGCGATTTTCTTAGAAAATAATCAAGCAGAGAGCAAATTGAAGGTGATGGGTGGTTCAGTTCTATGTTTAGTTTGGCTTTACATGACAAATAATAATAATTTAATAATAATAAAATCCATGTTCCCTATTAATAAAATGTTTCAATAAAAATTATATGTGGAAACAACAATTTTAATACTCGCTAGCAACTTCAATTTTAATCCAACTTCTATTCGGTGAGAATTTAGGTGGCATGAAGTTTATTTTTTTTCGAAAAATGAAGTTGGTTCTATTGGAAATGAATGTACTGACTGCATAGTATAAGAAATATGATTTTTTTGGACCAACGCAATGAAAAAGGATATTTTAGTCAATTAAACAGATTTGGCCGTGTAGCCTCTGCCTAGTTTTTCCCAAAAAAAAAAGAAAAAAAAAGAAAAAAAAAACAGATTTGGCCGTGTATAGCTAATTGAAAATCACAATTAAAGACCTTTTTGTTACATCAAGGACAACTCTTAATGTAACCAAAAATATTGAAATTACTTAATTCCAAAATTAAGATATTAACAGCATCGTTCTGAAAATTGATCAATACCGTGTTGAATCAGCCGTCGACAATACGATGTTTCACCCCTATTTTTTATCTTGGCAAAAAAAAAAATACTCAAGGTATCGGTATTAAATCCCGGAAGATCGTCCGAATTTTGAGCAGAAACGCGTGGAATCTGTAAAGCGGGAATTTGACCGATTCTGGTTCGCACGAGAGAGGAGAGAGAGAGAAAGAGAGAGATGGGTGTTATTGCCAATGAATTACACAACGACTCGGCGAATAGGAGACGAGATGAAGAGGGTACTTTTTTTTTGACAGACTAGCCAGAGGCTAGTCTAGTTAAGTAAGGAAAAAAAAGGAAAATGAAAAACAAAAGAAGAAAAAGAACGAGAAAGAACAGCACTGAACTGCTTGCAGCTGAGAATCCCTTTAACAATATTTTCTGAACATAGTTGCTTCCCCTACAATCCAGTCATGGATGACATTCAGCGGTCGGCTCTCTTGTCTGAAAACACGGTTATTGCGTTCTAACCATATTCCCCAGAATGCAGTTGCAATGACCGTCTCTTTGAATGACTTTGGTGCTGTCAGCTTAAGCATTTCAATTAAGGCTTGAGAGCAGTTGCTATCTTGATATACCATATTAGTGCCAATTGTATGTCCCAATTTGATCCACAAGGAATTGGAAAAAACGCAGGAGAGGAATAAATGCGAGGTGGTCTCCCAAATACTCTGACCACACAACACACATTTTTCCTCAAAAGGTATTTTCCTTCTTCTCAATTGCTCCTGAGTCATTAACATGTTGTGTGCCAATAGTACCAAGAAGCATTTAATAGACGGTGTCACTTTTATTGTCCAAATTCGCTTTAGAGGAAAGGTTTGCTTGCCTGCCATGCTGAGAGCTTTGTACACTGAAGATGCTGAGTAAGCACCGTCAGAAGACCAGCGCCATTTTAAGCAATCATTGTTATTATTAAAATTTAAGGAAGCAACTGTATGCGTCCATTCTGCCTGTTCCCTGGTGAACGGCGCTGGCAGGAGGTGAGAAAGTATAGGCATAGCATTGGCCAGCGAGATATATCTTCTTGGTAAGTGAGTTGGCTCAGAGCCAAACAGAAAGAACCTATTACCTCCCAAGCTGTCAAACCAGAACAGGTTTTGTTTACCAGATTGAATATCAGTGTGAGTTGAAAGCTGGAAGTACAAACGTAAAGCAAGCAAATCTTTCCAGAAAAAAGATCCTCCTCCATTCCATCCAATCGGTGGCACATTTGTATCTCTTTTTGCATATAACAGGCTTGTGATTGTTGCCCACTGCGAATCCGGTGCATCATAAATTCTCCACCACCATCTCAAAAGAAGAGCTATGTTTTGTAAATGGAGATTAATCAAGCCAAATCCACCACAAGACTTTGGCGAACAAACTCTATCCCAGGCCAATAAAGGAAGGCCCCTGGTTCCTGTTGCACTTTTTCCCCAAATGAATCCTCGTCTGATTTTATCAATGTCTCTTATTACCCACATCGGGAATTTAAAAACCGACATGTAGAAAACAGGAATGGATGAAAGAACTGCCTTGGCCAAAACTATTCTTCCTGCTCTGGACAATAATGCCCCTTTCCACCCCTGCAGCTTTGCATGAATTCTGTCAATTAGCGCTTGAAAAGCTGCTCTATCAGGTCTACCCTTTGTCAGAGGTAAGCCAAGATAGCTGAGCGGTAGAGTAGAGAGATTGCAATTGAATAGCGCTTGTATAGAGTTGCACTGTTGATGTGTCAGATTGAAGGGTATTACTGAGCTTTTTCCATCATTGATAGTAATCCCTGAGGCCAAGGAGAAATTATTCAGAACAGAAAGAAGGGAGGCCGGTGCATTCCTTTTAGCAGTGGAGAAGATAAGCGTATCATCCGCATACTGCAAGATATAAAAAGGATCAGTCAATTTGGCCGTTATACCCTCCGTGATGTTTGATGCTACTTCATGTAACATTCTGCATAAGACATCTCCAGCAATCAGAAAGAGAAATGGAGAAAGGGGGTCTCCCTGACGGAGCCCTCTTTTATGAGAGAAAGATTGTCCCATATAATCATTGAGAACAATTTTTGAAGTTGCAGTTTGAAAAAGCAACTTGATCCAGGAGATGTAATTGATGGGAAAACCTCTAGAATGTAACGTGCTGAACAGGAATTCCCAATCAACAGAATCAAAAGCCTTTTTGAAATCTATTTTTAAAAGAAAAGCCGGCTCTTTTTGCTTAGAAATTTCAGAGATCAACTCTCTCGCCGCGTTGAAATTTTCTGGCAATAGCCGACCATGCACAAAACCTGTTTGTGCTTTTGAGATCAACAAAGGAATGTGTGGAGACAACCTTTGAGCTAGCACCTTTGAGATTAACTTAGGCACAAAATTGATCAGGCTAATCGGTCGGAATGAGGACAAGTGACATGCATTTTCTTCTTTCGGCAACAGGATAATATGCGCTAAATTATGAGAGGAAAGGTCTAATTGGCCTGCAAAGAGAGAGGTAAACACCTGCATTAAATCCTGTTTTACCACCTGCCAATGAATCTTGTAGAACTCATTGGGATAGCCATCGGGTCCACAAGATTTATTGTTTGCCATTTTCATTACAGCATGTCTGATCTCTTCTTCAGTGAAGGGATTTCCCAACTCAAGCAAAACAGAAGAGAGATCTGAGTATAGAGTGTTTGGATAGAAGGACAAAGTTGGAACTTCTGTGCCTAACAAATCCTTATAAAACTCAGTGAAAGCATTAGAAATGTCTTTGGAGTTGGACAAGTCCTGATGTTCCAAGGAAATTCTAGAAATGAATTTGACTCTCTTTTTTGTTGTTGCCAAAGCATGGAAGTATCGGGTGTTGCGGTCTCCGCAAGTCACCCATTTCGCTCTTGCTCGCTGATGCCATTTAATTTCCATGATATTTGCCAATTCATAAGCTTTTTCTTTTGCCATCAACCTCACCTTTTGCTCTAAAGCAGTGAGCTGTCTGGCTTCTTCAAGCAAATCCAGACACCCAACACAAGTTTTGGCATTTGTAAGAAAAATAGAAATTGAGGAGAAGTTATTCAGATGCCAATCTCTTAAAGTTTTGTGTACAGTGAGCGATCTTGCATGAAAGGAATCCATTATCTGGTTTTGTTGCCTCGTACCACTCCAAACTTCCTCAATTAATTTGTTTGCAAATTCATTGTTAAGCCAAAAACGCTCAATTCTGTATGGTTTGGGTGCAGTTGCAAGTTGTCTGCATTTCAGAATCAGAGGCGCATGATCCGAAACCATTAAAGGCAAAGCCTCAAGTGTGATATTTGCAAAAAAATTTTGCCAATCGCCTGATAGGAGGACTCTATCCAACCTTGATAAAGTAGGTTGTGGCTGCATATTGGATCGAGTGAACTGTCTGTTTTGAAGAGGGACATCAAACAATTGCGTGCCATCAATGAAGCAATTAAAGTCTTGCATCGATGTAAAATCAGTGCATAAAGACGATCTCTCATTCATCCATCTCACAGTATTGAAATCACCCATGACAGCCCAAAGCCCATTAGAAAACTTGGAGGTGAATTGGAGCTGTTTAAATAACTCCCTCCGCTGCGTTGCAGTATGTGGGCCATACACACATGTAATCAAAAACAATTGATCAGTTCTGCTGTCCTTGAGCAAAGCAGAGCAAATAAAAGAAGTTGCCCAAGAATTAAGCAAGATGTAAAAACACTTCCAACAAATCAAACATCCCCCTCTCGTTTGCAAAGCATTCAAAGATACAACATTGTTGTCAAAAAAAGAAGGCAGAAGGGTACGAGTGCACATGTAATCAATGTCATCTAGCTTAGTTTCTTGCAAACATGCAATGTCACATCTAGCAGACCTTAGAGCTTCAGAGATTTGTCTTCTTTTAGAAATATCACATAAACCTCTCACGTTCCAAGTCATTAATTTAATAGGCTTACAATTCATTTAACAAAAATAGCCTACAAAAATAGCCAAAGCTAGCTAAGTGCTCGTGCTCAATTAAGCACTGGAGAGTTCATCCTCCGAGCTTGCATCAAGCTGGAGGCACTGTTCATTGTCCATCGGCACGTGGGTTGCATCATGTGAGCTACGAGACTCCTTCTCATGTCTTAATCTATCTCTCTTCACACGCACAGCTTCCAATTTACCTCTCTTTGTATTGGGCCGACCCCTGGTCTTGAGAGGGCTGACTACCTGGTGGCATTCAAAGTTAGTAGCAGGCCGAGTACAAATACGTGAGGGAAAGTTTGACTGTGATGGGCCTTCTAGGGGCAGCAATTTGGTAGCAGTCTCCTTAGACACTCCACATAGTGAGGTAATGTCTAAAGATTCTGCATAAGTGAGGGGGACATTTATAAAATTGTTCGGCTCCATAATTGCCACAGAAGGAGCCTCATTTAAAGCCACAACAGATGCTTTGCTAGAACGCGATCTACTAACTTTGCTAGAAACCAGCTTTTTATTTTTTAGCTTAACACCTATTTTTGTTAATTTCTGAGGTGTGCAATCTTCCTGTAATCCACAATTAACGGAATTATTTAGTACTATTTTTAAGATTTTATCATTTTATTATCCCCCCGTTATTCAGTACTAGTAGCAGACCCATCCAATATGTGGGCGGACTTTAATATGCAATATGTAAAAATAGAATATTTGACACAAGTGTGTTCTCCATATTCAATAGTTTAAGGTCCACGTTGTCTTGTTCGGCTGAATGTAACAATATTTTTCACCAATTTAAACAAATAGAATCAATAAAAGTATACATGCGAACAACCAAAACAAATAATTCGATAGACACTAAATATGTTTCTCAATAAAAAAATATACATATGTCAACTTTTAAAAATATTTCATTATAAAAAATGACTTTGTTGAGAGAGAGGTATTATTCCCGTAGAAATGTATTATTCCGTCGAAATTAAGACGGAAAAAATTAAATTTGGTGCGAAAGAATTTTTAAGTACCAAATAATAAAATAAATAACTCATAAGTTTTCATTAACTATCTATCTAGTACATATAATTTTTAAGTACTAAGACAATTGAAACAAACAACCTAAATCATTTATATTTCCATACCAGAACATGAAATCTCGTACCAACAACTGGTACACAACCTAAGCCTGTACCAAAGTCACATCTAGAGCTCATCACACCCCCGCAAAGACCTGTTCACACCAAGATATACACATTTAACTTCATTTACATTGTGTATACTATTAATCATGGCCTAAATCCATATCCAATGATATAATATACAGCATCTATTATACAATCTCAACTTAGTCAACACGTGTATGTATTGCATACAACTTGTGCAATATGCTCTAATTTACCATTGTAAACAGTTGGAAACAAAGAATTTTGTACAATCCTGACTCAATATCATTTCATTCCAAAATAATCAAAATCCTATTTCTTTGTATTTGTCAAAAAAGATTGTAGATAATACAGAACTAATTAATGATTGTTAAAAGTTAGAACCAAAAATTAAAAATAAAATATAACAAAGTATATAACTCAAAATAAAAGAAAAAAAGATGCCGCATTATACTAAACACCAACCTAAGGTATGTCATCTAAAGAAAGCACCTTCTTATAGATTGAATTTAGAACCTAGAAAAGAAGCACCGTAAATTTTTTTACTGTTAAAGCAACATAATAAAATGTCTCTAATAGCGTTAACATTTTTTTTTCCATAACAGTTAGTTATTTTTCTAAAAAGTTAGTAAGAATAACCAGAACAATTAGTTATTTTTCGAGAACAGTTAGTTATTTTTTCAGAATAGTTAGTGATTTTTCTAGAACATTTAGTTATTTATCCAGAACAGTTAGTTATTTTTTCAAATTTTTTCTATTAATATTTGAAAATGAAACTTAATTTTAAAAAAAAAACAGTGAGGGAAGGAGGGGAGTACATTGGATTAATTGTATTCTAAAAAAAAGAGGAGATGAGGATGAAGGAGATAATTCCATTATTTCTTGGACTTTCTTATTAATGAAGACATGTTAGATAATTAATGAAGATTTGGAAATGATGGGATGATGAAAAGTAATTTCCATAATTTATCCCATGGAATCATGAATTAATGAAGGCAATGTTAATTAAGTACAATCTTTGCTCCATTTTTTTTAATTATTGTTTCGAGAACTACACGAGTTAAAAAAATTTGTCTTTGATATAATATTTTTTTTATAATTCTTTCCCTAATTTAGCCTAAAAATTATAATTTACAAAAAAAAAAAAAATAGTTGTCATATACAATGTGCCAATTCAAAATACATTTTCTGGTGGTTATCTAATTTGCAGAACGTTTTGGATATATCTTGTCAAACTTAAACATTTGTGTATTTGGATGTCTTAGAATAAAGTTTGGATAAGAATAAGTTTCAAATTCATTATTATTGTGCAACTCAAACAACACAAGAATAAAGAATTTGGATCCTTATTCTTATACTAACAAAATAATGGAATTTGAATAAAAATAAGAATTGGTACGATATTCTATAAATTTCTTATGACGACACTCAGATATTTTTCTGATACCCCTTCTCAAATTGATATTTTACCCAGGGTTTAAAATGGTAGACATAATTAATCTAATAATCTGATGATTGATTTGCATTTTAAGCAAATTTTAAAGTAAACATATGCAAAGTTGACTTTTTTGAAAATATATAAGCTAAGGCGGCATGTGGGAGAGCAAAATTGCAAAATCTGATCATTAGGTGCATAAAATGGCCTGTTAGATATTTATTAATAAAAGGAAAAATCTGTCGTGAGAGCCGATTTTTGAATCGGACTATAATCGTAACCATACATTTTTAAGAAAAATTAAAATATTAGCACTCATGAACGATTGCGATCAAGGCCCGATTCAAAATTGTTTCTCATGAAACAATTTCCTTAATAAAAATAACCATGAAATTTGATTAGGAGATGCATAAACCAGGCATGACTGCGGAAACACTCTAGTTGATAAAAATCTACTAACTAACTTTCTCAGTTCATCAAAATAATATAAAATAGAGTTAATATATTTTTTAAATCTTTATTTTAATTTATATAATATTTGCATTTTAACATTTATACTATCAATATTAAACTAATATTTAAAACGCAAATTTTATTTTACTGAAATCTATCTGAAAGGAATAATTGTTAAATTAGAAAGAAAAAAAACTATAATTGTTTAATGCATGAGAGTTTATCTGGAATAATTGTTAAATTGGAGAAAAAAAATATATAACGTCACTATACAATCAGATTTTTTTTTCCCAACTTTTATTTAGTAATTTCGACAGTGAAAATCATTACCATTCCAATTAGGAGTACAACTTTTTTTAGATTAATATATTGATTAAATTTAATAATAAATTTAATTATTTCTTAATATCATAACCATTCCAATACTAAATGTAAACATTCCTTA
This sequence comes from Rhynchospora pubera, assembly GCA_028095005.1. Classification (NCBI taxonomy): domain Eukaryota; kingdom Viridiplantae; phylum Streptophyta; class Magnoliopsida; order Poales; family Cyperaceae; genus Rhynchospora; species Rhynchospora pubera. The sequence continues at coordinate 74,076,139 of CM051462.1, forward strand.
ATAGAGGTGAAATTATAAATTTGGATGTATTATTATAATCGGCATCCGGTTTCTTCTGATGTCATTGAATTATGTTTTAAGTTCGGTTAGCTGAAAGGACTCTCATTTGGCAGTTCGGACCAAACAATTTGTCAATATTTAACATATTAGGTTATTTGAGCGACATCTAACCCTAGCAGAAAAGGATTTAATTACTATACCAAATTGTTTGGAACATTACACATTAATAAATTAATAATTAATAAAATAAATAAACAGGCGCATGTGCATATACAGTACAAAACAAAATACTCCGCGTTGGCATCCATTGCTCAGGGCAGGGCACACCTAAAAAGACCAAAACATCCTCAATTCGAAAATTTCGAGACAAAAGAATCGAGGGTATTTCCGTCTTTTCAGCGGCCGCTAAGCAATTTCCCCATTTCCAAGTTTTATTTTAACCATCCTCCTCTGTTCTCTCCATTTGTTACCTTTCCCTTTTCCATTTCCTTTTCCCCTTTCTCTTCTCCGCACTCGTAAATAGAAACCCGAGCAATACAAAAGCGTCGATTTCCATTTCTAGCCTCCACCTTCCCAAATCTCTCTCTCTCTCGAGATCTAGCGAGAGAGAAGTGAAGTGATTCTTTGTTACTCGAAGAGAAAACCTAGATGGGGCAACAATCGTTGATCTACAGCTTCGTCGCGCGTGGCACGGTGATCCTAGCGGAGTACACCGAGTTCAGCGGCAACTTCACCACCATCGCTTCTCAGTGCCTCCAGAAACTCCCCGCTAGCAACAACAAGTTCACCTACAACTGCGATGGCCACACCTTTAACTACCTCGTCGAGGATGGATTCAGTAAGTTCCTCTCACTTTTCCATCCAGATCCATGTGTGATTTCGTTGTTTTGTGCTCGTTTTCGTGTGTTTTCTGTCAATTTTTATTGTTCATGGCCGTTTCAGCTGATTTGGAGGGTTTGATTGGTAGATACGGTTCAGATCCAAGTTTGGTCGTTGATTTGGGGCTATGTTGATTGTTTTTCCTTATTTTCTTCATCAAAATTGACCAGATCTGGTCGTATCGAATGATCACGTTTGTTCGTCAAATGATCTGATCTATCGTTCTTAATCTTATGCCAGATCAGATTTACCAGTATGGGATTTAGGTCTGTCTCATGTACACGTTTTCAATTTGTCTGATTCCCTTAATGATGGAAATATCATTTTTGTCTTTTTCAGATCTGAACCTATTCATTTTCTTTAGTTTTTCCTGTTCTATTGTATATATTAGTTCAAATCATGCGTTTTGGGCCTTCCGTACTTGATTCCCAATCCTTTTATGTCATTTATATATTCTGTTATGTTGTAATATTAATTTTTATAGTACAGTTACAAAGCAATACCGGTAGTTAGTTATCCAAGCTGTTTAATTGAAAATAGTTAATTCCGTTTTTAGTAACCTCAGTAAATGTAGATTAACAAGATGCAGTAACTAATGTATGAGGATAAGAGTGCCTTCTAATTCTATGAGTACATAGAGCGTGATGTATCAATTTTTCTTTCTGTGCTGCATACTTGCAATCTGAAATGGAATTTTATTGCAACTCACTGGACGCCTGCCCCCTTGTTTTGTCCTTATTATTAACTATGAGTTCAATAATGTAGTTTTATTAATTCTTAGATTATGTACTACACATTGATAAGACAATCTGATGATTTTTATGAAGCTCGCCATTTTCCATCTTGAATAAACAACACAGCTTTATATTGACTTTTTAGAAAAAAAAACACTTCAGCTCGGTTTTTAGGTTTGTTTATTGATATCTCTTTCCTGGAGTATGTATTTAGAATTTTGTTACTTCTAGTATTTTAATGGTTGATAATCTTCAATTGTTAGATAATTATTCTTATGCAATTGCACTCAAGTTAGGGTCAACCTTTTCTTTTAGATTTTTGTCTTTTATGGATTTTCATCAGTTATAATTTCCATCATGCCCAAAATGTGAGTGGTATTAGAATCAAGACAAAGAAAACATAGATATGAACAAAAGTAATAGAGAGGATAAATAAGAAAATGAGACAATTATATGTTGCTATAAATGGTAGCCATGCTACTGTTTTTTCCTTTTTTGCTATTTTTTTTTTTGGAACAATAGTTCTGCTCGAGTGAAATGTCATTAGGTGATAAACCTTGTTTCTACATTGTCAGATCTAATTTTCCTTTTTTACTTTATTTTGTAGCTTACTGTGTTGTTGCGGTTGAGTCAGTCGGTAGGCAGGTTCCTATTGCATTTCTTGAGCGAGTCAAGGAAGACTTCATGAAGCGATATGGGGGTGGAAAAGCTGCCAGTGCCCAAGCAGGTGGCCTCAACCGTGACTTTGCGTAAGTTCCTACACTTACAACAGGCCTAAGCAGATAACCTAGGTTTTAGTTTTTGTCAAAGCTTGTTCATTTACCATCCTAAGTAGATAGGTTTTAGTTTTGTCATTACTTCTGTATTGAAACTAAAACCAGCAGCAATTTGAAAAGACTCATTTATAGAGCATGTATTTCTAAATAAATGGAAAATCCTTCCTCTAAAAGCAACATTTCATGTGAGTTTATGTTTTTTGAGTGTGTGTGTGTTCTTTGGGGTGGGTGGGGGGGGGGGGGATTGTCTATTGGTAATTATTTTTCCCTGTGAATAATATAGTGAAGGATAATGGTGATGTTCACAGATATCTTAGGATATATGAAAATGAATTTGCCTGTGTTTCATGGTAGCTAAGGGATTCTCTAGGTTTTGATAAGACTTATATATGAACATAAATTTGCCTGTGTTGCATGGTAGCTAAGATATTCTCTAGGTTTTGATAAGACTTATTAATTTTTTGTACTAAAAAGTAATAGGAGACAATTTGTATTACTATGAAATATATTACATACATGAACTAGAATATTACTTTCCTAACAGTTGAAAGCATAGTAAATATCCAACACACAATTTCTTTTGTTAGGTCAAAACTGAAGGAGCACATGCAGTACTGCGTTGATCACCCAGAAGAGATAAGCAAGCTAGCTAAAGTCAAAGCTCAAGTCTCCGAAGTCAAAGGTGTTATGATGGAAAACATCGAGAAGGTGATGAATGGATCTATATGTTTGTGCGCTGTACTTGTGTGCCAATAGTCAAATTCCAGCATCTTCTAGATGTTGTATGGATTATATAATATTTCTTTTTTCTAATTTCTGTGTCGAATTCCAACATCAGGTACTCGACCGAGGTGAGAAAATTGAGCTGCTGGTTGACAAAACAGAAAACCTTCGCTCTCAGGTACTTGCTTCAAAAGTTTGGTCCTTGCTGAGCAATTAAAATTTTTGTTCTTTAAAATCTGCATCAAAGTTCAGTCTGTTTCTGTTTATTTGTTTCACTCTTCAACTGAGTTTCTATACCAAAGTTCGAAGGCATTGAGTTTAAGATCTAGTGTGAAAGCAATGAATTGTAAATGATTTTTGAGATAGACAGCTTGATCCCTAGAGCGGTTTCTTAGATTTATGGGTAGATCTAGTTAGTGCACTTGAATTTTTAAGAGCATGTTTTTGTTCTGTCCTTGTTTTATAACGAACCTGAAAATGGTACAGTGTGTTGTTTTTCTTTAGGGAAAAAAAATGTTCGTGAACCTAATTGACTGGGCCTTGGGCACTTACAGTGGCCATTTGTATTGTGTGGTACTGCTAATATTATCCTTCTATTTCCCTATTTAATCTTTCATTGCTAATAGGTTTATTTTGCGTAATTAGGTTCCAATCTTATACCATGTAAGACATGCCCTAATCAGATATGTACAATTTAGATGGTACCTTATAGTTGAATTATTTTATTATACTCAGGCACAAGACTTCAGACAGCAGGGAACCCAAGTGCGACGCAAGATGTGGCTACAAAACATGAAAATCAAGCTCATTGTTCTTGGCATAATCATTGCTCTAATCCTCATCATCATCCTCTCAGTTTGTCATGGATTTAAGTGCTGATCTTGGTGGAATAACTTTTGCTGTCTCCATGGCCATTGCCTCCTACTTATGAGAACTGAGAACATTTTGCTTATATTACATTACTGTTTGGTATATTGATGATATTTTCCTGTTGCCTAGTTCGTTAGTCTCTCTTTCCTCCCTCTCTATATGTTTCTGTGTCTTTGTTTCTCATGTGTTGTGTGTGCTGTATGTCTGCTACATTTTTGAGTTGAAGATTCACTTGTAACTGGATGTGCATGTATAGATCTGGACAGTACCTTTTTTTCTCTGTTGTCTGCATCGGCTAGGAAATTGTTTGTTTGGTCTTCTGTTGAACAGTATGGAAGCATACTGCATCAACTTTCATGCTAAAATTTACGATATATTCTAAAATTTAGGATCTATGCAATTGAATTTGGAAATTTAAGAACGGAAATTCAATGGGTTCGTTGCGGATAATTATTACGACAGAACATAAAGCACTTATTTTCTAAAAGAAGTCTGTGGTTGGTGATTATCCATCAGCAATTGGTCAATTGTTAGTTGGCTTCTGCATTGCAGTTTATCTCAGGGCAATCCAACAACTAAGAAAGGGACTAAAGGTTGGAACTCAGGTGTTACACCAACCATGAAAGGTATTTCAGAAGCACGACTATCTTCTGTAGTAGTTCAGATAAAAAAAGAAAGAAAAAAAACAGAGAAGCAAAATAATATGGTTACATGTTCAATCCTAACGTGACAACTGAAAATGTTAAAAGTCGGTTTCCCCTTTGAATTGGAATTGTTTACACCGTGATGCTCTGTGGCCAACTGATAACAGGTCAACTAAGGATGGTCTAAGAGCTGTTATATATGGGTCTTGTGTAGTTGACCCCACGTTTGCTAATAATCTTTTAACATGAGGAACTTCTGTTACCTCCACTTGACAAAAGCTGTGTCAGTGAGTCTATAGCCGAGGTACCTCAGCAATGAGCAACCGCTGTTCTCGTTTCTGAAAATTGGGGCTGCTCTGGATTGTTAGTGTGTTGGAAATTGTTGGATGAAATTATTCTATAATTTTTAGATGAGATAGTCTCATGTGATGTGCACACTACATTCTAGAAGGCCGTCTTGTTGGGAATTTCTGGAAGCGGCTGAGTTGTTTTATGACTTTTTTTTTCTTTGCACTCGAGTGATTTCTAAAGGTCGTTGTCACAATCCAGTATTGCATATGTAAAATTAACGACTTAGACACGGAGCTGTATCTATCAAATGTTAATTACAATGCTATGAATATATAAATTCTTTGAAATAATAATAATAATTCCGTCCTTGTACTAAGATAAAGAGTTGTATATATCAGTTTAATTATTTTTTATTTAATGAATGCCCTTCGCGCAATGTAACTCTGGTTCAGACAATGAGAGAAACTAGTTGCAGTATCTCTATATTCCACAATTTTATCTTCTCTTTTCACACTGAGATGAAGCTCGCTTATGCAAATGAATATGTCCAAGCGTATAAGGTTTATTCTTTGCTCCAAGTATTCCATCGACAATTATTCCAAAGAGGCTGGTTCAATCACTCAATCACCCAACATTACAATATTTTATGTAACTTGGAGGTTACTATCTTGAATTAGAAGCAATGCTTTTGTTGCATCCGTTTTGTATTCCCTTCTTTTATAAGTGAGAATAAAAGGGTAAGAATATATATTTTTTTATCCACAATTTAGATCTTATTGAGAAATTCAAGTTTTTACTAGTATATCTGATTCCCATTTCATTATTTTAGATAAATTGAAATGGATCTTGCTTTATCCATGAAAGCACTTAAATTTAAAATGTACCGTGCTTAGCAGGAGGAAAAAAATATTATAGTGGGGATAACATCAATGAAGGAGGCAAACGCGCCAAAATATATATTTCATCCTTAGTTGTTTAAAGATAAATTTAAGTCAATTTCGTGTCTCTCTGCACCCTCAAGTGAGCAATTTAACTTCAACTAGCATTGACTGTCATGTTTGAAAGAACAATTTAACAGAAAATTTATTATTGAAAAGACATGAATGATAACTGTCATCTGCAGTTTTGCCATCTCTACCATCGCTAAATATAAAGTGAACATATACAGCAAATAAGGTGAACATATAGACGATCTAAGTGAACACTTACAAACAAATAAGTGTTGTCATTATTTGTTCAGAATTTTACATGCATATTCAACTTATTTTTATTAAACTTATTGGTTTGTATGTGTTCACTTAGATCGTCTATATGTTCACTTTGTTTGCTGTATATGTTCACTTTGGGTGTGTTTGGATGAGCCATGAATAAGAAATAAGAATAAGAAATTTCGGTATGCGTGCTTATCCAAATTTCTTATTCTTATACCATGGTTTTGTTAGTATAAGGATAAGGGTCCAAATTCCTTATTCTTGTGTTGTTTGGGTTGCACAAAAATAAGAATAAGCACGCATACCGAAATTTCTTATTCTTATTCCTTATTCTAAGCTTATCCAAACACACCCTTTATATTTAGCGATGGTAGGGATAACAAAACTGCAGATGACATTTAGGGCTGCAAAACGGCTTAAACGATCACGCAACTGCATTGTTGCGTTGATCGTTTCGTCGTAAGGGACGAAATTTTTTATTTTGCGTGTTTCGTTTCGTCATGTGAACGCAAGCAATAATTATTGCGCTGACCGTTTCGTGGATCAAAACAGATCAACCGTGTCAGCTGTTTTACCGTTTTACCAATTTTTTTTTTCTTTTGAAGTAAGTGGGTATAAGAAATGAAAAAATTTAGTTTATGCGTACAAATAATACTGATTCAGTATATGTTCAAATTTAACACTATAATTAAACAAAAAATATATACACCTTGCCTCGCACCCAATCCACAAATTCTTTCTTAAGAAGTGCAATAAAGAAGTACATATCATAATCATAACGATTCAATCAAAATAAAACCAGCACTGGTACCAACTTGGTACCAATATATCTAACGCCTCCCAACAGTGATACAAATAATGAAAAAATAATATTTTAATTAGTAAGAACAACAAACTAGCAAAAGTAAATTTGACCAAATGATCCTGAGAAGCAGCACTCTCAAAAAATTTTTTGATAACCAAGTTGAACTTTTTTCAAACCTGAGATTGAAAAAAATAACATATTAAAACTAGGGGCATAAAATTCAATGCCCAAGCACAAAAATAACTCATTAGTCAGACCAGTAAAACATGAATTCGATTAGAATCTGTTCATAATAGTAAAACAAAAAAAAACAGTCTCCACCAGTCGCCACCAGTCTCTGCTGCCACTGCCAGTCGTCAATAGTCTCCGATAAAACCAAAAAAGCCAGGCGCCACCAGTCTCAGTTGCCAGTCTCCATTGAAGGTGGTGAGCAGAGAGGGAAGTGAGGTGGTGAGCGAAAGGAGGTAGAGTAGGTGAGGTGGTGGGATCTAGTGAACTCGAGAAAAGAAGCGGAAAGTGAGGTCCCCTCTTTGTGATAGTGGCGTTGGTGCTGGGAGGAGATGGATTTGCTGGATCGGATGGGATTGGATTAGAGGTAAAAGGCAGGGTAATCGGAGAAGAGAGAGGGAGAAGAAGGTGATCGGAGGTTAGGGTTTGATTAGGAGAAGTAGGAGAAGTAGAAGAGGAGATGGAGGAGAGGGATCGGAGAACGGGGAGAAGAGAGATAGAGAGACAGAAAAGAGCGGCGCAAATTAGATTTTATCAAAACCTTTTCTCTCCGCCCTACCACTTCTCTGCAAACAAACAATAACAGTACTGTAGAATTCAAAACGAAACAGACGAAATAAACGATCACGAAACAGATCAGTTTCGTTGATTGTTTTGTTAGATAGGCGAAACAGATTTCAAATTACGCCGACCGTTTTGTTTCTAAAGCGAAACAAAAAATCTTAACCATTACTGTTTCGTTTCGGACGAAACGAAACGATCAGACGGTTGAAACGACTTCCGTTCTCAGCCCTAATGACAGTAATCAATTTCCTTGAAAAAATAGAGGTCCACACGAGTATTTGGGCCTTGGGAACAAATCCTTGTACCTATGTAATGGGGCCCCTAACATTGTTTGCAATTGTAAATTCTTGTGGCCCAGTTTAGGATAATGTTGCCGAAAAAATTAATAGTAACGTTACTGTTCACATTAATTATGATAATAACAAAAAAAAATCAAAATTTTAATAGTAACGTTGCTGGATCGTTATTCCAGTTGACGAAAGGCAAATACACTTGGATCGTCATCCCAGTTGACGATCCAAGAATTCCATCCCCTATATAAAAACGACAGCGACCCCTCATCATTTCTCACTTTTTTCGCTCTCTCACTCTCTCTCGCGCGAGCAGCAGCGACCTCTGACTCTGGTAAGTTTTTTTTTCATAATTATTTTATTTATTTAGTTTAATTACTTTAATTAGGTTAATAATTATAAAAATAGATTAAATATTGAAAAAATAATGGAAAAATTACTAAAAAATCAGAATAAATATAAATAATTATAATATGTAATTTGAAAAATTTTTAGAATTATTTTGTTCATTTAATAATGATTAATAAATTTATTATTAATTAGAGGAAGTAAATAAAAAATTGATAGAATATTTTTTTAATTGTAGGAAAATTTGTAAAAAGAGACAACCTCCGACATCTCTTTCTACAGGTAATTTTTTTTTCATATTTATTTTATTGATTTATTTTAATTAGTTTAAATAGATAATTAGTAGAAAAAATAAAATAAATATTGAAAAAGAATTTAAAAATTAGTAAAAAATCAGAAAATATGAAATTATACTATAAAAATTAGACAAATAGGGAATTTGGCCAAAAATGAATACAAAATCTTAACATAGGAAATAATTTGAAAATATGTACAAACTAGAAAATAGAAAATGTTGTTGTATGAGATTGGTATTGTGTTTGTTAATGATGTTGTGGATATTTGGGTTTGTAATTAGGGGTTTTGGGTGTTTTTTTTTTGGAAAACGCTACAGGTATAGGGGATATGCTGCCGAAATTTTATTAGATTTTTAACAGTAATTTTTATTGCAATTTAGTAAAAATGCCACCGAGAAGAAGAGTATCGGAGACCGCACCTCGTAGATCTACGAGACTTCGTGGAGATCCGAGCGCTTCTACATCTACCGGTTCTGTTGCCGCTGAGGCTTCTACATCAGCTGATGTTGTTCCACCAGATCCTGTTATTGCAGATCGTGTGTTACATTTGGATGGGTCCAAAGTTCGAGGCACCGGTGTAAGTTATTATTATCCTTTTATATTTGTACTTACATATTTTTTTTGTAGTATTTTTTAAAATAATTAAAAACGAAATATATACAGCATTGGAGGGGAATAATACATAAGGCCAAGATGCCTCGTACTGATGGGGTCGATGAGCGTTTGAGGCGACTTGGACTTATACATTTCGTTCAGTTGGGTCATATGCCACTCGATCATTCGATTTTGCAGGGTCTGGCCATGTTCTGGAGGCCAGAGACCCACACGTTCTTTTTTCCGCATGTTGGCGAGATGACGGTCACTCTAGAGGTAGAAATTAACGGCTATTTGTAATTTTTTTTTGAACTATATATGTCTAAAATTTGAACTATTTGCAGGATGTGGCATTCTTGTGCGGTTTGCCTACGACCGGCAGAACCGTTACTGGACGGACTGATTACGACGCCATTCAGTTACTTCAGGATTTTGCTTTACCGGAGGATACAGACATGGCGATAGTTGAGAAGTGCTTCAGAGAAAAGGAACAGAAGTAAGAAATTTTTAAGAATTTTATTTTGATGTTAATTTATATATATATATATATATATATATATATATATATATAGTTCTCACAATCAATTTACATTAATGATGTAATGCAGGAGATCTCATTCAGTTATGTTGAAGAAGCTGCGTGAGGTTTGGGCTCAGTTTGGTGTGCCTGGCGCGGATGATGCTGGGAGGATCGATAGATACACACGAGCTTGCGTGTTGGAGATTTTTGGTTGCGAGTTATTTCCTGATAGCACGGGTGACTCGATTCCATGTTTCTATCTCCAGTTATTGCAGGTTAGTGAACTACCCTTGTTATTTTTAATTGAAAAAATCGAATTATTTAATTTATAAATGAAATATTTATACTTGTAACAATAATAAAAGATCTTATATATTTTGTTTCATTTAAGTACTTCTAAAATATTAATTCTTGTAACAATAATAAAAGGTCTTATATCTTTTGTTATATTTAAATACTTCTAAAATATTATTTGTTGTAAGAAAAATTTGGATATATGAAAAAATGATGATATTCCTAAAAATGCCAATATTTGCAGGATCTTCATTCGAGCAACTTGGTACAGTACAACTGGGGTGCAGCCACTCTTGCGATGCTATACCGTGGCTTGGACACCGCCTTCATCAATAACAATATAAATATCGGTGCTCCTTGGTTGCTCTTGCAGTTGTGGTCGTATGCACGATTGCTACTTAGTCGGCCGACGATCACGAAGGATTTTGAAGGTTGGGGTCTACCAGATATTGACTCATGTCCGTCTTATGGGAGGTCTGTGTTCACTACAACAAAGATTTCTTTTAGATAGACACATGCACCATTAAGTAGTCATTGAAAGTTAAAACATTAATTAAATCGAACAATCGTAATGTTAACCGATATAATTTTTTTTACATTATAACATTTGAACAAATTAAATGTAAATCACCAAAATGAAAATGCAGGAAGTGGACGACAAGACAGAGATCGAAGAAGGTGACTGGCCCTACTCGCAGTGGAGTAGACTATGCTAGGGATGTTTGCATGAAAATGAAGTCCGAGCACGTCGTGTGGAGGCCTTATGATCATATCAGGGACCGCATGCCTCGTTGTGCCCAGATAGACCAGAGGATGTTCCTTCTACGCATCCCATGCATTCATTATTGGGTCATGATGTGGCACTACGCAGATCGTGTCATGCATCAGTTTATGCTTTATCAGACGGTTCCCCCACCGCCACCTGAGGTACTTATATTAAATGTTTGCTTTTTGATTAAAATTTTTCTATTGATCTTGTGTTGTTTAAAAAAAAAAGAATACATAAGTATAAGTATACTGACACGTGAATTAATATCAATAAACGTGAAATGTGTTGTTAATTGTCGTTTGAATAAAACAGGTTTGGTCTAGAATGGAACAATTGATGGGATACCAGCATCACACCTATCGAGGTATTGATTGGCATGATATATTTGCGAATGAGGTCAACAAGTGGACGAACACTAATGAGGCTACGGTGATAGAGGATCGACCATGGAGCGAGGATATTTGGACTGACTACCAACGCTGGTTGAGTGTATATGGAGGTGCACATCTTGTGCTTATTCCTGATGGGGCAACGACTGCTCCGGTTCGTGATTTGTCTTACCTTCGAGAGACGCCTGGCCACATGAGCTTGGTAAGATACATTACGCAAAATTTTTTTGCCTAACAAATAATTCAGTGACTAACAAAAATTAAACAACTCAAGCATACTTTGCGTGAGGCGTTGCGAGGCTGTGCATGGGCTGTCACGAAGGGATTCCGTCGTGCTGGGAAGAAATTGCTCAGGGGGTGCAGCACGTCCTTAGATATTGTTGGTGAGGCTCACCGATTACCTTGACTCTTAGAGTCGAAGGGTCTTCAGTCAGACATTGAGTCTATCCCTGATACAGATGATGAGGATAGTGCGCCAGAGCCAGGATCCATTGAGGAGCAGCAGTTCATGCGGGTATAATTGTCTTTTTCAACCACTTTTCTTAATATTCTTGTCTTTTTATAATTAATATTGTATAATTATTTAATATTTTATAATTTTTTAATTTGCATTATTCGTAACAGGATGATTTTAGTCTGCATGATTGGGATACATTTTTTGATGTTCCACGACCCAGTCAGCCTCTTATTCGGAGTAGACGGTCACATTCGCAGCGGCAGACCACAGAGCCTCATGCTCCATCCCCTTCGCAGCCGCAGACCACAGAGGCGGAGGCTCCACCCCATTCCCAGCCCCAGCCCCAGACCACAGAGGTGGAGGCTCCACCCCATTCGCAGCCCCAGCCCCAGACCATAGAGGCGGAGGCTCCACCCCATTCCCAGCCGCAGCCTCCATTCCACAGCACACAGTACTACACATACGAGAGTCCTTATCCTCCACCTCCACCTCCACCATATACACAAACTCAGTACAGAGGAGGGTACAGTCAGCCCTTTACGCCTACCCCCACACCTATATCTCCGGCTGATGCTTATTACCAGGCATACGGTACCCCACTACATGACCCATTTACACCTATCTCTCCCCATCCATTTGGTCATTCAGGGGCCTCCTCTAGCAGACCGCCTCGTCATCCCAGTCCATATTCTACGCCTCTTGCTCCCCCTCCTCCTCCTCCAGGACTTGCTCCGACCAGACAGCGCCGAGACCCGCCTGGTGCTTATTGGGATTATTCTCCTGCGAGAGGACCGTTTCGTCGTGATGGACGACAGTAGGACTTTGTTATGTATTTGTAGGATTAGTTGTGATATTTATATTTTTGCATGAGTTTATGATTCTATTTTAGACTTTTATTATGATATTCTCCATCTTATTTTAGACTTCTACTTTTCATATACCGAAATTTCAAAATTTTTAGACAAACAGTTTGCTCCCCACAAAATAAACAAAACACTAAGATAATCTACTTTTCAGCTGAAAAAACAGCTCTGCCTTGCAAAAGTTTCGCGCTAGAAATCCAAGTTGGGAGGTTCCAAAAAATCACAGAAAAATATGACATGCTCATTGCCAAATTACAAACATTCCCCTGCCAATCCAAATGAGATCGAAAAAGGAGATTATCATGCGATATGTAATAAATGTTACCGCAAATTCGACTACAATATCCATTCGCAATATGGTGGCGAGTGGCCATTATACACCCACTATCAGTGGCACATTCATGGTGGCCCAGAAAGAGACCGCAGGGAGAGATTGCGACATTACCTGACTAAACCTGAGTCGAGCAACTCTGAACTCTATAAAAAGTACTACACAGAACCTGAACCGATGCCGGAACTCAAACCGTGGAAACCAGATCCTACACCCATGATTGTTTACGAAAGCATATACGATTTTCGTGGAGACCACACAGTGAGCTGTACAAAGTGTGGTCAGATTTTCAATTTCAAAGATACCATATTGCGTGACCACTACGATGAACACAAAAGACAAGAAGAGAGGGATGAAATTCAAAAGAGATTCAGAGTGAAAGAACAATGGTTCGAAATGAGAAGAATGGAAGAAAAGGCTGCCGAAGAGAGTCGGAGGTTGCAACAAGAGAAAATTGGAAAAAAAAATCAAGGAGAGCCTAATAAAGATCAAGAAGAGAGATGAACAAAGAAAAATTGCAGTAGCTAGAATGGCTGAGATAGAGCAAGAAGAAGCCGAGGCAGCTTTCTGGAACGAAGCCGCTCAATTCGCTGACAACCCTGGTGCAAGTAATCAACAAGAACCTGATGTCGCTTTCTGGAACGAAGCCGCTCAATTTGCCGACAACCATGGTGCCAGTAATCAACATGAAATGAATGCGGAAGAAGATCAACCATGGTGGGATGAAATTCTGCAACATGTAGATAGTCAAGATCTCTAAGTATTTATTACTTTTGAATATTTATGTATTTTTTAGGTACTTTTTTAAATAGCAACTTTTGAATATTTAAGTATTTATGCTTTTAGGTAGTTTCTTCCTTTTTTCAATTGAGTGTGCTAATTTATATTATGATTTTTTTAATGTACTTTTCTTTTTTATTTAATGTGCTAATTTATATTATGGTTATAAAATTTACTTCTTCTTCTAATGGTGTGTATTTTTATATTATGAATTTTTTTTGTAAATTAATTGTGAATACAAATCATAAAAAAATAAAAGAATATGGACAAAATAACATATTTCAATAATATAAGCTAAACATTACAAGTGACGACCGTCACATAAACTTATTTCACAAATACAGATTAATTATAAATAAGATACCAATTATAAAAACATAGTAATACTTCATTTAGCGGAGATGGACAACATTTTCAGCTGCGGGATGATTTTCAAAACCAGGTGGAACTGCTGGCTGGTGACGCAACCACGACCCTCCAAGATCAAAACCTCTATTCCTCTCCACTAAATCTGTAAAAAATTTGGGACCCCTAACATGATATTCATTTCCTTCTAATTTTTTAACTTTAAATTTTTCCCCATGATATTGAAACATCAGTGCAGAAAGCAATCGTCGTTCGCTCGTCCGTTCATCTCCGACCAAAATAACACCGCAAGAGACGCATCTTGGCTTAGGACCCATTTGCTTCAAATATCAAAATTCAAACTCCATTAGCAAATCAAATCAATTAATTTAATAATTATTTTAACATTATTACCTAAGAAGAAGCGATGTTGCCAATAGAAACCTATGAGGATAGTTTATCAATTTCAGACTAACGAGAAACAATTAGTTAGAGCACAATAACTTATGACAAGTGAGCTTATATAGGGTGTGTTTGGCAACAATGCCGAACTAGTAGTTCGCGAACAACTCTAGTTCGTGAGTGCCAAACAACCCATGAACTGGCGCGAACAAAGAATTGTGGGCTTGTTCTTAGTTCCTCGATTTTGGGGAACTAGAGAAGTTGTTCGTGAACAAGATGTTCATCTCTTGTTCACCATGTTGCCAAACACACCCATAGAGAATTTTAAATAGAAAAAGACAAAAAAAATTTTAGTGCAAACCGCAATAAATAAATGAATGGTATAGTGTAGTGATGTAATTCACATCACTATATTACTGTTTTAACATTATAAAACAGCACTATATTACTGTTTTAACATTATAAAACCAACCCACTCAAGCAAATTCAATGGTGGAGAATGGTCGTTCTTGGATCGTCAACTGGGACGACGATCCAAGCTTGGATCGTCAACTGGGATGACGATTCAAGCTTGGATCGTCGTTCAGGATGACGATCCAAGTGTATTTGCCTTTCGTCAACTGGGATAACGATCCAGCAACGTTACTATTAAAATTTTTATTTTTTTTGTTATTATCGTAATTAATGTGAACAGTGACGTTACTATTAATTTTTTCCGATAATGTTGCTAGTGATGTAACATGGACAAACACCAGTGGAAACTATTGAAAATGAAACAAAGCAAAGAAAATAAAAACATCTCCAAATATTTTATGGGAATATCTAAGTGGTAGATCCCTGATTACCTGAAGAAAAAAATATATATATATACATCAGTTTGGGATTTGCAGAAATGATAGATCGGGGATAAAAATCTCGACCCGTGCCATTTTACTACAAGCCACTTTTTGATACCATAATTAAGTTTTGTGAATTTTAGAGCTATATTTAACAATTTTATCATATTGCCCATATTGAAAGCAGCAGAAATATTTTATTGTTCTGCTTGTAAGTTTATTTCTCTCGACTGGCATCAGAAAAATATAATAGATGAAAATGGAATGTCTCTAATTTTTTTTTTAAGACAAGTTTTAATTTAATTTAATTTATCAAAAAATTTGATTATAAAATAAAATGTTATTAAATATAAAAGATCTGTACTACATGTTGGGAATCCAAATACTGTTCAGATTCCTTAATCATAAATGTTCTTCTGTACCGACTTTTATTCAAGAGGAAAGATATCTTTTATTGAATATCCGGCTTCCATCAATGAAAACATGAAATGGTACAGGAAGGTGATGTTTCCAGTGGTAAAACAATCATGCCTCCGTATTCCTTCCATATTTGAGCATCTTAAAAGAGGACGCTTTTACTGTCGACAATACCTAAAGTTATTTGAAATACGGAATTGCTTAGGACCATCCTTAAGATTCTATCATCCCCATCATCCTCACGCGTATGCTACAACTAACTCCCCTCTCCTCACGCGTATGCTGTCTCCCGCCCCCCCTTCCTCCCTCCCACATACGCTATCCCCGTTCCTCCTTTTCCCTCCCACGTACATTGTCCCCTCTCCCCCTTCTTCCTTCCACGTACGATGTCCTCCCCTCTCCCCCCTCCCTCCCACATACATCGTTCCCCCTACATCCTTTATCCACCTCCTCATACACACTTCATAATTGTTGAAGTTAATATATTTAAATGTTGAAGCTAATATCGTAACTGTTGAAGTTAATATATATAATTGTTATACTAAACTTGTTGTAGAGATGGAATAGAACCAAGGTTTATCTTTCTGATATTAATTTCAACAGTTACGATATTACCTTCAACATTTAAATATATTAACTTCAGAACTGCCTAGTGTTCAGTTAGTTGATTGAAGTATTCAGTTAGTTAATTATGTTCTCTATTATTCTGCACTTTGATATGTTCAGAACTGCCTAGTGTTCAGTTAGTTGATTGAAGTGTTCAGTTAGTTGATTATGTTCTCTATTATTCTGCACTTTCATATGTTCAGAACTGCTTAGTGTTCAGTTAGTTGATTGAAGTGTTCAGTTAGTTAATTATGTTCTCTATTATTCTGCACTTTGATATGTTCAGAACTGCCTAGTGTTCAGTTAGTTGATTGAAGTGTTCAGTTAGTTGATTATGTTCTCTATTATTCTGCACTTTCATATGTTCAGAACTGCCTAGTGTTCAGTTTGTTCCTAAGATATGTTCAGTTAGTAACTGTTGAAGTTAATATGTATAACTGTTGAAGTTATATATGTAGTTGTTGAAGTTATATATGTAACTGTTGAAGTAATTTGTTATATATGTAACTGTTCAAGTTAATATATATAACGGTTGAAGTTAATATGTGTAACTGTTGAAGTTATATGTGTAACTGTTGAAGTTATATATGTAGCTGTTGAAATTATATATGTAACTATTGAAATTAATATGTTATATATGTAACTGTTGAATTTAATATATATAATTGTTGAAGTTAATATACATAATTGTTGAACTTGGCATATTTAAATGTTGAAGGTAATATTTGAAGTGGACATATTTAAATTATTGAAGTTGGCATATATATTAGCTTCAACAGTTACATATATTAACTTCAACAGTTATATATATTAACTTCAACAATTATATATATTAACTTCAATAATTTATTTCACCTTAATTAATTTGTGCGCGGAAGGGTGGGGGTTGGGGAGCGTACGCGGGAGGGTGGGAGGGAGGCGAGCGTACGCTGCAGGGGAGCGTACGTGGGAGGGCTGGGAGGGGGGACGAGCGTACACAGCAAGGAGGGAAACAGAGCAATTTTCAGAAATAGAAAACGCGTAGAGCCAAAAATAGAGAAAACGCGTGGGGATGATGGGGATGATGAATATCGGGGATGATCCTTATCACCCCGATTTGAAATATGGTGACAACAAAAATATTTTGAAATTTAAAGAGCAACTCTGTAACTCTTCACCATAGTAAGTTTTTTAAGTTATAGCTGTATTATTCTACATTTTTTTTATATATCAAGCTTTTAAAAAACTTCGTTTTATCTTAGTTTTGGTTTATACCGCACTACCGTTTTATCACCACTTTAATCGTTTTATTACTGTTTTATCACCGATAAACGCTCAATCACCACCAACCGTGAAACCGCACAAATCGCTTCTTAAAATCTTGGTGTATACTGCAAAATTTTATTTTGTAAAAAATCAATATTTAAGTATATTATTTGGATCTTTTAGCAACAGACTATTTTTGAATTTATTCTCATTGTATGTATCTGAACGCTACTTTTCCAATTGTGGACTTGTTAAAAAAAATTGATCCACGCTCATAATTAGCTGGGATAAAGTTGGGGAGAAAACCAAAGTTTATTTACCACGTACTTCCCAAAACGAAAGTTATACTTTCTCACACATATCTCGGTTGTTAAAGAGAATCTGATATCTCATTATAATGAATTAGTGTACAAAATAAGAAAATTGAGGAAGATAATTTTCAGGACAAATTTGAGGAAAATGGAAAAAATAAGAGGGGGAAAAAAAATAACGTGCTCTAATTTAGTTTTAATTACATAAGTTTATTTGAAAAATATATATACATCATCCAATTTTGTCAACAAATAAGTGCTGCTGCTACAACTATATTTCCAGGTTTACCGCCAAAAGAAAGATTTTGAAAAGTCTGTTTTCGAATATTAATATAAAAAAGTAGGGTTATTTATAGCTTCCTTTGTGACTCTGTTTGAAAGATTGAACAACTGCAAGGCATTCATTGATGTTTGATGATGGGTCAAGCATCTGAAATTGCTGTGAAAACAATAAATATATATCAAATCTCGTGACTGCTCAGAATCTTAGTATTATCCTGCTCATCCACAAGACCACAAACAATCTCCTTACAAAATTATATGATATTTAATGTCTTTGACTTACACAAAGACAGATAATTACTGCTAATGAGGATAATTGAGGATTAAATGTAGCAAAAATGTACAACAGAAACAGGTGCTTCTTTTACCAAAAGCTAGCTTGAAGACTACTAATTAGTAATTACTACACAATAGTAAACATGAAATAAATTATACTGGTTGACAATATGATGGATATAGGTTATAGCTGAAAAACTAAAAAGAATATGAAGCAAATGCACAGAGATATACCATAATATAAAGCAACATCAAACACAACTTTAATACAAAACATGTTATCACAGTACATTTTCTACTAAACAAACACACACACACAATATGTAAACCTAAGCGAAACATAAAAGTCACAAAGACACAAACATTAAACCCTTAGTTGACATTGATCAAAAGTAGACAGAAACCTTAACCCCGCTAAAACTCCTCTCTCAAGGAGTACTGCCACCAGCACCACCACCAAAACCTCCAACACCAGGCACGGCACCAAATCCGCCAACACCACCAGTACCGGGAAAAGTGCTAACAACACCACCACCAACAGCAGGAAAGCCACTAACACCACCAACGCCGCCAATACCGCTCATTCCTCCAAGACCACCGTTCGGTCCGAGTCCAACAACACTACCAGCGCCAACACCACCACCAACAGTTGGCAAGCCGGGAAGGTTGCCGTAGCCACCGTAGCCTGTCCCGCCACCGACTACAAAGTTCTTTTGGTCATTAAGGCCTTTGGGGTTGGAGTTAGGGTTTGGGATTTCCCTTGCCTCTGCTGGAGCAAGCAGGAGTGTAAGGACTAGGGTTAGAACTAGAGAGACTTTGCACCACAGTTCCATTTCTGATGTATAGTTATGTGGAGAATAAAGGGTTTTAGCTTAATGGGTGTTATATAGGGAAGAATGTAGAGAAGGGGAAGGTGGTAGTTGGATAGGAGTAAATAAGAAGATTTATTACTCTGCATGCATTTTTGTTGCATCTACAAGACTACAACAGTTATTAGGGTTAAAGCCTTAAACAAAAGAAATGATGTGGTGGCATGAGGTGGCGACAAGAGAAGAAAAGCTATCCAGGCGGGTATTCTGACACGGGACACTGGTACATAGAGTGACAGAGGAACAATGTTTTCAAAACCGTACCGGATACCGGAAATTTCCGGTAATACCGGGAACCGGAATGGTGACCGAAACGGCGGTATCCGATATTGTGAGAGGAAAAACCGGAAAATTTCGGAAAATACCAGAAAATACCGGATTTCCATCATCTGGCCGGTAAGGGTGCCGGTACGGTTTTGAAAACATTGCAGAGGAAGTAAATTAAGGATGGTGATGTGTTTGACTGGACTTGACAGAAAGTCCATTGAATCCAACTGTAGTCTGTAGGGTTAGATTTCCCCTCTGCTGAAACTTTTGCTGTGAAATGGCATGATGTGTGGCTGTGAATCCAAACGGTATTTTCCCCTTGCCTTTGAATTTTCTTGGATTGAATTTCCACCATTGATTTGAAATTGAAGCTAAATATTTTATTTAGTTTGAACCGTTTTAAAATTTCTGAATTTCCCAACTGTTTTAAAGATACATAGGAGGAAATCTTCTATCTATAAATACTTCAATTTTAGAGGTGTTTTCTACGGTGACATTTATGATGTCATCATCATGTTTTCAAATACCATTATCTCAATTTCCCTAAAATTGGAGCCTCCATTTTTAAAATTTCAGATCAAATATAGTTGTATTTTTAAATTGTTATGATATCTTTAAAAAATCATTTGGTGATAAAAATTTATATGCAAGCTCACAAAAATATGTTGAATTTAGTTATATAATTTTTTTAACTATAGAATTAGAAATTATTTTAAATAATTTTCTTAATCTCATAAAAAAAATTCTATTATATTTTTGTTTTTTTTATTGTTTCAAGGATTTGAATCATTAGGCTATGAAAATTTATGTGCTTACTCAAAGATATATGAAGAATTTAGTGACATGAAATTTTATAATTATATACTTATAAATATTTTAAATAATTTTTCAATCCCATAAAATTCAATCCCCATAATTTCATAAATTTCAATAGGTTTTTAATTATTAAAAAGAATATATGATTTTATTTATGCATAAATTTTTATATAAATGCTTTTAAAATTATGAAAAATTTGTTCATTTCATAGAGCTATTTTTAATATAACCATACAATTTTGTGCAATATGAAATATATGGTACGTTTAAAATATTTTGAGATTAATTGTTGATTCAATTGGCTGTAAAAAATTTATATCTTTCATCACAAAAATATAAAATTTAATAATTATAAAATTCTAAATATTTTTTAAATTTTTAAAAATGATTACTAAATTATATTATTTAATAAAATATAATTCTACTTTTTATTATTTCCAAACATTTCCAAAATATGTTGATGAATGTTGTCCCTAAAGGACGCGGCTTAACCAGGGTTTAGCGAAAGTAATTGAGGTTTTGGATCGGTTTGGTATGAACTATCCTAACACAATTCAATTGGTATCCAATACAAGCAAGCACACAAGCAATTCAAGTATAGCAAGATAATTAAGAGAAAAAGAGAGAGAGAAATTGAACACTCGGTATGATTACGGAGTTTCGACCCGCTAGGAAAGGCTAGCCTTAGTCGTACGTCTCCGGGAGTTTCGCTACCACACAAGGGCGCGCTCCGTTCAATTCCAATAAGAACGGGTCTACAACTTCGAACCGAATCACCTCTTACACCAAGTAACCGAGGTGGATCGGCCTAACTCAAATGGCACAACGCCTCAAAGGAGAAGAGCTCTCAACCTATTCCAACTTACACCTAGCGACAATGTTGGGACGGTGGTGTTTGAGGCTACTAAATCTATCAAGATGGTCTAGCTATGAAAAGCTCAAGTGGGAGAGTATCCCTGTGCTCAAAGGCTCAATTCTGGTCTAATTTTGCAAAGCAAAACTCTCTGAAGAGAGAGAACAAGGGGTGGATATATATAGGGCTCGGAAAGAGCAGTATACCAGCAAAAACAACAATCAGCGTTGCTTGTCACTGAATAGCGTTGTACAACGCTGGAATATGACCGTTGTAAATTCTAACGGCTAGTTAATATAGCCGTTGGTCTGTCAGAGCGTTGTGCAACGCTATTTGCCGTTACACAACGAAGGAGTGTACAACCAAAGGAAAGCTCCGACAATTCCGTGGAAATTGTCAGAGCGTTGCTTACCACTGAATATCGTTACACAACATTAAAGGGAGACAAATGGAACAACTCTGACAAATTCAACAGAGCGTTGTACAACACTATATACCGTCACACAATGCTGAAAGACGTTGTTTAACGTTGCCTCCAACTTTGCATGTAAAAACAGCTGTTTACATGGGTTTTACATGGGACAGCGATGTTTGAACATCGATGCAGCGCTATCTGAGCAGTGGAGGAGACATGAGATTTTTGTGGCGTTGTGCAACGCTATATGCCGTTGCACAACGGTACTCAGGAAATTTTCTCAAGTCTTTTTCTGTAGCGTTGTACGACGCTAATGAGCGTTGTACAACGAAGTTGCTCAGCGTTGTGTGCCACTATTCAGCGTTGTACGACGCTGGGTCACAGAAAATAGGATTTTGCTGGTATATTGAGTTTTTCGCTATCTAGACCATTTCAAAGATAAACAAGAACTAAAGTATACCTTCTATCCTAGTCTAAACTAGCCTACAAGCTCTCCAAAGACTTGATCTTGATCTTTCTTAAAGTTTTTATCCAAGTCTTCATAAATTGCATCTTCTTCCTATAAAACTCAAAGAAGATTGTTAAATGCCAAATGATATTGTTTTGTAATCGACAAACCTAGAGACGTTTAGTACAACATATAAAATTTCTATACATCGTAAAAAAAAATTATACAAAAATATAATGATATGAACCATTTAGATTTTATACTTTTGCAATATTTTATATATTTTTTAATTTCTGTAAATTTTTATAATAGTATTTTAAATGTTGGATTGCTGACATATATTCCTAGATTGATTTTTTTATTAAATTTTACATGTATGCATGCAAAATTATATTGATCCACTGATATTGAATTTTTTCGATATTTTTAGCAATTTCATCTTTTTAAAATTTTACAAATTCTATAGAACTGCATAACTTTTAAAAATATATGGCGATTTTTAAATAACTTTTTATGACCGGCATAATATACGTACTGAAAAAAAGAGACAGGTTTAGCCCACATCATCGCTACTGCCATGCATGTGCGTTACTTTTCTTTTTCATTTTACTTTGATATATTATCATTATGGTTCCTTATATCCTGAAAATTATGATTACATTTGAACAATTGCCCCTCATTTATAGCATATATTTACTAAAAATGATCTATATTTTAATTCATTAAATTTTTTTTATGCATTAACAAATATACTATTAACATACTTTTCCGTCATATCATACCAATATCATATTTATAGAATTATAATTGGTCAAAAATATTTTACGGTATTGATGAATTCTCAGAGAAATTATTATAAATTATTTATATAATTTTTTATGGACTTTAAAAAATAATTTAAATATTTTTGCAAACTTCAGAATATATTACTGTATAATTTAAAACTTATATTAAGTTTATAATTAGTGGTCTCAAGATATATTTCTACATAAAATTTTGTGCACATGATAAAATAAAAACTAATCACATCTATTTTTTTTTGGACTTTTAAAATGTTATTTTTGATGTCATATTAAAAAATGATATTTTACGTATTTAGTTGTTTGAAGTTCTTAAATTTATTTTTCATCAAATAGAGAATTAAATGTTATCAAAATTATTACTTTTACGCATTTGAAATATATATACTGCTTAAATATTTTAGAAAATCCACAAAATTGTGTTTTATCTTTTGATTTTTTTTTTAGGAATTTCTTACATTTATTTTTGCATGAAATTTTATATGGATGCTCGGATACTATTTTAGAATGATAAATCTAATGTAACAAACTAATTCAAAATTCATTGAAAGCTTCTACGAAATAAAATTTTGCATGTTTAACCAACTCATTTAGGATTTAAGCCTTTTATTTAATTGTTTACAAGCTTTTCAAATTATTTTTGCATAATTTTTTATGGATGTTCTTAAAAAATTCTAAAAAGTTTAGTGAAATATTTTTATTTTATTTTATAGTTTCTTTAAAATATGAAAAATAAACTTAATCGGACGAAGCGCGATATTTTTGCTAGTTACTATTAATGCCGGCATGATTTTTACTCAGAAAGAAGTGTTGCACCACTAACATCGTCTCTTACAGTCATGAGGCTCATGACAACATATATAAGTTCATAAACTCATATTGGCGACCTTGCTAATTTACGAGCATAAAAAATTGTTATTATGAGTTACCATTGTCTTTAAATTGTCCTTTATATCCACCGGCAACAATATCATAGGATGTTTTTCTTTTATTCTTTCCAATTTTAAGTACGGAAATTTTTGGCAGAGGTAATTTTATAAAGTTATAACTATAAGTATAATTGATTGGTCTTTTTTAGTGTTCTTGTATTTTATGTGTACATGAAATTAATCATTTAATTCATCAATTTGAAGCCATATTTTAGAATAAAAAAAAACATATTGCAATATATTTGAATTTGGTGAATATTTTACTATTCGTCAAGTGATCTGAACTAGTAAATATTTTGAACATTCATAAAACAGTACTCAAATTTTTATTTGAATAGTTTTAAAATGCCAATGGGGCCGTTTGGATCGCTTAGGAATTTAGAAAATTTGGAGAAGTTGCAATTCCTAAGAATAAATTTATTGGAAAGTGTGTAACTTTGTGAAGAGTTTGGATTGTTTATAATAAATTTATGATAGGAAGATGAAATTCTCTAAATTCTTTGGATAATCCAAACAGCCCCAATATGATTACTCATTAAATATCAGTAAAGTAAATATCTTGTGTCTCGAGTTGAATAAGGAAAAAATAATAAGAAATAATAACTGTCATATCAAATTTTCCATCGCTTGAACAAAGTGAATGCATAAAATAGACAAGGCGAATATATATATGATCAAAATAAACACATATAAAAAAATAATTTTTGTCATCTAATGTTTAAATTTTTATATGCATATTTAACTTATTTTTATTGAACTTATTTACTTGTATGTGTTCACTTTGATCATTATATGTTCATTTTATTTGTTTTATTTGTTCATTTTGTCCAAGCACTGACAAAACTGTAGATGACAGTAATCAATTTCCAAAAATAATTAGAGTCACAAAACATTGAGAAATGATAGCTGTCATCTGCAGTTTTGTCATTGCAAGAAACAAAATAAACACATAAAACAGATAAGATAAACACATAATGATCAAACTGCTCAAATTTGCCTTTTTCATGGTTTTATTGTAATTCTATTATAAAAATTAATTTAATATATGAAATTTTAATATTAAATTAATATATTATGAAATTTTAGTAATATATTTTGAAGATAAGATATTAAATTAATATATTTTATTTTACTTCTATTATAAACATTAATTAAATATATAAAATTGTAATATTAAATTAATATATTATAAAAATTTAATATTAAATTAATATATTATAAACATTAATTAAATATATATTTTGAAGAATGTTAGTATAATATAATTCTATTTTATGAATAATATTTTAATATTTAATGTTTTGATATTAATTTGATATGGATGGTTTTATTTTTAATATTAAAAATTTTCAATTATGTTAAATATTGTACATAATAAGTACATAATATATTAGATTTATTTCATTTAATAATTTAAATAAATTATGTAATAATTTATTTATGGTAATAATTATTATATAAACTTATAATTAAATATTAGATTTATTTCATTTAATTCATAATAATAATTTATTTTTATAGAACTTATTTATTTGTATGTGTTCACTTAGATCGTTTATATGTTCACTTTGTTTTATGTATATGTTCACCATTAGAAAAAGAATTGAATTTTGTAACCATAATATAGATTAGCACACTAAAATAAAAGAAAGGGAAAAATACATGAAAATCATAATATAATTTAGCACACTAAAATAAATGAACACACCAGGGTACTTAAAAACAAAGTAATAAATAAACTTAGAGATCTTGATCATCTACATGTTGCAGAATTTCCTCCCACCAGGGTTGATCTTCTTCCACATTCATTTCTTGTTGATTACTGGCACCATGGCTGTCGGCGAGTTGAGCTGCTTCGTTCCAAAAAGCCTCATCATTTTCATGTTGATTATTCGCAGCCGGGTTGTCTGCGAATTGAGCGGCTTCGTTCCAGAAAGCTGCCTCGGCTTCTTGTTGCTCAATCTCAGCCATTCTAGCTACTGCAATTTTGCGTTGTTCATCTCTCTTCTTGATCTTGATTAGGCTCTCCTTAATTTTTTTTCCAATTTTTTCTTGTTGCAACCTCCGGCTCTCTTCGGCGGCCTTTTCTTCCATTCTTCTCCTTTCGAACCATTGTTCTTTCACTCTGAATCTCTTTACAATTTCATCCCTCTCTTCTTGTTTCTTGTGTTCATCGTAGTGGTCACGCAAAATGGTATCTTTGAAATTGAAAACCTGACCACACTTTGTACAACTCACTGTGTGGTCTCCACGAAAATCGTATATGCTTTCGTAAACAATCATGGGTGTAGGATCTGGTTTCCACGGTTTGAGTTCCGGCATCGGTTCAGGTTCTGTGTAGTACTTTTTATAGAGTTCAGAGTTGCTCGACTCAGGTTTAGTAAGGTAATGTCGCAATCTCTCCCTGCGGTCTCTTTCTGGGCCACCATGAATGTGCCACTGATAATGGGTGTATAATGGCCACTCGCCACCATTTCGTGTATAGATATTGTAGTCGAAATTGCGATAACATTTATTACATATCGCATGATAATCTCCTTTTTCGATCTCATTTGGATTGACAAGGGAATGTTCGTAATTTGGCCAGTACTCATGTCGAGTAGATAGCCATTCCGGCACTTCTCTGTTGGAGGTATTTCCTTTCTCCATGGTAGTGAATGTTTAAGAAAGAAGGATTGAGTAGGTGTGACATATTTTGGCTGAGGAAGGATAATTTTATAGATCATTTTAGAGTTGCAATTATTTAAAATTAATAAATATAATGTCATATCTTTTCAGACTTTATCAGAATACGTTTGTCATTTTGCATAGCTTAGGTAGGCAACAGTATACTTTTCAGACTTTATCAGAATACGTTTGTCCTTTTTGCTTTGTTTAGGTAGGCATCAGTATACTTTTGAGCTTTTATCAGAGCACGCTTGTCCTTTTGCAGTGCTTAGGTAGGCATCAGTCTACTTTTGAGCTTTTATCAGAGCACGCCTGTCCTTTTGCAGTTCTTTTCCAGACCCTAAATTAATGACATTAAAAATTAATTTAATTTAATGACATTAAAAATTAACGACAATAAAAATTAATGACATTAATGACATTAAAAATGAATGACATTAAAAATTAATTTAATTTAATTTCATTTAGTTAATATAATTTAATGACATTAAACATTATTTAATAATTTGACTTAATTTAATTTAATTTCATTTAGTTAATATAATTTCTGCACATCGTCGTAATCAGTACGACCGGTCACCGGTCGTCCAGTCGTAGGCAAGCCAAAAATGAAAGCGACATCCTGCAAATTTTATTTACATTTTTTATTAAACAACCAAAAAAAACAATAAATAAATAAATAGCTACCAACAGAACTTGGAAAAAATAATACCTCAAGAGTAACGGTCATCTCGCCTACGCGGGGAAAGTGGAACGTGTGGGTCTCGGGCCTCCAGAACATGGCTAGACCCTGTATCATGGAACGATCCAATGGCATGTGACCTAACTCAACGAAATGAATAAGGCCCAATGTCACAAGACGCTGGTCCACCTCCTCGGTTCGTATCATTTTTGCCTTATGCATTTCGGGCGTCCACGCCTAAATAAGTTAAAAAATATATTATTAACTATTATACTATTCACTATATACAAAAATTAACTACATAAATTAAAAAAATTTATTATTTCCTTAAACCCTAAACCCTATACCCTAAATAATTTAAAAAATAAATTATTTCCTATATATACTATTAAAAAATATATATATAAAAAAGAATTAACTATATAAATAAAAAAAAGACTTACTCGTACGCCTCGAAACTCAGACTGACTGAGATGCAGAAGCTGATCAGCAGGAGGAGGAACGGGGGGGGGGGGGGCAGCAGGGGGGGCAGATGAAGATGCGCCAGGATCTCCTCCTGATGCAGGGGGGGCAGATGAAGATGCGCCAGGATCTCCTCCTGATGTAGATACGCCAGGATCTCCTCGACGCCTCGTGGATCGACGTGGATCCTCTGGTATTCTTCTTCGCGGTGGCATTTCGACTGTTACTGCAATTAAAATTTAATAAAGTATAAAATCTATAAAAATTTCGGCAGCATCTCCCCTGTACCGGGAGAGTTTTCCAAAAAATCATACCCCAATTACAAACCAATTTCAACCCAATTTGAACCCAACCCAACCCAACCCAATTTCATTCCAATTTGAACCCAACCCAACCCAATTTGAATAAATCATTCAAATTTTACAATCATTGCATTTCACAAACCATTTCACAAGTATCAATGAATCAATAATTCAATTATTGCATTTCACAATTTTACAATCATTGCATTTCACAATTTTACAATCCATCAATCAATCTACAAGCAATTCACAAACAATTCTATTCAAACAATAATAAAATAAACATATAAAAAAGCTAACCTGGAGTAGAAAGGAATTGACTCTCTTCTAAACAATTTTTTACCTACATTTTTAATTAATACCATCAATTATTATCATTTTTCTAATTTTCCCCATATTTAATTATCAAAATCTTAATTATTAAAAGCAAAAAAAATATTAATTACACATAAATTTTCATATGAATTTTTCTTATTTTTCCGTATTTTTCAAATAATTTTACAATTTATTATCTATTTTTCTAATTAATTAAGTAGTGAATAAACAAATAAAAAGACAAAAATATATCCAATATAATTAATAAATTACATATAAATTTTTTCTGATTTTTTTCTGATTTTTTCAGATTTTTTGAATATTTTTCCAATATTTTCCTATTTTTTTATTTAATTAACTAAATTAAAAACTAATAAAATAAATAAATAAATAATTAAATTAATAAAAAAAAAACTTACTGTGAATCCTGCGTGGAAGCGTCCGAGAGCGAAGGGCAGCGAAAAAATAGATCGGAAACCCCTATATATATATAAAGTTAGATCGGAATCCCAGATTCCGATCTAACGTTAGATCGGAATCCGAGAATCCGATCTAACGTTAGATCGGAATCCAGGAATCCGATCTAACGTTCGGAATCCAGGATTCCGATCTTACGATACTATTTTTATTAAACTGATTAAATTGATATTAATTTTATTGGATTATATTATTTTAATATTATTTTTTAAAATTTCGGTGTAAGAGAATTCTGTTGTCAAGTCCTGGCGGGCTTGGTCATAGGCTCATAGCCCAGTCTGGCCTTGGTCTCTTTTGGGTCAAAGCAAAAAAACCAAAAAATTTAAAAATAATATTAAATTAATATAAGATATTAAAAATAATATTAATATAATAATATTTTTTAAATAGTATCACAAGATCGGAATCCCGGATTCCGACCTTAGTTTTTTTAATTTTTTTATATATTATTTATTTATTTAGTTAATTAGAAAAATAGATAATATATTGAAAATATATGAAAAAATCAGGAATAATTAAATTAAATTTTATATGTAATTTAGTATTTTTTTGGAAAATTTTTTTCTTTTATTAGTTTATTAATTAGTTAATTAATTAGAAAAATAGATAATATATTCTAAAAATATTGAAAAATATAAAAAATCAGGAATAATTAAATTAAATTTTATATGTAATTTAGTATTTTTTTAGAAAATTAAATTTATTTTCGTTTTAATTAATTTATTTAATTAAAAAATGAATAATTAAGTATAAATTTTTAATTAAAATATAAATTTTTATAACTTATTTAATTAAATGAATTGACCGTTTAGAAAGGATTATAAATTTTCAGAATTTGCAGGAATACAAAGGCATAATCTTTTCAGAATGTTCAAAGTTTTATTAATCCTTTCTGCATTTGCAGGGATACAAAGGTATAAATTGAATATTAAAACTTTAAACACGCATAACTTTTGATAGGAAGGTCCGTTTGGGGCAAACGAGCACATTTCGGAAAGCTGGCGACGAGATCTACACATTTTACGGAGCCAAAAAACGCTCTCCAGACCTCTAAAATCCACTTTGAAAGTATGTCAATTAAAGTGGATACTTTTTGCACTGCACTTGTTTATATGTTTACAGCACAGATTATCAAGCTGAAATAAAGTGGGTGTCAATTTTAATTATGTATTTACTGTCGTTGATATAAGCAAAGATGGTCATAACTTCTTTTTGACATTTATGTATTTACAGCACTGGTTATTTTGTCTTACTGATTAGATGAGAAAACATATTGTGGGTTTTGACTTTTAATACCAGCAATTCAAAGTTTGAATCACAGCAAAATGAAAATCCGGCTCAATTAGTTATCAGTACGTATTCAATTAAGTTAATCCCTCATATTAGTACTTCTGAATATGTACAACAAAATATTTTTTGCATTTTTTGTTTTTAATGCTCCTGCAAATATCATATATTATCAATATGTGCATCTGCCAGCATTAATCGGGTGGGTGGAAGAAAAAATAAAGACACCTTTTTATAAGCATTTCACGTATAGACGGATTTAAATAGAGACTGCAACGTTTTCTAATTCGCTAAATATTTTGCATGTATTTTATATGGTTATATAAATATTATTAAAAAAATTTCTACATTCACTTTCATACAAAAGTCTATCATACAATTTTATTGTTGAACTTCGTAATTAAAAATTTATAGTTGTTTATATAATATGAAAATATTATGATATTTTATAAAGCACCAAGGCATTTTTATTTTTTAATATTTAAACCTTTAGATCTACATAAAGGTTGCGTACTTAATTAGATAAAAGATTCTCTCAATATACAACCGAATTGAATTTAATTAATATAAATTAAACTTTAAAAAATAATTTATGCCACTTTGAAATCCTTCCATTTCAAATATGTCATTACAAAATAACTCATTTGATATATGTCATCGTAAAACTACACAAATTAGTTTCATGCCACTATTTTTAAAATCATAGTTATTTTCATATTTGTCACTTCAAAATTTATCCTTTTTTATTTTCCAATTGTTATTACTTTGTAGTGGTATAAAATATTTTTATTTTGTAATTGACGTAAATAAAATATTATTTTTTAGTGGTATAAAATATTATTTTGTAGTGGTATAAAATATTTTCTCAAAAATAAAAAATCATATAAAATATTATGCTCTGAAAAAATAACATATATATTTGGACTCCATAAAAGTACAAAATCTATTTCCCTATTGACCTCGATAATTTAAGTGGAATGTTGCACCTGGGTAAAGCATAGGGCATATATACCATTAACCTTGGGCGAACAACAGCAAATGGAGAACACTTTACTTACGTGGCAACCACGCTCCGCAGTCATGATATTAAAAAAAGCTAAGATCGAAATCTCGGATTCCGATCTTAACTAAGGTCAGAATCCGGAATTCCGATCTTGCGATACTATTTAAAAAAATATTATTATATT
This sequence comes from Rhynchospora pubera, assembly GCA_028095005.1. NCBI lineage: Eukaryota > Viridiplantae > Streptophyta > Magnoliopsida > Poales > Cyperaceae > Rhynchospora > Rhynchospora pubera. The sequence continues at coordinate 74,107,291 of CM051462.1, forward strand.
GATATTATTTTTAATATATTATATTAATTTAATATTATTTTTAAATTTTTCGGACAAAAAGACAATTATAATTCAACCCGGCCCAAATATTTCAAATTAAGCAAAGCATCTTTTGCTTTTGTTCTCATTCTTTGCCAAAAGAGTGAAAGATAGACAAAAGAAAAAGAAAACAGGGAGCAAAGAACCTCTAATTAGAGGGGGGGGGGGGGGGGGGGACAAAGAGAACCTGAGTACCAAGTTAAAACTATCAAAGTGGTACATTCTCTCTCTATTGCTTTTCATGTTAAAGGAACCTCAGCACCAAGATAAAATTGTTCTTCATGCATGCAACATTAGGCCTAATTAATAGCCTGCCCTCTAAAAATCTTTGTTCTAAGTGAAAGAAAGAGGAGAAAATAAGGAAGAGAGAGATGAGAAGGCCAGTTGCTCTAGGCAGCCCAAGAATATTGGTGAAGGGGTTTGCATTACTGCTATGTGTTGTTCTCTTGGTGCTTTTACACACAGAGGAGAAGAATGAATTAATTGGGGGAATTTTGCATGAAGATGGTCGCTTGTCAATTGAGAAGAGTGATTTATCAAGAGATAGATCAATGGAGATTAAAGAATTCGATCCTTTGAGCAGCAAGAGGACGGTGCCTAAAGGGCCTGATCCCATTCACAATAGGTAATTTTCATCTTTTGTTTTATTTATTTATTTATTATTATTATTATTATTATTTTTGCTTTTTGTTAGTTACATAAGTGGTGTATCACATTTTAAGCACTTCCAATGTGGAAGCCATTTTCACACATTTAGTCGAATTGAAAAGTATGTGTTATTTGCATGGTATATCTACCAAAATAAATGATTTAGAACGACAGAAAGCTAAATATTGTCTCAATATAGTTTCGTATAATGGAAAAATTACGTTAAATCAATTTACATTATCCGTATGGAAAATAATAATGTACAGACAAAATATTTACTAGATTGGAGCAAAAAAACTGTACTCTATATTTTTGTTAATTATTACTCTATAAGCCGCGCACTCATTGGCATTGCCGCATTGGAGTATTAAACAAAAGAACTGCACAACTTTTTGAGTAACGCTAGAATCAAACATATAGGACGTCCAACACGATTCGAAAAGTCGACCGTTAAAATTTCAAAGAGCAGATCCGAACTGCTCAATATAATCTCTATATTAAAATATTTTTGAAAATCAAATTTTAGATTTTTTTTTTCAAATTTTCTAACTATTCTTTTCGAATTTTCAAAATTGGAGGGTTCATAACTTTTTAGATTGAGCATATTAAAAATTTTAAAAAAAAGTAAAAAATTTGAAAAAAATATAAAATTTGGTTCCAACTTATGTAGAACGATTTGAACGGTTCGAATCGATCATTTTAATCTTAAAAATTGAAATTTTATCATGTTGGACGAGTGTTTGTGTCCAACATATTGGACACTAGCCACCCCCAAACTTTTAAATTCATCAAAGCAAAACATGGAATGTAAATGTAGTGAGTACATGAGCAGAAGAATAATTTGCACAGCAATAATATTAAAAAGTAAAGAGGGGATTGCAAGCCTTGTAGAATACTGACAACTTATATGAAATTAGGCCTGTTTAAAGTGTCATACCACAACGGAATGGGTCATTCTGTTTTCCGTTGTGTCATTCTGTTTGCCGTCCCGTTCCATGAACGATACGGCTGTTTCATTTCATTTTTCGTTCCGTTTCATAAACGAAATGCACTTTTATTCCGTTATACGGAACGTTTGGACGTGAATTTACACTAAAAACTGCACTATTTTTCGAAACGGAAGCGAAATAGACCATTCTGTTTACTGTTCCGTTTCAGCAACGATATGCTCTCTCATTCCGTTTGCCGTTCCGTTTTCTGGAACAAAATGAAATTCTGTTCCGCCATCCGTTCCGTTTGGACGGAACGTGACGGAAAACGAATAACGGATATACTGTCGGCAGGTCTATATGAAATTGCAATAACCGCGAATTTCTTTCAACCAAAAAAATTGGCAATTGCAAATTTCCATTTTTCCACGGGTCAATTTACAATTGTTGACGGAAGGATGTGATGATGAACCCTATCCCAAGACAGTATCCAATCTGGCTTCTAATTTGTTTGCCTCTAGTCCTAGTCCTAGGGCTATTTCTCGGGGGAAAAAATTGCCACTATTTTACATAATAAACTTGACAATTTTTTAGGAATACAAAATTCTAATTTAATAATTCATGTCTAATTTTATTAACATTTTGTTTCAGGAGATCAGGAAATGGGCAGAAACCTCCTGGTGAACCATGACGGAGAAGAGCAACTAGAAAATTTTTCAAATTACATCTTTATTCCTATTAATTTCTTTTCTTTCTTTTTCTCTACATTTAATGAAAGGTATAAATATTATAAATAAAAGTCTACAATTTAGCTTAGGCTTTTTGCTACTATTCTTGTAAAGAGGGGATTAGGTCATCTTGCATGTACTGGCGCGGAATTCTTCCTCGATACTCTATTTTAATTATTTTAAATCAACATATAACAAAAAATCAGCTGCTGCAGACGTCTACTTAATTATTATTGAATGAATGTTTATTAAAATTCCAGTATAAAGGAGATATATTTCTATTTGAAGCAGCTTGTGTTTGTCGCATTAGCGCGTATTTTCTATTTAGCACAGGCTCCGTTTGGATAGGTGTGGGAAGAAGGGAAGAAATGGAAAGAAGTATTGGGAAGTGTGTAACTTTGTGAATACTTTAAATTGTTTATAATAAATTTATTTCCTTATTCATTCTTTTATGATCCGACTCCGATTGCCTAGTTGAATATTGGCAGTGGTGGTTCGAGCTTTGATGAACAAAGAACAAAAACATTGTTAGCTTACATGGATTAGATTTGCACCGTCTGATTGAAATCATACCATAAGCGGCTATGTTTGGCAAAGGGTGTGAACTAGAACAAAGAGGAAGAACTAGGCCTTTGTTCTAGTTCGGGGTTTGTTTGGTTGCGCGCGAACTAGCTAGTTTGTGAGTTTGCCAAACATAGCTAATATATATACCAATATTTTATAATTGCAAATGTTGGGAGGCAAATTTATAATCCTATTGGTTTGATTGATATATATATATTTTTTTGGCCAATTGTTGACACTACAGCTGATTCTTGTAATGTTCAAAGTATATATATCGCTGTTGTCAATAAAAACACTACCCGTTGAAAAGAAAAATTAATAAGCAGAAAGAAAACAATTAACATTTCGAATCAGTGGGACAGGGACTGTTTCAAATTATTGGCCTGACTCTTTCAAACCATGGAAATCTTGAAAGTTGAAAAATACAAGACTCAAGACCCCCAGAATTGAAAGCTTGGAAGCTACTATTCAATTATTTTATGCAAATGAAAATCTACTGAGGTTGTTATATTATTGGGCGTAATTTATTGGTTTCTCCGATTCTATCCCACTAATAAGACCCCATAAGTAAACGGATGCACGACGAAATTTACAGAATTTCTCCTTTCTTTCTTCTCACTCATCTTTAAATCTTCTTTACAACAATGCAGTACCGGTGGCTGTTTCTCATCTTTTCTCTTGCCGTCGTCACGGCAACACCATTCGTGTTGTCCCGTATTCATAACCCGATTGCGGAGCCAGCTTTTTTCAATTCGACCCGTGTTACTATACTCTCTTGGAAACCAAGGTATTTGTTTTGTTAGCAATGTCGATCTGTCAATACCTGCACGTTGCTTATTATTGCTTCAACAATTGAAAGAGATTATGTTCACACATTTCAATTGATAAAATTTTCCTTCAAGTTCTAATGCACATTATCCAGTTGAGTAAAAATGTTTTATCCAGCAAAAAAATAGTTAAACCGGTGAACTGAGTATTACATTTTTTTTAGAAGAAATTAAATAAAATAAAGCACCACAATGGTCATGTTCTCAGACTTCTATATTTGTCTCTGAACATTGTGTCCTTATCTGTTAATAAAGACGTTTTTTTCTGAAGAAACAACGAATTTTGTTTCATTTTGATACAGAGTATTCCTATACAAGAACTTCCTCTCTGAGGAGGAATGTGATCATCTAATCAAGCTGGTAAGCATTTGTCCGAAGTAAATTCAGAACTTATCTTATCATTGACTTTAGATTATATTAGTATTAATTCCATAGTTGGTTTTAGAGATAGTTGACTTTCCCTGGCTTCTAAAACAGGAGGATATATTTTGGTATTTTATGAGAATGCACAAACAATCACCATTTAGGATGAGCTCTTTATACAACTTAAATAAAAAAAGAGTCAATTTGTCAGGTTCCGGGTTTATACACCGAATAATTTTTATGTTTATGCTTCGTGTCATAATTGCGTCCCCACATTTCTCTCCATCGCACCACTCTGTACACCATAGTCCGGTAGTCCTTGTCTATTTTGACACATTAATGCACATCATACAATTTACTGTTACAAAACAATTTGTAATGTTAAATCTATTATGGTATATTGAGCAGGCTAAGAGCAAGCTTGAAGAATCAACAGTGATTGATATTGATTCTGGAAATAATGTGAAGAGTAAGGCGCGGACTAGCTCCGGCATGTTTTTGGATAAGCGTCAGGTAATTTTTGGGGATTGAATTTTTATTTTTGTGCTATTTAAAATATGCGTTTATAATGCTCTGGCTTACATATTATTTCATCTGCATACTCTTCTCACTTTTTTTTTTTTTTTGAAAGGATCATATTGTGGCAAGCATTGAAGGAAAGATTTCTGGTTGGACCTTCCTTCCACAAGGTAATTGAGTTCCTTTCTGTGTATATATATATTTTTTACTAGGTTTTTTCTTACTATATGTTATAAACTTATAAAGCTTATTTTTCATAATGAAATTTTCTCTTGTCCATATTTATTAACAATAATAAGTTCTTTTCTAGAAAATGCCGAAAATATTCAGGTTCTTCAGTATGAGGCCACTCAAAAGTATGAGCCACATTTTGATTACTTTTATGATGAGAAAGACCAGTTACGTGGAGGTCACCGGTATGCTACTGTTCTCATGTATCTGTCTCATGTGAAGGAGGGTGGTGAAACAGTCTTTCCTAAAGCAGAGGTGCAAATATATTTCCTAAATTATTCTTTTATTGTTTATGGTAGTGTCATGCTGATTAGCACTTTTACTTATTTTTAGGGATGGAAATCTCAGCCTAAAGATGAAACTTTCTCTGAATGTGCACAAAAAGGGCTTTCTGGTAAATGCTGGACTTGCTTCTTATAAACTGAGAATGAGAATGAGAAACATACTAAGATGATAAATAAAATTAGTATGTCATAGTGACATAAGTGAAGTTACCAAAACAATTCATATGGTGTCCTTTTTGTTGATCCTAAATACTATCCATTTAACAGTGAAGCCAGTGAAGGGTGATGCAGTGCTATTCTACAATCTTAAACCTGATGCCGTGCCAGATCCACTGAGCCTACATGCAAGCTGTCCTGTGATCCAAGGCAAGAAATGGGTGGCGACAAAATGGATACGTCTCGGGTCCTTTGATACTATTCCTTCTGCTCCAAGCGCAGCAGAGTCAGAGACCGAGATGTACCCAGAAAGCATCATTAAAGATGAGAACTCTGAGACTGTTGCATCAGTCGATGAGTCGCTAGAAGAGCAATAACTGTGATGAAGAACTGATGGAATCATAATTGGCAGTCATAATTCATTTTAAATACTATCATTGGACATGTTTCAAATTTCGCTTCATATAAGGATCTCTTTGCAATAAACCGATCTCCTTTCAAATTAGCAGTCCACATCTCAAGACAAGTCGTTGACATTTTTTTTTTTTGCTTATAGTTTATGTATAAACAGAGTCCAAGTAATACAGGAATAGTCCCCATAACGTTTTTTTATACAAATATTTTCCGTGTAAAACTGTTTACAATTGCCACTGTATATGATGTTTATGTTTTCACAAACGATATTTGTAGGGTACAATTTTTTATTTAGATAATAGGGGTCAATCCTCTTAATTTAAATTAATTAAAAGAAGGTTCAGAAACTTTTTTCATTGATGTTGTATTATCCAAAATTTTAGACCTTGGCTTTACAATGAAGCAGGCACTGCATATTAGGGTGTTATTATTCCAAAAGCATTTATTCAAGTTGCGTTTTCTCCACCGCACAAAAAAATCGGTTCTCTTGAGTATAGAAATTTTGAATATTTTTTATTGTAATTTTGTGCGATTCTATTCAGATCTAATCTTTTAAGAAAATTGATTGAATTAATTTGATATCTAGTTAGTTATGATGATAAAAAGGTGTAATTGCTTGACTATCCATTATATCATTAATCATTTTGATTTATATAAAATAAATTAAATGTGTACATCATAATATTTTATAATTGAAATATTTCTTTTTAATAATCAGAACCATACAAATTTATTTTCATTAGAAGCAGTTGTGATTACCTATATAATTATTTAAATTAATTAGAGCCATTGTAATTTTATATCCTATACATTTCTAGAGCCAAATAACAGTTGTAATTCTATAAATTACCATGACAAAGTTTTTTAAAAAAACGTATATTTTGAATGCTTTAATTATGTTACATATCCAGTGACTTGGAGTAAAGCTAAAAACTTAGGTAGAGAATTTCACATTAAAGGTATACAACATATTACATATATGCGTGCATAAAATTTGTATTGTTTTAGGGACATGTATTTCTTTCCATGAGCAAAATATGACAACCAGCTGTTTATTGAATTGTGCACAATTCGGTAATAAAGATCATTCGTACCCATGAATAAAAAAAAAACAATAAACTTGAGATAATTAAAAATAAAGTCTAAAAAGTGAAAAGTCAAAACCAATGCGTCTTCTATCCCGGTATTCATTGAAAACCAGTAAATAACTGCATTCTCTCACACTCTCTGTGGCTTCATCGGAGAAAACTCCAGGCAAAGAGAGGAAGCATCAGAAAAACAATTAGAGTCCCTGGAAATGATCCTATGGGCATTGTGCTCTGTTCCTTAAACTAAACTCTTCTCTACTCCTATTAAACCCTTCAAATTCAACCAATTTACAATGACCAAGTTAGTTCTTCTTCTTCTTCTTCTTCTTCTTTCAATTTACCTTCATTTCTGCTCATGGACTTTCGCTGGGTATTTCTCTTCTTCGCTCTCCTCTCCATCACTGCCATTCCTTCTTTCTATTTTCCTCGCAAGAAGGTTCAGGCGCCGGGTTCCTTTGACCCGGCTAGTGTTGTCACTCTCTCATGGAAACCTAGGTACCTTTTCCTTTTCCTCCTTGGAGCAGTAGATAGGGATAGAGAAACAAATTTTGTTAATTATAAGTTTAAACTATTGTCTGCTTTTGGTGAAAGGAGGGTGTTAGTTACCAGTATCACATAAACAATAACAAGTTGCATATTGGTCTCTATTACTGGAACAAACTGTTTCCTTAAACAATTACTTTTATTGTGTATTCAGGATTTTCTTGTACAAGGGCTTCCTTTCTCATGAGGAGTGTGACCACATTATTAAATTGGTAGGTTCTTTTCTTTTTACAAATTTAAAAATTTAATAAAAGGAAAAAAAAATGTATTAATTTATTGATTACTGATTTGAACTCTTTTGATACAGGCAAGAAGTAAGCTTAAGAAATCAATGGTAGTAGATAACGAATCTGGGAAAAGTGTGATGAGTCAAGTACGAACAAGTTCTGGCATGTTCTTAGATAAGCGTCAGGTATTTCTAAATTCTTCAATTATTATGTTTTCGATCTGTAATTAGCTTGTTTGAATCCAAAACCATTCAATCTCTAAGTCCTAATTTTGTGTCTTTGAAGGATGAAGTTATTTCCAGAATAGAGAAGAGGATTGCATCTTGGACTTTGCTTCCAGAAGGTAGTAACTCTTTATATAAGTTACTTACTACTTACCACTTTAGTACTATAGCTGCTTCTGGTTTTCTTTCTGAAGGTAATCAACTTGTTTGACAAGGGGATTCCTTTTGTTTTTTTCTGTCATAATAAAAGGGACCTGAATCAGCTTGATACCATTCCTGACTCAATCTGTACCAGTTCAGTTCCATAAAGGCACTGAAGCATCAGTAATGTTAATCCATGTAAAATTTCTGTATTGGCCTGCCTTTTACACTAAACATACCTCTTCTAACCTTGAATATTTCTTGACCAGAGAATGCTGAGAGCATCCAGGTTCTGCGGTATGACCTAACTGAAAAGTATGATGCTCATTTTGACTATTTCCACGACAAATATAACCAAGTACGTGGTGGCCATCGATACGCCACTCTTCTTATGTACCTGTCAGATGTAGAGATGGGTGGGGAAACTGTATTTCCTGATGCTGAGGTTTGTTTTTGGCTCAATTATTTCTACATTAGTCCCAAGGATCATCAGTTAGGTTGTTTATGTCTAGAATTACAGTTCTGCCCTGATTGAATGCTCATTCCTTCTAAAATGATAAAAAAAAAATAGGGCTGTTATGCTTCTATTAATTGTTACATAGGACAAATGGACAAATTACAAAACTTGATCCCCTATTCTAGTGTACCAGTATTGGTAGTACTCTTGGGCACATGCGTCTAGAAAGTGCTGTTTCTGAAAAGAGAAAAAAAAACCTTTGTAGGTTTATTGCCATTGGTACAAGCATGATTTTAAATGGATTACGAATTTAGGATAACAGTTATTTCCCCTGATTTTAGGGCTGGGAGTCTCAGCCTAAGGATGACACGTTTTCTGATTGTGCAAAAAGAGGTCTTGCAGGTATTTAATAATAATATAATATCACATTAAACTTGTTATGAATCAGAATGTTTGCTTTCATGGCGGCCCTTGGAATGGCATGTCATGGATTGTCCTTCTTCTCTCCTAATTAAATTTTTTTTACTTTCATACAGTAAAACCAGTGAAAGGTGATGCAGTGCTTTTCTATAGCATCCATCCTGATGGGACACTAGATCCCAAGAGTCTCCATGCCAGCTGTCCAGTAATTAAAGGTGAGAAATGGTCGGCTCCAAAATGGATTCATGTCAGGTCTTTTGATACTGTAGAAGCTAGTCCTCTTGAAAAGCCCATTGAGGTTAGTGCCACTTCATACCCTGAAAGTAGCAGTGCTACTGAGAAATGTACCAGTGAGAGCGAGAATTGTGAATAGCTGATTGCATCAGGTTATGAGTCCCACATTGGCGATGACTTGCGTGGTACAGAACAATGATGTATAATAAGAGTCAACAACAAACTTATGGCTTTACAGTTTACATGATTATGAACTGAAGATTTTTTCTTATTTTAGGCTCTTTTTTTATACATATGCTAGAGGTGTATATATGATAGTGTTGAAGAGATAGTAAATGGGTGTTAAATTTTATAGTTGCAATTATTTTAAGTTGTGATTTCATATGGCTTGTTGGTTTTTTCTCTAAAACATGAACAAATGCGAATTATGGAACTAATTATTCCTTGACACAAACTATCCATTATTATCAAATCTCTTCCGCAGTCTATATGATTTGCATGATGAGGTAGATAATCTTTACATAATATACTTTTATCGCAAATGTTTAGTACTTGATTATTAGTATTAGTCAGAAATTTTGTTACATTGGCACTGCTGACCAAAGAATGATTATAGAAATATTTCCCAATTTTAGTCACGATGTGATAGAAAATTAACCCCACCAACTTAAAGCATGTACTACTTACTTCAAAACCTTAATTGTCAAACGAATTTCAAACTTTTATATATTTAAAACCGAATCCAACAGATCTATCAAACCATTTGATGCAGAATAAACTTAGTCCGAATACCCACCCCCACCCCCCGCCCACCCCCCCGCCCCCCCCAAAAAAAAAAAAAAAACTCTTGTCGTTATAATCAAATTACTTGGACACCTAAATCAAATATTTCTCTGATGACACCTTTTTTTTATTTACACAAGGACTATTTTCTAATAAATCTGTTATTCTGTGGCATATCCATTGAAATCACACTTTTAGTTTAGATTAGATAATTTTTTTTTTAAGATAAATTGGTGGTCTAAGCCACCCAACTTATTTTTAAATTAAATGTCTATGAAAGACCCCCAGCCGGGTTTCGAACCTGCGACCTTTCACTCAAGGAGTCAAGGTTAGATTAGATAATTTTTATTGGTCGCGACATTTTTTTTCAAGAATAATAACTGCCATCTACAGTTTTGTCATCCCTACCATCGCTAAATATAAAGTGAACATATATAACAAACAAGGTGAACATTTAGATGATCTAAGTGAACACTTACAAACAAATAAGTTTTGTCATCATTTGTTCAAAATTTTACATGGATATTCAACTTATTTTCATTGAACTTATTTGTTTGTATGTATTCACTTAGATCATATATATATGTTCACTTTGTTTGTTGTATATGTTCACTTTATATTTAGCGATGACAGGGATGACAAAACTGCAGATGGCTTGTCTGACATTCAATGTACAACATTTTTCCAAACATCCAACTAAATGTAACGAGTAAAAAAATCTATAAGAACTTTATATCAAGAATATGAATTCTATATATATATATGGATTTTAACTTTTACAATGTTCCGATCTAGAGACGAAAATATGTGACAATTGACACAATCCGATTGGTGGGTGAGACGGAAGATAATGTTTAATGTTTTCGGTAATTGCTAGTATCCCTCTGTTATTGAAATTTAGGTGCTTTAAGTTCTGATTTTTGAAAGACTGATGAGATGCTAGTAAATATGAAACAAACTAGATTTAGATTCGCACTTCGCGCGATGAGAGGAGTTTTAAGGCTAACTTATAATTTTTATAAGGGCTAAAATTATGATTGTAAATATTTGAATAAATATCAAATTATCTTACAATTGATCTTTTGATTGTAATTAATTGCATAGTTTTTTATGTGTGCCATTTATAATATATTTATCATTCATATCGGAACAATTGTTTTTGGAGATTTTTAATTTCAAGAGAACTTAATTGTCTCTATCATTTTTAATATATAGAAAGTGAAGGGTGACATGTAATCATTAAATATTTTTGTTAAAAAGCGTTAGAATTATGAAAACAAAACCTAACGTGTTCATCTTGGACAAAACCAACTATCTTAAATTTTTCTAAGTTTTACCAATTTGATCAACTTTGATTTTTTTATTATTGATAATCAATAATTGAATACCAATAAAATTAAATACTATCTTACAAATAATTTAAATTACTTAGCAACAATGGATTTCTCATAATTACCATTCATATAAAACTTGATGAAAAAATTAATTTTAAAAAATCGCCAAATATTTTAAAAGTTATGCAATTCTATAGAATTTGTAAAATTTTAAAAAGATGAAAATTGCTAAAAATTGTATGATCATGTTAAAAAAGTTATGTAGCATGATTGAATTTGTTATAATTTTGCTATTTTTTATATAGAATTTTATGCACAAATAAAATTATAATTTTTTTTGAATAATTAAAAATCTAATGATATTTATGAAATTGTAGAGATTCAATATTTATTAGATTAAAAAAATTATTTAAAATATTTATAAATCTATAATTATAAAATTTTATATAATTAAATTTTTCATATATTTGTCAGTAATTAAATAAATTTTGATAGTCAAATGATTTTTTCAAGGCCTCCAAACAATTTTAAAACGAAAACTTTATGCAGATTAAATTTTATGAGATTCAGAATTTTATTTAAATTATACATTTTATATTCATGAATTCTTTATATTTTTGTTTGCACACATATAAATTTTCATAACCAAATGAATTTTTAAAGACACCTAAACAATTTAAAAATAAACTATATTTAATCTGAAATTATTAAATGGAGGTGTCCATTGTCTTATAAAATGGAGAAAAGATTGTGCTGACATCACCCTTACACTGTAGAAAACACTCCTAGAATTGGAGTATTTATTATAGAAGATGTGTGGGACGTCTATTGATCTTAGAATTATCATAATCGAACAAATTTGAACAGAACGGTTCTTCAAACCTTCGTGATTTTTTATTTCATTTCTTCTTAACTTTAGATTTTGATGAGGTTTTGCACTTGTGAATGGAATTTTCTTCAGAGAACTTGTTGAATAATAGCCATCGCTTGATTCTTTTTTTTAATCTACATCTCTGATTGGTAGAGAGAGAATAGCAATTTAGAAGCACAAGGAAGATGAAATATTTTCTTGGCAGGAGGACAATTTGGTCATAATATTATGTTGTTTATTTTTTTTCTAATTAAAAAAATTTAAAATTAGTGAAAAGGGGTTATATCTTTAAAGAAGATGATTAGAGGGGGTTATATCAAATTTTAATGATTGGAGGGGGTTATATCTAAATGGAGAAGATTAGAGGGGGTTATATCCAATTTTCCCAAATTCTAAAAACCAAAATTAATTTTAAAAAAATCTGTGGCAGAACCCACCATATTGTGCACCAAACCATTATAAATTAGGGAAATTATACCATGAGAACCAATTTTGAATCGGACTTTAATCACAACCGTTCATGAGTGCTAATGAAATAATATTTTTTGGAGATTTGTGGTTGAGATTAAAATCCAATTCATAAATTAGTTCTCACCGCAGAATTTCCCTATAAATTATTATATTTGGTACTATTAGAAAGTCTCATTAATATAGGAATAATCAAAAGACCAGTAAGAGAGATGATTGAAATAACAATGTAAGTAAAGACTAAAAATTTTGAAATAAACATCGTATATGATCTGTAAAGATAAAGGGAGAAAACTCTATACTTTATTTCAGTTCAATTACAGAATATTTGTTTTATTCTAAAACAGGAAAAAAAAATTAGGATTGTATAGATGAATATATATATATATATATATATAGAGAAAGTTTAATATGCACCATAGTGCATAGAGCAAATTTTTTAGTATAGAGTTCGGTTAAATTGCTCTATAGATGGCAATGTCATAGATGTCTTTTTTGAGTAATTTTTTAAGATCCGAAATTCAATCAGTCAATCCAAACTGTTCAAATTGATCACCATATTGAAATACCATTGGAGACCAAATTTTACGTTTTTAAAATTTTTTTTGCTATTTATTTTGATATGTTCAAATTGGAAGGTCTGAAATACTCCAATTATAACTTTTAAAAAATATCATAATAAATAGCAAAAAAATTCGAAAAAATGTAAAATTTGGTCTCCAAGGATATTTTAATATGATGAATAATTTGAACGGTTTGGATTGAGTATTTGAATTTTGAATCTCGAAAAATGACTCTATGACACGGGACCCTCTGTGTCATCTATGGCACGTTAGCCATCCTATATATATAGTTTTGTTATGGTGAATCGTGCTCAAAATTTCAAAATTTAGTTCAAAATGACCGATCCAAACAATCTAATACGATCTCTCTATTAAAATCTCCATACAGACCAAATTATATATATATATTTTTAAATTTTAAATATTTATTTTGGATTTTTAAAAACTGTTGTTTTTTAAAGGTTCAGAACTTAATTAGATTAATATTTTTTTAAATTTTCAAATCATATATGAAAACACATCGCTCAATAAATTAAATAAGATCAACACTTTGGATTTAGCGTTTGAAGTTTAAATTTTAAAAATTAACTAAATAATAAAATATTGGTATTTGGGGGCAACCAAAATGTTGGTAGCGGAACTTTACTCTCTTATGAGAAATGCTAGTGTTCAATATATTGGATGGATGGGTCCGTCCAATATGATTGTTTTCACATTTTTAAAATTCAAATGACCGGTCCGAACCATTCAATATGTTCTCCATATTGAAAACTTACAAGAAACCAATTTTTATATTTTTTCGAAAAATTTTACTATTTTTTGGTATTTTTGAAAATTCATGATATAAACATTATGGATCGTCCAATAACAACGATTTTCTAAAATACCAAAAAAATAATACAAAATTTTCAAACTTTATTCTGAATTATTTAAAATTGTGATGATTTGCCACTGTAATGGTTTTTAAAAAATAATAAGTTAAAAAATTATATTCTTTGTATTAATAGTTATAGATTATTTAAAAAATGTAATTAGTTCATGAATCATAAAACTGGGATTTTAAAACTGTTTAATTTTTAAAGATCTTATAACTTCGTAGAGGTGAATGGATACCCTTTTTGAACTTCAACACTTTTACGACCTTTAATAATATGTATAAAAAAAACCGATAACAAATATAAAAATTAAATTATGAAGTTGTTATTGAATCAATATTGATACATAATTTAATCTATTTTTAATCTATAATTAATTTTGGTTGGTGGATTATTGTATGAAATTTATTGAGTAAGACTAGTCGGCAAATACTTGATTAAATGTGGTTAGCTAGGAAGCATTTTGCTATTTAATAAGTGAACCAAGTCAACCAACTTCTTCCTAAAAATATTATTTTCTGGAAAATTATTGATGAAAACAAATTTTTATAATAAAAAAAAATTGAGTGCTGAATGGTGTTTAATAAGCTGTAAGTTTTGGAGGAGTAACGAAAACTTACTAATAAGCAATTGCTTAATAAAAGAAATGATTAAAAATATAAAAAGGTAGAAAGTTACTTTGTTAGTTATAGAGAAAAGAAAATTACAAATTTCATTTATACAATATAAAATATAGATTTAATTTTTACGTATGTATGTGTTTCCATGTTATCATATACAGTACGTATAACATGGATACATAACAAACTATGTGATTCTAGAGACTAGAGTTATATGTTCGTACAAACTATGTGCATAAATGTTGGATCGTCATCCCGGATGACGATCCAAGGGTTCGCGATTTCGTCAATCCGGATGACGATCCAGTGACGTTATTTTTAAAAATTTAAATTTTTAATTATTATTATCGAAATTCGAGTGAACAGTAATATTAGTTTTAATTTTTTCCGGCCCATAGACTTCCACAGAACATGATCCAATCCTGAATAGGCCATTAACAGATTTGAACATTTCCAAATTGCCGAAATTTTAAAAAATAATACTAAATTAATATAATATATTAAAAATAATATCAACATAATAATATTTTTTTAAATAGTATCACGAGATCGGAATCCCAAATTCTGAACGCAAGATCGGAATCCTGGATTCCGACCTTAGCTAAGATCGGAATCCCGGATTCCGACCTTAGCTAAGATCGGAATCCGAGATTCCGATCTTAGCTTTTTAATTTTTTTTATATATTATTTATTTATTTATTTAATTTATTAATTAGTTAAATAATTAGAAAAATAGATAATATATTGTAAAAATATTGAAAAAATATGGAAAAAATCAGGAATAATTAAACTAAATTTTATATGTAATTTAGTATTTTTTGGGAAATTTTTTTCCTTTTATTAGTTTATTAATTAGTTAATTAATTAGAAAAATAGATAATATATTCTAAAAATATTGACAAAATATAAAAAAATCAGAATAATTAAACAAAATTTTATATGTAATTTAGTATTTTTTTGGAATATTAAATTTATTTTCCTTTTAATTAATTTATTTAATTAAATATAAATTTAATTAAAAAATAAATAATTAAGTATAAATTTTTAATTAATTTAAATTAAAATTATAAATTTTTAAGCAACCATTTGATATGCGTCTCGGATGTTGTCCTCTGTATATATTATTTTCATATTATATATTAAACAATCATATCGAGTCTCATGATCAAAGAAGCACTTTCTGGATTGCGTTAGAAAGGAATCACACGAGATTGTTGTTTTATTGAGACGGAGAAGAAAGACTAAATTCACTTGATTTACTGCATTTCTCTTTTTAATGATTAATTTATGATTTTAAAAATATTTTTAGTAGTTTAGAGTGGTTTTTTATGTTTGCAAACTTTCAAAATGGATTTTGGAGGTCCAGAGAGCGTTTTTTTGCTTCGAAAATGGTCGTTACGGGTTTCACCCCTGTAACATGTGTAGATCTCGTCGCCAGCTTTCCGGAATGTCCTCGTTTGCGCCAAACGGACCTTCCTATCAAAAGTTATGCCTGTTTAAAGTTTTAATGTTCAAATTATGCCTTTGTATCCCTGCAAATGCAGAAAGGATTAATAAAACTTTGAACATTCTGAAAGGATTATGCCTTTGTATCCCTGCAAATTCTGAAAATTTATAATCCTTTCTAAATGGTACAATTCATTTAATTAAATAAGTTATAAAAATTTATATTTTAATTAAATAAATTAATTATAATGAAAATAAATTTAATTTCTCCAAAAAATACTAAATTACATATAAAATTTAATTTAATTATTCCTGATTTTTTCCATATTTTTTCAATATTTTTACAATATATTATCTATTTTTCTAATTATTTAACTAATTAATAAAATAAATAAATAAATAAATAATATATAAAAAAATTAAAAAGTTAAGATCGAAATCCAGGAATCCGATCATACGTTCGGAATCTGGGATTCCGATCTCGTGATACTATTTAAAAAAATATTATAATATTGATATTATTTTTAATATATTATATTAATTTAATACTATTTTAAAAATTTTCGGTCCAAATTGATATTGTTTTCTTCTCAGGTTTCAAAATACAAATTTTGAAATTTACAACCAATATGTTTCCAAGCCGAAATTGTTTTACTTTTTCCTTGCAGTTATATTGACCAGGGATCTCCGTAATACGTAAAACAAGACGCTATGGTGTTGAAATACTTTATTTTTTTAATTGTATTGAGTCAGGGCAACAAAAAGAGATTCAGTAATGGCCTAATGGGTAACCGATACACCTTACCAAATTGCACTCTTAAAATTAAGTAATAGGTCTAGGCTCCGGAACCACAGACTCTCTCCTATGTCAGGTAAATTTGGTCATGACCATCTCTGTGGCCTACCTTCCTTTTTCTTTCCTTTAATTTTTTTCTTATGTTTGCTTTAATTTTATGTATTTGTCTTTGTATTCTGGTGGTTCCATCGTCTGCCATAAGACAAGAAAAATACCAGCTTAGTTACAGAAATGATACATAATAAAAAAAAATAATCAGCACATAAAAATTAGACTATATTTGTTATTTACAACAAAATGCGTTTTATAAAAATTATATTTTCTGATATACATCGACTAAAAGAATTGAATGTGGAATGACCTGTCCTACCCCTATTTCTAACTCTAACCAATGAATAACAAATAAATTATTCAGGCGGCATCGATAGGGTGCAGCTAACATGTAGCACACAATGGTGTGCTGTTTAGAACTATTGTTCTGTCTCAAAACATGAATTCCATGAGCCAATCAATTGATTTGCCTTGTCATCTCATATTGCAGCACTGAGGTCTTCCAGATTGTAACTTTTCCCACATGCAGATCATCTGGCGAGGTGACTGGTAGTGTGCAGTGTAGTAATCATCTATGCAACCAAATTGACAAAATCTGAAGCTATGAATGTATTGTACTGGTTTTACAGTATTGAATTTCTCCACCCACATGCCCATACTAACATCTTCCATCTTAAATAACTGCTAAACACAGACAAAAATTGCATTTCCAATTAATTACTTTTATCATATGAATGCATCTTGTAATAACTGTAATTTAAAAGTATAAGGAAATATTCTCAAATAATAAAATAGCATAATAATCCAGAGGTCATTCCAGGTTGTTTATTGGAATTGAATCAATTGATAAATCCAGATTCCACGAAACTTGTTAGGCTTGGTATTTTGATTGTACCCATAAGAATGGAACTAACTATTTCTTTTTTCTCATTTTTTTTTTGTTGATCTGTTGTACTTGATCGATCCCTGCATTAGATTGCAACCATAGGATTGACTGGTCAAACATGCTCCTGTTATCTGATATCCCATGTATGCATACCAGCCGAAAAAAGAAAAGGGTAAAAAGCCTTGTAAGAAAGGCGAGACCATCCATCTGATGCTTGAGGTATACAATGAAATGAGTAAAATATTGGTATGCAGATTGTAAATTCTTACTCTGAGGTTATTATTTTCAAACTCTGATATAACAAAGCGTGCAATGTCAGATGATACAACATAACCCGGCCCATTAGCATATGGCGGATAATCCTCCTCAGGCCATTCCTGAAATAAAAGTGAGCATGTAGAATTAGATTTTTGATAAGAAATGCTGCAGTACAAAATTTACATACTGGACTGAAAAAGTAACCAGATTTGTGCTTACTGAGTACATGGAGTCATGGAATAGACTACTGAATCGACCTAACTTTATGTACAAAAAAAAAATGATTACCTCATATGTTACAGCCCATTTCCCATTTCGCAAAGGCTTATGATAATAGTTAATATTTCCCATGTAGAGGCTCCTATCATCGGGTACTTTCATCAATTCATTCATCACAGACTCAATTCTGACGAAGTTGTCATCGTCACATTTCATGACGTACTTAGCAGAAACAACTTGAACCTACAAAAACAAATTATATGAATTTTAAAACTGAGAAATATATAGATTTTTTCATAAAAAGAAAAAAACTCATAGCATTGAAATATTCTTGAATTTTACCCCGTATTCACATATGGCAATGGTTTTTAAGACCACGAGGTCATAGCTGTCTAAAAATGGAACGATCACAATGTCACCAAAGAACTCAGCCTCCTTTTTAAGCTCCATATTCACCTCTTGTCTTCCATTCTGCACATCATTGCAATATTCTAAGTTTAGTATGGTTATCTCAAGTTAATGAACAATTCACACCAAAAATTCTCAACTTTTCTGTTGTAAAATGAGAACCTTACTGGTTCCAGCTTTTTCATTGAATATTCTAAATCATTTAATAGGCTCTTTAGCCCAACTCCAGTCAGAGAAATGGAATAAAGCATTGTATCAAAAGAGAGACCAAAGGTTGATCAATTATATTATGTTATAGAATCCTTATATTATAATCACAGAACAAATATAATGAACCAAAAGAAAATTGTTACCAGTGCGACAAAGAAGCGCGCCACAATGTTATTTGATTTTCTTACTGAAGACATCCAAGATTTCCTGACAGCCATGCGCTCTGCAAAATGGTTCCCTGCTGAGAGAATCCCAATGAAAAGCTCAACTGGGTCGTCAGATAAATCCGGTGCCTTCCACTGGGGTGACATATCAAGATTTCTTTGTGGATCAGTACTCAGGTGTGAATTGGGAAGAGATGCAGCGTAAATTGATTCAATGTCTATGTCACCATTTAGTGAGAGCCCTGTCGCATCTTCGAGTGTAAACCCCTGAATGTTTAAATCAGTATTAAAAAAGGTTGCACTGCTAAAGTGTGAAGAATTTGTTCCTAATTATATAATTAAGCCTCAATTCCATCAAGATAAGTGAAAATGGATTGATTGCTGTGCAATGGTTCAAAGTTTCCCTGAGGAAACTTACTTGGCTACGTCAGACAAGAGCTCCCTAAAGAAGGTTACTTTGATTGTCAATTTTGAATTTTTATTCCAACTTTAGATTAAGCCTTTTAACAAATTAATGTCAGACCAAGCCTCAATTTTGCCCTCAGACTTGTAAGGACATGCCAAGCAAGATATGGGAGCAAATAAATTGGTGCTAAAAACAAGAAGATACTTACAGTGCGGTAAGGAAAAGAAGTTACGTGCCGGCCATCTACATTGATATGATAGCCTTCAAGACCAGCTGTCAATGTGAGGACAAACAACTTGTTTTCTACAAATGGGTATGGCCAATCAACCTTGACCTTATCAGTTCTTCTCTTAATTAATCTTTTTAACCACCAAGCATCTTTTGGCTCATTAGACTGGTTGTCTTCATTACTGATCCACTTTTCGCATTTTACTTGCCCATCAACTGTAATAACAGAAATAGCATGCATTAATTCAAATTCATGATACGGAAGAAGCTTTTTGTTATTCTTATTACATATATATTTTCTTTATTTATTCTTTATTATTGAACAAATTAAGGCTCATTTAGAGTTAATTCAAACAATTTACATGAAATTAAGAAAATTGGAGAAAGATTGGATCAAGACCTCACAGGTATAAACCCGGATCCACATCCTCTACAGCCAAGGTTTGGCTGTTCCAAACAGTCAAACACTTATTTTTTTAAATATTTCAATATTTTAAAATTCTAATGTTGAATCCAAACCGTTGATCCTGTTCAATTTTACGGGCGATGCATTTTCATATAAGTTTTATGAAATTTGGAGCCGATTTGATACTTAATTAAGTGACCAAATTATGAACGTATTAGAATTAATCACTGATAGTTAATTAGATTCGTTCATTTGTTGATCATTTGATCTAGTATCAAATCAACTCCAAATTTCATAAAAATTATATGAAAATGCATCGTCCATAAAATTAAACAAGATCAACGGTTTGGATTCTATATTTGAATTTTAAAATGTTGAAATATTAAAAAAATAATAATTTGGCTGTTTGGAACAGCCAAACCTCGGCTGTAGAGGATGTGCATCCGTAGAAACCCTCCCTTTATTTAATTTTATACCAGTTTTGTTATAACCATGAAAGTGGGTTCATACTTTTGCAAACTGAAAAGACAAAATAAAATAAAAAAAGAGCTGAAATGATCAGAACCTTGTAGGAAATATTCTTTTTATAAAGTCACCTTTTAATTTACTTTTTGCAAATGCATTCCAGAGAAGCAGCTCACTAAAGTGAAGTGCAATATTCTTAGAAAAGATGCACTAACAGTGAATTGCCCCCTACCAGTAAAGTTCTCAATAAACCTAATTTAAAACTCACCGATCCTCTTAACAGACACTCTAGTCGCATTATAAATTTATAACCAAAGGAAAACGTAAACCAATGGTCACACCTCTGAGGATCCAACTCAAAGAACCATTTGCAATAATGCCCATTAAAAGCTTAAAAATATGGAAATTTACATCATTGTCCTATTAATACACAACCAAGCCAACATTTGTGTTTGATTCACCAGAAAAAGGGAAGTGTAACAAAAGATTCTACTTACCTGTATCTTCACCGGCATTCAATTCCCATCCTTCACATCGAAGAGGCACAGCCCATTGCATCCTGTAGCAGGTATTCTGCTCAATCACAGGCCTACCACTGAAATCTCCTTTTATCCGGGGATTAAAGTGCAAAATCCTTGGGGGCTCCTCGCCATCTACCATTCTCATCCCCAGAAGCTCCATCCTGAATTGTGAAACCAAGGCTGCCTTCTCCCCTGGCCTCAGTTCTTTTATTTTGGGATCATACTCTTCATGTGCAGCTCTAGGTCTTGCAACAAGTGTTATGTGGGACCCAAGAGTCATACCACATGGTAGCTCTATAAGGTTCTTTTGCTCTAATAACTGGGCACCAGTGATGGATAGTGAAGCCGGGCATTTTTCGAGAGGTTGGGTTTTTTGTGGCAACGGTGGCAACGGCAAGATCGCTGATGGAGATGATTTTAATTCGTCCAAGAGCTTGGAACCTGATAAAAAGAATAGGAACAAGGCTAAATTAAAATAGAGGATGTTGATAGCTGGAAATTTTTATTGGGTAATGAATAAAAAAAGAACCTCAAATCTGGGAATATGCTAACTCCGTCTATCTAGGAGAAAATTTTCACAACTATTGTAACTAGTATTATACCACTTTCCAGTTTTCACACGGATGCTCAATAAAGAAAAAATAAAATTGGCAAACCCAGAAGCACTTCTTCCCAAATTAAAATAATTACAAATTTACAATACAACAAACGTACTTTCTCATCAATCACGGAGAAAGGAAGAACACTGCGACATAATAGTAAATTATTAGACTATGCACTGGAAGCCTCCAGTAAATAGTACTGGAGAGTGTTAGCTGTGGTTAGCTCTGATTGAACTGGGTATATATATGCAACCCCTTGTAACAATGTAATCAAGAGAGTTAATAAAATCATTCCCGATTCTTAAGTTTTTCATGGTATCAGAGAGCAATCAAGGCTAGTCGCCTCAGCTCCGATCCTTTCTTCTTCTCCTCTATTCTTCTCCTCTTCTCCAAATTGGCCATGGCGCCATCTTCCACTGCTTCCGATTCTCAAAACCCTTCGTCGGAGAATCTCAATTTGGATTCTACCACTTCAATTTCTTCTCCGATTGTCTACCTAACCCTCCCGATTCACACAAAATTGTCAAGATCCAATTTCTTGGCATGGAAATCGCAAATTGAGCCCTTGCTTCATGCCTATGGATTGAGTTCTTTCATCACATCTCCTCCTCCTTCGAATTCATCGATGTCTCTTGCTTCTCTTCCTACTCCATCACAGATGGATCCTGCTTTTCTAGCGTGGTACAAGCAAGATCAGATGATTCTTGCTTGGCTTCGTGCGTCCCTCTCGGAACAAATCCTGGCGCAAGTAGTGTCGTGTGCTACCTCAGCCGATCTCTGGCGTTACCTTACTCAGTCGTTCTCTGCGTCTTCTCGAGCTCGTCTCACTGAATTGAAGAGAAAGTTGCAGAATCTGACAAAAGGGGGCACTTCTTGCTCTGAGTTTATCAACCAAATTCGAGCAATTTCTGACGAATTGTCTTTCATTGGTGCTACTGTGCCAGATGAAGATCTTGTTCTGCATCTTCTTGGGGGACTAGGTACTGATTACAACTCTTTTGTTGTAGCTGTGAATTCAAGACAAGAACCGATATCCTTTCTTGAAGCCCAGTCTCTTTTACTGAGTCATGAGGTGTTACTCAATGCTCAACAACCAGTAGTGTCTTCTTTACCATCTTCTTCCAATCCCTCTGCGTTTTATGTTCACAACCAGAACTATCAACCAAGGCCACCTAATAATCAGTTTAGAGGAAGAGGTGGGGGTTTCAGAGGAAGAGGTGGTGGCTCCAGAGGAAGAGGTGGTGGTTTCCGGCCACCTACCAGTCAACCACTACTTCCGACTCCTACCAATGCCAGTACTAGAAGTAGTTCTGACAACACAGAATCTTGTCAGATCTGTTTCAAGAAAGGTCATACAGCAAGACAATGTTGGTGGAGGTGTGATATGCGCTACTCAGATGATGTCAGTTTTCCCCAGACTGCCCCTTCTCCTCCTGTCAATCCTCAAGCTCATGTAGCTCACACAGCAGCTAGTGCTTCTAACTCCACTGAGTGGTACCTTGATTCTGGAGCTACACATCACATCACTAGTGATATCAACAATCTTTCCTCTTTCATGCCATATGAGGGTTCTGACAAGCTGCAAATAGGGGATGGTAATGGTATGCTTATCACTTATATTGGTTCTATGGTTTTAAATTTTTCTAGTACACAACTTGTGTTGACTGATGTGCTTTGTGTGCCATCCTTTACAAAGAATTTGATAAGTATTTCCAAACTGTTAGCTGATAATAGTGTTAGCATTAATTTTCATTCTTGTTTTTGTATGATCAAGGATTACCACACTGCTCAATTGCTTCTTCAAGCCAAAGCTGCTAATGGTCTTTATCTGCTTACTGTTCCTTTGCACTGTGTACCTCATGCTTACTTAGGTGAAAGAGCTGCAGCAGATACTTGGCATTTTAGATTAGGTCACCCAGCTTTACAGCTTACAAAAAGATTGTTATCTGTTTGTAAATTGCCTTGTACTGATTCTATGTTGTCTCTTTGTGAAGCTTGTTCTATGGCTAAGTGTAATAAATTGCCTTTTGGCAATAGTTGTACTGTTACTCATTGTCCTTTAGAACTAATACATGCAGATGTTTGGGGACCTGCCCCTGTGTTATCTTCCAATGGTTTTCGCTATTTTGTTTTGTTTATAGATGATTTTACTAGGTTCTCTTGGATTTTCTTCTTGACTTCAAAAGATGAAGTTGCTAAAGTGTTCTCTAATTTTAAGATTCAAGTCGAGAATCTGATTGGTAAGAGTTAAAATTCTGCGTACCGATGGCGGTACAGAATTTTAGCCTATTAATCGGTTGTTCCCTCAAATTGTACATCAATTGACTTGTCCTCACACCCCTGAGCAGAACGGGGTTGCTGAGAGAAAAAATCGCCACATTTTAGAATTGTCCTTGGCTATTATTCATCATGGTTCTATACCCTTGAATTTGTGGGATGAGATTTTTGCAAGTACCGTGTTTTTAATTAACCGCTTACCTCCTTCTGCAAATGCTTCAATTGTCTCTCCTTTTGAGTTACTTTTCAACAAAAAACCAGATTATTTGCAACTTAAGGTTTTAGGTTGTCAATGTTTTCCATTGACACGGCCATACAACCAGCACAAACTTCAATCTCATTCTACTCCCTGCGTCTTTATTGGATATGCTATGTCACAAAAAGGTTACCGTTGTTTTCAACCTCAAACAGACCGTATATTCGTCTCTAGACATGTTATATTTCATGAACAAATTTTTCCTTTCCGACAAATGCAAACGCATTCCTCTGCTACTTCTTCTGTTGATTACAATCTTTGGGCCCCTACTTCTATGCGAATTGGGCCTACGTCAACCATTTCTGTTGGGCCTCCTCATTCCCCTTCCCGTCATTCTTCCTCTCCTATTACTGCTGGGCCTTCACTTGGGCCTCTCCGTGAGGCACAGGATGATTCTCTTGATATTACTATCGGGCAGCTTGCCCGTAATATACAACGGTCAAGAAATTCAAATTTATCTGCCCTTACTCCTGACCGTGTGTCTCTACCTCCTTCCACCTCTGATCCTCTTAGCAAAACTGATGCTTCTGCTACAGCTCATCCTATGACTACAAGAACGCGTGATCAAACGCGTCAGCGTCGCCAATTCCCTGACTTCGTTGCCTTTCTAGCAACCACTCCTCCAAGTTCTGATCCTACTACCTTTAATCAGGCCAACAAAGTGACACAATGGCAGGAAGCAATGCGAGATGAACTTAAAGCACTCAGTCAAAACAAAACATGGGTTTTGGTACCAGCTCCTGCTAATCAAAATGTGGTTGGCTGTAAGTGGATCTTTAAAACTAAAAGAAGAGCTGATGGGTCTGTCGAGCGCCACAAAGCTCGATTAGTAGCACAAGGCTTCACTCAGGAGGAAGGTGTCGATTACTTTGACACTTTTAGTCCTGTTATCAGACCAACTACCATTCGCATCATCTTGTCTCTTGCCTTGTCCAAGAATTGGTCTATACGTCAGTTGGATGTGAATAACGCTTTCCTCAATGGTGAACTGCATGAGACTGTATATATGCGTCAGCCGCCTGGGTTTGTCAATCCTCTTTTTCCATCTCATGTGTGCTTGCTTAAAAAGGCAATTTATGGTCTTAAGCAATCACCCAGGGCTTGGTTCCAAACTCTCAGTGCCTTTCTGTTTCAATTGGGTTTTCAATCTTCTAAGTTTGACCCCTCCCTTTTTATCTATAATAATAATGATCAATTGGTGGTGCTTCTCATATATGTCGATGACATTATAATTACCGGAAGCAACATGGAGAGTGTAAATTCAGTTATCAATGATCTTCAGTCTCGGTTTCCTCTTAAGGATCTTGGAGATTTGCATTTCTTTCTGGGAATAGCAGTCCATTCCAGCTCCAATGGACTTCATTTATCACAGAGGCAGTACATATCTGATCTCCTATGCCGGACTCACATGCAACTAGCACAGCCTGTTGCTACTCCCATGGCAGTAAACACTTCACTTTCTCAATTTGATGGTGATCCGTTTCATGATCCTAAACTTTACAGAGCTGTGGTTGGGGCATTGCAATATGTAACCATAACCCGTCCTGACATCACCTTCCCTGTGAATAAGTGTTCACAATTCATGCATAGCCCTACTACTACCCACTGGAGTGCTGTCAAGCGAATTCTACGCTATCTCAGAGGTACAATTGATCATGGCCTTCTCTTCAAACCATCCAACTCTCTCAGCCTGCACGCATACTCTGACTCTGATTGGGCTGGATGCCCTGATGATCGTCGTTCAACTTCTGCTTTCTGCATTTATTTAGGCAATAATATCATATCTTGGAGCTCCAAGAAGCAGCCCACGGTTTCTAAATCTAGTACTGAAGCTGAATATCGCAGCTTGGCCTTAGCTGGTGCTGAAATAATCTGGATACAACATATTCTTCAGGAATTACATCAGCATCTTCTTCAACCTCCTGTGCTGTGGTGTGATAACATAGGAGCTTCGTATTTGGCTTCCAATCCCATGTATAATGCTCGCACTAAGCATGTCGAGATCGATTTTCATTTCATTAGGGAGAAAGTTGCAGCTGGACAGTTACTGGTAAAATTTATCAGTTCCAGGGATCAGATTGCAGATGGCTTGACCAAGGGATTAACTTCTGCGCGCTTCTCATTAATTAAAGACAAGCTGATGGTGTGTCCAGTACCTTCAGCTTGAGGGGGGGCTATTAGACTATGCACTGGAAGCCTCCAGTAAATAGTACTGGAGAGTGTTAGCTGTGGTTAGCTCTGATTGAACTGGGTATATATATGCAACCCCTTGTAACAATGTAATCAAGAGAGTTAATAAAATCATTCCCGATTCTTAAGTCTTTCATAAATAGTAACATAAAAGTTCTTTAATTTTTTTATTTCCATGAATTTAGGGATTTTCAAAGGGGTATACTGTAATTTTTCACAAAAGCAAAGACGATAAAAAAAAAATCAACAATAAAAACAGTACCAAGTCGCCAAGCATCAAGTGCAGATTTTTCCAGACCAGAGCCATATCCAGTTCGATTAAACTGGAGATAAGACACCGTGAGTGGGGTCTGGCGCTGTTGTGGAAGGCGGAGGCGGCGAGGGAGCTTGGAAGGTCGAACAGGAGACGCTATTGTCTGTGTATCCTTTTCTGTAGCGAGTTGTAGCGGCCTGAGAACTGTGTTTGGTGTTGTGGCGGTGCCGACGGATAGAGGATTGACCCGTTGAGAGAGAAAGGGAAACTCGTAGAATAAGAGAAAGGCCAAGTAGAGAAGGCAGAGAGAGAGAAGAACCTGAGCTGATCCCTTCTTCATTGTTGGTTTCCCAAAAACATGCAATTTTTGTTAAAACCTTTGATTCTCTCTTCCCGAGAGAAGAGGAAGAGAGAAAAAAGGTGTTTTGAAGAAGGGAGAGAGGAGAAGATGGAAATGGAAGCGGAGAAATGGAAGTGGGAAAAATAGAAGGGAAAGAAAGAGCCGTTTGTGGTGGGGTCGATTGGTCTATGATTTTGACGCTGGAATCATTGTTTTGAAATCAAAGACAATGCAGAACCTCACCAGCTAATATCTAATTCTAGATTATCTTTATGGGATGATTGTAGAGGAGTGAGGAGGCTGGTTTTGGGAAGTAAATTTAGGTATTTATTGCTTTATTTAATATTTATGTTCGTCTTGGTTAACGAGCCTGATTGAACGTCTCACGCCAGCACAACTTTAAAAAGTTTTTTTTTTTTTTTAATGTGAAGAAGCTTCAATTCACTAAAAAAAAAAGAAAAGAAAAGCTTCAATTGTTGGCAAGAAAAGGAAAAAAAAAAAGGAGCTTCACAGCGTATCACACTGCAGCACATAGAACTCTGATCATTATTCACAAGCGCAAACCAAAGCATCATTAGATGTCATGTTCCTTGTTTTTTTCCCCTTCTTTTTGCGAATTTTGGGATTATTGACGCAATTAGAAGATGTGTATCCTTATAATTGCAGAAGATAAGTTTTTTTTATCATATCTGTAATTTTAATAATTTTCTGTAAACTTTATTTTAAATTTTGACACATGAGATCAATTTAGTAATTTAATATGGTTTAGTTTACATTTCTATTAAAAAGTTTTTGCGAATTAATTTTCAATCGGTAATGAACAAGCTTGATAATTTGCAACTGATTTATGTTCCTATAAAATGTAAGAATTTTTAATATCAATATTTTGCAATTAATTTCCTATTTGTAATGCACATGCTTTTACTTTTAATTTTTCTTAAGCATAAAAAGACATTAATTATTCAAGAAGTCGTCTGCCAAGTTTAGAGTCAAGTAGGATGTCCCTCCTAGGGCAGTGTTGATTTTCATGCCACATCTTTGTGTTGTGAATTCTGACTTTGATGATTTTCAGTTGAATAAAGAATATAGAATTTTTATCAATTGACTGGTTATTCTATTCTACAGAACAAAACTTTTAGAAATCCATACAAAATTGTATCATCGAAAGTTATTTAGATATTCATTACGTAGAGAAATCCAATTATTCTCAGATTTTTTAGCAGAAACTTTTGGCAAAGAAATCATTTTATTTGACAATAGAAGCAATTACACTGCAAATAATTCAGCCAAATTTAATATACATAAAAAATTTTGAAATCTCAATTAGGCAAAAAAAAAAGAAATACTATCTGAAGTTTAGAAAGTTAAGTTTTAGGAAGTTCAAGACTATTAAAATAAAATTTTTGACTAAAAGGATTCAACCCGAAGTAATGTGCAGTTTATGAAAATAATTGTATAGATGGTGGCATGCCAAAACGATCATAACTTAAATATAATTTTACTTTTGTTTTTTTTTTGTTCAAATAAAAAATTGGGCCCTTATTTGTTGTATGTTGTAAATATGGGATTTATGATGGAAATTGATTACTGCCATCTGCAGTTTTATCATCTCTGCCATCGCTAAATATAAGGTGAACATATACAGCAAACAAAGTGAACATATAGACGATCTAAGTGAACACATACAAACAAATAAGTTCAATGAGAATAAGTTGAATATGCATGTAAACTTCTGAACAAGTGATGACAACACTTATTTAGTTGTAAGTGTTCACTTAGATCGTCTATATGTTCACCTTATTTACTGTATATGTTTATTTTGTATTTAGCGATGGCTGGAATGGTATATTTGCCGATGACACTTATAATTCCTGATTTATAATTGGTATAAAAAAAAATCCCATAGAAGTTGGATCCGAAAGGGTCATCGGAAGAGGTCGACCGTTAGGGATTTCCTGACCAACCAAATAGCAAATAGGAAATCAACTAATTGAATTGGGGTAGTGATACGTGGAGGTTGCACCGTGGATTCGGAGAAAAAGGCTGAAAACTGCTTCTACACGAAGCAAGTATAGTAGAGTCGTACTGGTCGTAGTAGACTACTAGCAGACTTGAATTTGCCACCACCACAAATCGGTGGAACGCGTCTAAGCAAAGCTTAATTTGTATCTTAAACGTTGTCCCTTTTATTTTATTAATTTCTCTTTGAATATTTCATTCTTTCAATGATGGATTTGTGTTGAAACGGCCTAAAAAAGTAGACCGTACGCGTTTACCAATACGGCGGCGCATCGAGTTGGAGACATGATTCTAGAAGTTTGAAATTTCAAGCTCTTTGGGAAAAAAAAAAGAGCATAATAATATCCTTTGTCTACATGTCCAATTAATTAGGTCGTTGATTTGTGCGAGCGAGAGGATCTTTGATCGCTACATAATTTAAGATGAAATGAAATTAATTTCTTATTGGTCTGATCATTTGCGCGTGCAAGGTTGAAAGTGATATAAAATAATACTTAAACGTCATTGGTTAATATCATTCTTGTAAATCTTAAGGAGGATAATTTTCATTCTTTTTTTTTGGGTAAGACTTGCGTCATGTAATTTCTTTGTATATTTATATTTTTATTAGTGAGCAAGTGTCTTAAATTAAGTTACGCGTTCTAACTCTTGAAAATTTTGTAACAAACAAGTTGTTTATTTTAAATGTCGTAGTTATAATTGACGATTGTACTTTTTCTATATATTTTTTTTTTCTTTCTTGTTTGTTAATTATTTCGGGTAGTGTCATTTGCTTGCAAAATTGGTATAATTTTCCTTTTCAAAAAATAAATTTAATTAATAAATGTAATTGATTTCACGAATTAAATAATACGTGTACTGTGTACATGTTTTCTAAATGTCACTTTAGCTTTTAGTTTACTCGCTAAATTCTCTAAGATATGGTCAAATTTTTAGCGTCCCAATTCAACTCAATTGCATGAATTAAACAATACGTGTACACATTTTCTAAATTGTCACTTTAGCATTTAGTTTGCTCGCTAAATTCCCTAAATAGCGTCAAATCTAAATGATAGATAATTGATATAGTCAACATGTGGACAACTTATTGACGAGTAAACAGAGACAAGATAAATTAAAGGAATATCAAGGAATGCATGAATTAATTAAATCAAAGCTCCTTTCACATAACTGTCTTCAGATAATCAGGTGTGAACTTGCCCCCACAATTGGTAGGTATATTTTCTACAAAATAAGAAATGCCGAGTAGATCCAATCTGTCGCTTGAAATGAAGAAAATATACAATAAGATTGGGATATAATATTTCACAAGCAAATATAAACCTTTTTAGCTGATTATCTTTCTTGACCGTCTAAAATTAGGTAAACTAGTTTTTGTTCAACACACTCAAAACTTCAAACCCACCACCAACCAGCATAGCATTTAAGGACATTTTTAGGCTGCCGGCATGTAACATTCGATAGATATATATATTTGTATCATAAAACAAAACGACAAATTATTGCTTAATTTAATTGGAAATCTTAACAACAAAAGGGACAAATAACATTTTGCTGGTGTGTAATATTAACCAAAGGGGGTTTTGCTTGCACAGGTGCCAGAATAACCACTCATATATTACTTTACATTTTTTTTTTGTGCAACAAACTGTCTTGCTTTTTAAAACAGAGAAAGGCAACTGTTTGTTTTAAGTCCTTGTCCCTGCTATATGAGGCTGTCACTAGAATCTACATGCAACAAATCTCTGGAGAAATTAGCGAAGTTAATTGCTCTATAGATTAGCTGCCGAATGCCAACCTGACAGTGAGGCAGTGAACTGATTATAACCACCATTCAGCAAGAAACAAAAAGACACTCTTTTCTGGTAGGTGTACAGAATATTTCCCTGGATTATTTAGTGTCCATATAATAGGATATATATTGGACCGACTTTTGACAAGGAACTTAACTCAAAAACAATTTAAGAAATTTTAAAATCAAACTCATATATTATCTTGATGAACTTAAATACAAACCTAATAGCTTAACTCTCCTATATGTGGCTACAGTAATATCTTAATTTGGCATGGTATTTTTACAACTAAATATATATTCACGTGACTCTACTTTTATATATTCGTCCTCCAACTTAGATTGTCTGCCACTGAGCTTTAACTTTTGACCAATTTAGAATCACAGCAAGGGAAGGCAGTCAGCCGCGCCTTTGTTTTTTTAATTATAAAATTTCATACAAAAGGAAATTTTCTGTGCCAAGTTATCATCCCTATTTACTACTGCAACCCAGATTTCTAAGTTTTTTGGAGAACGTATAGTTTAGATAATTCCAATACTTCACTATTATGTTCCACATGGGAAATGCTTGTTAAGTACGCACACATTTTTACTAGATGAAATCAGCGAAGGCCCCATGTAATTTCATTGCCCACGATACGAATAATATGAACTTTATTATTGAATTATGTAAATGACCTCGGTTGTAACCAGAATGGCTCATAAATTTCGCTACCATATCATGGAAAAGCAGAGCCGCATTTGAGAAAAACTCATCACCTCGCCTCGAATAAAAATATTGACACTCAACACACACTTGTTTAAATTAAGATACACTCCAGGATGCTTTAGCAGTAAAAACTAGGCAAGCATGAGAGAAGTAAACTGAAGAAAAAACAAAGCAGAAAGGCTATTAGCCAAGTCACCAACCTTCAACAATTGACATAACATGGTTGCAACTAGTCTAAGTTCACGAGCATTGGCAAACTATTATAATACTACTTTGAAGTGAGTAAAGCTGACGCGCACTTCTACTTTAGAAGTTGCAGCAAGATGACTTGGCAGCAGCTTCAGCTGTGTTCTGTGAGTCTGTATTGCTGATTTTCAAAGTGGCCTGGATGAAAGCATCAAGTGTTAGAAAGAAGATTATAAGCAATGTGGTTACTTATTAATTCACTAGAAGCCAACAATTTGTATTCTCTTCATGTTATTTTGCATTATCACAACAAAACAAGTGTGTATAAGATTCCTTGACAGCCTTTAAAACCTTTTTAATCCACAATTATCAAAAGAACTTGGATGACTGATTGGCATAAAAGATGTGATACCAAAATTTGACTGGTGTAAAAATAGTACCTCAGCAGGTTTGGGGTTTTCAGATTCACTAGTTATTCTCTGCTTGATGTCTCTGGCAATGGTAAAAAACACCTGCTCGACATTTAAGTTTGTTTTGGCACTCTACATCGCATATGGAAGAAAAGTTGAAAGCATTAATTGATACATGTTATTTAATCTCAGCAGTTTTTTTTACTAGTTCCCACCCACAATGTTTTGTACAGAATCACACAAAAAAATGTCTGCCTATTTGAAATTTAATCTAAATATTCAGTATTTGTTGCGAGTTACAAACATGAGGGGGGAAGAAAACATGTGCTACTTTATTGTAAGAATGTGTATAATTCAGAAAAAAGAATCAATAAAAAAGGATGAGTTAATATTATCAGCTGAAATAGCGTTCTACTTTGATAACTATAAAATAAAATAGTTGAATGAATTATAGCCGCCGTCGAAAAGGACAAAATGAAGGAAGAAGAAATTAGACTAGAAAAACCAAGACGATTTGGAGTTACCGTCTAAGCAACTTACAGTTTCAAAGAACTTGATACCATACTCATCAGCCAGCTGCTGACCCCTTGATGTTGGCACAGCCTGGCAGAGACAGAAATGCTAAATCAATGATAAAATGGAGAAACATAACTTTGAAAGAGGAGGCATTGAGATGACATTTCATGGATTTAGTTTTTTTGTATTAACAAATACCCTCTTGCTCTCATCCATGTCAGCCTTGTTGCCCACCAGAATCTTGTTCACATTGTTAGAAGCATGCTGTTCTATGTTCTTGATCCAATTTCTAATATCTGATTTTTTTCCATTAAGGTAAAAAACCTATCTTTTTCAATAGAAATATTAGAAAAAACTGTAAATATAATTCCAAGAGCACAGATCGTATCTTATTTTCCCTTAATATGAAATAACTGACAATATCCACATTTTTGTTCCGTATATTATACGAGCCCTCCTTTCAGTGATTTAGGGAGAGATACTCTGGCCATTCTCCAAACTTACAAGAAAAATAAAAAAGGAAAGGAGTGATTATCTGGGGGGCCTTTTTTGTGCTATAAAAAAGGTTCAAAGGAAGCCCCCCCCCTCATTCTGAGGTACAATATTACCACTTTTTATGTGGATACCAAGGTTTTAAAATGAGATTTATGCAGTTTGACGGTTGAGTGGTGATTTAGCGTTTATCGGTGATAAAAAGTAAAAAAATGGTTTATGCAGTGATAAACGGTAGTGCGGTATGAACCAATACTAAGATAAAATGACGATAAAACAGAAAAAATGGAGTTTTTTAAAAGCTTGATGGATACATATGCAAAATCCTGAATACAAAATTAAGCTATATATAAAAAAAAATACTTAACCCATGAGGATACTGTTAAATGATGACTCGTCAGTAACATCATACACCAGCAAAATGCCCATTGCACCTCTATAATAAGCTGCATGGGAAAAAGGAAAATAAACGAATAAGTAAATCAGGGAAAAAAGATATATATATTTATACAAACAAAAGTGAGTCACTTGGAAAGGGTTTTGAGGAATAACTTATTGTGGGCATGTTTGAGGGGGTGGTGGTTAGGAAGTGGAAGGCCTTAGCTCTCTATGCTACTTCCAATAATGCTCTTTAACAGTATGTATCAACAAAGGTGGCAAAATTGTCTCCATAATTGTACTGGTACCAACTAGCATTGAGGCATTATTATTATACTGGGTTTGAACTTATCATCAGAAAGACATGAATGTGTTGGTTTATTGCTTTTTGGTGCACCCAGCAAACTTATTCAAGAATATTTTCATGTGCCTGTTTACTGCTTGATTTAAGGAAGATGTAACTTATTTTCTGAAATTACACCCCAATATAAAAAAAGACTCGCCTCATATGCTCCTTATAATGCCTATAACTAATGAGGATACAACTTTGCTGATTTGTTATGATATTTCATGTTTGGAGGGTGATATGCATCCTTTCTGGTGTGCTTATGATGCTTCTTATGAATAGTTTTGTTTTGTAGAGCGCATATGAAATATGTCTTCCTAAATTAGGAGAACAATTTACCTGTTGTGATAGTTCTGAAACGCTCTTGACCAGCAGTATCCCAAATTTGGAGCTTCACTCGCTTCCCATCAAGCTCAACAGTTCTAATCTTGAAGTCAATCCTGCAAAAAAAATATAATAATAGAAATCATAATCATAAAATATTAAAATAATAAAAAAACAAAAGAAATAACTCAATTTTGTCTCAATTAAGAACAATCACTCCAGTCAACAATGAGTTGTCCCCTCAAGTTAAATTATTATTATTTTTTTTGCCAACTAAGTTAAGAACGTGATCAATGGAGAGAGAAATGGAAAGTGAAGCCTATATGACTGAAGGAAACAAAATGTGAAAAGGATAAACTTGAAGACAGCCAACAATTTGAGATTTGAAGTTGAAGACCTCAGATTAATTTAAGATAATTCGCATCATGAAATAATTAATGATTAGTACAATTGCTGCACATATTACAGAAGCAAAAGAAATATAAGAAACCAAATTCCAAAACTAAGATAATTAGACTACAAATCAACAAACAAAAATAAGAAATGATATCTAACTGGAATGCAAAACAGAATAGCAGCAGACTACTGCAATATCAACATCAAACATTAACCAAGGTAAAAAACTTTGAAATGATTACAGAAAATCAAATGGATCTTGCATACCCTATAGTGGTAATAAAACTGGTAGTAAAAGTATCATCAGAGAAGCGCAACAGCAAGCAACTCTTTCCAACACCTGCATAAATAGGTACAAAATTGGAAATTAATTGCAAATTAGGTCATTGTAAGTCAAATAGCCATCTCACAAAGAAGTACTCCATTCATATCCAAAAGTAACTTTAAAATCTCACTTATGCCACTTTAGAACAATAATTTTTAAGGATCCCCCCACAAAAATACATAAAAAATGGAACTTCATAGAACTGTGACAAATAAGAGAAAGCTATCCATTATTTTACTGTACCATTCTACCATAGAAACCTTCTTCTTCATTGTTTCTCTTAGAACAAGGAAAATAAAGTAGGACAGCTTCTTTCTTCATTTCTTGAGAAATTAAAGTAGAGGACAGGTAAACTTAAGGTGATATATAAATGTAGAGGGTAAAAGTTTTCCATTTTGCTGGGGTTTGAGTGGTAATTGGAAGTTTTGTAGTGTAAACATGAACAAATGACTGCTTCAACCAACACAGAAAAGTTTGCAAGACATTTGAAGTTGATACCCTAGACATATAATAGGAAGTAAGCCCAAAATGGGAGAGGCATGACTCTATATTTATTATATTTATGACTCCCACATTCACATCATAACTCATTACCTACTTGTTCAGCCAGTTGCTTGATTAAAAAAAAAAAAATTCTCTAAATAAAACATGTAAAAGAAACACATTTATTGAAAAGAAAAATTATCAGGTATAATTTGAGTACATAGTCAATCGCCCTTGAGAGATGCCTTCAGCACCAATTCGGATTGCAACACAACTCGGAGCAATTATTCCACTCTCCTTTTATGCCTACTCAAAATCCCTAATTTCAATCTCAAATTCGCATCATGTACACTAAATCGGAGACTCTAAAATTACATTCAAATTGATTGACTGAACATATCATTCGGTGA
The DNA here is from genome assembly GCA_028095005.1 of Rhynchospora pubera. NCBI lineage: Eukaryota > Viridiplantae > Streptophyta > Magnoliopsida > Poales > Cyperaceae > Rhynchospora > Rhynchospora pubera. The sequence continues at coordinate 74,143,009 of CM051462.1, forward strand.
ACATGAAATATTCGGAGAAAGGTATACTTGTAAAGCTAAAACAACTAGGCGAAGACTACAGATCCTTCCGATTCCGATCAAAACCATCATAAATTTCTCCCAAACACTTGCAATTTCAAGCATCTCTAGCGTTAAAAATCAATTTGAAAAAGATTTGAATGAGGAACGAGAGAAAGAGAGAGAGAGAGAGAGAGACTAACCACTGTCGCCGATCAAGAGGAGCTTAATGAGGAAGTCGTAGTCGGCGCGACCACGCGCTGGCGGAGCTGCCATCTGTCTCTCTCCTCTCCTTTCTCTCTTCTATCCCCTCTTCTCAGATTCTCTCGCTATTCTCACTTTTTAAGGCAACCTCGGAAGTGCTCAGTCCAACCCCGTCGCAACTAGGTCTTAACTGCGCCAATTTGCGGAGAATTTTGGGAACAGTTACAAAAAAAAAAAGTCCTGAACAAACAATTAAAATTAAAATATTTTAAATACACAATACGAATAATTAAATAACGTGAAGCAATTATATATTATTTTATATACACAATACAAGGAATTGAATAATGTTGACTATTTTTTTCTAAAAAAAAACAGTGACTAATGAAAAATTATGTTGCAAAGAAATGTTATTTTTTGCCGCGGTACCATCTTTCGCCATCATAGACCTCACATTATCCCATAATATCACTATAATTAACAATTATTCTTTTTCTAATAGTATCAAGTCTTGCATACAAATTTCATTATGCAAATACTAAATAAAAGCCTTCTTTTGCAAAATAATAACGTTGAAATACAATTATAATACGCCGCACATCAATTAATTATTGTAGTCAATTGAAATCTCACCCAAACTCATAAAAACAAAAAATTATAATATCCTTTTAATAGTTTAAAATATAAACATATTAAAATTAATTTATAGTCAACAAGATATATTTATTTGTTAATACTTTAATCAAATTTTAAATAAACACCGAAAGTTACAAAATTGTATGATAATGCATCTTGTGTTTTATCAACCATTTATTATTGACGTTTTAACTTTTAATATTATATTATAATATAATAAATAGACGCTGTAAAGAAAAAACATTTTAACGATCATTTTCATTTTTCAGGCACGAAAAGCAAAAACAATGCAAGTAAACGCTGTAAAGCCTGTAACACGACGAAATGATTCAAATGAATTGTGAAAACTTCGGCCCAATTCATTCAATATCTGCTTTCCTTGGACCGCTTAAAATTGCAGGCCCAACAATCGAGAATAGTAGGCTCTCCCTGTCTCAGAATTCCTTCCAATTCCATTGCTTCTTCGTCTCTTTTCATTGGAATCATTTCTCGCTCTCGCTTCCGGCACCGGCCTTCCGGCATTCCACCTCCCGTTCCATCGATCATTTTCGACCTACTATTTCTCGCTTCCGGCACCGGCCTTCCGGCATTCCACCTCCCGTTCCATCGATCATTTTCGACCTACTATTTCTCGCTCTCGCTTCCGGCACCGGCCTTCACGCAAGATTCCTCTCTCTCTCTCTCTCTTTCGACCTTTCTATCTCGAGTATGAAGTATATATTGTTGATGCTCAATCTCTGTAAATCTGAGGTAATGCGAGATGATTTATAGTTACCAACGTTTCTATTCGTAGGTACACAAATTGAAGTTGAGGAGGAGACCTTTTCAAGTCTTTTGAGTGTTTTCTGTTAGAGAACACTTGATGAAATTTGATAAATGGCACATGAATCTCTTCAGTCTACTATCTATCATTCTCTTCATACAAGTCGGTACCTCCTCTACTCCCACGAGGTAACTGATGGTATTTTTTTTTCCAATGTCGAGCTGCTTGTGTTTTTAAAAGCAGAAATTACTTTTGGGTATTTAGGTGCTAATTCCATATATAAATTATTACTCGTACCTGCACATATATGGTAGTTTCATAACCAAGTAACTAATTATGTTATCTGGTTATTTCAGAGGTTGTTGATGAAAACAAAAGCTTTTTTGTGTGAATTTTTAGACCAAGTTTAACTTATTGCACTGAAGTACTGAACGCATTTCAAATGGAACATGCCACAGTCATTATTGAAACGGTATAAATTAAAATAATGTTTGGTTTTTCAGTCTACAACCAAAGAATTTAACTGTCGGTGAAGAGCTAAAAGGAGAAACTCTTCACTTGAAGTTTGGTCAGAAGTTCTATAAATTGGTAGGCTTGAAAGAAAACTTCTGGTATGAAGTCAAGATATCATATCCGGCTTCTGTACGGTTCTTTCTTCTTCTGTTTTCCCTTATTCTCATGACTTATGTTTTGATACTGACATATCAATTTTTTTCAGAAATTTGCAAAAATAGCCTCATGTCGCTATAGTCTAAGGCCGTGCTCCAGAATTTCTGTATTAGAGGAAGGGAACGGAATGGAAAGGCGGAGAGAGAAATGGTAAGCAATGGAAAGAAAGTAAAGTTATGACTTTACTTGCTCCAGTAGGAAAGAGGACGGAAAGAGTAAAGTTCAGCATATAAATTAAATATGAGATTAACTTTACCATTCTATCCTTTGTCATGATATTTGGCATTACCTTTTAGAGGATATTTAAGTAAATTGACCAATCTTACTCTATTCACCCTCCGATTCGGGAGTAACAAATTTGTGACTATAATAGTACGGATGAACCTTGTCTTACTTTCCATTTCCTCTAGTTTTTAATATTGGAGCAAGTAACAAGTTACTCTGTCCCTTACTTTCCGTTCCTTTCCATCAAAAATCTCTGCGTGGAGCAGACCCTAAGGCTTTGATTAAAATGATTTTTACCCGGGATTTCATTTCATTGGAATTGATTTCTCAAGATTTTGTTGGGTCTAATAACATGGAAATTCTGACCAAATGACATCACATCCATCCATTTTGATAAATTTTTTTTTTAATGATTGAAATGAAATGAAATCCATGTTAAAAAAATGCCATTCTGATCAGGGTCTAAGTGCCTGACAATGATTGTTACCTTTCCAATAATTGGAAGAGAACCCCTAAATTACTTGAGAAATTTAAAAATATGGTCTGTGTCTTTAGTTTGCCTAAATGTATGTCCATGCGTATGGGTCCATCGTACAAGTGAAGAAGAGATCATTAGCCTTATGGAATACATGTTAACTACAACTAAAAGGTGACATTTTATTTTGGCAGTAATATATGAGTTAATATGCTATTGAATAAATGTTAATTACTTTTGTAAAAAGTTCTTGTAAATAAATATCATGCATGCAGTTAATTACCTAAGATGGTTAATGACCAATAAATTGGTCCCTTTTATTTTATCTAAAAAGTTTGATTATTGCACAAAAGGTCCCTTAGAACACCTTTTTGAATTGTTGAATATTTGAATATGTTTCTGCTTTAACCATAAATCTACAGTAAAAATCTGGATAAGGATATAATCATTTCAGTGTTACTTATCCAGTAGACCAATACTAAACTTCACTCCTAGATTACCAGGCCACCATGATACACAGTGGTACTGGACTTTACCAGTGTAGCTTTTTGTCATTTTAAAATAAAAATTTTAGTTTTATATAATTATTTTTCTTTTTTTTTTTGTAGATACCAGCCAGCTTTAGTATAGAGCTGAAAAATGATTTGACAGATGAGCATAGAAACAGCAATAGAAGATTGCTTAACACAGAAAAGCTAATATTCAAGGCTGAGAGTACTGAGAAGGTTAATGTTTTTCTTTGATGAGTGAGATAATGATCGTTATTTTATTTCCTATCGTTATGTTATATTTATTGGTACTGTTTCAGGTACATGTTCTTGTGACTGTAAATGCTGAGGGAGTGGTTGCACAGCCAAATGTGCAAGAGAGAGAACTTGTTCTATATAATATCGGTATGAGAATCTTCTCCCTCTGTGTCTAAAACCTAGCACAAATACACAGTTATGCAGAATATTTTAGTACTAATTAGTTAAAAGGAAGTTCTCAAAAAGGAAATAAATACCATGTAAAATATTGTCTGGCTTGCTCCAAACTATTTTATCAGTTCAATATTATCTTATATTTTGGGCTTATATTTGGATTGTTTGTTCTCATCTTGGCCCAAAATTTTGATAGTTCGTGTTATTAGGCTCCTCATTGTTTTGAAGCCCATTGATTTAAACTTTTAAACTCTGCAGTAAGCACAAAATGTTCAAACAAACAGTTGAGTTGGTACAACATCAGGTGCCAGGTGTTAAACCTGAGACAGCTTCCATTCTGATGAGCCTTTTGTCTTAAGGATTTTATATGGACCTTTCGCAGCATTTTTGCCAAAAGCCAAGTGTTATGAACTGAAGGTTTTGAAATTAGTATATGTGTTTTAACTGTGTTGTGTATGTGCAGTGTGCGATGAGCTGATGCTTGGGATACCTCGGTTCACTTGGTGGGTGGGTTTCACGGCTTTTCTTTGCTTGTTATTTGCATTCATCTTCCCACATTATTTTCCTCTACATAGACTGCTTGAATACAATGCTCAGAATCAAAAGGAAATTAGAGACTGAAATCATTCCAACAGCTCTTATTTATTTATCACAAGCTTCTTGTAATTTATATGTTTCTAGTTTAAAGATCCAGAAACCTCAGTACTTGGATAGTATTATTAGTCATTTTCAAAAGTAATATTTTGTTAGGATACTAAGCAATGGTCTACAAATTGACATGCCAGATACCATGCTTGACTTAGCATGGATTTCATTGATTGTAGATCCGCAATGAATTTAAAACTGGCCGGTTATTAGAATGGTTTGAAAACAACATTGTTTCCTAGGTATCAACAAATAGTCAAATTACCAAAGAAAAATTACCAACAAAAGTTGAAGGTTAGTTGGTTAGGATAAAATCAGTCACGACTGACCGTCAGCTACGATCAAATCTCAATTTTTGAGATTCTAACAGTTGATCTTAATCGTTCAATGTGTTTTCCATATTGAAATCTCCTTGGAGGTAAAATTTTACATTTTCTTTAAAAATTTTTTAGTATTTATTTGGTATTTTACAAGATTCTTAATCTAAACGATTTTGGACCTTTCAATAACTATGTTTTTTAAAAATCTCAAAAAAATAACAAATAAAATAAGAAAAATGTAAAATTTGGTCTCCAATGAGATTTTAATATGGAGAACATATTGAATTGTTCAGATTAGCTATTAGAACCTCAAAAATAAGATATAATCACAGCTGACGAGTCCATTCGTTAGTCGTGACTGATTTTAGCCTATCTCGTGTGAAAAGCCGCTGCCATGTTGCATATATATGCCCTCTTTAGTTTTGGATGTTGTAATTTTGAATGGATTTTTTGTTTTTATTATAAATCAAAGTCAACTTCATTTGTTTTTGGGATTCAGAATTACGAGTAAGTAATTAATCTTTCGATCAAGATCCAAATATTAAGGAAGCAATACGAAACAATGTTACACTATAGCTGAAAGCCTCCATTACTTCACTGAGTGAGTACTTGTGAGGATTTGATTGATATGAATCAATCAACTACATTGTACAATAGTCCAGAAATTACGAACCGATTGTTAGATAGAAGAGAAGCAGAGCTTGACGACTCCAGACAAATAGATTTATAGTTCATTAAAAGTAAAACAGAAAAAGAAGGGAACATCTACATGGATCAAGGATGCTTACTACGTCCCATCACTATGTAAAACAATTGTAAACGTACACATCCTTCACACTATGGTGCACATTTATTGTCCGCTAAGCACGTCATCGGTATACCTTCTAAAAGCTGGTTGTACAATTATTTTTGAATTAAAAAATTCCCTAGGCCACTGGATCGATGTACAATCCGAGTATATATATATGCTAAAAATAATTGGGATAACATGAATTTGTCCTCAGGATGTACTTTTTCCCATGCTTTATACTTTTTTTAGTTATATATATTTATATTTACATGACTTTTTTCATGTTATATTGATATGATATTTTAAAAAATTTATATGGAGGCCATATTATGAAAACAGATTCATTGTTAATTTTGAGAAATGCTAGTTCAATATATGAGACGGATAAAGTCCATGCAATACGAACGTTTTCTCGCTTTAAATTTCAAATGACCGATCTAAATCGTTAAATATGTTTCCCATATTAAAAAATTTATAAGAAACCTACTTTTACATTTTTTCGGAAAATTTGTATTTTTTTTGTATTTTAGAAATTCATGATATAAAAATTATGGATCGTCTTATAACAATTATTTTATAAAATACCAAAAATAGCAAAAAGAATTGAATAAATGTAAAAATTGGTTTCGTTTAAGTTTTCAATATGAAGAACATATTTAATGGTTTCAATTACTTGTTTCAAATTTGAAACATGAAAATGAACATATTGGACGGACTCTATATGTCCCATATATATATTGGACACTAGAATTTTTAATTAATTTTATAATTACAGTAAATTTAATTTATGCTATAATAATTCAACTCTATTAAAAAGAATTAGCTCCGCTAGCTCTTTTTCTTCCCTATAAACCTGTAAGGCATAATTATGGCGAAGTCCTTTGAAATATAAGCATATGATTTCACTGGTTGGTTTGTCGATAATGATAAATGTAGTGTAATCTTGTGGATCATTTTTTTGTGAAACAATTAATATCGTATGGTACAATATAACTTTTTTTTTATCTTTCTTGTTGTTCGAACAAAAAAGAAAAGTTTCATGTGCAGTTATTGCACCAATATTTTTCAATTATTGCCATTTATTTACTACCGGGCTAAATATGTGAAAAAGAAGAATTTAATAGACGCTAGTCTACGTCAACGATGCAGTACCATTTAATGTTAGTTACGTCGCACCAAGATCTAAAAGGCAAAAGCAATCATATTTCATGAAGACTTTAATAGGCAAGATTTTACGGTAACTAATAAGGAGAAGAAAATCTGAACCGTTTATCACGAATTTCCCATAAATTAAAGTAGTTTAATTCTCTAAATATATATATATATCAGGTATTTTGATCAGACGGTTTGAATCATATAAACTGATCAATTTAGTTACACTGTAAATTACTCCAGTCATAATTGAGTTCATATATAGCAAGCAACCTCACATTTGCTCCTCCAGCACCCAGCTGCATATATGTTGGCATAACACATACATATACTATTAATAGTGCTATCTGAATAATAAAATGACTTAGGATATTCCTTTCAAAAAAAAAAAAAAATGACTTAGGATATATTATGCATATATAGTTATATACATATATACTGTTATATCATGCTCCGTCAGTAATAAGCAATTCTGTCAGCACTCAGCATAATTTGCACACATTAAATTTTCATTAATAAATTTGATTTTCTTCCCCTGTCACACATGGTATGGTCTTTAAAAGATATGAGTTCGCTAGTATAGAAGCATGCCAACCAGATATAGAATGGTCCATGATGACTTTGAGGAGGAGACACCAACCGGATCACATCGCTGAAGAGTACAATTTGAACAAATTTTATTAACATATATATTGTGTGTCTATGAACCATGCATGCATGCATGTGAGAATGCAATGCAAGCCCACAAAATTGACTGAGCGAACGGACCAGATAATTAAAACATTGGCCAAGCCAAAACCCCCTATGGGTCCTGGTTCGTCTAGCTAGGAAAACTTAACGTTTGGTCACTATTCAGCCACGTCACCGACCTGTTGTACTTTAATTTGAAACCGAAGCAGCAAACTTTGAACTAATTGCGTTATGGATATTTTGTTTAGGTTTATAACAATTATCATAAATCATACAAATTAACTATAATTATTGTTTTAAAAACTAGGCGGCCGGTCCAACTGGTTTGAGTCAATATCGATCTTTCATGTGCAATTTAAAATAGTATAAAATACTGACTCTAATTTATGTTATACTGTCAAAGTAAAGTACAAATAGCCGTGAATATAGTTGGTTAGCTTTAGCTGTGACAATTAATTCACTACCTTTTTGTTGTTTCCTTAAGGAAACAATACTCTATTGGTAAGTGGTAACCCAATCATCAACAATTGTACATATCTGTGACTATCAAAGCAGTTGAATTTAGGGACCCAATAATTAATTAACTGTAAGGTAGGATCGATGTAACTACTTAGTACAGGGACTATATATATCTCCACCGATCTCGTCATTAAAATCATTGTTGCATAATTTTTTTGACTGCGTTTGCATGTGTCGCACGCGTATACAGTATATAATTAGGCATGTGCCTATATTTGCATGGTATGAAAGAGGAAAATGCTATGGTCAAAGCGATTTTGACGGGCAAAATTCTATCAGTTCTCAAATAAAAAAATTACAATAATATTTTTTTTGACCAAATTTTATTTATTTTTTCTGATTTTTAAAAACTATTATTATTGGAGGGTTCATAACTAATTAGATCGGTAGTGTATACACTACCGTCCATTCGTCCAATGCAAAAACGAAAGTTTAAAAGATCAAATGTTACAAAACGTTATATAGTAAAGCTATACATATCTGGAAACATGTTTTATTTTTCGAGGGACTGGGAACATATATGCATGTTTCATTGCAGTAGCAGCAATGTAGTGCTTCAACAAATTAAATCACAAATGTCATCAAAAGTACCGTACGTTTCTAATTCTGCAGAAATTGTACCTTTTCAATTTGTAACCAACCTTTATAATGTTACAAAACCAGTGGGGTTTGCTTGCACATTTTAGAATCTATTCTATTATATGCTTAGAAAGGTCCCTATGCTTCGCCTTAGATTTGTACTGCATCTCCACCGTCTGATCTCGATCGAATCTTCTCAGTATATACATCTACATGTAGTGTGTACACACGTATAGTTGGAGAAATGTAATGGCTACCTATATAAAGTAATTGGAGAAATTGATTGGCAAACTGCTTGTACCAAGACTCCAAGAGTATAGGAAAGATACATCATACGTATATATATACAATTGTCATTAATCATGCATCTAATGGTACGTCACTATTAAAAAAGTTAGTTCCGAGGTTTGAAGTTGATGGCTTAAGTAAACTCACAAGTGACACATCGTACTAAATTTCCTATTTGATACGTTTCATAGAGATCACAGCATTGCACGTCGTGTTCAACTTAATTGTGCATTACAGTTACCTGCTTGTAGTGCTTACAAGTCAGTTACAAGTATACATTTTTAAATTTTAATCCTAGTTGATTTTAGTTTTTCTGGTTTGTGTTTTGGGAGAAATCATGAATATTATTTGATTGGCAAGAACATGAAATTGCAAGGTTTGATTTTGGAGTTTGGACTAACAGAAATTGGAATCATGTGACAAGCATGAATGGGCAGATTACCCCATTCATTGTGTGCATTGATAGAGCAGTGATTGGGGGATGCTACCTAGTTACTAAGTTTGGTACAAGTAAGAATTGTGCCGCCTCCAAAAACCGGAGGTAGAAGCGTGACTGAAAAGAAGTAACAACTGCAATTTTGTAAATAATGAATAATAATACAAATGATCATATTAACTCTATATTTATTGTTACAAATGTTGTACATAATTACTTTAAAGCTTGCGACTCCTAGCTAATTAAACACTCTTTTAGTTTTTTTGGGCTAAGTTTTCAGAATATCGACAATAGTTTTGTATTAATTTGTGTATTTAAGTGCACATTTGGCTTAATTATTTTAGATGCATGTACTATGTATAATGATATGAATGAATTATATGCCGTATTAATTTATTATGTTTTTCTAAGGTTGTTCAGTCAATGTGCCTGTACACTTTACGTATTATTTTAATAGTGACTGATTAATTACATTTAACTCTATCCCCGCCATATATAATGTTTAAATATTTTGCTTGGATGGCTCAAACAGGTCGACAATTTTAAAAGTTTTGAAATCACTAGATGTAGCTAAAATTTAATTAAAATAAATAAATAATTTTATCATTGAAAATGTTGGTGCACGATTGCAACTACTAAAGGTCTAGCAGTCGGAACACAAATTGTCATGCAGCAAAGACCACAACAAATCGCCCAAAAGGAATTACAATTTGCCCTTCTATTATTCCATTACCGGCATTTGTCGCTGTTTCCAGCTTTGCCTCATAACTACTCAAGTGGACGCCATAATGCACCCCCATAAAACTTCTCTTATATAAGAAAAGCAAAACACTTAATCCTCAATACTTGCATCTACTACACAGCACACCATGGCTACCTTAAGACCACTACTGATTTCACTTGCTTCCATGTGCTTGGTTCTCATGGTGAACTCTGATTTTGCGGCTGATCGCGCCGAGTGCACTGATCAGCTGATGGGGCTCGCAACCTGCATCACATATGTGGAAGGAACCACAACCGCGAAGAATCCTACTCCCGATTGTTGTGCCGGGTTCAAGCAGGTTGTCGGAAAGAGTCTGAAATGCATGTGTATTTTGGTCAAGGATCGGGACGAACCGGAGCTGGGGATTAAGATCAATGTTTCCTTGGCGCTGCAATTGCCGCACAAGTGCAATGTACCGACCAATATCAGTGATTGCCCTCGTAAGTTGGCTTACATAGTTACATGTGTGTCAAAAATGCACACACGTTTGCGCGGTTGTGCCAAAATTACTGTGTCGCGTCTAAAAAAAAAGGAAAAAAGTTTCAAGATTTCATTAAAAAAAAAGTCTGATGTACCGATCGTATTCTTCAATATCCCTATTTCTTACTTTTCATCACTTAATATTAAATTGTATCTTCCTTTTAGGTTTATTAAAATTACCAAAGGATTCGGCAGAAACAAAAATGTATGAGCAGTTTGCCAAGGAGCTAGAGGACAACTCTACTCCAACCAGCACACCTAACTCAAGTACTGGCAAAGGTAATTAACTTCTCATTCTTTTTAAGGAAAACAATGTCTTAAATTTCATAAGACACTTTTTAGTATTGGACCAGATCTGCATTCAGCAATAAAAGCGCAAAATTAGAAAAAACTAAAATAGGATCACTAATGTAAATAAGGTTCATATGAAGATTCTAGGACTTATATGCTTTTTAATGTGTCATCTTTTTCGTTTTCAATTTAATGTTCCACCACATTTTGGTTTGGAACTTATCTCTAAAGAATGTATTATTTACATTAAGCCGGCTCTGTATCTTTGTTTTAACGTGCCATCGATTGGTTTCTATTTGGGATAATTAATGAGAAAAATCTTATTTTAAATATAAAAGATCATGAAAAAAGTGTAAAACCAAAAGGAACACTGTAAAATGAAAATATAATCCCAGTTGAACTATTGAAGTGGTCAAGCTCTCTTTTTATATTATAATAACCTACACACATATATATATTGTACGTCTACTCGGATAACTTCTTTATTTGTCGAATAGCTAGCTAGGTCGGCAGTACACTAATTAATCATTTCATTCAAACCTTGATATTAGAAATAGAGGTAAATTGCACCTCATTTTGTTAATTTGTATTTTCTAATATTATTATGATTTTCTTTTCTATTAGAAAAAGGAAAGCCAAGTACTGAGAGTGCTGTTAGCACAAGCACACAATCAAATGGTGCAGAAAGAAATCAGATGACAGGATACCAGATGATTAGAGCAACTTGGATATTTCAACTTGTTTTACCTTTCTTGTACTTGTTTCATGTCTAGCAAGAAAGATGATTCTGTACTTGTGAACACAGTATTATTATGAATATTAATTACTGATAGTTCCAAATGCTCTACCTTTTCTATCTGGTTTTAATTTGTCTTTGCGAGAGTAAGTAATTTAGGTAACTGTGTATTTTTTTAATTGAATCTATCAAATTTCAGCATAGTATTAAAGACTTCTAAAAAAAAAAATACTTGTATTAAATTTGCATTAATTCTTTTATTTTTATAAATTATTTTCCGGATTTGATGATTTTTTTTAAATAGTTATGTATCTCATATATATATTCACAAAATTCAGTGAAATTTATATTTACTTGTAATTTTTGTGAATTATTAATATAATTATAAAAAAAATCAAACAATATGAAGTAAAATTGTTCCTGTTTTTTGAATATCAGATCTTGCAAATTATTCTGAATTACGAGCTTATTGTAGTTTTCAGTCGATTTAAATTACTTGATATTAAGCTGCTGTACCTTAATTACAGGGACGTCAATTAAAATATAGTTGCATTGTGAATAATTATGGCTTGGCGACCTTGAAAAGTTAACGCATTTGTTTGACTCATTTACTGATACTTCATATTTTATTATTAATTTTATAATATATTTAAATCCCAGCGGGATAAAATCCTTTAATTTCAGAAGACATCATATAGGTTCACCAGTTCATTTAATATCTGGAAGGGGTAACATTAGTAACTGGCAACATATTTATGACTGACAAAGAATGGCACCAATCACAGAGACCGAGAATATATAAAATTTTTTATTTTATGCAACTCGTATCTTGATGTGGTCTTAACCACGCAATTTTAATTGAAACTTGGACTGATGCCAGTACCATATATATTGCGTAAAACTTTAGATACCAGTAAAACGAGAACCCATTGTGCAATATTATGCAACCCACAAAAAAAAATTCAAAATATCCATATGTAATAAAAAAAAAAATCTATGATTTTAGAAAAGAATAGAAGTTCTTTCGTTTTTCCTTTTAAATCCTGCAGGCAATACACCAGTGGATTATACAGGAGGCAATACTTTTCAGGAGAACTGTTAATCTTGAATTTCTGTTCCTTTTTCTGCCTTTTTGTACTTTATTGTTTTTTTTCTTTCCTTCTTTTGACTAGGTAGCCTCTATCTAGTGTATCTAAAATAAAATCCTGAAGGCAATACTTTGAGGAATTATAGCTCTTTATTCATTGCCTAGGAACTAATTAAGAATAACAACTCTCTAGAGTTGTTTACTTTTGCCTCAATAGAAAAGATGGTCAACAGACATTTTTTTTCTTTATTTCTCTACTGCTGATTATGCGGTAAAAGACTTGCAGTACTAAACTTGAGAGATTGGGTGTGGTTGAAATGTTCCAAAGAGCTTCAATCAGCATTTCGCCCCACATTCTCTAATTTATTTTTTTGTTTTGTTTTTTTTCTTGCATTGAAAGCCATCTGAGAAAATAAATAATTCTTTAATTTACTTGTCAATCAAACAAGAATAGTTTTAACAATTGAGATAAATTAATTAATACGAGAACCTAATTTTTGCAGATAATAAAGACGACCTATCTGTCCATAAATACTAGAGATCAGGCAAACCAATAATTCTCTAGATGTTTCTGTTACATGAATTTTCTAGGTTGCACCTATACATTAATTATTTCAAAATTAATTCCCACATTTAAGAAAAAATAACAAACCGCAGATAGAATCCTCAGTTCCTCACAGGTTGATGTCACCAAACCCTCTCAACTTCCAACTACCTCTTAATTGCTCAAAAGTGATGATGCTTTTTGGCATTCCTTGGACCCAAGAGCATTGCTTTATTGCATCCCCTGATTGACTATGTTCACCAATTATTCTACAGGATTTAACTTAACTGCAGCATATTTAGTCACATTCCCTTGTCTATTTGATTTGATACTGGGTTAGTGGCTGTTTGTCCTTTCAATGGGCCGAATGATGTTTTATGGGCTGGAAATAAATAGATCCTGTTGTACCGACAATGGAATTGGAAATTGTTGGCATTTAGGCCTGGCAAACGTGCCAAACGCACGCGGAAGTGTCACATTCCGTTTTCGTTCCGTTTCAGAAACGGAACCAAAATAAATGTTTCATTTCCGTTCAGTTTTTAAAACGGCAGGAAAAATTGGTGTCACATTCTGTTTCGTTTTTGTTTTTCATTATAAATTCTTATTTTTATGTTCCATTTCAATAAAACGATATAAATATCTGTTTCGTTTTCGTTATGTTTTTTTAAACGGCAGAAAAAATTGGTACCACACTCCGTTTTCTTTTCTGAAAACGAAATGGTAGCACGTTTTTTTGTTCTGATTTGACAGGCCTATTAGCAGTTATTACGAAGAGGAATAAAGTACGGTTATAGAGTACATAAAATTTTGGAGTTAAAATGCATAGTTGCATACAGATACAGTCGTACTATTTCTCTGATTTGAAGCAGTTTACTACTCAAATATCTCCTCGTCTTTTGATGAAGGCTTTAGCATCGGGAATCACATCCTCTGCCAACCTTAAAAGGTTGGTAGAGTGCCGATGTATGATCTGAACCGTTAGATCTAATTTCAACGGTTAAGGGAGCTCCGTGCATGTAACTAGATTGATAGGCCCGAAAAAATTTTAACCGTCGAGATTAGATCGAACGGCTCGGATCTAATGTTGCCACTCTACCAACCTCAAAAAGTTGGTAGAGGATACGGACCCTTAGCATCGTTGCATCAACAGTGCAAATGTTCTCCTTGTGCAGAACATTGAATGCACAAACTTAGTATTTTGTTTTGGGCCATTCAATATGGGAATAATTTCATGAATATTTTTAGGCTGAAAAAATTAAAACTAACGTTATTGTTCACTCGAATTTCAATAATAACTATAAAAAAATTCAAAATTTTAAAAATAACGTTGTAGGATTGGCATCCTAATTGCCGATTTTACAAATTGGCATCCCGGATGCCGATCCAAACAAAAAATGGGATTCGGCAAAAAGTTTTAAAATTTTTTAAATTTACACTTTGCTTGGATCGGCAAATGGGATCCCGGCGATCCAAACAAGGATTAATTTTGGACGGCAAAAAGTTTTAACATTTTTTAATTTACAATTTTGCTTTTTAGCCCTCAAAATTTTTGTCATTACAAAATATAAATTTGTGATTACAAATTAAATATAATTTAAACATCTATTGTAAAAATATAAGTATATAATTAAATTATGCATGATGAATACATAATATTGTACATATGTGTATAATACTTATTTTATACATATATATTATGTATTATATATTTTATGTAATAAATATATATTATTATTGTATATAAATAACTTATGCATATTGAATAGTTATACATATTATTGTATATAATTAAAATAAATGATACATAATATATAATAAAACTATTTAACATGCATAATTTAAGATATAAAAAAATTTTAATATATAAATAAATATACATATATATAAGATTTTTTATATACATACAAATATGTATGTGTAAAATTAAATACACATAAAAGTATTAAACATATCATACTATAAATTATATTTAATTTTATACATATATTATATTTATAATTATATATATTTGTATGTATATTTAATGTATATAATTTTTTTATATATTTATATTTACATTTTATGTATAACAAAAAAATTATTGGACTATATTATTAAAATAATAATTTTAGGGTCATCGGGGAAAAAATTGAATATATTTTTATTGATTTTTTTAGCCGATGACTCTAAAATTATTATTTTTACAAAATAGTCGAATGAAATTTTTATTGGACATTAAATGTAGATATTAATATATAAAAGATTTTTAATGTAGATATTTTATATAATTAAAATATATGAGATATAATATATACATCTTATTATACATAATATGTACATATATATGTCTTATGTATAGGTTCCATAATCCTTCTAGGACTAAAATCTTATTTCAAAACCGGATAAAACAGTGCTTGTTGGGTTGGGCTGCGTTGGCCATTAATATCGAAACTGAGTTGGATATATTAATACTCAGAAGGACATAAAATGCCATAATTAGGCTATTATTACATTATATTATTAACAATTAATAACATAATACGTTAAACTTAATTATATTGATAGCATAATATTACTAGTTGTTAAATTTCTCAATATAAATTAAAAGATTATAATATAATGTTAATAACAATATATTGATAACATATATGAATTAGTTTTTTTAATTACAAAATATATTATTTTAATTATTTTATATATACTACCGTATCTTAACTTTTTGAAAAATGACGAATCCCCGCACCCGTATCGTATCCGATACGATATCCGCACCCGCACCTCCACCCGTGCAAGATAGGTGGTATCAGTTTCCACTTGTGCGAGTCACGGGCTAGGTTTGTTTGATTGGTACCAATATTTTGGGAAAATTTTGGTTGGAATTTTTCTACCAGGTGTTAATACTGGTATTGATTTCTTTAGTTTTGTTAGTATTGTTTTGTTGGGAGGTCAAGTTTATCATAGGTTAGTACTGACTTTATTGTTTTTTTTTTATTTTGCTATGATATTTTGTAAACATTTTTTTTATTAATGAAAATTGTCAGCTCTTTCTGACCCTAAAAAAAGAAGATAATATATATATATTTTTTAAATTTTAAAGTTTTATCTATTTGATAGAAGGATAAAATTTGATAAGGTTACAATTTGATAAAGAGATAATGTTTAGAGATAGGATAATAACTCTTATCTTGTATTAAGTTGGTAAGTAATGGCAGTTTTTTGTCATATATCCCTTTTCTATTATGTTGGTAAGTAATGGCAGTTTTTTTGTCATATATCTCTTTTGTTTCTTTAGGAAAAAAAAAACCATAGAGGAGAAGAATTATTTTTTTCAAAAATTAATTAGTCACAACTCACAAGTTATATTTTAAAAAAGTTTAACAAAATTATGTAAATCTAAGAGGTTGACAAGATGTATGGCGCATATAGTCGTACAACTATATATATGTATCATGTATCTGATTTAAAAAAGGAATACTTTTGTAATTTCTTTATAATCTGGTAAATATATATATATTTTTTGTGTATTCAAGCCAGTAGGCAAACAACCAGATATACATTGGTTGCAACTGGAAAACCATGGGAGGATATTTTAGGCTCGCATGTCTTGATCACAGTATTTTCCCGCCATTTGGCACCTCACCTCAATTTTCTTCACAATTTCTCCCATGCACCAGGAGCTATCAACAACGGCCAACAACAAGACGAAAAATTACGATGTCCCCACATATCAGTCATATTGGTTCACCAAATTTCCTCGTGATCCTCCTCGGATAAGCATTCACTGATTCCACTAAAAGCAAAATAGATTTAGTGGTTTTCTTACAAGCAATGAATGTCCAGTGAGGCAGTTACTCATTCAAAAAGAAAACAAACAATGTACAGTGACCCCTTTTGGTTCCTACAGCAACTAATATGAAATCATTCCTGTCTGGATACACCGACGTGCAGACACACGGACTGAAGATTTGACGTAGGGTCCACTTTACAGACGATTTACAGAGAAATTTGCTTACAACATTCGCCACTCGACTTCAGTTACCGTTCAGCGTATCTTTTCCTGCTTATTTAAACCCTTCGGAGGCTCCAACCTATTCATCCCTCTTTCCACTCACACTCAACTCCACAGAAACCCTAGATTAATCCTCACCCCAAATTATCACACAATGCCGATGCAATGGAGGCGCCGCTCCAAGAAGTCATACAAAACCATCTCCTCCTCTGATGAGTCTGATGCTGCCACTCCTCCTCCGGTCTCCATCCGCTCTTCTCGCCAACCACAACCAAGACCTCAGCAGCGCCAAGCCGTGCCAACCCTGATCTGGAAGAGACGTACAAAAAGAACGTACAAAACCATTTCGTCATCCTCTTCTGCCGACTTTGACGAGGCTTCTGATTCTTCTCTCTCCACCGGCCCTTCTCCCATAACTATATCACAGCCAGAGGACAACCAGGACCAACCTGTGCACGACCCCATTGCTGTCTCTTCACAAAAAATTATATCAAAGCCAGAAGCCAAACACCAGGATCAACCTTTGCCCGACTATGATTCGGGCGCTTGCAGCTATGATGCCGATCTCGAACTACGTGAACGTTCAAGGAAAAATGGCAATAATAGGCCTGTGTTGCGATGGGAGAATATGTCCCGAGAGTATTACAGATGGTTTAAACAGATGGAGGTGCACAATCCAGAGCCGGTGATCGAAAACCAGGAGATCTGCGAGCCTTCAGCTGATGTCATTCTGCCTCTGTTACGATACCAAAAGGAATGGCTCAGATGGGCATTGGACCAGGAGGCCTCTGAGACGAAAGGAGGCATCTTGGCTGATGAGATGGGAATGGGGAAGACCATCCAAGCGATCTCCCTAGTTCTCACTTCTCGCGGCTTGCACGCAAAATCTGAGGCAAGCAGTAGCTCTTCAAAGGATAACAATAAGTGTACCCTCGTTATCTGTCCTTTGACGGCCCTGCTTCAATGGCAAAGGGAGATAGAGATGCATACTGCTGACGGGTGCCTGAAGATTTTGCTGTTTTATGGGAAGGATAGGCTGAGAGGGGAACTTGATTTCAGCCAGTACGACTTTGTGATTACTGGCCATAAGACTGTAGAGTCAGATTATAGAAAATATGTCCTGCCGTCAAAGGAAAAATGTGAATATTGCGATCGTGGATTCACCAGTGTTAGGACTCTCATAACACATCAAAGGTACCATTAAAACTTCTTGTTATTGTGTCTGTCTTGTTTACATTGCATAATTCATTTTATTAAATATTAATATTTCAGATTAATTGAAATTATTTTACGAATAACAGGGATTTCTGTGGGCCAGATGCTACAAAAACTGGCAAGCAGGCCAAACCTAAGAAGAAAGCGAAGGAAAAGATGGAGCAAATGGACCTGACGACCCCACAAACATCGCCTCTACACTCAGTGAGATGGGAAAGGATCATAATCGATGAGGTATATACTATATAATCCTCTTTCTACATTAATTGTTCTAAACTTCTAATATTAGTAGAACTTGCGTGCTTTCCAATTGGCAATTACCCTAGGTGAAATTTTGAAGGGCTAAAAATTAAAAGGCCTTCTAGCTAGCTCTTCCATTTTCTTTCGTCTCACAACATATAATCTCTGATCTGATGAATATTTTATTTGATCCTAAACTCAGGCCCATAGTAACATCAAAAGCAGAGCAAGCAACACTGCGAAGTCAGTATTTACCTTGGAGTCAGAATACAAGTGGGCGCTTTCTGGAACCCCTCTCCAGAACAATGTGGGCGAGCTTTATTCACTGGTAATTGGTCCATTTCTAATATTTTAATTCATACATTGTTATTATTGTAATTATACTATTATACCTGTCCATAAACCTACTGCCTTCTTTTGATTTTGTTATTTAATCAGATTCGATTTTTGCAAATCGTCCCCTATTCTTACTTCTTCTGCAAGGACTGTGACTGTCGAGTGCTAGACTATAGGTAAGTATCTCCCTCATACTTCACATTTACTGCTATTTTGTTGTTTAAAGTAGCCATATTAAAAACTGATTACTATTTTTTATTTTATTATTATTATTTTTGTAGTTCTTCATATACATGCGATGATTGTGGGCACTCCAGCTCGAGGCACTTCTGTTGGTGGAACAAGGTAAGTAAACATATTCTATCCGGCATGATTCCTAAATTTCACTAAGACAAGAACCATAAACAATATTGAAATTTAACTCAGATACATTGTTTTTTCCCCTGCAGTACATTTCAAGGCCTATGCAAAACAGATCTGCTGGCAAGCCAGCCCAGAGAGCCATGCTTTTGCTCAGAGAAAAGGTTTTGAAGAGTACTCTTCTTAGAAGAACAAAGGAAGGCCGACTAGCGGATTTTGCTTATCCACCCAAATACGTAAGATGACTTACATACAAAATAGAATAATTATTTTTGTTAATTAATAATTATTCTATGGAAATTTGATTCTTCAAAACGAAAACTTAATAGTGTCTTTTTTCTTGTAGGTTAAATTGAGGTGCGACTCCATGGACGAGACAGAACATGACTTCTATGAAGCTATGCATACTCAAAGTTGCATCAAGTTCAACTCGTCAGTGTTTGCCTTAAAACATACATCCTCAATAACCTAATCGAAGATTATCTTTTTTTCTAACAAACTATTCTTCTTTTTTATTTGTTAGATATGTGGAAGCTGGAACTGTGATGAACAACTATGCCCACATTTTTCAAATGTTGACTCGGCTACGACAGGTAAAATAACTTGACCACATCAATGAATATAACTTAAAAATTTTCTTTTTTTTTTCACAAAAAAATCCATTTAATCTAGTATAATTCCAATTGAGTGGCAGGTGATGGAGTTACCATTAATTTCTAAGGCCAAACTGGTGGATTGATATGGGTTTCCAAATTAGTAATAACTATATAATTGGTTAACACTTAACAGCTTGTGTTAATAATGTTTTATTGTTAATGTTTGCTTCATTGTAGGCTGTTGATCACCCCTATCTTGTCTTGTATCCTCCGGCGGGAGAAATTTGTGGGTTATGCCAGTCTGAAGCTCAAGATTCTCTGGTATGAATATATTTTTTTTACTTTATTTATAGATGAACCTGGTTCGATGCTTGCAAACAGATATAAGAAAATTAAAGTGAAAAAACATCAAAGACAGATCAGGTTGAAGAAAGTGAAGTATGCTGCTGGCATGCATGTTAGTCTTGTATAATTGCTGTTTGGTTTTGGTCATCCCATCTTACATGGAACATCAAATTTAATAATGAACTTTATGTACTTTAGAATAGCAAGCTTCAACGTATTAATTAGTAAATGTTGCATTTCTCAGGTCACGTCCTGCAATCATGCTTTCTGCAAATCATGCTGGGACGAGCATGCCTCCATGTTCACAAGGCAGCCTGCATGCCCAACTTGCTTGACCGCGCTTACTGTAGGCCCCAGAAAGAAAACAAGGAAGCAATCTAAGGTCAAGGGGTTCAGAAGCTCGAGCATATTAAATCGACTCGATCTGTCAAATTTCAAGTCAAGCACGAAGATTGAAGCCTTGGTGGGTTAATAACTTTATTATTATTTTTTTCTGATTAAGACATGTTCCTTGTGTATTTCAAATTTTCAATAAAAGAAAAAAATCTAGTTATATTTTTTTTTTTAAAAAAAAACAGTTTCTACCGCAAACTAAGTTTGCGCCCGACTACATTTTTATATGTGAACCCCTTCTATGTCTAAGGTGAGTACTAATGGAAACAAATCAGAAAAGCTGATGCTGGAAAAACAAATTCTCTCCTACAATTGACATTCTTGTATCTAGCTATGGAGGTCTACAGAAGAAGGGGGGGGGGGGGAACTCTTACTCTTTCCAAATACATTTTCAAATTTTCAGGCAAACACACTTTAATCTTTATTCATTGCATTAATACCTTAATTTTATTCTAATTATGCAATTTTATTTACAATTATGTACTTCTTTAATAGCCTAATTAACTATATTTATATACTGCAGAATGAAGAGATAAACATGATGATAGCTAAGGATGGCACTGCAAAAGGAATCGTCTTCAGCCAATTTACAGCTTTCATAGATTTGATTGGTTATTCTCTCCAGACGGTAACAAAATTTAAAAAGAATGAAAAGAATTGTACTTGAAAAATTTTATGAATTTATGTACTAAATCAAAATTTTATGCAGTATGGGGTCAAATATGCTCGACTGGATGGACGTATGAACATAGCTGAGAGAGATAACGCCATTGCAACATTTACTGCTGACGACGATTGCATCATTCTGCTTATGAGCCTAAAATCTGGTGGCGTGGCCCTCAACCTGACTGTGGCCTCCCATGTAAGATCCGAGCTCACCAGCTTTGTGTTTGTTATGCTTCTCTTTTCAAAAAAATTCAGTAAACCGAGCTCCTATTTATCAAAAATGCTTTATTAGTTTGCGAAATTAAGAGTTCTACAAATGCAAATAGAATAGCGTTTCATTACAGGGACAAGAAACTGAGAAAGCACAACAACAGTAGTCCCATATTGCAATGCAATAACATATAATATAAGTAATGAGGATGAGGGTTCTAAGGATGTCCATGTTTGCAGCATCTCATAATCTATATATGTTGTTGGCAGCTATATGGGATATATCTATTCCGTAGGCCTATGTATTTGCATTTTATTGTGATTAAATATCAACTTTTTCATGAGTAGATGAAGGAATGATCCCGTCATTTTATTTAGGTTTTCTTGATGGATCCTTGGTGGAACCCTGCAGTAGAGAAGCAAGCTCAGGATAGAATCCACCGGATTGGACAGTACAAACCGATCAGGTTCTTTCCAAATTGAATTATGACATTTCTTTTTATTCTGGCAATGCATATATGTTATATTTAATTTGATGACATGTTGCCCCGAGCATATATTTAATCCCAGACTCTGCTAAACTACATACGTACTGCAGCTCACCATAATACATGTAGGTGTACATTATCTACAAGTTTTTTTTTTAAAAAAAAAACAAATGCATACTCCTTTACTTCTTTAGTATCAGAGTGACAGAGTGTGATTTGATGTTTTCTGCATAATAGACAAAGCTAAAAGAACTATGACATCCTCCTTGTAATAAATGTTTAATTAATCTCAATAACATGACTTCCTTTTATTCGCCAATTTAATCCGTCTCCATATTATTATTTTGATCAATTTTTGTAATGTGTCTGGCCAGGGTCGTTAGGTTTGTTATCGAGAACACAGTTGAGGAAAGGATCCTGACACTGCAAGAAAAGAAGGCCTTAGTATTTGAAGGGTGAGACCCTTTTTTCTTTTAAATGATCTTTCTATATTTTAAATATCTAATTACTAATTCTTATTGATGATTCAACTTTACATATGGTACTGAAAACTTTTTCAATTTACCTTCTATAGTACTGTTGGCAACTCAGCTGATGCAATGCAAAAGTTGACAGCACAAGATCTTCAATTGTTGTTCGCCACCTAGTTAGGTGCATATTGTGCTTTCCGGGTGTCTTGTTTGGATTTTAAAGGTAGTTGGCGACTTTAGTGACTTTGGTGAGGTTGGTTATATGGCACAATTAATGCCGCTGGTCTTGGCACATAGCATTTGAGATGAAGGAAGGAAGCAACCATGACGTGGGTACGTTGTGTTGGTCTGCATGCCCTTTGAAGATTGCCTCATAGGTACCGATTAGGTCGGGGCTAGGTATAGAAGAGTTATATATTGGTATCGTTAGGAATTAGTACAACTTTTTTCTCTTTGTTATTCGTACCAGTTGGTACTGGTATTAGGTCATTGCCTGGGGTTGAAAGACTGGTACCGATAGGTACTAATACTGTTACAAGCTATGTTCGAGCTTGTTTTGATTTCTGTTTTTTTATTATTAGTGAAAATTGTAGGCCGTTGTCGGCCCTAAAAAAAAAAGACAGTTCCTTATCAATACCTGGTTGAGGTACATAATTTTTTTTGTAATTTCAATATAAACTAGTAGTAATTAATACCACCATTTCAATGGCACTTTTGTGCCGTTCCTTCTATTATTATTATTTTTTTGTACTGACTGACTTGTTCTTCCAGGGGCAACAGCCGTTTTAGTCCGAATAACTTCCATAATTTTGTTGACAAGAATACCCCTAACAACAAGCTACCAAAACACAACTCTCTTCTTACTTCTGGAATAATTCTATTTTTCATTAGCTGGTAAGCTTCTTATTTGGTTTTTGGATATACTAACTTACGATATTGACTTATAATGTTAATTTTTCTTAATATGTTCATGGTGCTTAATTGTGCGCGCGTTCCTATTGTTTTGTTTTATGTTTTTATTTTTAAAATATTTACTATTGGTAGGTGGAACAACAGAAGAAAACAAAAATAAAGAAACAGACAGAAATACTAGGAGAATAAGTCAAATGAGAGATTAGTCTAGTTGGGAAAATACTGAAAAAAGAAACTTTTATTTCTTCTTACAAATTGCTCGTAATTTAAAATTTTTCCAAGCGGTACGGGCCTAATTTTGGAGGAATCGAAACCGTTAGATGAAGATATGATGCCAACAATTGTGCTGCACTTGATTAATGTATGTATGTATGTTTGTTTTTGGGACGGGTAACAATTCCTTAGTTCGACAACCCTTCTACGATCTCTCGCACTTGGGTAAGCAAACATTATACAGATTTGCGGAGGTTGAGAAGCATCTCAGTGATATTAGACAGTTATCTTCCTATCCACTCGCTTAAGGTAAACAGAAACTCAGAGTTGAGTTTTTTTTTTCTTCTCGAGAAATCTAAGACTTAGAGTTGAGTTTAATGTAAACTAATGTTGATTGGATGAAAAGAAAAGGCAGTTTGTTTTTTTTAAGAAGTTTGTGTCAAAATTTCGTGTGGTGCTATCAAATGTTATAGTTTTTTTTTCATCAATAATTAATAATTTAAAATCTCTAATGGCAAATCTAAATCATTGATCTTGTTTTAATTTAACTGCAATGTGTTTTCTTTGGTTAAATACTGGTCAGGTAACATATCGTAATCAGTTGAAGAATTGCTTGGTGAATGGATGTCTTCAGACTAGAAATTGATTCCTCTACAAAAGATACAGGGACCAACTTGTTGACCCTAAAAATTAAACCTTGAAAACCGAGTTCAAAATCCGAAAACCTAAATAACGAAAAACTAAAATTCCAAATTGCGAAAAAATATCAAACAGGCTCTAAAAATTTTCAAAATTTATCCAAAAATTTCTTAAGAATTATGATGAATTATCATAATTTGTAAACCCCAAAAATATCAACACAAACTCCAAAATTTACAAAAAAAACCCAAAAAGTCCACAAAATTATCAAAATAAATCTATGAGGAATTTGCCAAAACCATTATAACCATCAAATTTTTCATATTTTTTTAAGATTACGCATAAAATTTCATCAAAAAATACCCAAGGAATGGCCTTCAAATAATTTATTTTGGTTGGACAACTAAATAAATGAATGGTTTTAAAGAAAATCAAATAGAAATCACAAAAAATCAAAAAGGCTTGGCGCGTCCAACCATTGGAGACGATCCACGGGAGGCCAGAAATTTCGCTGCCCCCTGGATGAGTTACTGTTCGCGTTTAAAAAATCGCGTGCACCTGTTTCATACACCGAAAGTTTGCATTGGCTCACGGAAGAACAGACGCGCCTATCTCAGTCTCTCTTGCGCTGGCCCACCTGCAGAGTCGCCTTTCCTAGGGTAAACGAACAGGGAAGATTGAAGCCGGGTAAATCGAAGGAAACGCAACGACGTGGCCTCCTCCGACTCCACAAATTCAAATCCACACACCTGCGCCCATGGTTTTGCGAAACCAGAATCCTAGCGCAGCTGGAGGTGAGCCATTGGAATCGAAGGGTGGAGATGGCTCTCGGATTCGAGAAGGTTGCCCTAGTTCCCTGCCTATATAAAGCCCCAATTGAAGCAAAGAAAAGAGAGAGGAAGAGAGGGGTAAGGTCAGGCTAGATCTAGGTTAGCTCTGTTGTGCTTAATTGAGATAATTAAAGAGTAATTGTGAGAGGCAAAAGATCGAGGAGATTGAGATAAGAGAGAAAAGGTGAAATTGAGTGGTCCAAGCTTGTAATTCTCTGTGCAAACATCAAATAAAGGAATCTGAAGCATCAAATTGCGTTTTTCTTGATCTTCTTCTCTTCTCTCGCTCGTGACCTCTCCTCCCATGGTTTACACTAAGGTTTACTTAGATCTAGACTGAGGAGAGTTCGCCTAGCTTGAGGTTTCCTCTTGACTAGGTGCAATAATGGTTCAGGCTGAGGTCTCCTCAGTGCTAGACCGCAATTCCATGGTTTGAGTCCAAAATGGCTCAAGTCATGGAATTTTTGTATAATGTGTACAATGCTTACTGTTAGCCAAAATTTCTTTGAACTGAAATATACAGATAGGATATTTAAAAGGATGCTAATGTGTAAATACTAGATGCTTTGAACTATCATCACATTATCATGATAAAAATACATACATGTGTAAATATGAAAATCTGGCCAACAACAAAAATAAATAAGAAGTGAGGTTCTCTCTGCATGAAAAATATAAAACCAAGTATGGATAGCAAACACATAGCTAGGAGCATTTCTATTCATTTTATTCAATTTTACATCAAATTATGAAGACAGCTTGGATATTTCCCAAATAAATTGTTATTTTGTCAAAACTTTGGACTTTTCTGCAAAAGGACTTGCATACAAAATTCATAAACCTGCCAAATAACATTTCTGCATTTTATAAGTGTAAAGGATATCTCAACTCTCTTTTTAAGAAAAATAAGAAAAACAGAAAGGTATATGAATAAATGATATAAGCATATTTTGAATTAAGCTTCTTATGGTGTATTGAGAACCCTGCAACTCACTTTCCTGCAATTGAAGTAACTCAAAAGTGAAATCATCAAAAACGGTGCCAATATTGCATAAAAATGAAATTGGTAAATTGTGAAAGGCGTTTAGTGACTTGCTTTCACTCCTTGTATTAATCTGGAACATGTTTGATTGGACCTAAATTGGATACAAAGTCAAACTATTTGCTGCAAAAACACTTACATGCAAAATGGAAATTTGAACAAAGTGCTCAAAACTCACTTTTCTGCCTCAATGCTCCTCGTATTCAATTGTAATGTTTCAAACTCAAATAAAGTCATGAACAAACTACGATTGGCCTCCTGAACCTATTCAACCGATTTCTGGCACAAGAGGATGGCCAAGTGGGTCCCACAGCAGAGCTTCATCTCTGTTCAAATTGAAGCCGAGTGGCTTCAGTCGAGTCAACCTCCTTCCAAGATTCTCCATGAAAAATTGACACCACTGCCACCTTCTACACACAGTCACGAGTGATAGAAACCTCCTCCTGGCAAAGAAAGGGGACCAGAGAGCTTCAAGCGTCGTTAATGGTTACTCGAAAGTCCTCAGATCTCACAAGGCAGAAAGGGACTCCATAGCATCAATTGGCGGCACCAATGTAGTCTCCTTGAGCTCACGATTCCAAAGAGATCAGTCTCAACTGCAACGATGACCGGAACAGCCTCAATTTCGCCGGAGAAAACATACGGACCAAACTGCAAAATTTTCTCTATCGGATTTGAAAGAGAAGAGAGCCGTCGCCACAATCGATCCTCTGTGACCAAAGCTTTTGTGGCAGGTTGCTGACACGATTATAACTCGTCACACCAAAATAAATTGATTTAAAATAAATAAAAATAATGAGTGCCACGTCATCAGACTCGTCAGCGCCATGTCAGGCCAAGTCATCAGCCACGTCAGTCTCCCCTGCACACGTGGGCCAACCAGAAAAGTGCAAATAAGCAGAAACTTTGAAAAATCATTAAAAATAGTAGGAAACTTAGAAAAATACAAATAAAATATCCAAAAATTTCTAAAAATCTAAATAAACCAAGTTCACTTATACTTTGATATAAAAATCTGTCAATTTATTGATCATTTGTATTTTTGAACTATTTTCCATATTAAACAAACTTTATAAAATCCTAAAATGATATTAAATAGATTTTGTAAAATTCAAAAAAGATTTCAAAACTCAATTAAACTCTTCTAACAGATTTTCAAAAATAAATATTGGAATTTTAAAAGAAATACATTAAATATCAAGTATTTTAAAAAATAAGCATAATTGGAAATATAAAAAGAAATTTCAAAAGTCTAAAATTAAAAATAAAAATAAAATAAAATTGTGAAAATGGTAAAATACTAAGAGAAACTTAAGAAATTAAAAGTCAAAACACGAAACCGAAAGTCAAAACCGAACCCTCTCCATTTCAATAATGAAAACTCTGCAGCACATCGAAACGTTCTCAATTGGGTCCCGTCAATTAGGTCTGGTACACCAATCGAGTCCAGTTTAAACCAAAAGAAATAAACTCCCAAATAAACACAAAAATCATTTTAAAGAGAAAGTTTTTCCTAGCCTTTTACATATAATTCTTTAGATCCCTTAATCAGAGGTTCTCGTGAGCAGTCAATAAACTCTTTTAAGAAGCGACTTTGTGCTAGTCCTCTTGTCGTAAAGAGAGACTTGGTATGGAGATCGGACCTTAAGGGGGTGAATCTAAGGCATTTTCAATTTCTCGAGGAAACCCGTTTCATTCTTCGAGAGATGACGAAAAAGCCAACACACAACTAACATCACACATTCTGATGAGAAGATGAGAAGTTTACAGAGTTGAGTGGTGGTTTATTGATTAGAAGATATTCTATTAATTTTGGTTTATTGATTAGAAGATATTCTATTAATTTTCTTTGTTTTGTAATAATTTCAGTGTACTTGTGGGATTTTGTGTGCTGTATGTACTTTCTTTGATGCATGAGTGTTAGTTTTATAAATGATAGGTAGAACGAAGTGAAGGGTAGTTGCTTTTTCTAGATGATTGTGTGTAATAATAAACATGTTTCGTTCTTCAATGAAGCATGGTAGCCGTCAAAAGGCTACCTTTCTTCTTCAAAAAAAAAAAAAAAATCGTTAAGAGAAAAGGGCGGACATAAAAAAAGAAGCACATTTAGATAAAATAATATGAAAAATATAATATAACAAATAATTTTGTACCAATTTTGATCGGTAGCTTAAACAATCATTTATATATATTGTTAAATTTAATGTTTCTTCGATATGAACAAAGTTTTGATAAAAAATATAAACTCATATTTTCATTTGAGCTTGATGTTGATAAAATTTTCCAACATGTATGGATTTATTTGCCGCGGAACCTTAATATTATTTATGAATATTATGATTTAGCGGCGAGTCTAGCTTATTTTTAAGCATGGCCACAATAATTATATATTTTAATAATAAATAAAAATTGTATTAAATAAAAAAATTAATATGTAAAATTTGAAATAAAGTTTCACATTATATTATTTATAATACTAATATTGTATTAAAATCATGTTCATTGGATCCACAAGACCATTTATTGAAAAATTAAGAGGCATATAATATTTTTTTTATCTATTTTTTACATTTTCTGAAAGAATGTCATTTGAAAAATTAGAGAACATTATTTTCATAACAAAAGAGATAAATCACAATATATTAGTGAAATTTTGATTATACTAGTATAATCTAACTAATTTTTTTTTTGGTTAGGAAGATTTTTTTTAAAAAAAAAATTACAAGTCAAGCCCCATAACTTTCAAGGGTTAGAAAGATATTAATCTTATGTGAAGTTTGTTTAAATAATAATTATTTTTTGAAAACTTCTACTTATCTGGAGATGGATTCACTTTGCGTGATTTGAGAGAGAAATTAAAAAAAGCCATCGATGAAATTCACTGTCAAAACATAAGGATTTGACGTGTACTAAATTGCTTTTTTTGATAATTGGCATGAGTTAATTTGACTAAAATAAATTTTGACATTTTATCTAGAGAGCACATCATTTGAAGCTGCAAAGAATTTTAAAAGAAAATTTTGATTCATACATTTTATGCGCGAAATCTAATCTATGCATTTCATTTTGAAACTACATATGTAGTTTCTTTCACGCTCTAAAGTGAATGATTCATGGCATCTAAATATAAGACTCAATTTCGCAAAAACAAAACATTAAAGTTTGATTCCGAAGCCAACCTACAGTACAGCTTCAAATTAAATGGGCTAAGCAAGGGCACCTTAGTAGATTTAAGAGTGGGCACTATAGGAACGGAACTTCTTTTTTTAATTTTACTATGCAAAATTCCTGTATAACCAAATTTAATTTTCAAAAATTAAGAATAGTCACGTGCCTCCTCTTTCCCACACGTACCGTCGCCCCTGTTATGATTCATTAATTGATATTCTCCAATATCTAATAAGACGAAATTATGTTATTTCACTCATATTATATTTATGAAATGAAAATCAATGCATGACATTTATAATACGAAAAAAAAACATTATTCACGCCATGGATCATGTGAAGCATGTGAACCAATAATTTACGATAGATGATATAATTATTGTATTTATTTTCTCATGTAATTATGCTAATTTAGTAATTAGCTATGTTACCCAATACTCCATATATGCAGGAGTACCGGTACCGGATATGAGTACGCCTCCAATAATAGTATATTTACACTATAAAATGTACAAACGAATCACGAAATATATTCCGTTGTCCGTTCCATTTATAAAACGAAATGAAATTACACGTTCCACATGGACGGAACGAATATACGGAATGATTTCGCGATATACCATGCCCACCCGTATTACCCGTAGGCATTTTGTCCGCGCAAAGAACCAAATCATGGATGATATAGTTATTTTTTATGTTTACAGGACATTAATAATGGCCCACCGCCCACGTGTCTAGAGGCCACATCAGTGTGAGTGAACTGTGATTCTGTGAAGTATTTTTTGGTTTGAAGTTTAAAGTTTAAACACCAAAACAGCTTGCCTATCCCAAGGCAACACTTTTTTTAGCTGTTTCCACCCAACCAATCTTTATATACACTAACCAAAAGGGTTGCCGTGTGGGATTAAAGACATTTTCAAAACCGGACATACAACGACAGCCCCTCGGTATACAGATGCATTTCATATTTTTGTAAACAAATTTTGTTTAGTATTTTAATTATTTGAGCGTCTTTTGAACTCATTTTGACATAAAATTTTATATGCATTTTCGCAAGTAATCTGGTAGTATAAGTTTTTTTATCTTTTAGAGATCTAAAATATGTTTTTGATTACGCAAATATTTTTTTATAATTAAATGTATTTAGGTTCTTAATTATCATCATGGATTTTCAAAATATTTTACGTATTTTTTTTATAATTAATGTAGATATATAATTGATACACCATGAAATATCATATTTTTTTTAATATATATATATCGTCGTATTCGTACCAGAAATTTTTAAAAATTTTCGAACCGGCGTACCCGAATCATACCGGGTACGGTACTCGTACCCGTACCATGCAACATAGGTAATTAGATATCAAAATCCTAATTGGTGCCTACTAAATTTGCATCTGCTTTCATATTTGTGGAGACATGCTATACAAATATTGACACAAACACAAACGCCTACATATATTTAGTATTTACTCAAGTGGTGTCCTTTTGCTCAGTGTCATGTATTAGTGAATTTACACTTAGGTTAGTCTACCTTCAGTGCCACCAAGCGCACCCTGAATGAACAGAACTATAAAAATCATCCAATCAGTAACACTCGTCACTCAGTATGCAATTTTGGTAGCCTAAACACTTTCTTGTTTTCAAATTTTTGACCTGAAACATTCATCTTAAATTTACATTTTTGTTTCTATTTTTTTATCAAGCTAAGCATTATTATTGCTTTTCTTCAAACCATACCAATCCAAAACTAATGCCACATGGATCGCAATGGCAGCCTCTACATACAACCGAAGACACCTCTCCCGCCTCTTCAAATCCTGCGCCTCCATCTCCCACCTCACTCAACTCCATTCCCTCCTCTACAAATCCGGACTCCTCCACCACCCCCTTTACCTCCGTTCCCTCCTCTCCCTCTCCTCCCTTCCCCCCTGGCGCAATCTCTCTTACTCCCTCTCCCTTCTCCTCTCCTCCCTTTCTCAGCCCAAGAGTAACTCTCTTCCCTACCTCTCCCTCTCCCTCCCTCTCTTTCGCGCTTTCTCTTCTTCTATTCACCCCTCTTACTCCCTTTCCTTGTTCACTTTACTCCATTGCA
The DNA here is from genome assembly GCA_028095005.1 of Rhynchospora pubera. NCBI lineage: Eukaryota > Viridiplantae > Streptophyta > Magnoliopsida > Poales > Cyperaceae > Rhynchospora > Rhynchospora pubera. Next base: position 74,174,427 of record CM051462.1, read on the forward strand.
AGTACAATTCATTCTCTGGTTTTTCTCCTTTTCCTTTTCCATTTCTGTTCAAATCTTGTGGCCGGGCTTTCTCCCTCTCCGACCCACCTTACACTCCGTTTATCCAATCAGGACTCCATTTACATTGCCATGTGATTATTCTAGGTTATGTAAATGACTACTATATTCAGAATTCTCTCATCTCTATGTACTCTCTTTTCTCAGATATTGATTCGGCATGCAAGGTGTTTGAGGAAATGACTGTGAAAACTACGGCATCGTGGAATTCTCTGATGGCCGCTTATGATAAGATTGGGGATGCAAAGTCAGCTGAGAGGCTTTATTCTCAGATGCCTGAGAGGAATATAACTTCATGGAATAGTTTGATTAATAGGTTTGTTAAGGCAGGAGACTTGCGTGGGGCAAGGAGGGTATTTGATGAAATGCCTGAAAGAGATGCCATTTCATGGAACTCATTAATTGCAGGTTATGCCCAGGCTAAGAAATATAAGAGCGCTTTAGGTCTATTTCATGAGATGCAAAGGATCCAATTAGAGCCCACACAACTTACAATAATTTTAGTTCTTAATGCATGTGCAGAAATTGGTGAATTAATGCTGGGAATGAGAATACATAGCTATTTGAATAGTAAGAACATTTTGATTGATTGATATATTGGTACTGCATTGTTGGATATGTATGCAAAATGTGGATGTCTAGAGCTTGCTCGAAAATTGTTTGATGGAATGCCCATTAAGCATATTACTTGTTGGAATGCAATGATTGTGGGTTTGGCTGTTCATGGCTGCTCTGACGAAGCGTTAGAACTATTTGCTACAATCGAGAAGGAGAAGAAGCAGTTGCCTAATCAGACCACTTTTCTAGGTGTCTTGATTGCTTGTAGGAACAAGGGTTTGATCCAAGAGGGAAAGAGAATCTTCAACAGAATGATCGATGAGTATAAAATCATACCCAGCATAAAGCATTATGGTTGTATGATTGACTTCTTAAGTCGTTGTGGTTTGGTCAAGGAGGCATATAACATGGCTAAGGAAATGCCAATTAAGGCAAACACTGTTCTTTGGAAAACAATTCTCTCAGCTTGTAGGGTTCATGGGCAAGTTGAGTTGGCAGATTCAGTGTTTAAGGAGTTGCAGGAGGCAGGTCCACTAGGAGAAGAGGAGTTTGTTACAATGTCAAATGTGTATGCCGAGGCTGAGAGGTGGCAGGATGTTGAGAGATTGAGAGAAAGTATGGTGGATTGCGGAAGTTTGAAGATAGCGGGCTGGAGTCAAATCGATTCTTTTGGTTGAGTTTGCACATAGATATTGGTCCATGAATCTATGGAGCTTTTGATTAAGTAGCTCGCCAAAATGTTCAACTTGAATTACCCAATTTTGTTCGAACTAGAAATCATTAATTATCACGTGTTAAAGTTCAAGTATTAACAATCTCTCATCCTAGGCATGACTGGAGGGTTATTGCAACAGAATTCTTGTAAATTGAAGATAAAGGGGAAAATCATTGAGGAGAACTTTTGTATAGAGCCAATCAATTGAATAATGAAAGATTAAGATGGTTTATATTTTTGGTATACACTTTTGTGTAGTGTTTAGTTCTGTAAAGTGTAAAGCTGGCGCAAGTTTATTTTTTTTTCATGGAACTTTAACCATTAGCAATTGAAATTGCTATGTCGGGATGTAAGATTTTTTTAGAAGACTGAATCGTAATTTACCTAATTACCATTGGGATTAAACCCACCCGTTGTACAATATCCTTCTTTGGGAATCCTCCGGTCAGTGAACTCAGAAACCATTTTAGATTTTTTGTCACATTATCAGATAGATTGCATAGCGTGTTTATTTGGTACGCAAGGTTTAGCGGAGTCAACATGATTCAAGAAAACATCTCTCTTTCTGTGTATGTGTGTGTATATATTATTTCAATTTTCATTATCACTGAAACCTACCGCATAATCCCATCAACCAAACTGTAAAGTGAAGTACATAAATCGAAATTTAGTTAAATTTAATTAGTATAAAAAAAAATCAAATTTCTCACAATAATAATGGATTAGATGATGACATGTTTTATACATTAATGTACTTAATATTATGAATACTAACATAATATATATTTTTTTTCAATATTAAACGTTTGCTTTTTTTTTTTTTCTAAACTTCTCTTTTTCTTACTTCTAGTTGTCATACCGAACCATAAAATCGAAAATTCAGTTTATCCCAAAACAATTTGAACCATACCAAAACAAAATCAAATAAAGAATCACTTTATCCCAACTAAGTTTGATTCGATTAAAATCTAATTAACGAACGATTTTGACGCCTAATTAAGAATATATGACATCCAGTCCCCTCTTGTTGGATGGATAAATTCGGAAAACAAGAACAAAATCGTATTAACACCGACAGACTAGCAAGGGTACATTGAATCAGCCCGCTTGCGAAAATTTTCCTAAAGTCACGAGATACATGCAGAAATTATAACCACCATCGTTAAATTTACCATCGCTACCATCGCTACCCTCCGTTCCCTTCCGCGCGCTCTGTTCTGCATCTCTCTCTCTCTCTCCTGTCGCAATTCTTCCCTCTCCTAACGCTCCTCTCTCGTTTCTCCTCTCTTCTCTCTCAAGATTTTTCCTCCATAGATCCTCTCCTTTCTCTTCATTTCTCTTCTCTCTCTCAGAACTATTTCAATTTTTCAAGAAGATATATATGACAAGAAACTGAACATTTAAATCAACAAATTGAAAACTTGAGAGAGGATAATACGTATAACAGCAAAGTAGCGAAGTGAATACTTATAACAACAAATTGAACACATAAAAGTAACAAATTGAACATATGAATGAACAAAGTGAACATATACACCAACAAAGTGAGACATAAAATAAATACAGAAGTCTGACGCACAACAAAACAAATTGAACACATAAAAGTAACAAATTGAACATATGAAGGAACAAAGTGAACTTCTACACAAACAAAGTGAGACGTATAAATAAACACAGAAGTCTGACGCACAACAAAACAAATTGAACACATAAAAATAACAAATTGAACATATGAAGGAACAAAGTGAACATCTACACAAACACAAAAATCTAATGCACAACAAAACAAAATGAACACTTAAAATAACAAATTGAACAGTTGCAATAAACAAAATGAACAAAGTCTGACACACAGAAGGAAGGGAGAAGGAAGGGAGAGAGACGCGCAGAAGGAAGGGAGAAGGAAGGGAGAGAGACGGAAGGGTGCGTAGAAAGGAGAGTGAGCGTACCCACGCTGGGTGAGGAGAGGGGAGCGTTTTGCTAGATGAGGAGAGGAGAGTGCTTCGCTGGAGGGAGCGATGGTAGCGATGGTAGAATGAGAGATGACACTAATCAATTTCCAGATACATGTGATGATCAAATGAAACTTGTGTGTTTTTAGTAAAACTCACAATATTATAAATTTGGCCTCTTCGTCAAAGCAAACGAGATAAAAAAAAAATCATATATTGCATTTAATAATACAAATTCCATTCTATAAGATATAGGAGCAAATCTAACATAAAGATATTACAAATAAAATAAAAGCTTACGTTAAAAAATCTTAATTTTTTTCCTTTAGTAGCAAATGATAACAAATTATTAACAGGTTTAAAATAAATCTTGTGAAATTATTTTGCAGTCTGATAATGTAATCAAATTAATTTATTTTTCAATTTTTTCAAAATAAATTATATAATAAAATGTTATTCATTTGCAAATTCTAACCGCTAGTGGGGTTTCGCGCATTGCGCCATTTATTTATTTATTTATTTTTATCGATTGTTGATGAACTGGTAATGTAATTTTTTTTTATTATATACAAAAATTGTACATTATGAATATTAGGAAACAAATGACTTACCGATTTTATAACGCTATATATAGTCACTATATTGGTATTTGTTTGTTCTTTGTTTGTTCAGTGAAAGAGGACAAACGTAGAAGGAAATTGAAATAATAAATGGATCAATATAGGTAAAACATGGATTGTATTTGTTGTTTTTTTTTTTAGTAAGGCTCATTCCTTTTTATATATTTATTATTTTTTTTTTGGAGATAAAAGAGGTCATGCTCTGAAACTTTTATGAAGTTAATATTAATACACTTAATGACCCTAAATTTGCTATCTTTCGATGGAAATAAGAAATTAAAGTTCAGTGTTATTTATGTGCATGAATTTTTTTGCTATTCCGTACAAATTAAATGTAAATATTTAAAAAGGTGCACAAATTTACAGATTCAATTGACGTATGTCTATAGCAAAAAAATAAAATCAGTGATAATTAGCAAGATACTAATAATGTTTAAGTTGGCAATAATTGTGAAATTTACTGCATAGCCACACACATTTCAACGGATTCCTAATGTGTACAATTTGTAACTTCTCAATGCATATGACCATAACATATTCCTAATACAAAATGTAAATAAAAGAGGAGAACACCTCAACAACTGACTGGTACATAACTTGTACCAATTTAGGTCTCAAACTCACTAATTTTAGAGTATGGAGTAATCCATTTTTAATTCAACTAGCAACTAATTTTAGATTTGACATGGAATGCATGAAGTCACTTTCTTAATGCCATAAGGACACCACATTAACCAAATTATTCAACAAAAGAGGTATAAACCATTGAAGTGGCTAAGAAATATGAATAAAAAGAATTTCTTAAAGGCAAATAATGTGCTTGTTATTAAGAGAAATAATTTTTCATTCAACAACAAAAGACCCTTAATATTCCTTCTCTGTGATTATAATTACTTTTGACTTTCACCATATCAAATTCAGCATTGTGAACTTTCTTTAAACATGTCCTATAATATCTCCAAAGAAAGTCCACTGTAAATTAAGAACAATAAATAGAGTGACATCAAATATACGATGCACTGGCCAATAGACTGAGTTATGCAATTAACATGTAGATACCTGAATTAATTGGTAACATGTCAAAATGAATGAATGATCTACTAAAAGGAAGTATGGAAAACAACAATTTAAGATTAAAGTTATGTAGACCTTGTTCAAATTCAGGATTGAAATGCAAGAGCAAAAGTTATTGCATTGACCAAATTACTCTTAGTCCTTTGCGATAAACTCCTAAGAAATTTTTGCAAAACTTTGCGCACATAAAAGTTGGAGCCTTGCAAGAAATTAGTAAGCTGACATAAATTTAGCTGAGCTTAGAACAAATCTTCATGTTCAAGGGGAAAACTGTCAGTTTCCTGAAATAAAAAAGTTACACATCTTCAATTGGATTCAAATATTAATAGCATCATCTTATATTTATCTTGGAATGTACTGGTTCAAATAATCTCAGATCGTTTTTGCAGTAAAAGCTATTTTCTTAAAGTAAAAGCAGTTAAATAAGTGGATTGAAAGAGAAACCAAATCCAAAACCATATAAAGTTGTAGCGAAATCAGTCAAATCACATCAAGTCATCAATTTAGTCAATTTCCAATGCAATGGGCAAAACTGTTAGTAGCTCTGAAAAGAAAGGAAAATTTACCTCTTGAATCATGCCCGACATACTAAGCCTTTATCTTGTATATATCTTGAAATGGTCTGGTTCTGCAATGAAAATTACTTCATGAGCAACAAAAATTTTATAAGTTTATTTGAAGAGATATTAAATCCAAAATTACTTAGTTACTTGTTAATATCTGAAAGCTGGGGCAAACATATATTTTTTTTATCAGAAGAAAGAAATGACTAAATTTTCATTAGCATTCTTTTCAAAATCTAGTAATCTTATAGTTAAATACATTCACGAAGAAGCAGGTTACAGATAGATACTGCACCTAAATCTAGCGAAGTGTAGTATGATGGGGGATGAAAGCCTAACGAAAGTCTTGTGTTGTGCTGCATCGGAATAGATGATGGAAGAAGTGGACAACAAAAGGCAATGCAAGAAGCACACGATTAAAGCCAAGAAACTGCAAAGAGCAGAAGCATGAAGAACTACAACCATCCATAATAAACAATACAAATAAGACAGACATCAATAAGCACTTAATGGATGATTGATATCTGAATAGATTTGCAAGCATAGAACAAAATACACAATCTAATATAGGAGAACATGATCCCACTACGCCAAAAAAGTTTATTAGTACCGGCACATTAACAACGGTTTTGAGAAAACCGGTATTAAAAATATCCAGTGGCAATTCAGTAATTATTAGATTAAGTTTTTAGTACCGGTTTTTCTAAAAAACCGGTGCTAAAGAGTTACTGGAAAAAAAAAAGAAAATACGGTTCTTTTAGCATCAGTTTTTTAAAAAACCGGTACTAAAGAGTTCTACTTTTTTTCGATCTGCTTTCTTATCATGCCTCTCTCCTCTTTGCTTAGCAAACTTCAGAAAAAGAAAAATTTCTTTCTTTCTCTCTTCCTTCATGAGGGTCGTGAAGGTACCAGCGAGCTCAGTGTCGCTGGAGGAGGCAAGGCACCGCGACTTCGACTTCTTCAAGACGGCGTGCCGCTCTCTCCCGACCAGTCATGGAGATCTACAACCTCGACGACATCGTCACCATCGCATACATCACCTTCTTTTAGTGCTAATTGCTTTCGGTGTGTTTTCTCCATTTGCTGTGCAATCGAGGTTCGATTTAGTAATCCATGGTATGAATTAGATCGGCGTATGTTGAATTTGAATGTTAGATTTGTTAAGTGTGATTGATTAGTCCTTTGTGTTATAGTGAGGATGGATTGCGTGAGAAGGGGCCGCAATGGACTGAGGTGATCATGGGAACCAAGGGCCGTAATTGATTAGTTCTTTTCTTTAGTATTTCCTCTCTATTTGAATTACCTATCAATTTTGAAATATCGAGCCACATAGGAAGTATATCGATCAAAATTTGAATAAACCAATGCATGCATCTAATTTGTATCATGAAGGTATTTAAGTTCAAAAGCATTGTGAAAAATATGCCATGAAGTTTGCAATTTGAGACTAGTAAATGGAAGTTCGTTCCTATAAGGATCAGGAGAGAACCAGTGGTACCACCTCATTTAGATGAAATTAAATAAGCCCATGATTTGGCTGTTTCACAGTTTTAAAGAGAAATAAGTGGACCTGTCTTTATCTCTGTGCCGTATTAGCAAACTGAAGGGGCAAGGATTGATATTAGACTTGTCTTTAATATCTAATTGGAAACTGAACACCATCTAGCATTTGATTTACTTCTACAATTTATTTTTAGGTGTTGATTCTCGACTAGATAGTACATTGTTAATGAGAGATGGGCAAAAATTGATACTTGACCAGATAGTACATTGCTTCAATTTCAGCTTGTAAGTTCACCCATCTCTTCTTATGAACCTTTTTAAACTAATTTATTTCTTTTTTATACGCATCTGTAGTGCACTGCCATTTCTTGTTAGTAGGCCTGACCAACACATCAACATCACATTGTAGTGAGATGCATATTGATTCTTGAGATTAGGTGCTCAAGTCAACTGCTGGTTTGTACCAGCTTGTGTGAAACCTTTATGGTTTTAGTTCCATTTGGACTTAAGTTTACTTCTCTTAACTTAGTTCAGTGTCCCTATTCTATGCTTAGACATCAAAACATAACTGACTAGTACCTCAAAATAAACCATGATTGAATAGTACTCTACGATAAGGCTGATTTAAGAACTTCCTAAAATAAAAATTTGGAACCATTGCAGTAGCTTTTATGTTAGCAGAAGTCTCCTACTGCTATCTTGCTCAAGGGAACAATTAAAGACCTAGAAGGTTTAGTTGATGATTCAGAGGCATCCTATGAGGTTTGTCATCTTTGCTCAACTATGAGGTTTTTTTTTACTTCTTTGATGATTTTCATGTAATATTATTTTCCTTTTATTAAAAACAGATCAGGGCTTTATTTGAGAATTGAAGAGATTGATAGCTTCACCAATCCTTTTCTGTCATTCATCTGGTGACTTAATTATTTTTTTTTTTTTGTAATCTTAAATGATTCTATAAATGTTAATGAATATGTAATTTAATTTGGGTTGTCAATATGTGGTGCATTTGCGATAATTGTGAATTTATGTGATGGTTATATATTTTCCATGATATATATGGATATATATGTGATAAATTATGGCTAGCAAAAATATATATTTTTTAATAATAACCTTTAGTATCAGTTTTTAACTAAAAACCGGTACTAAAGATGTTATCTTTAGTACCGGTTATTAGTTAAAAACCGGTACTAAAGATCTCCGCCTTTTTTCCATGAATTTCAGCGTGTTTTTAGCACCGGCTTTTTAGTACCGGTTTTTAATTATCTTTAGCACCCTCTATTATTAGTATCGCTCGAAAACCGGTACTAATAATCTATATTTAACCGGTACTAATAAAGAAAAATGGCGTAGTGTCCAATCCCAAAAATAATAGGAAAAATACAAATATAGCCCCAAAAAGAAAAAGGGGAAAAAAAAGAATATTACCTGACAGAAGACAAATAGGAGCACAAATGACATTGGCCAACCAAACTAAGCACAAAAACCAGTTTGCAGTTTGAAGGGCAACCTGATATAAGGTGACAGAAAACAAAAAAGACAAAAGAAGCATTAGTATTTTTGCACAACAACACTACCTACACAAAACCTCAAGGAAAAAGTAACTGACAAAGATAACATGAAGCATCATAAGTAACCAAACCAACCTATAAACAGGAAGCATCAGAAGCAATAATACAAAGCAGTTTATACCAATTGGCAAGTTTAACACTACTTTAAAAATTAAGGGAAATAACGAACTATATTTTTAGTGACCTTATTTTAGCCGATAAGGTTGTGACTTCTTAAAAGTAAATTTCAGGGAAAAAAACTTTCATGTATTACCACATAAAGAAAGCAGCACTAAAATATGAAAAATAAAATCAAATAGAACTAAATCAAACCTGAAGCGTGGACTGAAATTCCTATCTATCAAGTCCAGTTGCAATGAGCAGCCCCCAAAATCTCCAATTCTCCGAACATGAAAGTTGCAAAAGAGGCAAAAAAGCTATACAGTGGAGCAAAACTTGAGTGAAAATTGATGATATAGAACAATACATTGCTACTTAAATTTTCGAGAAAAATTGTCAGACCTAAAAATTAAGCGAAATTGGATGGAACAAAAACAATTAAAAAGGAGGGCACACAAAAATACCTTGTTTAATATTCAAATTCGGACGGATGCGATCGAATGAAGCAAAACGAACGGCCAGGATAGAAATACTGTCGGGAGAACTGTGGATCAGCAGTACTATCGGATGCAGATGTAATTCTCCGGATTAATGTATTGTCTTTTGATTCAGCACACTATTGAGTCATTTGTTTGATATAATTTTTTAATAGTTGAACTTGCATAATCATAATAGATAGTAATTATTAATAGCTTTAATCATATTTAAAAGATCTTTTCTAATATTTGAAATTTTACGATCGTCATCTATGTAAGTGGAAACAAATCCAGACTTTATTTAGAAAAACTGAAAATATTTTCATTTCAAAAAGTTGTGTTGAAACTTGTACTATTTACTTGTGATCTAATTCATTGTAACATATTTTTTACGTCAAATTAAAAAAAATTGAATGAACACTACTAGAATTTCGATTTTCTGCATCAAAACACTGACACAATAGGTCCCTAAATCAAGTAGGGATGCAGAAAGAAAAAGCGAGCGGGAGGACTTTTTAAGGCGTAAGTAGGCCGACAGATATTTGTTAGCTAGGATGCATATATATTCTAAACAGAGACATATATCTATAAAAAATATTGTAAACTTCCAAAATTATTTAAAGCATCATATATTAAGTGTAACATCATGTCTTAATTTACTGATAAGTAAATTTAATTATGGATTTAGCACAAAACTAAATATGAAAAGCAACTCAAACATTAAATATATAGGGTGCGTTTGGATAGGTGTGAGAAGAAGGGAAGAAAGAAAGAAGTATTGGGAAGTGTGTAACTTTGTAAAGAGTTTGGATTGTTTATAATTTTTTTTCTTCCCATCTTCCTTCTTCCTCTTCTTCTTCTCTCATCCAAACGCAAGCATATTGTGTTAATCTTTGGGATATGTCCGCAGCTAATCAAATGAACTATGTGGGTTTCCATTGAATATAAAACGGACAAGGACACTAAAAGGAAACATATGTTAAAAAAAAATATTCAAAATTTGTGTACATGCCCGGGGTTAGAACATTTGAATCGAACTAAGAACTTATTCGTACAAAAGAGAACAACATGCGAGACCTATGTATCTACATAAACAAACATTAGTTCCCAAAATTGGACTCTAGAACACTTATAATCGATGAGTTCACTTGAAATGTCTTAGTCAAAACCTCCATGGGAATTTCTGGTTTTGCCCCGAACAAACCGAGTGGTGCCGACACGACACCCGGCAGCTGGCTGTTAAACAGAGTTATCGCAGTTGCCGTTGAATTCCCAACATTGTATTGAAAATGGAAAAGTCCTTTTGGGATGACAAAAGTCTCTCCAGGCCCCAGAACTTTTGAGTAGAACTTATTTGCTGTGCTGATAAAACCAACAAGGAGGTTTCCCTTCATAACAAATACAAGCTCCGATGAACGAGGATGACTGTGAAGCGGGTTGACCCCACCCGGTGCAATATCAACACGATTGATTGCGAGGCCTAGTGTGTTTAGTCCCGGGAAGCTTAGCACGTTTCCAGCAGTGATGCTGGACCCAAATCTGCTGTTCGTGTTTCCTTCTTGTGATAACCCGGCGAAAAAGAAGTCGTCAGAAACAACAGAGGAGGCAGGCTTGCAAGGGAATCCATTGATTATGGTATCAGTTGATGGGTTGTTAGCAACACAGAAGTCTTGCAGTTGTTCGGGATCAGCGTGGCATATTGAAATTGTAATTAGACAAAAGAGCAAGAATGAGGTGAACTTTTGCTCCATTTAGGTGTATGAGATGTTAAAGTGGGTAATTGGTAATATGGTGCGCTTCATTTATATAGCAAACTGATCGTTAGTGTAATTTTCATTATTGGTCAAGTTTGAAGAGGTCAAAATAGCGTAGTCATCATAAATATTTTTTTTTTAAAAAAAGTATAGTACAAAAAGAAGTTTCAAAAGGGAACAATTGACGCATTGAATCTGATAGTGAAGTGAACCAAGAAATTTATTAGCAAGTGGGTTTGGTAAGAATTCTTACTTGTTTGATTATTGAAAAAGCAGTACTGCGGGGGATGATTTTTTGTGGAATTCGCTGTTACTCTCAGATGACTAGGTCAAATTTGGTTGAGGGTGATCTCTTGGTTAGGGACTTGACACGAGCATGTGTTCACATTATCACACAGACGAAGAAATGATTTTTCACATCGAATTGTCAAAATAAAGTTCAGTATTTACGAGCAGCGCATTGTCATGTTACAAGAAAGAAAGAAAGTTAAAAGGAAAACAGAATGTCAATTGGACAAATCTAGACTCTACGGCTACAACTTACAAGCCGATTTTTATTTTGGATACCGGACATATAGGATATAGCTGTCAATGGTTGCTGTAATGCCGTTTGCCATGACATGAAACCACTCACGAAACGGTAAGTGGCAGAGCGAAATGAAAGGTTTCGATAACGGAACAAACGAAACACAGAATTATGTCGTTTCGAACTGTTTCGATTCGTTTTCAATAAAAATACATGTAATTTTTAAGTAGAACGAATAGTGGCTTTGAATCTTGTTTCATTTTCTAAACGCAATGGTAGATAGTATGAAATACAATGCCGTTTTTTTAACGAAACGACAAACAAAATGACCTGTTCCGTGCAATTTCACCACGTTAGACCGGTATAACCGGACACCAAATTATCCCAGCTCAGACCGCAGACGAGAAACTGGTCATCAGGCCAATCCAAAATGGCCAAAAACCGGCCTGAAACTGAACCAATAAATATAACCGGAACCAAACTTTTTTTTTTTTTTTCTTTTCCTTTGCGCCAACCTGAACCGGCTTAGCTGGTTTGGTATTTTGTGGTTACTGAAACCGAGAACTACGTTGGTTAATTGGTTTCCTTTTTCTTTTCTTTTCTTTTCTTTTATGAGTTTCGACTTATTGAAACTTAAGAATCATTTTCATATATTACTAATAATTCTATATAATTATGTTATCCCGTTATTCTAAATTTATATAACATCCCAAACTTCCTTATCCGAAACCTCCCAACTTTAGGGCTGCTTTCGTTTGCAATGCAGAATTCAAGGTTGAAGTTCCTTGTATAGGGTGCGTTTGGATAGGTGTGGGAAGAAGGGAAGAAGGAAAGAAGTGGGAAGAAGTATTAGGAAGTGTGTAATTTTGTGAAGAGTTTGAATTGTTTATAATTTTTTTTTCTTCTTTCTTCCAACGATCCAAACGCACCCATAGTGATCGATATATGAGGAAAGGTTCAAGACATTTGAAAATTTATCTATTTATTAATTCAAAATTAACCAGCAAGTAGATATATAGAACCTTTAATCCGTATTGTAAGTACATAATGACTAACAGTCGGTCGGCAGCTTAATGTACTTTTACTAGTTGGGAAAAGATGAATAAAAGAAAATATTTTTTCATGATGTGCTAGATAACTCTTTTATTGGTTTTCATGGACCATTCAATTAAAATCTGATACTCCAAATGACACTGTAATAATTTCTTATAAAAAGTCTAAGATTTACCGTTTGATATTTAATAATACGAAGTTGTTAATAATAATGATTAATGACTCATCAAGCATGGTATTTTTTCGTGGCATCCAAATCGCGTCAAACTTAGCAAATGCAAGAAGTTTCAACATCTGTACCAGTCCGGGAATCGGAAGTCGAAACTTGAAAGGGACAAAAATGTATTTTAGCAGGTTTCTAGTTTTTTTTTTTAATACCCAAAACAAACAGGTTTCTAGTTCAATTCTTATCCAATTAACTTAAACCGTTGACCTGATGACTTTTAACCTAATTAGAAGATATATATATAATTTTTACCATGCACATTTTTTGTCGCTCGATATCACCGCAATAAATATATAAAACCATATTGGTATCCATCAATTTTATCATAAAGAACTATATATGCATATTAAATTTTATAGGCAGAATCGGATATAAACCCCTCAAGTCTTGTCTAATCGGAAATAAACCCTTCAAATTCTCATAATCGAATATAAATCTCTCCAATCATTTAAAGTCCAGATATAAACCCTTGTCATTAATTATAATGATATTTTAATAAAAAAAATTCAATTTTGAAAAAATTGTACAATAATGCCCCTCTAACTTTCTTTTCCTCAAGTTTGTTCCTCAAATTTCTTACTATTTGTGCTTTTTCATCTTGACCAAGACCATGGGTAATCGATGACCACTTATTGGTATTTTTCTTTAGCTTTGATGCTGGTCTCAAGAGGGAAGGACCTTCAATCGGGTTACTATTTTACTTTGTCTAAAATTAGCCCTTTTTCAAATATTTCATTTTGTTTTCATTATGCAAACATTGGCTGAATCGATGACCACACTGTTGTCTTTGATTTCAATTAACGACTCCAAGTTAATGATTTTTGGCTGAATTTGAGTTTTTTTTTCCGATCATTTCACCAAGTGCTAGTAACTTTGTCTAACAATCGAAAAACATATTCGTGGAGAAATGGGAGGTGGAGGGCATTACTGTCCAAAATTATATTAATTAATTTTTATAAATAAACTATCATAAAAAAGGGTTAATATCCGATTATGAAGATTTGAGAGGTTTATTTTCCGATTGGACAAGATTTGAGGAGTTTATCCGATTTTGCCATTATTAGGCATAATAAGATTACTACAACACGGTAGCTGCTTTCGGGGTTACTAAAGCTGACTAGGAATTTTTTTTTAATAATCAATTGAATTTTTTTTAACAAATTCTTTATGTAAATCAGTAATGACGCAAGGAGTTGATATTAAGAGGAGAAAAGACAGATGTCATTATTAAAAAATTAAAATGATGATATATAAATATAATGATTTTTGTATAACTACTCTTCTTTTTTTTGTTGACCAAATTAATTTCCAATATTTTTGGAGAAAATCGCGCATGCTGGTCCACCTAACACCATTCCCAATATAAATTAATCAATAAAGTAGATGATGGACAATTCAAAAATTTAGCACAAGAAGCCTTCAAGGAGAGGCTGCATGTTCAAACATAAAATTACATTTTCTTTAATTTAAGTATAATTAAATCACTTTATTATTATATAATCCTTATAAATTATAAACACCCCTGTCCTCTGAAATATTTTCCCAAACTCTGCTATAATAGATCGTGAACTGCTACTGAAATGAATGCTTTAGGCGAACATTAGACATGTAAAATAATAGGCACAGTAAGTGAAATGTATTTCATCCAACACTTAGCTAAAATATCATTTAATATAGGCCGAACATTTTGTTATAACCAACGCTTGTTAATTTAGACATGCTAACGTACACTTGGAAGACTGGAAAAAAATATTATAATTCTCAAGAATTTCGAAAAATATTACTAATTTAATCAGAATTTTAACAATAGGTTTGTAATATCGTTTTTTTTAAAGAATGATACTAACAATTTTCCATTTTGTATGTACTTTGAATATTTTATTAATATATTTTATATTTTAAATATTTTAAATGATTTTTCTTTGTAATTTTAATGCCTATATGATTTGGTATTATTAATATGTATTTTTCTTATTAAGTTCTATTTATTTTTGCAATATGTTACATATTTTTTTCCCACCATACTTTATTTCAAAATTTTAGTATTTGTCCTATAATTAAAAAATAATATTCATAAAAATAAAAATATTAAAAAAATTTAAATAAATATAAATAAATATAAATTAATATAAATAATAATTAAACATATTAAACTATAAATACAATTATAAATATAATCTATATAATATTTATGCACACTAAAATTTTAATATATATTATTTATACCTATCTGGCTATCTACTCTCATCTCATATTCTTTCATCTCCTCTCATCTCATCTCCTCTCCTGTCCTCTCCCTCATCTCATTTCATCTCATCTCCTTTCATCTTTACCTTTCGATTAGTTTCTCCCTTTTTCTCTCTTCTATCTCTTTGTATATAGGTTATCTTTCTTTTTGGTACCATGCACAATTTTTGTTTTTTCAAATTTTAACAATAATCTCTGCATCTCTACATTCTTTTCATATTTAGGAATTATTTTTGTGCTAATTAAAAACAAATTATAGTATTTTTATTTTTAGATTCAAAAACTTTCAAAAAAGTTTCGGAGGTTTAGACAATGTTTTTTAGCCTTGAAAATAGATGTTTTTCCTCACAAGTTTTCTTGATTAGGGTCCATCGCCCCAAACGGATGTTCCTATTAGAAGTTATGCATGTTTGAAATTCTAATGTCCAAAAATATATTTTGTGTGATTTTTCTGTCATTTTCTCATAATTTTTTCGCTTTTTTTATATTATGTGATATATATTTAAAAAATAAATATATATTTTAAATAAATACATTAAAAAATAAAAAATCTCGAATCAGAGGAAATACAAAATTACTATCTTATTTTTTTAATTATTTATATTAATAACTAAATTTTTATGAAATAATTAAAGTATATATAAGTGTTGTCCCTAAGGGGGGCGGCTTAACTAAGGTTTAGCGGAAGCGATTTAAGGTTTTGGACCGGTTTGGTATGAACTACCCTAACACAATTCAATTGGTACCCAATACAAGCAAGCACACAAGCAATTCAAGTATGGCAAGATAATAAAGAGAAAAAGAGAGAGAGAAATTGAACACTCGGTATGATTACGGAGTTCCGACCCGCTAGATGAAGCTAGCCTTAGTCGTACGTCTCCGGGAGTTCCGCTACCACGAAAGGGCGCGCTCCGTTCAATTCCAATAAGAACGGGACTACAACTTCGAACCGAATCACCTCGTCACAAGGACACTCGAGGCGGATCGGCCTAACTCGAATGGCACAACAGCCTCAAAGGAGGAGAGCTCTCAACCTATTCCAACCTACACCTAGCGACAATGTCGGGGCGGTGGTGTTTGAGGCTACTAAATCTCTCAAGATGGTCTAGCTATGAAAAGCTCAAGTAGGAGAGTATCCCTATGCTCAAAGGCTCAATTCTGGTCTAATTTTGCAAAGTGGAGCTCTACCAAGAGAGAGAACAAGGGGTGGATATATATAGGGCTCGAAATGAGCAGTTCCCCAGCAAAAACAGGCCACAGCGTTGTACAACGCTGAATAGCGTTATACAACGCTGGAATATGACCGTTGTAATTTCTAACGGCTCTTTAATATAGCCGTTGGTCTGTCAGAGCGTTGTGCAACGCTATTTGCCGTCGCACAATGCAGGAGTGTAAAACCAAAGGAAAGCTCCGACAATTCCGTTGGAAATTGTCAGAGCGTTGCTTGCCACTGAATGGCGTTACACAACGCTAAAGGGAGACAAAAGGAACAACTCTGACAGATTCAACAGAGCGTTGTACAACTCTATATACCGTCACACAACGCTAACGTTACCCAACGCTGAAAGACGTTGGCTAACGTCTCCAGAGACTTTGCATGTAAAAACAGCACAGCTAACTTGGGATTTTTGTGGCGTTGTGCAACGCTATATGGCGTTGCACGATGGTACTCAGGAAAATTTCCAAGTTTTTAACTGTAGCGTTGTACAACTCTATATGCCGTTGTACAACGTTGTGACTCAGCGTTGCCTAACTCTATATAGCGTTGTGCAACGTTGATTCACAAAAGTATGAATTTAGCTGTTCTAGCGTTGTGTAACTCTATCTAGCGTTGTACGACGCTAGGTCACAGAAAACAGGATTTTGCTGGTTTATTGAGCTTTTCGCTATCTAGACCATTTCAAGGATAAACAAGGACTAAAGTATACCTTCTATCTTAGTCTAAACTAGCCTACAAGCTCTCTAAAGACTTGATCTTGATCTTTCTTAAAGCCTTTATCCAAGTCCTCATAAATTGTATCTTCTTCCTATAAAACTCAAAGAAGATTGTTAAATGCCAAATGATATTGTTTTGCAATCGACAAACCTAGAGACGTTTAGTACAACAATAAGAAATACAAAATACAAATGAAACGCATTAAAAATATATATATTAATTTTTATTAATAAAATATGTTAACATTTATTTAAAAAAGGTAAAAATAATTATCAAAATAGTTGAAAGGCTGAGCGGCTGATATCGTTCTTTCAAAGAACGATATCATATTAGTCTCGTTCTTTCAAACACGATATTGTCATACTATTTATATTATTTTTAATTATTTTAGTTATATTTCGAAATTCATGAATTTTTTAGTATTATTTTTTATTTTTTTCGGCTCGGGAGATCCTTCTGGCCTTCTCGTTAAGTCGTTATGTTTCCTAGTTACTCGTCCAGATTTATGGACTTATGTTTATGGCCGGAAATGTTATTACAAATTGACCCAAATTAGGACCGATTAGAAAGCCCATCGGTTGAACGTAAAAACATTTGTCCGCAAGTTCATAAAAACTTTTATCCTCCTTTCCCATTTGGATTCAGAACGAATTTTCAGTAATAAATAATTACCAGGAAAAGAATAATATTTGCTACAGAAGTTCATAAACAAACCGAGTACCCAACAAGGATACCTTTATTCAATCAATAATTATTTATTTAACATATCATTTTAGCAATGAATATAATCCACAACAACTAGCTTAAAAGCAAGCACTATGAAATGCATTCAACCGAATGCTAATTTATCAGTTGTAAGGTGAGGTTGCTTGTCCAAACTTGGACATCAGAAGCTGGATGACTGATGCGTCAACCTGGAATGTCTTTGTGAGAACATCGATCGGAATTGCTGGCTTTGACCCAAACAAGGTTAACGGAGCCACAACAACTCCTGGCAATTGGCTGTCAAATGCCGTGATAGCCACCGCATTGTCCTTCCCAGTGTTGTACTGGAAATGAACAAGGCCTCTGGGGATAATGAAGGTCTCACCAGCCTTCAGTACTTTTGAGTAGAACACATTTGTGGTGCTGATGAAACCAACGAGCAGTTCGCCTTTCAGAACAAATACAATTTCAGAAGCCCGGGGGTGGCTATGGAGAGGGTTGACACCACCAGGAGCGATGTCGACACGGTTGATGGAAAGACCGAGGGTATTCAGGCCTGGAAAGCTCTGAACATTGCCGCCTGTAATGTTGGATCCGAAGATGTTATTGGTGTTCCCAGCATTGGCAAGTCCGCCAAAGAAGAAATCATCAGAGACGACATTGGAAGCTGATTTGCAAGGGAAACCATCAATAGTGATGCCGGTATGGAAATCTGCAACACAGAAATCTTGTAGAGGATCAGGGTCAGCTCGGCACGAGGTGAAGACAAAGACAGCAAGCGAAAGAAGCAGCAGGGATCTCAAAATGGCCATTGGAACTTTTTTTTTTTATCTATTTAATGTGATGCTGTGGTTTGTGATGCAAGTACATGAGGTACATGGTCCTTATATAGGAATTGATGTGAGGAATTGTTCAAAACCGATTGAAAAGTTGGTTTCTGATTTTGTTCAAAGCAAGTTATTGGATGAGAAAACTATTAAGATCAAGGTAGTTGTTGATGACTAAGTAATTGGGTGACTATATGTTTTCATACAATTTTAGAGTAGATAATGAAAGAAACAGTCTCAAATGGTAAGTAGTAGAATTGTACTCACCTTTGACATTTTTGTATTGTGCGTCAGTTCATACATCTTTTTGTCCGAGGAGCCCATTTGACATTAGAAGAGAGAACCGATAACAAATTTAGTTCTCCGCATGGTTTGAGAAGGGAAACAATAGTTAGATAGGTCCTTATTTTAGAACTATAAAAATATTAGTCTACAAAAGAAAGCCGTTCAATGGGTCTTCAGCTACTAAGTGGCTAGATTATTATTATAATAATTTTTTTTTTTTGGAAGTAGACTAAATATTCGCATTTTTTTTCTTATATTAGCTATTTTCGTTTTCAATTATATAATTATAATAAAGTGGAGGGGCAACAAAACTTGGTTTGACAAAAAGAGTCTAAAAATTAATAAGAAAAGACTTTTGTGCTTGACTCCATAATAAAGGTAGTATTTTTAATTAATTGATTTATTTTGGGTCGTATACTAAAGTAAAAAGTAGGTGCAACGTGTTCAAGAGTTCCGTATGATTGGAACGATATACCATGCAAGGGAATAAGACAATTAGACAAACTTGTAAAGTGGCGGTCTAACTATGCAAGGTGCATGAGGAATCTCTGTTGTTTCCGATTCAAAAACCTTTATTAGCTAGGAGTACTGGCCAACTTGCGCTCGGAAATGAAAAAAAGATGTTTAGGAGAATTATGTATTGGTTTCTTGTTTTTTTTTTTTAAAAAAAAGAGTAAAGAGGTCTCTCACTAAATGAAAATAAATCACATAATTTTTAATTTTCCGACAATTTATTTTTCTGTGATTTTCTTTAAATAAAGTTATTATTATTCGTTTGAATCTTTCAAAAGCTATGAAATAGAATTTCAAATTATATGAGGGAAGGATTCGGAATTTCTTCCTGTATAAAATTAAATTCTTTTATGTATTCACATCCCAGGACCCATGCTACGGATGGGATGAATCTTTATTTAGTTTTTATGGGCAAGAAATACTTTTTTTTTTCATTTTTGACAGGTAATACTGTTCGATCGGGCGTTCAATTAAATTCCAATCGTTATAGGAACATATAATACACTTCGATCAGGCCAGTTAAAAAGGATATCATGTTAAAGACATCAACCACGTCTTCAAAAAAGAGGTGGTCTTCGTTAAAGTGGTTAAAGTTTGGACTATGTAAGTATTTTTTTACCTTAACAATAGTTGATTATTAATTATATATATGATATGTATAATTAAATTAAACCATAATTGAATTGCATATATACATACAATATGCAGGTGGAGTAGGGAATATTATGCTAACGCCTTGATAAAAAAAAATTATTTTTTGGGATCCAGAAAAATGCTCGGGTGTGGATGTGGAGAACAATTATGTCGGCACAATAACCTACATGATGAATAACTTCAAGAAGTGTAGAAAAAGAGATCCCTATCATCAGTGGCGGAGCCAGAAAATTTAACAATGGGGTTCAACAATTTATAGCATTAATATTGCAAGAAATTAAATAAATTCATACAATATGTATATTGGAAAAATTCTGTTTAGGACGAGTTTTTATTAGGGATACATCTAAATCATTCATTATGATTGATTACAGATCCAATGGCCCTTGAAAAACTCATCCATGACTATTTGGATTATTAGTGTCATTTTGATCGTGCAATAGACAATTTAGACATTAATAATTGCTGGAAATATTTTACAAATCATTTCGATTTTATTCCAATAAAGTACTAAAAAATGTTAGGACACAAAATATAGAACAATTCTATAAAAATTATAAGTTATAATAGATTTTTTATCTTCTAATTTAATTCTTTGAAGTCTCATCTTTGAAATCGTCAAAATATGAAATGTTATAAACAAACAACAAAAATAAAACATACTAAATCGATGCATAAAAATTATTATGGTTATTGATTAATCTTTATAATATTCAATTAAATAAAAAAATATCTATATATTAACAAAATAGATTGTAAAGTTACATATTCAAGTTCAATATGCATGTGCTAATCATTACTAAAAGTGAAAGTTCATTTAATATTCGAGAAAGAAAAAATTAACATTTGTGGCGGTCTAATATATATATGTTATATAAATAATTTTTTTCCATCAAGAATAAATTTTCCAAATCCAATATGGGATTCACTAGTGGAATATATTTTGAATATTTATGGGGTTCAAATATTACATATCTACAAAATATTTCATTTTGCAAGTGTGAACTTTTAAATATAGTATTACTTTTTATAAATTAATGGGGGTCAATTGACCCCCATTTCTTGAACTTAGCTCCGCCACTGCCTATCATCAGGGGCGAATCCATAAATTATTTTAACTTAGGCACAATTATAATATAAAAAAAAATTCTAGATCGAGAGCGCAAGATACAAGCACAAATGCACATAAATCTTCTAACAGCCTAGGCACTATTTATTTTTTAGCCCAGGCACCGTCTAAAATACATATATCAAGTCTTCCATTTTTATATTTTTTACCCAGGCACTTGCCAAGGTACCTCATATATTGGATCCGCCCCTGCTTATCATTTTTTACTGCATCATAATCGGTTAGTTATAAAATTTCTAATTTTAACTTTATTTAAGATTTTGAATTTGCGATTTAATATTAATTTTACCGATAAACGATTATATATATGTAACTACATGTCATACTTTTGCGTAAAGAAAGTAACGAACACACAATTCACAAACTAGTTGACATTATCATCCCTGTTTGTGGAAGATTCGCAATTCACAAACTAACCTATTTAATATTTATCCCTGTCTGTCTCCTCATAGTGAGGAGAAAAGAGACAACCTGGGTACTTCAAATGAATTAACGGTATGTGCAATATTTCCCATTTTTAAGAGGCATGAATGGGATGAGTGTTTCTTGAAATAGCGGAACATATTAGAACATATGTGTGTATTTTCAAATTGATTTATTTAGGGTTAAATACAAAGATTAAAATAATAATTTGATTTAGTTAAATGTTTATTCATTTATCGTTCATCACTACTAATTACTAAAAAATATTTCTGTAATTTTGTGGGGGAAAGTACTTGAATGAGAGCCGATCAAGTTACAACTCTGTTATGGTGAATTGTATGGACACAATGAATATATTAATATACTTGGTCATATACCTGGTCAACTTTACGTTAAAATACAAACGCTTTGCAAATTTTTCTTTTAGATCATGATGTTGGTGTTCCGTTTGGTGCCTATCTTGCTTGCTCTTCTTTTCTCAACAAACTATTGCTACTAGTGGGTACGTCATAGTACTCCTGATATATTGAATATTCACTTACACCATCAACATCAAATAATTTTTCTATTAGTATGAGCATTTTTAATTTAAGGGATGAAATGTTTCAAATATGTCATGGTGTTTAGTATATTTAATTTTGATTTTTCAAGATTAGGTTTTTCCAAGCTTTTGGGGTTGGATAACTTCCTTTTTGGCAATTAGTTTTTAATTTTAAAGACTAATTAAAAGGGGCTTATATTTAATTTTTATAACAAATCTAAAATTCAGTTTTGATGCGCCTTTCCTCGACTTCGGCCGTTTAAAGTATCTAGTCTCTTCACGGTACCTTTGTAATTGTAAAGCTATATTTTTCACAAGTGTAGTCACTTTAGTTATCGAGGCACATGTCTATAGAAACCGCTATAGCCTTAACTAGGAAAGTGCGATACTAGAAAAGGAGTTTTCGGCTGCAACACTCACAAAAGAATCCTTTGACAGCCGCTGTCAATCAATTCTAAAAAAAAAAAAACACTCACAAAAGAAACCCAGCACCCATCAAGGGTGCTTTTATTCAGTCAATCATTATTTATGCAACAGATACATTTTAACAATTAAACAATTAATATAATCCATCACAACTAGCTTAAATCCAAAGCACTAGGATATGCATGGAACAAATCCAAATTCATTCATTAGTTATAAGGTGAGGTTGCTTGACCAAATTTGGACATCAGAAGCTGGATGACTGACGCATCGACCTGGAAGGTCTTTGTCAGCACATCGATCGGAATTGCTGGCTTTGACCCGAACAGGGTTAGTGGAGCCAACACAACTCCAGGCAACTGGCTGTCAAATGCTGTGATAGCCACCGCGTTTTCCTTCCCAGTGTTATACTGGAAATGAACGAGCCCTCGGGGGATAATGAAGCTCTCTCCAGCCTTCAGTACTTTTGAATAGAACACATTTGCGGTGCTGATGAAACCAACAAGCAGTTCGCCTTTAACGACGAATACAATTTCAGAAGCACGGGGATGGCTATGGAGAGGGTTGACACCACCAGGGGCGAAGTCGCCGCGGTTGATGGAGAGACCAAGTGTGTTCAATCCTGGAAAGCTCTGAACGTTTCCAGCTGTAATGTTGGATCCAAACATGTTATTAGTGTTTCCTGCAACGGCAAGTCCCCCAAAGAAGAAATCATCAGACACTACATTGGAAGCAGGTTTGCAAGGGAAGCCATCAATAGTGATGCCGGTTTGGAAATCAGCAACACAAAAATCTTGTAGAGGATCAGGGTCGGCTCGGCACGAGGTGAAGAGAAAAGCAGCAAGAGAAAGAAGCAGCAGGGATCTCAAAGGGGCCATTGTAGTTTTTTACTTATTAATGTGATGCCTTGGTTTGTGATGGAAGTGCACTAGTTAAATGGTCCTTTTATAGGGATTGATGCGACGAAATGTTCAAAACCTATCAAAAAGTTGGTTTCTGATTTTGTTCGAAGCAAGTTATTTGATATGAAAATAATTATATGACCAATGTACGTAGTTGTTGATGACTAAGTAATTGGGTGACTGTGTTTTCATACAATATAGGAGTAGATAATTAAAGAATCAGTCACAAATGTTAAGTAGGAAATTTGTACTCAGCTTTGACATTTTCTGTATTGTTTGTCAGTTCAGACTTCTTTTTGTCAGAGGAGCCCATTTTTCATTTGACTTTGCGAAAATGATCAGCATGGTTTATAAAAGGAAAAGGATAATTTGATGTCTTCTGATTTTAAAACAATTATGTTGTTACTTGTTAGACCGCAAATATTAGCTCACAAGGTCGTTTAGCACCGTTAATTAACAATCATTAATTAGCTTCTTCCTTTTTTTCTTTTGGGGGAGGGCAACAGGCTTTTAGCTACCAGAGCAGATATAATTCTTCCTTTTTTGCTATTCTTTTTGGAATTAGACTACAAGATTTTTTTCGTAATGTTCATTTATGTAATGTCATTAAACTAAAATTTAAAATGGGTATATAAATAAGGCCCAAAAATATTATGCTCAAGTTCATCACACAAAGATAGTTTTTATAAGAAATTTACCTGAACCCAAGACGAAATTAATTGATCCAATGCTCTTGCCTTTTCCGGAACCATATATAGAAACCAATTAACCAATTGGCAGTGCGCGTGAAGGAGAGGTAGAGGGTGTAGCTGCTATGAATTGAAAATTATGTAATTTTCTTTTTGAATTTTAGTATTGGAAAACAGAAATCTACATCAAAATACGCGATAATTTGAAAAAAAAAAAGAAAATACAAAATAAGATTCAACTGCCAAAAATTAATGACAATTAAAGAAAGCTGGATCAATTGCAAGGAATTTCTACTGCCGTGGAGTGAAATTGCTGTTTGATAAATTTTCTTTGTGCTAATAAATACCGATTTGATACAGTCAGTGTGCTCTGTTGCTTGAAATATTGCTTGAAATTTTGTCCGAACTAGTAGAGCCCCCGGGTTACACTTACAGTTAGCTTTTTTTTTTTTATATATAGAGTTTAGTTACGGTGAGATGCATTACAAAAATTTCTCCGTGAGTCGGGATTAAAATTTCTAGATCTGATTCGAAATGACCAATTCAAACCGTCTAACATAATCTTCTTTTTGAAATCTCCATGTAGACCAAATTTTATAATTTTTTGACATATTTAAGTATTTTTTTTGATTTTTTAAAAACTGATGTTTTTAACGGTTCAAAACTAATTAACGATTTTTTGAAATTTAAAAAAATAACTTAAAAATTTTGAAAAACGTAAAATTTGGTCTGCATGAAGATTTCAATATAAAGATATTATTGAACGATTTGGATTGATAATTTTGAACCAGATATAGGAGTTTTGATCGCGACTACTCACGAAGGACTTTTTTGTGATGCATCTCACCGTAGCGAAACTCTTTTATATATATATAGAGAGAGAGAGAGTTTTGCTATGGTGAGTTGCAACTCACCAAAGGATCCGTGAGTCACGCTCAAAATTTAGTTTAAAATGACCGATCCAAACCATCTAATACGATCTCCCTATTGAAATCTCCATGCAGACTAAATTTTATATTTTCTAGAAATTTTTAAGTATTTTTTTAAAATTTTAGAAAATCATTAATCTAATTAGTTTTGAACCGTTCAAAAATAACAGTTTTTAAAAATCCAAAATATATATAGAGAGAGAAGAAAAATTTTAATATGCACCATAATGCATAGAATTCTCTATAAAAATCCAAGATATATATAGAGAGAGAGAAAAAAAAAAGTTTAATATGCACTGCGGACTTTTTCAGGGGTATTTTTATGAATTGACAAATCTAATTCAACCAATATAATCTACATATTGAAATATCATAGCAAGTCAAATTTTACAATTTTAGAAATTTTATTACTATTTTTTTCGAATTTTTTAAAACATGTCATTTTTGTAATGTTATACTATTTACAACATTCCAAAAATGACATGTTTTAAAAAATCTGGTAAAAATAATAATATAATCCCAAAAATTATAAAATTTAGTTTGCTATGAGATTTCAATATATAGATTAAATTGGTTGAATTAGATTTGTCAATTTTAAAAAATAATTTTGAAAAAATCCGTGGTATATAGTAAATCGTATGCACTATAATGTATATTAAACTTTCTCAAAAAAAAAATATACTATATATATATATAGTATATGTATACACTATAAATCGTATACACAAGTATCTTTTATTAATGCGATGTGAAATCCACAACCTCCGCGTATAAAATTGTAGCTTGACCTACTAAATCAGTTCTCAAAATATCATTATTATAATAAATTTTGAGCTTTTAATTAAGTAAAAGTAGGTGCAAAAAAAATCAGTTCTTAATATAGTATCAAATAACAATGTACCTTGAGTAAAAAAACATTTGTTAGAAACCCGACCTTATGAACGTTTTATTTAAATATAAGTTAAGAAACTTGATCAATTTATCTTAGAAAAAAAAAGTTAATTAGATTTATGTCACTGTAAAAATTTGAAATTAGTAAAATGTCATCACTAAAAAACAAATTAATTTCATGCCACTATGAAAAAGAAAAAATTAGTTTTTTGCCACCGAAAAATTATTTTGCCAATTTTACCCTTTTAAATATGCCACTATAAAAATTTGAAATTAGAAAAGCACCATTACTAAATGACAAATTAATTTTATGCTATAAAAACTTTAAAATTAAAAAAATATCATTACTAAATGAAAACTTAGTTTTATGTCACTGCAAAAATTTGAAATTAGAAAATACCATCTAGATGGTTAATTGGCATACACATTTGACAGGTGCCCTCTTATCATAACAACATTGCGTAACATGATACTGATCTATGATGATAGAAACAATATTTTTTTCATCAAGGGATAAGTGGAATGTATATACATTTATTTGATCAGATGTAATACTACAAACAATGAACATATATGGACTCAAATGAAAAATTCAATTGATTATTGTTGCACATTACTTTAACAAAGTCAAGAGGGAACTGCGACTTCGAGTCAAAAAATTCCAACTAATAAATGTTTAAACGGTGCTCAATTTTCTATGTTTATTAACAGAAACAATTTGGAGTTTTTTTTAAATATTGAGGGCAATCAGGATGATATTTTTAAAATTAAATGTTTTTAAAATAAAATAATGATATATTTCTAATTTATATAATTTGATGATAGCATAAATCTAATTTGCAATATAACAATGACATATTTCTAATTAACTAAATTTCACAATGACATAAATCTAATTATTCCTAAAAAAAATATGCAAAAGCGACATATCGCCTGAACGAATAATACCCGATGCTCCTTTAAAAAAATGTAAAAGTGGCGGCCTAACCTGACGCAAGTTGCGCGAGGAATCTCTATTGTTTCTATTCCCAGTGGCCAGTTGCACTTATTTGTAATTGCAATTTCAGTCCCTCAATTTGCCTTAATAATTAACCGGAATTACTTGTTACCATCATACCCTCCTAATAATTAACCGGAATTACTTATTACTATCAATCATACCCTCCTAAGCGTCATCCCATATCCTCTCCTAAACGCATTTTTTATTTTTCTATTTTTGGAATACTTGCCCATCTCTAGTTCCCATCAACGCATCGTCTTCATCATTTTCCATTTGTGTCTCTAGTTCCCATCTCTGGTCCACATTCAGCGCAAATATTATTTGTTAACTGTCCCACATAATTATCTCTTTCCATATATTTGTTAACTGTCCATTATAATAATACTAATTGTCATATATTATGATATTAATTGTTCTCATAAATATTATAATTGTCTTAGGTTCAAATAATAATTATTGTGTAAAATAATGTTACTTGTTCTGTATAAAAGCTAATTGTCCTCGGAAAAAAATTAATTGTCCTAGTTTCATATACTAATTGTTCTGGAAAAAAAATATTTGACATGAAAAAAAACTAATTGTCCTGAAAAAAAAAACTAATTCTCATAGAAAAAAAATTAATTGTTCTAGTTTCAGATACAAATGCCATTGAAAAAATGTTCTGAAAAAAATATTCCCTGAAAAATAATATTGGAAAAATTACGGCGGTGAGAGAGAGAAACATATGGAAGGGAGGGGAGCATTATGGATGATAAATTTAGAGGATGAGCGACAGAAATAGAAGATAGTTAGTGGTTAATTAATTACATTCTCAAAATAGAAAGAGAAAAAACAAGTCATTTAGAAAAATGATGATGGAGATGATCTTTATCACTCTCATGATTAACTGATCCTGCTTGTGCTTAAGTATATCTAACAACGATTTGGTGTTTTATAACATATGTATTAGGAAAATTATGTACTTTTTTTTGGCTTCATTATGTTGAGGTCATGGCAATTGGGGAGATGTAGTTGCTTACGTTTGAAGGTTACAATAAATCTGGCTGTAAAAAAAAATAAATTTTACAAAATTTCTATCTTTTCGGGCAAAATTTATGTGTAATTTCCTTCCATTTAATCAGTCAAATTAATTTTTTTTCGGAGTGCACGAGAAACAGAAAAATTCAACTTCTTTTCCACAAAAAATACTATAATATTCTTTCTTAGCCCGTACAGACTATACGGTATAGTTCTAACAAAAAAAACATAAAGTGTGAGGTCAGTCAACGGCAGTGGTGAAGCTAGGATTTCGTGTTAGCAGGGTCTGTAATTTTTTTTTTGCTGAAAATATATATATGATGTAACTTTTAATATAGACATAGTATAATAATATTTTTTAAATAAAGAACTACTCTAAATGATGTGATATAAAAAAAATCATGAGAAATCAAATATATATTATAATAACAATAGAAAATGTAAAATAAATATTTAATATATAAAATAATAATTCAAAAATCAAGACAATAAAAAAATACAACAATTTTCTATAAATTTTTATTTTTTCATAATTTTACATAATAGATTCGTTAGAAATCTTATTGAACACTTTTTTTTTCTATATTATAGATATATAAAGATATAAGACATATAGAGGAATTTGGACACTATTCAAACCACAATATTTCTTATCTTTTGTGGCGCTCGAATTTTTTTTTGACAAGAATAGTATTTAGTGGCAGTTTTTATATAATATCCGAATTGTATTTGTTTATCTTCTGTGGTAGCTTTTGTTTATTATGTCCTAAAGTTCACAAAATATTATATAGACGAATCATGCAATGCACGAGATTCACGCTAGTATATATATGCTACAAATAATTATTTATCCAAATATTCCATTCTATTCTAAATTTTGTCTTAATAAAATTAATTTGGGATGAAGGAAGAAGACGATTAGTCAGAAACAAATGCTACCTGGGTCCCTATGCGATTTTTTAGGCGTCGTTATACAATTCAAATCAAACACAAAATGTCTAGCTGTGTCCTTCAAATTTTTGAGATGTATCTAACTTCTTGTGATTTTTTTTATTACAAATAAATATACTATTAAAAAAATATTATTTTTTGAGGTGGGTTCATGGACCCACCTTGTTCTACGTAGCTTCGCCCTGGTCAACGGACATCCATCCTCGTAACAATGACAAAATTAAATGCTCGTCTATATAGGACTTCTTTTCTATATATGAAAAAATAGCCATGAAATTACAATATACCAGATATGACATGAGTTTTGGCGATAAATCAGAAGCCACCAAATTTTTTGAGGCTGATCTGGATTTTATTTATTTATTATTTTTTTTACGGGCATAGGCTTAAACTAATTCATTCCCACAACCCTCCCATGCTGTATATTGTCTGTTGTGCTTGCACTGATGCACAAAAACATTTCTAGACTGGGTCCACAATTTAGTTTGTATGTTGTTTTTGCTCTCACTTTCTGTTTTTAAAACTGAACTCATTATTAGTTCAAAGTCAAAATACAACATTTAGATAGTTTTGAGAAACATATTATATGCTATTTACCACTTTTAGGGTGCGTTTGGATCGTTGGAAGAAAGAAGAAGAAGAAGGAAGAAGAAGAAGAAAAAAAAATTATAAACAATCCAAACTCTTCACAAAGTTACACACTTCCCAATATTTCTTCCCACTTTTTCCCTTCTTCCATTCTTCCCACACCTATCCAAAAGCACCCTTAGATTTTATAATTTTAGTAGATGAACAAAATTATAGTAAATAAGTCAAAATTGGAAAAATAAAATACAAACTTTCAATGGTTTAAATATAACAACTCTTGGTGCATCAACAAACACTATTAATGTTATACGAATTTTGGTTTGTACTTTACCTATATATCGAAGAACATATCTATGATATTTTTTCAACCTTATTTGAAGTTATTTAAATTGTATAAAAGTGTTACCACTTTCAATGGATTTTTTTAAATTGTATAAAAGTGTTTATGAAAAATTCTCTATGGACCATGTCCATATAAGTATTAACAGATGCTCCCTGCCAGTCTGCCAGACGGCCACTTGTATTCAGCTCACAGACCGCAGGCCCACAGCCAGATCACCAACTCTCTGTAGCAATAAACTCTACAACTTCTCGCTGCCCCTATTGAAGTTATGGGTCCCACAATCAGACTTAGCACAACACCTTCATGAATTCCCAGATGCAACACAGTGACAAACAGTTTTCAAATTCCCAGTTCGCCACAAAAGTACCAACCTACCCAGCCCCACCCAAGTAGAAACGCGACATGGCAAAGCGATCCCTACACCAAATCTCGATTCGTGTCTCCTTCCTTTCCTCCCCTTAGAACTCAGTTCGCTCCAGAGTCCAGACACAGAGAGAAACACAGAAAGAAACAGAGAGAGAGAGAGAGAGAGAGAGAGAGAGAGAGAGAGAGAGGAAATGGGTCTACTAGGGACGATAATGGACCACCCAGAGGAAATCTACCCGATGGTGAAGTTGAAGATGGCGGCGGCGCGGATCTCGAAGCAGATCCCGCCGGAGGAGCACTGGGCCTTCGCCTACACCATGCTTCAGAAGGTTTCTAGAAGCTTCGCTCTCGTCATTCAACAACTCGGCCCCGAGCTCCGCAACGCCGTAAGGATTCTTTCATTCCTACCCATCTTTTTTTTTTTGTTCTAGACTTCTAGTTCAATTAATGTTTGCTTTGAATTCTTGGTGCTGATGTGTGATTAGCGTCACTAATTAATGTATGTGAAGTGACATATAAGTTCCGCGTGCCTTTCATTATGCAATGTTTTTTTTGAACCATTATTTCTTTGCAAATATGTACCTCTTTAATGTTTTGGAAACTTATTATTGGGTTAAACCCTGTAAAATTTTGATTTTCTCGTGTCGTGTGGATTTTCTTTTTTTTTTTTTTGCCTGAATTATTGGGTTAATGGTGCTTGAGCATGGGGCAAAGGTTAGTGTACATTTTTATCTGACAAATTTTATCGTTTTATTGAATGGAAGGCTTGGTTGATCGTAGGAATGGTTGGATGGTTTAATTGTAAATATAAGGAAAGTGAGGGAATTCATTGAAAAGTTCATATGTGTTGCAATAAGCATTCAGAATCTGTCGTTTTCTCTATATTTGATAGCATTGCTTTCTCGATTAATGCAAAATTTATAATCTTCTTCTTATCCAATTTTTTCTTTTCTCCCAGTTGTAACAGTTCTCTTTACATTAGAAATTTTGTGCTCAGGCATACAGCTCCTCCTGATTTTTCCTTCTTGATCTTTTTTTCCTTCCATTATGCATTGATAATTTGATATTAATATGGGTCCCAAAGAATAGGTGAGATTGGAGTTGGTGCTTTTTTTTTTTGCTCCTCTTGTTGGAAGTGTGCGTTGTTTTGTTAATTGGCGTTAATAATTCTCTATGGTAATATTAAGATAAAGAAGATTATTCACTAGCTAATAGGTGACTTGATGAATTTTTTGTATGTTCCAAAAGTCTTGTTTCTTTCATGCCACATAAGCTTTTTTTGTCACTGACCAAGATGCATGATAACACATCATGACTATCTTTTTTAAGTGCCTACTAGCTTATCCTGTCAAGTTGAACTATTTATTATGATTAATAAATGTCCAATGCAGCACATTACATCTTTGTTAACATTTGTATATATAATATCTGGTCTAGCTGCTCTATTGTCCATAGTGGCATTTAACATTACTCACAAATGAGCTGCAGCTGCCATGCTCTACCTATCTTTTAAGGCATTTGATCTTGAGTAATGAATGCATATTATACTGTCATTTGCAAAATATTACATTTTTGGATTAGTAAAGGCAGTATAGTGCTAGATTATTGCTAGGAAGAATGCAAAGAATAGTGCTATTCTTGCTATTTGCAAGAGTGAAATGTTCTTTGGCATTCTCAAATTCTATTCCAGCAGGGTGAGAAGCTATTCTTGCACCATTCTAAAATGGTTTTATAATGGAAGAGACTATTTTTGCACTATTCCAAAACCCCATTCTATTTTTGGTACTGAATTTCAGACGAAATAGTGTTATTTTACTATTCCAGCTGGAACTGAGGTCGCCAGAAAGCTCCGTAAAGAATAGCCTAAAACCTTGTACACTTGATTGCTGGTGTCATGTAATCATGTATGTTTTCTTGACATGTCATCATGAATGCAAATGATGTTGATATATCCCCACCCAGTGGTTTGGCAAATAAGTACTATAGTTTGTTTTGTTAAGGGAAATAATCATATCTCTGACTACTTTTTGCCCTTTGTGTATGTAGGTTTGTGTATTCTACCTTGTACTTAGAGCCCTTGATACTGTGGGTAAGTTTTCCAATCTCATTCACTTTTGTGAGATTCTCAAATATTTTGCCAAAGAGCTGATTGTAATTGTTAATTGAATTACAGAGGACGACACTAGTGTTCCTACTGAAATCAAAGTGCCAATTTTGGAGTCCTTTTATCGCCACCTCTATGATCTGAACTGGAGCTTCTCGTGTAAGTCTTCTTTCAAATTTGGGGCACTTATACTGCACTGATACTGAGTCTGGTTGGTGCATTACTGGAAGCCGACCCTTGTAACTTTCAGATTGTTTCCCCCATTATTTTGAACTCTAGAACTAACAACAGCTTCGATAGTAACAGAATATTTACCCTAGTAGGTCATTTTTCCCCCTTAGAATAATGTTCTTCCTTGTTCCATTTGTAGGTGGCACAAAGGACTACAAAATTCTCATGGACAAGTTGCAACTTGTTCAAATTGCCTTTTTGGAGCTCAACAAGGAGTGAGCACTCCATGACCATGACCTAGTTCACTTCTTCTACCTATTTGGAGATTCGGAGAAGGATAATATCAATTAACACACTAAATTTTGTATTGCAGTTATGAAGAGGCAATTGAGGAGATAACAAGGCGGATGGGTGCAGGAATGGCAAAATTCATACAAAAGGAGGTAAAGGAAAATACTTCAGATCATGACATTTGTATTCCATATTTAATTTGTGGTATTGAGTGGTTGTTTATTTGGCTCTGTAGGTTGAGACTGTAGATGACTACGATGAGTATTGTCATTATGTAGCGGGCCTTGTTGGTTTGGGTCTATCTAAGCTTTTCTATGTGGCTCGCCTCGAAGATCTTGCTTCAGATTCTCTTTCGAATTCTATGGGTCTTTTTCTTCAGGTGATTCTTGTATTTTGGGTCCTTAATGGTCCTATTTGTAACATTTTGTAATGAGATTGGTTTTGCTTAAATGCATATCTGAGCATTTGTAATCTGTTTATGTGCTGGAGCAATTGTAATATAACACTCATAGACACCTTTCTACTGGTACCATACTAACTTGGTATCTGTAGCCTTCGATTGTGATATTTTTCTTTCTTTGTTCTGAACTGACTGTAAAACCATAAATTTCGCAGAAAACCAATATCATTCGAGACTATCTTGAAGATATAAATGAAATACCGAAGTCACGCATGTTCTGGCCTCGGGAAATTTGGAGCAAATATGCAGAAAAGCTTGAGGTCTTAGATACCTTTGAACTTTTAACTTTGTTGTTTCTTTCTTTTTCCTCCCCACTCCCTATTAGTGCGAGTTTATTCTCTATGATTTATAAAAAAAAAAACTACCATGCAATTTCAGGATTTCAAGTATGAGAAGAATTTTGAGAAATCAGTGCAGTGCTTGAATGACATGGTTACAAATGCTCTAATCCATGTCGAAGACTGCCTTCAGTATATGGCCCCTTTGAAAGATCAAGCAATTTTCCGCTTTTGTGCCATTCCACAGGTTAATTTGTTAACGTTTTCCAACGAACACAATAGATGAAAAAAAAGAATTAATGATATTAACAAGATAAGATAATTTGATGACAAAAACTTGGAAAGACTAATTAATTATGTAGATAACAAAAGGTTCTGGCATGTGTACTGTACTGTGCTACCATCTATTTACCAAATTACCAAGATCTATAGTGACACAGGTTGCCACAACCTCCTTTTTGCATTAATGATTGAAACTCCAAAATCCAAACAACAAATTTAAACTGTTGGTCTTGTTGTTTCTTCATCGCTGATACAACCTTGTTCATCATCAAATTTAATCTTTATCTTAATTTGTACAAGATCAAGAGGTCAACATTGAACACAGTGAAAATTTTCTTTTGTGTCAATGGACTCTTGATCTTGTATGAAATGAACAGAAAGTTTTAAATTTTGTTGTGCATGAA
Organism: Rhynchospora pubera; assembly: GCA_028095005.1. Classification (NCBI taxonomy): domain Eukaryota; kingdom Viridiplantae; phylum Streptophyta; class Magnoliopsida; order Poales; family Cyperaceae; genus Rhynchospora; species Rhynchospora pubera. The sequence continues at coordinate 74,208,526 of CM051462.1, forward strand.
TGATTTGCTAGTGAAGAAAGAACAAGATCAACAGTTTGAATTTTTTTAAAAAATTTTGTAATATTTATGCAAAAGAGATTGTATCAACTCGTGGCACCTAAAATGTCTTTATTATTATTTTTTATTCAGGCATAATGTATCAATACCTGAACTGTTCTTGCTTTCTGGCTTCTATATACTCTAAAGTTGTTCTGTAGATATTTGAATTTCTATTTTACGTTTCCTTTGCAAAAGAAAGAAAGAAATATGGAATTTACCCTTAATAATTTATTTTCTCAGGTCATGGCAATTGGTACACTAGCTTTGTGCTATAACAATGTAAATGTCTTCAAAGGAGTTGTTAAAATGAGGCGTGGTACGAAAATCATATAATACTTTAGCATACCTTTTTCTTATTATATCCTGTATCCAATATATTTTTTTCCCTCAGAAAATAAGAAACTTCTTATCTTTTTTTCCCAGGACTGACTGCTAGAGTTATTGCCGAGACAAATACAATGAAGGATGTTTATGGTGCTTTCTATGAATTTTCTGTCTTGCTAGAATCCAAAGTATGATATAATATTACATATTAATAGGTTATGATCGGCATGAAAGAATTTAATTTTTTCTGTATGCACAAGGTTAATGATAAAACATTTATCATGGTTTCTCTGTAGATTGAAGACAAAGACCCCAATTCCTCTCTTACTCGCAAGCGCATTGAGGTGATAAAGAAGGCATGCACTGCCTCAGGCTCAATCACTAAAAGGTTCTTCAATTTCTTCCTTTTTCCTTTCTATTTTAGGTAACTCAGCTGGATCTTTTGTAGTAGGGGAGTGTTTGGTCGTGCCTTGCAAAGACGCATAATTAACAATAGAAATGCTGAATACACCTTTTCTTTATAACATTATTTTCCCTGTTTGTGCAAGATTTCCAAACTAACTCTTTATCCCTGTCTATCTCCTCAATCCTCATAATTAACGGAGGATAAAAAGGGAAAACTTGGGTTCTTCAAATGAAATAAAAGAGCGTATGTGCTATGTTTTCCTTTTTAGGAGGGATGAATGGGATGCGTGTTTCTTGGAATAGAGGCGCATATGAGAATATATGTGTTTACTAATTGATTTATTTAGGATCGTATCCAAATTTTTCAATAAGCAATATGATCTAGATAGTTGTTTGTTTATTTATTGCTTAATGATCACTAAAAAAATGTTGGTTCAATTTTGTAGAGGAAAGTACTTGAATGAGGGCCGGTCAAGTTACAACTCAATTATGGTGAGTGCATATTGACAATGATTATATTAATAGCAGTTGATCATATTCTAGTCAACTTTATGTTTAAAATACTAATGCTTTGCAAATGCTTCTTAGATGATGTTGGTGTTCCTTTTGGTGCCTATCTTGCTTGCTCTTCTTTTCCTCAACAAACAATAGCTACTAATGGGTATGCCATACTCTCCTCGTCATATTGAATATTCACTTACACCATCGAACATTGAATATTTGTTATTAGTACGAACATTTCTAAAATAAAGAGAGTACAGGGATAGAATGTTTCAAATATGTCGTTGGGGTTTAGTATATTCAACTTTGATTTTTCAAGATTAGGCTTTTGCAAGCTTCTGGGGTTGGATAACTTTTCGTTTTGGCAAATTGTTTTTTATTAATAAAAGACTAAAGGGAGCATATATTAAATTTTTGTGACAGATTCAGAAATCAGTTTTGATGGGCTTTCCTCGACTCTGTCAGTCAAGTGCTTAATTTTTTTCATGCTACCTTTGTAAACGCTTTTTTTACTACTCATGGTTTGTAATATTGTATGGTTGATGACTTTAGCTATTTTAGTGAATTCTGACTTCTAGCTAGTATGCTTGCTAACATCGACTCCACATACCTTTAGTCATCCTGCCGCACTACATTCTATGATAAGAAACAGTTATAGCCACGCAACTAAGAATGCATTATTGAGAACACATTTGAACAAATATTCTTAATAAGCGTTGTAAAGTATTGGTATCGAGTAATTAGTAATTACACATGAAGAAAACACATCTGGACAAAACATTCAGACAATTTTTAACATATTTCATTTTTCAGTTTTTTTTTTTAAACAAATATTTCATTTTTAACAGGGTGTTTTTAATTTGTTTCTTCCCAACTTATGCTTAAATATTCAAAAAAAATATATTCAGGAGTGTTCCAAGGATCTTCTATATGAAGTTGTAGCAACAATTGGTTAAGTATACACCGTTTTTGTATGTATTTATAGTTGTGGAGATTACGCCGTTGATTAGTTGGTGAAATATTACTCGAACTATGAAATTGTGGAAATTTATCATTTAACATGATGTACTGCTGTCTTTAATCTAAATTATCACATATTAGATTGTTGGAAATTTATCTGTTTGAAAGAGAGGAAAAAGACAGATCTAAGTTTTTTTTTTTTGTAAACTAAAATTATATTAATTATCTTTTAGCTGATAAAATACAATTGCATAGTATATACAGTATGAAAGTAAATTAAAACACGTAGCTCAATAAACCATAAAAAATTGTAGCAAATAGCTACATTGCATTATGTTTCCTCAATGTATGTTAGATAATGGGTTTTATAGGTAGTAGTTAACTAGGACATGTGCGATGATCTTGAAGCTACTTTTGCTATATGTCATGATTGATAGCAATTTCTATGAACCTAAGTGTAATACCCCGTCAAAATTTAACATAATGTTACACCAAGTAAACATTTTATACCAATAAATAACACGGCGTTAAATCTTTTCAGTTGGGACTCCAGAAAAAGAAATGGGAAAAAAAAAACAGAAAAGTGAAGTGCACAAGGCACCACTGCTTTATCATGAAACACCAGTAATTTATACGAATACAGACTGTCAGTATCTAAATCCTCCTTGTAATTAAACTAAAATCCTACAATACCAGACTGCGGGAACAAAGATTATCTCAAATAAGTTGGAACCACGACGCACTAAAGAATACTTCTTAGTACTTAGTGCTAATCCACTTCTTTGGTGGTTTGATGTAGCGCATGAAATACATAAATAAATGTATGTCGCTCTAGTTGTAGAATGTCAAACTTGAAACAACTCGTAAGTCGTAACACATAGGTCAAACAATTTTCTATCAAATGTAGATATTCCAACAATAATATAGAACATTTTTATGTCTAAAGATAGAGAATTCTAAAGAGCTGCCGCGATTATAAAATGATACAATACTGATTGGTTACGCATTAACATCTCTACTTATAATGTAATTAGACAAACATGATCAACGATCACAAAAATGATTATGATCGTGAGCATTTTGTTAATTATAGTGGTACAGATTAAGTTATTGTTAATCAAATCATTTATCAAACGACAGACAAATTCGTTTAACTACACGATATAAACGGTTTAACATTTATAAATACAAAACATGCATATTTTATATAACAGCTCCTTGTGAATTTCTTTAGCCGGATCTTACAGAGAAAACGAAACTAACTTGCAAGAATGAAGATTCAAAGCCAGAGTACGAGAACAACCCTCAATTATCTTATCTTTTTTGTTAATGATCAAACAAAAAATAACACAAAAAAAAAACAAAATCATGGAGTGTGAATACTGTGTGATGGATGTTAACATAGACATTCCACAAGCCACTTATCACCAAGTTCTATCTCGATGTCCTTTTTTTTTCATGTCTTTTGGATTACACATCCCCATGAATTTTTTAAATTATGAAAACTTGCATCATTTGAACTTAATGAAATTATGAAAACTTGCATCATTTGAACTTGCACGGCCAATTATAACGCTCATCCTCTTCAAATGAAAAAAGGGGGAAAGAAATCTGATCAAATCTACATAACCAAACCTTCATCATATGGTTTCTCCTAATACCTAATTAGTTGCCTTAACACACACACAAAACCTGCTTCTCCTAGGTCTCTTTCGCTGGCTCGTCGTCTTGTTTCTTGCACACGGTGATGACTCCTCCGATGTGACATTACTACTTTCACTTTGTGGAAGGGGGCCTGAATTTGTGGCCGGCCTTGACGCGGCCTTTAGTTCACCGGCATGGTTTTCAGTTGCACCGCCATAGAAGCGGTCATCCCAGATGCGGCCTGACGAACCCTGACGACGAAATGATACCGAGGATCTTTGGAGCCTCGACATAATTATCTATTGCTTGATCTCTGTTTTTTTCTTTCACTATTAATAGCAGGTCATGGATGAATTGGCGCTCCTTCTAACTGTAAGACATCTGATTGGTTCCATGTAAGAGGTATGTGGGGCTGTGGGCCCAGGGCCGCACGAATGCTCTACCAGTTAATTAATTATTTAATCGTGCTCAAAATTAATAAAAAAATAATAAATAATTGTTATAGGCGGCCATTATAACGAACTAGTCAAACGACCCACAAAGCAAGGTTGTTCCAGAGTTTAGACGAAGATCACCATTAGCAAAATTCTGTCACATTGACCACAATTATGAAAAATGTGACGTTACTGAAGTCATAGACGATTGAATAAATACAGAAATGATAATCAAAATACACAAGTGGAAACTTTAATAATCAAAATGAACACGTACAAATAAATAAATTCAATAAAACTAAGTTGAATATACAAATAAAAATCTTAACAATAATTTTAAAAAAAATCTATCTCATATAAATAATTGAATAAAATGAACACATAAATAACAAACTGAACATATAAAAGAATAAATTGAACACATACAAACACGATGGCGCATAGAGAACTGATAGATAGTAATTTTTGAATAAATGGTGAATAAGGAGTGGTGAAAAATTTCTTATTCATAAATTAAGAGATATTGTTTGAGTGGTTAGTTAATAATAAGAACAAAAAATGTAAAATAATATTTTGTTGTTAGATGGTTAGCTTGTTCCAATTTAGTTCCAACAAACAAAAACAAGGACCGAAATAATCTATTCGACTTATTCTAAATTGTGTTTGGCAACTTCTAAAATTACCAATGATGAATAGGTAATTGGTATTGACCATCTTTATATTTTCCATCCATTCCATCCAGTCGTGCTCCGCACATGATATCATGTGACATGCCAATTCATCTATCCGTGGCTCAAACCTCTTAACCAATCAAAAGAAAATCCACGGATTGTGTTTTTTCCTTTCAAACCCACCAATAAGAACAACTCTCTCTCTTTCTCTTTCTCTCTCTCTTCCATTCACGTCCTTTCAGACCTAATTCCAGGAGAGAGAAAACCATGGTGAAGTCTCTCAAAACCGAGTCGTTCTATTCTGACCTCCGAGCAGCGACGGCGACGTCCTCCTCCTCGCCTCTCCTCATCTTCTCTTCCGCCTCCGACACCGACTTGCTTTGCGCGCTCTAGATTATAACCCACATCCTCTCTGCCCATTTGATTATCTTCTCGGTGTACCCAGTCGCCTCTTGCATCGACATAGCCAAGAACTCGCCAACATAGACCAGAACCTCTATGTTGCTCAATAACGGAGGATCTACCCATGACTTGAATCAGATCTTGGATCTCAGACCCGATTGCCTAACTCGTGTTTTTTATAGCCATCGCCTTCAGGTTTTCATTTAATTTTTTTTTCTCATTTCTTCATTTATCCTTGTATTTGACAGTTTACTTCTTTATTCATCTTGCATGTATCAAGTGTGTTCAAGTAGTTGTTTTATATGTTATGTTAAATGCATCTAGGGATCAAATTATAGTATTTGGACAGTTTGTCATTATTGGGACATTGTTATTCATGTATATTTTTATAAGTGTTCAATTAGTTTCTTTCTATGTTATGTTAAATGCACTTAGGGATGAGATTATAGTAATTGGACAGATTGGCATTGCTAGCGCACTCTAATTCATGTGTATTTCTACAAGTGTTCAGTTAGTTTCTTTATTTGTTATGTTAAATGCATCTATGGATTACTTGTGCAAACGTTTACTTACTTCAAATTTTGCACAAAGGATGTGTTAGATACTACAAATGTTATGTTAAATGACATAAAGGATCATCTTATGTTCCATTGTCAAAAACTATTTTCTGCACAAAGTTGCTTGAAATTATTATTTAGTATTAAATTGTGATCTATTTGTCAACTTAAGGGATCATGCTGTTAACACTTTACATATGTATTTGTATTCATATTATGCAGGTTTGGACTGCGATTCGATCGAGTTGGTGTGGTGTTGTGTGTTCGTTCAGATTTGTACCAAACTAAAATTTTGTGTTCTAATATTTTGATGAATTGTGATTGTATTATATTCTGGATTGGTTAAAAATTGTATTTATTTGGATTGTTAAAATTAATCATGTTGTTTTAGGGATAATATTATTGTTTTTTTATGGATCATATTAATGTTTTATTTTGATATTAGTTTCTGTGTTTTTTTTGTTATATTACAAATATATCAAATCAAACATATAACACATGGTAAATCATCCCTTGTGCTAACAAAATGAACTTTAAATTTATGTGGTATCTCCAAAATTGTCGGTTGAATGTGCGAAAAAAGATGTAAAATTATTAATATGTCACTTTATAAATACATCAAACTGAACACTTAACTCAAATTAACTCATTCCTTATTGTATTTAGTTCAAAAACAGTTGAACATTTAACTCATCCCTTAAGGCATCAAACAGAACATGAAATGCTGACGTCAGCATGCACAGATGACATCAGCGCGGAAAAACTGGATCCGGTGCCTAAAAAGCCCATTTTTTTTTGTTGCTGGTGAGGGTGGATGGTTGGATGGTTTATATCATTTCCGATGATGAATAAAACCTTATTCTAAAAATTCCAAACATCCTACGAAACATATTGGATCGGAAGGTTATGTTATAATTGTGTAAATTGAAATAAGGCCCCTCTGGTAGGCCAAAGCCCACCAACCAGAATGGACAATACGACTAACTGCATCTCGACATAACTATTGACAAACAAACGAGGGAGGTCGTCAGCCAGGAGAAAAATTATGGGTGTAACTTTGTAAGTAGGAATCACATCCAGAGTGTTAACCTTTGGTCCGTATCATCCGATTAATGATAGATGTCCGCAAATAATATCAGATTGAATTCACAGAGACAATATTTATTTTCAAATTTCTTATAACAAAATCGTTGATTTTAAACTAATCTTCAAATAATAATAATAATAATAATAATAATAATAAAGCTAGATTGATAGGCCCGAAAAAATTTAACCGTCAAGATTATATCGAACGGTTTGAATCGAAAATTGGCATGCAGAGGATATTGGTCCGATGTAAATATACCTGGGAATAGAACAAAAAAACAAGTTATGCCGTTCGTTATGGCATAACGAAATGAATAATGGCCACAAAATAGGTGTCGTTTTAATAATGAAATGGCAAATGAAATACGAAGATGTGCCGTTTCGACCATTTCAATATAATTTCAAACTGTTATATGTGTAATTTTTGAAGTGGAATGAATAATGAAATAGATTTCTGCACTGTTTCGAAAATGAAACGGTTAATGATATGAAATGATGAAACAGTTTTCTTAACGAAATGGCGAACAATATGAACTTTTCCGTGGTATTTTTCAACGTTTGACAGGCCGGGGGTGTAAGGGTAAACTAGGAAATATAAAAGTTTCCAATTACCAGGACACGTCATTCATTCCTTTTTTTTTTAGATTCATCATTCATGATATAGAAGGAGATGTGACTGTACAACACACACAGTGTGGGATTATGCTGATGTACCGTCCAATGTTTTCATATTTTTCTTGGTACTTGAGTGTGAAATTGGCAAACATTATGTAAAAATTGGCATTCTGTACATTGTTCATTTGTGCTTCAGATCTCACAAGTCACAGGTCAGAACTCACAACACTCTAAATTTGTAATCATTAACCAATCATGTTTTGAAAGTCATAGAAACGACAGGAGCTGAAGACTTTTAAACTGTATCAGAAAAAAATAAATAGAAAATTCGAATTGACTCAAACAAAGAAAAACTTGATAAAACCAAATTTTTTGAAATATAAATATGCAAAAATGCGAGATACATAACAGATACATTTGAAGCTGCCGAATCTGTAACAGAGATGTAGATATTGCATACTATATCCAACTCCTTTCGCAAGGTTTCCGTAACAGAATTCAGCCTTTTACAAATCAAGGTGCATTCAACCGTCCAGCTTAAATTTCTTAAGCTTCTCGACAAATTCATCAATATGTTTCTCATGAGAAACCTGGTCTGTGAATACCTTCTTCAGTTGTTTTGCGTTGTGCCGGATTACCTTCCCTTCGTCTTCCACCATGACAAAACGAACAACTCTGGCCACCTCTTCTCGGTTGAAGTTGCCTGTTTCTTCATCTCTCGGTATAGCTACACCGACCTCTCTCTCCTCCAAAATTCGAGTATACAGCCCTTGATCAATAAATATCGGCAACATGACCAAAGGGTGCCCAAATTGAAAGTTTTCCACCACTGAACTAAAACCACAGTGCGTCAGAAATCCTCCCACAGAAGGATGTGCTAAGACCCTCATTTGAGGAACCCATGCTGTCACTACTCCTACATCTTTTGTACGATCTTCGAAGCCCTCAGGTAAAATTGTTGTGTCATCAGGTATGCCTGCCGGCTTCCTAAATGCCCAGAGAAAGCGCACCTTTGACATCTCAATACCCAGAGCAAGCTCTTGAACAAGCTGTATGCTCAAAGTCGCTTCACTACCAAAAGCAATGTATATAACAGATTTAGCTGGTTGTCGGTCTAGCCAATCAATGACGTCAAGCTCGCCGACAGCTTTACTGCTCCTTTCAGATTGAGACTGGTCGATAGAAGGCGGTAAAAAACCAACCGGCATAACTTCCTTCTCGTAAAGCTTACTGAGAAGCGACAGCCATTTGGACTCGAGGTTGTGGCAGCTCCTTACACATGCAAATTTGCTTCCATTAATTACTGAGGCAACTCTCTCTAAATCAGTTACGCCAGATGCATTTTCGCCACTGTCACTTAGTAACACTCGGGCCTCATGTAGGCGGAAGGCAACATTGGAAGGAAATGGGACCCACTTCGGTGGGACAGTGTAATCCTCGGCTGAGGTCCGATACCCACCTAGTAGTTCAGAGCATGGCCCCAAAAAGACCAAGGAAGTAGCTTTGAGGACCGAGAAGAAGGTGCATGGAACATGATACTCCTCTGCTATTTTAGGGATCCAGTGGTGTGCAAAGTCCATGATGACCCAGTCAGGCCTCGAGCTTTTATCAGCACAAGCTGATTTAAAGAAGGCCGAGACTGGCGCTTCCAAGCCATCAAATGCCTTTTTGAGATACTGAACCTTCTCAGGTGGTATGTCCCCTGTAGATTCGGCCGTCTCAGGCAGGTATTCAACAGACGGAAGTGGGATAGAGAGGAATTGTATAAGAGGAGACAAGTTGGGCTGGAATTGCCGAAGCCGTTGAATGTTTCTCGGGGTGGAGACGTAGGTGATACGGTGGCCACGCTTTGCAAGGGACTTGGAGAGTTCGAGGAAAGGAAGCATGTGGCCAAAGGCCAGCCATGGGAAGACCAAGATGTGGAGAGAGTCGTCAGCCATGGTAGTACAGTATAGTGAATTAGACAATTAGTGAATCAGTTTGCTGAAGATGGAGAGATTGTTAAAGGGATATATGTTATAATTAATTTGTAATGATTGACATTCTAAATAATGAAGCATTTGAAAGCGACGTAAATAATTTGTTGGTGTGTAATTGCCACCTAGCCCTAAATAATTTGTTGGTGTGTAATTGCCACCTAACCATTCGAAATAATGTGATAATTGCTATCTGAACGATTGTGTCGTACTAATGTTATAAATAATTTGTTAATGATTGGAAGTTGGACTAATGCAATGTACTTGTTTATTGATTTACTGTGAAATAAAAGGGACGATTAGGAAAATAAGAAGTTCAACTCTCCAGTGTTGATTTCCTCAATCATTGCTAGGACAGTGTTCGACTGTTCGGGGCTGTCAACCAGAGAAGCAAATTCGGTGTAGCCCTACACCATATAGTGCAACAATCCACATCTTTTAAAATCAATTTAGCAGTTTTTACTTTTTTTTTTCAATTTTTCTATAATAAATACAGATTGTTGAATTGATTTTGAAAGGTCTGTGCAGCCGATGCAGCGCAACTCCAAATCTGTTGGACCTGTGGGAACTTCGGTCTTGGTTGTTTTTGCCTGAGCTATATATATATATTTTTTTAATTTTTAATTCTTCCTCTTATTTTCATTTTTTTTTTCTTTGGGGAGAAATGAATAGTACTTTACGTGGGGCAAAAAAAAAAAAATGGAATGAAATATATACTACTCAAATTTCCACTTTATAAAGACGTTAAACTTCATCTTCATTTTCTACATGTAGTCTCCGTTTGGATGCGTTGAGAAGAAGTAGGAAGAAGGAAGAAGGAAAAAAAAATTATAAACAATCTAAACTCTTCACAAAGTTACACACTTCCCAATACTTCTTCCCACTTCTTCCCTTCTTCCCTTCTTCCCACACCTATCCAAACGGAGCCGTAGTAAATCGACCCATCACAGTTTAGAAAGAAACTAAATTTAATTTGTTTAATTTGAGAACATTAATTAAAGGACCAATAAGTATATTTTCAATTTGGAAAATCATTTCGTCCAAATGTACAATTGAAGGTTTAATACAATTTAATCTTTTTGAAAAATAGAACTAATTGGGTGTAAATAAAAGTTTAGGCATAATTTAGTTTTTTAATGAAGTTTTGAAAATCAAAATATAATCTTTTTCTTTATTTATATATTTTTTGAAGTAAATGATTTAATGATTTGTGCTAAAGTCATATCGGACCTTGCATGCCACATTCCCTTTCAGAATTGACCAATCACACAGTCTCTCACACGTACTAACTCCCCAATCTTAATTAACAATCGGGGCTGATAACCATCATTCTCAAGATTCGTCATTCTTATCATTCTCTAATATTTGGATTAATTGCATTAAAAAAAAAGAGGATGATGGAGATGATGGAGATTTTTTTAGAAGGTCATTAATGAAGCTTCTTTCTTCATTCCATCATCCTTATCATCCCATGCTAACTACCTTCTATTTTTTCAGCCATCCTCTGAATTTGCAATTAATTTCAACAATTTCGATTTTGTCCGCTAGCTTGTCTTCAAACGTGAATTAAATATTTTTTTTATAAATACATAAATGTTCTACTTAATACAAGTAAATATTTTAGTTAACAAATTTTTTTTCCTAAACAGTTAATTATTTTTCCAAAACAGTTAGTAAGATTAACCAGAACAGTTAAGTTATTTTTCCAGAACAGTTAGTAACAATATTAACCAAAACAGTTAGTATTTTTCCAGAAAGTTAGTAACATTAACCATAACAATTAGTGATTTTTCAAGAACAGTTAGTAACATTAACCAGAACAGTTAGTTATTTTTTCATAACTTTTCTTTTGTGATTTTGATTTCTATTAAATGAATTGTGTGAAAATATTTTGATTCCGTGAATAAATAGGTATTTCGCGAGCGAATATTTACTCTTTTCTTTTTCATTTTTTTTTCATTCGTAAGTTTAATTCATGACTTTCAGAAAAATTGAATATTTTTTTTGGTTTGTTCCGCCATCCTATTAATATTCAAAAATGAAACTTAATTAAAAAAAAAAAAGCAGTGAAGGAATGAGGGGAGTATGTTGAATTAATTGTATTCTAAAAAAAAAAAGGAGATGGACTTTCTTATTAATGAATACATGTTATAATTAATGAAAATTTAGAAATGATGGGAATGATAAAATCTATGGGATGATGGAAAGCAATTCTCCTTTTATGATTTGAGCTGAAGTCATATCAGACCTTGCAGGCCACCTTTCCTTTGACCAGTCACACAGTCTCTCACACATACTAACTCCCCAATCTTAATTAACAATAACCTCTTATGATTCCTTTTTTTTTTGTGCTCCTTATTTATTTATTGGGCCGTTCTTCTGTGGACAGAAAAATAAGTCCGGTCACCCTAATTAAATCAGATACGTTGATTTTTCGAGGACAGAATAATAAGTATTACTATGTATTTGTTGGTCTCTCCATTAAAATGCTTTTCTTAATTTAAGGACAAAATAGTATTATTAGTTTATTACTTATTATCTTCCCGTCTCTATTTTATTTTTCCCTCGATTCGGTATCTCCTTCCCTCTGCCGATAAAATTTAGAACCCTCGGTCTTCACCTTTTTTCCGAGTCTATGTTTGACCGGATCAAAGTCCTCAGCAGCCGAAAGAAACGGTTGTTCCGTGCAGCCAAGCTCTTTTTTTTAATATTTAAAAATTTTAAAACTCAAATGTTAAATCCAAACCGTTGATTTTGTTCAATTTTATGGATGATGCGTTTCCATATAAGTTTTATAAAAATTTAGAATCGATTTGATACTTAATCAAATGCTCAACAAATGAACGCATCTGGTTAACTATCACTCATTAATTCTAATACGTTCATAATTTGGTCACTTAATCAAGTATCAAATCGAAGTCAAAGTTTATAAAACTTATATGAAAATGCATCGTCCGTAAAATTTGACAAGATTAACAATATATATTCAACATTTGAATTTTAAAATTTTTAATAGTAAAAAAATGGGTTGTTTTGAATTTTAAATTTTTTTTAATAATAAAAAAATGGGTTTGGCTGCAAGGAACAGCCGTTTCTTTTGCGACTGCTGAGGATTTTTGATTCAATGTTTCACCCATGCCAATTAATTAGCCCATAACAATTAGTAAAATATGTTTAAATTGAAAACTATACGCACCATGCACAAGCTTAAATTTCGTAGCCTAGTTTCGAAGAAAAATACCCATGCTTTTACATCTCCATTTATCAGCACGGAAGTTTTATTTCAATTGGATGCCTTCATTGATTGAGAAATTCCAAGTTCCACAAAAATGATTTCAAATTGTCTTGAGATTTTTCGAGGGACCTCTTCAAAATAGTGTGAAAAACAGTTTGATTTTGAAAATAAAAGATTCTATGCATGTGGAGTGTGATATTAATGTATGCCAAATTCAATTGAAAATTTTGGTTGAATTTGTCCCACCAAACTGCAATTATATAGAACGAAATTCAAATCGAATAGGTTGTTTAAACTTAAAAACCCTTTTGTATTGGGCATTTATTCAACTTTTTTGGAAATTTTTCTATAGTACTGTTCCAAATGTCAGCTTATACTTTCCCTTATTAAAAATTTCAATCCTAAAAAATAAAGTGATAGTATTAGCTGGAAGATATAAATAGGTTACATTTATTGTCTTGAATCAAAATTTGTGACACAAATGATATCTTTCAAAAAAATTAGCTAAAGTATCATCTTAAATGGGATTTCTAAATTGGATAGCTCGAATATAGAACAAAATAAAAAAATACTTTATTATATTTATCAATGCAATGAAAACTTCTAAGAATTTCAAATAAAGTGTCCAAAATATAAGAGAAATCAAATGGAATTTTTTCAATAAGGATTTGATGTCAAAATTGATTGTTAAGTGTTGACCCAAGAGCAAAGGTGATTAGACGCTAGAATTGTAGAGGACTAATTTTTCATTTGCAAGCCATTTTCGGATGAGACTTGGACATAGATGTTTGCCTTCGATTTTCATCCATGGATGGAGGCTGGTGAATGTTGGTTTTACCCTAGCTATTTTACTTTACTGCTAAGGTAAAACATCATCCAAGACCTCTACACATTAGAATGGATTCCACAACGAAATCATTTTTTTATAGTTGTGTCACATACAACTTTTATTGCTTTTAATTTTGCACCAACTAACATTTTTAGTGGATTCCATTTGTTAACATGTTTGAGGGAGAGAGAGGAAATATATTTATAATTAACAGGATTTAATTTGTGATTCCTACCGGAGGGAAGAAGGCTTTATATAATATGCTATAGCTAGCGTGGTCATAAACTCAAATATTAGCCAACAGAATTGAGTGAAAATGACACAAGCCCTGATTGAAATGACAAAAGAGAGGTGGAGAATCTCGACCTTATAGTGCGGTTATGGCCCCTCTATATATAAGACTTTGCGATTTTAACCCACGCTATGTCCTATAAATTATAATGCGGATTAAAATCTCGCTGTAGAGAGAGAATAGCATGGTTCAAAACCGCCTATACCATAGTTCTTTTTAAATAATTAATTAATAGTCCTCGTTAAATTTTTTATATGAAAGAAATCGGGTCGATAAGATTCTGGAGACCTGCAGGGGGACGCTATCTTGCTTTTATTGTCTTGAATAATGCTCCCCGATGCGATGCACAAGCACGACGATAAACAATAATATGGCTCTGACACGCAGCAGGGGTGCACGTTTTTCGTGTACCGTTTTTCGTGCACGTTCCGTCCAAATGGAACGGTAAACGAGTACGAAATTTTAATTCATTTCAGAAACGAAATGGTAAACGGTACGTATTTCGTCACACGTTCCGTTGAAATGGAACGAATAACAAAATTATTTGGTATGTACCATTCACGAAACGGAACGACAAACGAAAGCCTCATTTCGTTTCCATTTGGCACGTTGTGCAGGCCTAGACACGCTAGTGTGGGGCATCTCATAGTTTCATAAAAAGACAAATAATATACGCCAGCTCATGGTAGTATACTAGTATGGATCCAACCACTTTCTTTTTTAAATTGGTTTATTTATAAATTTTCAATTGCATCAAATTAGTCTCTAAATTTTTGAGAAAGAGAGTTAATGTTATGTTCGTCCACTTTAAATAAGACGTTAAACTTCAGTCTTAGATTTCTATCTATAGTAAATCGACTCTTTAAAGTTAAACAAAAAAAAAAAACTAAATTTGAATGATTAAGCTGGTTTATTTGAGAAAAATAATTAAAAGACAAACAAGTGTATTTTCAAATTGCAAAAGCTCATTTGATACAACTCAAGGTATAACAACCAATTTAATATTTTTGAAATAGTAGAACTAATTGGTGTAAATAAAATATCAGAAATAATTTATTTTTAATAAAGTTTAAAAATAAAAAAATTAATATTTTTTGAAGGAAATGATTCATTGACCTTACCTCCTTTCCTGGTCCCCTTTCTGAATATCGGTATGGCCTTATTTCGGACAATGGAGCCCAATAAAAAAAATACGAACCAGCATTGCGATTTGTATAGTTTATTTAAAGGGAAAAGTTCCGGTGCCATAAAATGTTACGACTTTAATTTTTCGTTAAAATTTTAAGTTTTAAATGTAAATTTTGAATCTAAACCGTTGATCTTCTTCGTTTTAACGAGCGATGTATTTTCATATAAGTTTTATAAATTTTTTAGTTGATTTGATACTTGATCCAGAGGTCAAACCATGAACATATTATAATAAAATTGTTATAGTTAATCAGACTCGCTCATTTTTTAACCTCTTGATCAAGTATCATATCAACTTCAAATTTTATAAAACTTATATGAGAATGCGTCACTCATTAAAACGAATAAGATCAACTGTTTAGATTGGATATTTATATTTTAAAATAAAAAATTAAAATTATGACATTTGGTGGTACCCTAAACTTATGACACCGGAATCTTCCTCTTATTTAAATACGAATATAAATCAAATCCAAAATTAATTGATCCACAACGACAACACGATCTGACCTTATTTATATTTTTATTTCATCGAAACCTACATTTGTGAGCTCCATGTGATTGATGTGAATGTTTATATATTTATTTATTTATTTTATTATTATTATTATTATTATTATTATTATTATTATTATTATTATTATATATATATATTTTATTGTTTTAAAACGCCTGACACTGACAGAGGTCAAAGAGGAATTAATGTTAAAACAACATGGCGTAAGTAAGAAATTAATATTGTTCATGCTCAACTATCTGTTTGATGTGTGGTTATTACTCATTATTCATTAATATATTGTTGGCTTTGTTTTTCTTGGAGTTCTAGAGTTATTTTTTTTGAAGTTCTTTTCAAGCATTCCTCAATAACCTCTTCACCCTCCTCTTCTCTTTATTCATTTTTTTCCTTCTTTTTTGGAAGTAGTTGCAACAGATTTTTTTCCCCCCAAAGACACGGAGCTGTTTCTGTTTGTATATGTATATGGAAAAAATCTACATATTACATATTTAAAATGCTTGTACGACATGCAATATAAATTAAGCATGTAATTTGCTAAAAACCATACGAGATAGCAACAATAGCCAATTAATATATATATATATATATATATATATATATATATATATATATTTATTTATTTATTTATTTAAACTTAAAAGTTTTCTAAACTAGGCAGCTGTACGAAATTCAGTCCTACAAGCTACAGCAGAGACTGCTCGATATTTCCCAAATTTAAAACAGAAGATGCAATTGAGCAATATAGTTACTATCCAGTGCCATCGAGACTAAGTCGAGATTAAAAACTGAAAATCAGCGCATTTTTCCCCTCTCCGCACCTTCCGCTCTTTCCTTCCGTTCTTTTTCCCGCTGTATAAAAAATGAGAATAATTCTACTCTTGTTTTCCTTCCTTCCTATGTTACATGGATTCGCCTATTTCACGCCGTATCCTGTGTCGGATACGCTTGCGACGCGCGTGCAATACGCACTAGATTCGCCACGTGGCGTATCTGAACAATTTATACACTTTGACTGTCAGATACGGTCGTCGACACGGTTACGATACGCGTCGGATCTCTGGAAATTTTATATTTATTATATTATATTTTATGATATGTGAATGTGTTGTATATAATATAACATTTTATTTAATTTAACCATAAAAGGTTTTGGGGCAGCGCACAGACAATGGCCCTGTGCCAATACACTCACGCGCACAATGCACAGCCTAAGTATTCAACAACTTTCATCTCTGCTTTAAATATTCATACTATATATACTATACCTATTGAGTATCCAATGTCCTTGTGGGACTAAACTTCCTTTCAAAACCGGACAAAGAATATTTTTGGGCCTGGCGTGTGTTTATTGCTCATATCTAAAGTCTAAACAGATAAAATTTGTCAATATAAATTACTAACTATTGATAACATTATATTATTGATTGTTTATTTTCTCAATATAAATTAAAAAATTATAATATAATATTAATAACGTTATATTAAAAAATATATAAATTATTTTTTTAATTAAAAATATATTATTCTAATTATTTTTATTATTTTATATAATATTAATACCGTATCCCCGCACCCGCACCCAAGTAACATACTTCCTTCCCTCCGCCTCTGATATCATTATGATTTTTTTCCCTCAAACTTACTAATGGTTCAAAAAAAAATAAAATAAACACATGAAATAAACAAATTGAATAAATATAGGGAAAAAAGCAAATTGAATATATAAAATAAATAAATAAATAAATAAATAAGACGAACACATATACAAAATAGTTTGAACTTAGAACAGAAATATAAATCAAACAATTATTAGGGTTTAGGCATGAGAATCAAACATAGAATAGGTTTATTCGAAATTGGGCTTATTCTGAACAAGGCCTATTCAAAGGGCTTATTCTAGTTCTACCAAAAGGGAGAATTAGGAGAACAAGAAAAATAAATAACGCACATGGGATTGTGGAGAGAGAAACCCACCTAATTCTATTCAAACAGCCTATTCCCACCGTGACCAAACACGCCCATAATAAACATGTTGAACAAATAAATTAAACAAACTGAATAATTATAATACACAATTTGAAAAAAATAAATAAATTAATTAAAAAAATAACAAGTTGAACTAAAAACACATACAAAGTGAACTTATACAACAAATAAGTTAAACAAATACCAGTAAGATAAATATATTCAAGAAATAAATTGAACAAATATAATAAACTATGTGAACATATATACTAAATAAAGTTGAACAAATACAATAAATAACTTGAATAAAATAAGTAAAAAAAATAAACTAAATTAAGTTAACAAAAAAAGATAAAAAAAGTGTTGAACAAATATCTTGAGAAAGAAGCAAAGTGAGGGAAAGAAATGAAGGGAGGATGTCCTTGATTGAGGAGGAAGAGTGGAGCAAGGTGAGGGACAAAAGAAAGGAAAGAAAAATAATAGGCTGAGCGCTCGTTGAGAAAGGAGGAGAGGGAGGGTTAGGTGGTGGGAGTAGTGAGAGATAAAGGAGGAAATGTTGGATGCTAGGAGTAGTGTGACAGAAAAATGAGAGAACACTAGACATTAGAAGTACGATGCGAGATGAGAGGAAGCGTTGTGGCGCTAGAGTTAACGACTCGTAAGTAATTTTCAATTTAAATTCATGATCCTATGATGCAATCAAATTTTCAAGCAAATTTAACAGAATATTCTGAATTGTTTTTATTTGGTTTATATTTTATAGTTACGTAGCTATTTGATCAATTAAGTCGGTTCAAATTTTTTGATGGTACCAAACAACAACAACTAAGTATTTTATCTCAAACAAGTTGGGAAGGCTAGTCCCAAAGTTGAAAAAAAAATTAAATCCAAAATTAAGAGTTAATTCGAAATAAATTTTCTGTTTTTCTTGCATGCAAACACACATATATTTTCAAAGGGGCCGTTTGGATCGCTTAGGAATTTGAGAAATTTGGAGAATTTTCTATTCCTAGGCATAAATTTATTGAGAAGTGTGTAACTTTGTGAAGAGTTTGGATTGTTTATAATAAATTTATGCCTATAATAAGAAATTCCTCAAATTCCTAGAGCATCCAAACAGCCCCAAAGATGGAATAAAAAAAATGATATTGTGATCTAAATAAATTTTATTTGTGGGATGTGAATTAAATTTTAAAATTTTTAATCAGAAAAAATAAATTTAATTTAAGTTATGATAAAAAATTTCATAATATTAGACCAAACGAATTTTTTTAAATTAATTCTAATTGTATAAAATAAAATGTGCAAATCATTTCGATCAAAACGAACACCTTAGACTTCGGATAATTAGATGGACGTGGAACATGGTATCTTATTGGCGACTCGAACATGGTATCTTATTGTCGACTCGATCAACCAAACAAAACTTTGTTCGCAAATTGAGTCTGTTCTCTATTCCAGCGAGAGATTGGAACTCGGCACCTATTCTATCCTATCGTACACAGCTACACAACTGAGCAAATTGAGTCTGCATGATAGAGGACTAATTTGAGGCGTGAATTTCTTTCTTTCTTTTCTTTGAAATAATAGCAACCCAGTCTCCAGAGCCGCCTATGAGATTTGAGAACCGATTCTAGAAACTCCCTCTCCATCTGGAAATCTCTCGGATACTTAAAATCCTTGTATCAAATTATTTTCTCACCACTTTTCTAGGATACTGATCATATGGTTTGATTGTGCTGATACACATATTATTGATTTTGAGGGTCAGATACACATATTATTGTTACAAACTTGCATTTTTTTTTTTTCTGAATCAGGATTTGTAGATTTATGAAACGTGATTTTTTTTAGATATTCCTCATTTATATTATTTTTTCAATAAAGAAAGTCTCTTTTGGGTCAGATGCACGGCAATTTGCGGTTTCAACTTAAATCTAATTTCATAGCAGAGTTACAAGAACCGTAGCAGTCGTATCTGTGGTCTGGTTTCAATTGCTACTGTTGTATTTTGTAATCGATACCAGCAGTGTAAAAGACCAGTTTCCAGTGCTCATGTGTTGTGATTTGTTGAAGTGGTTATTATGAAGCAATTATCATTTATTTCCTTTGCAGATAAATAACTCCCTTTGCAAGGTTTAAAGAAGAGTGCAGCCAAGCTGCACCTGTTCTGATCAGTATACCTTATTTAAACATCAACAACAACAAGTAAGCCTTTTATCCAAACAAGTGGGATAGGCTAGAAAAGAAATCAAACAAGAGAAAACATCTAAGAATAATTGGGTTTCATTTCCATAAAGATGGCTGAAATTTTTACGTTGGCTCGCACCGCCTATCACAACTCTCCTCCTTTTACTCGGTTTTAGGACCGAGCTATATTAAACAATGCAAGCAGAGTTTAGTATAGGCGGAGTTACCTTATTTAAACATCCTGCTTGAATTTTTTAAGCTTCTCAACAAAATCATCAATATGCTTCCCATGAGAAGCACGATCTGCATATATTTCCTTCAGTTGTTTCGCGTTATGTCAAATTACCTTGCCCTCCTCTTCCTCCATCAAAATGCGAACAACTTTCACAACATCTTCTCTGCTGAAATCCCCAGTTTTGTCATTTCTTGGTACAAATACTCCAACCTTTTTCTCCTATTAAATTCGAGCATTCAGCCCTTGATAGGTACATATCAGCAACTGCACTAAAGGATGCCCAAATTTAAAGTTTTCAACCACAGAACTCCAACCGCAGTGTGTCAGATGCCCGCCAACAGATGCATGTGCTAAGACACTCATTTAAGGAGCCCAATCTGTCACAATTCCTATATCTTTTGTATGCTCTTCAAAACACTCGGGTAAGATTCTAGTGCCCTCAGATATACTTGCCAGCTTCTTAGTGCCCAGAGAAAATGCACCTTCAACATCTCAGTACCCAGCTCTAGCTCGTGAAGCAGCTCTATGCTCAAAGCAGCCTGGCTACCAAATGCAATGTAAAGCACAGATTCAACTGGTTGCTGGTCAAGCCAATCAATGATTTCAACCTCGCCATAAGCAGCACTGGTCTTTTTTATTGGAGATGCATCAGTTGAAGGTGGTGAAAGACCAACCGGCATGACTTCCTTCTCATAAGGCTCAGTGAAAAGTGATAGCCATTTCGATTGATCATGGCTGTAGCTGCTCTTTATACAGATGAACTTTCTCTGACTAATACTGTTGCAAACCATTCTGCATCGGATATCTCAGACTCATTTTTTGCATATAAATATAGGGTGAAGTGTGCTTCATATGGACGATTGGCAAGATTAGAAGGAAACGGAACCCAGCTTGGAGGGACAGTGAAATCCTTGGAAGAGGTCCGAGACCCGCCAATCAGTTCTGAGCATTGCCCCAAGTAAAGGTTGAAGGAAATAGAACAGGATGGGATGGAAAGAAATTTAGTTTGAATTTATCTGTTTGGATAATTAAATGAAGGGGAAGGCAAAATTTTTTTGTCTACCTTTATTTCTCTTGTTTGGATTATAAAATTAGCAGAAAGAAATATAAAACTAATTAAACACAAAAGACTATTATACCCTCGATTATTTCTCTGTCTCTTTGTCTCTAATTTGTTATTAAAGATCCTCCTTTCAATTATCATAGTAAATGCAAATGCAAGGAGACTACTGATGCCAATTTTTACGGAGGCTACTCAAAGCAATTTTCTGAAAAAAAATAAACAAAACATACTACCAATTTATCTTTTGTTCCAAAAAATGACCTACTCATCAAGATCAATATCAATTAGAGCATGATTATTCAGTGGCCAGAAGCAATTTTTAAAGAATGTATTTTATCTTTATTAAACTGAAACAGATTTAGTACCTCAATTTTGAACTACCAAGCCTTTACCAGTATATACTTCGCATGTTCACGGCCTGATATCTCTCAAAACATATAACAGAAGAACACCTTTTTTCAGCATAGCCCCATGAATTTTCCTAATAGTGACCTTTCTTTTTCTGATTTTCTATGTGTTTTTTGAAAGAGAAGCAACGAATTGCTTAATTGCTTTATGTTCTTTGTTTTAAAAAGACTTGAGTTAAACAAGCAGCACACTTGTTGGTGGCTTATGGAGAAGAACGATTGTTTGATGTTATCTAGATATGCCCACAAAGATAGGAATCGCCAACTAGAAATGCATCTCTGAAGTGCTGATTGTTGGAAATGCAATTGAAAACTCAAAATTCAAACATATACACTTGTCTAACATGATAAAATTTAAATTTTTAAAATTAAAATGACCGATCCAAATCGTTCAAATAGTTCTATATTATAAATCTTTGTGGAGACCAAATTTTATATTTTTTTTATTATTTTTTTGGAATTTTTGAATATGCTCAATCTAAAAAAGTTATGAACTCACCAATTTCGAAAATTCGAAAAAAATAATTAGAAAATTTTGAAAAATATAAAATTTGATTTTCAATGATAATTTAATATAGAGATCATATTGAGCGGTTTGGATCGACCGTTTGAAATTTTAATAGTCGACGTTTGGATCGTGTTAGACATCTTATATGTTTGATTCTAGCATTAGTCATATAAATAAGTATCAAATCATGAAATTTATTTCTGTCAGTTTTCAATTTTACAATATCTATTTATAGGGGCTAGACCCCTATTTTCTGTCAAAGAAAAAAAAACAATATCCATTCAATTGTACTTTTAATTAACATGTCCGTTGGAGACAATTCATTTACCAAATATATATAATTTGTAATAAATTTTTAGCGTTGAAATATATTGGTCCTTCCATGCGGTGTAGCGATGCACACCAAGCAAAAATTCGTTTGATACCATATATAGCATATGTACGAGTAATAAATGATCCAACCACTAATTTTTTTATTTATTGGAAATATTTGAGTTGTGAGTTCTGAACTTGAAAAACATAGTCTCTAAAATTTCCCATGTCTAACGACTATCTCCACATCTTGGTCTTCCCATGGCTGGCCTTTGGCCACATGCTTCCTTTTCTCGAGCTCTCCAAGTCCCTCGCAAAGCGGGGCCACCGCATCACCTATGTCTCGACCCCGAGAAACATTCAACGGCTCCGTCAAATCCAGCCCAACTTGTCTCCCCTCATACAATTCCTCTCCTTCCCACTTCCTTCCATCAAACACCTACCTGAAGCTGCCGAAGACACGCGGGAAATACCAATTGAGAAGGTTGGGTACCTCAAAAAGGCATTCGATGGCTTGGAAGCACCATTCTCAGCCTTCCTTAAATCAGCTTGTGCTGATAAAAGCACGAGGCTAGATTGGGTCATTATCGACTTTGCACCCCACTGGGTCCCTAAAATAGCACAAGACCATGGGGTTCCATGTACATTCTTCTCAGTCTTCGCAGCTACTACCAAGGTTTTCATGGGGCCATGCTCAGAACTGATTGGCGGGTCTCGTAAATCTCCCAAGGATTTCACTGTCCCACCAAGTTGGATCCCATTTCCTTCTAATCTTGCCTTGCGTCCACATGAGGCGCGCTTCATTCCATATTTTTATGCCAAAAATGAGTCTGATACAACCGATGCAGAACGGCTGGCAACAGTAATTAGTCAGAGCAAGTTTATCAGTATAAAGAGCAGCTATAGCCACGACTTAAAATGGCTATCACTTCTTACCAAGCTTTATGAAAAGGAAGTCGTACCGGTTGGTCTCTTACCGCCTTCCACTGATAAATCTCCAACAAAAAAGAGCACTACTGCTTTGGGAGAGGTTGATGTCATTGATTGGCTAGACCAGCAACCAGCTGAATCTGTACTTTACATTGCATTTGGCAGTGAGGCAGCTTTGAGCATAGAGCTTCTTCACGAGCTAGCCCTGGGTATTGAGATGTCCAAGGTGCGGTTTATCTGGGCACTTAGGAAGCCGACATGTGTATCTGAGGATACAAGAATTTTACCCGAGGGTTTTGAAGAGCGTACAAAAGATACAGGAGTTGTGACTGGTTGGGTTCCTCAAATGAAAGTCTTAGCACATGCTTCTGTTGGAGGACATCTGACGCACTGCGGTTGGAGTTCTGTGGTCGAAAACTTTCAGTTTGGGCACCCTTTAGTGCAGTTGCCGATATGTAACGATCAAGGGCTGAATGATCGAATTTTGGAGGAGAAAATGATCGGAGTAGTTGTACCGAGAGATGACGAAACTGGAGATTTCACCAGAGAAGATGTTGCGAAAGTTGTTCGCATTTTGATGGAGGAAGAGGAAGGCAAGGTAATTCGGCACAATGCGAAACAACTGCAGGAAATATTTGCAAACCGAGCTTCTAATGAAAAGCATATTGATGATTTTGTTGAGAAGCTTAGAAAATTCAAGCAGGATGTTTAAATAATGTATGCTGATCAGAATAGGTGCAGCTTGTCTGCACTCATTCTTTAAAGTTTAAACCCACCAAAGGGATTTATTTTACCTGCAGTGGAAAATAAATGATTACTGCTTCAAATAACTACTTGATTTAACAAATCACTACTCATGAGTACTGGTCTTGTCCACAGCTGATAGGGGTTTCAAATAACAACATTGGGAATTGAAACCACAAGTACCACTGGTACGGTTATTGTAACACTGCTATGGAATTAGTTAGATATAAATTGAATTCGCAAATAGCCATACATCTGACCCAAAAGAGCCATGATTTATTGTAAAAGCAAATGAAATTTGAAAAATAAAGGAAATCACCTATTTAGAATTTAGAAATCTACAAAAGCCATGAATCAGAAGAAGAAATTGCAAGCGTGTAACAACAATTTGCTTATCAAGAAATGTATAATTTGATACAAGGATTTAAATTGTAGCCAGTACCATGCCAGATAAGATTGGTTCAGTCCAACTAATATCCCCAGCTACATGTTGATTGCGTGCAAGCAAACCCTTCGTTTTAATTAAACTCTATACAATTCACACCTCAAATTGATCCTCTATCATGCAAGCATGCAAATATTAATTCAATGTTGTTTCAATTAGTCCGTCGTTGTGTAAGAAAGAAGAAATAGAGTAGAGTTAAATATAAAAGAGAAGATTCAGAATCAAATTCGTACTTTCTCATATTTGACAACGGGATTGCGTAGCATAGCTGTCGCTGCCTCTTGCTCTTCACCTTCTGTACGAGCGTATGAAGAGACGCAACTAAGTAAGTTTGAGCAATGGAAGGGCTGCCCCTAGTGGGAGAGTATCCTCTGGATGGATGGTATTCAACCATCCAGTGGACGTCTTTCGATCCGAGCCGTCCGATTTAATCTCAACGGTTAGACCTTTTCGGGCCTATCAATTCAGGTATCATGCACGGGGCATCTATAGCCATTGAGATTAAATCAGACGGCTGAGATCGAAAACCATCCATGGATGGCCATCCAGAGGATGCAGTTCCTGCCCCTAGTAATCTTTTTCCACCGCGCGAACAGAGAGAGAAAAAGGTTGATACCGATTGCTCGGTTGTGTAGCTGAGCAGGAGCCGAAATTATTTTAAATAGAAATTTATACTCCTAAAATTTTAATAGAAAAAATTAATTATTTTTTTTTAATAAAAAGAAAGTTTTTACGCGGTTTATAAAAGATACATTCTTTTTCTTTTTTATCCGTTTTATAACCGGATAAAAAAAAATTTTACCCTTTTATAAAACGGGTAGAAAGGGATTGAGTCTGAGACCTTCTTAACTTTTTATAAAACGCGTTTGAAAAAAAAAAATTTTTTTTCCCGAAACCTAAATAATAGCTATCAAAAAATTTACTAATAATAATAATTTACTAATAATTAATTTTAATAAGTAATTAGTAATTAATTATAGTTACTAATTTTAATAAGTAATTAATAAGTTACCAATAATTAATATTACAATAACTATTATTAATTATTATAAATATTATTATTATTATTAATTAATATTATTTATTTGGAATTATTAATTAATTTAATTCTTATTATATTAACTATAGTCTATAATTAATTACTAATTAATTATGTCAAACTTTCCCGAAATTATTTTATTTAAGATTTTTGACACCAAAAATTTTAATACACAGAATTATTTATTTTTTTTTAATAAGAAGAGAGTTCGAACGCGTTTTATAAAAGCGTATAGTATCTCTCCCTCGTACGCGTTTATAAAACGCGCTCCAGGGCTCCGAACGCGTTTTATAAACGCGTACGAAGGAGAGATCCTTTTGAGGTTGTCAGAACTCTGTACTCGTTTATAAAACGCGTTCAAAGCCCTGGAGCGCGTTTTATAAACGCGTACGAGTGAGATATTACCTTTTATTATTTAAATTTTAGGAAAAAAGTACAAGCATGCTCTGATAAAGACTGCAAAAGACATGACAAGATTTGATTTTACAATGTCATCTTTGAACTAGTGAAATTATTTATAAAACCAGCCATTCTTGAATTAGAATGCACAAACACCCACTACCTCCTTCTTGTTAAAACCTTCAGTACAATGGAGAAAGGAAATAGCTCTAACTCGAATAATGATGTTCCAAACTATCGAAGAGCAAACCCGCATTGAGTATTGGCCAACTTTCTACCATTACCCTGCCAATAGAAATCAACCAGAAAACGGAGAATACGAGGCAATTTGCCGCTCTTGTTATCGCACTTTGAAATACAACATCCATGAAGACACGAGTGAAGAGGGGGACGTGCTCGAGTTAAAAATACACTACCAATGACACATTAATGGTGGGCCGGAAAGGGAACAGAAGGAGTACCAGGAGCGGCGATGGCGGGAACACGAAAAGAATCTCAACCGAGAAAGGCGATATGACTGGTACAAAAAATATTACACAGAACCTCAACCCATCCCCCAACAACAACCGAAACCCTACCTCTCGTGTGAACCAACTCACTGGACCGTTTACGAGAAAATATACAACTTTAATGGAGACCACACAGTGAGCTGTACAAGGTGTGCTCAAGTTTTCAATTACAAAGAAAACATATTGCGTGACCACTACCATGAGCACAAACGTCACGACGAGAATGAACAAAGAGCTCGGGACATAGAGACGCAGATGATTATTAAAGAAAGAAATGAAGAAATGGATCGTAAAAAAAAATAAGGGAAGAAGAGGCATGGAAAAAAAGGCTGAAAAAATCAGAGCAAAAATTGAGAGGAATGAATAAGAGGGATGAACTTCGACAAATTGCAGCAAGCCGAATGGCAGAGATAGAAAAAGAAGAAACCGAAGCGGGTTTTTGGAACGAAACCGCTCAATTCGTTGACAACACTGTTCCGAGTAATCAACAAGAAGATGATGCTGCTTTTTAGAACGAAGTCGCTGAGTTCGCTGACAACACTGGTGGGAGTAATCAACAACAACCGAATGATGAAGATGAGCAACCATGGTGGGATGAAATTCTACAACATGTAAATAGTCAAAATCTCTAAATATTTATATCATTGTAATATTTATGTGTTTTATTATTATGGTTGTTAATGTAATTTAGTTGGAATTGTTAATGCAATGTTTTATTTTTTTGGTTGTTTTTTTTTCCCTTATTTTTATGTACTGCTTTGCACTATAAGTTTTGGTTTTAATGTGTTGACGTTCAATGGATAAACGTTGTTGTTTGGAGTATTTCAATGAATAAACGTTGTTGTTTGGAGTATTTCATTTATTGGCGTTTTAATACATAAACGTTTATGTTTCAAATAGTGCGTTGCACTTATTTTTTCATATTGATTACACATAAAGAAAATCACAATAAATAATACACAAGTCCATCATCAGTACTACGAATCCAAAAAACATAGTCAATCATCATAAGCAATCCAAAAAACAAAGTCTATCATCATCAGTAATACACAAGTCAATCACAAGTCATAAACGGAAAATAAACAATCCGTCCATCAGGAGTCATAAACAAGTCACAAGTCCATAAACAAAAAAGAAAACAATCAGTCCATCATCATAACTAACGCCGCCGCCTCCTCCTAGGTCCTGAAGGTGAAAATATGTCAATCACCCTCACCGCACGCCTATCTCGTCTGACCGGGGCAGTAACGTCTCTTGAGTCAGTGGAGTCAGTATCCCCATCGCCCTCCTCCTGGCGCTCCTCATGCTGAGCCTCCTGTTGTATGGGCCCAAACTCAACGGGCTGCCCAGCCTCCTGAGGAGTCGCTAAAGGGACATAGTCACCCTCCTCATCTGCGGCCGTCCGTAGCAATGTGCTGAACGAGTCTGTCCCTCCCATACTACCCAACGGAGTGCCAAATGATGGAATAGAAGAAGGCGTAGGCACTGACGGAACAGTAAATGGAGGAAAAGAGGAAGGCATACCAAATGCTGCAAAGGAGTACGGTGGATGATCATGAGACTGAAAAATGCCAGTGGGATCATGAGAAATGCCAGCAAACTGCGAGGTCGATGCTGATGCACTATGCATGGATGGAGTAGGACCTGAGGCTGGAAACTGAGTAGGAAAGAACGTGCGTGGTCCTAAAATATCATCTAATCGCCCGGTATTCAATCGACCATCCTATAATATTTAAAATAAAACGATGTCAATGTAAATAAATTAGTATTTAAAATTGAAACTTGCATATGAACGAATACTAACCGCATGCATCAGATCCTCCGCCTGTAGGTCTGTGGGTACAGTCGGACGTGCAGAGGAAGACTCGTCCCCAGAATCTGGTATGTCCGCAATATTTGTTGGAAGTCTTCGCTGCTCCAACAAATCCTCCAACCTGCAATTTATAAATTATTGAACAATGACATAATTATGAAGGT
The DNA here is from genome assembly GCA_028095005.1 of Rhynchospora pubera. Classification (NCBI taxonomy): domain Eukaryota; kingdom Viridiplantae; phylum Streptophyta; class Magnoliopsida; order Poales; family Cyperaceae; genus Rhynchospora; species Rhynchospora pubera. Next base: position 74,236,924 of record CM051462.1, read on the forward strand.
TCAATTTAAAATGCAAAAACGCAATAAAAAAATTAAATTTTTTAAAATTACCTCAAAGGCATGGAAGCATCATGCAACTGCGAACGACAGTTGGCGAGAATTGCTTTTCCCACCCTTCTGCACCCCTTCTTCACAACCAGTCCCAATGCATGAAGTGCATTCTTTAGCGCAGAGTTGCCCTGCAATTTACGAGCATAATGACATATTGCACAATTCCATTTACCAATCATACATTCCATATTTAAAAAATTAAGAAGTACCGTATTGCGAAGTCTGGACCCCATGTTTGTGTACTACCTCTGAGCAAGAGGCAGGTGCTGAGTACGCTGGAGACGTGCCTCGGCATCCTCTCGTGGCGTGGGTCTCTCGGAGGCACCGTATCGCCAAAACCATCGGAAGTACCGCAACGTATCAGTAGCACTCCAGGATCGAGTCTCCAGCTGGCGTGCTTGTAATGCCTCGTCAGTCCACTCTGCATGTGCACCCGTAAAAATGGTAGCAAAATCTGGGCGATCTCGATAGGTACCGTGTTGGAAACCCAGCAGGTTCTGTGTCACGTCCCAACTCTGTTAAAATAAACTCGTTAGTTCTTTACTCTAATTAAATTGAAGTTGATCATATGATAAATTGGAAAAATATAGCAAACGTACCACAGGTAGTGGAGGAGGAGTAATCTGGTACAGTCCAAACTGATGCCTACAACGGTCGGGGTAGTAGTAGGCAACAATGTGGTAGAAAATGAGCGGCAACCGAACATGCTCCGCTATGGAACACTCATGTGCTACCCGTGGCATGACAGCCCTGTCGAGTACGTACGGAAACCAGTTGACGTCTTCAACGTTCAACACGGCTAGGTAGTCCCGTGCGTTCGCCACTGCCCCGCGGTGCTGGCTCCGTGAGAAAGACCGAGCTTCGCCCCATTTCCTGAAAATTTTGAACGTTAGGATTGATGTGTTGTAATTTGCATAAAATTATTGAAAAATTATTATAAGTTATTACCTCCCAAACGGCACACATAAATCTAGGTTAGGCTGTCCTAATCCACCGATAGGAGCAACCTCTAGGCGACAAACAGGGAGGTATGACCATGCCCAAAACAACAGTAGCATCCAAGTGTCGCGGCTTTTTCGTCATTATTCTCCTCGAAGGAATTTCTCGAAGAACAATGGGAACATAGCCTAGATTCACCTCCCTTAAGGTTTCGATCTCTTTAGCGAACATCTCTCAACACAAGAGAATCCTATAAAGAGTCGCTACTTAAAGAAGTTTCTTAATTTAGCGGGTCCTTTCTTTCCAGTAGGCGCAAGCCCCTACTGTTAATTACCCCGTAGTTGCCTACGAGAACCTCTGATTAAGGGATGTAAAGGGTGTTGACGTAATGGGCTAAGAAAAGAGGCTTATGGAGTGCTATTAAGGAGGACTTAATTGATGGTACCAAATCTAATAGACGGGACCCAATTAAGGATCGACAAAAGGTTTCTAACTGGACTAACAGAGAAATAGATTTTTGGTTTAGAAAAGGTTTTTGGTTGATAAAAGGGAAGGCTTCACTTGAGGTTATTTCTGGTAAACTCTCGGGGCTATGACTGGCCTTCTTGTGAGAGTGAAAAGAGTTTTGCAACCTTCGGGGCCTCTTGGGCGGCCACGACAAAAGTTGGTTCTTTTACAACCCTAGGGACCATCTTCATCGGTCTTCTTAATAAGAGTTGGTTCTTTAACGACCCTAGGGACCATCTTCATCGGTCTTCTTAATAAGAGTTGGTTCTTTAACGACCCTAGGGACCATCTTCATCGGTCTTCTTAATAAGAGTCGGTTCTCGGGACCATCTTGATCGGTCTTCTTGTGAGAACAAAATGGAATTCTTTGGACGAGGGGGCCCGTAAGAATTCTATTGCTAAGTCATCTAAGGTCGATATCAACCCTAGTGAGGGACTTTTCCTCAAACGGAGAGGTTTCGGTTTTGACTTTGGGTTTCGTGTTTGGACTTTTAATTTCTGAGATTTCACTTGAGATATTGGTGATTTTATTCACTTTGGCCTTTTGCACTTTTGACCTTTAAAAAGAACTTTTCTATTTCAAAATACTTAATCTTGAAAGATATTTGACTTCGGAAAATATCATTTTCGAAATTATTTAGACTTTGGAAAATATCCATAATTGGGCATATTTAAATCTTGAAAATAGTATACTTGAAATCTTTTAGACTTTTGAAAATACCCTTTTCTTTTTACTCGAGTATATTATATTTAGCAATTGAAGGTAGTATATTTGAAATCTTAGTTTTGAAAATACTTAGCATTTTATAAAAGGATTTACTTCATTTTCTAAAATTCATTTTTAAAGCGAAAATACTTCAAAAATACAAAAGGCCACTACTTTGATATATTTTCATACCAAAGTATCAGTGAGGTCGATTTATTTTGATTTTTAGAATTTTATGGATATGTCATTTATATTTTTCTGGGTTGCCTATTATTTTTAATAATTTTCTAAGGTTCTGTCTATATGTCTTTTTTTTTATTGGGCCACGTCATCATGTTGGGCTGAGTTGGCAGGGGCGAATTAAATTCCTGATTGGGCTCTTTTCAGCTTATTTCTCTTAGGCCTTGATAGTGGATAGGCCGAAACTTTCTCTTCTCTCCTTTTACTTTTTCACTTTGCACCTTGGATTGACAGGAATTGAGTACATGGGTTTTACTACTATTTCGCCACAAACGATCAAAGGGATCCCGGCGCTGAAACGCGAACAAAGAAGATGGATTTCGTTTCTTGACTAACGGGTCCGATAAATTATCGGATTTAGATCCGTTACAGTTTCGGCCATTGCAGTGTCGAGGAAGAAGCTTGGGAGCATCGTTAGGCCGAGATAGTGCATCGGTGAACTCCGTTAGAGTTGTGTTGGTCCCACTTGGTGGGAAGACGAAGGACAGATGCGATGTCGTCTGGTGTTGGTATCGATTGTCGAATGAAGGAGGAATTTATGCCAGAGAAGCTCAATTGAGCACCGAAATAGTATGAAGAATAGGGTGAAGAGGGTAATACAAGGGCCAATTAACCACACGTAAATTTAATTTGATGCTATCTCTAAAATACGAGGATGACATTTCTGGTGCTAAAGCAACAATTGAGCTAAAGAAAAAAGCTTTATACTTATATCCTTCATACCTGAATCTCACAACACACTCCTTCTACATGTACAATACTGGGGTCTTGTTTTGTCAGTCAGTAATACACCACAAATTACTCCTTATCTACTGAACTTCATGAATTCAGGTCTTACGAGAATATGCCATCTTTGTGTGCTACTTCATACAACTTAACCTCTAATTAGATATAGAAAGAACAAGCTAAAACAGGAAATAACACAAGGTTCTGTATTTCAATTGTACTTCCTAGACTCACTTCACACTATGATTCCTGCCAACAGATGGTCACATCATTTAGTTCATTTCACAGATACACTCACAAGTCCTATCAAATTATAGAAGGCTAGTTACAATCAGTAGATTAGTATCAAGGACTATAGCACCTATCTTTATCTTTTTATGATCACAATTCTCATTCTCTAGCAAAGACAATACTAGTAAGATTAAAATAAAGTCAACAATTACAAAAGTAATAAAATCCAATGTCAGTCAGTAATGACCAGAAACTTCACTTAAGTCCCTCATTTTGACAAAGTGGCATCCTTATCATTTAACCAACTGTCGATCTGCCATCATCTTCTCAAATTCAGGTCTTACATTCACAAGCAGGTCCTTTATTTCTGCTATTATCACCTATACATACCTCATATTCTGTCTTGGAAAGAATAGGAAGCAATTTGGTGTGTACTAGACCAAGCACATCACAAGCATGACTGACAATGCTCATCATGTGCTCAATCAAAGCAACACCACTCGCATAAGAGCTCCAAAGCCAGTGCTAAGGAGTGATCTTAGGCAAGTCCATCTCAATTGAACTCTTTATGCGCTGTGCGCAATCTGAGTACAATTAAGGCATCAATGAACCCCAATTACCACTGATCCTGACAATTCAGTTGAGATTTCTCATGCGCCAGGCGCAATCGAAACTCAACTGCAGTCTTAACACTTTACCTCACAAAGAGATAACATTTCAATCCAGAAAGGAAGGCGACCCCTGAATCTGACAAATACAGTTTCAAGATTGTTTCTTTTCAACATTTACCTTGTGCAAGAACATAATATAATCAGGCCAATTTTGAATAATGTCAGATTTTCAAAGGCACAATTGCACTTCTCATGCGCCATGCGCAATTAAAGTCACAATCCAGTAAATTTTCAGAAATAAGTACCCAGGATACCTAATCTCTCATGCGCCATGCGCAATCAAGGATTACCTACAAACTAGCCTATTTGATCTATCTCCTCATGCGCTGTGCGCAATCGGATCTGACCAAAGAAACGGGGAGAAATAGAACAAGTCTAAGCAGATCAATTAGAGACACTATATTCAAATCGTTAACAAGAGATTAAAAGGTGCAGATCAAGAATTAAAAGTATCAAGCAAGCAACACTATTTCTTATCTATTCCTAACACAAGTCAGAGAAGAAACGAGAAGATAACGAGCTTATTATCAAATCAAGAATGCAAAGAAGAGGAAAGCACAAATCTCATCCAATTTCATCAAAATACCTCAATTATCAATCAAGAACCTCAAATTCGAGGTACAATTTACCTTTTACACTTACCTTTCTCCCCTGCCTTGATTACAATAGCTTCAGCAAGCTTCAACTGCTCCTAATTCTTCTCTTCTAACTATGCCTACCAACTATTCGACAAAATGCTTTACTCTTCTTTCTATCCTAACCTAATCTATAGGTGTTGAAAATGGGGAATTTTTGGATTGCCTTCGCTTTCTTTTTTTTTTTTTTTTTTTTTGGAACCGCTCCTTCGGCCTCCTTATATAGGCAAAGCCTCTACCTCTCTTTCCGTCTAGATTCAGTGAACCAGCTCTTGGACCCGGCGGTTATGCGCTCTCTCCTCCTCAACGGATTCTGTTGAGTTCATTCATCCCCTTCTCTTTTCTTTGCCTTGGCTGTACTCAGTACACACTGAACCGTCTCGCTGTCAATGAGGCTCGTGAATTCTTCTGCCTTTAAGTCATCATGCTCCATGTGCACTGAGACATTCTTTGTGAAGGGGTCGAAATCGAACTGAGACGCGTCGCCAGCGCCCTTCTTCCCTTCAATCTCCGTGCGCTCGGTTCTTCGTAGGTCGCGCATGATGTCGCAGACTGTCGGCTATGGAGGATGGAAGAACGAGTCTAGGCACCCATTTCCTGTACGGAGGAAAGTTTAAAACAAACCCAGCACCCCTCCGTTTACCATGATAATGGATTTGTCCATTTTTCTATTTTGCTGAATTTTCATAGGCTGCCGAAAGAAAATAAATTCTTTGGTGGTCTTTCCATGAGAATTTCTTCATGAAATTTTATACACAGCCTCATAAAAATGTTTAGAATCCATTGATGCCAAAATTTTTCTGAAAAGACCCCTCCGCCTATTTTATTTAATTTCTCCAAAATCATGGGCCTCTTTGCATAACATGGATATTCTCTAGCTCCTTTGATCATTCTGAAAGCACCATAATTTTTCTCATGCTTCACCGGATTTTTGGGTATTTTTCCATGATTTTTGGGGTCCGTTTGATATTTTTCATGAATTTTTTCAAACTTCTCATAAATCGGTTTGTGTCTCCAATCGCGAAATTTTAGGGTCAAACACCAAGGTCCCGTCACAACCTTGAAACGCATGGAGGCACGGTCCAGAGCACGATACAAACAAGCAAGCGTGGCACCTCCCCAATTGAAGTCCGGAACTTCATTCAAATTGCCCTGCTTTTAAATTAAACAACGCATTGAAACTCAATTCGAGAACATTGAAAAAAATAATAACCATGCAAATAATTTTGCTATAATAATTGTGCTATAATAATATTAGTCTTGCTATAATAATTTATATTTTTGTAAATAACAAAATTAAATTGCTGGTTGTTCATTTTGTGTCGACAAATAAAAATATTGAATTTGTAACATTGAATTCTAATATCATAGTAAACAAATAAAAATATTATTTAAGTTAAGAAAATTATACCGATACGAGTTCCAAATAGTATGCTGGGACGGAATTCTGAGAAATATCGGGAAACATCAACGTCCCAAATACCTCTAGAGCCACTGCACGCGTGTATCGGTCTAACTCCTCATCAGTAGCACCTGGCTGTGGCGCCACCCCGCAATTTTGCCGCAACCATTTCAACTTGATGTTGTTGCCCACAACATCGCCCCTGCATTTTACAAATTTAAAATAATCAATACAAGTAAGCAATGCATATACTGAATAGCAAAAATCAATATTGCACTTTATTTTTTTCACTTACTCCCTGCTACTCTTTTCTCTGTGCCAGTTTCCCAGATCTTCATGAGGATAAAGATTTGCACGAATCTTTTCCTCCCAGGGCCCTCTCGTATTGGATCTAACTGGGATGCCCGTCGAGCGCAAACCATATAAGAAGGCAACATCCTGATAACAATAAAGTTTAAATTCGTGTCATGTTAATATTGCAATTCGTGTCATGTTAATATTGCAATTCGTGTCATATTAATATTGCAATTCGTGTCATGTTAATATTACGAAAATTAATATTCAAATTTAAATTTTAAATATAAAGTTTAAATAAATATGACATTAAATTCGTGTCATGTTAAGTCAAAATTTAATGTGAGAATTAATTGTGAAAATTAATACGAAAATTATTTAAAAAAAAATTAATATCAACTTTAAATAAATTACCTGTAGAGTAACGGTCATCTCTCCAACGGGAAAATGAAAAGTATGCGTCTCCGGACGCCAAAACTCGACCATTGCCTTCAGTAATGGCATGTCGACGTTGACATGCTTCACCTTCGTAATGTGACTCAGGCCCAGTTTGATAAGCCTTCCCTCAATCCGATCGTCCACCTTAATCGTTCGCTTGTGCGATCTCGTCTCCAAATATTGTTCACGCTGCATTAACACGATTTATAATACAATTTATAATACAATTTGTAAGCATTTATAAGCATTTACAATAAATACAATTTATTAGATTGAACATAAAAATATTATAAGCATTTACAATAAATACAATTTATAATACAATTTTTAAGCATTTACAATAAATACAATTTATTAGATTGAACATAAAAATATTATAAGCATTTACAATAAATACAATTTATAATACAATTTATAATAAGCATTTAATACAATTTATTAGATTGAACAAAAAAATTTATAATAAACCTCATTTTCAATTAATTTTTATAATACAATTTATAATAAGCATTTAATACAATTTATAAGTCTATTAAGAAATCTAAATTATTAAAGCAAAAAAATCTAAATTAACATAAAACAGTCTATTACCTCCTCAAAAGACAAACCAACGAGATTCTCGTTATCCGTAACAAACAAAACCTGTTGGTTTTCTACGTTGGTTGGTTGCACAGGTGGATTGACATTTTGCGCGCTCGGACGGGCTGGGTGGAGGGTGCTTCGGTGGGGGGTGCTTCGGTGGGAGGTGGTGAAGCACCAGAAGGACCAGCCTCATCTTCTGCTGAACTCATCTGATTCAAATAATATATGAACAACAATGAATTTAATATTTTTTCAATAATCAAAACGAACAAAACAAAAATTATTTTTCTTTGTAATTGACATTTTCACAATAATTACTGATTAATAATCGAATAATTTTATCATAATAAGGTCAAATTTTTCATGCACAATAATTTGCACCAATAAATTTATACATAATTTTCAATATACAATTCCAGTTATTTGAAACTATGTTAATTTGCACCATAATTTTTCGATATAAATTTCTTTTTATTTCAACAATTTACTAACTAATTCCATTTATACATAATTACTAACTAATTCCATTTCAACAATTTACTAACTAATTCCATTTATACATAATTACTAACATTTATCATCATGCATCAATTATCAACAATTTCATCAATTATCATCATGCATCGATTATCAACAATTTCATCAATTATCATCAATTATACATAATTAATTGATCAATTAACTAATTCCATTTATACATAATTATCATCATGCACCAATTATCAACAATTCCACAATTTCATCAATTATCGACAATTATCAACAATTCCACAATTTCATCTAAAATACAATTATCAACAATTATCACTAAACCCTAACCCCTAAACCCCTAAACCCCTAATTATCAACAATTATCACTATTTCAAATACAAAATACAAAATAGTTTTGGAAAAAACCTCGCTGTCGCAAGTTCGCCGCTGTCGCTGCCTTCTCCTCTTCTCTTTCTCTCACTGCTGCCGCTGCCTTTCTTCCTCTTCTTCTCGCCCTGGCCTGGATTCCCTTCTCTCTTTCTCTTTCCTTCTCCCCTTCTCTCCTTCTCTCTTTCTCTTTCCTTCTCCCCTTCTCTCCTTCTCTCTTTCTCTTTCCTTCTCCCCTTCTCCCCTTCTCTCCTTCTCTCTTTCTTTGGTTCTCTCTTTCTCTGCCGATCGATGGCGAACGAAAAAAATAAATGAAACGGCTATTTCTAGAATTTGAAAGAGATGACCTTAGTACGCGTTTATGAAACACGCTCCAGGGCTCCGAACGCGTTTCATAAACGCGTACAAAGGCCTGACTCGTCTCAAAAGACGTAACTGCAGCGGTGAATTTATTCCCCTTCGTACGCGTTTATAAAACGCGTTCGGAGCCCTGGAGCGCGTTTTATAAACGCGTACGAAGGGGAGATGCTATACGCTTTCATAAACCGCGTTCGAACTTTCTTCTTATTAAAAAAAAATAAAATATTTCTGTGTATTAAAATTTTGGGTGTAAAAAATTCTACCCTTTTATAAAACGGGTAGGAAGGGATTGAGTCTGAGACCTTCTTAATCTTTTATAAAACGCGTTTGAAAATAAAAAAAAATAATTTTTTTTCCCGAAACCTAAATAATAGCTATCAAAAAATTTACTAATAATAATAATTTACTAATAATTAATTTTAATAAGTAATTAGTAATTAATTATAGTTACTAATTTTAATAAATAATTAATAAGTTACCAATAATTAATATTACAATAACTATTATTAATTATTATAAATATTACTATTATTATTAATTAATATTATTTATTTGGAATTATTAATTATTAATTAATTTAATTCTTATTATATTAACTATAGTCTATAATTAATTACTAATTAATTATGTCAAACTTTCACCACTAACCATACTAACCTCTATTTTGTCAAACGCACCATGTTGATGACTATTGGAACCAGTAACACTATACTAACAAGAAGTTGCTCCTACAATGTACTAGAGGGGTAGAATGGTAAGGGTAGTGATTTGATGGGGTTAGTGCTAATTTAAGGTTAGTAAATGTTATTTGGCGTGGTATATTGAGTTTAGTATTAAGGTTAACAACTACTAATGGTGTAATTATTATTAACTTTTATTAATAATTATTAACTATAAATTATAAAAAATAACCTATTATTAATTATTATTATCATTATTATAATAACTATTACTCAATATAGTTATTATTATAATTTTACGATTATTATTATTTACTAATTATTATTACTATAACTATTATCAATTATTAATTAATTACTTTACTTATTATTATTATTAATCCTCATTAATTATTAATTAATAATTAATATTACAATAACTATTATTAATTATTATAATATTAGTATAATTATTAATTAATATTATTATTTATTTTGAATTATTATAAATATTAGTAAATTATTATTACTTATCATCATTGATAACTTTTTTTTTTACTTTCAAACGCGTTATATAAAAGGGTAATTATTAAAATTAAAATAAAATAAATAATACATAAATCTCACGTTTCAAATGAAATAAATAACACGTTTAGAAAAATATTAGGAAACGATAATTTCGGCAATACCTTTCTACATTATTTGATAGGTACTATTAAGGTTTCGAAGAAAAAATTTACTTTTTTTACTTTCAAACGCGTTTTATAAAAGAGTAGGAAGGTCTCAGCTCAATTCATTCCTACCTGTTTTATAAAAGGACAAGAGGCCTTCTTACCGGTTATAAAACGGATAAAAAGAAGAGAGAATGTACCCCTTTATAAACCGCGTAAGAACTTTCTTCTTATTAAATAAAATTAATTAATTCTTTCTATTAAAATTTTAGGGGTGTAAATTTCTATTTAAAATAATTCCGGGAGTAGGAGTGTAGGACAGCATAGGAAGGATGAAAACAAATCGGATAATATTCGCTCTAATCCCTATCCGAATCCAAAAAATAGTGAATACGGATACGCATCAGTATTCAGTATTATAAATAAAAATCTGTGGGAGTCCGATTTAAGTCGGTTTAATTTCGACGGACACGGAAGTCTCCGACACATGTGGGCTGGTGATTTTGTATATTTCTGGAACGTGATTTCTACATATTTTGGTGTGGCGAGTATAATACCGGAAAAATACTAACCCGTTTCATCAGAATACTTTTTATTGCCTTCGCAAATTTTTTTCTTTAATTCATGCATCCATTTCCATCAAGTCCAGGGCATCTAAGATGGAAAGTTTATCCCGTATGAAGGGGAAAAAAATGGTCATCGTCCTTTCCTCTTCTTCCCTGTTCCGACCACCATAACCCTTAGTCCCTTACCCCGCATAAAAAAAAATTGTCATTGCCTCTCCTCCTCTTCGATGTTCCCAGCCTCTTACTCCTTATTTCGCACCTCCTTCATCTGTTCGTCCTCTTCTCCGACTGTTTGGATCCAAATCCGTCAAGGTACGGATATTTCCGAACCAGAGGCGGCCCCGTGATGGGGTCGCTCATGCTCACCACGTCCACGTGTAACCGCTATGGGGTGCAGCATAGAGACATCAAAACTGATAGCATCATCTTTGATGCTGAGGGCAATGTCTGATTGGGCAATTGCAAACTGGCTGGTTCATTCAGCCCAAGGTAAAGTAAATTGGCATATAAATTAAGTTATATTACTTATTTGTAATTTCATAAATAAAAACCGATTTGTTTTCTCCCGTGCAAGTTCAATTTGGACAAAATTTGTTATGACTTAGCTGAGTTAGTGAGGTGTCTGAATTAAAATCATTTTTTGGTGAGGTTTGCAACATTGAATTAAAATCATTTTCTATTTGAAACATTGAATTTATATAGAGAGTCAAAATTTGATTGAGAGTAATGTTATGGGTTGTGGTACTTTTTTAGTTGTCAGTTTATGATTGTGAAATCTGTATTGTTCTCAAAAATACCATTAACTCTATTTCTAATTGTATTGATTTAGTTCGTCTTTCTCACTCTTGCTAGAACTGAGCTCAGTCTGTATCTTTATCACCTCATAATCGAAATTGAAATCGAGGTTCACAATCCATGGCAAGTTGCATAATACCAAGTTATTTGTATTGATTTCAGGGTTTGTACAGAGAGACACCTTCAATAGAAGTTATATACAGCATATGGTAATATAATCATTTTTGTTGATTTCAATTAGTTTCAATAAAAACTTATCCCTATCTTTGACAATCAAAGTGATGATGGAGAGCAACTTAACGGTGGGGATGAGGAATGGAAAAATAGATTTTTTTTTTTACAATTTTCTTATTTTCCTAATCAGTTTCATGCACAAATTACATCTAGATCAAGAGAGCTTAATAAAATACTAGAACGTATTAATGGTAAATCTGATCTTACCAGTTTGTATGTCAAGCAACACCGTATTTAATATAAATTCAAAATAAACATAGATTGTGCCTTTAATTAAATGTAGAGGCATTAAGTTTTGCAATTCCATAATTGTTGCTTTTTTTTGTATATATATAGGGAAAATTAGTTAGATACCTGATTTAATTATAGCGATATTAATGATTTGATTCAAAATTCTGAGATTTGCATTACAGGTTCTGAACGACCTAAGGGCATTAAATTTTATCAGTTTTCTTTCTTATTCCTCTTCTATTCTTTAATGGTGGTTTTTATGAGATAATTTATGGTTTCCTGAAACCGACAGTGGGATATATCTTCATGAGGAAGCTGATATATGCTTAACAATTTGTTTGACTTTCTAGCTCTCTCCTCAAATTGGTTTCACCAGCGTAAGAACCTCACCTATATTTTATTCTTTGTTTCAATCGATTTACCTGTTAATTCTGATTTTATTTTTCTTTTCTTTTTAAATTAGAGTGCTTGAAGGAGATGCTATGAGCTGAAGAAGGTCTGGCATGACAACAACAAGCACTGATTGTTAACTGAAAATATGTGTAGATATGTGAAATGAGCTTTCTAGGAGAGAGAAAGCTACAAATATTAAGCCAGGTCCTGATATTGATGTGTATATGAAGGTAAGAAGGTAAAATATTAGATTTCTTACAACAAATAACTGTATTAACTATTAAGTATTAGTTGCTCAATTTTCATAGAACTCTTTTTTTACTTAATCGGTTGTTCATGTAGTTTTTTCCTGTCATTTTTTGAACTTCGAGGCAGTATCTATAGGAGGTAAGAAACGAGCATCATTATTGACTATGTGCTCAAGGTACAAGTCACATAATATTGTCTTGATGTAATATTGTCATGATATACCTTTATTCTCCTTTTATCTTAAATTTTTTTTAATTTACAGATTTTGAGTTTAGGTGCCGATACAACTGTAGTTGATGAGATGCTAAAAGGTATTTAACTTTTCAATTTGAGCAAGTTTTTGGCTATATGCACACAACGTCTCTTGGTTTCCATTGTTGAGAACCATGTAAGATTTCTTCTTTAACCATTTTCTTTGAATTTCTTACTAATTTTAGTTTTATTGATTATTATAATATTTATGATAATTGTTCAATAGTATTTATAAAATGTAATTAAGCAACAACGGTTTGTAATTCTTTAAGCACACTGATTAATTGCTTTTGCTTTTTGTTAATTTTTCAGGCAATCATGAAAACTGTGGTACCAGTTTTAGAAAAAATGGATTAATCAATTTGATGGCAAACAACAAGTTGGCATTTTGCTTAACTTAATTAACATGCCAAAATAGTTTTTAGTTAATTATGTAATGAAGTCTCAATTAAAGGGTGATTTTTGTCTCAAATCAAAAGTGCCATTTGTTGGGTAATTAGCTATTATGAACGTCTAATATTAAATTTTTAAGACCAATTATACTGAAGTGTAGTTTGATGATTGATACTTTTGTGATTTTAATTGGTTGCAGATATACGAACTTGGATCACTTTCTCTTTACTTAATTCTTCTATTTTTCAGAATTTTGTGCTATGTGCAAAGCAGGATGAATTGGAATGACGACTATAGAGCGAATAAAAAGTAATTTATCTTAGGTACACAAATTCTGGCCTTTCTTACTGTCGCGGCTTTTTCGTCATTCCCTCGAAGAATGGAATTGGGTTTCCTCGAGAAATGGGAACATAGCCTTGGATTCACCCCCCTTAAGGTTCGATCTCCGTTCGAGTATCTCTTGGCGACAAGAGAACCAAAACGTGAGTCGCTTCTTAAAGAGGTTTGTTGATTTCGTGGGTCCTTTCTTTCCAGTAGGCGCAAGCCCCTACTGTTAATTACCCCGTGATCGCTCACGAGAACCTCTGATTAAGGGATCTGAAGAATTTTATGTAAAGGCTAGGGAATCGTTGGTTTTGTGTTTATTTCTTTTGGTTTAGACTGGACTCGATTGGTGTACCAGACTCAGTTGACGGGACCCAATTGAGGACATTTTTGATCTGCTGAAGAGTTTTCGTTCTTGAAATGGAGAGGTTTCGGTTTTGTCTTTGGGGTCCGTATTTCGACTTTTAATTTCTTAAGTTTCTCTTTGGGTTTTACCATTTTCACAATTTTTATTTTTAATTTTAGACTTTTGAAATATCTTTTTGTATTTTTAGTTATGTTTTTGTTTGAAAATACTTGATGTCAAATATATTTCTTTTAAAATCTCAATATCTATTTTTGAAAGCTTGCCAAGAAAGCTTTATTAAGTTTTAAAGTCATTTTGGAATTTTGCAAAATTTATTTAATATCATTTTTGAATTTTTATAAAATCTATTCAATATTGAAAATACTTCAAAAATAGAAAAGACCAATAATTTGACAGATTTTTATATCAAAATATAAGTGAATTTGGTTTATTTGGCTTTTTAGGATTTTATGAATATTTTATTTGAATTTTTCTGAGTTTCCTACTATTTTTAATGAATTTTTAAAGTTTCTGCATATTTGGCAATTCTTGATTGGTCCACGTCATCAGAGAAGGCTGAGTTGGCGTCTGGCGCGACTATGACGAGGCTGCTGACATGGCACACAGTGTTTTGTTTATTTTAAATCAATTCGTTTTGGTGCAGCGAGTCACTGTCGTGTCAGTGACCCGCCTCAAGAGTCATCATCGCAGGGGATTGTTTGTGGCATCGGACTTCATCTCTTTCAAATCCGATATGAAGGGAATTTTGCAGTTTGATCCCTATACATTTTCCGACAGTTTCGGCCACCATTTCCGTCGAAGTTAGGTTCGTTGGAATCGTGAAGGTGAGAAGGAGACTTTGGTGCAACTATTTGAAGTCGTGAAGGCTTGTTTCTCTGTGTAGCTCCTGAGAAAACTTGAGCCGCCATTAATGGCGTTCAAAGCTTCTTGCTCCATTTCCTTTGCCAGGGAGAGGTTTTCTGCATCCATTGAGGTGCCTTGAAGACATTTGTGCAGTCCATTTGACTTGGAGAGGCTTTGAAGTGGGTAATTTCGACTGAGGCATTTCAGCTTAGATTTGAACAGATTTGAGACCCTTGTTGTGGGACCCACAGAGCCATTCTCTTGTACCAGCAGCGTTGTGGATAGCTTCAGGAGGTCAAACTTGGCTTGTCTGTATCTTTGTTGCAGTTTGGAGCGCCATGGTTTGATTGGCGAGGCATTGAGGCAGAATGTATTAAATTGTATATTTTACTCAATTTTCAATTTACATGTAAGTGCACTTGCAGCAAATGAATTTGATTCAATGCTCAATTTAGATCCTTTTAACTTTATTTTATATGTTTAAATCAATGCAGGCAATAAGAACAGCTCAATTAACATACTTCTCAATGTACAGTTTTCATTTTTACTTATCTTTAGCACTTTTTTAGGGAATTCCTGTTTGAGTTACTCAGATGCAAGGAAAACGAGTTGCACAGTTCACAATGAGTCACAGAGAATGTACTTCACTAATTCAAAGCCTTTTTTTTTTATTTTTACAGAAAGAAACACACTCATGTAATATTTTGCCTTTTATCATATACTTGCATATTTATTCAAAATTTCTAAGAATTTGCATAAATGAACTTTAACATGTTTATGAATTTTCTATATGAGTCCTTTTACAGGAAAGTCCAATGTTTTGACAAAATGACAATTTATTTAAAGAATACCCATGCTACTTTAGTAAATTCGTATAAAATCATAGAAATTCACAAAAATAGAAAATCTTGTTCCTAGCAGTTCATGAGGTCCTACTCTTGCTGTCCATATGCCTTTTTATATTTTTGTGCTAATAAAACCTTGTATTTTCATTTATTCCATTTCTGGCCAGATTTTGTATGACACCTATTTTCTCACCAAAGCATGGCATAACTTAATTTAGTGTATACTCAATTAAATACATGACAAGCATGATCTGACATGCTCATCATATATTTAATCCAAGTAAACACTTCTCAACTAAGGACCCCAAAGCTGAGCTAAGGAGTAGCTTAGATGAGTTCATCCCAATTACATTCTTCATGCGCTGCGCGCAGTCAGATTGTAATTGGGGCAATTGATTACATCTCATATTTCACTGGATTGATCTCCTCATGCGCTGGGCGCAATTGAAGCTCAATCCAGATTTTTACTATCTCAATTTGCAAACAAACGATGCTACAAGAACTGAATTAAAACCCTCAAATAGATCAGAACAATTTCTTTTGATTCGGAGACAATTTACAAACAGTGGCTATTTGATTTCACCTTCTCTTTCTCTCTTTTCAAGTGTTTGATGAAATGCTCTCTTACAATTTCTCTCTGTCTAGCCTAATTTCAATAATCTAACCCTATGCCAAGCTTACGGCTGCTCTTCTCTTTTTTTTTCCTCCTTCTGATTTGGGGGTTTAAATAGGCAAGGGGCCTAGGGTTTCGCTTTGGAGCCATGAGCATCGTCACCTTCGGATTTTGATCCAGTGGCTCCAAATGGGCTGCGCTAGGACATGGGTTTTGCAAAACAGTGGGCAAGGGTTGGTGGTTTTGCGCCTGTGGCCGAAAGGATAGCCACGTCGACGATTCTCTCGAGTTTACCCGGCGTTCACGGTGAAAATCGTGACTTTCACCTCTTTTCCTTTTACTGGGGGGAGAAGGAGGCTCTTACCAGTGGGCCCTGCTTGTCAGGTTTAATAAGAGAGAAAAGATGGGTGCGTTGAGTCTACGGTGAGCCACATACATTCGTCTGAATTTTGTTCACGGTGTACATGAAACAGGTGCATTCAACATGAAAAATGGAATGGTGAATTTCAAATGGCCAGCGCCCTGCTCCTTTCCCCTTGGATCCGCTCCAATGGATGCACGCGACATGGAGTTCTGATTTTTCTGGGATTTCCATTTGATTTTCCCAATTTCCTTTTTATTTCTATAAGGCCAAACCAAAATAAATTAATTTGGGGTCTTCCCTTGAGTAGTTTTCCATGAAATTTTATGGGTAGGCTTAGAAAAATATAAGGAATTTAATGGTTCAACTGGTTTTGGTAAATTCCTCATAGATTTATTTTGGTAATTTTATGAAGTTTTTGGGTTTGATAGGAAAATTTCGCATTTGTGTGGGCATTTCTGGGATTTAAAAATTATGATAAATCATCATAATTCTTCAGGGATTTTTGGGTAAATTTTGAGGATTTTTGGAGTTTGTTTGGTATTTCTGGTAACTTGGTTTTGAGTTTTGGCTGTTTGACTTCTGGCTTTCGCAATTTGGTTTTGACTTGAAGTTGTATTTTGTACTTTGGTTTTCAGGGCTTAATTTTTAGGGTCAACAAATGCCCCCCACCAAAGTATGTTGTGAGGACCTTAGACAGAACGACGTGCTTTGGTGGCCCTTCTTGACCCCTTGCTCTTTGTCATGGTTTGACTTCACTTTGTAGTTCCTTAGGTTATCTCTTATCCCTTTGATTTGTATCTGATTTTGGTTGACCTTTTGTCTCTTATCCCAGTTTGGTTATTGTTGATCCTTGTCTTGTTTGACTGCCCCAGTGTAAGCACTTATTTCAGCGGTGACGTTCTCCACTGTCTTATTTAAAGTTCAAGACAAAACTTTTGTTCATCCTTTCATTCGGTGAGATGAACAGGCACCTAGTACCTTGTTTAAAGTACAAAGTACAAAACTTTTGGGTAATTTCACTTTTCCATGTATTCAGAAACCACACAGGCTTCCTCAACACGGCTATCCTTTTCTTGGTTGGTGTGATAGGTCACCGCCTTGTGTCTTAATTTATAGTTCAAGACACGGAACTTTTGTTCATCCTTTTGTTTGGTGAGATGAACAGGCACCTAGTACTTTGTTTAAAGTACAAAGTACAAAACTTTTGGGTAATTTCACTTTTCCATGTATTCAGAAACCACACAGGCTTCCTCAACACGGCTATCCTTTTCTTGGTTGGTGTGATAGGTCACCGCCTTGTGTCTTAATTTATAGTTCAAGACACGGAACTTTTGTTCATCCTTTTGTTTGGTGAGATGAACAGGCACCTAGTACTTTGTTTAAAGTACAAAGTACAAAACTTTTGGGTAATTTCACTTTTCCGTGTATTCAAAAACCACACAGGCTTCCTCAACACGGCTATCCTTTTCTTGGTTGGTGGATTTTTGTGGATTTGGGAATATTTAGGTGGAAGGAATGACTTATGGGACCATAAAGGCAAGTCACCCTTTATTTTGCTCACCCTCTCATTTCTCACCCTCTCTTTTCAGGTATGGGCACTCAATGTAATGGCACTCAATATCGGCATTGGCGATGTTGATATTTTTTCATTAAATGTAGGCCTTTGTAAAGGAAATGTCTATGAATGTCCAAAAGGACAAAGACATTCCTTTGTACTTAGGCCCGGCGGGACGAATTTGGTTTTATTTATTTGGGTTTTATTGTGCTTGGTTTCTTTTTGGATTTTGATTAAGTAGGGTTTAGTTCATTTTATTTGGACTTTTAAGGTTAGGGAATTTTATTGGACTTTTATTTATTTATTTTTTCCATATTTATTTAGGGCATTTGCAAAGGAATGTCCCATAATGTTCAAAAGAACGGAACACCCTTTCAAGCATTAGCCCGATGAGACATGAGACATAAGACTTGTTCCTTGGGTTCCTTGGGTTTTGGTTGTCATGGCTTTTTATTAGAGTTGTGGATTTTATTGGTTATTTTGGAGTTTTAGATAAGGGTTTCATTAAGTTTTAGGAATTTTGGATTTTGGAATTCAAAAAGGTGCGTGATGGAGCACGGCTTGTCGCGTTGATCGCGGAGTTGCGTGATGGAGCACGGCTTTGTCGCGTTGGTATCGCGGAGTTGCGTGATGGAGCACGTCTTGTCGCGTTGATCGCGGAGTTGCGTGATGGAGCACGGCTTTGTCGCGTTGGTATCGCGGAGTTGCGTGATGGAGCACGTCTTGTCGCGTTGATCGCGGAGATGCGTGATGGAGCACGTCTTGTCGCGTTGATCGCGGAGTTGCGTGATGGAGCACGGCTTTGTCGCGTTGATCGCGGAGTTGCGTGATGGAGCACGTCTTTGTCGCGTTGATCGCGGAGTTGCGTGATGGAGCACGTCTTTGTCGCGTTGATCGCGGAGTTGCGTGATGGAGCACGGCTTGTCTTTGTTTTTCACTTTCAAATTTGGGATTTTGGTGCACACTTTCCAAAGTGCGCGGTTTTGAGAACTTTGGATTTTGTCCTTCACTTTCAAGCTGGAGTTTCCTTCACTTTCAAGCTGGATGTTTCCTTCACTTTCAAGCTGGATGTTTCCTTCACTTTCAAGCTGGATGTTTCCTTCACTTTCAAGCTGGATGTTTCCTTCACTTTCAAGCTGGAGTTTTGATGCATACTTTCAAAAATGCACGGTTTTAGTAATTTCAGATTTTTGTCTTTCACTTTCTTCTTCATTTCATTTTCACTTTCTTCTTCATTTCGTTTTTTTCCTTTTTTTTTTCATCTTCTTTTCCTTTCCCCGTCTTTTTATTTCTTTGCAAATTTCCAATTTAGTTTCCCGACTTCGGTTCCGGGATTTTATTCCTTCTTCTTTTTCCATTTTTATTTCTGATTTTCTTTCTCCTTTTTTTTCCCTTTTTTTGTATTTTTTCCTTCTTTTCTATCCTTATGTTTTCTTTCTATCTTCTTTTCCTTCTTCTTCTTTCTTTTTTTTTTAAAAAAAAACTTCCAATTTGGCCTCTCGATTTCGATTTCGAGACTTAATTTCTTTCTTTTTCTTTCTCCATTTTTATTCCATTTTCTTCCTCGTTTTTTTTTTCTTCATTTTCCTTTTCTTCATTTTCCTTTTCTTCTTCTTTTTTCTTTCTTCTTTCTTCTTTTTTTTTCCGTTTTCTTTCTAACTTTCTTCCTTTTCTTTTCTTTCTAACCTTTGTTTTTCTTTCTTTTCTCCTTTTGGTTTTCCGATTTCGATTTTGAAACTTTCTTTCTTTCTTCATCTTCCTTCTTTATTTCACTTTCTTCCTTCTTTTTCTTTTCCTTCCTTCTTCTTTCTTCTTTCTTCTTTTTTTTTACTTCTTAATTTCCCGATTTCGGTCTCGGGACTTTCTTCCTTTCTTCATCCTTTTTTTTATTTCACTTTCTTCCTCCTTTGTTTTCTCCTTCCATTTTTTTTTTACTTAGTTTTCCGATTTCGGTTTCGAGACTTTTACTCCTTTATTCTATCCTTCTCCATTTTTATTTCTCTTTATTTCTCCTTTTTTTACTTTTCCTTCCTTCTTCTTTCTTCTTCATTTTATTTCCTCTCCACTTTATTTCTTTCCTTTTATTCATCATTTTTTATCCGTCTTTTGAAGATATGGCCTTTGCCCCAATAACTGCCCCAGTGAATGCGGCGACCAATTATTTGAGAGGATGTCATCACTCATCATTTTTTGTTTTCACCACGCTTTAGGCCATGTGGTGGTTGTTCCCAAAGAACTGCCCCAGTGTGCAGCGACAATTCGATTGAGATCATTTTTCCTGCAAAGAATAAAACTCCACAGAAAATTATTAGTACTTAAAAAAAATTTTTTTTGATGATTTTCCCTAGCTTTTACATTATATCCTTTAAATCACAAAGATGAGAGGAGAAAGAGGTCCCACCGGGCGTGCCAGAGAATCTGTGTGGCACGAGGTGGGCTGTTGATATTTGCAATTTTTTTAAGACTTCCCATAGCCTTTACATTATATTTTTTAAACCCCAGAGATGAGAGGAGAAAGATGTCCCACCGGGCGTGCCAGAGAATCTGTCGCGGCTTTTTCGTCATTCCCTCGAAGAATGGAATTGGGTTTCCTCGAGAAATGGGAACATAGCCTTGGATTCACCCCCCTTAAGGTTCGATCTCCGTTCGAGTATCTCTTGGCGACAAGAGAACCAAAACGTGAGTCGCTTCTTAAAGAGGTTTGTTGATTTCGTGGGTCCTTTCTTTCCAGTAGGCGCAAGCCCCTACTGTTAATTACCCCGTGATCGCTCACGAGAACCTCTGATTAAGGGATCTGAAGAATTTTATGTAAAGGCTAGGGAATCGTTGGTTTTGTGTTTATTTCTTTTGGTTTAGACTGGACTCGATTGGTGTACCAGACTCAGTTGACGGGACCCAATTGAGGACATTTTTGATCTGCTGAAGAGTTTTCGTTCTTGAAATGGAGAGGTTTCGGTTTTGTCTTTGGGGTCCGTATTTCGACTTTTAATTTCTTAAGTTTCTCTTTGGGTTTTACCATTTTCACAATTTTTATTTTTAATTTTAGACTTTTGAAATATCTTTTTGTATTTTTAGTTATGTTTTTGTTTGAAAATACTTGATGTCAAATATATTTCTTTTAAAATCTCAATATCTATTTTTGAAAGCTTGCCAAGAAAGCTTTATTAAGTTTTAAAGTCATTTTGGAATTTTGCAAAATTTATTTAATATCATTTTTGAATTTTTATAAAATCTATTCAATATTGAAAATACTTCAAAAATAGAAAAGACCAATAATTTGACAGATTT
Organism: Rhynchospora pubera; assembly: GCA_028095005.1. Classification (NCBI taxonomy): domain Eukaryota; kingdom Viridiplantae; phylum Streptophyta; class Magnoliopsida; order Poales; family Cyperaceae; genus Rhynchospora; species Rhynchospora pubera. The sequence continues at coordinate 74,258,206 of CM051462.1, forward strand.
TTATATCAAAATATAAGTGAATTTGGTTTATTTGGCTTTTTAGGATTTTATGAATATTTTATTTGAATTTTTCTGAGTTTCCTACTATTTTTAATGAATTTTTAAAGTTTCTGCATATTTGGCAATTCTTGATTGGTCCACGTCATCAGAGAAGGCTGAGTTGGCGTCTGGCGCGACTATGACGAGGCTGCTGACATGGCACACAGTGTTTTGTTTATTTTAAATCAATTCGTTTTGGTGCAGCGAGTCACTGTCGTGTCAGTGACCCGCCTCAAGAGTCATCATCGCAGGGGATTGTTTGTGGCATCGGACTTCATCTCTTTCAAATCCGATATGAAGGGAATTTTGCAGTTTGATCCCTATACATTTTCCGACAGTTTCGGCCACCATTTCCGTCGAAGTTAGGTTCGTTGGAATCGTGAAGGTGAGAAGGAGACTTTGGTGCAACTATTTGAAGTCGTGAAGGCTTGTTTCTCTGTGTAGCTCCTGAGAAAACTTGAGCCGCCATTAATGGCGTTCAAAGCTTCTTGCTCCATTTCCTTTGCCAGGGAGAGGTTTTCTGCATCCATTGAGGTGCCTTGAAGACATTTGTGCAGTCCATTTGACTTGGAGAGGCTTTGAAGTGGGTAATTTCGACTGAGGCATTTCAGCTTAGATTTGAACAGATTTGAGACCCTTGTTGTGGGACCCACAGAGCCATTCTCTTGTACCAGCAGCGTTGTGGATAGCTTCAGGAGGTCAAACTTGGCTTGTCTGTATCTTTGTTGCAGTTTGGAGCGCCATGGTTTGATTGGCGAGGCATTGAGGCAGAATGTATTAAATTGTATATTTTACTCAATTTTCAATTTACATGTAAGTGCACTTGCAGCAAATGAATTTGATTCAATGCTCAATTTAGATCCTTTTAACTTTATTTTATATGTTTAAATCAATGCAGGCAATAAGAACAGCTCAATTAACATACTTCTCAATGTACAGTTTTCATTTTTACTTATCTTTAGCACTTTTTTAGGGAATTCCTGTTTGAGTTACTCAGATGCAAGGAAAACGAGTTGCACAGTTCACAATGAGTCACAGAGAATGTACTTCACTAATTCAAAGCCTTTTTTTTTTATTTTTACAGAAAGAAACACACTCATGTAATATTTTGCCTTTTATCATATACTTGCATATTTATTCAAAATTTCTAAGAATTTGCATAAATGAACTTTAACATGTTTATGAATTTTCTATATGAGTCCTTTTACAGGAAAGTCCAATGTTTTGACAAAATGACAATTTATTTAAAGAATACCCATGCTACTTTAGTAAATTCGTATAAAATCATAGAAATTCACAAAAATAGAAAATCTTGTTCCTAGCAGTTCATGAGGTCCTACTCTTGCTGTCCATATGCCTTTTTATATTTTTGTGCTAATAAAACCTTGTATTTTCATTTATTCCATTTCTGGCCAGATTTTGTATGACACCTATTTTCTCACCAAAGCATGGCATAACTTAATTTAGTGTATACTCAATTAAATACATGACAAGCATGATCTGACATGCTCATCATATATTTAATCCAAGTAAACACTTCTCAACTAAGGACCCCAAAGCTGAGCTAAGGAGTAGCTTAGATGAGTTCATCCCAATTACATTCTTCATGCGCTGCGCGCAGTCAGATTGTAATTGGGGCAATTGATTACATCTCATATTTCACTGGATTGATCTCCTCATGCGCTGGGCGCAATTGAAGCTCAATCCAGATTTTTACTATCTCAATTTGCAAACAAACGATGCTACAAGAACTGAATTAAAACCCTCAAATAGATCAGAACAATTTCTTTTGATTCGGAGACAATTTACAAACAGTGGCTATTTGATTTCACCTTCTCTTTCTCTCTTTTCAAGTGTTTGATGAAATGCTCTCTTACAATTTCTCTCTGTCTAGCCTAATTTCAATAATCTAACCCTATGCCAAGCTTACGGCTGCTCTTCTCTTTTTTTTTCCTCCTTCTGATTTGGGGGTTTAAATAGGCAAGGGGCCTAGGGTTTCGCTTTGGAGCCATGAGCATCGTCACCTTCGGATTTTGATCCAGTGGCTCCAAATGGGCTGCGCTAGGGCATGGGTTTTGCAAAACAGTGGGCAAGGGTTGGTGGTTTTGCGCCTGTGGCCGAAAGGATAGCCACGTCGACGATTCTCTCGAGTTTACCCGGCGTTCACGGTGAAAATCGTGACTTTCACCTCTTTTCCTTTTACTGGGGGGAGAAGGAGGCTCTTACCAGTGGGCCCTGCTTGTCAGGTTTAATAAGAGAGAAAAGATGGGTGCGTTGAGTCTACGGTGAGCCACATACATTCGTCTGAATTTTGTTCACGGTGTACATGAAACAGGTGCATTCAACATGAAAAATGGAATGGTGAATTTCAAATGGCCAGCGCCCTGCTCCTTTCCCCTTGGATCCGCTCCAATGGATGCACGCGACATGGAGTTCTGATTTTTCTGGGATTTCCATTTGATTTTCCCAATTTCCTTTTTATTTCTATAAGGCCAAACCAAAATAAATTAATTTGGGGTCTTCCCTTGAGTAGTTTTCCATGAAATTTTATGGGTAGGCTTAGAAAAATATAAGGAATTTAATGGTTCAACTGGTTTTGGTAAATTCCTCATAGATTTATTTTGGTAATTTTATGAAGTTTTTGGGTTTGTTTGCAAAATTTGGCATTTGTGTGGGCATTTCTGGGATTTAAAAATTATGATAAATCATCATAATTCTTCAGGGATTTTTGGGTAAATTTTGAGGATTTTTGGAGTTTGTTTGGTATTTCTGGTAACTTGGTTTTGAGTTTTGGCTGTTTGACTTCTGGCTTTCGCAATTTGGTTTTGACTTGAAGTTGTATTTTGTACTTTGGTTTTCAGGGCTTAATTTTTAGGGTCAACACTTACATTGTAGCAATTTATCTAGATCAAGTACAACAAAATTCATGTTTGTCTTATCTTCTTCTATTTAATTACAATTTTTTCTTAATAATTTTGAGGCCTTTATCTGTCCTTAATAAATTAAAAAGCAAGAAGGCCACAATAATGAACTTCTATTTTTGAGGGTTGTACTTCTGACTAAGTTTTGAGTAAGTGAAACCATATTGAGTTCTCAATAGATTGTTATTTTTATCAATATCACAACATTTTAGAATCAATGGTTAATTGAATTAGCTGCAATTCTGATATTTTTCTCAATATGTTTTATGAGCAATTTTGCAAGGTTGTTCCACCAACTCATTTATGTTCTACATACTAAATTTAATTGCACAAGTTATAGCGATGATGGAAGCACTTCCTCAAATGGTGGTGAGGTATGTCAGGAGTGAAGCCCTTGCTGATGCACATGGTTGGCCAACAATGCAAGGAGATAAGGTATGGCATGGCATGGATTTTTACAAGAAGGATTGTCTGCGGTTTTTGGATTATGGTAAAAAACCTTTTGAAGTAACATGTAATGTAAATAAATTCCTTTTATTAGCGCTAGACTACGGGTGCATATTTTATAAAAAGAAAGTAACAGGTTCTGCAACAAGATACTTTTCTTCGGTATAGTTGGGTTGAAAAGGGTTTTAAGTGTAAAAAAACATGGATGGATTGACTTTGGATTATTTAAGGTTTAGAGTATGTCTGACTTGAGATATGTACTATATCATGGAACAAATGTATGCATGTTAAATATAATTGATCATTAAACAATTATGATTTAAATGGACTTGATGTATATTTATTGATGTAACTCAATTAACTTTAACATAATAAACTTAAAAATTATTTCGAACTAAACATCGAATACTTACCGATTAAAATTAAATATATACAACACATAATTATTTTCATCATAAATAAAACAATTCTGAACTTTAACCATTGCAAATTTTGAATGGATAATGTAATTTTAGTTTATTAGAAAGTCAAATATCGAGAGAAGCTCGATTACACCACCTAATTATAAATAAAAACCAGTGGGAGTCGTTGCTTAGTTTGGTAAATATTGGACGACACGGTAGATTTGAGGAATATAAAATAAAAGTGATTATGATTCCTGCATCGTTAAATCCTATGAATATATGTGAAACGGGTTTTATTGAGCATAGAAATGACCCGTTTCAGGAGTAAAGATTTATTTTGGCCCTCACTAGATTATTTCCAATTTATGCGTTCCATTTCTAATTTCTTATATTCTGTTATTCATGGCGTCTCTGTATTTTGGTTCTACACGCAAACACTCCCTCTTCCAATTTCTATGGTAGAGCTACATCGCCTATGGCCCTCTCCTCTGTTAGAACTACTTCCGCTATATGTTGCCAAGCTTGCCAACCTCCTCCCTCCGATAGTCCTTCTCATCTCCGACTGATCGGAGCTGCCAAGAAACCCTAGATCTGTTCCTTTCTTCATCGTCTCCTAATTGACAGTGAAATCCATGTGAAGATGCACAATCCGAAGTTATCATTGACTTATCGGAACTACTCTACTATTGTAACAGGCAAATTTGGCATGACAAAAGGGGAAGTCGGTACCATTCTCAGTTAACATTGACTTAGAAGCTTACATCGCCTGCATTGTTAGAGCGCATCTGTCCTAATTTCTAGATAATTCCAAGAAGCTTACTTTGTGCGCTTCTCGCGTTTTTCGTTCTTTCGACACGAAGCTCTTTTTCGATCTAAGAGATACAATGACTAATATCCTTTTTCTATCCATCTTTTCTCTCTTTTATTCTTGATTAGTTGATCATGGTTAGAATTTGATCTAATTAATTCATCAGAAATTCAGAATAGATACGATCGTTCCTCTCTGTCATATGATTTTTTTTAAAAAAAAACTTTGTAGGTTAAATATTTATAATTTATAATTCATTTGAAGTGTTATTGATGAATAAGTGAAATAAAGATGGCAAAATTGTCTGTATACCCCTCTAATCTTCTTCATCCGTCTATATACCCCCCAAATCTCTGAATTAGCTGACATACCCCTTTAATCACGTGATTAACTTCTATATCGTTTTTTACTAAATTTTTAATTCTTTAAAAATATGAATAATTGTTTTTGGACCAAAATGCCCATTCCCACCAATCTGACCTTACCATATAATCTTTCATATTCCCGCCTATACCAAATAGAAATTTCGTTTCTTCCCAAATCAATATATTCCTTAATAACTGTTGATACCAAATCGGTTGGAAATATTCTTTCTCTATACCAAATTACTAGTATCGTCACCAAATTAAATCCATCTATTTGTTGTCTTTCTTTCTTCACATCTCTCCCACCGTCAATAATCATGGAGAGAAGAATCAAATAATGAGTACTTTTCATCATTTATTATTCACTGTTCTAATTCTCAAAATGAAATTTCATTGACTACCGAAGAAGTCTTGCCTTATCAGAAATTGAAGGCAAGAAGAAAGGCAAAAGAGAAAAATCAAGATGATTTAAGGTAAAAAGTTTGTTAATAAGATTATATTGACATGAAAGAGATTATATGTTAAAGAATTTTTGACAATTGCATTATGGATTTCGGTGAACATAGACCATGTGTTGGCGGATGAAGCTCCAAATAATAATGCAAAAAGTCAGCTTGATCTGACATTGGTCTTTTTAATCCCCATATTGGATGAAGCTTCAAATGACAATGCAAAAAGTCAATCACTAGAATAGTGATCATATACTGTTTCGTCAGTTTATTTATTATCAGAAAAAAATTATTTATTATTATTAGTATCTTTTTATTATATTATTTTATTATTTTATAAAGAAATTTCCGAAATTATTTTATATAGGAATTCAGACTAAAAAAATTTTAATAGAAAGAATTATTATTATTTTTTTTTAATAAGAAGAAAGTTCGAACGCGTTTTATAAAAGCGTACAGTCTCTCTCCTTCCTACGCGTTTATAAAACGCGCTCGAAGGCTTCGAACGCGTTTTATAAACGGGTAAGAAGGAGAGCGCTTCAGTTACGCCTCAAAAGGCTGGTCAGACCTTCGTACCCGTTTATAAAACGCGTTCGGAGCCTTCGAGCGCGTTTTATAAACGTGTTATTAGTTTTTCATATTTTTCATTCAAGCCGCAACATTTAACTTATTAAAAATAATATTTTGCAACAAGGTCCCTGCATGTTTCATATTTACAAAATTCTCAAAATTTTATTTCCAATTAAAGATGTATTAAATAGATATAAGAAATATATCACACATATTTTATATGCATTTAATTGCACATATTTTTTTGAACATGTGTATTTTTACTATTTAATTCTACAAACTTATCTTTTGCATTGTAGTCTCTCTTTTTTTTATGTTAGCCATATATAATCAAATAATATATAATATGAAAATAACTAAAATATTAAATTTTTAAAAAATTTTGAACATTAAAACTTTAAACATGCATAACTTTTGATAGGAAGGTCCGTTTGGGGCGATCAAGCACAATCCAGAAAGCTAGCGACGAGATCTACACATGTTATCGGGATGGAACCCCGTAACGACCATTTTCGGAGCCAAAAAACGCTCTCTAGACCTCCAAAATCCACTTTGAAAGTTTTCAAACCTAAAAACCACTCTAAACTACTAAAAAAGTTTTTAAAATCATAAATTAATCATTAAAAAGAGAAATGCAGTAAATCAAGTGACTTTCTTAATAGTGATGGAAACAAAATGATATTAATGTCAAAATTAATATTCTAATGTCATTTTTAAATAAAATTAATATGAAATTAAATGTGATATTTTAAAAATTATAAATTTAATCTTAAAAATAAATTTAATCTAAATTTTCACATTAATTTTCCTATTAATTTTGAAAAAAATGGTAATAACTCCATTTCGAAAAATTTACGCCTTCCTACCCGTTTATAAAACGCGCTCGAAGGCTCCGAACGCGTTTTATAAACGGGTACGAAGGTCTGACCAGCCTTTTGAGGCGTAACTGAAGCGCTCTCCTTCTTACCCGTTTATAAAACGCGTTCGAAGCCTTCGAGCGCGTTTTATAAACGCGTAGGAAGGAGAGAGACTGTACGCTTTTATAAAACGCGTTCGAACTTTTTTCTTATTAAAAAAAATAATAATAATTCTTTCGATTAAAATTTTTTGAGTCTAAATTCCTATATAAAATAATTTCGGTAGAAATTTTGTTTCGTCAGTTTATATTACCAGAATAGTGATCATATTCTTTTTATTATTTTATTTATTTTATTTATAAACTGTTTCGTCAGTTTATATAATGATAAGGTACAAAAGTTTTTTTATGATATATTATAGATATTTCTTACCAATTTGGTAAATAGTATCAATAGTGCTTCGGAAAGATACAATATTTGTTTAATAGGCGTCAAAATTGAAGGTTTCCAGGGCGGGAAGAAGAGGCTAGATGCGAATGGGCATTTTGGTCCAAAGACAATTATTCATATTTTCAAGAATTAAAAATTCAGTAGAAAAACGAAAAAAGATATATAGAAGTTAATCACATGATTAGAGGGGTATGTCAACTAATTCAGAGATTTGGAGGGTATATAGACGGATGAAGAAGATTAGAGGGGTATACAGACAATTTTGCCAATAAAGATTATGTCTTTAATCGGTTATTTCCTCTAACATAGGTTATAATACCTGATTTGGTTCAGTTTAGAAGAGAAATTTTGGATTTGATGATTTTTTCCTTCTATATTCTTGCAATTTTGCCACAAGTTTGAAGAATTTTTGTCTCTAGGAAGTGTTTTATTGTGCTTTTCCTTGATTCAATTTGATTCACGTGGAAATCAGAGGAAGCGAGACCATGAAAATGTTTATATAATGACGAATTCCAAATAGAGAGTGAAGAATATTTGGCTGATGATGAATTCCAAATTGAATTTATATGATACGGTCATGATAATATAGTATTTTGTATTTAATTTCTATAGGTGTTATCGGTAGGAATCAAATTTGTCCTATTTCAGCTCTCTTCCATGATTTATTGAAAAAGCAAATGAAATTTGAAAAATAAAGGAAATCACCTATTTAGAATTTAGAAATCTACAAATGCCATGAATCAGAAGAAGAAATTGCATGTAACAACAATTTGCCTATCAGCACAATCAAAGCATATGAGCAGTAAGTATCCTAAAACAGTGGTCTGAAAATAATTTGATACAAGGATTTAAATTATAGCCAGTACCATGCCAGATAAATTATAGCAAGCAAACCCTTCGGGTTAATTAAACTCTATACAATTCACACCTCAAATTGATCCTCTATCATGCAAATATTAATCCAATGTTGTTTCAATTAGCCCGTCGTTGTGTAAGAAGGAATAGAGTAGAGGTAAAAATAAAAGAGAAGATTCAGAATCAAATTCGTACTTTCTCATATTTGACAACAGGATTGCGTAGTGCTAGCATAGCTGTCGCTGCTCTTGCTAAGTACGAGTGTATAAGGAGACGCAACTAAGTAAGTTTGAGCAATTAATGGAAAGGACTGCCATAGTAATCTTTTTCCACCGCGAACACAGACAGAGAATAAGGTTGATACTGATTGCTCGGTTGTGTAGCTGAGTAGGACAGCATAGGATATAGATGGAATAATATCCTCTGCGCGATGGGCAGAGTGCCTATCGGCACCACAACAGTTGGATCAACCCGTGATTAATATCAGATGGGTGGTGCTTTGGACACGCTAAATTCCTCTGTGAGCATTCTAGTGCATTTTTTTTGACAAGTATGCCCCTGCAAAATAAAGAAAGATGCGCCAGTTATGTTATGCCATTTCACCCCTATAATTATATCACAAATTGTTTCCTTAATTAGTTGAATTATTTCTTAAACAACAATAATAGAAATAATTAGCTATTAGTGCATCAGCGAATCATTGATGGCCGAAAAAAAATTGGTTTCGACACACCTCCATTTCCGCATTTTTTGTTCTTTTTTGTCATTTTAAATCAAATCAGACGGCCCAGATTTATTCAAGAAGTAAAAAATAAATCAAAGGGAAACATATTGATTGTTCATCCAAAAATTTATCCAAGAACACCAAAAAATGGTAATTTTTTTATCCTCGATACTAACTGATGTATTAATATGTTTTAACAAAAGTGTCTTTGCTTAAAAATTATTATCCTAAATTTTTCATATTTTCTGATTTTTAAGACATTAAAAATGGGGAGGTACTTTGGGCAACCGTATTTTTTCTTGGAGCAACATATCTTTTTTCTAAATGTCTAAATTGCCCTTGATTAGTATCAATTAAGATCTATTATCTAATTTTTCTTTCACAATACTTTTAATTTATTTCCTTAGCTGCATTTTTCTCCTTTAGGTCGCTATTTTAAAAAAAATTGCGTTTGTAGAATACTTGTGCAAATAATCCAAATCTAAATAATCTGGTCATAAAGAATATCTTTTTGAAATGCACTTTTTTGAACCCTAAAACTGCAATGACAGGTATAAGCAAATTAAAAAAAAAATGAATCATATTATTGTATTATTATAATTTTAATTTTTTTGGTATACTCAAAACATAGAAACAAAATCATATCCAGTAAATGACAAATAATTTTTGCATACGCACATTCACAAAACATTTATCTAAAAATAATAAACAGCTTATTTTAAAAATGAAGAGTCAAATTTTGGCCTATAAAAAATGATTGAAGTTATGATTTAGATACAAGCAAAAGGAATAAACAAAGCAAATCAAACTAAAATTGTCATGCACATTGCCATTAATACAATGTTTATATTTGACCAACAACTATTATGATATTTAAGGAAGAAAAATGGAAAAGGGATGTAATTAGGAAAAGATTTCAGAATTCAGAAGCAATAGATCATGATTGATACTAAGGATAATTTAGACATTTAGAAAATTAATATGTTGCTCGAAGCAAAAATTCGATTGTCCGAAGTACCTCCCTTAAAAATGATTTTTTTAAAAAAATTCCTATCCAATTCATCTGATATTTTCTGATTTGTCCGATTCAACTCATTGATCCAACAGTCCAAGTTCAATTCCAATTTTCAGAACCATGGTGATATGCTCACATTATGATGCACTACATATTTTTTTAGACCCTTCAAAAAGGTTTCCTTTAAATTATAAATGAATGATATTTCAAAATTATTTATTAATACTGAAAAATGCCTAGTAATATAATATTTATTTTTGAAATAAAGTATAATTCTTGTAGAAAGAACTAATTCAGACTGTTAACGAATATTTATCATTTTTTCATTAGACATGAAAGATAAGTCTCACGAGTTGGAAAAAAAATACATTTTATTTCAAATTATTGAACTATGCAAATTATCAAGAAATTATAAAAATAAAATAAAAGTAAAGTCTCTTCAAGTGGCAGCTTAGAATGATGACCATTGAGATTGCATTTAAAAAACTTTCAGAGTGCAAATCAATTTCAAAATAATTATCGGTTAAGAATGGTCCTTCAAAGTAAACAGTTAAAACAATAACCTAAAAACTTGTGTTATTGTTTTAAGAGGTAATTCAAATAAGAAAATATTACATGATAATTCGAAACGGTAAAATCTATTGCAGCTTCTTTCCTTGATTTTACAAGAAATAACGGAATGTCCGACAAAAAATAACGGAATGTCCGAGAGTATTTTTTCGTGTCTAGAGCACCTCCCATATCAGATCGGTACGGTCAGTAAATCTTAAGTGACAAGATTAAATCGGAAGGCCGTAATGAGATTGGCAGAGTGCTTCGATGGGCAGCTAGGATAAATAAGATAGACGGAAGTTGTCTGTGGCACTCTTTTTGCAAAATACTGTAATTTTTAAAGTGAAAAGAACAAGATAATTTTAATTTTAGAAATTTGATGTATAAATAATTGAGAATCTTTGGTCTCGAACGAAAATAGTGTTTTGTAAAAAAAAAAAAGAAATTCCTGAGCAATTCCCGAACAGAGTGGGAGCAGACCCAATTCGCGACTCGCCAGCAAACCTGAGACCACCATATTCTCTATTCTGAGTATTCTCTCTATTGGCGTTGCGTCCAAAGTTAGACGTCGGCATTAACAGAATGGTTTATATATTTTGTTGGATTAATTGGTTTTATATCACTGTAAAAATTAGCTAATTAGGGATATGCTATTATTAGATTACAAATTAAATTTATGCCATTATCAAATTATGTAAATTAGAAATATATCATTATCTCATTCCAAAAAAAATTTAATTCTAAAAATACAGTCATGAATCATGAATGCTCTCAATAATTTTCAAAAATCACAAATTGTCCTTGTTAATAAACCTAGTCATAAAAAGCACATAGGGATTAGGGATTAAAACAAACACAAAAATATCGTAAATTAGGACCGCACAAGGTACTGAGTCACAAAAGTCGAATTGTTTGGTCACAAATTCCATCTTCGATTTTCCTACTTTTACTTCTACGATTGTGTGGATAGAGACGACCCGGTAAGAAGCAGTAGATGACCCAAAACATACCAGTTCGAGGGGCGGACCAGGGAATGTTGGGTACAATGTGTAAGTACTTTTGTGGTTGAAACATTAAATGGTGATAGATGGTATAACGCTTTATAGTAAAAAATGGAGAAAATATAGTTTCCAATTACTTTAGCACCATAATGTACCTTATGCATCATGACGCGGCCTAGATAATTGGGCAACTAATGTTTTATCATACAAATTTTCTAATATGTACCAAACAAGTGTATTCAATCAGTAATGACGTTCGAGTCTTAAAGTACAGTGTAATTTGAGAATATTTTTAATTTCAAAGTATTGTAGTGGCATAAAATTAATTTGTCATTTAGTGATGGTATTTTTTTAATTTCAAAGTTTTTGGTAGTGGCATAAAACTAATTTGTCATTTAATGATAATATTTTTCTAATTTTAAATTTTTATAGTGGCATATTTAAAAGGGTAAAATTGGTAAATCAATTTTTCGGAGGCAAAAAACTATTTTTTTTACTTTTTCACAGTAGCATAAAACTAATTTGTCATTTAGTGATGGCATTTTATTAATTTCAAATTTTCGCAGTGGCATAAATCTAATTAACCCTATTTTATTTTATTTTATTTTATTTTATTAGAACTAGTTTTTTATAACTTCGTTGAGTTTATACAATGAAAATTTCAATTAGATGAAATCAAATTTAATTATTCTAATTAGCGAATTCCAAATTCAATTTTCACGGAAAAAAAATCTTATTCCAATCAAATCACCATATATTCCCATTAGGGCTGCAAAACCGAAAAACTTTACGCAATTCCTTTTCGTTTCGGCCTTGGTAAACGATCAACGAAAAGAAAATTGGTTTCGTTTGGTTTAGGGAAACGATCAACGAAATAACAAAACGGTTTTGCAATTAATGAAACGGAAGTCAGTTTCATCACCGAAACGAAAACGGTTAAAGAAACACCCATGTTTAGCCGCTGTTTCTAACGTTATACATGCCTAATTTCCGATTTTGATACTATATGTGCGTTTGATGGAAAAAATATAGAGAAAGTTTAATATGCACTATAGTGCATAGGGCATTCTGTGCACCGTGGATTTTTTCGCGAGTATTTTTGTAAACTGACAAATTTAATTTAACCAATCTAATTTAAATATTGAAATCTCATAACAAACCAAATTTTACAATTTTTTAGATTTTATTACTATTTTTTTCAAATTTTTTTAAAAATGTCATTTTTGAAATGTTAAAAAGAGTACAATATTCAAAAAATGACATGTTTTAAAAAATTCGAAAAAATAGTAATAAAATCTAAAAAATTGTAAAATTTGATTTGCTATGAGATTTTAATATGTAGATTAGATTGGTTAAATTAAATTTGTCAATTTACAAAAATACCTCTGAAAAAATTTGCGGTGCACGAAATGTCCTATGCACTATGATGCATATTAAACTTTCTCAAAAATATACATAGAGAGAAATTATTTCGAATTAACTCTTAAATAAATTTGGTTGGCGTCATTGTTCAATCAAATTATTAGGCCGCGGTCCACTAAGTGGTCCGAACAAGGCCACTGGCTACATGGACATTCTGAAGAGGAGACGATGTCAGATCTGGCTTCAGCGCGTGTGGTTGAATCATTTCCTTCGAAAATAATAACAAAAAAAAACATTATAATTTATATTTTTATTGATTGTTGCACAATATTAAAAGAATTGTTCAATGAATTCTTAAATTAGTTATTTACTTTTTTTTCAGAAATAAAATTAAGTTGATTCTTAACCTTTCAGCTGTAACTTTGAAGAAAAATACTAAGTTGTCTTCTTTAATTAACTTCTATCGTTTTAAAAAAAATAACATATATATATTTTAAAAGCTAACATGAACATCTTTTTAAATTCAACAATCAACTTTACTTTTTAAAATTTAATACCTAATTTGGTGCATTGAAATTTTAGAAACTATTTTTTCAGAACTCAGAACTCAAATATTTCCAATAAAAAAAAAATGGTTGGATCATTAATTACTTCTGTATATGAGCTGTCACCACTCCGGACTCCGGTGTATCAAACGAATTATTGCTTGGTGTGCATCGCTACACATCGACCCCAGTTGTAACTTAGCAGCATAGTAAATGGTTATCGAATAATATTTGTGTACTATCGGTTTTTTTTTTTTTTTTTTTTGATGAAAGGCAAATGTTATTTAATTATACCACAGCAAGTCAGCAACTACTCAGTTCTGGCAAAAGCAAAGCAATTAAGCAAGACAAAGGTTGCCACTTGCCACATCCCAAATGCTGAGAAGATCAGAGTACACTCTACCCACCAATAATTGAGAAGGTCAGATTACACCTACGTAGCATGAGTTCAAATGACAAACCATTAATATAAAGTGTAACATCTTTTCAGAAACCTCTCCAACATCGGCACTGAATCACTGAACCACCATGGCTGACGACTCTCTCCACATCTTGGTCTTCCCATGGCTGGCCTTTGGCCACATGCTTCCCCTCCTCGAACTCTCCAAGTCCCTTGCAAAGCGGGGCCACCGCATCACCTATGTATCCACCTTGAGAAACATCCAACGTCTCCGGCAAATCCAGCCCGACTTGTCTCCTCTCATACAGTTCCTCTCATTTCCACTTCCTTCTGTCGAACACCTGCCTGAGACAGCAGAAGCTACAGGCGACATACCATTGGAGGATGTCGGGTACCTCAAAAAGGCATTTGATGGCTTGGAATCACCATTCTCAGCCTTCTTGAAATCAGCTTGTGCTGATAAAAACACGAGGCCTGATTGGATCATTATGGACTTCGCACATCACTGGGTTCCAAAAATAGCAGAGGAGTATCGCATTCCATGTGCCTTCTTCTCAGTTTTCATTTCTCCTGCATTGGTCTTCTTTGGGCCATGCTCTGAACTGCTCGGTGGGTACCGAGCCTCAGTCGAGGATTTCACTGCCCCACCTCGGTGGGTCCCATTTCCTTCCAATGTTGCCTTTCACCTTCATGAAGCCCGAGTATTCCTCAGCGTCAGTGACAAAAAGGCATCCGGCATAACCGATACAGAGAGACTTGCCTCAGTTATTAATGGAAGCAAATTTATATGTGTAAGGAGCTGCCACAATCTGGAGTCAAAATGGCTATCACTTCTCAGTAAGCTTTATGAGAAGGAAGTCATGCCGATTGGTCTTTTACCACCTTCTATAGACCAATCTCAATCAGAAAAGGGCAGTAAAGCTGCAGGAGAGCTTGATATCATGGATTGGCTAGACCGGCAACCAGCTGAATCTGTTCTTTACATTGCTTTTGGTAGCGAGGCCGCTTTGAGCATTCAACTTATTCAGGAGCTAGCTCTAGGCATTGAGATGTCGAAAGTGTGCTTTCTCTGGGCATTAAGGAAGCCGACAGGTATATCTGATGACACAAGAATTTTACCTGAGGGATTTGAAGAGCGTACAAAACATGTAGGCGTCGTAACAGGATGGGTTCCTCAAATGAGGGTCTTAGCGCATTCTTCTGTTGGAGGGTTTCTGACACACTGCGGCTGGAGTTCTGTAGTCGAGAACTTTCAATTCGGGCACCCATTGGTGCAGTTGCCGATATTTGCCGATCAAGGTCTGAATGCTCGAATTCTAGAGGAGAAAAAGATCGGCATAGCTATACCACGAGATGAAGAAACTGGGGATTTTAGCAGAGAAGATGTTGCAAAAGTTGTTCGCATTGTGATGGAGGAAAAGGAGGGAAAGGTAATTCGGCACAATGCAAAACAGCAGAAGG
This sequence comes from Rhynchospora pubera, assembly GCA_028095005.1. NCBI lineage: Eukaryota > Viridiplantae > Streptophyta > Magnoliopsida > Poales > Cyperaceae > Rhynchospora > Rhynchospora pubera. Next base: position 74,273,431 of record CM051462.1, read on the forward strand.
AAATATTTGCAGACTGGGCTTCTCATGAGAAGCATATTGATGATTTTGTTGAGCAGCTGAAAAAATTCAAGCAGGATGTTTAAATAATGTATGTTGATCACTTCAGGCTTATTCTTTCCTTAAACTCTGCCATGGGAGATATTTTACCTGTAAACGAAGACAAATGCTATTGCCTAAGAATTAACCCTTAATGAAATCACTACACTTGAGCACAGGTCTTGTACCACTGGTACATGTTTCAAAATGCAGCAAAAGAAATTGAAACCACAGTACCACTAGCACAAGTTCGAAATAAAACAATGGCAATTGAAACCACAAATGCCAGTAGCACCGGTCTTGTAACAATTTTATGAAATTAGATCTAACAAATAGCCATGAATCTGACCCAAAAGAGCCATACCAGGTAAAATTAGAGCCAGTTCAATACCAGGTAAAATTGGTTCAGTCCAATTAACCCTACGTGTTGATTACGAGCAACCAAACTCCTCGTTTTAATTAAACTTTATTCAATTCATGCCTCATTAATCCTCTATCATGCAAGTAACCAAATATTAACACCATTTTGCTTGAATTAGCCCTTTGTAAAGCTAGAAATAAAAGAGAAGATTAAATCAAAATCAAATTAGTACTCGTTTATTCTTTAAAAAATTAGATTGAGTAGAGCTATTATGGGGTCGCTGCTTGCTCCTCTTACTTATCTCGAGGAGACGCAACTAATCTAACCTAAGCGGTCTCTGCTGTAAACTGAATAATGCTGATTCGGATTTAATTGGGTTTCGAACTGATCTGGATGCGTTAATTAATTTGGGTGTCGTACTGTTTCAGATCGGGTTATAGTGGGTGTAGGTTTTTGACATAAATCGTGTAGGTTGAGTTGAAAAAAGTTTTGGATTCGGATTGATTACTTATAGATTTAAGTTTGGGTTTTAACGGGTTTTGTACGGAGCTAGATAAATATTCAAATGAAACAAGCTTATATTTGTACCGGAATTTTTAATGCAAATATATTACAGTTTTAAATTTTAAAATAGAAACTTGCAGATATTTGAATTATTTCATCATAGTATCATAATCTATATCTATACTACTTATAAAGCATCATAGTAGCATAATCTATATCTATACTACTTATAAAGCACCCATAAAAAGGTCATAATATTCTAACAACAAGGAATGGAAACATGTATAAATATCAATCATTGATACGTACAATTTGATATGACGTGCGGTTTAGATTTGTATTTCTAATAAAAGGTCAGACTCGTTGGCCTGAAAGTGTCTGGTCGCTGGTCGGTGGGATGAATTTTTTTTTTCGTGCACACGTAGGGATGAAAACGGAGCGGATAAAAATATGGATGCGGATATGGGAAGACCAATATCCGCTCTTTATCCGTATCCGACATGGATATTATCCGTATCCGATAAATATTAATCTGTTTATCCGTATCTTTAACGACATAAGATGATTAATATAATATAATTACTTCTCTATGTTAGAGAATACTTTTAATTAGATAATACTTAATTTTTATTAAATAAATTTTCTTATATTAAATATTTTTATTTGGATTAGTAACATAAAATTATTTTTACTTTCTATTAATTGAGACGATTATAAATGATAACAACACTAAAATTAATTTTTCTCTAATATTGACAAAGTACTAACATAGACACTGAGTATATTGAATATCATTATATTTATAGAAACTGCTATTATAAATAAATAATAATGATTAAAATGCAATCTGTATCCGACAAAATATATTCGTATTCGACTCCGTATCCGATAATATCTGAACCGTATTCGTATCCATTTAATATCCGAACTGTTTCCGTATCCGAACGCATTCGTATTCGTATCCGTATCTGGAAAAAAATGCGGATGCAGATATGGGAGACCAACATCCGCTGCGTATCCGATCCGTTTTCAGCACACGGCGTTCGATTCTTCGATTGAACGTATTATATATTTTTTTCAGGAATGATAACTACCATCTGCAGTTTTATCATCCCTGCCATTGCTAAATATAAAGTGAACATATACAACAAATAATGTGAACATATAGATTATCTAAGTGAACACTTACAAACAAATCGGAGTTGTCATCACTTGTTCAGAATTTTACATGCATATTCAACTTATTTTTGTTGAACTTATTTGTGTGTATGTGTTCACTTAAATCGTCTATATATTCACATTGTTTGTTGTATATATTCACTTTATATTTAGCGATGACAGAAATGACAACACTGCACATGACAGTAATCAATTTCCTAATTTTTTTTTTGGCACTTAGCGTCCTCCAAAAATTTACAAACGCCCCCCTCCCCAGGAACCGTATCCTCTGCCAACCTCTAAAAGGTTGGCAGACTGCCCACCTCTTATCTCAACGCTTGGATGACGATCTAACAGAGCGTGTAGACATAGAGAAAAATCGCTGAAATTCATCCTGCCCGAGGCTGCCCGAGTTCACATTTCCTCTTAAAAAAAATTACTCTCTGAGTCTCCTCCGCTTCTATGCCATCGTGAGAGAGAGAGAGAGAGAGAAAGAGAAAGAACGCGAGAGAGAAAATCCGACGCTCCGACTGCCAATCGAGAGAAAGTGAGAGGTGATTCCAACCTTAGGTCGAGAGAGAAAGAGGAAGCTACTGAGAAAATCCGGTGGCTGCCAACCGTAGAAGCAAATCAAGTTCGACTGAGAACATCTCATCTTTTGCTTTTAGTTAAAATTGTATATTCTGGTTTCTATGAACTGAAACACTGAAATTCTGTCAATGGGTTTGTTCTGGTTAATGGGTTTGTATTTGAGTTTCTATGAACTGAAATACTGAAATCATGTCAATGGGTTTGTATATTCTAGTTAAGATTGTATATTATGGTTTCTTTGCCAGTCAATGGATTTATTGTAGTAATGTATGATACCAATTTCTTAATAAAAATTCTCCTCTGGTATAGAATTGGTAATTATGGATAGGATATTGTAGTTAAAGACAATCTTTAATAGTTCAGTTGTAGCAATGAAATGAATCATACTTTAGGCATCTCTTGTAATCAGACTTCATGCATCTCTTGTAAATGTTTCATGGTATTTTTTTTAGACAGCAATGAGCTCTCAAAGCAACAATCTATGGATATTGAATGGAACATTTCCTTATTGCAATAGATGCAACGACAATTGAATGAGCAATTAGAAAGGCAAGCAGATGATTTGAATAAACAATTGGATGAGAATTTTAAGGAAATTGAAGATAGGTTCAAGAATCATTTGGAAGAACTTAGGAATCAAATATTGTATTATTTTTTCTTTTTCTTTTGATTATTATAATTTGTAAGGTGTAATGTATGAATTTAGATATGTGCTTTGTATTTGCTATGGATGCATAGATTAGTTGTTATCTTGTACCTATCTTGCTTAATTAACATCTGAATTTGCTTTCTTAGTGAATTGGTTTTCCTATATATATCAGTCATTGCATGAGGTGCCTATATCTGAAATTTGCTTTCTTAGTTATTTATCTCAAATTAGAGAAATTGGTTGATATGGTTCAGCACAAGTAAAATTAACAAGGATGCATTGTTATGACAAATATCACTTCTAGAAGATGTCAGATGCAATTTTCAAGGATGTTAAAGTTATGATTATCAAAGCAATGAACATAATAGGTGACGCGTAAAAGCATTCAGCAATGAACATAAAACACAATGACGTGCAAAATAAGCTCACTGGTACCAAATACTTCCAAAAGCATTGAGCTGGTTCCAGTGACGTGTAAAACAAATTACCCCTTTCATTCATTATCAAATGGAACCTTACACTTTTTATTTTATTTCTTTTTTATATCATACTCTCTTAATTGTTCTTGGAAACAAGCTAGGTTACCAAGCAACCAACATATTCTACTCACTAAATTATAGATTACCGATCTGCTCAATACAACAATTATTTACCAGTACCAAATTAACCAACACAAAACAAATCAACAAATTTTTTATGTACTATAAGGAGGCTAAATCAATATCAGGAAAATCTGATGACAATCTTGTGGTACATAGTAGCCAGCGCAGCTCCAATGAATGGACCCACCCAGAAAATCCACTGAAAAATAGATCACACACAAAAAAAAGGATTAATTTTCAAACAGACAACAACGACTAATGACTAATGCTATAAAAAAAGCTCGTAGTTGAATTTTCTTTTACCAGTAACTGAAGAGCATATGATGGGTAGAGGAATTTTCATCAAATAGAAAGAATTTGTTGGAGATTTCACATGTGCAATAAAATGCTATGGCACCTGTGTTATCTTTTTGTTGAGCGTTTCTGTTTTTTCCTTTTCCGGTGATAAATGGTAGTAAAGGTACTCCCAAATTACACAAATGTTATAAACAATACAAGCCACCTCTATAAAATTGGATTCTAAGAATGAGCAAATAGGTGTGCTGACATTATAGGAGCCTGTATCATGGGGCGTGTATGTTTGAGAAAATAATATATACAAAATTTGCATTTTGCCATATCATCCCAAGCATGGCCTCATTGTAAATTATGGCACCCAAGCTCCTTGCTGGGTTGATACCAGTACCAGTAATTGGGATGGCAGCACCCAAATTCTTGCTGAATTGAAATTTTTTTTAGTGTGACCTTTTTTTTCAAGAACCCAAAAATTAAAGAGAAAGAATGAACTGATTAATTAAAGAGTAACCAATGTAGGTAAAGCACCAGTACACGCATTCACCTTAACCAATGTAAGCTCAATCGTAATCTTTCTCCTCTCCTTCGCACTAAAAAGTGCAGATTCAATAGATACCAGTATTCATGGTGCTACCTCTGAGAAGAGAGAGGGCGAGGGCAAGGTAGCGGAGGAGAGGGTGAGGGAGGAGGTGTAGTGGAGGCAAAGGGGAATGTAGCGGGAACGGAAAGGGTAAGCAGATGGCGAATGACAAGGGAAGGGATGATATTTTTATTTATTTATTTTTTTTAAGAGGAATCGGGGAAGAGAGAGGGAGTCAGAGGGCAGTCGGGCAGAGTGGATTTTAGGGATTTTCTTCCATCTGCGAGTGGTACGTTGGATCATAATCCAATGGATGATACGAGAGGTGGGCAATCTGCCAACCTTTTAGAAGTTGGCAGAGGATACCGTTCCGAGGGATGGAACTGCATCCTCTGGATGGCCATCCATGGATGGTTTTCGATCTCAGCCGTCTGATTTAATCTCAATGGCTATAGATGTCCCGTGCATGATACCTGAATTGATAGGCCCGAAAAGATCTAACCGTTGAGATTAAATCGGACGGCTCTGATCGAAAGACGTCCACTGGATGGTTGAATACAACCATCCAGAGGATACTCTCCCCCGAGGGATGGGGAGGGGGGAAGGGAGCGTATCCTCTACCAACTTTTTGAGGTTGGTAGAGGGCCAACGTTTGATCCGAGCCGTTAGATTTAATCTCGACGGTTAAAATTTTTCGGGCCTATCAATCTAAGTTACATGCACGGAGCTCCCTTAACCATTGAAATTAGATCTAACGGTTTAGATCAAACGTTAGCCCTCTACCAACCATTAATGGTTGGCAGAGGATGTGATTCCCCATCGCTCGTCTCTTCTCCGCATTACATTAAATATTTTCGTTTTGAGACGTAAGCCGCCGCCGCCAGAACTTAGCTATCTTCTCGTCGAATTGAGATCTGACTTTCTATTCTCTCTTGCGAAAACCTTTTGGCCTCGACAGCTTCTCCTCACCTGGATCCGGCGCACCATTCTGCCTCTGCACGATGAACTCGCTCCTCTCAGCGGCCCCATGACCCATCCGACTCCTGTCTCTTCCTCTTGGCGTTTCTCTCCTCCGCGTATGGTGGACACCGCGCCAAAGGCGCTCCTCTCCTTCTTTCGAAACATGGCTCTGATTCGCCGTACGAATATAAATTATATTTGCCGTTGTTGCACGGCTATTGGCATATTCAAGTTCTTTTATCGGTACCAGTCTCAAGTTCTTTAATTGACATATTCAAGTTATTTAGTTGTTGATTTCTGATTTTAGGTTTTATTTATTTTTCAAGAGGACAAAAATAGACGGAATTCAAAGTAAGTGGAAGACATCGGTTCGGCACAAGAATTTATGTCAAGTCCAATCCATGGCTGTGTCGAGTCGAATCCACCGAAGACTCGCGAGAGAGTTGTGGCAAATGCTAGCGACGTCAGTGCTTTTACTAAATGGTATTTTGCTTTCTCAATTTTATCCACTAATGTTGTATTTCTTAAGGTTTTGTTGATTATAAGATGTTTGTGTTAATATCTCAGTGAGGCATGAAACTTTTAGCTTTTGATTTTTATCATATATCATGTTCATGCCAAATTTGATGTTAATTTTTTTCTTTGAAGTTAGAGTTGCATAATGGTGGAGAAGGTAGCCAAGGCTATGAAACCAGAAAGGTAATAACTTTTCTACTTAATTATTTTCTTTTTAATGTTGCATAAGTTAGTCGTAGAACAACAGACCATGGATATGATTTTGTGAATTACATATGTATCGTATTTACAAATTATATTAAGAGTCAGAGGTCATAACTCATACATTCTGAGAAAACAAATGATGTTCGAGTGTTTAGTGGATTTTGTGGATTACAATTTTATGATATCGTGTAAAGTCCGGGCTGTACCAGCCAACATAGTGTTCCTTGGTCCATGTTATGTGCTAACAAAGGAATGTAACAGTTTACAAACATCAAGTTCAAAGATTAAAAAAATAGAAATCAAGTATTGTCTGTATAATACAATTTAGTGCCCTGTCTTCCACTGGTACAAAAGCTTTCAGCACCAGTTATCTTTCACATAAAGTACCTTTATATTATCCAAGAACATGTAAGCTGGGTGGCTTTCAATTTTCTTCGAATAATCATTTCTCTGTACTGGTATTGGATATCCACCATAGAGAGCTGTTTTATTATTTGCAGAGATTACATGAACATAAGCTTATGAAGCAGTCCAAAAAGAACTCGTCCTAATGTCAGACTCTCATCAGAAGACAACAAAAGAACTGATTTTTCCACCGCCATTCCCTTCCTTTCTCAAAGAGAGTGAGCAGCCGCTGTCAATGCTAACTCAAACGCCCTCAGTCGAGATTACTGCAGTTGTCAATGATGTCATTGTCTGGAGAGTCGACAATCTGGTGGATCTTGTGCGATGGTTGCTATTGTTCTGGAAAGACTATCAAGCTCCATGATAAATCTATCCAGTACAAAGTGGCTTCACATTCTCGCTTGTGCAGTTACCTTGTGCTCAGCCAATCTTCTAGCATTTTGCCTTTGGATTATGATAGGTTAATAGACTGTCTAATGTAAATTGGACAAAGGTTGGTTACTGAAGAAAGTGAGATGTCCACTCTCTTTTTAAAAATTTGTAATATTATTGTGCTGATCAGTTTTGCTAGAGAGCCAGTGAGATGACCAGTTGTTAAGTATGGGTGATCTCTCGATTAACATTCCTGCAATTTCCTTTACATACATGCTCATCCAGCACCTATGCTATTCCCATCTCTATACCCTTTACCTCTGTCGTTGACCTCATGCGAACCTCTTCCCAACTAGAACAGTTTATATCAACTAGAACAATTAACTTACCAACAAAAATAATTAGACATATGAAGTAAGAATAATTACTCATATTAAATAGAACAATTGCATGTGTACATTCCAACAAAACCAATGACAGCAATTGCACATGACATCATTGTTACTGTCAACAAGGAAAAACTTCACCTCATGTTCAGAAACAGGTGCAGGGCACCATTTTATCTGATAAGTTCAATGTAAAAAACAGAAAATTACATAACTTCTAAAAATAAGAACAAACAAGCCCCGATTACTAAATTACTTCAAAAAAATTTTACGATATACGCTAACATTTCTTGCAAATTAATTTCCGGATACTAAACTTTTCTTATATATCGTTTTGACTCCATTCATCAATAAATACTGGCGGCAGCGCCCACACATTGGGTGGGCGATATTAATATGTAAAAATATTATTTAACATGGATATATTATCCATTTTTTAATATTTATTAAGGTCAAATAAATCAAGATTGAATTCAGATCTCACCGCAGTAAATAAAAATTGTTGCTTTCCATGTAACAACTTTAATCATATTTTTTTATATTTCTTAATTAATAAGATTTCATGAATAAAAGAGTAATGATTACACCATTAAAAGAAATAATCAACGGTCCACAAATCTAGTACGTCATAATAATTTTGGTTTTCCTCTTCTTTTAAACCGTTGTCAAATATATTCCTTTTAGTATAAACATCCCATAGACTTCAACCTATCTCCTTTATTAACTTCCCATCATTTGTTAATGACTGAACCAATTTCACAGCTAATTAATGGAATGTGCCAGTTACAAAAAGTAGACAAATTTATTGGGTTATCTTTTTAATTAGTCTATAATTTAATTCTTGCATCGTGTTGTGCCCTTGCAACATGCATGTAAAAGAAATTGCAGGAATGTTAATCGAGAGATCACCCATACTTAACAACTGGTCATCTCACTGGATCTCCTCTAGAAAAACTTATCAGCACAACAATATTACAAATTTTTAAAAAGAGAGTGGACATCTCAATTTCTTCAGTAACCAACTTTTGTCCAATTTACATTAGACAGTCTATTAACCTATCATAATCCAAAGTCAAAATGCTAGAAGATTGGCTGAGCACAAGGTAACTGCACAAGCGAGAATGTGAAGCCACTTTGTACTGGATAGAGTTATCATGGAGCTTGATAGTCTTTCCAGAACAATAGCAACCATCGCACAAGATCCACCAGATTGTCGACTCTCCAGACAATGACATCATTGACAACTGCAGTAATCTCGACTGAGGGCGTTTGAGTTAGCATTCACAAATTTTCCATGTTAAAAATTTTCAAATTAATTAAATGAATTTTTTTAAATTCATAAGATAATTGACATAATTAATTTATTCATATTTCCCTCATGGCATCCTTCTAGCTTCTTGCTTTACCCAATCATCCATGTAGTGGCGGATCTAGAAAAAATATTTAGGTGGGGCTGAGTGCTCCAATGAATCATTTCATCGAACGGTTTCTCTTCTTCTATTCTTCAGCCCCACCTTTGAGTGCTCTAATGGAAGAAAAAATTCGTTGAGGCTAAACAGGGATTTCAGGGGCTCGACGGCGGTAGGTGGGGCTCTAGCCCCACCCTCCCCACTGGTGGATCCGCCCCTGCATCCGTGATATATGTTACATTTTCTGTGAATATTAAATATTGAATATTAAATTTATGTAAACATATAAATTTAAGTTGCTTTGCCCAATCATCCAAACTTAAGTTACTTCCCTACTTCTAAGACTATATGAAATTTAATCTAATATAGTATTAAAACACACAATAAGTAGCATAGAAATATAAAGATACAAGCCTATGAGAATAAAAGATAAAAACATAGAAGAATAAACCAAATACTCTTTTATGCTCGTCGCTTCAATCTTCCAAGAGGAAGTGTGGTGTTGTAAGAGACTTGTTCAAATGTGTCTCCTTGCTGCATGTTGTCGCTTCCAGAATCTGGTTGTTTCAAGATTTCAGTGAAATTTCAATGGACATTATTCTAGAGAAGGGTCAATTTGGAAGTGTGGAGGCTAAGATAACTTCTCTAGGGCAAGGGGAGCTATATATAGTGGTTCTAGGTACAAGGAAAGGGTGTAGGTGCGCTAAGGCAAGAAAATCTTACCAAAACATTGTCATATGTGATATGGCGGCAGTCTGTTCGGTCCGAATATAGAAGAAAGGAGTCAGTTGAGGCGGCTACAATTCTTTTGGTCCGAATCCAAACAAAAATTCAAATGGTGTCCAACCATGCTAGGAATGAGTCATCTAGCGTGCATCTTGTGCCAAAACCTTCTTGAACTTGAAAATCCACCAGAAATTATGAAAAAACTTGTACAAAGAAGAGTAAAATCGATGACAGAGCCAAGTCTTGAAAAAACATAATAATTTATTAAATAATTTAATGATTTGTGTATGATTTGAGTGGTAAGTACGGTTTAAATACCAACAAATAATAATGATATTAAACTTGACCTCCAAGGCTGTGTCAAATGCGCCGAATTGTGCCAATTTCGTGTTGATTTGGATTCAAGTCAGTGGCTCACCGCAAACCAAAATAAAAGTGTTTTTATTGTGATTTTGGTACTAAGTTCAGTCAAAAATCTTATGTAAAATCAGGACATCAAACATATAATATGAATTTTATAACTAACATATATTATGAATATAATTTAAAAATTTTATAGTTATATAACACAAAAATATATTAGTATAATTGAAAAAGTTTATTTTTTGTAAATATTATACTATCTTTAAATGACATGTTGTATAATTCGACAAATTCAGAAATAATTCGATGATGCAAGTGTCCTGCTAAGTTACAATTTCCAATTTCTATGACATAAGAATTAATGTAATCCTCTATGATCCCGCTTTCAGTTATTTAGACCGAATATTTTGAGGATTCCTAAAGCACATAGGCTCCCTTTGGATGCGTTGAGAATAAGATAGGAAGAAGAAAGAAGGGAAGAAATTTATTGGGAAGGGGTAAATTTATTGAGAAGTGTGTAACTTTTGTGAAGAGTTTGGATGGTTCGAAATAAATTTATTGGTAAAAAATGATTATTCCTTATTCCTTATTCCGGGAAGAAGCCATCCAAACGGAGCCATAGAGGATTAAGAGCGGAGAGAGAGGGATGCACATCCTCTACAGTCGAGGTTTGGCTGTTCCAAACAGCCAAATTATTATTTTTTAAATATTTCAACATTTTAAAATTCAAATATAGAATCCAAACCGTTGATCTTGTTTAATTTTATGGACGATGCATTTTTATATAATTTTTATGAAATTTGGAGTTGATTTGATACTAGATCAAATTGTTAACAAATGAACGAATCTAATTAACTATCAGTGATTAATTCTAATACGTTCATAATTTGATCACTTAATTAAGTATCAAATCGGCTCCAAATTTCATAAAACTTATATGAAAATGCATCGCCCGTAAAATTAAACAGAATCAACGATTTGGATTCAACATTTGAATTTTAAAATGTTGAAATATTTAAAAAAAATAAGTGTTTGACTGTTTGGAACAGCCAAACCTTGGCTGTAGAGGATGTGGATCTGGAGAGAGAGACCTAACATAGAGGATTCCTAAAGCACATAGACCGAATTAGACCAGCAAATGAAAGAAAAGAAAAGTTAAGAGCGGAGAAAGAGACTAAACGAGGTAAGAGGAATACCACGAATACAGAGAAAAAGGTGCAATTAAACCCCAATCCTTCCACGCTATGGGCCTTGGTTATTAATTAATAACGATCTATTTAGTTTTTGTTACTCTTATTTATGTGCTTAATCCAACTTAATCTGCATTTAAAACTCTACCTAACTTATTTACTCAAAGTGTAAAACGAATATTTGAACCTTTCTCTGTGTGTGTGTCAATGTGTGTGATATTTGTACATAAATTAGTTAATTTGCATTAGGCTGGCTGTGCAATAGGTCCTATACTTTCCGGAATCTTTTTTCGGCCCATTAATGCATCATTTATTAGGACCAAGGGTTTAAATAGCGCTGGTAGCGGCCGCTATAGCGCCGAGATAGCGGAATCAGATGTCCAACCGCTACCACGCTATAAAATTAGCGCCGCGTCTGATAGCGCGCATAATATCGGAATTTAGCGGGTATAATATCAGCCATTAGCGGATTTAGCGGGTATATATCGGCCATTAGCGGGTGTAATATCGGCCATCATACAAACGGACAAGTACATCCCAGTGGTCAAGCGGTTGCAACCAAATACCATCCGACTTATTATATACTATGCTTGTAGAAGTTTAATTCAACATGTGGGACTAATATTGCACCTGAAAACCGGAAAGAAAAAATGTTGCATTTTTATTGCTAAAAGTGGGGATCGAACCCATACCATGGGTTATCCAGTCTAATGCAACAACCACTCTACCAAGTTGCTTATTGTGATATGGTTATTTTATATTATTTATATATACGAACATAATATCCGCTATGTCCGATAGCGGCCGCTAAATGACCGCTATCCGCTATCCGCTATGGCATTGGCATGTCCGCGACGAATCCGCTATCCGCTATTTAAACCTTTGATTAGGACCAATTCTTGCAGTTGCGTACAATTGTACAAACAATTATTAAGCATCCAATGTCTTAATTTGGTGGGCTACTAAGACATCACCGGCCTATTTGTGAGACTAATACTCGGATAATTTTTAGAATAATTAACTTCTCTGCTGCTTCTAATAAACACAGAGAGTATAAATTGAATATGCAGAGAGAGAATATAAATTGCGAATCAAGAGAGAGTCGTATAACTACAATACTCAGTTAAGAGAAACAGAGAGACTCCCCTCCCAAAGCTTTCACAAGAAAAGATCAGTGATCTTACTAAAAAGTATTATCTTATAGGCATATATGGCTTGTGTGAGACAATTGCTGTGCTTTTTCTTCTTCATAATACTGATGATTCCATTATTAACTACTTTAGCAGCAGCCACATCAAACATTTCACTGCCTGGGTGCCCCAGTAAATGTGGAAAAGTCACGATCCCGTACCCATTCGGAATGGGCAACGGCTGTTACCGTGAAGGATTTCAGATCACATGTGATGAGTCCATGACTCATCCAAGAGCGATTCTTTTCAGGAATGAAAAGCATAATAATGATGTTGAACTAATAAATGTCAACATTACCACGGGAGAAGCACGTGTTCTCAACAAAAAAATCAGTTATGTTTGCTTCAATGGAACAAGCAGAAACATTTCTGGGGGGTTAATGTTCCTCGGATATTCGCCGTTTGTATTCTCAAATCAACAAAACAAATTTGTAGCAATAGGCTGCCGCACCTTGGCATATATTGTTAGTCGTGCTAAGCCTAACAGGATGTACTTTTCAGGCTGTGTATCCACCTGTTCCAGCCCTAACAGCACAACTGGTGATGGTGGTCCATGCAATGGGTTGGGATGTTGCCAGGCTGCCATACCAGCAGAGCTCAAATTCTATTCTGTGTTTTGGTCCAACACCTTTAACGATGCCTGGAGGTTCAACCCATGCAGTTATGCTATGCTGGTGGAGGATGGCTGGTACAAGTTCCAGGTTCAGGATTTGACTGGGCTTGATTTCTACGAGAGGAATAAGAATGGTGTGCCAGTTGTGCTTAACTGGGCTATCAGGGGCAGCCCATGCCAGGATGGACTAATGAAGAGCCACGACACTGCTTGCCGCAGCAGGCATAGCTTTTGCCACAACAACAGAAATGGCAATGGCTACCTGTGCCAATGCAGGCAAGGATACGAAGGAAATCCCTATCTTACTGGTGGATGCATAGGTGAACCCCCCCCCCCCCCCCCCCACCCCCTTTTTATGCATCAGACTCTGTTTTCTGGACTGTTGGAGCGAAGGCACTGGCCGAATTTTGCATGTTTAACCAAATATTGTGCAGTGTAATTAAATGGTCGATCTCAGGGTTTAGAGCTTGGGGACATACAAAAAAAGACAAATGCTGAGTTTTTGTGACGCAACAACAGGAAATTGCCACAAAAATTCACAAAACTTTTTGTACCACCATAACAACATTTCAAATTGCCTCATATATAGCAAGAAGAAAACATTTTGCTGGGTTGTTTTTCTTTTGTTAGGTAATTTTTGTTGCATACCTAGGTTTGTTTCATTCCTTGAGTTTCCAAATATGAACACTGCAAATTGTTATAGTGAGATAATAGTATAATATAAAAGGATGCCACATTGTAAAGGTCTCCTTAGACACCACCAGATCGATAAACAAATTTAATTTATATCCGTAACAAAGTTGGTAAAATATCTAAAGGCCCTTTATTATGCACTTGAATTTATAATGGGTTGTTCTGCTCTGAACAGATATTGATGAATGCAAATCTCTGGATAAGTATCCCTGCAGTTCGAATGCAATTTGCATGAACTCTGATGGGAACTTCACATGCTCCTGCCCCAAAGGTACATATGGTAATCCATATGTCAATGATGGAATTTGCATCAAAATTCCAGAAAAGTTTTCTCATCATTCTCGAGTAATCCTTGGTAAGTATTTAATTTTCTTTCTTAAAAAAATTAAATTATTAAAAATACAAAAAAATTCTTTTTACTCGGATAGTCATTTCACTACAATTTTCATTAAATATTACTCTAATTTTGCTTGCAACTAAATCGCAGTGGGAGTGTTGAACCCTGCGGCAATATGTAGCTGTTTTACAAATATATAAGCACTCAACATACATTTGGAGAAAAAAAATAAAAATAAAAAGAAAAAAGTACAGGAGATGAGCACATTTATGAAGTGTGTTCTGTGTCTATAATTATGTTTAGATTACAAAAATGCAAAGAGCCAAAGATTGTTTGGGTGTGCAACATCAACGACCTGTTGAAAACATGTATACATAATATATACAATTCCTGTTGTTGTTTTTAACTTCTGTACACTCTCTATTATTGTTAAGTCGGGAGCTTTGTTGCTATGCATAGCTTCCATTAGCTTGGAAGTATAACTTCAGATTTTGATCTCTTTTTAGATTTTTTATTAAAAAAAACCAAATAGCTCGAGATGTATACATAAAAACTTGTGGACTAATCTAATTATATTTATATAGAGTGGCCTGACTTTGGTATTTCTCAATGATTTCTTATATGTGTAGATCTAATTGAGTGGCCTGACTTTGTTATTTAAATTAAAAAGAAAAATAAAATTGAAACTATAGCAGTAATTAATTGATTGTATGATTATATATAGTGCAATGCATAACATTACTCAATATTTTTTAGTTTTTATTTCGAATAATGGTGATAAGATTAAATGCACTTGGATGTATTTCGAGCTAAAGTAACATTGGTTCAATTTTGTGCATTCATGTGCAGGTTCAACTCTTGGTGGTGCAACTATCCTGATCTTAGGTATCCTGGTAGTTATGTATATACAATGTAAAAAACGCATGGAAGAGAAAGAAGGGTATCAAAAATACTACCAGATGATGAATGACCATCTTCGTGTGTTTAGCAGAAAACAGTTAGAAAATGCAACTAATAATTTCAATGAGACTAATGTATTAGGTGAAGGAGGCCAAGGGAAGGTGTACAAGGGGCTTTTAGAGAATAACCAGGTCATAGCCATAAAAAAAGCGAGGGCAGTTGAAGAGACACAGAGAGAAGAATTTGTGAATGAAATAATTCTTCTTTCACAAATAAATCACAAGAATATAGTTAGGTTATTGGGTTGCTGTCTGGAAGTGAAAATCCCTATGTTGGTCTATGAGTTTGTTCCCAATGGAACAATTTATCACTTGCTTCATAGAAACAAAACCAGCCCAATTTCTTTGGGTACTCGTCTAAACATTGCTTTGGAGTCGGCAGTGGCTCTTGATTATATACACTCCTCTATTTCTCGCACTATCATTCATGGTGATATTAAGTCAGCTAATATACTACTAGATGCTGACTACACTGTGAAGGTCTCTGATTTTGGAGCTTCAAGTGTCGTGCCGGCAGATGAAATAATCGAGCTTGTCCATTTTTCACGAGGGTATTTAGACCCTGAATGTCTGTACACACAGATAATAACAAAGAATAGCGATGTGTATAGCTTTGGTGTGGTTATCTTGGAGCTTTTTACAAGGATGGAGGCAGTTTATCTAGACGAAAAGGGAGAGAGGCAGGCCTTGGCAACAAGTTTTCTCTCTAAAGCAAGGACAAATGAGCACCGCAAGATGTTGGATGTGGATTTAATAAGTAACAATGGGAAAGTAATAGAGATTCTTGATAAAATTTGTGCAATCGTTGGGCAGTGCCTGAGCCCAAAAGGAGATGATAGGCCAACAATGTCACAAATTGTTCAGGAATTGCAAAAGATAGCAAGGTTGCACAACAGCATGCTAGGTTTTCAATCTGATTCAGAAGAGGCAGGCAGCTAGTATTGTACGTACTGCAATTAAAGGTGGTAATCAATGCTACAGGCCTACAGCTAGCACGATGCAACATTCTATAACTGTAGCTCTCTTACGAAACTGTACATGTATGTTGTTTCCTTGAATGACAGAAAAAAAAAATTGCTTGTGTTAATAGAGTTTAATGTTTGGAGATGGACGGACATAGTAGTTAATCTGACTTTTTTGGTGTTATTATTGGTTTGGCCTATGAAGAGAGATTTTTGTAACTTTCTTTGATAACATAACAATGGAAGTTTGTCTGACCAAATATTAGAATTTTAAATAAAAAACCATGTTCTAGCTTTTTGTTGGTACGTACCAAGTGTTGTTACGAACATATTATGGTACGAGGAGTTGGTACTAGCGATTATTTAAGACGGTCATGGATGAAATTCAAGAATTGCACATAGTTGGTCATCAAAAACGGCTTGATTGTTTACATGTATATATCAATCTTTTATTCATATCACTTGTACGGTTGTACCCTACCGTACGTTTGTTAGAGTTATGTCCTAGAAGTCAATAATTTAATGACTTAATTATTAGTTTATGTTATGGGATGATATTTTATCATCTGTTCCTAGGTTTATTATTGACAGATCATTCAGGTTGAGGATCTGAATTGTAGATCTCTGTATATCATTCTTTAGAATGACAATAATAAATCTAAACGGTCCATAATCTTGATAATTAACAAGGAACATTAATTATCATATAAGATTAGTATGCAAGTTAAGTGATGATTAAGTTCTACAAATCATAGGTAAAGAGTTACCAACTTAATTGCATATGTGTATGTTATGGAACATAGCACAGGACTTGACCCATCGAAATAAACATATGGATTGTGTTATGTGTCATTGTTTATTTCGTTATGATTTTGGTTCTAAGTTTGAGATGTTTATCTTTTCCACATGAGGATAGGTTCAATAAATATCGTCTACCGCTGATTCCCGATAAGGGCTGCTATACGGACTTTATTTATGTTCTCTTGAATTGTGCGGGGAAAAGCTAATCATCAAGAAAACCGTATGTCCCTCATTAATTCACTTAGTGAGTGACGATATCTGTTTGGGCCCCTTGATGGAGATAGATTGTTTGCATGCAACTTTATACAATTATCTCTAGATCAAGAAACGTATAATCTGCAAGAATGACACATTCCTATCTTGGATTATACGATGATATCGTGCGACATAAGAATCAAAATAGAGAAACATATTTATTCTCTTATGCAGGATTGAAATATTGTAGCAGTACACTATTTATGCGAATTGGGAGTCATAACGTGTTGCTAGATACCGCTTATGATTATTGGAATTAAATAACGATTTAATTCCATGGCCAACATAGCATAAATCCTCAAAGGGTCACACAAATAGGACATTAATCACACAGTGCATTATTTATTTATTCACAGCAGTAGGTTCTGTGGAAATATGATAAGATTGATTAATTAATTATATACCGTTACGAACCGTTATAATTAATTAAGTCAATGGATCATATAGAAATAAATTAATGCATTAACTAATCCTAAAATAATTATTAATGAGTTAATAATTAATTTAGTTCAACACTTATCAATATAAATGGTTATATTGATTAATTGGGCCGTTATTTAAATAGCAAATATATAGCCCAATTAAAGAGCAAAGTTGAGGGACCTTAATTATATGAATTAATGGTCCAAATGAAGGGGTTTAATGGCCCATAAAGGCCCATTTCGTGGCAGCCATTTATGGTGGTAGGTTGGATGGCATAGTTGTAATTATGCAAGAGGTCAATTAGGTTTTGTGCTCTATATAAGGACCACTTATGAGAGCCTCCACCTAGACTTTTCTCTCTCCTCTCTTCCTCCCATTCTAGGCCGCCATCTTCCTCTTCTCTCCCTCTCTTTTGCTCATGTGTTGAGCTATTTTCTCTCCACTAAATCAAGGTTGTTGATTGATGCAAGAGAGAAAACCATAGGGATTAGGCTTGTTCTTTGGGTATGCTAGCACGTACCTTGTAGAACGTGATTAATCCTCCTTGGTGGACTCGAGGGCGGTTACGAGACGTGGTGGAGACGGTGGAGAAGGCACGCCATCGATTCCCATGCCTTGGTCGAGCCCCGCGAATACGATTTCGCGGGAGGTATAATTTCCACCTTAATCTCTTTGTGTTAACTTGGCTTTTGTGCACGATTCGTTGTGTGTGTTGTTTCGATGGCTTAATTAACTTGTAATTAGCATAAAAATCGAAAATTACACACTTACTAACAGTGGTATCAGAGCACATGGTCGTACTTAAGCTATTTTGACACTTAATTAAGAGAAATTGGCTAATTAACGGATTAGTAGAGATGATGCGTTTGTTTGCTGTCTGGAAATGGTATTTTATGTGTTGTTTCGCATTTTTCTCTGTGATATGTCCTCTGGAAGATCTTTCCATCTACATGAAAGTTGTAGATCTGTGGATTGTGATTCTTTTGGCGTTGGATTCACATTTTTATGAATTAGTATAGGTTTACTGTGAATAAAACGGCGACAGTGCGCAGAACCAGTTTTTGCTTGCACTGTCCTGTTTGAATGGCTTGAAAGATTTATATTTTGAATATAAGTATCAGTGTTCTATGGCTAGAAATAAAGAGGACTTGAAGCTCTTTCTGAGCATGTATAAATTGTTGCATGACTCGGATTAATTTGTGGGTTTTCAAGTATGAAAAGGAAGATCTTGTCAGATCCAGTTTGTTGAGCAAATCGATTGTTCTAATAAACTGTACCAACTGAGAACTCCTTTAAAAATTCTGTTTAAATGGAGTTGTTCTATTTTGAGTTAGGATTCCAAGAAAATTAATTTCATAATTTTTCGTGGATGTTTGGACTTTCAACTAGGTTAAAACCTTTCGATTGACAGTCTGTTTCAGTACAGAATTTGTTGATTGTTTAGGCTGTAACTTAATATTATTGAACTGAACTTGGCTGTTTTCTTTTCATGAATGGATAGCCTGTAGTCTAAACAAGTTTTTCTATGTATATTGTATATATAAAAACTGGATAGAAGGTGGTCTAACAGACCAAATGGTTGAGAGGATAAGCTGAAAATCTCATAACGGTGTTTCGTGCACTTGTAAGAGATTTGTCTTTTTTGATTCTCCCAGATGGTTTAAGATCTCTTCTTGAATTTTTTACTGGTAGTCACAACTATGATAAGGAGCTTAAGTAATTTATTTGAGAATTTTTGGAGACCGAAAACTGTTGTTTTTGTTGGATTCCATTAGTTACGTTTTTTGGTAAATTACTGTTTTTCTAAGTATTCAAACTAGTTGAATTTAATTAGAAAACTCCTTGTTTGATCTCCTTTCTGTTATGGGATGTTGAAAGAACTTTCTAAATGAATTTAAACAAGTTTGGTTGTTTAAAATTGAGGATTTGTACACGGAATTTACTTATAGCAAACGATACGCAAAGATGCTTGAAAATCGTTAATTGGAAACAAAGTTCTTGTATGTGCTAACTTTGTTTTGTAGGTGGATAGTGGGTTTAGTATGGCTCAAGACTCAATGCCTTGTGGTTGTAAATGAATGCATGTGTGAATGTTTGTAATGCGGCCTTTGGTGCCATTAATTAATTTGTTGATTAATTTTTGATGTAATTTGTGAGGCTTGCATGCCCCTAAGGTTAGGATGGAAATAGGGTATTTTTCACATGTATTTTGCACTTTTATTTTATATAGGATTTAGATCCTTATAGAATTTAGTGGGAGGGACAAGGATTAGATTAGTTTTGCTCCATGGACGATGTGGCGAAACTAATGCAAGCGGGAGCCATACAAACCCACAACTATGAGATGCTTATATGTGATTGCTTGTGATTGCTATGAATTGTCATAGGCTAGGTATGGGTGTATGCTTACACGACCACCAAACAAGTGTCATATGATTGATAGTCCCAACTAAAACTCGATTAAGTGAAATCGCCATCCTTCTCTCTATCCCCTTCACGCCGATTGTCACTCATGGCGCGGTCCGCCCAAGCGGACGTCATGATTACCAATTCGGTAGTCGGGGTGCAAATAGCTAAGATTTGCAAGGAGCAAATAGTGAGAGGTTACTTTTCGATGGACCCAACTAGAGTTTGGACATCGGGGCGAAGTTTGTAAATATACTTAGATATTCACAAACCAAGAATCATATGGAACGATATGATTGGTTGGAGAACCTACCTTGTCTAATTAAGTAGGGTGACGTGCCATAGCAGGCTCTACTTGATGAAAACCGGGATCTTGGAAAACCAACTACATTTGGGACATTAAATGAATGTAGTGGGAGTTTTATTTGTTATAAATAAAACAATTGCATAAACTAATTGATCTTAAATTGATTTTGTTATAGATGTTAAAATTGTTAATTTTGTTGCGATCAATCTTTGAAAATGAACAAACTCGTTTCTAAAAGTATTTACTTAAAGAAGTAATACCGATTCCTAAGACACGATCTTAGCGAAGAGAAACTTGAGTATGTCAATTCCCAAAACTTTCCTCAAACTACCCGAACGTAGCAACGCTTTGATTGATTGACTTTTGGCGAAAAGTTATTCAATAAAGCGTATGGCTAATATCCTCATTTGAAATTTCTAGACCTTTGAATTAGAGAATTCATATAGACTAGATTTAACTCGTACGCTCTTATCCACTTACTCAAGAAAGTGTTCTTGGAGAAAGTAGATATTAACTCCATCATTTATGATCGAGTATAAAGAGTATGAGTTGACAAAGAGATTCTTCTTTTAAACATGAACGTTTCATTGGCTTACAAATCGAAAGATTTAAGTAGCTAATTGATGACTAGAGATATTAATCTCCGATATCAAAGATTGTTGATATTGTCATACGATCTCTTTGAAATTATAAAGGATATAATGTTACCTTCTTCGCACACTTGTTGATGCAAAAAGGTAATTGGTTTAGTATTCAAGAAATACTTCGCCAAGGCATGAGTTGAAATTTCGAGACTCTTGATTGTGATTATGTATCACATGAGATGTTTCATTTGCCGTTTATTGGAGGCATTTTGAAAGGTTGTCCGAAATACCATGATTGTAATGCTTTAATCCTAAAGTGTATTTGTCGTTCAAATTATCTCACTATCTCTAATTTACACTAGTAACTTGATACTAGTTCATATGCTCGCATTTGACGAAATGTGTTAGCAGTGAAGAATAAGAGAATGTTCGAGAGATGTAAAGTAAACTCCGTATAGGCAATGACTTGTTCGTCTAAGTCATTACCATTGAATACGTAGAGTTATCTTTATTAAGAGTTTGTTTAGGAATTGAAGGTTGCATACCTTAATCCTAACTTCTCAAAACATCTCCACTTCATATTCGATGAAATGGATGATTATGTTTAATAAAAGACAAGTTCTTTTATTCTGGATTTGTTTATATGATTTCATGCATCTTGATTGAATTTGCTTGAAATAGATAAACAAGTTTTGAATGACAAATAGGATGCGTAAGACTTGACATAAAGTATTTGACTTTCATGTTATATATAACCGCTTAGTCACATACATAAACAAGAATCGCATTTCGAGAGTCTACGTAACGTAGAGCTCGTAATTCAATTCGATTTCAAATCGATTGATATGCGAATCATGTTTGTTAAATGACAAAAGCGCCTTTAACCTACAAAGGTTTAAGGACAAGTGACTTTATTAGGACTTTTTACATATCGATGTATAAAGACCAATAAGTACTTGTGCGATGAAAGGTTATTGATACTTTACTACTTAACCAACGATCATTGTAGATATTAACATATCTATTTGATAAGGTATAAGTATGAACTTTTTGACTAGTTCAAAGGAGTTCAAGAGTGAAGTTTAAAAGATTTTTCAAGAAAAAAAGGAAGTCTTACAATTAATCATGGTAAATAATTAAGTCATATGATTTGAAGTATTATCTAAAGAGTATGAAAGTAGTTTCATAACTCGCTCCATGAGGAATAATATGTCCAAGAATGGAGGTATCGAACAATATTTTGTATAGTTCGATCGGTAATAAATCAAATTGACTTATTCGACTCGTATTAGGGAATTATGTTTGAGAACAATATTGTTTACACTGAATAATGTTCCATCGAAGTCTATTGAAGAAGATATCTTAGGAGATTTTGATCTCTAAGTATAATACTTCTCGAGATTTGGTGTTGAGAAGCTTATTTCAAGTATTGTGGACTTGTAGGCTTAAACCAAATAAGACACTATATATTTGTAGGATGCTTTATATTAAAAGGCACTATTTCCACGAATACGATAAGAACAAAGTAGTTGTTGCTAATCATAATGTAGTCTTGATGAATTGAAATTCTCAAGAAGAAGTAGTGGGAGTAAAGTGAGCATTAAAATAGTTTATGCGTCACTACAAGAAGTACTCTTATGGGAAACTTGTCACTCCATACATGGTACTTAGTGGGAGTTGAGCGAAACTTCATTCACAAGTTGTTTTGAAAGAAGTTTAATAGTATGCTCCTTCTAATGAGGACTCAACCATCTCACGAGTTGATGATGTTTGAGAAACTCATGGAATATATGAGGAGTCAAGAACTCGTTCGACAAATCATTGTGGAAGTAGTTAATGAACCTCAAGTACCAATCCTACAAAAGATCAACGAGAGTTGATTGCCTAAGCCGTTTGGTGCATGGGTTTCACGACATTCTCAAACTTAGCATATGAGAATCCGTTGATAAATAAGAAAACGATGGAACGATCCGATTCCACATATATGGTTCGAATTCATATGATCTTTAAATAAAATCCATGTATAACAACAAGGTATAGACCTTGGTTGATGTTCATGAAGGAGCAATCCATCAAGAACGTTTAGATCTTCAAAAGGAAAGATCGACATGGATAACAAATCGACTATGTACAAAGCGCGGCTTCTCGCTTGTGGCTATGTCTAAGTCGATGGCTAGTTGACTACGTACAAAGCACAACTTCTTGCTTGTGGCTATGTATAAGTCAATAAAGATCATTCTAGCAATAGTTGTATTTCATATATATTGATATATGGAAAAACACATAAAACCGCCTTCTTCGTATGAATGAAGGATGATGTTGTGCATTTGACACAAATCGAGGTTTTATGTATTCCTAAAAACATACGCATGCTTCAAGGATCCATTAATGGATTAAAGCAAGTGTTGTGGAGATTGGAATAAAAGTTTTGACAAGGAAGTCAAGGAGTTGAACTTCGTCAAAAGTATCTTGTATATACAAGATATTCAGTGTGAGCATAATTGTATTACTTGTATTGTTCAAGATAACAATTCATTAATTGGGAATAACATTAAGAAAATGAACATTGTCAAGATCTCTTTGGAGAATGTTTTCTCAAATGAGAACTTGGGCGAAATCACCTAATCCTAGGAAACAAAATCTATAAAGATAGATTATGATGGATGTTAGGTTTGAGCAAATATGCATATATTGACGAAGTGTTCTAGAAACACGAAAGTTACACTCCAAAAAGGGATGTCTAACTGTGCGTCACATGGCATGACTTGAGTGTTTAACTCGGTCTATTGCAACTCAATTCAAGAAAGTGCATGAAATAGTTCAAGCAGTTTTTCATTATGAGTTTCATTTTGTACGCCATATTTATGCATATGCCCCAATGTGTAGTATCCAAAGGATATGACAAACAGTTGTCAAATGGATACAAGAGAGACACATTTGGACGATAGTCAAGGATATCCTCGAGTACCTTATGAGAAAGAGTGATACAATATTTCATCTCTTAAGATGAAAGAAATCTCGTGTAAGTTGTTACACTGATAAAAGTTTTTCAAAGGATTGATATAATCACGATTGAGCTACATATTTTGCTTAAAAGGTGGTGTTGTAAGTTTAGAAAGTGTTCTAAATGGAATATTACAACCGTTTCCGTCACCAAAGTAAAATACATAGCAACTTGTGAAGCAATAAAAGAAGTTTATTTTGGATCGAGTTCTTAGTCGAGTTATTATGGTTCTATGCATCTCGAACCACAACTTACTCCTAAAGAACCCAATGTTACATTGGAGATTCAAATATGATCTATAACGATATCACTTGATATCATATGATGATGATCAAGAACATATATATAGTAGTATATATATATAGGGTCAAACAAAATTTTGGATAGGTTCGCGAACACAGCGAACACTCTAGCATGACCTCTACCTTGAGCAGTATACAAGATGCAGTTATGCATCCATACGTGATGGACGTATGAGTAACTAGCTTTAAGCGTATTATTTCTTTTGAGGTCCGAGACATGTATATATGTAGATATATGACATCGTTCTCAATTCTTCGTTGGCTAGAAGTCACTACTGATTGACTCTAGGCCAAGTGGGAGATTGTTAGAGTTATGTCCTAGAAGTCAATAATTTAATGACTTAATTATTAGTTTATGTTATGGGATGATATTTTATCATCTGTTCCTAGGTTTATTATTGACAGATCATTCAGGTTGAGGATCTGAATTGTAGATCTCTGTATATCATTCTTTAGAATGACAATAATATATCTAAACGGTCCATAATCTTGATAATTAACAAGGAACATTAATTATCATATAAGATTAGTATGCAAGTTAAGTGATGATTAAGTTCTACAAATCATAAGTAAAGAGTTACCAACTTAATTGCATATGTGTATGTTATGGAACATAGCACAGGACTTGACCCATCGAAATAAACATATGGATTGTGTTATGTGTCATTGTTTATTTCGTTATGATTTTGGTTCTAAGTTTGAGATGTTTATCTTTTCCACATGAGGATAGGTTCAATAAATATCGTCTACCGCTGATTCCCGATAAGGGCTGCTATACGGACTTTATTTATGTTCTCTTGAATTGTGCGGGGAAAAGCTAATCATCAAGAAAAACGTATGTCCCTCATTAATTCACTTAGTGAGTGACGATATCTGTTTGGGCCCCTTGATGGAGATAGATTGTTTGCATGCAACTTTATACAATTATCTCTAGATCAAGAAACGTATAATCTGCAAGAATGACACATTCCTATCTTGGATTATACGATGATATCGTGCGACATAAGAATCAAAATAGAGAAACATATTTATTCTCTTATGCAGGATTGAAATATTGTAGCAGTACACTATTTATGCGAATTGGGAGTCATAACGTGTTGCTAGATACCGCTTATGATTATTGGAATTAAATAACGATTTAATTCCATGGCCAACATAGCATAAATCCTCAAAGGGTCACACAAATAGGACATTAATCACACAGTGCATTATTTATTTATTCACAGCAGTAGGTTCTGTGGAAATATGATAAGATTGATTAATTAATTATATACCGTTACGAACCGTTATAATTAATTAAGTCAATGGATCATATAGAAATAA
Source organism: Rhynchospora pubera (assembly GCA_028095005.1). Lineage (NCBI taxonomy): Eukaryota > Viridiplantae > Streptophyta > Magnoliopsida > Poales > Cyperaceae > Rhynchospora > Rhynchospora pubera. Next base: position 74,298,896 of record CM051462.1, read on the forward strand.
ATTAATGCATTAACTAATCCTAAAATAATTATTAATGAGTTAATAATTAATTTAGTTCAACACTTATCAATATAAATGGTTATATTGATTAATTGGGCCGTTATTTAAATAGCAAATATATAGCCCAATTAAAGAGCAAAGTTGAGGGACCTTAATTATATGAATTAATGGTCCAAATGAAGGGGTTTAATGGCCCATAAAGGCCCATTTCGTGGCAGCCATTTATGGTGGTAGGTTGGATGACATAGTTGTAATTATGCAAGAGGTCAATTAGGTTTTGTGCTCTATATAAGGACCACTTATGAGAGCCTCCACCTAGACTTTTCTCTCTCCTCTCTTCCTCCCATTCTAGGCCGCCACCTTCCTCTTCTCTCCCTCTCTTTTGCTCATGTGTTGAGCTATTTTCTCTCCACTAAATCAAGGTTGTTGATTGATGCAAGAGAGAAAACCATAGGGATTAGGCTTGTTCTTTGGGTATGCTAGCACGTACCTTGTAGAACGTGATTAATCCTCCTTGGTGGACTCGAGAGCGGTTACGAGACGTGGTGGAGACGGTGGAGAAGGCACGCCATCGATTCCCATGCCTTGGTCGAGCCCCGCGAATACGATTTCGCGGGAGGTATAATTTCCACCTTAATCTCTTTGTGTTAACTTGGCTTTTGTGCACGATTCGTTGTGTGTGTTGTTTCGATGGCTTAATTAACTTGTAATTAGCATAAAAATCGAAAATTACACACTTACTAACAACGTTAACTCTGATGGGGTACAAGACTGTCAATAATTAAATGCACAACAAGTCAACAACTATATATACTAATTAAGCTTCATGCATGATAAGTGCCAGGTATCACTTATCAAAATTGTTTTTTACACGTACGGACATAATTGCTTTCTTCTATCAAACGAACAACGTTTCATCTCCCCCGCTGTGTAATTTCATTCTAGAAGGTCACTTGACTGTTAAAATTCATAGTGGTTCGGACCGAATTGGTGGTCTATTCGGACCTGCACGTGCATGGGACAATTCGGACGGAAATGTGTTCCATTCAATCCGAATTCCAGAACCGACATAGTAAGGACGGTAATATTTGGTGGCCAAGAGTTTGAAAATTATTTTCTTGTGTGAGGAAATAAAATTTTCAAAGAGAAATGATACGTGATAAAATATAGAGATAACGAGAAAGAGACAATTTTTTTTAATTCAAACTTTCTCTCATACATGAAACAAAGATACATAAAACTCTTTTATAGCAATAAACTCATGCTCTAAATTTTGACTCAATATATAAATATAACTAGGCATGTCAAACGTTTAATTTACGTTGATACGTTGTTATATAGCACGTAACAGTATTAATTTCCGTTTCTGTTACGTTGTTGTAACGTAATTAAAATTGTTTCTGTTTTCCGTTCCGTCAGATAGAACGAAAGAAACGTTAATACGTTATATTTTGTTAAAGTTTGGAAAGTCATTGAATTTATAAATTAGAGAGTATAAACAGTATAATTTGAAGATAAAAAATAACTTAGAATTTGATAATAATTTCATTTCATAAATTCACAATACAAATTAAAATCTTACATAACACATCACATATGAAAAATCACAATTTCATGTCAATAATAAAAAATCAGAGCATATAGTTCACTATTAACACATCACAAATCCTTACCTTACACAATTACGAAAAACAACCTTACAAATTAACCTTAAAGCATAATAAAGTGCCTAACAAGTAACAAGTAACAAGATGATAAACCAAGAGTACCAGCAACAAGGTCAACCTATCCCAAAGCCATCTTCTCAGTCTCAGCCTATCAGATACCTTCCTCAGCCAATGGCTGAAAATAAAAGCTTACTATCAAGCCTACAAAACACATTTATCATCATCGAAGACTATCGGCTTGAGACTAAGGAGCCCAAGAGCTGAACACTCTAGGCTTCAACTTGCAACTACTTGATCTTACATTCTTACTAACAACTAACAAGCAACAAGCCAACAACTTACACCTATAGACATACTTCATCTCACTAACAACTGACAAGCAACAAGTTATCCGAACAGAACACAAAATGCAAAAGACAACCAACACAAAATAAGAAATACCACTGACATTGTGACTTGGAGCACCATCATTCTTGACTGTCACAAATTTTATCATCCGATGTCACTTCGGCACTAGCCCATAGTGGAACACCAACTTCTTCACCATTCTCTGCAAACCAATACATACAAACAACGTAATATGCTTAATTACAAACAACTATTAAGCTACCAAGTATAACAAAAAAAAAATATCATAAAAAAAAGAAGCTTGCCGGTCACTTTCACACGCAACCAGTCCTGAGTACAAATGAGAGCTTCTATGCTCTCATCATTCAAAGAGTTTTTCACAGGTGAGAGTGTCCTGTCACTAGTGGAGAATGTGGACTCAGATGCCACTGTCGATGCCGAAATCGCCAGAATATCTTGGGTCAGTCGTGACAAGACTGGAAATTTAGGCACCTTCAACTTCCACCATGCAAGGATGTCAAAATCAGCCTCCAAAGCAGTTTTATCTAACAGCTCGGATAAATATTGTTCAAGCTCTGACTTGACTGGTTCTGTAGTTTGCTTCTCAGCCATGAAACTTTTAAGTCCAGCCCTTATATTACTGATATGGTCACTACTTGATGCACTAGAAGTTTAATTCCTGAAACAAGCATAAAAAATAAAATAAGTAAGAACTAAGAAGCAAGTCATTGAATTTAATATGTGATTACAACTTTACAAATTGCAAAAATACCTATGGCTCTGAGTTCTTAATGAACTATGTGTTTGGCTCTGCAAGGATGTCTATGTCTCCAAGTACTCTTTGAACAAAGAATTGATGCAAGCATTCAAGTTTGACATATACCATTCATAGATGGTAAGATATTTCAATTTAAAATAGTACTCCACAACTGTTAGCTTGCATCTTGGATCCACAACACAAGCAATAGCTAACAATATATTTCCACATGTCCAATACCTTTTCCACTTAGCAAACATTTTGGTACCCATCAAAACAATAAAACTATGAGGACTGCTTTCCATATTATGATGCTTACATAGATCTCACAAAATTCAAGAAAGTGCAAGTTTAGTATGGGATACTTGGTGCGACTAAACTTGAGTGTGGCAGTGTAAAAGATCCTCAAACAGTCCATTAATGCATGCACTGCATCCCAGTCCTTGTCATGTTGGTTTGAGTTTGTATTGCTTATCAAGAGTAGCATACCTCTCAATTGCAGGTCTAAGCCGCAAAGCTAGCTCCAACATAAGATATGTTGAATTCCACCGTGTTGGAACATCTTATGCTGGCTTCTTATTTGGAGCCTTAACCTGAAAAAATAAATATAGATTAGATCACAAGCTGAAGTACCTAAAAGAAATTAATGAAAAGAAAATAAAGTTAAAGTACAAACCTGAGATGCTGCAACTGAAATCTTTCCATTCTAGTTTGCGAATGACGAAAGAACTTCATCGTTTTGCGAACTTTTGTAGTCTCATCATGTAGCACAGAAAGCTCATCTTGAACAACGAAGTTCAAGATGTGGCATCCACATCAATGGTGAAACACTGAGCCATCTGCAGGGAGTTCTTCTTTCTACAATGCAACAAACAAGGTACAAGTTAGTCATTAAATTACTCATTTAAGGTATTAATTACTCAAATATGAAACATGTGCACTCTGAAAAGGATGTCAATTGAAACCAAGTTTGATATGAAACTGACAAATTATATCAAATTAATTAATACCATAAAATGACCATAGGTGCCTGACTTTGTGAATTGAATTTTGGTTTTGAGAAATTTCTTTAAAAATATATATACTGACACTTTTCCAATCCATCTAGATTTGGCAGAAATCTTTAAATAAGAGAGTGAAAATGAGCCAACAACAACAGTGATGAGGAGGAGAAAAGCAAGAAAACAAAACAACAAAAATAATAATAATAATAAAATAATAGTAATATTAAAGGGAAAAGAGATACCTTGAGACAATCAGAGAACATAATACTTTGTTGCATGGAAAGCTCATCATAGGTAGATCCTTCATGCCGATCAGAGACTGAAGAATAAAAGAGGTTACAGGCTTAAAGAGAAGTAATGATGTTTCATAATCATATTTAATTGGATTAATGAATTATCAATTAAGAACACGATTGTACCTTACACGTTCTTTTTCTGAGGAGAATAAATGATCAGCCTTGGCAGAGGAGCAGTAGAGGAGGAGTTATGGGGCACACTCGAGAAGGTGAGCATCCACAAATTTGGTGGAGAAGGTGATGTCTAGGACTTTGGGATGGCGCAAATTAAGCGGAGAAAAGGAGGTGGGTCTCATTGAGCATATCAGACCGTTGACTGTCCCATGATATGGATGTTTGACTCCATGGTTGACAAAAAATGTTTAGATTAAAAAAAACAGCAATTATGTATTTGCTTATAGTTAGTAACTCATTTGTGTTGCATATGAAGGAAAAATAAAATTATGAATTCTCAAAGAATATATCCTAAGGAAAAAGAAATGGAATAAAAATTAAGAAAGGAAACAATATCATCAGGGTGATAGAATTTGGCTAATCTCCTATATATGTGGATTTTATTTTCTCCTTATCTGACCCCTGTAGTTCTTCCATTCATACAAAATAAAAGAATAACAACTATTAAAAAAATAAATTCCAATAAAATTCAAACGAAAGGAATTGTGAAATATTGAAATTCTCAGCGGTACTGTCACACCCCGAACCAAATCAGAATCCGAGGAGGACAACCCCGCCACGTGCATACACTCTATTGTATACACGTAAGGCTAAATTTTTAGTATCTTAGACATAGTAAATCACAAAGTAATGTCATTATAATAATACCAAATTTAAAGTACACAAAAGACCAATATCTGAAGAAACTCAAATATCATATGACATCATCCAGAACCGGTAAGCGATCTTTCTGTTCATATTGCCTTTAGTCAGACCTGAACCTGCTCCACAAATGAAAATTTTGTGTGCTGAGTACGCGAATAATCAGTGTGGTAATAGAGTGAGCCTTCGGTCTGGTTAACTCTAGCTAGAACCAAACCATACTTTGAGTTGAGCATTTTTCAAAACTATAATGCATAAACTAAGTATCAATTTAATATTACAAAGAACCTTCTGGAGAAACGGAAAGTAAAACTTAGGATAGATAAGTACGGAACAATAATATAATAAAACGAGAATCAAGCACCCGCAATTAATGGTCAAATATTGTATCAATCCAACTCACAAGTCCCAATAAACAAATAATGTCAACACATGTGCCCACAGAATAACCTACGCTTAAATGCTCGACAACTCGTAAGTGCCCCGTCCCTACGTCCCCCGTCGAGGAGTAGGCAGTAATGCACGGTACCGATAAACTGACGAATGGGGGTCGAGAGGAAGTCTGATATAACGGCACATTCAACTCAGAGATCAAATCAGGTCCAAATGAATATATAATACAATAACAATAACTATTTGCTCGATCGACCCCAAATGCAAGTGTTGATTAACAACATTTTAAGTATAATAATCACATTATTAATATGGATGCATATCCTACATATGCAAGACTAATCTTTCATTAATGACATGTGCTTAACTGTTTACTTAATGTTAACGACATGAAATGCACACAATAAGTTAATGATTTAATTACTAGACTAAAGAATAAACAAACCTACGGCATCCATACCTGAATTGACGGACATAGAGAGAGTTGCTTTTGTGAAACATCAGCAAAGTCCTTGTCTCCGCTTAGCATCTCTTACTCAGATAAGTAGTTAGTGAACTACATCTGAGCGGTCTGACTGATTACCTGACGATCGAAAAAATTATCGATTAGACTAACGATCTACCCAATTATCCCAAAATTAAATCAAATTTGGAAAAATCATAACAAAGAGAGAGACCATCCAGTTACCTGGTTCGACGATCGCCTTTAAAGCCTGCACGATAGTCTTGTCTCTAGTTGGCTTTTTTTTTCTTTCTTTTTTCTCTCTAAAACCTCATGGCATCACAGCTCACGCAAAAGAGAAAGGGGATACGAAGAGAGAATACGAAGAGACATATAACGAAGCGTATACACGTTTTTCTTTTTTTTTTTATGGATTTGAGATCCAACCGTCCGTTTGGATCGGATGGCTGATGTTGCGAGGCATTCACTGAAATTTAGATCCGTTGTCGCGCGACACATTGTGTAGCGCGGCATCCTGACCGTCTGATCAAGATCCAATGGACAAAGAAGTCCCGTGCATGTAACCTAGATTGATAGGCCCGTAAAAAATGAACCATCCGATCAAGATCAGACAGCTTATACGTGCGCTACACCGTGTCCCGCACTACAGTATTAATTAAAACCCGTGGGTGTCGCAATCTATTTTTTTATTTTCGCCAGCGACACGGCATCTATTCGTTTACGCTAAAATCTAAAATAAAATTTTGGGAAAATTAGATATAACCCCCTCTAAACTTTGGCAATTAGTTATAACCCCTACAAATATTAAAATTAGATATAACACCCTATAATCTTTGTAGTAAAGGAAATAAACCCCTTTTGATTAAATTCAACTTTCTTTAATTCTAAAAAAATCAATTTTCACATCATAAGACATAAATACCCTTGCTCTCTTCCTCTTCCACCATGTCGTTTCATTTTCCCTCATTTCTCCGTGCATCTATAAAAAAAAAGTGATATGCAATTTAATATTCTCCTCTCTTTATGCCAGACCTTAGAAAGGGCTAAAAGGAGTGCACAATATGAACGGAAATAAGGATAAGATGCGGCTTGACATTGCATATTTAATTTATACACTTATTGTCTTATATTTATTTTTAGCGATAAAAAGAAGACTGTTTTTTTTGGCATAACCAGCTTTTCGGTATTCAAAATTTTTTAGAGAATAAACGTGAAAATTATAATAAAAGTTTGTAGTGGTGCTCTATGAGTTTAGCACCACAGAGTTTATCATCTATGATATTCTTTGTGTAAATTTTTATAAAAAAATGCTCAATAGTAAAAAAAAATTGCCATTTATATTAATTAAGTATTTGTGCGAGAGAGATGTACCCTAGATATATACTGATATAGAAAGAAAATCACTAGTTTAAGAAACAACAAATTGGATATTGTTGCGGTTTTTTCGTCATTATTCTCCTCGAAGGAATTTCTCGAAGAACAATGGGAACATAGCCTTAGATTCACCTCCCTTAAGGTTTCGATCTCTTTAGCAAATATCTCTCAACACAAGAGAATCCTATAAAGAGTCGCTACTTAAAGAAGTTTCTTGATTTAGCGGGTCTCTTTCTTTCCAATAGGCACAAGCCCCTATTGTTAATTTTCTCGTAGTTGCCTACGAGAACTTCTGATTAAGGGACGTAAAGGGTATTGATGTAATGGGCTAAGGAAAGAGACTTGTGGAGTGCTATCGTGGAGGACTTAATTGATGGTATCAAAATTAATGGACGGGACCCAATTAAGGATCGACAAAAGACTTCTAACTTGACTAAAATAAGGGAATGGATTTTTGGTTTAGAAGAGGTTTTTTATTGATGAAAGGGAAGTCTTTACTTGAGGTTGTTTCTGGTAAACTCTCGGGACTATGACTGGCGTTCTTTTGAGAGTGAAAAGAGTTTTGCAACCTTCGGAGCCTCTTGGGCGGCCTCGAGCGAAAGTTGGTTCTTTTACAACCCTAGGGATCATCTTCATCGGTTTTCTTAATAAGAGTTGGTTCTTTAACGACCCTAGGGACCATCTTCATCGATCTTCTTAATAAGAGTCGGTTCTCGGGACCATCTTAGTCGGTCTTCTTGTGAGAACAAAGGAGGAGTTTTACAACCTTAGGGGCATGTGGCGCCTTTGAGCTAAAGTTGGTTCTTTTACAACCCTAGGGACCATCTTAATCGGTCTTCTTAATAAGAGTTGGTTCTTTAACGACCCTAGGGACCATTTTAGTCGGTCTTCTTAATAAGAGTCGGTTCTCGGGACCATCTTGGTCGGTCTTCTTGTGAGAACAAAAGAAGTTTTACAACCTTCGGGTCCTCTTTGATGGCTACTCGACGAAAGTTGGTTCTTTTACAACCCTAGGGACCATTTTCATCGGTCTTCATGACAAGGGTGGGTTTTTTAACAACCCTAGGGACCATCTTAATCGGTCTTCTTAATAAGGGTCAGTTCTCGGGACCATCTTAGTCGGTCTTCTTGTGATAACAAAATGGAATTCTTTGGGCGAAGGGGGCCCGTAAAAATTCAATTTCTAAGTCATCCAAGGTCGATCTCAACCTTAACGAGAGACTTTTCCTCAAGCGAAGAGGTTTCGATTTTGACTTTAGGTTTCGTGTTTTGGACTTTTAATTTCTGAAGTTTCACTTGGGATATTTGATGATTTTATTCACTTTGGCCTTTGCACCTTTGATCTTTAAAAATGCTTTCCTATTTCAAAATACATAGTCTTGGAAGATATCATCTTCGAAACCATTTAGACTTTTGGAAATAACTATAGTCGAATATACTAGATACTTGAAATCCTTTAGACTTTTGAAAATATTCTTATACTTAGGTATATTTAGCTTTGAAAGTAGTATATTTGAAATCTTAGTTTTGAGAATACCTAGTATTTTATAAAAGGGTTTGCTTCATTTTCTAAAATTCATTTTTAAAGTGAAAAATACTTCAAAAATACAAAAGATCACTACTTTGACATATTTTCATATCAAGGTATCAATGAAACTGGTTTATTTCTATTTTTAGGATTTTATAGATATTTTATTTATATTTTTCTGAGTTTCTTATTATTTTTAATAATTTTCTAAAGTTTCTGCTTATGTGTCCTTTTCTTATTGGGTCACAACAACAAACTAATCTGACGTGGGAGTTGGTTAGGCTAGCTGATGTGTCGGGCAAGATCCTTCTTTGAATTTCATTTGGGCTTAACTTTCCTCCTCTGGGCTCTACCGAAGCTTCTTCAGTCTTTCGTTATTTGGCATCCTATCAGTTGTCAGGAATGAGTAACATGGGTTCTGCGGTTGCATTTGCCACAAAAGATCAAAAGCTCCTCGCGCGCTGAGTTTCGAACAGAAATGGTGGTGGGTTCGTATGATAACGGATTGAAATCCGATATCGCTTCTGGCTGTCGTGACCGACGGAGAAGGGACCTACAGCGTCGTCGGGCCGAGAGAAAGACAGCGGTGACGCTTGTCCGCCGTGCATCACCCCCAGAAATTTGCAATAAACTTATATTCAGTTTAGTCCCTAAAAGTTGGATTTTCGTACTTCCGGTGATCGTCGTCGTCGCAGCTAACGGGATTGACTCCATTAGAACCACGATGAGGAGGTGAACACAAGGATATACTCAATTCGTGTTCCGTTTGTTTAATTTAATGGGGAGGCCGTGAACTGGTACGGCAAGGTACAGTGAAGTGGTACAAAAAGGAATTTCAAAGCAATTTGGCTGAGCCTGATATTGGAGAACCATGCTTAATTTATTTCACTAACTTCTCTTGTTTGCACATGTTAATTGTTGTCACTTCTCATTAATTATCATTTCTTTTAACCTCGTACTCACTCTGGATAGTATTCTATTTTACATTTTTATTATCAATGTTTACTCGTGGTCAGGTACAGGAAATACCATTTTATACACAGTTCATTTTTGGTGCAATATCTGTTTGGTACGAGCTTTTATACATGCTATCATGTTGGTCATCTTTCAACTGTCAATCACTATTTTTCAGGGGCTCACTTGTCTTCATCCCAATTGCTTGTGCTACCGTTCACACATACTAGAATCAACCATAAACAACTAAAACAATCTTTTTTTTATTTCTTTAATGAAGTCATTCAAGCAGGAAATATCTTAAGGCTTGGTGTCCTTGCTAAAGAAAGAAGGAACAATATGCTATACCCAAAATCAATCAGCAAATGAGGATTAGGCAGGAAATAATTAGATAGGAAAAGACAACGGTTAATTATCCTTTTAATACCAAAATGAACTTCATCATGACATGCATTTTAACATCTGACAACAATCTTTCAAAGTTTTACCCATCAGCCCCTTAATTTCCATCTATTACTAAGTGTGCAAGACGAATACTATTCTGACTTATAAACTACCAAGAAATGAAATTTATTAGAATGAGCTAAAGGAAAGTGTAGTGCTTGATCATTCTTCGTGAATTAAACATGACGATGCCTATTATTATTTACAAAAGTCATACTCTAAACAAGACTCTTGGAAGCTTTACCATTCATGCTGAACTCAAGGAGATAAAACTGCAATCTATTGAAGGCCGCCACTGAAAAGGCATGATAGTTCAGGGGCAGGGAGCAATGAACAATGTAAAAGATAGCACTTAACCATAATTCTAATGCAATTCTAACATCTACCAACAATCAACAAGTAGGTCAGAAATAAAAACTATCAACGATTTTCAAGCAAGTCTAACAAGGATACACATTCATCAAAAAGGGAAGGAATTCATCAAAACTGTTACTTAGCACTAAAGGGACCGATTTGAGAAGAAACTAAAACAGATCAAGAACACCTCCTGAAAACAGAATTATGCACTTAGACCCTGTTACTTTCAATTATTGTCTAATGACTCTAAAATTTATATTTGGTTTTATATTTACAACCTAACTTAAACTCATGGGTCTTCTAATGAAATTTTGGCAGCATAACGTTTAGATATTAGCAATTATACAACAGATTCCTCCATTTGAGTCTTTTACAACTCAAATTTCAGAACCTAGGCCTAAAGAAGAGGATACCTCAACTTAAGCCTTAAAATGCCTAATCCAGAGCATAGCATCAAGATAAGCTCCTCTCTTCAGTCTACTTCTGAGGAAACCTCAGTGTAAACCGTAACGAAGAGAGTTGACGGATCTAGAGAACAGAAGAGAGAAAGAAGAAGAAACATATCTGCGTTTCTAGAAGAAACACTTGATTTTACAAACCTACTGGACTCGTCTTGATTTGGTTGCCTAAAACCATGGAAACCATGGTTTAAGCTTCAAGAACACGAGATAAACATTCATACACGACCTAAGGAAGAACCAAACCCGAAATTATCATGAAACTTAGTCAAATCGTCGATCCTATTAGCTGATTGTCTAAGACTATAGAAACTATAGCTTAAACTCTCAGATTTAGACATTAAAGCTAGGAACGTGATCAATTCTAGCTAACAAACAATCAAGAAACGAAATCAAATTGAAAGTTATCAGATCAAGAATGACAAGAAACGAAATTAATTCAATGTTCAAAAGATTACAAATTCATTGATCAAACTCCAAATTGGATCTGCAAACTTAGTAGCTACCTTTCTTCTTACCTCTACTTCAGTCACGATCCAAGACTTGAACTGAAATCGCCTAATTTTCCTTCTATAGCTATGCTTCCTAACTGTTTGTAGAAATGTCTATTACAATTGTTCTACCTAAGCTTGGGAAATGGGGAATGTGTCTAGCCTAACGCGTGTGTGTGTGTGTCCTCTGACGTAGAGAGGAATTGGAGTGGAAGAAAAAAAAAAAGACCCCGATTGCTTGGAGGTAAGGGGTATATATAGCCATGGAGGCTCGGTTCCTTCTTCAAGAAATTTCAGCCTTCAATTGATCTTATCCGTTAATCCAGAGGCACACGGATCGACTCTCAATCCTGTGGCTGACGTTGCGTCACGCTGTGTTTCTTCTGAGCGGTCAACTGGAGAGGAGTATGGAGTTTGACCATGGCGGTTAGAGGGTTTGTTGCAGCCCCAATCGATCTCAGGCGTCGACTCTTTGGGACTCGATCTAACGGCTGTCATTGTGTCGCAGTGGGGTTTCGAGATGGTCAAAAGGCGCTGAGGCGAGGCGTTGATCCAGGCCGTTACATCGTCGCTTTCTTCTCCTCTTCATTTCTCTCTTTTTTCAGTTGGGAGGAGATGAGTTGTTTTGTCTGCATTCGACTGCTCATGGTCTACGGTAAACCAAGACATCTCCAACGGGCCCCACAGATTCTATTCCTTCTTTATTTTTCAACTCCGTGTGCATTTCCTTTCTTCTCACAAATGGGCTGCTTCGCCGTGGGACCCATTCGTCAGATTCAATGAGGCACAGAGGAGAGCGCCTCCCTCTTCTTGTTTTGTGTAGACTTGGTTCACAATAGACCAACTGAAGAAATTCAATTTATTCTGCATGGTGTACGTGGAACAGGTGTTTTCGGCCTGTTATGCATAGGAGGGAATTTTGATTTCGCGGCCCTCCTCTTCTCCATTTTATAGCCATTGGTTGTCTACATTTCTTTATTTAAAACAATTTCTCATTTGTTGTTGAAACTAAATAAATTGTTCGAACCCCTTCCCTATTGAATTTCTTCATGAAATTTTGTACACGGCTTCATAAAAGTGGTAGAATCTGATGGAACCAAGAATGTTGCAAAATACCCTTCCCACTATTTTATTTAATTTCTCCAAAATCTTGGGCTTCTTTGCATAAAATGGAGATTCTACAGCTCCTTTGATCATTCTTAAAGCACCATAATTTTTCTCATCATCTCCTGAATTTTTGGGTATTTTTCCATAATTTTTGGGGTCTATTTGATATTTTTCTTGATTTCCTCAAACTCCTTGTAAATCGGTCCGTGTCTCCAATCGCGAAATTTTTGGGTCAAACAGATATCACTTATTTTGATGTTTTGATGAATGAGAATGACATTGAAGCAAAAAGAGAACGAAACAATAAGTAGAAAGGGTAAAAAGGTTTGAATTTAATCAAAAGGTTATTTCCTTTACTACAAAGATTATAGGGTGTTATATCTAATTTTAATGTTTTTGTAGGGTTATATCCAATTACTAAAGTTTAGAGGGGGTTATATCTAATTTTTTAATTTTTTTCCCTCAGCCATCGCCTCTTTCTTTCTCTCTCTTGTTTTCTTATTCGAGCTTCTCCATCGCCTCAAGGGGTTTTGATATCTTCCGACACCTCTCTGTCGGCGCATCCTCGCAGCTCTCCTTCTCTTCGCCTCCATCGCCTCTCCACCTCCTACTCCATCAAACCCCAAAATCCCTCCCTTGCTTCATCTCCATCACCTCCCATGAAAACCAAGGCAATCGCTTCCTTCCGCGGCCAATACTCCTCCTCCATCCTCACCTCCTTATCCGTGGACTTCCCCCACCGTCGTCCGCCAACTCCTCGCCTCACCCCCCAGCCACATCTCCTCCTCAGTCGACTTCTCCCCGCCCCCACAAAAAAACATCGCCCCCATCCCTCCTCCGCCAACCACTCCTATCCCCTCCTCCGTCGACTTCTCCCCACCCCAACATAAGCTTCTTGAGCAGCAATTGATGAGGAATAAGATTTGCGTCATTAAATGAAATTCCTATCTTGAAAATGCACTCGCCTCGATTGGATCCGCATCCTCGACAGCCGACTAAGTTGGCTGTACCGTCCTGTCCGCAAAAAATGACCCTCTCATCTGCATCCAAGGGCGAAAGCAAAAAAACCTCTCTTCTAGCCTACCCGACCTGAAACCCGCATCCTCGACAGCCGAATAAAAAGACTGCTCCGAGCAGTCCTTTTATTTGGACCGTCCGATCGAGATCGAAGGGTGTGTTAGAGATATGTCCTAGGAGCCAATCTTATTTAGGCTACTTCTATAGTTTATGTTATTGGTGATTTCAGATCATTTGTTCTTTGATTTACTCGTTGACAGTTCATTCAGGTTGAGGATCTGAATTATAGATCACTGTTATTCATTTAGTAGTAAATGACAACGATAAATCTAAAAGTCCATAATCTTGATAATTAACAGAGAACATTAATTATCAATAAGATTAGTATGCAGATTAAGTGATGATTAAGTTCTATAAATCATAGGTTAGGAGTAACCAACTTAATTGCATATGTATATGTTATAGAACATAGTACAGGACTGGACCCTACGAAATAAATATATGGATTGTGTTACGTGTCATTATTTATTTCGTTATGATTTTGGTTCTAAGTTTGAGATGATTATCTTTTCCACATGAGGATAGATGCTATAAATCATGTCTATCGCTGATTCCTGATAAAGGCTGCTATACGGACTTGATTTAAGTATTCTTGAATTGTGCGGGGAAAAGCTAATTATCAAGAAAACCGTATGTCCCTCATTAATTCACTTAGTGAGTGACGATATCTGTTTGGGCCCCTTGATGGAGATAGATTGTTTGCTAGCAACTGATACAATTATCTCTAGATCAAGAAACGTATAATCTGCAAGAATGACACGTTCCTATCTTGGATTATACGATGATATCGTGTGACATAAGAATCAAAATAGAGAAACATAATTGTTCTCTTATGCAGGATTGGAATTTTGTAACTGTACACTATTTATGCGAATTGGGAATCATAACGTGTTGCTAGATACCGCTTATGATTATTGGAATTAAATAGCGATTTAATTCCATGTCCAACATAGCATAAATCCTCAAAGGGTCACACAAAATTGGTGTTTAATCATATGTGTATTATTTATTTGCAATAATGTGTATTGCAAAATATGATAGATTGATTAATTAATTAAATAGCGTTATGGACCGTTATAATTAATTAAGTCAAATAGATCATATAGAAATAAATTAATGCATTGTCTAATCTCTAAATAATTATTATTAAGTTAATAATTATTTATAAATAACACACTTAATTTAGTTAAGTTATTTGGGCTTTAATTTATTAGTAAATTAAATGTCCAAATTGAATAGCTATGAGTGGGCCTTTAATTAATAGAATTAAAGGGACCAAATAGAGATGGCCTAGTGGTCCAAGAGAGCCCACTAGGAGGCCGGCCACAAGAGGTAGGTAGGAGTGGCACAATTGTAATTTGTGTGAACTCCTATCTAGGGTTAAGAGGCTATATAAGGCACCTATTGGAGGCTCCTTTACACCTCTTCTCTCTCCTCCTCTCCCTAGCCGCCACTATTGGCCTCCCCTTTGTGGTGCGCCGCCCCCTTCCCCCCTCTCCACTCTAGCTCATGTGTTGAGCATCCCATTCTCCCACAAATCGTTCGGTTCGTTGGTTGAAGAAAGGGAACGCTTGGGATTAGACTCGTTCTTCTCTTCGCTAGCACGAATTGAGAAGAACTTGGTTAATACCATAGTGGACTCGAGGCGCCGTGAATAGAAGGTGTTTGGAGAGCACGCCACCGACATCAATCCATTGGAACGAGCCTCTTGGTTACGATACCAAGAGAGGTATACTTCCAATCCTTTTTCTCGTGTGTTTCAATAGCTTGTGTACTAGATCTTGTGTGTGCTTTGTTTGCTTGGTTAATTAATTGGTAATTAGCATAAAAATAAAAATTAGCACACTTTCTAACAGTGGTATCAGAGCCAGGTCGTACTTAAGCTATTTTAAACACTTAATTAAGAGAAATTGGCTAATTAATGGATTAGTAGAGATGATGCGTTTGTTTGCTGTCTGGAAATGGTATTTTCTGTGTTATTTCGCATTTTTCTCTGTGATATGTCCTCTGGAAGATCTTTCCATCTACATGAAAGTTGTAGATCTGTGGATTGTGATTCTTTTGGCGTTGGATTCACATTTTTCTGAATTAGTATAGATTTACTGTGAATAAAATGGCGACAGTGCGCAGAACCAGTTTCTGCTTGCACTGTCCTATTTGAATGGCTTGAAAGATTTATATTTTGAATATAAGTACCAGTGTTCTATGGCTAGAAATAAAGAGGACTTGAAGCTCTTTCTGAGCATGTAAAATTTGTTGCATGACTCGGATTAATTTGTGGGTTTTTCAAGTATGAAAAGGAAGATCTTGTCAGATCCAGTTTATTGAGCAAATCGATTGTTCTAATAAACTGTACCAACTGAGAACTCCTTTAAAAATTCTGTTTAAATGGAGTTGTTCTATTTTGAGTTAGGATTCCAGGAAAAATAATTTCATAATTTTTCGTGGATTTTTGGACCTTCAACTAGGTTAAAACCTTTCGATTGACAGTCTGTTCCAGTACAGAATTTGTTGATTGTTTAGGCTGTAACTTAATATTATTGAACTGAACTTGGTTATTTTCTTTTCATGAATGGATAGCCTGTAGTCTAAACAAGTTTTTCTATGTATATTGTATATATAAAAACTGGATAGAAGGTGGTCTAACAGACCAAATGGTTGAGAGGATAAGCTGAAAATCTCATAACGGTGTTTCGTACACTTGTAAGAGATTTGTCATTTTTGATTCTCCCATATGGTTTAAGATCTCTTCTTGAAATTTTTACTGGTAATCACAAATATAATAAGGAGCTTAAGTAATTTATTTGAGAATTTTTGGAGACCGAAAACTGTTGTTTTTGTTGGATTCCATTAGTTACGTTTTTTGGTAAATTACTGTTTTTCTAAGTATTCAAACTAGTTGAAATTAATTAGAAAACTCCTTGTTTGATCTCCTTTCTGTTATGGGATGTTGAAAGAACTTTCTAAATGAATTTAAACAAGTTTGGTTGTTTAAAATTGAGGATTTGTACACGGAATTTACTTATAGCAAACGATACGCAAAGATGCTTGAAAATCGTTAATTGGAAACAAAGTGGACTTGTATGTGCTAACTTTGTTTTGTAGGTGGATAGTGGGTTTAGTATGGCTCAAGACTCAATGCCTTGTGGTTGTAAATGAATGCATGTGTGAATGTTTGTAATGCGGCCTTTGATGCCATTAATTAATTTTTGATTAATTTTTGATGTAACTTGTGAGGCTTGCATGCCCCTAAGGATAGGAAGGGAATAGGATGTTTTCACATGTATTTTGCACCTTTATTTTATATAGGATTTAGATCCTTATAGAATTTAGTGGGAGGGCATGGATTAGATTAGTTTTGCTCCATGGACGATGTGGAGAAACTAATGCAAGCGGGAGCCATACAAACCCACAACTATGAGATGCTTGTATGATTGCTTGTGATAGGTTAGGTATGGGTGTATGTTTACACGACCACCAAACAAGCGTCATGATTGTTATTCGTCCCAAATAAAAAAGAATTAAGTCTAATCAAAATTCACTCTCCTTCTTTCTATCCCCTTCTTACGTAGTATGATCGGTCATTGATGTATTCTCGCCGACGCGGGACATCGTGATCCATCATCCGTGTCGGGGTGTAAATCGGATTTACTAGGAGCAAATAGAAAGAAGTGACTTAACAATGATTCAAATTGGATTGGCCATTGGAGTGAAGTTCGTTAATCGAACCAAGAGTCATAGGAACGTATGATTGGTTGGAGAACCTATTTCACATTTGTTGGTGCAATGTTCTGCCGACGCCGTCGTTGCATTAACAAGTTGTGGGAATCTTGGAAATTCACTACATTTAGGGACATGATATAATGTAGTGGAAGTTTTACTTAGTTAAAACAAATATTAAAGCATAAACTAATTGACCTTAAAACTTATGTATTGTTGTAGATGTCTTCCTCATCTTTTACGCTACGTTCTCTTGTTGAGAGAGAGAAGCTCGCTTTTAACGGTGCCAATTTCTTGGATTGGCATCGCAACCTAAGGCTTGCCTTTAGGTATGAGAAAAGAGAGTATCTCCTCACCACTCCCATGCCATCGGCTCCAAAGGCAACCGCTTCCCAAGAGGAAAAGGATGCCTTTGCGAAGCATGAAAACGAGGACATGGAGATGTCCGTCGTGATGGTGGCAACCATGGAAGCAGAACTCCAAAAGGAGTTCATGGATAGTGGCTATGGAGTGTTCGCCATGATCACTCGCCTATCCAACATGTTCCAAACAAAGGCCCGCACGGAAAGGGCCCGTCTCATCAAGGCCGTCGCCAACACTCGCTTGGCCGAAGGTCATGATGTCGGGCCACACGTCATGAAGATGGCGGGGTTGTTTCGGCAGCTTGAGAAGCTTGATACGCCCTTCCCTTCGGGGGCGATTCAAGACTTCATTCTCAATTCTCTCCCTCCAAGCTTCACCGGTTTCGTTGTGAACTACCGGATGAACGGCATGGACAAGAGCATGGATGACATCCAAAACATGCTCATTGAGACGGAGGAGAGTCTTAAGAAAGAGAAGGGCCCCAAGGATGTTCTTGCGGTGAGTGGGAAAAGCAAGAAGATAAGAAAGCGTGGCCGCAAAGGCAAAGGCAAAGGCCCGGTGACGCCCCAAGGTCCGGCCAAGGGTGCTCCCGTGGGTTCTAAGAAGAAGAAGAACCCGGCCACTTCCGAGACCGTGTGCTACTACTGTAGCAACAAGGGCCATTGGAAGAGAAACTGCCCAAGGTACCTAGCTGACAAGAAGGCGGGAACTGTCCAACCTTCTACCTCAGGTATATTTGTCATCGAAACCCTTCTCGCTACTTCTCACACAGATTGGGTATTTGATACTGGTTCGTGTGCTCACATTTGTCGAAATGTGCAGGTACTAAAGAATAGAAGACGGCTCGAGAAAGGCGAAGTTCAACTCCGCGTCGGTAACGGCACGTGCGTCTCCGCTATGGCCGTTGGGAGCGTGGAACTAACTTTGCCTAATGGTTTTGTATTGGAACTCAAGGATGTTTTTGTAGTTCCATGTATCACTCGAAACATTGTATCCGTTTCTTGTTTGGATTTGGATGGTTATGATGTTGTAATAAAGAACAAGTGCTTGACTTTGTTTCGTAATGAAGTTCGTTTTTGTGATGCACATTAATTGAATGGTCTTTATGTGCTCGATTCGAATGGATTTGTTTTGAGTGTTGAAAATGACAAAAGGAAACGTAAGGTTTCACATGAGAATGCAACTTTAATGTGGCATTGCCGCTTAGGTCATATCAACGAGAAACGCATCAAGAGACTACAATCCGTTGGTCTCTTGGATCAATTCGCTTTCGAGCCAATTGACACTTGCGAATCTTGTTTGATGGGAAAAATGACCAAAGCTCCTTTCCCCAATAAAGGGATAAGGGCAAATGGATTGTTAGATCTCATACATACCGATGTATGTGGACCTATGAGCATTTGTGCACGTGGAGGTTTCTCATACTTCGTCACGTTCACTGACGATTATAGTAGATACGGGTATATCTACTTGATGCGTCATAAATCTGAAACCTTTGACAAGTTCAAAGAGTTTAAGAGTGAAGTTGAGAACCAACTTGATCGAAAGATCAAGGCCTTACGATCCGATAGAGGTGGTGAGTACTTGAGCCATGAATTTGGCAATTATCTAAAGGAGTGTGGAATCGTTCCACAACTCACTCTACCAGGAACACCACAATGGAATGGTGTGTCCGAAAGGAGGAATCGAACTTTGCTAGACATGGTTCGATCGATGATGAGCCAAACTAATTTGCCTATGTCCTTTTGGGGTTATGCAATTGAAACCGCAGCTTTTACTTTGAACCGTGTTCCATCAAAGTCCGTTGAGAAAACACCCTATGAGCTATGGTTTGGTTCGAAACCTAGCATGATGTTTCTCAAGATTTGGGGTTGTGAAGCTTATGTGAAAAGGCTAGTGAGCGATAAGCTTGGACCCAAATCGGACAAATGTCATTTCGTAGGATACCCTAAGGAAACAAAGGGTTACTACTTCTATAACCGTGTCGAGAACAAAATAGTTGTTGCACGACATGTGGAATTCTTGGAAAAGGAGTTTATCTCAAGAAGAAGTAGTGGGAGCAACGTGGTTATTGAAGAAATTCAAGAACCGCAACAAGAAAACATACCTCAAGTAGGTAATGTAGTTGTTCCAAATATAGTGCCAAATGAGGTTGCACCGAACGAGATTGTAGTCGAACCCATTCCTCAAGTTGTTGTGGAAGAAGAGGTTCAAGAACAAGCTCCCTCAAATGAATACTCAAACATATCGCGTGTCGATAGTGTTGAGGACGCACCTATACTTGAAGTTCAAGAACAAAGCCCACAAACAGTTGTAGAGCAAGTTCAAGAACCTCAAGCATCTACCCTACGAAGATCGGCAAGGCCAAGTCGTCCACCTATAAGATATTTAGGTTTGCACGACGTTCTCGTCATGGAGAACGATGAGCCTTTGACCATTGATGACATGAAAAGAAAACCAGACTCCAAGGAATGGCTAAAGGCCATGGAATCCGAAATGCAATCCATGTATGACAACAAGGTATGGACCTTGGTTGATCTTCCCAACGGAGTAAAACCCGTTGAGAACAAATGGATCTTTAAAAGAAAGGTCGACATGGATGGCAACTTGACCATTTACAAAGCACGACTCGTAGCGAAAGGTTACAAACAAGTTCATGGTATTGACTATGAAGAAACCTTCTCGCCCGTCGTTATGTTCAAGTCAATTCGGATCATGTTAGCAATTGCCGCATTTTATGATTATGAAATATGGCAAATGGATGTCAAAACCGCTTTCCTAAATGGAAATTTGGAAGAGGATGTGTATATGACACAACCCGAGTGTTTTGTGGATCCAAAGAATGCTAACAAGGTATGCAAACTTCAAAGGTCCATTTATGGATTGAAGCAAGCATCGAGGAGTTGGAACAAACGCTTTGATGAAGAAGTCAAGAAATTGAACTTCGTTCAAAGCGAAAAGGAACCTTGTGTTTACAAGAGGATCAGTGGGAGCGTGGTTGTGTTTCTTGTTCTATATGTTGATGATATCCTCTTGATCGGGAATGATATCCCCGAGTTGAATGCAGTTAAGGATTCATTGAAGAAGGTGTTCTCAATGAAAGATTTGGGCGAAGCCGCCTATATCCTAGGAATCAAGATCTATAGAGATAGATCGAGAAGGATGTTAGGTTTGAGCCAAGATGCATATATTGACAAAGTGTTGAACAAACACAACATGGCAAATTCCAAAAAGGGATTCTTGCCTATGTCACATGGCATTTTCTTGAGCAAGTCTCAAAGTCCGACCAATGATGCAGATCGGGATTACATGAAGAAATTCCAGTATCCATCTGTGGTCGGATCGATTATGTATGCCATGCTATGCACTCGTCCTGATGTGGCACATCCGATTAGCGTGACTAGTCGATTCCAAGCCAATCCCGGCATGGCACATTGGACTGCAGTCAAGAATATCCTCAAATATCTCAAGAGAACAAAGGATAGCATTCTCGTATATGGTGGAGACCAAGAGCTCGTTGTAAGTGGTTACACCGATGCTAGTTTCCAAACCGATCGAGATGACTCAAAATCACAGTCCGGCTTCGTATTTCTGCTCAATGGTGGTGCCGTAAGTTGGAAGAGTTCCAAGCAAGATACTACGGCCGATTCCGTCACCGAAGCAGAATACTTAGCGGCTGGTGAAGCAGCGAAAGAAGGTGTATGGATCAAGGAGTTCTTGACCGAGCTAGAGGTGGTTCCAAGCATCTCAGGTCCAGTGGATATATACTGCGACAACACGGGAGCCATAGCTCAGTCCAAGGAGCCTAGGTCTCACCAAAAGACTAGGCAAATTCTACGACGATTCCATCTCATCCGTCAGTTGATCAATGATGGATGGGTCAAGGTCAAGAAGGTGGACGGTGCCGCGAACACAGCGGACCCTCTGACAAAGCCTTTATCTCGAGCCGCACATGAGTTGCACGTTGCATCCATGGGGATTAGGCGTATGCCTGAGTGGCTTTGAGTTGTATCTTTTATTACTAGGCTTTAGTATGAGACATGTATATTTTGGATATTACATTGAGTACTATGCACTTGCTAGAAGTCACCATTGATTGACTCTAGGCCAAGTGGGAGATTGTTAGAGATATGTCCTAGGAGCCAATCTTATTTAGGCTACTTCTATAGTTTATGTTATTGGTGATTTCAGATCATTTGTTCTTTGATTTACTCGTTGACAGTTCATTCAGGTTGAGGATCTGAATTATAGATCACTGTTATTCATTTAGTAGTAAATGACAACGATAAATCTAAAAGTCCATAATCTTGATAATTAACAGAGAACATTAATTATCAATAAGATTAGTATGCAGATTAAGTGATGATTAAGTTCTATAAATCATAGGTTAGGAGTAACCAACTTAATTGCATATGTATATGTTATAGAACATAGTACAGGACTGGACCCCACGAAATAAATATATGGATTGTGTTACGTGTCATTATTTATTTCGTTATGATTTTGGTTCTAAGTTTGAGATGATTATCTTTTCCACATGAGGATAGATGCTATAAATCATGTCTACCGCTGATTCCTGATAAAGGCTGCTATACGGACTTGATTTAAGTATTCTTGAATTGTGCGGGGAAAAGCTAATTATCAAGAAAACCGTATGTCCCTCATTAATTCACTTAGTGAGTGACGATATCTGTTTGGGCCCCTTGATGGAGATAGATTGTTTGCTAGCAACTGATACAATTATCTCTAGATCAAGAAACGTATAATCTGCAAGAATGACACGTTCCTATCTTGGATTATACGATGATATCGTGTGACATAAGAATCAAAATAGAGAAACATAATTGTTCTCTTATGCAGGATTGGAATTTTGTAGCTGTACACTATTTATGCGAATTGGGAATCATAACGTGTTGCTAGATACCGCTTATGATTATTGGAATTAAATAGCGATTTAATTCCATGTCCAACATAGCATAAATCCTCAAAGGGTCACACAAAATTGGTGTTTAATCATATGTGTATTATTTATTTGCAATAATGTGTATTGCAAAATATGATAGATTGATTAATTAATTAAATAGCGTTATGGACCGTTATAATTAATTAAGTCAAATAGATCATATAGAAATAAATTAATGCATTGTCTAATCTCTAAATAATTATTATTAAGTTAATAATTATTTATAAATAACACACTTAATTTAGTTAAGTTATTTGGGCTTTAATTTATTAGTAAATTAAATGTCCAAATTGAATAGCTATGAGTGGGCCTTTAATTAATAGAATTAAAGGGACCAAATAGAGATGGCCTAGTGGGCCAAGAGAGCCCACTAGGAGGCCGGCCACAAGAGGTAGGTAGGAGTGGCACAATTGTAATTTGTGTGAACTCCTGTCTAGGGTTAAGAGGCTATATAAGGCACCTATTGGAGGCTCCTTTACACCTCTTCTCTCTCCTCCTCTCCCTAGCCGCCACTATTGGCCTCCCCTTTGTGGTGCGCCTGTTGAACCCTAAAATATCGTCATAGTTACCGAAAAACGATGCAAGAATTTTTTTAGACCACTAAAAGCAAAAATTGGGCACATGATACACTTAAGGGCGGCCTGAAAGATATCACGGATAAATCGGGAGAATTCGCGAACATGACTATTAAAAATTTCGATGTCATGCCGAAGCTCATGCCGAAGCGAGTGGTCCTAAATTCCGGTGACTATGTTGGTGCTAATATTAATGTGAAAAATAAAATCATATTAAATAGCATACAACCTGCATCATGCCTCAGGACGCAATATGAAAATAGTTATATAATTTCATTCATGAGATTATATGATTATATATGTGAAATCACCATGATTAAGGAGGCATCAAAATTCATGCGATAAAATGGAGCAAATATCAATCGAATTCCCCTTGTCTCGGCTTAGCCCAAACAAAAAAAAAGGGACGAAGGCCCATGGGAAATGACAAAAAAATAAATAAAAGAAGAGATGCAGCCCATAAACACTAACGGCCCAAGCAACTCATCTCCTTCGTTCCTCTCCGTTCCTTCCTGTGTCCCTCTTCCTCTTACGCACGCCATGACGCCAGGAGCTTCCTCTTCTGACGAATGCCATGACGCAGAAGATGGACCCCCTCCCTCGCACGCCTGTGGAAAATTCGAAACCAAGTAATGATGGCAGAGAGGAATCTCATTGTCCCCCCTCATCATTGCGCTGTGCACAGGAGAGCACGGCTCTCTCTCACACAGTTGCTGAGACATGAAGCCAGTGCAGCTTGGACACCTCAATTCACCTCTCCACCATGCCATGATGTCGGGGCATTTAATTGTGAGAGGATGGAATCCCAATGCCGATGGATAAGCTCAGTTCCATGCCCTCCAGTCGAGCTGAGATGGAAGAGGCTCAATCCCTTGAGACCTGAAATTTTGAGACTTGCTCAATTGATGAGAATAAAATCCAATTGATCCAATTTCATGATTAAGCAACAATCAGGGAGTATTAATAGAGATGTGTGATATGACAATTGAAAGGATTATGGGATAAAATCATCAAAACCATGGAACAGCCGTGTGCAAAACCAACACCAGGTTTTAGAAAATAAGCAACATGTGATGGATGCCGTGTTGATTACAACGAAACATGCATATGAGAAGCCAGTAGAACAAGAGAAGAAAAAGGGTGGTAAATTGGCATGGCTCAGTCTATGAATTTTGATAAAATTTAATATGAGCTGTTATTCGTCATACAACAACTTTGATTGAGAGCATGCTATTTTGGCTGCAAAATAAAATGGAGATATGAAGAGATAAAGAAAATAAATGAAGGAAATGCTGGAATTTTAAATCCACATGAGGCAAGCTGTGAAAAGAGGGAAGCAAAACAAATGCAAGGCCAAGTAAACTAGTGTTGCATTAAAAACAACAAGTTCAAAGGAGCATGTAATGCAATCAGCAGTTGAGATTCCAGTAATGTGCTTGAACTTGAGGTTATGTAAAGAAAAAAGAAAGGGTGGCATCAATTATTCTTTATTCAGTCCTAGTGATATGTGAGATGCTGCCCCTCACTGGTGATAACAGTAAAAGGAAATGCTGCGACAATAGAAAGGAAATAAGAGAGGATGAAATATTCTCTGGATGTGAGTAAATGAGCACAGTCAAGCCCTGTGCAGAGATGATGAAATACCTAAAATGGGCAGCAGGGGCAGAATCGTCAATTCCTTTCAAGAGGGTGATTATTGGTGCCATCTACAGGAACTCACCTGTTTCTTCTATAAATAGAGCATCGGGAGCCATGTAAGGATGAGGAGAGATACACACAACCAGGGAGAGATATCCACGAGAAGTTCAAGCTACCATTTTGAGAGGAGTATTTTCTGTGCAAATTAGGATAGCTATAAATAAAAAAAAAAACAAAACAACAAAAAAGAGTGTTTAGTAGAAATAGTAACTTTATAATTCCAGTTGTAAACAATCATCTTGTAAGCTACATTTGGTGAAGTAAGAAGGTTCTCTCCTATCCTTACAGTTTCCTTCTCTTTTGTTTTCTTTTCTGGCTTTACACATGCATAGCAACAATGTAAGGAGTTGATAAAAGCTGGTTTACATGTAAATATGTATATAAAATTATAAATGCATTTGACCTACATAAGCATCAACAACAAGATATGAAGAAACTAAAAATCATTCTTATCTTATATTGCCTTTTACATTCTGTATTCACGTAGAATTGCACTTGCATTAGATGTAAATGTAATGTAAGATATCATAACTATGTCTAATTAAGCATATATATATGAAGCAAACTATTGTATAAAATAAAAAAGATGGATAACAAGGACAGCAAGATAAACAATGGACAGCAGGTTTTAAAGGACAGCAGGTATTGAAGTTCATGGAGCTCTGAACATCACCTTATGCCAACATATGGCAACCCATGAAGGAGGCAGTCATCATCAGTTCAACCTCAATCATACCAAGGAAAAGCTGTGCAGTGAAGGTTCCATTGTGTTAATCTGATGACTTGTTGTTTCTCAGATAAATGCTGTCACCCTCTCATCTACATCCCATTTCAAATCAATATCAAGTGGCTTCATCACAATCACCATGACCAGACCCAAATCCAGAGGGACCCCCTATACTGCCATAGCCTCCATGATACAATTGAAAACCCACACACACTTTCAGGGAGATGCCAACATACCCCACAATACTTCATTGCGTCTCTTGCATCAATAGAGATCTGCAACAACAAAGGGATAAGCAATCAACAGTTTGTCACCTTGGTCAAACCAAGTTGTGGTGAAATTCCCAGCTAGAGGGATTTGGCAATCAAATTGGCGATGCAAACACCTTCTCACACCTGTCACAAGTCTCACAGGCGCTTCACCTGATCCTCACTATGTCCAGTCGATTACATTGACCCATTCATCATCACTACAGATCTGGAGTGAGGCGAAACATCATGCCGGAGGAGCTCGGCAGCCAAATTGAGACTACACCAGGCTTCACGAATCCTCCACGATGCTCTTAGGCTGGCCAATTTGGTTCAAGAACCACCAGGGGCCCAGAACTGCAAATCAAGCCGCGTCAAACCCTAGCCGATTAGGTAGGAGGTGATTACAGTGTAGGAGACGGAGACAAGCTCGACTGATGGGTCCCACCACATCAGGAGAGCCTTACGATCCCTTACAACCTCATATTAATGTCTGACAACCACCTTGTCGAGCCAATTGCGCAGCCATGGCGTCTCCTCCATCGACAGCTCGACAAGGTAGAAAAGAGAGAAGAAGGGTCTTAATCCCTGATTTGTATGAGCATGGTGCACAGCTAACGGGGCCTCATCTCAACTGATAGTGGGGCCCGCGAGTCTGGAAATCAATTAACGAGCATGGCGCCAAGACCATCGAAGAAATAGGAATGTTTTAACAAAACCGTCCCAAAACTCATGATATTCTGTGGCACTTTTCGTGTGGCGAGTTAACACGGTGTAACAACCCACTGACAACCAATCAGAGCACGCCATGTGTTCCCTCTCTCATAGCTGATGTCGCTAATGACCTCTCTTCTCTCCGCTGGTGTGGACCAACCAGAATCTGCCACATGGCTCCTCTGCTGATGTGGCATCATTCTATTGATGGAAAGTTTAAAAATTCGTAGAAATTCAACCGTAACTCAGAAAAATCCAAACCAAATTTTTACGGATCCAGAAAAATATGGAGAATACAGCCATGTCAAAACCATAGCCAAAATCCAAACATAATATTTTAAATCCATATTCCAAGTTCTGGCCAATCACAAATTGCCACCTCAGCCTTATATTTATTTTTTAAAAAAATCCAAAAACCCATTAAAAATTCATGAAAAATCATATGAGGGTCAGAAAAATATGAGGAAAAATCCTGGAAGCTCAGAAAAATAAAGGGAGTCTATTTGGCTAATCACCACCACTATAAACTCTACCAAATATATCCTTACCATTATTCTTATTGGAATACCATGGAGATAAGCCGTTTCGGCAAAGGCTCAAAGGCTCATGATCAAATCACCGAAGGCATGGATAATATTATAAAATTCAGAAAGTCATACCGGAATACTAGCACGACCGAGTCTAGTGCTCCGTTTGTGACTTGAGATAAAACTCATTATAACCTCAAGTGATCAAAACCACCAGACGGTCATCGTCACAACAAGGGTGGATAAAAAATGAAGACACTAAGTACTGTTGCTAACAAACAAGAGTACTGGTGAAGTATCAAGCTCAATGATCTGGTTAAATTGAGACTCGCTAGCCTCAAAATGATGGATAGTGAGATCTATCATGGCGTCACGGGACTCTATCAAGAGACCCGAAATAATATGCAAATCAGATGAAGACCAAAACAATATTCAAGCAAACTGATAAAATTCTGAAGAGAAGGCAGATTACACCGCAAGATATTATCGGTGAAGAATATGGATTCAACCACATACGAGCAGAACTCTTTGCAGTCTGAGAAAAACTCACAATGTTGTCCCAAGCCTGCTAAGACGATGAAAGCCACGATTGTCAAAGGCACCCGCTCTCTCGAGAAAGGCAGGAGGTCCAATCTTGAGTGTATGCAATCTACCCGCCGGAGATAACATATGCCAACACCGCTGACACAGGCACACGACATTATGATCCTATCAAAGATATGCAAATATTGTCACCATGGACAAATTCCACATCATCATACCCGTACCTTGGGGAAAGATCACACTTCTATTTCAGGAGTCTACGATTATCTAAGGCACCCGCTCTCTCGAGAAGGCAGGAGGTCCTAACTTGAGTGTTTGCAATCTAACCGCCAAGGATATATCGAGGCCAACACTGTTGCTGTAAACGACTCCCTCATATTATATTAAAGACCTTATCCCAGATTACATCACTACATCAGATGGATCCATAATCCTTACCCAAATAATATCCTCATTCAGAAACCTTCAACATGTTCCTTGGTCACATTACTTATGCCTCAAACAGCTCAGTAATGTTGACTCGATCTATCTTTTAAATCAACAACCAGATCTCACACAACAAAATTTACCTCTTTCGGTGCTGGAGGGAAATTACAATGTTCCGGTCGGAAGCCGGACATTACCGGAACGCTCGCAGAGATTGCCGAGTGTCACCCTATTGACTTGCCTTGGCTAAATGCCGAGCATTATGTCGCATTGACGCTTGATCAGGAATCAAGCGAAGCTTCAACAGCTGGTCAGAGACTGAGTGTCAGAGGAACACTCCCATGATCGAGAACCAACTGTTCATGACGTACCGGTCGGCAGCCGGACGTTACTTGAACGCTTAGCGTCACTTGAGTGACTTGTCTTGCCTAGATGTCAAGCATTACGTCACATTGAACGATTGGTCAGAGACTGAGCGTCAGAGGTACGCTCCTATGATCGAGAACCAATTGTCACCCGCACCTGGGGAAGCCAAGGGGCAGCTGACTTGGGTAGCACCCGCGCGCATAAGATTTTTGGACGCCCACAAACCCAAGGGTCTGGCGAAGGATAGTTTCAATGCTTCGGGTGAGAGCCGAACTGTTGAAACCTCGGATATTTCAGGTGGCAGCTGAACTATCCGCTGAACGTTTGAATAGCAATCAGGGTTCCTTGCGAGGTTTCGAGTAACACTTGGACTATCTGCATGATATCTCGGCTGGCTACCAAGTATCATCAGAATATTCTAAGGAGGATCGAACCGTCTGCTCAATACCCGTTTGGCGAACAAACGTCACTTTAACATCTGACTGGCATCCAGATGGAAACCGGACACTTCAGGTGGCAGCTGAACTGTCCATTGAACGGCCGACTAGCAATCAGATTCCTTTTAACATTTCGAATAACAGTCAGACTATTGTTTGATATCTCGGCTGGCTACCAGGTATCACCTCAATACTCTGAGTGAGGATCGAATTGTTACTTATCTGATTGGCGAATGGACGTCACTTCAACGCTTCGAAGAATAATTGAGTCATCTGTCCGATAAGCTGGCTGGCTACCAGATATCACTTCAGAGTCTCAATTATGATCGAATCGGAAGGGAACATCTGACTGGCACCCAGATGTCATTTTTAAACGATTCGAATAGCAATCGGACCAATTGTTTGGTACCTTGGCTGGATACCAGGTATCACCTCAATACTCCGGATGATAATCGAATTGGCACTTAACACTTGGCTGGCAACCAAGCGTCTTCGGTTCAGGTGGCAGCTGAATCGATTCCTAGATATTTGACTTGCGACCAGATGCACTGTCGACACCTCAAGCAACAATCGGATAATCTGCGGGTTATCTTGGCTGGATACCAGATATCACCTCAGTATCCCGAATGATGATTGAACCGTCTACTCAATGTCTGAATAGCAACCAAATGTCTCCTGAACGCTCTGAACAACAATCGGATTATCTGTTTGATATTCTGGCTGGCTACCAGATATCACCTCAGTACTTCGGATGGAGATCGGAACGTCACTTAACATCTGATTGGCAACCAGATGTCTTAACGATTCGAGTGGCAGTCGAATCGTTCCTCTGATACCTTGAATGAAACTAGATACCACTTCAACGCTTCAAATGGCAACTGGATCGTCTACTTGATATCATGGCTGGAAACCACGTATCAACGCAACGCTTCAAGTGACAAGAGAACCGTTTATTTGATATCTTGGCTGGAAACCGAGTATCACCCCAAGGAAAAGAAACCGAACATTGCCAAATGTCACTTCAACGCTTCGGGAGCAAACCGAACCGTCACTTTGAACATCGCCAAATGTCACTTTTAACGGAAGCCAATCCGTCTATTGAACGTCTTGGTCAGGTACCAGATGTCACTTAACGCTCTATGCCCATCGAACGAGTGTCACCCCGCTTCCCGGGAAAGGTCAAGGGGCAACCGACTCGGGTCGCACCCGCGCGCATAAGATTTTAACGCTCATAAACCCAGGGGTCCGGCGTCTTTAACATCCACAAGCCCAGGGGCCTGATGTCAACTTCAAAAAATAAAAGAGAAAACAACCTCAAGCACCGCATCAACCAAATTTAACGATCTGATCAGGAATCAGACGTCACTTTCAGATAACCTCGACAAAGATCAACAGGAAGTCTAAGAAACCCGCTTCGGGAAGTCCATGCTTTATAAATACAAAATTCATACCAGAAGAGCCTAAACCTTAATTCCTCACATTACAAAGAGAACTCGGAAAACGAGAAGATTACAAGCGTCCAGCTACGACAGTCAACTGAAACCTCTACAATCTAAGAACTCCAGAGACTGCTGTCCCCTGCAATCCAAAGTCCACAAAAAAAAATATAATAATATGATATATTAATATTGCATTATAGTAGTAATATTAATAAAAAACAAAAAAAAAATGTGTAAATGCATGATAGGACCGCTAATTGCATATTTACAATTCCCTAACAGCTCACGACACACAATCCTTTGGTTTTCCCGATCTAGAGGTGCTCCTGACCATGTCGGAGGTAATTAACAGTAGGGGCTTGCGCCTACTGGAAAGAAAGGACCCCTTCAAATAATAAACCCTCGTGAGAACTCAAGACCGTACAGGTACCACGCTTCAGGGTGGTATCGGTATCGGCCTCTTGAGGCTCGTGAGGGGTATCTGATCCGCATCTTTTTTTGCCCCTCAATCCGAGACCGGATTTTCCTCTGTTGATCCGAGGGCCGCGAAAAAGTGCGAGACAGCGCCGCCCCCTTCCCCCCTCTCCACTCTAGCTCATGTGTTGAGCATCCCATTCTCCCACAAATCGTTCGGTTCGTTGGTTGAAGAAAGGGAACGCTTGGGATTAGACTCGTTCTTCTCTTCGCTAGCACGAATTGAGAAGAACTTGGTTAATACCATAGTGGACTCGAGGCGCCGTGAATAGGAGGTGTTTGGAGAGCACGCCACCGACATCAATCCATTGGAACGAGCCTCTTGGTTACGATACCAAGAGAGGTATACTTCCAATCCTTTTTCTCGTGTGTTTCAATAGCTTGTGTACTAGATCTTGTGTGTGCTTTGTTTGCTTGGTTAATTAATTGGTAATTAGCATAAAAATGAAAATTAGCACACTTTCTAACAGGGTGCGGACGGAAAAAAAATAAAAATCTGCGAAATCAACCCTTCCCGATCTGCCCGTATGGCTCGAAAATAAAAAGAAACATTAAAAAAAATTTAATTCATTTCCATTTCGAGACTCTTCGTCTCTTTCCATTTCCACTATGGACCATCTTCTCTCTCTTGCAGGACTACTGAGACACGAAGCCATCATCTGTTCATGCAATGGATATCTGACAAGCTATAGGACGGACGTTGGTTATTTTCCACTAAGGCCCCTCCGTTAATTTTTTTTACACGCCAAGCTTCTCCGGTGGGTTTACAGTAGTTCCTGCCATCGCAAGACATGGGGATGAGCTTTGTAGTTTCGTGAAGGAGAGGAGAGTACAATTATATTCTTGGTTTCGGTTGCATTGACCTAGACCCGTGGGAAGACCACTTGGTTGGTACAGCTGCATAGTGAAGGAGGGGAAGTGAATTGAAGCCAGATGCCGCTTGACACCTCAATTTATCTCTCCACCATGCCATCATGTCGGGGCATTCAATTGCAAGAGAAATGAATTTCAATGCCAATAGATAAGCCCAACTCCGTGCTCTCTAGTGGATTTGAGATGGAGATGGCTCAATTGCATAAGGCATGTAAACTCAAGAATTGCTAAATTGAGGAAAATGAAACGAAATTGATTTGATTCCATGATCAAACAATAACAAGGAAGCATCAATGGAGGAGTGTGAGTCATCAATTATGGGAATTAACGAAGCAGGAGGAGGAGAAGATGAAGGTGATATCTCACTAAAGGGGAGCAATGCTGGAAGGACAAGGTTGATTAGCATCACACAAAGCTAGGAAGAGAAAAACGTGAAGACGAGCTTTCAGGGCTTTGTTAAACTCTGAATTTGAACTTACCATTTTTCTAAATATAAGATATGAACTTTGTACTAGGTTTATCTGTCATTTTCAATTTCAGTAGATTACTTTGTAGACTGATAGGGAGGGTCAGCTTATGTGTTGGTTTTGAACAAAGTGAGAATGAGGGAATCTTTTCATTTCTACTTTTTGGTTTGTATGAGCTCAGTTTCTATAATGAAATAGATAACCATAATAAAAGGTTACTTTTTTTTAAAAAAGAATTGTAATTGGTACCATATACCATTGGTACCAGTTGAAGGAAATGTAAGACCCAATGGCATATACATGCACCACCAACTGATATGCGTGGAACCAAAATGGTAAGCCAGGAATATTGAAACAGTTGACAAGGAAAGCATAGTACAGTTAACTACACATAAATTTCGCCATCATGGCATTTTATTTGCATAAATGCCTTCGTTCTTACTGACGTACTAATAATTTCAGCATATTAATGAAATATTCCTTTTCAGAGCATCCTAATTTTTTATCTCGCTTCATGCATTAAGAGCTGAAACTTGAGAGTTAGTAACAAGTGCCAAGTGCCTAGTGCCTACTGACTTTGATTTCAAAAATAACAAGTGCCTAGTGTCTACTGACAGTAAAAAAGCCAAACTGGTACATGGTGCTAAAATCCATTAAAAAAGAGACAGCTTCTCCTCTGAGTACCAACCAATTATGCTATTAATTGAAACATGAACTTTTAAAAGATCCGGTCCGCTAGCATAAATTTTGCACATAAACCCATTAAAATTGCTAAAATTCATATATATGAAATGTTACCAACCATTACAAAATACTATCCCCTATTTCTTTTCTTTACAAAATATTGCAACTAACTATTCCACTATTTCTTTCATCTACAAAATGTTGCCAACTAACTATTCCACTATTTCTTTCATCTACAAAATGTGGCCAAAATAAGATTCCTCTAAATCTTCTCTAGTATTCTATAATTGATAAATTGCTGCAGAAAAAAAAAGCAATGCAATTAGGATAATGAATTGGTTACCATTCAGGTCTGCACTAGTAATGTTTCTTGTGTCCAATAGGATAATGAATTGGTTATCTTGTCTAACAAGGCCTGCATTTTCAGTTAAATTCTGATATGTACTTTGGTACATTACCAGTTATGCAGTTATTTCGGATCATCTGGACAAACTTAAGCTTTACAAGCAGAAAATCCAGTATAAAACTGCATCTTGCTCTCTTCCATGGAACATCCTAAACTGTAGCATGTGCACTAAGCTGCTTTGTGATACCTTAATTTGATACTTTTAAACTACTGAATTTTTCAAAGAGATACCTAAATTTGAGAGACGACAAAGGTCACTTTGTGCTCACTAAAGCTATTGTAAAGGAGTCAGCTATCAATGTATCTACTGCATAAGTCCCATCTTGTTTTGGTTGTAGCTGCCCATAAGAAATTGATGATGGTGTAATCATAAAATAGTTATATATTAGAAATGTATATAAAAAAAATTTGTGTGTCTAATTCTTCTAACCAACAATATACTTTAAGCAATGTATTAGAAATTTAAGGCTATTGTAGTTTGTAAGTTGTAATGTATTAGAAATTTAACAAATGTATTAGATGCATGCCTTGTAATATGACTTAAGTTGTTGGTCAATGTGAAATTTATTTCTGTTCCTATGATTTTGTTCCTATGAAATTTGTTTAGTAATAATACTTAGCATAAATTTAGATTTAGCAACTGTAGATGGATTGCAATGCAAATATTTTTCAATGTCAATCAGCCAGAATGGATCACAGAATGCCAATCAGCCGAATATTTTTTTTTTCTTGATTCAATAAAATCATTATGAGCCGAATACAAGTATACACCCACGGCAAAAGTTTAAAAGCTTTTGAATAAACCACAATGAATTCTATACAGCCATCAGGCGGCATAGCAGTCAACAGGGAATACTTCAATCTAAGAGAGATCTTAACTCTCTCCAAATGCAACTTGGCACCAGAAACTATCCAATATGATTAGTATTTTATTGATTATGCCGTCAGACATGCCTTTTCAATTAGTATTTATATGATTAAAAATGTCCATACTCAAAGTAAAACAACAAATGGCACTGCTCAATCCATTGGAAATTGCAAATATCCAACATTAGAAATTGCAAATATCGTAAATTCCATTAGCTCCAGAGAGAAATTGCAAATATCACAGCATTAATATTCAAATATATGATATAGAATACGAAACCCGTTTACAATGTCATTTTCACTTCAGCCCTCTAGAAATTACTATATTCCAATAGACAAAAGCTATAACTATTTTGATTTACAAAATATTGCAAAAAACTATACTTGGGCACTATCAATTACAAAATGCTGCCAACAAAAGGAATTGATGTTAAGTTAGTCTAATCCTGACAAATTTCCAAATTGCTACAAAAAAAAAAGGGAAAAAAATAGTTAGACAAATTAATTAAACTATACTGTATAACTTCAAATTGTTTTCAAATATTTTAATTAATTAAACTATACTGTATATTTACTAGGTCACCATAGCACCCAAAATGCTCCTCCATTATATCTTGTGATAAATTATTGCTTGGCCTATAATTAAGAAAAAAAATAGATACAACATAAAAGAGGGAGACAGAATTGAAATACTGTATAGTGTTACGAGGCACTACTTCATATCTTCCATTTTATTGTGGCCAGTGGGAATTGGTAAATAGTTGGTGGTATATACTAGCACTGCTTCATATCTTCCATTAAATTAAGGTCTTATACTCTAGCTTGTCAGTCTTATACAAATTTGTATCCAGCAGAAGGAAACAATGCAAATAATGTTCTGATCTGGATTTCTAGTTCTGATAGCCTAAAAGAAGATAGTAAAAAAATAAGTTCAATTTAACATGTAATTGTGGTCAATTGCAGCAGACCAAGGAATTGTAATTCCATTTCAGAACTTGTACGCTGCAGACCAAGGAATTGTTTTTCATTCCCTAATTTCACTAAGCACAAGTCTTTCAAGGTTTATCATTCCCTGATTTCACTAAACACAAGTGTTTCATCCTCACCAACAAAGTATGTAGTTATCATGTGTTCTACAATACAACACGTGCTATACTATTAGTAGCAACAAGGTATTTGTCGTATTAGTCAATTGTATAACAATTTTCAAAGTTCAGCCTTTCTCAGATGTACCAGTATTAAGATTAAATCTGTAACTTGGTTGTTCAAGCAACTGACCTTATGCTCCAATAGTTAACGAAGCTATGCTTGATGTACTATATTCTCTCGGGAATTCTAGAAATTGTATAAAGTGCTGATAAGAGCTTCGCTGCACTACCCGATCAGAGATGTCTTAATTTTGAAGTATTTGCTGGAATTAAACATGCAAGCTACATCATTTAGTAATTTTAGAAATTACTAACCTCTAATTCCTCAAATCAACAGGTTGCAAGTCACAGCAGCTCAAAATGTCATACAAGGAGAAATCCTTCCTAAGTCGCACTCCCTCTCCAGTTGCCTCCAAACCCCTCAGCCCAATGCCTTCAAGAGAAGAAGATTGAGAGGGATGAGAGGCGGATTTGATCAGACCAGACGTTTTTTGCGGGAAGTCGACGGACATCGATATCGCTGATTTTCAACCCAACTCGAGTCGGGCAGGGCGGGTACTGGAGAGAGAGGGCAAATCGCTGCATTTTTTCGCTTCGCCCTTGGATGCAGATCGGAGGGTCATTTTTTGCGGACAGGACGGTAAGTTGGCTGTCGAGGATGTAATCGCCTAATCGACATCCTCAGCAGTCAAAAAAAGACTGCTTGGAGCAGCCATTTTTCTTTTTTTTTTTTAATATTTAAAAATTTTAAAAGTTAAATGGAGAATCCAAACCGTTGATCTTTTTAAATTTTACCGGCGATGCGTTTTCATATAAGTTTTATAAAATTTGAAGTTGATTTTATACTAGATCAAATGGTTAACAAATGAACGACTCTGGTTTGATTAATTATGATACGTTCATAATTTCGTCACTTAATCAAGTATCAAATCGACTTAAATTTTATAAAACTTATATAAAAATGCATCGCCGATAAAATTTAACAAGATCAACGGTTTAGATTCTACATTTTACTTTAAAAATTTTTTAATATAAAAAAAAAAGAGAAATGGCGGCTCCAAGCAGTCCTTTTTGGACTGCTGAGGATGCGGATGCGTCGAGGATGCGAAATTGGATTTGGGAATCACGGAAGTTGTAATTCATAAGTGACAAACTCCTGGTGGGGAGACAAAATCTGTATGATTGTGGTACCATCTGATTCATTTTATTACCTTTTGTGTAACATAGTATACACCTTAGTTTTAGTTAAATCTATTAAGAAAGGTTTGTAAAAAAAAAAAAAGG
The DNA here is from genome assembly GCA_028095005.1 of Rhynchospora pubera. Lineage (NCBI taxonomy): Eukaryota > Viridiplantae > Streptophyta > Magnoliopsida > Poales > Cyperaceae > Rhynchospora > Rhynchospora pubera. The sequence continues at coordinate 74,335,379 of CM051462.1, forward strand.
CAAATATGATTGTTGTACTATTTGATACATAGTAGTATTTTACCAGCACACAATATGAAATCAGGGAATGTACCTGTAAAATCCCGGAAAAATAATAATAATAATAACAAATATTTTAATTTTTAAATAATAAAATATTAATAAAAATTTCAAGAAAACAAATAAAACAAATTTTAAAACGATGTTAATTAATTTCTAAACCAAATTAAAACTTAATCACATTATTATAGATTAATAATTTATAAAGATATTCTCAAAAGTATGTATAATTAAAATCTCACAAAATTCTGGACGTTTGGTCTAAAAATTATCGTAGAAATTATTCTCATCCGTTGGATTTCATTTGATTTGAAGTGTTCCATCTTAGATTGTTTGAGGTTGGTACAGAAAATCCAAACCTTCGCACTCACCTTTTCCTTCGATTTCGTGCTGTGATTGAATGGATTGTGAGGCATGCACTCGAATTGATTTGTTGCTCTGTAAATGGCTTGGCCGAATTGGAAACTCATTCGAGCTATTTATCTAATCTAATCTGATTTTGATGGAACATATACACCAGCGGACAATTCCTTGATGGATGTTGGCCTGGTGTTAATCAAATATATACTTATTTGTCTTGACTTGGTTTCGAGATAGGCAAGAGGCCGCACAAGGAGTTGATGCTCATAAATAATATTCAGTCATTTGTATTTGTGGCCTATCTTTCTTATACTTGGGTTATGGGATATCAAATGAATGGTACAAGCACAGTATCATCTCGCCTACTGGTACACATCTAAAGTCTCAAGGACTGAATTATAAAGAAGAATTTCTGCTAAGGGCCTATTTATAAACTTCTTTAAACTGACTGATAGATGCTGTTATAAGGTCTATTATGTAAATTAAATTAAAAATTTGTTAATATTTAATGGACTATAAATCAATTAATAATCAAGATTTAATAAAAGAATTAACCTTTAAAGCATATTGCTTTATAGAGATGACGGAGAGTGAAAACATGAAAAATAACGTTAAGAACTAAGTTAGCAAATTTATGCCATAAACTAAAATACTTACTCAACATTAATTAACTTCTTAATTTCCATTACTAGACCGAGATTTAAGAATATAAACTAAGAATCTGTTTAGACTTTTAATAAACTATATATTGACTAATAACCGAGAGTTAATAAAAGATTATCATAAAAGTATAGTTTACTCAATGAAATGGAAACTGAAATTAAGTTTTGGAAAATTATTTGAAGGCGATATTGTTGGCTAAATTTATCCCATGGAATGGAATACCAACAAATTATTGATTCAGTAAATTGAACTATTCATATAATTGTTAAAGTGATTACGTGGCAAGCTAATAGTTTGTTATAAATATATAAATATTTTCTAAAACACGTTAAATAATATTAATTAAATAATTGTATTTACAAATAATAATACAATAGACACTAGTAAATAAATACGAGTAACTACAAAATGAGAATAATTCATACGTCGCAAATGACCTTTATGGACCCCACAACGGTTGCTTTGGTAGATCAGGTAGCAGGCCCTAGTGATAGCCCTTTAAAGCAGTCTGCAGGCCCAAGTGTTACCAGACCTAATGCTAGCCTAACTATTATTTCTGGGGGCCCAAGTACTAAGCCGGCTCCAGTAGTAAAATTAGGACAAAAAAAAAGACTTCCTTCGCTAAGGCACAGAAACCTATCACTTTTGTCACTAGCAACACTACTGATAGGAAATCCTACAATACGAGAAAGCGGCTTCAGAATAAAAATCCTAAAAATGTGGTTGCTAAAGTTGATCCTAAACAGTTTGTTGATGTCCCGCTATCTTATGCTGAGACTTTTGAAATGGCTCGGATTATTGGTATACCTCACGATGCAATTGCTAATTTGGAAAGAGAGCTTGACAATACACATTCTGGTAAGCATTACAAGCCCCATTTTGCTGATTGCTCTAGAATTGTGGTTTCACAGGCTGGTTTGGCTGAGAGAGTAAAACTGACAAGCCCCGTTAAATTCTTTCAAAGCTCTGAGCCTGCCAACATTATGCCAGCTCCAGTGGGCCCCTCTGACCTTAACATTCAAACTGACGGCTTCTCTGTGGGAGGGGCTACAGATATCGAAGATGTTGACGAAGAGGAAAGGCTTTGTTTTGACACAGACTCTGAGTTTTCAGAGTCTCATTACTGAGCAGTTTCGGCTATCCTTTTCTTGTTGAGGAATTGCTTTTCTTTTGAAAGCTTGTACTTTGTTGCTTCAGTTTTCTTTATGGATTGTAAACCCTTTAATCTTCTCTCTTGGAACGTTCGCGGTCTTGGTGACCTGCAAAAAAGAAAAGTTGTTAGTGATACTATTAGAACTTCGCGTTGCGATGTTTTTTGCTTACAAGAAACTAAGTTGTGCTCTCTCAATGTGGCCCCGATTAACACTTTCAGTCCTTCTTTTTTCTCTCCTGACTCGGTCTCTCTGGATGCTATTGATTCTAGGGGAGGGTGTACTATTGGATGGAAACGCTTTTTTGAACTCCAAAACTCCTTTGTCACTCGGTTCTCTTGCACTGCGTTACTGTTAGACACTAGAACCAATTCACATTTGATGGTAACTAATGTCTATGGCCCTCATACTAATACGCAGCGCCTTGAATGTTTAGCACATCTAAGAAATATTTTGCCTACAGTTCAAGCTCTTTGGATCTTGGCTGGGGATTTTAATATGCTCCGTTGGATCAACGATCGCTCAACTTTGTGTACTGACTATGTTATGATGGATGCGTTCAATGATTTCATCAGGGATTTGAGCCTGTACGACGTTCCCATTACTAATAGGAAGTACACTTGGTCGAATAGACAGCCCGTGCCTACCTTCTCTCGTTTGGATCGAGTTCTTATCTCACCTCTGTGGTTAAATGTTTACCCTAATATCACCCTTCAAGCAATACCTCAATTGTTAGATCAGGTAGCAGGCCCTAGTGATAGCCCTTTAAAGCAGTCTGCAGGCCCAAGTGTTACCAGACCTAATGCTAGCCTAACTATTATTTCTGGGGGCCCAAGTACTAAGCCGGCTCCAGTAGTAAAATTAGGACAAAAAAAAAAGACTTCCTTCGCTAAGGCACAGAAACCTATCACTTTTGTCACTAGCAACACTACTGATAGGAAATCCTACAATACGAGAAAGCGGCTTCAGAATAAAAATCCTAAAAATGTGGTTGCTAAAGTTGATCCTAAACAGTTTGTTGATGTCCCGCTATCTTATGCTGAGACTTTTGAAATGGCTCGGATTATTGGTATACCTCACGATGCAATTGCTAATTTGGAAAGAGAGCTTGACAATACACATTCTGGTAAGCATTACAAGCCCCATTTTGCTGATTGCTCTAGAATTGTGGTTTCACAGGCTGGTTTGGCTGAGAGAGTAAAACTGACAAGCCCCGTTAAATTCTTTCAAAGCTCTGAGCCTGCCAACATTATGCCAGCTCCAGTGGGCCCCTCTGACCTTAACATTCAAACTGACGGCTTCTCTGTGGGAGGGGCTACAGATATCGAAGATGTTGACGAAGAGGAAAGGCTTTGTTTTGACACAGACTCTGAGTTTTCAGAGTCTCATTACTGAGCAGTTTCGGCTATCCTTTTCTTGTTGAGGAATTGCTTTTCTTTTGAAAGCTTGTACTTTGTTGCTTCAGTTTTCTTTATGGATTGTAAACCCTTTAATCTTCTCTCTTGGAACGTTCGCGGTCTTGGTGACCTGCAAAAAAGAAAAGTTGTTAGTGATACTATTAGAACTTCGCGTTGCGATGTTTTTTGCTTACAAGAAACTAAGTTGTGCTCTCTCAATGTGGCCCCGATTAACACTTTCAGTCCTTCTTTTTTCTCTCCTGACTCGGTCTCTCTGGATGCTATTGATTCTAGGGGAGGGTGTACTATTGGATGGAAACGCTTTTTTGAACTCCAAAACTCCTTTGTCACTCGGTTCTCTTGCACTGCGTTACTGTTAGACACTAGAACCAATTCACATTTGATGGTAACTAATGTCTATGGCCCTCATACTAATACGCAGCGCCTTGAATGTTTAGCACATCTAAGAAATATTTTGCCTACAGTTCAAGCTCTTTGGATCTTGGCTGGGGATTTTAATATGCTCCGTTGGATCAACGATCGCTCAACTTTGTGTACTGACTATGTTATGATGGATGCGTTCAATGATTTCATCAGGGATTTGAGCCTGTACGACGTTCCCATTACTAATAGGAAGTACACTTGGTCGAATAGACAGCCCGTGCCTACCTTCTCTCGTTTGGATCGAGTTCTTATCTCACCTCTGTGGTTAAATGTTTACCCTAATATCACCCTTCAAGCAATACCTCAATTAGTCTCAGACCACTCTCCTTTATTATTCCGCTCTTGTGGTCACCCCTCCACCAAGAAACCTTTCAGACTTGAGAAATTTTGGTTGCATCAAAAGGATTTTGCACACTTGACGTCCGATACTTGGGCGCACTGTACCGTTCTGGATATGAATGACCCCATGCAGCGATTCTCCACTAAAACGAAATCCCTGCATGTGGCTAGCAGATTCTGGCATAACACAAACCATGGCTCAATTTCGCTCGCCCTACGAAATGCAAAAACCTTCATATCTTTTCTCGATCTCTTAGAAGAGTTTCGACCCCTGATAGCTCTCGAAAGTCGGTTTCGAGTATTGCTAAGAGAAAAGGCTTTCCAACTTGCAAACTGGCTCGAAACCAGATGGCATCAGAGGTCCAGGGTGAAATGGCTCCGATGTGGGGATCGAAACACGCGTTATTTCCATGCAATTGCTTCGGCAAATTCTAGAAAAAAAGCTGTCAAGACCCTCTCTGTTAACGGCCGCCAACTCACAAATAAAGTTGAGATTCTCTCGGCTTTCACTACCTTTTTTGAACAGCTGTTGGGCACCCATTCTGCTGTGGTACCGTTTGTACCGACGTCCCTATACCCAGAACCCGATATACTTCACGATTTAGCTTTGCCTTTCCATGAGCAGGAAATTAAAAGAGCTGTCCTCTCTTTGGCAAATGACAAGTCATGTGGACCGGACGGATTGCCTAATGAATTTGCAAAATTACATTGGAGTTCCATACGTAGTGATATCCTTGATACTTTTGCTTCACTCTACTTGGGCAACCTCAACCTGCAAGGACATAATTTGGCACACATCGTCATGGTCCCCAAATCTGAACCGGCCCTAGATCTCTCTGCTTTCCGACCAATAAGTATCATAAACTACATTCCTAAGCTGATTTCTAAGGTCCTTGCAAACCGCTTAGCTCCCTTCATGTCAAATCTGATCTCCAATTCTCAATCGGGCTTTCTTTGTGGGCGCTTGATTACTGAAAACTTCATCTCTGCACGAGAGGTCCTGGCTCACCTACAAAGAACTGGAGACTCTTCCATAATGTTGAAACTGGATTTTAGAAAAGCTTTTGACACTGTTGACTGGTCTTTCCTTTTCAACATTATGGCGCATAGGGGCATTCCTAATGTCTTCATCTCGTGGGTTCGTTTGCTGCTCATTACTGCCGAGTCCTCTGTCATCTTGAATGACCAAATTGGAAGGTCGTTTATTCACAAGAAAGGACTTCGGCAAGGCGATCCGATCTCACCCTACTTGTACCTCATTGCGGCAGATGTACTTTCATGTATGTTAGACAAGGCTGGTACGGCTGTGCCCTTTAGCCTATCAAATAAGTTACATCGGCCATTCTCGATCTTGCAATACGCTGACGATACTTTGATCTTCTCAACGGTTAAAGGAACGGCACTCCATTCTCTCCAACTGGTACTGTCCATGTTCTCAAAAGTCTCTGGCCTTTGCCTTAACCTCTCCAAGTCAGTCTTCATACCGTTAAATCTAACTGACGATATCATCAATTCAGTCAGGTTTACTTTGAGGTGTGAACCACAGCAGCTACCTATAACCTACCTTGGATTACCTTTAACTGCTGGCCGTCCTAGTAGAGATTGCTATCAACCTTTGTTGGATAGAATTAACACCCGTTTAGCTGGTTGGAAGTCAGCCTTAATTTCAAGAGCTGGGCGGATTTTGTTAGCTAAAACAGTTATCTCTGCCATGCCTGTGTTTTTCATGTCTGCTTTTAAATTACCAAAGTGGGTAATTAAGGCAGTTGATAAAATGCGAAAAGCTTTTATCTGGAACAGGTCAGGCTCAGCTTCAATGCATTTACTGGCGTGGGATCGGGTTTGCCTACCAAAATCTCATGGAGGCTTGGGAGTTCCTAATCTTCACCTCTTTAATGTTGCGTTGCTCTTAAAATGGTGGTGGAGGCTTTACCAAAATAAGGAATCCCTCTGGACGTTTTATGCCACAAAAATTTTCTCCAAACAAAACAGTGTTGATTTTTCATCACCTTTGGTCTGGAAGAAGGACGGATCCTTCTTCTGGAAAGATTTGCTCAATTTAAGGTTCTTTTTCCAAATTTCCACAACTGTCCTCCTGGGTAATGGCGCTCGCTCTTCTTTTTGGTTTGATAGCTGGCAGGGCAGACCCATTAAGTTCCTTTTTTCTTCATCTCTTCCTAAGGAAAGAACTCCTTTTCAGGACTGTTCTGTAAGAGATGCTTTGAATAAATGGTATGCAATTTTTCCAGCACCTTTTACTCAAGAAGTTTCTGTGATGGCTTCTTACCTAAGCCAAGCCTTCTCTGACAATGTTCAAGACCAGTTAGTATGGAAATGGAATAGCTTTGGCAGATTTACGGTCTCTTCCTGCTATGCAGCTTTTGCAACTTCAGCAAAAGTGAATTCTCCACTGGCCTTCATTTGGAAGCTCCCACTACCTCCTAATTTACAAACGTTTCTGTTCTTGCTGGGTTCAGATCGTCTGCTCACACAAGAGCAATTGCAAAAAAGGGGTGTCAATCTTCAGCCTGGATGTGTTCTTTGCCAACTGCCGATCCTAGAAACAGCAAAACATCTCTTCTTTGAATGCTCCTTTACTGTCACAGTTTGGGGACTCCTTGACTTGGGTACTGTTTTCAACAGTAATCTAATGTTAGACCTCCTACTTTTTAATTTCTCTGCAGCTCGAGGTAATAGAAGGAGGGGCGCTCTCTTGGCCACGGCATTGTGGGGTACTTGGTTAGAGAGGAATAATCGTATCTTTCGACAGCGACACAGACTTCCGGCACACATTACACATTGGATCAGCTCTGAAGCAATGGCGTTTCTAAAATACTGCTAATTTGGTTTTTTTGTTTTGCTCCGTTTAGTTTGCTTTGTTTCTCTTTTCTTTTTGTTTACTGCTCTTTCGGTCTGACCTGCCAGTCGCTGGCCGGTATGTCTAAAAAAAAAAAAAGGGGCTGAGTTAGGGTTTTCAAATTGGGGCAAAAGTTTGGAGAAGGGAAGAGGAATTGATTGAGGCAGTGGAGAAGGTAATAGTTTTCCTCTATACTTTGAGCTTTCGATTATCAATTTGATTGAGAATTGATATATGTTCTCAATAAGTCTAACGCTGATCTCGGCCTTGGTTACCTTAGAATTTCTAAGGTGATTTATTAAAAGTCAGGAGGAAGGCAAATCATTGTATTCATTCTTAAGTATAGTACTGTTATAATTGTAGTAGGATGTTAAAATGTGCATATTATACATTGATATTAGATGCTGGTTGTGTATTGAAATAGTTGCTAACAAGGTTCGCTTTATTTAGGATTTTGGAGTACTAATTGTTATAGTAACTAGTCTGATATAGGATGTAAATTGAAGGATTTAGATGTTGACTGTGCGCTTGCATCTGTGGGTTATTTGAAATCTGTACAAGGGAACAAAGATGATGTCTAATCTATTGACTGAGGCTATACTTGTGTATTCAAATAGGATAACAAGTCAAAGGCATCCAACCGAGTCTCTTCAGGTATGTCTTGTCTGTCTCTACCATACTGTCATGTATCAATATTTAGCAGACCTATTGCTTTTCTCGTCCTTTTATTTTTTTTATATAAAAAATAGAAGTTAACAGAAAATTTTATTCTTTATTAAGGATGTACCAGTAAATTGTAGTGAAATTTTAAAGTACGCAAGCAAATTGCGTTCTTCCTAAGCAGAACCTAATTAGCCAGTTGCTTCCTGATAATCTTAATACTTGAGTCTGGTCCTAGCTTTTGTTTTTGTATTGTCATGTTCTTTTTTCTTGTGAATGCAAACTCATTTTTATCAATTATAAGGGCATGGATGTGGCCGGTCAAACTAAAGGAAGCAGTCAAGGCACTCACACCGTCGCTATCTCATTTGCCCATGCAGCTTTAGGATGCGGATCATGCAGGAGCTACAACCATGGTGGTTAGAGAAGGGATTCTGATGTTCCAAGGAGGCTTAGATGATGTGGTTCAGCACTGGGGCTTGATGGTGGCTAATGAGTGACAACAGTAGTTCAAGTGTGGGGAATAGTGAGGAGTTTAATGTTTTGTATCATTTTTGCTGTGATTGGGTTGCTCTTTATTGTGTGATGGTTCGTACATTTATTTTCATTTAGTTTCATAGATAGCTTTTGTGCACTGATACCGGCTTAACTTGTATCAGTGCAGTTGCGTAGTTGTTGGTTTGTAATAACATCTTGCTTCTGGTAAATGGAAGCTGTTGGTTTGTAATAACATCTTGCTTCTTGTAAATGGAAGTTGTTGGTTTGTAATAACATCTTACTTGAGCTTGTTTTATTAACATTCATATTATGTTTAATTATCTTATTGCATGTATTGTATGTGCCGAAAAAGTACTTTTGATCCGTCGAAAATGAAAGCCTGGATTTGCAAATGAAATAGGTAAAAGTAGAAATAAGTAAAGATCATTTTGGTGTTTAAATAAGCTTAATCGTAGAGCTAAAGCAAAATATATTCAATTCAACTGGTATGTGTCAGGTACAATTCTTTGTATCAGTTAGTGTACATCACTGAGACACTGACTTGAGCAAAATATATTCAATTCGACTAAATATAAATGACAAAGTTACAATAATGATAAATCTAAGTATTACTCTCATTGCAACCCAACAAAATGATATAAAAAAAGAAATTTTGAAAGAGAATTTAAATCGATAGCAAAATAAATCAACTTTATATTCTACATCAATACCCTTTGCTGAATTTACATCAGTATTGTATCAGATTTTGAAAGAGAAACATATTCATATATGTTAAAAAAAAAAATCAATTGAGAGACTAGATTTCGCCTATCATCTGTAGAATGTTTGTGCATTAATTGAGGGTACTGTTGTATGTTCGTAGAGAAAAAGGGATGCCTAATTCTGTCATCCTATGAAGCCATGTGGCCATGTGTGTCAATTCTTCATGATCAGCAAAGCAAGAGAGAACCACATTTGCACAAACTGTATATCAATTTCCAATCCAGATTCCTCAATCAACCTCATAACCTTTTTCAATCTCTGAAAATGATCCCAACTTACCATAGCTTTGTGCAACCAAAGCAAACTCAAACCGAGGAGGATGGTAACCTTAACCTAACAAAATAATTTCCTTCAACTTTGATTCAGCTTCGGTGGGCTTACCCATCAAACAAAGAGAGCCAGACAATGGCATTGATTGAAATTTTGTGTATACCTCATTGGCTCTTTGGGCCAAGCCATGATTAGAGAGAGACTCTATGAGGTTAGAGTAGAATATAGAGAGATCCTTCGGGGATTTTCTAAGCCTTAATATTGAATCGGTAACTCGAATTTGAAGCTCAAGAAGTGTCACAATGGAGGCAGTTGTTTTTGGGTTCCATCTAAACCAATTCGCCTTGCTTACACAAGAATAAACCTTCACAAATGTGAGTAAATTGTAGTAAATATTCCGAAATCATAAGGACATACGTATTTCTTAAATTCCAGGGGCATAAATGAATTAGTTGTAGACTAACGAAAATAAAAGACTAGTCAATTATCTGATAGTGAAAATGATGTATCCACCAGACACAACCTTTTAGGCCCTGATCGGAATGCTCAAAAGAGGTTCACGATTCGGAAATGGAATTCCCAATCTAAAAAAAACGTGATCGGAAGAGAGATTAGCGAAGGAAAAGAAACGATTTCAGAAGATTTCACAAGCCTCAAATCCAGTATGGAATTCTCGCCTAAAATATGGAAATTTGACGAGAATTCATTACTCCCGTTAGATTTGCTTCCCCTCCTTTCTCTCTCCTCTGATCGTCTGATTGATCTTTGATGAAATCGCAAGAAATTTCTAAGTTACTCCCGCCGATCGACTGAAATCAATTCTCGAAAAAATTCTTCTCTTTTCTTTTCCTCCGAATTCAATTCTTTTCTCGTTCTTCTCTATTCCGATCAATTGCTTACTGAAATACAAAGATTTATCTCTCTCCTCCTTTATTCTTCATTTTACACAAAACCTTTCAAATTGCAAACAAAATGCTCATTTTTATGGGTTATGAAAATGAATAGAAAGTTGTGAGTTTTTTTTTTTTTTTTAATCACAGGTATTCTCAAAACAAATGTGCACTCTTCTCCAAAACTGGTTGCAGGCACAAATAACAGCCTAATGCAAAAGGGATGTTCCTCCTTTGTGATTCTAAGTCAGTAGCCTGCCATGTGCCATTAAAATGAGGAACAACTTAATGGTTAAAAGGCAGTTTAAAATGAGGAACAACCTTCTTTGTAAGTCAATTGAGAAAGTGTCAAGAACATGCAGTTCTAATAATTTTGCTGGTATTTGCTGGTACGAAAGAGCATTGAAATGGGGACAGGAATTTTGATTTCTATGAGCAAATAATCAAAGTAACCTGTTTACAAATTCCTATGTCCACTACTAGTACAACTCCTACTCGCCTCACAGATTTCTATGTCCATTAAATTTTAACAACACAGAAATTAAAATGGAAAATAACCGTATAGATAAATCTCTAGTTTCGACTTTCTTGCTATTGAGACTTAATGTGGGTCACAAATATCTTACAATCGTCATAAGGACCAAAGGGAGAAGAGAGGTACACACGGAAGAATTTCTGGCCAAGTGCGCAACTCTTCTCCTCTACTATGATCTCCCTACCCGTGCTAGGGTTCGATCGTGAGCGACGACGGAACGGTAACGGAGCAACAAGAGGAGGAGGAAAACGGTGACGAAGCAGCGGCGACGGCTGGCGGAGCACGTGAGACACCAGGGAGGAGGAAGCATCGTGAATGGTGAGAGATTAAAAAAATAAAAAATAATGGAAATAAAGGGTATTTTGGTCATTATGATAAAAGTTGTATTTGGAAGAGGTTTTATGCGGCAGAAGTGGAAATGTCTGAATAAATTGATTATAGGGTGGCAATTGGGCTGTCAACAGTGGACCATTTACCGTTATGCCGTTTCGTTTAATCGAAATAGAACAGTTTGTGGCATACAAAATTATATCGTTTTTTAAGTGGCACGATTGATGGCACAATTAGTTATACCGTTTCGACCATTTCAACCTCATTTCAAACCGTTTTATGTGTAATATATGGTTGATGGTGTTAGAGTTATGTCCTAGAAGTCAATAATTTAATGACTTAATTATTAGTTTATGTTATAGATGATATTTTATCATCTGTTCCTAGGTTTATTATTGACAGATTATTCAGGTTGAGGATCTGAATTGTAGATCTCTGTGGATCATTCTTTAGAATGACAATAATAAATCTAAACGGTCCATAATCTTGATAATTAACAAGGAACATTAATTGTCATATAAGATTAGTATGCAAGTTAAGTGATGATTAAGTTCTACAAATCATAGGTAAAGAGTTACCAACTTAATTGCATATGTATATTTTATGGAACATAGTACATGACTTGACCCAACGAAATAAACATATGGATTGTGTTATGTGTCATTGTTTATTTCGTTATGATTTTGGTTCTAAGTTTGAGATGATTATTTTTTCCACAAGAGGATAGGTTCTATAAATCTCGTCTACCGCTGATTCCTGTTAAGGGATGCTATACGGACTTGATTTACGTTCTCATGAATTGTGCGGGGAAAAGCTAATCATCAAGAAAACCATATGTCCCTCATTAATTCACTTAGTGAGTGACGATATCTGTTTGGGCCCCTTGATGGAGTTGGATCGTATGCGCGCAACTAAGCGATCAACTCTAGATCAAGAAACGTATAATCTGCAAGAATGACACATTCCTATCTTGGATTATACGATGATATCGTGAGACATAAGAATCAAAATAGAGAAACATAATTATTCTCTTATGCAGGATTGAAATATTGTAGCAGTACACTATTTATGCGAATTGGGAATCATAACGTGTTGCTAGATACCACTTATGATTATTGGAATTAAATAACGATTTAATTCCATGGCCAACATAGCATAAATCCTCAAAGGGTCACACAAATAGGACATTAATCACACAGTGCATTATTTATTTATTCACAGCAGTAAGTTCTGTGGAAATATGATAAGATTGATTAATTAATTATATACCGTTGCGAACCGTTATAATTAATTAAGTCAATGGATCATATAGAAATAAATTAATGCATTGACTAATCCTAAAATAATTATTAATGAGTTAATAATTAATTTAGTTCAACACTTATTAATATAAATAGTTATATTGATTAATTGGGCCGTTATTTAAATAGCAAATATATAGCCCAATTAAAGAGCAAAGTTGAGGGACCTTAATTATATGAATTAATGGTCCAAATGAAGGGGTTAAATGGCCCATAAAGGCCCATTTCGTGGCTGCCCATTATGGTGGTAGGTGGGATGACATAGTTGTAATTATGCAAGAGGTCAATTAGGTTTTGTGCTCTATATAAGGACCACTTATGAGAGCCTCCACCTAGCTTTTCTCTCTCCTCTCATTCCTCCCATGAGGCCGCCACTTTTCACCCTCTCCTTCTCTCTTTTGCTCATGTGTTGAGCTATTTTCTCTCCACTAAATCAAGGTTGTTGATGGATGCAAGAGAGAAAACCATAGGGATTAGGCTTGTTCTTTGGGTATGCTAGCACGTACCTTGTAGAACGTGATTAATCCTCCTTGGTGGACTCGAGGGCGATTACGAGACGTGGTGGAGACGGTGGAGAAGGAACGCCATCGATTTCCATGCCTTGGTCGAGCCCCGCGAATACAATTTCGCGGGAGGTACAAATTCCACCTCTTATCTCTTGTGTCGAATGAGCTTATGTACTAGATCTCTCTTGCTCTTTGTTTAATTGGATTAATTAAGGGTAATTAGTCACAAAATTAAAATTGGGCAATTTCCTAACAGATGACACAGAAAATTGTTTCGTTTAATAAATGAAACGGTAAGTGGCATGCCGGTATTGTACCGTTTAATAAATGGCACGGTAACAGTTTGGTGCCATTTCGTGCCACTTACCACATTTTGACAGCCCTAGTGGCAATAAGCCAAGGTTTTATTTTGGAATGACATTTCTCTAATTTTGTGATTTTGGAGTGGCACATATTCAATTTTCCCTTCGAATAAGCTGATTGAAATCCGATTAGTTGTTGGAACTTTTTATTTATTATTAAAACTGTCTTTTCTTAAATTGTCACTCACAATTGGCTCTTCGCATCCCATGATTGGGCGAGACTGAAAGAGTCAAGTGGAGAGAAACTACGTATTGTGATGACAGTAAATTTTTTTTAGTTAGATGTTGCATTTGTTAAATAAATTTATTTCAAATAAATCTCTTTACATTATTTATGAGTGGAACTGCCTAACCTTTTGCTAGGTACTTTCTTGTGGATGTCCTTCCATTTATAATGGCAGATTTAATTTGATTAATAAGTAATTATTTTGTTGATTGAGTCACTGGAGGAAGTTGAAGACGCTTGGTCTCAGCATTTGGTATATGCCCATCTTACATACTACCAATTTTTATTGAGAAATATATAATATATGGTTGATTTTTAACTTTAAATTTTCTTCTAAGTATGGTTTTACATGAAAATGGTACTACTAGCTCGGCTGCTCAATAGCAACACTAATTGAGCTACCGTATACTAGCTCGGTTGCTCAATATCGCCAATATCCTTGAACGGTCTGTCATACTCGACCCAAATGATTCGTACTTCAGGTCTTTGTCTGAAATGAGAGAATTGGCATCAAACGGGCCTCTTCCACCACCACCTGATCGCTCTGTAAAACCACCTGCTTTATTTATGGCCACATTCTCACTGCCTAGAGAACAAATAGATAGACTAAAATATAAAGTGGTTCTCGCAACTGCTTCAAGTGGTGTATTGGTTCATTCCTAATCTTTCACTTTTGCATGTGCATATGGGTGGATCTATTTGTTGAATTGCCAAGGAGAAAAAAACAACAAAGAAAACAACTCATCTTCTATTTTCTGTTGATTGTCCAGTCTTCTCTTCTTCTTTAATGTCTTACTTTGTGCACTTTATTCTTTTGGGTTTTTTCTAATTTTCAGCTTTCTACCATTACCTCTGGTGGCTTCTGAGTTTGTTGTCTTCTACGCCTCTTGCTTTGTCAAGGGGAGATCTTATCCCTTGGGTGTGTTTGGATACATTGGAAATAAGGAATAAGCCCCTTATTCCTTATTCCGGTGAAAATCAAACAACGAATGAATAAGAAATTTGGCCTTATTCCGGCCCTTATTCATATTCTAACAAAACCTTGGTATTTAAATAAGGAATAAGGAATAAGCTTATCTCTATTCCTATTTCTTATTTCCAATGTATCCAAACACACCCTTAATCAATACCAAGGCTGATTTGGGACAAACCACTAGAGATGATTGCTTTTGTTACTTCATATTACAATTAATCTTAGCTGCATACCTTCATATTGTCATACTTCCCATTTCATTGTCTAGTAATTTCTAGATTTTGTTGGCTTTAGTTTATGCACTCCAAACATTTTTTTTTCCCATTTCTCAAACTTAAAATTTGTATGAACAACAGTAGCTTATATATTGTGAATTTGTGATATTTTTAACAGGTTCATTTCATAATATTGATAGACTGAATGTGGATAAAATATTGGGTTCCAGATTAGCTCTGTTTGGATAGGTGTGGGAAGAAGGGAAGAAGAGAATAAGTGAAAAGAAGTATTGGGAAGTGTGTAACTTTGTGAAGAGTTTGGATTGTTTATAATTTATTTCTTCCCTTCTTTCTTCTTCCTACCTTCTTCTCAACGCATCCAAACGATGTTATAGTGTTGCTACACTATGGATAATGTGGGAAAAATATAATGAAAGACGTAGTTCATATGGACAGATATAGTAATATTAAAAAAAACTGATATAAAATAATTGATAGTATGTTGGTCAGGAGCTTGGACTCGAGAGTTCACTAAAGAGTTCATGCTGGTTTACCATCATTGCAGATACAGGGTGCAAGAGAGATCGATTCAGATTGGAGCTGCTTGAGACGCTCGGTTTGTAAGGTGGCGCAATATGGAGCTTCATTATATGGTTCTGGACATGGATTTCTAAGTTGAGCAACTCTTAAAATATTGTTATTTCAATTGAATTTTGTACTGTGTGATCTGTTTTTGTATCACTTTCATTGATGTTGTGCTGTATGCCAAATATATGATTTGGTTATTAATAGAAAGAGGTACATAATATGGCGCAATGGTACCAAGAGGATTTCAGTCTAAGATCAAGGGGATTTCTTTGCAGATAAATGGATATAGATATATGTGTTATATTTGACATTGCTTTTCTAATGTAGAACTGGTGGAGGTATTCTTCACTTATTGAAAGAGTTATTAATCGTACGTGTTGAACTGATGATTCAAAGAATTTAGAGCAAGGAGATTTTTTTACAGGGAAATGGGATTAATATTTTATGATAATAGAGTTCTACTTCAAAAATTCAACTGATAGAGCTCGGTTGTTAGTCTTTGATGAGGTAAGCTTTTACTTTTTTCTCAATTTTGATTTCTATAATCTTTAGTTCAGTAAAATTTGTTGTATAATGAGATGGTCAAATATAGGGTCCTCCAATTTTCAATTAAACGGATATGATGTTTTTATATAATGCAGTTTAGCTAATTTATTTTTCTTTTCATGCAGTTGTTTTGTCTGCTTGATGTGATATGTTTGTTCGTATGAAACCTCTTCCCAGTTTAGACAAATTTCTCCGTGTGAAAAAAATAAAAGTTTTAAAATTTTATAGTATGGGATCAGCTACAAACATTTTTCAAGAATTAACTTATCATTTTAAAAAATAATGTCTTTGCTAATCGTTTTACAACCATCCAAAAAATTTAGGAAAAATAATTTGTTAGTCCGTTTCAAATTAATGGGTGCATTTGGATAGGTGTGGGAAGAAGGGAAAAAGGGAAGAAGTATTGGGAAGTGTGTAACTTTGTGAAAGATTTGGATTGTTTATAATTTTTTCTTCTTCTTTCTTCTTCTTCTTTCTTCCAACAATCCAAACACACCCAATAGAATTTACTTACGCTATTACAAGATATAAAAAACTAATTATAAATATTATAAAATTTAAATAAAAATTAATTAAATAAAAACTCATGTATCGAGCTCGACGAACCCTTCTAGTTTTCATTTTGATCGGGTCCTATATTTGATTCCTTAAAATCAGGACACATGTATGTAAAAATAAATTTGATTCCGTAAAAATAAAATTTGATTCCGTTAATACCCACCTAGAGAAGGAAGACGACAAGGAACATAAGGGAAAGCCTTTAATCGAGAGAGAGCGCGTCAAGGGCATTAACGTCTGCATAACTAGTAAAGATTACTTTAAGACTTAAAATAGCATATTAGCTGGTACCTAGTAGGTACAAATATCGATAATGGTCCCAGTTTAACGACCATAAAAATTCGATTAGGATTTATTGGTCCCAGTTTAATTGAGAACACCAATTGTTTTGACACAACCAAATTAAGTATCAAACAATCTGTCTTTTTAACATCGCACGATGTATATAATTATACCAACCTCCCTACGAGAGAACTATACAAAATTAACAAGGACAACACCAACAACCAAGCATGGCAGTAAAAACCACCGTCATTTTTGTTTTCTTGGTTATTGCCCTCCTTTTACCTTTCACGACAAAAACTCTGGCGACATTCACGAATCCTTACAGCATCCCACTGTGCCGTAGCCTAGTCCCCGATAACAACAACAATTTTTCAAAATGTTACGCAGAGTACAAGTCCACTTACGGAGTTGCCGCTACTACTGAATTTACCAAAGCGGTTGATGCAACTTCTCGTGCTAAGAAATTGGTTGCTACTGCGCGAGACAAGAGCAACAGTGTTCTCAACTTCTTCGGGAAAAATGAATATAACGGAGACGTAGATATGATCTTGGAGTTTACCAAATGCAATGAAGTATGGATGGAAGCCACCAGTTTCCTTAACCATGCATTATTATATGTGAGTCTTGGATGGATACAAAATTCCAACTGTAGTCTATGGTGATGTGATTGCATATAAATTATATAAAGTTCTTATATATATGTAAAGCCTTCAATCAAAGCGCTTTGACCGGAGTCTCAGTTAAATCTCGTCGGTTCTCAATTTTGAAAGTTCAAACGACCGATCCGAACCGTCAAATATGATCTCCATATTGAAATCTCCTTGCTGATCAAAATTTTCATTTTTTTGAATTTTTTAAGTATTTTTTTCGGATTTTCAAAAACAGCAATTTTTGTAGGGTTCAGAACAAATTAGATTAACGATTTTTGAAAAAATCCGAAAAAAATACTTAAAAAATTCAAACAAATGAAAATTTTGGTCGGCAAGGAGATTTCAATATGGAGATCATATTTGACGGTTCGGATCGGTCGTTTGAACTTTCAAAATTGAAAACCGACGGGGTTTAACTGAGACTCTAGTCAAAGCACTTTGATTGAATCCATTCTCTCTCTCTCTCTCTCTCTCTCTCTACATATATATATAGAATGGCTAATGTGCCATCGATGGCACGGAGGGTCCCGTGCCATCAAGTCATTTTTCGAAATCTAAAATTCAAATGGTCAATCCAAACCGTTCAAGTTGTTCTCCATATTGA
This sequence comes from Rhynchospora pubera, assembly GCA_028095005.1. Taxonomy (NCBI): domain Eukaryota; kingdom Viridiplantae; phylum Streptophyta; class Magnoliopsida; order Poales; family Cyperaceae; genus Rhynchospora; species Rhynchospora pubera. The sequence goes on from CM051462.1 coordinate 74,353,388, forward strand.
AATATCTTTGGAGATCAAATTTTATATTTTTTCGAATTATTTTGCTATTTATTATGATATTTTTAAAAACATTATGATTAGAGTATTTCAGGCCCTCCAATTTGAAAATATCATAATAAATAGCAAAAAAATTTGGTCTCCAAAGGTATTTCAATATTTTGATCAACTTGAACGGTTTGGATCGACCGTTTGACTTTTGAATTTCGAAAAACGAGTCGATAAAAAATTGATGGCACGTGCCATCGATGGCGCGTGCCATCGATGGCGCATTAGCCATTCTCTCTCTCTCTCTCTCTCTATATATATATATATATATATATATATATATATATATATATATATGAGATTGGCTAAAGTATACTCCAGCATACAGATAGCCCGTATGCTGGAGTCGTTTCTCACAATCTAAAATGTATACAGTTGATCCGAAACTTTCAAATTGTTCTCCATATTGAAATCTCCTAGGAAACTAAAATTTATATTTTTTCGAATTTTTTTACTATATATTATGCTATTTTAAAAAAACATTGTAAAGGAGTTGTAAAGGAGTATTTCTGACCATTCAATTTTAAAATAGCATAATATATAGCAAAAAAATTCGAAAAAATGTAAAATTTGGTCTTAAAAGATATTTTTATATGGAGAACAACTTGAACGGTTCGGATCGACTGTTTGAATTTTAGATTTTGAAAAACGACTCCAGCATACGGGTTTAATCCGTATGCTGGAGTATACTTTAGCCAATCTCTCTCTCTCTTTCTCTCTCTCTCTCTCTCTCTCTCTCTCTCTCTATATATATATATATATATATATATATATATATAGAGAATGGATTCAATCAAAGCGCTTTGACCGGAGTCTCAGTTAAACCCCGTCGGTTCTCAATTTTGAAAGTTCAAACGACCGATCCGAACCGTCAAATATGATCTCCATATTGAAATCTCCTTGCCGACCAAAATTTTCATTTTTTTTAATTTTTTAAGTATTTTTTTCGGATTTTCAAAAACAACAATTTTTGTAGGGTTCAGAACAAATTAGATTAATGATTTTTGAAAATCCGAAAAAAATACTTAAAAAATTAAAATTTTGGTTGGCAAGGAGATTTCAATATGGAGATCATATTTGACGGTTCGGATCGATCGTTTGAACTTTCAAAGTTGAGATCTGACGGGGTTTAACTGGGACTCCGGTCAAAGCGCTTTGATTGAAGGCTTTCTCTCTCTCTCTCTATATATATATATATGTATGTATGTATGTATGTATGTATGTATGTATTATTTTTAGTTACATTTTTTGATAGATGCAACAATTATACGAGTTAAAATTAGAATACTAAATGATTAACTTGTTGGTAACATACTTGCATGTCAAAATCTTAATTCGACAAGATTAGCAAACATTCAGTCTTATATATATTAATTGCATGGAAATTACTTAATTTTCTAACATTATTCTTTTAGAATTAATTAATTATAATTACTTTTTATTTCTTTTAAATTGTTAATGGGAGTCTAGATAATAAAAATTTGTTTTATTTACATAACTATTAACTAGGTCCTGCAAGAAAAGATAGTCCTGTCAGGAAAGGACTTGCAAATCGTGCAGGCGGATGTCGTTCATGCAGCCGAAAGGCAAAATTATCCTACCAATTGCACCATTGTTTACAGTCCAAAAGGAGTCATTCCGTACGGATTAGAGGCTATAATCCGCGAAGCAAAGAGGACTTGTAATAATGCTCTCAATGCCTGTAAAGAAATTTTAGCTTATAGATAGGGTTGTACAAGAAAAGATGAAACTCATGCGATCTGTTTAACCCGTGCAACCTGATCAGTATTTTATCGGGTTCAAATATTATCTGAGCTGGTTCGAATTTTAATTTTATCAATCAGGTTGTATTGAGGATCGGGTTATATTTTTACTTCTAATAACCGGTTTGTTCCCGATCTATATAATTTTATTCGATTTGTACAATTAGTCTGTTTATTATTTTGTTCAAATGTTTCTTTTTATTATTAAATTTAGTGTTATTTAATTTAGCATCAATAAAATTGCTTTTAATAACGTTATTAAATTAGCATCAAATGCTTCGGAGTATTAAGCATCAGTAGGACAGACTTCAATCGTTTTCTTCGAATTTTTATGTATCGGATACATATGTTGCATGCACCTCATAATTTCTTTACTAGGTGCGGCCTCCCGCAATTTTAAATTTTTGTGCAAGTTGAGCATCATAGCTGATTTTATTCGCAATTTGATTTGTTAGGCACATTAAATTATAAGGGAAAGTAAGGATAGTAGTAAACAGGGTACAAAAAAATTGATATCATTGAAAAAAAATTTCACATCGCAATTGTTTCATAGAGCATATTATGAAAGAAATATAGTATTCTGTCTGTTATAGTGAGACGGACCTTCAGATCTGTGCTTTGACAAAGTTGGGGCGGTCCGCCCCATAATGGAACGGTATGTTCCAATCGATACAGTGCATATGGACAGAATGTTGTTAACATCGCACCCTTCGTAAAACATTGCATTTGCATCTTGTGAGTGATTTAATTGAACCATTTATATATACTTTCTCTAGGATGGCAGAGAGTATGTGAGAGACTTCTTTCAGTTCTAACTCTAATTTAGACAAGAGAGAGAAGATAAGTAAAGACAAGGGGGAACGAGTCAAAACCGACCAACTGTCGGACTCGAGTCCACCAAGGAGGATTAATTACGTTCTACAAGATATGTACTAGCACACCCAAAGAACAAAGTGTAATCCTCTTAGCTTTCTCTTTTCTTGCAATTAACCATTTAATTTAGAGAAGAGAAAGGAGCTCAACACATTAGCCAATGAGAGAGAGAAAGAGAGGACGTGGCGGCCTCAAGAGGGAGGCAAGAGAGGAGACAATGGGTTAGGGTTGGAGCCACCAAGGGAGTCCTTATATAGAGTTCAAACCTTATGAAACTTCTCATCAATTACATCTCACGCGGCCCTGCCTACCACCCCATGACCAGCCACAAATGGCCATTATGGCCACTCAACTATTTCATTTGAGACTCTAATTCTATTAATTAAAACCTCTCAAGTTTGATCTTCAATTGGGCTATTCATTTGCTATCAAACAAAGGCCCAATTAAGAGTAAAATTTTGAGGAGGTCACTAAACTTTATAAGTTGTTCATTTTTTGTCACTGAAATTTGATTTGTCCTACCGCAACCCTTCAACTTTGATTTTGTCTGATTTTCGTCCCTCTGTCGCACTCCCAATTACTTCCGTTTGATTTACCAAGTTAGGTGCACAATTTTGCGATCTGAATCAAAACTTCAACTCTCTCATCTCTCTTTTATCTCCTCCGTCTCTTGATCCATATCTTTACAGAACTATCAATTACTCTCTTTACAAAAACCTAGCTCATGTCGATCTGCTCCAAAACTAACTCTTGCTTCCTCCCTCTATCTCTCTTGCTCGCCTAAACTAAATACTCCTTCGACTTTTCTCAATCTATCTCTCTCAGGCGAAACCCTATCTCCTTCGATCCTAATCCACAATGGAAGCTTTCAATGTGAATAATCTTCAACGCTGCTATTGCAACGAGGTCGTTGGGTTGACAACAACATGGACACCTAAAAATCCAGGGAGAAGATTCTTTGGCTGTAGATTTTACGGGGTAAGTACTTATTGCACCTATTTCAATCTTAAATTGGTACAATTATTCAGATTTAATGGTTGTATACTTGTTAATTTTATAGAAATCGGGAGCATGTCGATTATTTAAGTGGTATGATGAAGAAATTCCAGAGTGATCAAAGGAAGTCATTAATGGATTACTTAGACGAGTAAATAATTTAGAAAGAGAGAAGGAGGATATGAAATTCAAGGAAAATCGTGTCATTGTAATTTTAGTAATTTCATTGGTATTATTGTGGGGTATGTTTTAAGTGTTACTTCTGTTAAGGAGGAAAAATGGTCCTAAATTAGACAGAGAAGATAGGAATAGCTCTAAATGGTTAAGAGAGGAACTGGTGAAGTGTGCACTTCGTATCTTATGTGACTGTGTGTTTAAATCTCCATTAGATCTTCTGATTATAATTGTTCCTTCTGTGTTCTTATTTTATTATAAATGTTTAATTTATAAGTATGCAATTTGTAGATCTTGTTTTACAACCACTCAAATTGAACATGTATCCAGTTTGTATGACACATGATCTATACCAATTTGTATGGTACATGATCTGTACCAGTCAAATAGTGCAGTAAATGCTAGATATTCCATACAGAAAAGAATGGAATCCATGTTGTGCAACACATGATCTGTACCAGTTCATGTATACAAGTTCCGTGAATGTCAAAAAAAATAAAAGTTCCGTTAATTGATATTACTTAGTACAACATAACATTTTACTTTACATGTTGACCTTGCTATTAATCAATTTTACGTGTCAGTATGTCACATGCAATGGAGGCTTGAACCAGATGAGAACAGTGACGCTAAGACATGTAAAAAGACATGCAATGGAGGCTTGAATCAGCCTTACAAAATATCACTAATCAATCAGTTTCAGCTTTACAAAATGTCACTAAAATCAGTTTCAGAATCATCCCTCAATCAGTTTCAGCTTTACAAAATATCACTGCTAGCTTTACAAAAAAGATGGTAGCACAATGAAAGAACACAGAAGGCACACAAAGAAATATGCTTAGTAAATTTAAATATTTAAATGTAAAAAGAAAATTAATAAATATAAATATTAATAAAAAAAGGAAATTAATTACCGCTTGCTTTTTCCTAGTGCTGTTGTCAACAGCTGAAGATGGATCTACAATAGCAGTTGGTGCTCTAGCTTTTGTACCATGCCATCTCTTGTTATGACCTTCACGACGACAAATAGAGCAAAATATTTTTCTACCTTGTTTAGTCAGTTTTGTTGAATTACAATCTTTTTCTAATTCACAACTACTACTACTTCATTCTCTGCCTGTACTTCCTTATGGTGTAGAAAACACTGAAGTACTCTGTTCTTTTTTAGAATTTTATCAATCATGTTCATCAACTCTTTATCAGACATTATCAATTTAGGATTAGGATCCTTGTCACCATATGCCCTACACCAAACAGAGCTCTCCTTTGAGTTCCCTAGCTGTTCAGCCATTGTTTCAAACTCAAACAAGGAGAATTCATCGAGATCTATGTAGTCAAAATAAACTTTTCTGCATCCAGTATAGCTGAACTTTCTATTATCCATATGCACTGTCCCACCATGATGGACCTCGCATGTAAAGCAACAATCCCTAGAACCTATAAGAATATTAAAAAAATTATTATATATAATTAAATTAAATAAATGAAGCTTCGTAAGATAGCTAACTTTATTAAACTAAATTAAATCCTTAAACAAAATGCATTGAAAGAGTAATGCTTCCTAGACAAGCCACACATAGAATTTTCAGCTAATTTGACCAAAGTACACATAAAAGGTTGCTTTGAAGTTTGAAGTCAGAAGCAGGTACAGTTGAAGTTGGAAGTAGAAATAGAAACAGAAACTTAAAATGATATATGGTTACCACTGGAATAAGTGGCTATTGATCCTAAATTAAGTTTAATGGGCAACATTATATAACTATCAAAATAAACCTGTTGTTTTTGCTAAGCATCGATCTCATATCAGACATCAATTGTGCAACTATAAGAACAAGTAAGACTGAAATGGCCTCATTGTACCCTCAATTTTCTACCATCTAAATTAATGTAAATTAAAGAGTAATTGTGGTTGCAAACTCAATGCACATAAAGTATTCGCTATATGTAATTGTAAAGGAGCCGTATAGACAGTGCACATACACGAATTAAACTAATCACCTAAACAGTAGCGTAACCAATTACTGTACCAGTCTAATTATGCAATACACAAATTAACCTATAACCATATGGTGCAGCAATCAGGCATAAATTTTAACTTAGTAGCGTAACTTACGGTAGTTTGGCTTCTCGCTGAAGTGATTGCGCAATCTCATTTTCAACTTAGCTACAATAGGCTCGACAGACTTCAGCAACTGAGGAGAGGCGTTGCTCCTCTAGTGGTTTGGTACAAGCTTTGTTCTCCTTGGAGAAGGTTGGTTCCGTCAATAGAGAGAAAGATACATACGAGAGAGATTAAAGAGACTGAAATTATTTTATATAGGAATTCTAACATAAAAAATTTTAATAGAAAGAATTAATAAATTTTTTTTAATAAGAAGAAAGTTCCAACGCGTTTATAAACCGCGCTTGTTTCTCTCCTCTCGAACGCGTTTATAAATGCGTAAGAAGCCTTTGAACGCGTTTATAAGAGTGCAGTGCTTGCGGCGAAAGTTTCTGACTTTACGCGTTATTTTTAGACTTTACATGTTTATAAAACGGGTAAGAAGCCTTCTTACCCTTTTATAAAACGCGTTCGAGAGGATCCAATTTTCCTATAAATACCCCCCACCTTCTGTCGTCCAAAACCAAAAAAAAGGAAAAAGATCAGAAAAAAAGAGAAAAATGAGAGAGAAAGAAGAGTTGGATGGTAGAATGCAAAATAATATTAGTTGGTGCGAAACTAATAGCCATAAGGGTTGTATGCGGCACAATTATTCAGTGATATAGAGTCGCACACAATCCTTATGGCTATTAATATTCCACCAACTTTAAATTAAAAACTTTCCCGTGGAATCTGTTATTATGTGTAGAGGGCGGTTTGTTGGGCTGGGTCTACGAGTCATAACACCGCAGCCGACATCCTTGGATGAGAATCTGAATACATGCAGTCATCTTCATCCAAGTCTCAGAAAAAGAGGGAGTCAATATGACAATCAGTCGCCCGACTCTTATCTATTAGTTGCGGTGCTCTTATCTTGACCCACCCTTAGCAATGGAACCTCTACAATTTTTTTTTATGTGGTTCAAAATTTTAATATCATGTATTTTGTAATTTTTTTCGTTGTGTATTGTGTGGTTCAAAATTTTAATAAATTGTAATTTTTAATTTGTATTGTGTTTTTTATTTTAATGTTCATTGAGTTGTAATGTGTAATATAATTTAAATAAATATTAAGTCTCTTAATATTAGTATTTCAAATTTCACAAAAAAAACGAAAATGGATAAAACAAAAACTAAAATAAAATATATAATAAAACTTACAACACATATACTACACGAACTAATACATATACTAAAACATAAAAGAAAACAGATAATAATAAAACACACAGTAATAAAAACATCTAATTATAGAAAACCTAATAATCAGTCCAAATGATATATGTCATTTCCATTTAACGGATGATTTTCAAATCCAGGAGGACATGCATGTTGCAAACGCAACCATACGATTCCATCTCCACGTCGGACATGGTATCCTCCATCCCTCTTAACTACATCAGTCCAATATTTCGGCCCTCTCACTTCAAAAACGTCGCGTTGAAAAACCTTCACGTAAAATTTGTCGGAAGGATAGTGCAAGTAGACGTGCCGAAGAATATCTCGTTTACTTATTCGTCCATCTCCTTGGAGAAGCACACCGGTACAAACATGACGTGGTTTAGTTGACATTATGTTTTCTCGGTTTCTCTTCTCTGCGTAACTTCTCTAAACTTTTGTTTTTGGATTTCTGAATTTTCGACGTGAATTTGCAGAGAACAACGACTATAAATAAACTCAACCCTTATTACACGTTTATAAAACGCGTAAGAAGGGTTGGAGCGCGTTTTATAAACGCGTAAGAAGGGCTAAGTTAATGGAATTCAATACTTTCGCAGTCTGTCAGTCTGTTTTACTGTTTTACGTGGACTCCACCTTCGTACGCGTTTATAAAATGCGTTCCAAGGCTTCCAACGCGTTTTATAAACGAGTACGTAGGTGGAGTCTATTTTTTTAGCAGCGTGATACTGTGTCTGAGCAGCGTCAAACACAGTAAATTTTGGCAGACCCCTATTCTAGCGCGTTTTATAAACGGGTAAATAATTGCCTATATATATCTCTGAATTCGTTCTCCTATTTCGTATCACAAAATCACAAACAAAAAACACGCTGCCTTTATCCAGCAACTTTAGAAAATGTTAATATTCCAGCAATTTTAAATTAAAAATTTTCTCGTGAAATCTGTTATTATGTACAAAGATCGGCCCAGATGGACAGCTCGCTAACAACATCATCATCTGAGGTAGACCAACACTCTGCTGCCTACGATCATGGGTAATGGGCGGTAGAGTTCTGCCGACCCAATTAGGGAAGAACTCGACGATTGTCGAAGTCTCTCGCAGAATTGGACAACTGTCCATGAGTCTCCGCAAATCCTTGTTTTCATATTAATGAGAATTATTGTAATGGAAATTATTATTATTTTTATATTAATGGGTTCTGAATATTGTAATAAAAATTGTTATTAATTTTTATATTAATGAGTTATGAATATTATATCATGTGGCACTTGAAGGCTGAGGGTCCCATTAACGGATTGATCTTCACGGTATGGTCGGATGAACTAATGAGTACAAAGCCTTTTAGGGTTGGGGCTTTTTGTAGATAACAAGAATGCATGTCTGTCAATGCTCTTCTTGACAGATCAAAGGGTTTCCTTCGGCACAATAAAATCTCTCAAGCTAACACTAAACCCTTGAACATTTAGAAGCTCCATCATCATCTGCTGTACAATGTCCATTATGCACATACACATTATACTATACGAGTTAATTATAATACATAAAATAATACAAAATTCAAACTAAAATTAGAATTCATAAAAATTATAATACATAATTTCGAAATTCAAACTAAAAATGCCAATACATAAAATAATAGTATATTCTCTTAAAATACATTCCATTACAATATATAAAATTACGACAACACTTAATCTTCAATTTTTTCATTTTTTTCCTACCGAAAGACAGTACATTGCGAAATTTCCCCCCAAACAATCCTTTTTGTCCTCTCTCCCCTGATGTATTGCCTTGATCTGTTGAGCTCGTTGGAAATCTAGCCGACTCACTTCTCATATTCTCAGATGCGACATCTCTTACCCGTGGATCAATGCTTATAGAATTTCTCCGTGGTTGTACAGATCCTTGGTCCTCCCTATTATTGTTGCTTCGTGGATCAACATGCAATGACATTCGTCCTGGTTGAATGGGTGTTTGACGAGTCCGAACCGTATGTTCAGTACTCGCTGCCCTTCTTGGACTGTTGGCCCTTATTGGTGGTCTACTGGTTTATCGACCGGATTGCAATGCGTCCATCGGATATGGCGGTTGAGGTGCTGATTGTCGCGGTTGACTGGTTGAAACTTCACCTTGATTTTTCTTTTTTGTTTTTCTTGTGGAACCTCCACCTTTCCTTCCTTCCATCATATCCATCCACATCTCTGCACGAATGATTTTGCGCCTTCCTCGATTGACCAAACTCTTGTCGGGGACAATTATCGGACCTGTATAAACTGGTCATTCATCCTCATCTTTATAACAATGAAACCGACCTGCTGACCAAATCATGTGCTGGTTTTGCATGCTATAGTGACCATCCACAAATTGATCTACATTGTAATTTGTCTCCCTGCAAACAACAATGACTTGTGCGCAAGGGATACCTGTTAATTGTGGTTTTTGGCACTCACATGTGGTTCGAGTGAAGGGCAATTGCACATCGGTTTGCTCCATGTCGAGTGGAATTTGAACTGTGTAATGGGAATAATCGTAGCCTACACCATCACGGTACTCCTCACGAACTTTCACACGAAATTCTCCAAGGTCCAATCTTAACACGAATGTGCTCATAAATTCCTCTGAGATTACAACAAAAAGATGAAGTTAGTTCAAAATGAATTAAAATGAATGAATGAATTGAATTCTTTTTCTTTAAGTACTTACGTGATTTTCCATCGTGCTTGATCAATTTATTCTTTACTCCTTCCGGCCATCTTTCTCCTAAACTCAACTTTTGAAGTGCTTCTTGTGTTCGCTTGTTCATCCAGTTGGCACATTTATACCACGTGCCTTCTATAAGTGCTGTCACTGGTAATCTTCTCTCTATTCTAAACACATTATTCAAACTCTCTGATCCATTACTAGTCATTATACCCCACCGATGCCCCTTGTCAAAACTCTGAGCCCATTTATATAGTTTTGGCCGCTCGTTGTTGTCATTTTCATTAATTTTACCACAATTTCTTAGGTACTGATAAGCCCTCAGGTTGTTTTCCTTCAGTACTCCCCAATTCTCTCTAAAACGTCTAGGGTTTTTCTTGTTAGCAAGTCTACACTTGAAAAAGTTTTTCAAATCACCATCTTGTGACCCGCCAGCCTCCTTCCATAAGTTTTCCGCAACATGCTGCATGCAGAACCGATGAATCGCTACTGCATGCGCACCTTGTGCTTTCCAACCGTAATCTACGGATGCAAATACCGCTTTTATTGCCTTATGACGGTCAGATATGACACAGTATCTATTGTTCCGCCCTAAAACTTCCCATCTTACCCAAGACATAAACCATCCCCAAGTATCCTTATCTTCTTTCTCGTCCAATCCGAATGCAATCGGAATTAATCGATTTTTTGGATCATAACCACACACTGAGAACAATCTACCTTTGTATCGGCCTGATAAAAAACTAGCATCAATTGAGATAACAGGTCTGGCATATTTCATTGCTTTTATGCACGGACCAAAAGCCCAGGCTGCAATCTTGAAGACGCCAACGTTAGGATCGTCTGTAGACCAAGAAACTATTGTGTATTTCGTCCCTGGGGTCGTCGCCTTCATTGCCTCCAGAAGGCGTGGAAGTTTATTGTAGGCCCCTTCCCAAGACCCAAACAATTGCTCCAAAGCTCGCTCCCTTCCACGCCATAGTTTATTATAAGTCGGTTCAATACGTGGATATCTAGCCCTTATGAGGCTTCCTATGTCCTGGACACTTTTTCCTAAATTTTTTTTCAATTCATCCCTAACGTGTTCGGCAATGAGACTAGCTGTAAGGTTTTCGTGACCTATTTGGCCCGGGGGTCTCGAACAAATATGCTCATTTGGATTGGTAGAGATCTTCCAATTTGTATTATAACTCTCACGTCTACCATACAATCGCCACTTACAATTCGGTTTTTGCATGCAAACCATTACAATTTTTTGTTTATTGCTAGTTTCCGTTCGAACTTCTCGATTTGTTTTGCATGAAACATCACAAACAGCTATAATTAGTTGTTTTTTGGAACCGAATCTTTTACCAGGAGCAAGTTCGCCTTGTGGCCCTAAACTAGGCTCCGGCATACCAGCATACTCAAACATGGAAATATCACACAATTCACTTACAGGATGGTGCAAGTCCGTCCTTCCTGAAACGTACGGCTAGTTGTAGTTTGCATAAAAAGGCACTTCTCTCTCGGAGAAGTCCTCCACATCGGTATATTCTTCTCCGGTAGGAAGGTCGGAGTAAGTCGCTGGACCCTCATCTTCATCACCATCGGCAACCTCGACTTCATCTCCTGATGTGTTATTGTCTTGTGTAGGAACGGACTGTTCGCCAGTGTATTGGTAAGGGGTGGATTGCTGGCCACACATAAGGTTTAAGGAAGTGTTTGGCTCACTGATACCGGGCTCGTCAAGGGGTGTTAGGTTCAGATCTGGTCTCGTGCCATATACGGGGATGAAATCAACATGCAACTCAATAATGGGTAACCCTCTCGTCTCGAATGTCTCGTGGTAAAAAAGGTGCCATTGATTTTCAGAATTTACAGGAAGAAATAGCGATTCATATTCCCATTTACAATATCATTGTAACGACCGTGGATATTCAAAGTGTACTGGGTTTCTAAAATCTGTAGCCTGCTGTATAATTCATTTCGAATATCAGCATATGTGGTATGCATACTACAACCGATGTGGAAGTAAGAAGCACCAAAAGTTGGACATTGGTTGACATATATTGTAATTGTAGACATTTTTGGATTTGATTGATAGGTTTGCAAATGAGATTGGAAGAGATAATCTGTTGTGGACGATTTCAATTCTGCGAGAAGGTATAGTCTTATATAAGTTCAAATAACGCGGTTATAAATTCACAAACTTATAGACAGAAATGACTAAAGTTCGATCGAAATTACTAAAGTTTGATTGAAATGACTGAAGTTGGAATATTGGCCTCCCAGCGCGTTTTATAAACGGGTAAGAAGGCTTCTTACCCGTTTTATAAACGCGTTAATTACGTTTTAACTATTTCGAAAAGTCCAACCTTCTAGCGCGTTTTATAAACGCGTTCAAAGGCTTCTTACGCATTTATAAAACGTGTTCGAGAGGAGAGAGACAGGCGCGGTTGTCTCGTACTTTTTCAGTCCGACCACGGAAGATCAGATAGTCCTCTATGGGGCGAAGAAAATGCGGATCAGATACCACTCGAGCATCTTGAGACCCGTCGTTATTACCCATTCCAAACGAGCGAAGGGCACTAATGCGATTCTAAGTACCTCGAGAGTTGATTGTTTGTCGTAGGTCCTTTTTTTTCCAGTAGGCGCAAGCCCCTACTGTTAATTACCTCCGGACTCAGTTACGAACTGAGCCAAGAGTATCTCTAGATCGGGATAATCAAAGTTCAGATGTAGTAAGTGGATGAAGTCCATTTTTAATAAAGAGGATTGTGTTTTGGTAAAGAATTTTAGGGTGAAGACAAAGCAGAAGGACAGTTATTTGAACAATGCCATGCAAGCATGAATGATGCAATTTAATTCTTTTAGTTTCGCATTTTAAGACATTTAGGTTGCTTTTACTTTACTGGGTCAAGCTTAGTGCCGTTACAGATTTTTTAGTTCGATACTAGAAAATTTGGTATCCTAGATCAATCCTCAATCGTTGGGGATTTAGAGATTTTGGGATTTCGTTCAAGTTCGAGTACAGATGCGCTATGCTTTCTCTTGACAGGAACTTAGGTGATGGCCGCTGGTTGACTTTTCTTCTGGTCACCTGGGTATCAGATTTCAGTCTGCTTCTGGTCAAACATGCTGTGAACTTGTAGAAACAGGCAGTTAAATTTGAGTCCAACACTAGAAAATAGGGTATTCTAGGTCAGCTCTCAATCGTTTGGGGAACTTAGGGATTTTTGGGATTTTCGTTCATGTCGCGAGTACAGATGCACTATGCCTTCTCTTACCAAGAACTTCAGTGATCGTTCAGAATTGATTTTTCCTTTTTCTCAATCTGAATATCAGGAGGGTGCCTCCTCCAAGGCGAAACGCTATGCAGTCTTGGAGGTACAAACTTTTGACCTTTAGGACTTTATGTCACTTTTGACTTTGTGTCTTCTGGGTCATTTTTTTTTTAGATTTCTGGACCATTTTTGACTTTGCGTCACTTTTAGATTTCATGTCATTTTTGGACTTTTTGTCACTTTTGTGTCATTTTTAGGTTCGAACTTTTAATTTTGCATTTTTGGGTTTTTGAATTTTAAGTCTTGCATTTTTAAGCTAGCACTTTTGGATTTTGACTTTTAAGTTCGACTTTTGAGTTTTGATTTTTCAGACTTTGGTTTAGAGTTTGAACTTTTGTATTTTGGCATTCTGGACTTTGAGTTAGACTTTTCAATTGTGACTTTTGAGTTTCAGACTTTCGACCTTTGGTTGGACTTTTGAGTTTAGACGTTTAAATTTGCACTTTTAAATTTTTGTTTTTGACCTTCTTGGTGATACTTTTTTTATTTCGCCTTTGTTTGCAGATTTTAATGTTTGGCTGTACCCGTTGTTCATAACATAAAACGTCCAAATGTACCTGCTGTCCAGGACATGAAATGTTCAGATGTACCTGCTGTCCAGAACATGAAATGTTCAGATGTACCTGCTGTCCAGAACATAAAATGTTCAAAAATGATTCTCTCTCTTTTTTTTTTTGGGGTTTAATTTCCTTAGAGGACCTTTTTTTTTTATTCAACCACGTAATTCTATTATTCTCCATTATGACCATCCCTTAAACTTTTTAATTAAAAATATTTTGTACTTTAGTGTTTTGGCATGACATGATACATCAAAATATTCCTCATATTTTTCTTGGAATTTGGATATTTTATGGGAATTTTTCTGATAATCCAGTTATTTTTAATGCATTTTTGAAGTTTACTGTACTACAGAAATTTTCTGATTGGTTGCAATATGCTGTTTTGCTGTTATGCCGTCAGGGATTCGTTTCACGCTGGGCGCCACAGAGGATCAAGAAGAAATGCTGTGGGTTAAGGTATGATCAAGTCACTTGGTTCACGCCTTCGTCTGTGGACCGAACGAGTCGGGGTAGGGTTCAAGATCGATCCGTTGGCATAGTGCGTTGGTTTCACCCTTCAGGTACGCCGGGCTCATGCAGGGACACAACGCATTTCCCTCCCTTAATTCCTGAGGATTTTTTCCGTTGGACTGGACATCTCCACTGGCGATGCTTAACAAAGGGTTTCCGGCGATCTCGCTGACTTCAGATAGATTGTAAAGCAGGCCTGCTAGTGGATAGGAAAGTCCATGGATATTTTGGACTGAAAAGGACTGGACAATTATGGACTGGACTGTGTTTGGTATGGATTGAAGTCCAGTCCAAGTCCAGCGAGACAAATTTAATTGGATAGTTATAAGATTTATTTGGACTGTCCATAAAATTATATGGACGAGATATGGACGAGATATATGCAGCAGAACCACATGATTCGACCAAACCACACAAACTAAGCCCCTCTTCTTCTCTCCGACCAAATCACACTTCGACCTCGACTCGATCTCACGACATCTCTTCCGCCTAGTCGAGCTCTCCAATCTAGACTTCGAGGTTAATTCCGAGAAGCGCACCACCAATCCGAAGACGAGGTATCCCGTATCCACTACTCTCGCTTTCGCTCTCAACTTGAGATAATTAATCCTGTATTTTGCAACAATTAATGAAGTGCTAGCTCACTGGTGCGTTGAATTTTTCTCAGAGCTGCTCAATTGGGGAATAAGGGAAAGAAAAACTGCTCAAATTGAGATAATTAATCCTGTGCCAAGTTTAAATTTCAAGTCTTCAAGTTTGATATGTTGTTTTATATTGGTGACTGAAGAATCAGTAGAAAATTTATAGGGCATTGAGTTATAAGAAGACCTTTTTCTTATCTTTTTTTAAGTTATATATATATGACAAGACCTTACTGGTACAGCTCTGGTGCTGAACAGTAACGAGTGTAACTCTACCAGACCTCTTATTATTATTTATTTTCCTTTTTCATGCTTTGATTTCAGCTGGATTATTTACTTCTTATTATTTTTTTTTTAAATAAGTGGGTTTTGATTCAGCTGGATTCTTGGAATGCTCGTATTTTTCTTTGGCCTTTGCGTTTCTGTCTATTAGCACTTGGCTTATTTATATTGACTAATCCATTCATTATAATTTTATTTTATACCCATGAATTGCATTTCATGCTACAAATATTCTTTAAAAAAGGCACTACGATTCTTTAACCTTATGCTCAATATAAAATAAACTAAGGGTTTAATTATAAAAGTTTATTTGAATACATATTTTCGTGAAACATACAACTAGGGGTGAGCAAAAAGCTCGTAACTCATGAGTTACTCAAACTCGATTCGTGAAAAACTCAGTTATAACTCGAGCTAAAAAAACTCGAGTTGGTATAACTCGAGTTGAACCAACTCGGTTAATTAACGAGTCGAGTTTGAGTTAGGTTCAACTCAGCTCGTTGACTCGTGAGGGGACTCGTAACGTAATAAATTTAAATTTTTTGAAGATTATCAACATTATCTGTGAGTGTTAATATTGAGTTTCAAGACATATTTTGCTTCAAATCAATGAAAAAGAATAAAATTGATAATATATTTTATTTTTATATTATTGTATATAATAATTACTTTAATTTTGAAATAATATATAAATTAAAAAAAATTTGAAGTAGACATATTCATGTCAAGTTGGCTCGTGACTCGTGAGCCAACTCGAGTTAGAGACGAGTTGAGTTTGAGCTAACTTAAAAAACTCGAAAGTGTTTTCAACTCGAGTCGAGCTAACTCGAGTTATAGCCGAGTTGAGTTTGAGTTGGCCCCAACTCGCTCGAACTCGGTTCATATACAGCCCTACATACAACAAGGCCAATATTTTAGAATTGAAGTTTAAATTCTATTGAAAACACTGTCAGAGTCTAGCACATACGAAAACATATATTGGTCACTATGGGTTAGTCCAAACCTCATGTCCACATGGACAATACATGGACAAATATTGAACATTAATTGGATTGTAAATGATTTGGACATGAACGGATAATTAATACAGACTGTGGACATGGTGTGGACGTGGACTCAAACTTTTTATGATTGGACAAACTTGGACTTTAATTGGACACCGTCCAGTAGCAGCTCTATTGTAAAGTGACACGGCCACTTCCTAAAGTCGCCTCTGTCGTCAATTTGGATTATTCTTGGTAATTGGGTGTATTCTGACTTCAAGCTGATTTGAATCCGCGGCCATGGTAGGAAGCAACTGATTGACATGACGTGGTGAAGAATTACTCCAGCGAGGGGGGTCATGGAGTGTTTAGAGGGCATCGCGGGGTCGCCTACACATTCAACTTTACTCTACATTTCCCAATTTGAGGTAACACGCTTTGACCTTCATCTCTGATCTGACCAAGAAATACAGTTTTGTGCATGGTTTACTTCCCAACATTCATATTCTCCGATATCTTCCTATACCTTTGTTTGCTATGCTGAACCAAGTACGGGATATTCACACATTAAGCATTTGATTTTACACATCTTTTTATTTCTCCTCTTTTTTGTTTATTGGCCATACAGGACTTGCAATTTAAAGGTCAGGTCATAACTCTCCAAATACCTGGATTTGTTACAGTTCCTCCTTCATTCTAGCAAATGAAACCCAATTTGAACTCAGTCTTGTTAACATTGGTCAGGTTTATGCATGTGGAACCATCTTATTCATTTTGACCCCTGGCATTTCTTTATTTTACAAAACCTTAAATATTCCCTTTTCCCCCTCTTTTTTTTACCATTTTGGAGTTTACTCTTCCCAGATAGTCTCATGCAAACTAACTTTATTCATGCAAACACAATTGCACTTGCTGGATTTGATTTCTTTTAGTGTCCCCTTCATGTTTATTTTAGAACTAAGTAATCTAGATGCCAACTTGAACAGTCACTGTCACTAGATGTCTTGGACTCAGACCATCAATGTTTTGGTTTAGGAGATGCATTTTTTTTTACACACATTTTTTTGAAGGACATGCTGATCATAAAAGAGATATGATATGTTTATTATGAAACAAAGAAACATGACAGTAAAATGGATTTTTAAATCTACCAACTTCACTTTTACCATTTATTTTTCTATTTAAGTGCAGACCTATTATACCCTCATCAAAACATGACTTTGAGAACAATTTTATCATGGACTCATACTTTATCCTGAGGTCATGAGCTCTAACTTTAGGCCTTCTCCTGGGCAAGAAAGGAAGAAAAGATTGTTTTATTACACACATTTCTTTGGGATGCTAACACCAGAAGGAACACAGACACGCTATATCATTGTTTTTTTTTTAGCAAAACATGATTCTGAAGACTGACTTGAGAACATGACCTCTTGGGCAGAAATATATTATTTTGTTTTTTTTTTATTTACTAAAGGGACATGATCTTTTATCAATAAAAGGAAACAAACTTAATTCTAAACTTGTATTAAGCTTAAATCAGGATGCCTGAACATGCAGACACATTTTTCTTTTGAAGAGGGGGACTTGCATGTATATTTTCAAAATCCAAACATATTTTTATTACTGATATAGTTTTATTTTATTAAGCCCAAACTTATGTATACATAAAAAAGGATGGTACTTCACTTTAGATCTTGAACTTAACTATTTCATTTATTTTTGTTGCTTTAGTCAACTTGAGACCTAGCATACTGTATAAATCAGAATTTGGACCATAACATGAGGGTGGAATCTATGTCACGCTCCTCATAACCAAGCCATCTTCTGATTTTGGACAGTATGTGAGGATTCAAGTGTCCCTCAGCATTTGAAACACAGAAATTAACTATTCTTTTGGTTTTGAAATCCAATAAGTATGAAAAACTTGGTTATTTTAGAAATTCCTTATTTCTGAACCTTTTGACAAAAACAAACAAATCTAAGGACAAACTTATATACGTTTTAAAACATATTTTTGACATTTTTTTTTGGACAGAATAACCCCATTTCAACTATGGAACTAACATTTATTACGACTAGAACTTAATCTGTTGACCCCTAATTATAAACTGTGTGCATGACAAATAGAAACATGATGATAACCATGACATAAATTTTGAGACAAACATAAAGGCCAGAAACTAGCATGGCATCCCTGGAGGTGGAATCTAAGTCACGCTCTCCACGAAGCCAGCGGTTCCTAACTAAACATTAAGAGATGGAAACTTATGCTGACGCAAATTACTCCTATATGCAAAACTGTTCAGAGACACAATTGATGTTCATGAGTGTGGAATCTATGTCACGCTCCTCACTAGCATCAGTGTAATCTCCAAAGAACAAAACCAGAAATGAAAGAAGAAAGAAAGATACAACAAATGCATTTAACATTATTTTATTCATATTTTTTTAGGCCATTACAGATTACATATATTACCTTGATTGCAAAATAAACTTGATTCTTTAAATTGACAGAAGTTCTACTAACTAATTGGCCTCCTCTTCTCCTCAGGAGGTGCTTCTTTTACAGGGGATTTCCAGGGTTTGGTGATTTCATCATCTGGACATGTGGCATCCTCTCCATTCTTCTATCTTTGATCAATGGTTGTGATGGTGAGATAGCCTACCGCCTTACTTTTATAATTCTTTCTTCACTTCTTCTTTTCACTACTCAATTACTCTCCAACCCCCTTATGACACCTGGTATTTACGGGCTGGGAATGGAACAATTGCCTTGTGATTTACTTCTCTTCACTTGCCATGTAGGATGTCTTATGATGGATGGGCCCTCATGCCATTTGGCATTTGGTGGGACCAGGCCATGTTTGCCTCTTCCTTATCCACTGGCTTTCCTTGGGGAGGGGGTATTTGGCGCCAGTTGTGGAGTAGGGACAGGTGGCACTCATCCATGCATTCATAGGCAGTGGATGGTTTTGATGTTCTTGTGAGAGGATCAACTTTGAGTTCATAGCTGTGACTAGGTGACAGGCTCCTTTTCTTTCTCCATTCATTTTTGCTTGAGTTTCTTATGAACTTTGAACTGGAATTATCCATAGTTTTCATTCAATTCCACTAATACCCTTCAACTCGTATACATTTGGTCTCAATTTTGAGGGGTGAAAGTGGAACTAGGGCTTTACTCATCTATAGTTTATCACTTGGTTCCATTTAATGGACTAGTTTTGGTATTTGATGTTTCATCTTTAATGAAAAGGTATTTCCCTTTGTCAGATTTTGAGGGGTGTTGTCGATTCCTCATTGGTTGGAGAGGGATTAAACAGCTCAATGTATATGAAGGGGATGCAGGTTTTTTTTGCTTACTATTTTTTCTATTCTCACTTAGCGTTGTGTGACCATGTACACTGGATTTGTTTTCTTTTCTCTTTTTTTATTATGTTCACCAATCCATAAATTGACATTACTTCTCCATTAATTTGTTCTCAGACTCATCCCTTGAGTGTCAGAAGGACACTAATACATCCTTATGTCTTTAACTATACTTCTAATTTAGTTTAATTTTGCCTAATTGCTTTGCTCATTGAATCATGTAATACACTGGAGGGGCAAAGTTGGGATATCATGCCTTTTCTTTGGTTATATGTGTACTATATTCTTTTATCTTTTACGTTTGTTACTGATTTGCCCCTGGGTCCACCAGGGAGGGTTCATGCGCTGCATTTGGTGACTCATGTTCCCAAATTCACTTCATCCTTTCATAACAGTGGCTTGATTTTATCCAATACTGAAAAGAAGCATCTTTGGTGTATCATCCATCCGTTTAATATGCAACGTGTGGTAAGATGCAGATCAATTATAACAAATGCACTTCAGCTGTTTCATTTCACCCCACCCCCTTTCATCATTCCCTGTGGGTACTCATTACTATGTACTATGCCTTGATCCATCCAACGGCTATAGTTGAAGTGGTAAGCTCACCTTCCTCTTGTTTGACCCTAAAATTTCGCGATTGGAGACACAAGCCGATTTACGAGAAGTTTGAGAAAATAATGAAAAATAGCAAATGGACCCCAAAAATTATGAAAAAATACCCAAAAATCTAGTGTAGCATGAGGAATATTATGGTTCTTTCAGAATGGTCAAAGAAGCTGTAGAATTCCTATTTTATGCAAAGAAGCCCCTGATTTTGGAGAAATTAAATAAAATAGGAGGAGAGGTATTTTTGGAAATTTCTTGGTTCCACTGGATTCTACATATTTTTATGAAGTTGTGCACAAAGTTTCATGGAGAAATTCAATAGGGAGGGGATTCAAACAATTTATTTGATTTCAGCAGCATTCGAATTAATTGAATTTGCGAGAAAATGGAGAAAACCAGTCCACAAAGACATGGAGGGGAAGGATCACACAATTCAAATCTCCCCCGTACGGAAGGTGACCTGGGTGCGCCTGTTTCTCTGTACACCGCACACAAGGAGTTGAGGCACCTCAATGGTCCACGGTGAACCGGATGCGCGGAGAAAGGAAAGAAGGGGTGCTAGCTCTCTGTGTCTCATTAACCCTGACGAATGGGTCCCAGGCGAAGAGCCTTGTCCCCGGGAGGGTATCCTCTGCCAACCTTTTGAGGTTGGTAGAGGGCCAACTCTTGATCCGAGTCGTTTGATCTAATCTCGACGGTTAAAATTTTCCGGGCCTATCAATCTCAGTTACATGCACGGGGCTCCTTTAACCGTTGAAATTAGATCTAACGATTTAGATCGGAAGTTGTCACTCTACCGACCTTAAAAGGTCGGCAGAGGATGTGATTCCCCTTCTCCCCCAGTGAAATGAAAGAAAGGAAAATCGAAGAGAGAAAGAGGAATCGCGCTGCAACTGTCGTCAACTGGCCCCAACTGAATCTGTTCGAGGCCTCACCTGAAACGGGCCCCACTGCGACACAACGACACCCGTCGAGTTGGTAAGCCGTGAAATCAAAGGGTAAGATCGATTGAAGTTGTAACAGACCCCAACTGCCATGGTCAAAGTCCCAATCCCGATCTGTTGACCATCAGAAAGAAAACACAGCGTAGCAACACCTCCACCACACGATCAATTGACGATCCGTGTGCCTTCAATTGGAGGGCTGTGATCAATTGGAGATGTCTCTTCTTGAAGAAGCCAACCAGGCCTTGAGGCCTATATATACCACCTCAACCGATGAGAAGGGGGTGGGTTAGTTCCAATCAAGTTCCACTTGGATTCTAATCCCGTTCCACTTCAATTCATCTTCAATCCCCCACACACCTTCTCTTACATACGAGAAATCAGGTCCATCACCATTGTTAGGTTAGAATACACACACTCAATTAGGCTAGCATTTACACAAACACTTAGGAGGCATTGTAAGAGAGAAGGAAAAGATTGAATAGAGAGAAAGAGATCGATTTGTAAGGAAAGGTAAGCATCTCAATAAAGAAGGGACGATCAAATTAGTGATCTGAACTCTTTAATTTGTAGCATCTTGGAGCTTATTCTGAATGAAATGAAATTTGTTCGATTCCTTGGCAACAGGATTAGTTTTTTTCTCTTTTCTAAAGATTTCTTATCGAATTGCAAAGGTTCTTGTTTGTTTTCTTTTTATGTTTCTTGACGTCAAATTACACTAGTGTTAGAGTATCAGCATCCTTCTTAGGTTGAGAGAAGAAGATCGACCAAGGAGCACGGCTCCTATGGAAGATCTCTGATCTC
This sequence comes from Rhynchospora pubera, assembly GCA_028095005.1. Classification (NCBI taxonomy): domain Eukaryota; kingdom Viridiplantae; phylum Streptophyta; class Magnoliopsida; order Poales; family Cyperaceae; genus Rhynchospora; species Rhynchospora pubera. The sequence continues at coordinate 74,375,285 of CM051462.1, forward strand.
AAAGTAAGTCTCAATCTTTAGTCTTTTGCGAAATCGTGTTAGTTGTGTTATGGGAATTCATAAACCGAGAAACGGAATTGATCAAGGAGCATGGCTCCTATGGCCGATTTCGAATTTCAAAAGAGTAGGATTAAATTGCCTAGTTGCTTCATCAGTTAACCTCCCCTTCTTTTCTTGTTTCTTGAAGTATTGTACCTTGCTGGCCTTCTCTAACTCTTTCTTTATTCACCTGAAAGCACGGCTCTCATGGTGAAATTCATCTCAGCTAGGAGCATGGCTCCATGGCTAGATTCTCTCCTGTAATTTGCTAAGAGGCTCGGCCTCCACAGCAAATCGAGTTTGATGGGTTGAATTGAGCCCATTTTGAGCTCAGTTTGACTCATTGAACTCTAAATCAAGAGAGAATCTAGGGGAGATGCTGTTCAATTCCGTCTAGGATCTTAGATGTTAATTTCCCCTCACTTCTCATGTGGTCTTAAGCATGGCTGAGCCACTTAGAAGCTGAGTTTGAACACAAAGACAAGTATATCTCTTGTGTGATTCAGATGTATAGCTTAGATCATGCAATAGATGGAAAGGCTTATGTTTATCATCATTTGGCAATTAGGATAGTTGTTAGGGTCCTTTTTGTAAAATCTGCATTTCTTTTATGTTAGTACTGTTTCTAAAATTGTCATGCTTAGTTCTCTAAAAACATGTAAATTAACTGTTAATTAGAAGTAGTGAAAGGCTTTATTGCAAAAATTTTATAATCTGACTGTTTCTTCTTCACTAAGGACTTTGATCCCTGTAACTGGTCTATATTTGACTATTGATAAAGTTTATAAGACTTGCTGATGGTGTTGTCAAGAAACGATGAAGTATTGAAATTGGAAGTGGAGTCATTCTGCACTTGCCATTCTAGAGATAGCATTGAAGTTGTATGCTGAAATGCTGATTGATATGAATTTTGGTTGCTTTAATTATAATTATATAAGGAAGTGAGGACCAGATGGTAATAAAGTTTAAGTGTGGTTTGCCTTGCTTTGTTAGATTGTCATAACACCAAAGAATTGATCCGTATAACAACATGTGATGTTTCCTGGTTTGATGATGACCTATAACTTGCCAAATGTATATGAAAGTTATGATGAGTTTAAGCTATATGAATAAAATGATGGCGTCTGGTATCTCTGATCTGTTAACATGAGGGCCATGAATAAAAGTTGTCTTTTATTGACCTAGTAATTAAGTAACTTTGTTAATCTGTATTTGGTATCTTTGTTAATCTGCATTTGGTCACTTTGGTTCCTAAGATATGATAGGATATGCAAATAACGAGTATGTAGCCTAAATGCCCGTTTTAGGTCTTAGAGTTCAATTGATATTACGTCTTATTGAGGTTTCCTGATATTGAATATTAAGCCGAATATGTCATGGGGTTTAATTACCATATTATATTATTTTCCTTTTTCACTTTGGTGCCGATTCACATCCCATTCGTTGGTTATCTTATCACACCCGTGCCCTTTCACTTGGTTTGTTTAATTAAGCTTCACTGGTACCAAATTGTTCATGTCTCAACTTGACCGTACCAGTTAAGTGGTACCTCCACAGATCGAAGGCGATGCGACAGAAACGGAGGCTACCATTGTATCCCTCTCTCTCTCACGATGCCAGGGACTCCCTTCTCGTCAGTTACGGTGACCGAAATTGTTAGCGGATATGTAGCCGTTTAGCTGAACCCTTTAGTGATGAAACGAACCCGATTCCATTTCTTTTCGAAGCTCAGCGTGCGAGGGTACTCATGATCCTCTGTGGCGAGCACGATTGTGCAACCCATATGTCCGACTTCTGATGAAATGCTAAATGATATAAACGGAGAAGGTTTCGGCCCGATTCGAAACTCAAGAACAAGCCCATACAGATGACTCAGCATTCTAGATCACCTGCCACCTCAGCCCACCTGATGACATGCCCAATAGGAATAAGACATATAGGCAGAAACTTTAGAAAATTATTAAAAATAGTAGGAAGCTCATAAAAATACAAACGACCTATCCATAAAATTCTAAAAATCTAAATAACCTACTTCACTGATACTATGATATGAAAACATATCAAAGTAGCGCCCTTTTGTATTTTTGAAATATTTTCGCTTTAAAAATGGATTTTATAAATCTTGGAAAAATGATAAGCTCATTTATCAAATTCTAAATTTGAAATCAAGTATCTTCGAAATAAATACTCCAAATATAATATCTTCGAAATCAAATATTTTCAAATATGAATATATTTTCACAAATTACAAAGCCAAAGTAAATCAATTATATCTTAAAAAATGAAATTTATCAAAAGTTAAGTACTCTTGATATCCAAGTGACTTCAAGAAAGATATTTTCAAAATATCAAAAATACTTTTCAAATTATTCTAAAAATCTAAAAAGAAGTTTCTAAGAGTTAAGAGTGCAAAAGGTCAAAGTGAATAAAAATCACCAATATCCCAAGAGAAACATCAAAATTAAAAGTCAAAATACGAAACCCAAAGGTCGAAGCCGAAACCTCCATGCTTGAGGAAAAGTCCCTCCTTAGAGTTGAGATCAACCCTATACGACTTAGAAATTGAATTCTTACGGGCCCCCTCGTCCAAAGAATTCCATTTTGTTCTCACAAGAAGACCGACTAAGATGGTTCCGAGAACCGACTCTTATTAAGCAGACCGACTAAGATGGTCCCTAGGGTCGTTAAAGAACAAACTCTCACAAGCGACGCCAAATGTCCCGAGGGTTGTAAAAGAACCAACTTTCACAAGTGGCGCCAAATGCCCCGAAGGTTGTAAAATTTCCCTTTGTTCTCACAAGTGTCGCCAAATGGCCCGAGAACCAACTCTCACAAGTGACGCCAAATGTCCCGAGGGTTGTAAAAGAACCAACTTTCACAAGTGGCGCCAAATGCCTCGAAGGTTGTAAAATTTCCCTTTGTCCTCACAAGTGCCGCCAAATGGCCCGAGAACCAACTCTCACAAGTGACACCAAATGTCCCGAGGGTTGTAAAAGAACCAACTTTCACAAGTGGCGCCAAATGCCCCGAAGGTTGTAAAATTTCCCTTTGTTCTCACAAGTGCCGCCAAATGGCCCGAGAACCAACTCTCACAAGTGACACCAAATGTCCCGAGGGTTGTAAAAGAACCAACTTTCACAAATGGCGCCAAATACCCCGAAGGTTGTAAAATTTCCTTTCGTTCTCACAAGAGCTGCCAAATGGCCCGAGAACCAACTCTCACAAGTGACGCCAAATGTCCCGAGGGTTGTAAAAGAACCAACTTTCACAAGTGGCGCCAAATGCCCCGAAGGTTGTAAAATTTCCTTTCGTTCTCACAAGAGCCGCCAAATGGCCCGAGAACCAACTCTCACAAGTGACGCCAAATGTCCCGAGGGTTGTAAAAGAACCAACTTTCACAAGTGGCGCCAAATGCCCCGAATGTTGTAAAATCCCTTTTGTTCTCACAAGTGCCGCCAAATGGCCCGAGAACCAACTCTCACAAGTGACACCAAATGTCCCGAGGGTTGTAAAAAAACCAACTTTCACAAGTGGCATCAAATGCCCCGAATGTTGTAAAACTCCTTAAAAACGACTCCAAAACGACTCTAAGTGAAGGCTTCTTCTCTTCCAAGCGAAAACCTCTTCTAAACCAAAATCAAATCCTTTTCATTAGAAGTTCAAGTTCAAAGTCTTTTTAGTAGTTCGGCGATCCTTAATTGGGTCCCGTCAATTAGGTTTGGTACCATCAATTAAGGCCTCCTAATACAAATAATAGCACTCCATAATTCCCTTTTCTTAGCCCATTACATCAATACCCTTCACGTTCCTTAATCAGAGGTTCTCGTAGGCAACTACGGGGTAATTAACAATAGGGGCTTGCGCCTATTGGAAAGAAAGGACCCGCTAAAATTAAGACACTTCTTTAAGTAGCGACTCTTTATAGGGTTCTCTTGTTTCGAGAGATATCTGCCATAGAGATCGAAATCTTAAGGGAAATGAATCTAAGGCTATGTTCCCATTGTTCTTCGAGAAATTCCTTCGAGTAGAATAATGACGAAAAAGCCGCAACACCTCTGTTAAAAGAATCGCTACAGTACTAGGCTCTCTTTATTCAGGTTATGGGCTACAGGGAGAGGGACCATGCTCTCCAATGTTCTACTTTCGGTTCCTTTTCATTCCTTCCTCCACTGGCTCTCTCCAGTAATGGGAATTTCAAGTTTCCATTAACTTGTGCATGCATTTACTTTCTCCTGAGGTTTTATCACGTCACTTGTAAGCTCTGTGAAGCTTTTCCATCCCCTAACACCATCTGGTGCGAGTTGTCGCCATGTTTGAAGCTTCCGTTAGTCAGTGCCCCAGTATCTTCCTTCTCTTCCTACAATTGATCCAATTGGCATATAATTTCTCCATTACGAAGCCACTGCGACGCCCCAAATACTTCAATTGGTTGTTTCGCCAGGTAATTTCGCACTTCCACTCTTCCCAATTTCACTGTCGCGCTTGTGGTTTACCAAGTCTACTGTCTGACACCCTCTGTGTCTGACGTCAATAGGGTCGCAATGGAGCCCTCTGTGCGATGGTGTGTCCCGTTGGAGTCACGGCGACGTGCAGCGTCGGCGACAGGCGGGGCCTCGGCTGCTCACTGCGTTCGTTCCTCAGGTCTGTACTGTCTTCTTCTCTTTTTCTTCTTATTAACAGAAAGGACAGGGCCCACCATGACGCACCAATGGGCGAATGCCATCTGTCTCCTACTTTTTAACTGAATGGGTTTGGGTTATTGTGTTTTCCGTTTGTTTGGATCCGCTAGGGGAAGGGTTCGACCCGTATTCCCTCTTAATTTCAATTGGGCCTTTCTATTTTAATTATACCAAGCATAAACCCATTTAGTTACTGGGTCTCATTTATTTTAATCAGAATTTCGAAATTGGACTGGACTGGGCTGAATTGGGCTGATATTTCATCTTTGTGGATAATTGTATGAGTTTCAATAGTTCATAGACAAATGCGGACTCAGCGTATGGATTTGTGTCCTATTTCGGGCATGGTATATTTTCTTGTGGTCGCGCCATTTTTGATGTACCAAAAAGGGGTTAGGACTGTAGCCCCCCCCTTTTTTCTTCTCCTTTTTTTTAGCTAATGAGTTACGTACCAGAATCGGATTGCAATATTTTATGAGCACTTTTCACCATTTTTTTTGCAGCATTTTTTAGAGGCAAACAGCGGTTTATAAACGCGTTGGAACTTTCTTCTTATTAAAAAATATATATTAATTCTTTCTATTAAAATTTTTTATGTTAGAATTCCCATATAAAATAATTTCGGTTAAAGAGATTTTTGGATTTTTTTTTTTAAGATTCGCTAGGGTTGAGAGAGAGACGAGATAGAGTTGATTTTATTTTTTTGTTGAGATCTGATAGATTAAAAGAGAGACGGAGGAGATAAAAGAAAGATGAGAGAGTTGAAGTTTTGATTCATATCGCAAAATTGTGCACCTAACTTGGTAAATCAAACGGAAGTAATTGGGAGTGCGACAGAGGGACGAAAATCGGACAAAATCAAAGTTGAAGGGTTGCGGTAGGACAAATCAAAGTTTAGTGATAAAAAATGGACAACTTATAAAGTTTAGTGACCTCCTCAAAATTTTACTCCCCAATTAATTAATATAACAATTTATATTAATGTGTGTTTAACTAAATTAATTATTAACTCATTAATAATTTTTTTAGGATTAGTTAATGTATTAATTTATTTGTATATGATCCCATTGACTTAATTAATTATAACAATTCGCAAGGGTATATAATTAATTAATCAATCTTATCATATTTCTACAGTACTTACTGTTGTGAATAAATAAATAATGCACTCTGTGATTAAAGTTCTATTTATGTGATCTTTTGAGGATTTATGCTATGTTGGACATGGAAAATAAATCACTATTTATTTTCAATAATCATAGTCGTTATCTAACAACACATTATGATTCTCTCAATCCTGCATAAGAAATAAAAGTATTTCCTTGTCTAATTCTTATGTCACATGATATCATTATATAATCCAAGATCGGAATGTGTCATTCTTGTAGATTATACATTTCTTGATCTAGAGTTGATTGTGCAAATTGGCCAAACAATCCAACTCCATCAAGGGGCCCAATTAGATATCATCACTCACTAGGTATACTAATGAGGGACATACGATTTTTTTTTAATGAACAATTTTTTCCCGCATAATTCATGAGAATATAAATAAGTCTGTATAGCAGTCCTTATTATTAATCAACAGTAGACGATATTTATAGAACCTATCCTCATGTGGAAAAGTTGAGCATCTCAAATTTAAAATCAAACTCATATGAAATAAACAATGAATATATAGAGAAAGAGTTTGGTCGGAATCGATTTGGTCAGTCCAGCATTGTTAGAATCGTACAGGGTATATAATGGTCACATATGTTTTTTTTATTATTGTAAATTATTTGTGACATAAAATATGGTAGAGGCAAATAGAGAAGGAGTTTGAAAATTAGGGGAATAAGTCAGGAATTTTTATTTTTGGGGACAAATCCTCTATTTTTTTCAGTTTGAGGATTAAAAATAAATTTTGTAAAATAAAATCAAAGACATTACCATGGTACATTATGTAGCTGTATTGAGAATTTGTGGTTATCATGAACCGCTAAGGCCCTAACAGTCTGTTTGGATTGAGGGAAACGGAAGAAAAATCACGGAAGGAAAGAAAAATTTCAATTTTACTGCGTTTGGATATCGATCTGTCCGAAGTAAAACTTAAAAGAACCCTAAAAAAACCAAAAGATACGTGTTAAATGAAAAATTAATGTTTTGTTGATGCTGTTATTTATCTTTCACTTGATAATAACTGTTACCTACCTAATGGATTGACTTCTTTACTTTATACAAATTATGGACTTTTGGAAATGAATTAAACGATAAACGTGCTCGAACCATAAATGCGACACTGAGCTTACTAAAGATTTTAGTAATTATAATTATAAAATAATCAAATTACAGAGGATGACAACGAATGCCGAAAAAGATCAGGGTCCGAATTGCAAAAGCTTCTTAATTATCTGCAATTAATTATCCTTGACACGATCGGAACCGGAACCACCAAATCTCATATAAACCCACAAAGGCAAATCATCGGAGTTTTCCCTCTCCTTCGCTCTCTCTTTCCTACGACCTCAGTCTCTCTGCTTCTCGTTGTGTCTCTGCCAAGAGAGATAGAGAGGCTCCGTTTGAGAGACAGAAAAAGGCGGAAGTCGACGACCTAGGGTTAGGGTTTCTGAGATGAGTAGTGCGAATTCTGCGGTGGCAAGCTCCCATGGCAACCTCGACGAGCAGATCGAGCAGCTTATGCAGTGCAAGCCGCTCTCTGAGCAAGAGGTTCTTTCCTTTTTCGCCTCTTTCCTCTTTTTAATGGTGATGTTCACTTCCATTTGCCTTTTGTCGTTTGGAACTCCTTATTTTCGGCCAAGATAGGTGTACACCACGCCGGATCAGGTCTTGTAGGTGATTGTTTAGATGAGTTGTAACAATTTTCAGTGGGATCTGGTCTATGTCGGGTTCGATCTTTGCGTTATATGGGTTATTTAAGGGGAATGGAATGGAATTCTGTAAATTTGGTAGATCTAGGTTCAGTGTTCCGCTTATTGGCCATAGTCGTTAGTAAATTTGCAAACTTCAATTTCTCTTTCATGACTGATGATGCTATGCGTTGGTTTCTCTAGCATTTCACTGTTATTTACTGAGATTACATCTTCTGTGATTTTGGTTAAGTTTCATTTTTACACAATCTTGATTGGTTTGGTATTGTGACTTTTTCTTTGCCCCCATTAGACTTCTTACTCGGGGACTTCTGATCTGAGTGCGCATTGCATTATTGACCTGCATCTAGTCCCTGTCAGTTTGTACTAGAAGTTGGATGCTTTAGTAACATGATGCTATGAAACTCGTTGCTATTGAAAATTAAGGTCTGCTACCCTGCTTAAAGAAGAACATTGTGGGTTTTTTCTAACCACTTCCCATATCTTTCTTTTTTTTCCCCCCACAAGCTATTTCAAAGTTAGCAATGCATATCCAAAGGCAAGCCACCACCTAGCACCATGTCTTCAGTTCCATTTTAAAGAATATTCTTAATACCTTTTAATACACTCTCAAAATTATCATTATTCTTCCTGTTCCATATGCAGGTTAGAGTACTTTGCGAGAAGGCTAAAGAAATATTAATGGAAGAAAGCAATGTTCAGGTAATGTTCATTTATTTTTAAGGTTTTTTCAATTCCAAATATAGTTTATATCTTCCAAAAGGTGTCAAATCATACTGAAGGTTCCAATAGATGTTTTTTGTGCTATATTGCTCGTCTTAAAGAGGTCATGTTGGTTAGGCAGTTTTGGTTGAGGTCAAATTTATCCTTGTAGTTCTTCCATGCATTGGCTAAGGATGTCTCTTTGAAGTTATCAACTTCAACAGTATCATGTAAGCTACAGAATTACAGATATATGAGATTACCCTGTGATATTAGAATGTCTAATTTATTTATTTGTAGATAATCATGGTATGATATTCCTACCACTTATTTTTATTTTTTTCCATTTTCGAGTGCAGCCCGTGAAGAGTCCAGTGACAATTTGCGGAGATATCCATGGTCAATTTCACGATCTTGCTGAACTTTTTCGTATCGGTGGCAAGGTACTTATTTCTATCTTATAGAATCAGATGTGATATAATGAATTTTATCTTACCTGCCTTATGACCCCTTGTCCTCTTCTCCTGTATGGGCTGTGAGCTCCTAGTTACACAAAAGCACTCATATTTTATATGTTTTGATTAATTTTTTTTTAACTTTTTTCAGTGCCCAGATACGAACTACTTATTCATGGGAGATTATGTTGATCGTGGATACTATTCAGTGGAAACAGTGACGGTGAGTTTCTTGATAGTATTTCTCAATTATGTTTAAGCATACTAAATTAGGTTATAGAAAAAAATATTAGTAATCATATAGTTTTTCCAACTGTATTTTATGGTAAGGATAATATAAAATGATAACATTATTATTTTTCACATTATGTAGGTAGTTGTTTTACATTATTCTGGTGTTTGCAAGTACCTGAGAAGATTTTTATTTTCATTATCAAATAAATTTATTTGCATTATTTTGTTTGTCAGTGCCCTGCTTTAATCATACTTTTATCACTTTGGAGCAGCTTCTGGTGGCCTTGAAGGTTCGTTATCCCCAGAGAATTACAATTCTTAGAGGAAACCATGAAAGCAGACAGGTGCTTGTCTTCTTTTATTTCTCTTTTCTTGTTGAAAAATAATGAAACTCTGGCTACATTAGAATCTTAGATTTAATTTTCTTTCCTTCAATGCAGATTACTCAGGTTTATGGCTTCTATGATGAGTGCTTACGGAAGTCAGTAAACCTCGTTGCTTTTAAAATTTTGTTATGCTGTTATAATTGTTAATCTGGCTATTTCCGTGTTGATTGGTCTTCACATTGTGCTGGATTTGAATTTCCTTTCAAAATTTGGATGACCAATTCTAAGCTGTATGTTGATCGTAGGTATGGAAATGCCAATGTGTGGAAGATCTTCACAGACCTCTTTGATTATTTCCCATTGACAGCGCTGGTTTGTAATTTTGGTTTCATTTCTTTTCATATCTTTTTCATTGCCTTCTTGTGCCTTTGCTTTCTACAAGTCTTTCTATTGCCAATGGAGCATATTCAAGAGTTAACTCTTATTTATATTCCAGATACCTCTTGTAATTGCTTATAATAGAAGTATACTAACTTGGTAGAAGAGTTTTCTACAAGTTCATCAATGTACTGAATTGAATTGGCCTGTTGGTCCTGTCGGTCCTGTCATTAAGCATTTTGATTCATTATTGACCTTCTATAGATCATACTGACCAGCTGAGAACACTGTTGTGTTATGAAATGTTTTATGAATGATGAGCAATATATTATGAACTTTTTTCTCACAGAATACAATTGAAAATGATCATTATTATCTCCTAAGTTTCCAAGTTTTGGAAATCAGTAGTTTTGAGCTTCATCATAAGTTAACTATTGCAGTGTACCTTTGTCCTTTGACTGACTACTCTAAAAAAAAAAAGTACTACTTTTATTTTATTTTTTTCAAATAATCAAAGCTCTTTATTTTACCAGAAGAGGGTTATTGTACAGTGAAAAGGTTAAGTCCATTCAAACTGGAATTTTTTAAATACTTTGGTGTTAGCTTGCCAAGCTAAATTTCTCAACTTATGAATCAGCATTTGGTTGTGTGGTAGGTCGAATCAGAGATATTTTGCCTGCATGGTGGGCTGTCACCATCTATTGAGACTCTAGATAATATACGCAACTTTGATCGAGTGCAAGAAGTGCCTCATGAAGGGCCAATGTGTGATCTTCTATGGTCTGATCCTGATGACCGTTGTGGCTGGGGCATCTCTCCACGTGGTGCCGGTTATACCTTTGGCCAAGTACGCCTCCTCTTCCGTCAAGCAGTCTAAATGATAGAGGCTTTTAATTGATTCTTTTTCTCGTTATAACTTTCTGCTATTACTTGGAAGATGCTGGAAAATATCCAATGCATTAAAAAAAATTACATGACATAATGCATATGCTTGTTCATTTTTTTTTAAAAAAAATGTCCAAATAACTGCCGACTTTTCATTGTCCTTTAACAAAAGACACAAGGACGTCAGATTAGTAATTTTCAACTATATATCATTTACTTCAATATTGTGTGGGTGTTTCATTTTGTACGACTGGAGGAATGTATTATGCAGCCTACCCCAACTTGCTTGGGACAAAAGGCTTAGTTGTTGTTGTTGTTGTTGGAGGAGGAATGTATTATGCCTGGTACATGAACGTACCAGCCATGGCATTTTCTGTGCATGATGTTACATAGTTGGCTGGTCCAGTTATATAGAATCTCCCAATACAAGCCTCATTCATTGTCCTAGTGATAAAGTCGACCTTTTTTTTTAAAGCTGAAATGACTTGACAGCAACTAGCTCTGTATAAACTATCAAACATGACTGTTAATTCTGGTACTTCCCTTGATGATCACTCCATGATTCTCTCTTCTACTTATTATGTTTCAGGATATATCTGAACAATTCAACCATACCAATAATTTGAAGTTGATAGCAAGAGCACATCAATTGGTTATGGAGGGATATAACTGGGGCCATGTAAGTGGTCTATCTTAAAATTATGTTTGAACAGGACATTTTCACTATACCAAGTTCTTAAGTTTGACCTTTTTTTGTTAAATGGCAGGAGCAAAAGGTGGTGACTATATTTAGTGCACCTAATTATTGCTATCGTTGTGGCAACATGGCTTCTATCTTGGAGGTGGATGATTGCAAAGGCCATACATTTATCCAGGCAAGATTTTTTTATCTTTACTGAAACGAGGAGATAATTTTTTTCCCTTTTTACAGGGGTCTGTTAATCTTTTCTTGGGCAGTTGTTGGGTTTCTTAGCATCAGAAATGCACAAAATCAACTGTGAAGTGTATATCATGAGCTGAAATACTTGAATTAAGCATAAATAATGAGATGGTGCTACTTCTAAATAAATAAAGCTGGTCACCTTTGTCTACCATCTTTTTTTTTCTTCCTGTGTATATTGTCTCCACTGATTTACTCACTCAGTGAACTAATTTTATATCCCTTCCCTTTGTATTTTTATATTTACTCTTTTGGCAGTTTGAACCTGCTCCGAGAAGAGGGGAACCAGATGTTACTCGTAGAACACCAGATTACTTTCTCTGAGGCAGGTCATGGTAATGTTGTAAAGGAAATGGTGAGTTCTTGTTTCCAGTAGCTGAGGTACTTCTTGCCAAATGATATGTAATTGCAGATATTTTTGTTTTGAACCTATTATTTGCTCACTCAAGGTGAACAGTGTGTACGATTTGGGAAAACAGATCGTGTTACAGTTGGAAGGATGAATTTCATAGGCAGGGTTTTGAATTGCAGCACCAAGCAGCTACTCTTTTCACCTTTTCTCAGAAGATTTCTATGTTTCCCCCCCTCACTTTGTGCTATTTTTGTGACATTAATTTTTGTTGTCTTTTTTTTATTTTGTAGAGCTTAAAATTTGGTCTTGTCTAGTTAATTATTATAGTTTTACTGGCGTTATTGGAGTTAACTAATTCCCCAGCCTTATATATTTGCACGTGTATCACTTTGTCAAGGGAAGGGGCAGTACATTTTTACAAGATTTATATGGAAGTGTCCTTGAGAAACCTCTATTTTCTTTGCTTTGTTGCTTGCATATATGTTTGTCTTTTGCGTATGGCATATCTAAAATTTGGTATGGAGTGGATACTCTTAATATGAGCATTTGGGGTTTCATTCAATTAATGAAGCAGCTTAGACAAGCTTGTTCTTATAAGTGCTATGTATGAAAAAATGGTAGGTAAGGTTCACAGATTTGCTTTTCCATGTTGATGTTTAGCAGTTTGAGTTTGTCTTTCTTTGCTTTAATGTTTTGAGCTAGCTGGGATTGTAGTTTGAAAATAATAAGAAAGTAACATTTCTATCGAGAAATCAAGAGTTATTGCATTATTTCTCGTGTGGTGTTAATTGAACTATGTTTTTACGACTTAAATTTTTCTAAGCTAGAAAAATTTCCATCATTAAATGGGTAGTCAATTTTCTTACTTTTTTGTATCTTCAATATTTCATTTGAATAATGGTAATATTTTTGAATGCGCCATTCTTGATTTGTAGTTGTTTAGTTGAATTCCTCCAATTAAAATCAGCCTTTCTCATGGCAATGAAAATGCTTGTTGACATCGTTTATGTTGAGGTTGAATGTGCTATAGCATTGCCCTAGTGTGGTGGTCGTTTTTCTCACTTGTGTAGTTTTGTTGTCGAAAGCATCTTTTAGCAATAGTTTGAAAATGCATCAACGTTGAGTGCATCGTTTTTGTTTTTGATGGATCCAGCTCCAGTCGCTGTTAAGAGCTCAAATTTTACTAGCGGAATCTATATTTCAAACATGACATGACACAGCATGTCTAACGAAGACATGACATGACACGGTATTAGAACATGAGGTGTGGTATGTCTTTAGTCGTATTGTGTTCATCCCTTAATTTAGATATGGTATGGTTACTTTGGTATGACGTGAAACATTTAGACACCGTATAACACGATTAGACATAATCCGGATGTGTTTTACACGGCATGGCACATTTAGAAAAGTAATTCCATCATAGATAGGCAGTGCACTAGTCTCAGTCAAGCTCTGAAGTGATGACATTGCCAATTTTCACATGACAGCCCTTAATCATTTATGTAAATTCTACTCGAGCAGAACACAAAAATTAATAAACTAAAATTTCATAACATATAGAACAAATAAATAAACAGCACCAAGCTTGCTAGATACTCATTGTAACCCTCCCTGGGTCATATAATATAAAAATTATACAAAATCAATAATCATAAAACAACGTATGTACAACCTCTTAGAGGAACCGTAGCAGGAAAAGGAAAAGGAAAAAACAAAAAGCACTGAAAAAGTATACTCTACAAACTGAAATAGCCGAAAATGGTAGGAACCACATCAACCACCGACCAAGCGAGGCCTGCATATTGGATAAATCTTATCCCTGTATCCACATCATATACCTTCTGAGGGAAGAGAGAGAAAACTCTCTGGAGGTATCCAGTGATTTTTGGCTCATCCTTTGCATTTTCAGATGCCTTAAGAGACGGTACGTAACACGAGGAGACTATAGGAATGCCAAGGGTGTTGCAAACAACAGGTAGAAGCCATTTTGCAATCGCCTTGCTACAGAATTTGACCGTTAGAATTGTGGGAATCCCAACAAGAATCCGACCCAAGAAAACTAGAAGAGGGAGTTCAGGGGTAAAAATGCGAGGGCTCTCATGGTTGTAGCTGTTGTAGGTTTGCTGCAACCCTATGATCTGCATGAGCACAAGTAGGGTGAGGTTAGATAAGGAGGCTAAATCTCAGATATGGGCTATCTCTTGAAGCTTTACCATGCTAGTGATCAGTATACAACAGGCCAAAATTGGGCCAGTTCAAACTGGTTTTCTTTTCTTATTCAGGTTCTTAATAGTTAAATTTTCAATAGAGGCCACTTTGAGTTCACTCGGGAGCTGAATTTTGAGTTCATTTCAGACCAGTACAGCATGTTTTAACAAAAATTATAGCTTACTAGCTAAAACTCAAGGCACGACTCAGGGTTATATAAAGTTTAGTCAGGTCACATGTTAACAAGACATAAAATTAATATGGTGCAGGAAAAGGATTACATAGGACAGGTTCCGCGTAGCTAGCAAGTGTTATGTGCCAGTACCGAGCCTGAAAAATTCATTATTAGCTCACTTCATCTCTAGTTGGTCATTTTTCATATTCTTCAGCTAGGTTTCTAGGTCCCTCAAGGAAGAGTTTGGGTGTATCATAAGAACAAGGCACATCAAACAAAATATTATTATATTCTCACCACTCCATATGCAACACCAGTAAATGCTGTGTGAAATTCAAAGCTTGGTGTTGGTAATTCAGGAGTTGGGTATGCAAAGCATAGCAACAACGAGAGGCAGGTCCAGAAAGATGTGACTACAAGAAATTTTAAGAGAGGAGGTTAAATTATCAATACAAAGATAATATCAACTCTTCTTTAAATTGATTAGCATAGCAAACAGGCAAATGAAATTTACAAGGAAAAAAAAAAGGTTAACTACCATTACAAAGATAAAACAGACTCCGCTTCAAGTAATTAGCTTTTTCAAAAGGTTTATTCAAGTTTGAATTAACATACCATTTTGTCCAGAAATAATGAAATTGTCAACTTCACTCTGGACAGAAAGCCAAAATGCGAGTATCAGGAGGCCAAAGACAATTCCTGCTACAACATCTATAAGGCTGTGCATCCCAAGGTATATTCTCCCTGATATAGAAAATGATGTTAATTATTATGATTTTGTCTTCTATTAAATAACATAAAAACAAGAAAGGTAAGAGTGGCAACCAGCATACCAGCAAGGAAATGATAAGTTTCAGAAATGAAAAATGGGAAAAATTTGCACTCACCAATTCCAACCAGCATAACAAGCATTGAAAGAGTGGCAAACAAGACAGCTGTTGTAATTACATCTTTCGGGCCTCCGCTTGTCAGAACATAGTGCAGGAAATAACTGGAAAAACACATAAAGTGACAAGTGACCAAACTAAGACGATGACTTCCAATTATGAAGTACAAACAAAAATTGAGAAGGGAAAAAGGATAAAATGTGTACCCTGTCAAGCAAACTGTATTGAGGGCATGTGAAGAAGGCAAGCCATACTCCATTGCATGTTGTTTTTCATCACTTGTTGCTGTCAGTCTCCTAACAGGAGGGAAGCTAGGCCGAGGTGCAGATACCACATCCTATTAAAGAGACTCAAATTTTAACCCAAAATATAATTTTAATGACATACTAAAACTAGGAAACCATTTGAAATTTTGTACAGAGTTATTGTACCTTGATACAATTTCCAATGTAGTCACAGAAAGCCATCAACAAGGTCATTTGTCTAGCCAATCTACCATGCCCACTCTATTGAAAAAACACATCACATGTATTAGATTCATTAAATTGAACTTAGAGGAGATTGAACAAAAGAGTAGTTTAAAAGAATGCATACCCAGAAGAGAATAGGGAGAAATCCAGTATAAAAAGGCACCGAGACAACACAAGAGACCACAGAGAAAAATTTATCGAAGAACCCATGTTGCCATTTCTGTTCCAATTGAAAGCAATAATCAATCAAATGCCAAAAATTAAAGGAAAAAATGCACAACACAATACAATTGAACTACAGATTTTGCCTTGAGCCAACCTGGATTCTGAGAATGAACGGCGTGTTAGCGAGCACCTGGCGAGTAACCCAAGGCTGAACTCGCGCTCTAATCAACTTTGTCAGATCAAACAAAGAGGAAGTCACAACCCATCCGAGGATAGAAGAGAGCGTCAATGCTTGCCACCACGAGAAATCTGTCTCCATTGCTCTCAAATTTCCCAAAGTGCTTTTCAGGTCGAGATACGCCTAACTCCCAATCAATTGCGCGAATGAATCAAGAGAAATCAACGACGAAATCAATCCGGATCCGCTCTTCAAAACTCTGCAAATCGCGCAAAATTGAAGAACCCAAGAGATCTTTTTACAAATTAAGCAAAATTTAAAGACCTCTTTTTTTTTTTTTGTCTACGAGAGGATCTATAAAGAGTTGGTGGGGTCGCTTGGTTGGGGTTTTAATTTCATGTATGTATTGTTAAGTTTGATGAAACAGAAACACTGAAATAAATCTCTTATTAGTTTCGCTCGTTTGTGTTGTGTCTTCTTCTATAACTTGTTTTTTGGGGTTGAATTGAATTAATTAGACGGAGCATCAGCAGCCTGACTTTGAATGCGAGTTATCGTGCGCCTCCAACTCGGACTAAAATTCCAGAAGATCCAGAGTTGCGGGTACTTCTCTGCTATTTTTTGTAATTGCAATTGGTTACAATTTTTCTGAAATGGGAAATTTTGAACCGTTAAAATTGAGGGTACTCTATTACTCATATAAAAATAATGAAAATGGGAGTTGGTTTTCCAAATCTCAGAAAGAAGACCGTAAGTGCCAATTAATATGGAGAAATTTGGAATTTTTGTTATTGTAGAACATGGACCAGACCGCCGATTTTTGTTATTTTAGATGGTCTTAATTTGGATGTCCAGTCAAAAAACTGTTACTAGTCTTTGATTATATACTTATATTTCTAACTATTACAAGCATCAACATGAAGTCTTCGTGTTGAATTCTGTGGTCTTAAATTTGCAAGTTTAAACAAAGGCATGTTTTATTTTCATACGGCCTCCGTTTGGATCGTTGAGAAGAAGTAGGAAGAAGGAAGAAGGGAAGAAAAAAAATTATAAACAATCTAAACTCTTCACAAAATTACACACTTCCCAATACTTCTTCCTTTCTTCCCACACCTATCCAAACGGAGAAGTAGATTGGGATGCTTTGCTACAAATTGACCATCTGCCACTTTCCCCTTTTTATTGTAAAACAATTCAAAGAAGGAAGCCCATAATACAGTTTCTCTAGATTTAAATGGCCTAATAATGTGAAAACCCTTGATTCCAGCAGCCTATTGGGTCGGATTTAGACTGGCTTATGTGATCCACAACCCGTTCGTCGTCTACCAAAGAAATCACTCCGGCGACTGGCGGTGTCGACACCAAAATTTTCATGATCGAATGAATAAAATAAAATTGTGAAATTCTTAGAAAATACTAAATGGGCTCTAAAAAATTCCAGAAGAATAATCAGAACTTCTACAAAGAACCTAAGGGTGCGTTTGGATGAGAGAAGAAGAAGAGGAAGAAGGAAGATGGGAAGAAAAAAAATTATAAACAATCCAAATTCTTTATAAATTACACACTTTCCAATACTTCTTCCCACTTCTTCCCTTCTTCCCACACCTATCCAAATGCACCCTAAAATATTGTGGATGCCTTAAAAGATCCAAATCCTATCCAGAAACCTGAAATATATACGGTAAATAAAATATTTTAAAGGAACATTTTGCAAATTTGGTGATACCACAAGATTCTCCATTTTTTTATGAGTCTACATGCAAAATTTCATCGAGAAACTCATTTAGGAAGACTTCCAAATTCCAATTAATTTAAAATGAAAATGGCATTTTCTGTAAAGTCCACAAATAGACATGTCATTAATGGGACTATGGCGTTCATTCACCACAGTCGTCCCCTGGAGAAAACAGGGGATCAAGTACAGGGGATCTAATTTTGAATTTTGCACAAGAAAACTGTACTAATTTATTGAGGATATATGCAAATAGTAACTTCCGCAATTCCGCGGGGACTAAATTATTCACATGTGAGAATTGCGATTCCAATATTTCAATATTTATTCCAAAATAGGACATTATCAACAAATTTAATTCCATATTTTTTCATTGATAGGGACTAAATTATCGTCCAAATGCTATGATTTGCTTTGAGTTGACTGCTGCTTGAGCTGGTCTCTGAGAACTGTTCTCAGCGATTTGTTTAAGCTCACCTATACACAGAGAGGACCGCACTTAAAAATTTTATTTATTAAGTGAATTGCTACATTTGCAATTATGTCATATGTGATATGTCCTATGAAATGTGTTAATTTAGATTAGAAATTATTTTGTACTTCCGATTATTTCTCAAATCCAAAATATCAATTTAAATGATATTATTTTCCTATTTTATTCAAAAGCTAGAATAACACTATTTGACCTTTTAAATGGGTTCTAACTTCTAACTAGAAGAGATATATACATGACACAATTTGAATTCCTCAAAAGTTGCAACTTGCAAGTGAAGAATCGACTACCTAAGGGCTCAGGTCCTTGTTTTGCAACAAAGCAGCCGGACTTAGACCTGTCAAATGTTGAAACAGAACGCGAAACAGCCTATTTCTGCTTTCGTTCCGTTCCAGACGACGGAACAAAAATTTTCTTTCGTTTCCGTTCCGTTTCGTCAAACGAAATAGGTTTATGTTCCGTTTAACGTTCCGTCCTTAATTTACCATTGATTTCAGCAGAATTCCGTTTTCCGTTTCGGTAACGTTTACCAATTTCAGTTCCGTTTTAAAAAACGAAACTGATTTCTCTTTCGTTTAACGTTCCGTTTGGACGGAGCGGAACGGAACAACGGACGAAACAGCGATATTGACAGGCCTAGCCGGACTGCATGAGAATCAAAATAAGGAATGAAAGCCCATTGTGAATGGATTACTACAGGCTTATAGTCTATTGGTCCAATATAGTTCTATAGATCTAATGGGCCCAAATAATGAGTCCTAATTTTAGGGGTGCATAACGTGGAAAACGACCACGAAACTGGTCATTTTCGTTAACCGTTGCATTGATGCACGAAATTTTTATACTTATTGCATTGATTGTTGCATCCGTTTAACACGTGTTGCGTTGATCGTTTCGTTGATGGGAACGATCAAAACGGTTATAACTGTCTTTGACTACCTAACTGTTTTGCATTTTTATTAAGATGCAAGAAAATAAACTATTCTGCATTTTGTATGAAACAGAGATAGAGAAATGACAGGTTAGGTCACGCGGGAAAGGGGAAGGAGGCACCATCATCACCTCTCGCTCTCGACGGCAATTGTACTGGGTGGTGTAGAGGCGAGAGATATAGATGTGACTGTGTTCGGCGGAGAAATGACGGAGCGACGCTACAGAAATCTAATTTTACTCGTTTCTCCCTCGATCTCTCCGCTGAGGTCCTCTGCAATCTAATAATAAAACCATGAAAAAATTTTTAGACGAAATGCGCGAAATAAACGACCACGAAACGTACCAGTTTCACTAATCGTTCCGTTCTGAGACGAAACAATATTTTTATTTGCGCTAGTTGTTCCGTTCCTTAAACGAAAATGAAATCCTTATCCGTTACCGTTCTGTTCCGACGAAACGAAACGAAAGAACGGTTGAAACGGCTACCGTTTTCAGCCCTACCTAATTTGCAGCAGCCTATTCCTATTGGGTTGGATTTGGGTCAGGCAATGTGATCCATAACCTGTTACTCTCTCTATCGAAAAACCAGTAACCACTCTTGCAGTGAGCACTGAGCAGTCCATTTCGCAACGCAAGTAAAACCCTCCAAAACCCAAACTCTCTCTCTCTCTCTCCACACTCAATGATCCGATCTCTTCTCCGTTCTCTTTCCAACTCCGGCGCCGTCGCCAGCGCCGACAGCCACGTCAGCTCATTTCGCAACCCGTTCTCACTCTCCTCCACTCGCGCCTATGCAAAGGCGAAGGGTGGCGCTAAGGCTAGCGCTCCCCCCAAGGGCAAGGCGCGAGCGAAGGATACACGCGGCGCCGGGGCAGATGAGGAGGCGTCGCCTGAGTTCTCTTCTTCTATTGACCTCTTAAATGCTGATTTTGACATTCCCACTAGTCCCCTCCCGCCTAAGTATGATAAGGAGCTCGATGTGGGCCCCAATGGTCGGCCTCTCTTTGCCTTCGCCAAGACCTTCTCTGACTTCTCTCATAAGGATGCTTGTGCCTATGTTGACTTCAGGTTTCTTTCTCTTATATATCACACAATCATAGTAGAAAGAGAGGAAATGGGGAAACTAGCTACGTTTTTAGCTCACTTTTTAGTTTCCTTTTTCTGTTGTTTTATTAAAGAAGGTTTACACGGTTCTTGTTTATGTATAGATTAGACTGTGCCAATTGAGCCTTTCAAGCTCGGATAGTAATATTATTTGGTTATGTAAAGTTTACCACTGTCAAACTCCTCCCTTTGCAACTTATTAGAATTGGTCCTGTTTAAAGCTAGTAGTTTTGTGTTTTATTCAGTTTGGATGAATGGAAGGCAATGCTACCAGAAGGGTTGCCACAGGGAATGACGAAAGAATTTGAAGACACCAGAAGGTGTGCAGTAATGGTGAGAGAGAGCTTTTTAGACCTAAGAGATAATTTCAGAAGAATAGTGGATCCACCCATATCAAGCAGGAAGAAAGGTTAATTTGAATTTATCGGTTGCCTTAATGAGTTCACTGTACTTATAAACATCTTTTTAAATTAATTGTTCAGATCATTTTAGTTCATAGTGCTTTCTTCATTTTCTTCTGTATGCTAGCCTTACATTGTCTTAGGAATGTGTTCTCATTTTTAGTGACAGACTGTAATGAAAACAAATTTGTTGTGACATCCCCTTTTAGTTCATCGGTCCTACTTCAGACTTTATTTCAGGAATTCAACAGTATTGTGTCAATTACCCACTTAATCATGCTATATATAGTACAATGTAATATTCTTTTGTCTAAATATTCATGCTAATTTCAGTGGAGACTCTGAAATGGAAGTTCAATTTTTTATTGCTAGATGTTGTTTTGCCCCATGAAATTTTTGTCATCAACATTACTCGCAGAATGCATCTTAGATATCTGATTAATTTTGCACATAATTGGAGAAGCCTTGTCAAATTGATTGCAATTTGTTCTCTAATCACCTCCTTGTCTTATTTTTCAGAGCCGAAGAAGCAAATTGTCTTAGATGGGCCTAGGAGCGGCGGGAAAAGCGTTGCACTTGCTATGCTGGTTCACTGGGCACGTACTGAAGGATGGCTGGTGTTTTACGTCCCACAAGGTAAGGAGTGGACTCATGGCGGATTCTACTACAAAAACCCTTATAACGGTCTTTGGGATACACCAATCCAAGCCACAAGGATCTTACAGGTATGATTCTTCAATTATAGTAGTAATAGTGTTCTAGTTATATTTTATTATGCATTATACTAGTACCAAATAGTACAGTAGTCTTGAAACGTAGGTTTAAAACTTCAAATGCCTTAACTTTGTTTCTGCCCAATAATGGATGAGAGTTTTAAAAATTTATGAATTGTTTTGCTTGCGTTTACATTGCTATAATATTCTGCTTTGACTGCACAGAGAACGGGTCTGCTAATTACTAAACTAGTTAATTTCCTGCTACAGGATTTTTTGAAGTTCAATGAGTCCCGCTTACAGCAGTTACCTTGTCAAATTTTTGAGCCTATACTGTTGGGAGAAGGTGCTGGTGTTGGAATGATGCAAGATGCAGATTCCATGTCGATGCCAGAAGGATCTACATTGTATGATCTTATTCAGACTGGAATTACTTATTCAAATGCAGCAGTTGGGGTTGTGGTTCGTCTGAGAGAAGAGCTCTCTCTGGTCAAAGATGTACCTGTACTTTTTGCTATTGATCAGGTACATCAGGAGATGGAAGATTTCATCTTGATTTTGAATTTAATATCTACTCTGCTAATTATTTTTTATATATATAACTGTGTTTGCTAGTTCAACAATTGGTTCACCTTCAGTGAATATGAGGAACCTGTGACAGGTCGTTCGTGCCGACCAATTCATGGCAGAGAACTTACAACGGTTTGTGCAATCTGTTCCACTTTATTATTTTTCTGAAATCTGTGTTCTTCATTAGGATATTGGGCTCATTCAGTTACCGAGTGATGTAACTTGTAATATTCATGTTATTGAGACAGGTCTTACATAGGGATTTTGTTCTAACAGGTTAATGCATATAGGTCAATGCTGCATGATGACATGATGATAGGTGCATTTTCTCACTCAACAGCTGTGGGCAAATTAAGACAGGAACTTCCAGATGTTCCTTTAGGTGCCCGTGTAATGTACCCTCGGTACACCTTAGATGAAGCAGAAACTGTCTGCCATTACTATCTGAGGTAACAATTAACATTTTTATATCTAATATTACTCCCTTTTTTTTTTAATTCAATGGATCTCAAATATAATATTTTTCTAGTGCCTAATGTACAAAGCCCAGGACTAGTGTCTGATGTGTAATAGCCTTTGATTTCTTTGTAATGTAAAATTGGAGGAATGGAAGTAGGTTCAATTGGGTAAATTGCTCTATTTTGGTGTCGGTTAATACAATCAGTTTAACTTAGTTGATCCTGAATTTTTTTTCTAGTTTTGTCAAAAAAATCGCTAGTTTCATGAAAAATTGGCACATCTTCATTCAGCGCATAATTTTGTAATTATTTATGTGCAAGTCAATTGAATTGTTCTCAAAGCATCTGGATACATGCTCTTGCCAGGCAAAAATTAATCAAGCGGGAAAAATTTTCTGAAGAAAGGTGGAAGAAAATATACTTCTTGTCTAATGGAAATGGTTCAGAGATGCGGTGGCTTGCTCCTTTTATATGACTTTTTTTAATTTGTGCTGCGCCCTTCCTCCAACCATTTGGTTGTCTTTTTTTTTTGTCTATTTTTTCCCTTTTTTTTTTCCAAAATTATGCGTGTCACTTGATTTTTTTTCTTTTATGTTTAGAATATTTTATTGTTATACAACGATGTCTGCAACTGCCTTGGCGTGATTATACATCGTAACTTTTTTTTTTTTTTTTTTTTTTGGTAAGCTTCTAGCATTTCCAATGTGTAACCTCCAGCATTGTTGTACTATGTTACTTTTCAAATAAATCTTCCATATGAAATTTTGTAGAGTAATTTTGTTTGGGTTCAAATAAAAAACATTGGTTTGGTGCTTTGATTTCGCTCTTGGTGAACGTGTGTAATGTTGTCGGGCTTGCTTGAAAGCCTTATTTGTAACTTTTGATCTAAAGGAGAATTCAACTTTTGGTTCCAACCGTATGTGGCCTAGTAGCTCAGTGGTAAGAGTACTAGACTGGCTTTCATGAGGTCAACAGTTTAAGTCTCGCATGCATCTTTAATTTCAAAAAAAAGTTGGATGACAAAGACTTCTCTCTTTCTTCAAAAAAAAAAAAAACTTTTGGTTCCAATCTTTTCTTCTTTTTTTTTTTTTTAAAAAAGACTCAAGCTACTCTTTGAAGCTTTATTTGCATAATAATTTATTAATTTGCAACGAATTTTCCTTTCAAAAGAAATTTGAAGATGATAAATTGAATTATTCCTTTTTATAATGTCGTCTAGCATTAATATGATGTATTCAAAACTGTATTTTATGCTATCGTAACTTAGCAATGAAGACATTGTGAAAGTCCTTAAAAACCCTTCGAATGATGGCATTGTCATTTCCCGCAAAATATTTCAAGCAAACAATCCAGTTTATATTCAGATTAGCATCTTTTTTTTTTATCTGATTATTTTTATTTTATTATTTTTCTAAGGACCTTTGGTTTTTATAATCCAGGCTGTACGCCTGTTTGTGCTTTTGCCATGATTTGTTTCTCAATTAGATGTCCTCAGAAAGTTTATATATTGTGAAGTTAATCAACACATCAAAATTCGTGCATAATACATTTTAACACCAAAGCAAAATGCAAAATTTGTGACCGGGTGAAATGGAAGTTCGTGCTACTCCCTCTGTTTAATACAATTGGAGAACCTTTGAGCTTTTAACTTTCTTTTAGAAAAAACATAATATTTCATAATTAGTAAAATATCGCTTGGGGAGGTAAAATCCAAACATAATTAGTAAAATATCGCTTCGAAAGCAGGCTTTAATATTTAGAGAACTAATATAAACATTTCAATCACCTAATAAATTCATATTAGCGGGTAAGTTTCTGGCAGAAGAAATATGAATCAGATAACTAGACCATACAGTATATGCGCAATATTGAAAGAACGAGTTTACTTAATTTTCCCAAAATTTATTTCCTTTGCAATAATTATGGCAAACTCAACAATGGGTAATTCCGATTAATAGTTATTTCAAAATAGGGCTTTATCAACAAATTTATTCCATATTCACGGCCGGTGACTAAATAAAATAATCAAGTGCTTATAATTTGCTTTGAGTCGACTGCTGCTTGAGCTGGTCTCTGAGAACTCTTCTTAGCAATTTGTTTGAAGCAGTACGTGGAAACTCTGGGACAACCTTGACAAAGCTCACCTATACACAGAAAGGACCGCATTTAAAATTTTATTTATCAAGTTAAATGCTACTTTTGCAATTATATTCATATGTTCCAGTATGGTACATGTCCTATGAAATTTGTACATGTAAGAACTGGCTGGTACTACAATCCCAGGCAGGCAATACAGACTAACATCAGGCAAAGGAAATGGAAGTAAAAAAAAAGAAAAGAAACTAAAGGACGATTTGAACAAAAATTAGTTCCGATAAAGAAACATCCGCACCTTAAACAGAGGATTGAGGTTACTTTGAATGGCCTTTTGGAATTTCCTTTTTAGGACATCGATATCATGTTTGACTGATTTATCTTTTAATACAGCCAAGATGACAAGCTGCTCAGGACCACCAGTCTTGGATTTAACAGTAATTGCAGCAGTTTCTAAGACATTATCATCTGCTCTATTGCATACCCGTTCTATCTCAACTGAGCTTGTCTGAGAATGAAAACAAATAACTTTAACAAGTAGCAATTTTAAATTAAGTGGAACACTTAAAAGGGAGAAGAAATAATAATAATATGATTGTACTATCCCAACTGAGCTTGTCTGATAATGAAACCAAGTAAACTTTTAGCATGCAGCAATTTTTATAGGCAGAACACTTAAAAAGGAGAAGAAAAAGATTACAATATGATAGTATTATCACCTTGATACCTCCAAGATTCATTGTATCATCAGCTCTTCCCTGAACAATGTAATAACCGCCAACTGTTCTCTGAAGTACATCTCCATGCCTTCTTAGTTGCTGCAACAGTCATATAAGTAAATTGTCAAATCATTTCTTACTTTAATTTGAAAGGTTAAAAAATGCATAGAGCCAACATACCAATTGAAATCCTCGAACAGTTGAAATTTCAACTAAGCAAACTAGTAATAAACATAAGAATACTTTTGTATTTTTATAAAGATTATACTCAGTCTGTCAGAAATAGTAGGACAAATATCTATAGACATAAGAAGAAATTTCATACCACTCCTCTGTAAGTCGGCATTCCATCAAAGTAAATTTTGTAATGGTCAGCATTGAGCAACCGGTTGGTAGCACCCAAGTATGTAGGAACTAAGCCCATTTCGCCAACACATGGCTGATCATCAGGCTGCCAAAGAAGCAAAAGTAATAAGCTTATGTCATACAGAATATCTAAAACTAAGCAAACTAAAATAACAATGTACTTTCCATACAATCCCTCAAAAGATAATTGTTAATTAGCAATTTTGAAAAATTTTGGAGGGATACTGAGTTGCAGAAGAGAGGTCTACAGATTTCCATGTTTTTCCCCTTTCATCTTAAAAGTTTTTCTTGGCTTACTGTTCTGAGTTTAGGATCTAGCTGTTTTCTGCAAGCAATTTTCTCTATTGAAAACTGTATGTCATATCAATGGAACTCAGATTAAGGACTTCCAGACTTCTTCCTTCATCAAAAAGAAAAAAAAAATGAGCTATTTTGCTCTCTACAGCATATTCACCAATATTACTATATCTTTATGGCATATATGTTGGCATCTAAGCTGGATGGCCCCCTATTCTCGATCAAATCTAACAATGCCTTAATAAGGATAACCCCTTTGCCTGATATGATTCATTAATCCACTATTGTGTCAGGTAAACCATAATTCATTAATTATTTTGAATTTGCAAAGATGTTGGATAGTAGTGCCTAAACACCAAGCTTACATAGGGATTTCCTTGTTCATCAAAAATGACAAGTCCAGTTGTCATAGAAGTAGAGCTAAATGCACCAAAAGCTTGAGGTTGCAACAGGTTCCCTTGGATATAGGAGGATGCTAGTTCAGTGCCACCACAACATTCTAACATTGGACTATATGAAGTACGTGAAGAGATCCAGAGATCATCATCTATATCAGAAGCCTCCCCTGTTGTAGCACATACCCTGCAAAAAGAATTGATGAAATCCAGAAAGCAGTGTGCATGTTACATTTAGTGCCACTTCTGTATCAAGACATAACATAAGCAACTATATCTTCAGATACACTAAACTTAGATGACCATAAGCTTTTCAAACCTTATCTTGCTCCAATCAAGACCTCCCATGCAATTGCTGGTTTTCCAAGTCTTCACTAGGCTTGGGACTGTCCCTAAAAATGTCACACCTGCGTCCTGAATCAGTTTTTGGAGCTTTTAATTATTTACAATTCGAAGACTATATCTTTCCTAGTATAAAGCCTTTGGACAACATAGTAAGTAGTCAAAGGACACAATTGGAATTGGGTGAAGATACAGTACAACCTTTTTATTTTGTATGGAGTGTTTTAAAGGGAAAAAAAACATTAAACTTTTAAGCAGTGTACTAATGAAATGTAACTTTGAGCATTGTTTATCAGCCATTTGCATAGTCATAACCTTGAACATGCATAAACTTTTAAGCGATGTACTTATGAAATATAATTTTGAAAATAAGAAAACTTAAGTTGTACATGTGGGAGCCCGTAAAATTGTCATAGCAAAAAAAAAATAATAATAAATAAGCATTGAGAAGTCATTTTGTGGGAAAAAGATTAATTCAGGTTTCGATCCTTGAACTTCCCTCCAACTAAAGTTTAGTTGGGAAAATTCAGGTCTTGCCCTTTATACTTTCCTCCAATTTAGGCCTCAAACTTTCAGTTGCACCAAATAGTTCTCAAACTTCTCGAAGAAAGAAAAGTTGGTCCACCGAAATTTTGAGTAAGTGCTTTCCACAATGATCAATAGAAAAACAAACTTGGTTATTCAGAGAGAAGTTGGAGTATGTAAGTTATTTATTGGAAGTTTAAGGAAAAATTGCCAATGAAAACAATCCTAGTTTTTCTTCCAAGAAAGCTCAAGGAATAAACCAAATGAAGATTCAAGGACGTGTTTAGTTTTTTCAAGAATAGCCCAAGGTCCAAAAACTATATTTTCCCTTACTTTATTTACCAGATTAAATATGCTATATTTGTTAGCTTTAAAGTACCTGTACAAATTTTCCAAAGCCACGGCCAAGCGGTGAACCATGGTAAAGAGCCAATGTGCCACCTGTCAACAAGGAAGAATAAAGGGTAATGGGTCCCATTACCCAACCCAAATTTGTTGGCCAACAAAGAACATCTCCTGAACAAGCATCAGTATGTGCCCATGAATCGCCTCCACATCTAACTGGAGAAAGTTGCGTCCATGGAATGGCTTTTGGATCTCCTGTAATGCAATATATATAAAGTGGTCAAGTTTAGCAAGTGTATATAAAAAGACACGTAGTCAGTACACATCAGCAATGACTGCACGGGTTGGTACTGATGGCTAGTACCTAAAGAAACAGGTCGTGCATATAGTAAGAAAATAGATATCAGACGATTTATTACCTGTTGTTCCTGAAGAAAAGAGTATGTTAGTCACACTTTCAGCATCCATATAAACTGCAGAATAACTCTTTGGTCTGTGCATAATAAAAATAAGAGCTTATATATGCCAAAATTAAGGTAATTTGAAATTATTTGGGAGGTGTATATCAAAGGTTTATTTTAATTAATGTTGCAGTAACTTAATAATAAGTTGGAAAAATGGCATATGGTAAAAAAAAAGAAAAGGTTAAATACCTTGCAATGCTTGATGTGCGAGAAATGAAATCATTCCAAGACAAATCATTTGTCCTCAATTTCAAGCCCACATTTGTTCCAGCTGCTGGAATGACAATAGTTTTACATGCAGTTCCTTCTACAACACGACTGGAGGAAATAAAAAAAAAAAATAGCTGAAGAAGTAGGAAATACAGATGCTGCTTCTTATATGATCTTGTACTAAACAAAGCCATGTTTGGGCCATTTGCATGATACATTTATAATATTGAGTCTCCACCTTTTTAAAAAATTGATTTCATAACATTTATGATCAAATATACAATATAAACTATTCTGAATAAGTTATTATACCTGTAAAGAGGAAACTTCTTCCCTCCTCTGATTATGAAGTCCTATAAATGCACAAGTACAATATTTTGAACAACTGTTCATATAGTTGAATAAAGAAATACTATATTTTCAGACCTAGTAGCATGAGTAAACAATGTATCAAATTAGTCAGAGTATATTATAAAGATTTTCTGAGGCAAATAATACTGTTTCAGTTGATATTGTGTAATTGCTTCAATTGATCTTGACCTTTGTCAGAGTATATTATAAAGATTTTCTGAGGCAAAAGCAGACTGTAATAAGTTTGAATATACACAGAATTTGTGCAATCAGACGAACAAAAGAGAAAAAAAAAGGAAAAAAAAAACAGACAGGTATTCGGGTATGGGTAAAAATTAACAATTATAATCCAAAATAATTAGAAACAAATTACAATGTTATTTCCCTTCGCAGACACTAATAGTTGTGCAGCAGCAGTGGAAGTCTACCTGTGTAAATATCGCCTTTGCTTTAGAAACTTTCATGCGAGTTGCGATCTCTCTTGCGACAAAGCTATCAGCTATTGATACAACAACTCGCCCCGAAAGAATGATGGCCAAGTATATAACAACAGCTTTGTATGTCATTGGCATATCTATTGCAATCGCATCCCCTTTTTCAAACAATGTATCAAGTGCATTTGCAACCGTCCTAGGAAATTCAATATAATTAAACTGATAAAAGATTGCAACAACATCAACCTTAAAAAATAAAAGTAAAGAGCGGTGAGGATATTGCTACTTACATCACCTGCTCACGAAGTTCCTTCACTGATACATAATTGACCGGCAAATCATCAAAACCCTCATCCCTCCATATAATGGCCACACTGTTATCTGTCTTGTTTTGAAATGGCACTGGATAGATACAGCACTCAGCAATATTTAAAACCGCACCAGGGAACCATGATCCTCCTTCCTTAGATTTATCTGACCTATCCAATATGCATTTTGGGGGATGCTGGAACTTGACAGAGAGCTCCTTCATCACAATGGACCAGTAAATCTATGAATCATAATTTAGTAAAATCATCAAAACAAGAATAATTTTATGCCAACTTCATATTTGGAAACTTGAGGTTTTATTAGGGAGTAATAACCTCCGGATGCTGAACAGTGAACTTCTGGAATAGATTAAAACTTGTGATAGGATCTTTATAAGATGATCCAAGAAGTTTTGGGCCATGAGATTCCATGAGTCTCCCAAGATTTGTATTTTTACAGTCTTGCCTGTTGTGATTAAAATATCAACTTTTTAAAAGGAGAAACAATGAAACTTTCTGTAAAAGATAAATCTAGTTCAGGATAAAATGCTTTAAATTCAAACCAAAGCTGAGGTCAAAAGTATGAAAATCACATGTACTTAGGGCAGTTGGGGAAGCTGATAAACACCTGCAGTATTATCCCCATGAAAATTTCCAAAAATAACCCCATAATCCCCTGTCCCCCGTCCTCACCCACCCGGCCTACCAAAAGTCCAAAATAACATCCCTTGTAGCTCTTTTAAGTACCCTACAAAGGGGTCAAGGTAGAGAATTAGGTGGAGATTTGCCATTCATGAAGACAGTCCAATTGATTAACCCAAATTCAGAATTTAATAGTCAGATAGTGGAATGCGCCTAATTCGAGTGTCAAATTTGTACAATGGTCAAACAGCAGATTCGCTCCTAATTCATACATTAAGCATGTCATCTACATGATCTACTCATACAAAATACCCAAAAAAGAAAAAAGAGTATATGTAAAATAACGGGACACTTGTTGCATTTATTTTCATACTCCTTCTAAAGGCTTCTTTCCACTACAAAAGTACCCATCTCAAGTTCCCAAAATGTGAATTCTAAATAAAACAACCTTCCTTTCCTTCTATGCATAACACTCGAAACACACTCACAAAAATCGCACTGCACAAGTACAGATAGGGAGAGAAGATAGAAAGATACATAATTGCATAAAAAGAGCTTACACAGAGGGAAACCAATAAGGCGGTGGGCCGCGGGTGGCGGCATCCCAGTTCGCATACACCGAATAGTAGACAAGCTGATGGAGAGCATGGGGATACTCCGGACGAAGCAGCTGCACCACCGCTTGCCACACCGCCGCCTCCGCTCCTTCGCGGGGCTTCCCAGCCACCGCTCTCAGGAGTGAGGCCACGAACGCCTCAGCATCCGCAGGTGGCAAGCCAGCTGCTACCACATCCTCTGGTGCTATTTCCCAGACGCTCCCCTTCACTCTCGCCATTGCTAAAGCTTGATTGATTTGGGTTTTGGTTTTGGGATGAGTTTTAGGAGTTGGGTTGGTGGCGATACAAACAGAGGAGGTGAGAATTGGATGGGTAGGTAGGTAAGCAGGCGGAGGCAAAGAAAGAACAAAGAAGTACTGTCGGAGATTTCAATCCACGAGACCACGACGCTTTGATTGGCTTTGTGTTTATTTATTCTTTTCCTAATTCCGATATTACTGGTGATTTGGACCCTTTTAAACACAAAGCGACAAGAGACTAGAGGCTTTGTGTTTATTTATGGGTAGGTATCAAATATATTTTATCCGATATTACTGGTAATTTTACAATATATTTTACTGTTTTTTTTTTTTTTTTAAATTTCGACGTTAGTCTGTTACTACAAGTCAAAGCGACAAGAGACTAGAGGCTTTTGGGTGGGCCCCACAGTATTGGATCCGTATTTTCAGTTTCCTGATTCCTGATTTCTGGTAGTGTTTGTGCGACGAGTCACTGTAGATCAGCTGCCTTTATAATTTATACTAGGTATGACTTTGCTACGCTATGTTTTTTAGATGATAATAATTTGAACTATTTTAGATTTTCAAATATATTGTAATTTCTGAATTAAATAATGATTGGTATGGTTATTTTTAATATATTTAACAAAAAAGGAAAACTATTTTAATTATAGCAAATACAAAAATAAAAAAACTATTTTTAATTATAAAAATACAAAAAAAAACTAATTTTGATTATATAAAAGAACGGTAAAAAATTATAATTGTAGATTATAGATTATAGATTTCATACAATGCTTGTTTTTCTTTGTATCGGACCACCTCCCCCTGTCAATGGTCACAACAAGATTGTGGTACTGCTAGAGAATCAGGTATAGGTTTTGGGATTCCGGAGTTGGTACAATTTTTACATATTAGGTATTAAAAGTTTAATTAATTGCCTCGCATCCTTGTTTTAAAATGGTATCTCAGATGCTTCCAGAGTGTTAAGCCATGTGTTTGACAATTTTTTTTATTTCACCTGGTGCAACCTTTTTTCATGATACGCGTATTGTCTCCAGACTCCAGCTATTTTATTTTTATTTTTTGATGAAATGCCCATGGGCTTGCCATTGAATAAAACATTCGATACAAATGGACATCAAATACAACTCCTTCTGGAGCGAGCCTAAGAATAGTAAAATATCACCCCTGAGCAAACAATTAGAAACGTAGATAAAAGAAACACTAAGACAGCTTAACAAACTTAAAACCTACACTACCAACTACTAAACAAAAGAAAAAAGCAACTAAGCAAAAGGGGTGAGTGTAACCAGAGAAAAAAATAAAAATCAGGGTGGTGCCTCCTAAACCTGCTGAAAAAATCTTTCATCTAAATTCATTCCGATTCCATTCTCTTGCATAATTGCCACATATGGTTGTCCTTGATAATTCACTCTCATCCTTCTAGCCTTGTTTGCCAAGACATGAGCAGGCCTAACAGCTTCTCTCCTCACGTGCATAATTGCCAGGACTCCAGCTATTTTAGAAATCTCAAATTCTAAGTTTCTTGATGTTAACGAATTATGGTTGTTCCTAGAAATTACCATTTAAGGATTGAAGTTATATAAATTATGATAATTCCTCGGGATTTTATATCGTTATGTTGATGAAATTAAATTGTTAAGATCATAGAACCCTTTTATGAGTATACTTTACGGATATCGATCTAAGTCCAGTGGCGGAGCCACATGCAACCGAGGGGGTCAATTGACCCCACATTTTTTTTGAAAAATACATCATTTTGGATATAAAAATATATTTATCACATGATTTTTTTTATAAACACACTAATTTGAACCCCATAATAATCATATGATATTTTATTGTTGAACCCCTTGTTTATTTTCAAACGTTTGCATCATTATGATTATAAATGTAAATTTATATATCAATAGATGTATGAATTTATTTCAAAATTTTGTATGATAACATTAATATTATGAATTTATTGAACTCCATTCGAAAATTTTCTGACTACGCCACTGTAAGTCCGACTAGGAAAAAACAATTTCTGAAAATCCTAATGGACAGATGACTTATATTTCTAGCTAGTGGTGATAAACACTCATTTTGAGTTTATTTAATTATAGTATTAATATTGTTTCTAATTTCAAAAGAATAAAATCCTGTCATCACAACAAATAAAGATATTTCTTTTTTAAATTTGAGAAAAAAACAAGAAAAGATTTTGGAGGTGAATTTTGCAGAAACCTATACTTTTCCCTCCATATCATTGGAGGATGGGAAATCCAACTTTAATACGTTTGAACTTTGAAGTCAAAATAAACAAATTGCCTACTCGACAGCCCAGTTGAGGTTTTCAAAAACAAATAAAAATAAAAATAAAATAAAAAAACAATTTGCATGAGAACTAGTTTTAGCCAATTTCTAAGATGGGGATTAAAATTATTCCATACCTTTTTTTCAACAACGGAAGCTGCCGAAAGATATTCCCTCTTTTTTTTTTATAAGATATAAAATCGAAGGTCTAAGTCACCAACTTATTTTTAAATTAAAAGTCTATAAAAGACCTCCAATCAGATTTCGAAACTGCGACCTTTCATTAAAGAAATTAAGGTGCATTGCTCTTTACCACTAGACCAAGAGCTAGTTCTCGGTATTCCCTCTCTTCTATACAGCACTCCATATTTTTTCTTTTCTTTTCTTTACCTCTTTTATTTGAAAAAAGAAAAGCGCAGTGATTGGATGCGCGATTGTTTAATCAAATAATCTCGACAATTGGACCACCTCATCGTCTACGAAGCTTTTTAATAGCCAAGAACTTACCATGTTTTATTCCAAATATTTTCAGGATATATGCTTACATGTTAGAAAAAGACTCTTCATGTACAATTTTTTTACTTTAATTTTTTTAAGAAAAAGAAGGAAAATGAACTCATTCTGCTTTGCTTCCACCGTAGAGACAAATTTTTGTCAGACTAAAATGCGACGCACAATTGATCTAAGTCAATCAAAATTGGTTGTACAGTTTTCAGTATCTATTCCAAATATTTACACATGGTTTTGTCTGTTTGAAATTTTGATTTTTGAGTTTCAAATTGTTGATTCAAGCTGCTCAATTTCATCTATATATATCTTGTAGAAATCAATTTTTTTTTAAAAAAAATACAAAGATGGTTGTGAATAGTAAAAAACAAATACTTTTACTAAAAATGATTCTTATTTTAAAATGTAGAAAAATAATATTCAATTAATCTTTATGAATCAGCCATCCGAGAATGAAATCACACACACAATAAAAAGCCATCGAATCTTTCTAGGTAGCCACTATCTAGTTGTATCGAAATAATAATAATAATAATAAAAGCCATCGAATCCTAATAATCTAATTCTAGAGCCGTTGCATTGTTTAAATAAAAATATTTTAAATCGAGCATGCCTGTAAAAGTGTAAATTATTCCAGATCATACTGAACCAATTGCTTGCGTTTATATTCTCCAAATAATCCTAAAAGCTCTCCATTAGTTTTGGATCTTATAACACATATTTTTTCTGCATTTTTTTTCAATTAACTCCAAGAGTAAAATTTTAGTCTTATACTGCTTTTGTTTTAGTTTGAGAGCTCCTTCTGTATCTGATCTCTA
Source organism: Rhynchospora pubera (assembly GCA_028095005.1). Classification (NCBI taxonomy): domain Eukaryota; kingdom Viridiplantae; phylum Streptophyta; class Magnoliopsida; order Poales; family Cyperaceae; genus Rhynchospora; species Rhynchospora pubera. Next base: position 74,409,609 of record CM051462.1, read on the forward strand.
AGTACTCTTTCTCAACAGTTTGTTTGAAGCAGTACAGGAAACTTCGGGATAGACATTTAAAGAAGTCAATATCACAAATTATAAACGTGTGATTGAAACCTGACAAAAGATGAAACTTTAATTTAATATGTAATCAACTATATGGTAAATTTGCAATAAAATCATTCATATTGGATAATCTATAAATTACTTAAATTAATATACATGTATAAAAAAATACAAAAAATTTGAAAAATATTCGATTTAATGCACTTTGCAATTCGAATTACTACTAGACAATTAGACAAATCCTTTTGGGTTTGAATTCTGCTCAATCTAGGCAACAATGCATGGACTAAATCACCAACAGAAAAAAAAACATATATCAAACCAACAACTAAGTTGAGTAGTTCCTTAAACAACAACAAAAATATAAAAGGTGCTTTCTTACGGATTCAAAATTCAAAAGCTACCCAAGGAAAGGAATAACCCATGTGCCCCACTTCTCAGACGGATACGGCAGCTACTCTATGGGGCCGTTTGGATAACTTAGGAATAAGTTTATTCCTAGACATAAAGTATTGGGAAGTGTGTAATTTTGTGAAAAATTTAGATTGTTTATAATAAATTTATATCTATGAATTAAAAATTCTCCAAATTCCCACTTGATCCAAACGGCCCCAATACTATTTTTCCATCATCCAAATTATAGCGACACAAAATAAATCTACAAATTAAACTCTTCATCCTCCAAAACATTGTCTTGAGAAAATACTGCTGAAATTTTTAATAAAATAGTGTTTTATATTGAGACAAAAAAAAAGTAAAATTACACTTTGAGAAATAAAATTTGAAAACGATATAAAATGTTCATGCCAGACGCCTGGAAGCCTGAATACCAAGTACTTTTTGTGCATTAATTCTCTCACGAAAAGCCGAAAATAGTATAAAATTAAATTAAACTCAGAATATTTAAATCCAAACCGAGCATGCTTCCAGATCATATATACTTAACCAGTTGCTTGCGTTTATACTCCAAATGGTGATGGAAGCTCCCCAGAGAAAAAATTTAGTCTAACACTGCTTTTGTTTTGGTTTGAGTGAGCTCCTCCTGCATCTGATCTCTAAGTATTCTTCTCAACAGTTTGTTTGAAGCAGTACGCGGCAATTCCGAGACAACCTTTACAAAGCTCACCTGTTACAAATTTAATAATTTAACAAAAACCCGACCTGAGCAATGGCAAACTATCTTTACTTAGTTTTTTTTTACTTTAGCAGTGCTTTACTTTTTTTTTTCTTTTTTCTTTCTTTAGGGTGTGTTTGGATTGTTGGAAGAAAGAAGAAGAAGGAAGAAGAAAAAAAAATTATAAACAATTCAAACTCTTTACAAAGTTACACACTTTCCAATACTTTTTCTCACTTCTTCCCTTCTTCCCTTCTTCCCACACCTATCCAAACGCACCCTTAGTTTAGAAGATTTAAGTCTCCTTTGATGTAAATACGTTTCCTTTTCTTATAATAAAATTTGCCCCTGGCCCTTTGCCAGACGGCCCTCAAAAAAACAACAACCCGACCAAAAGATACAACGTTTTTTATTTTTTAAAAAAAAGTATATAAGCCAAAGTAGATTTAGATCTACAGGCTACAGGTATTCTCTTGGGTATTCATGAGCATAGGCTCCGTTTGGATAGGTGTGGGAAGATGAGAAGAAGGGAAGAAATGAGAAGAAGTATTGAGAAGTGTGTAATTTTGTGAAGAGTTTGGATTGTTTATAATTTATTTTCTTCCTTCTTCCTTCTTCTTCTTCCTTCTTCCTATATCCAAACGCACCCATAGAATTTAATTAACTGGTACCAATACAGAGTAGCCATGATGTACAATTTAGTATTAATGAATAGAAGTATTAATGTTTTATGGAAAATATACAATTTAGTACAACCAAGAATAATTAAACTGGAAATAGATAAATGCAGAAAAAATATGAACGCTAATGAAATAAGAGGTCAATTTATTGTGAAATAACTTTATGGTATATATACAATATCAACTGCACCGTTTGGATATAGGAAGAAGGAAGAAGGAAGAAAGCTCAAATTTATTATAAATAATTAAAACTCTTCACAAAGTTACACACTTCCCAATATTTCTTTCCTTCTTTCCTTCTTCCCACATCTATCCAAACGGAGCTAACAAAAAGAAACAAGTTTTCAAAAAACAAGAAGAAACAAATGAAATGCAACAAGTACGATACCTTGAATAAAGGATTGAGGTTGTTTTGGATAGCCTTTTGAAGTTTCCTTTTAAGAAGATCAACGTCATAATGAGCTGATTTATCTTTCAATACAACCAAGATGACGAGCTGATCTGGACCACCCGATCTTTCTTTAATGCTAAGAGCAGCTGTTTCTTGAACACTCTCATCAGCCGTACTGCATGCCCGTTCTATCTCAACTGAACTTGTCTGTTCATGCCAATATTTAAATGGCAAAAATCTAATAAATCAATTAAATTTGAGATGGGCTAAAATCAGCCACGATTGACGGATGCAACCGTCAGCTACGATCAAATCTCAATTTTCGAGATTCTAACCGTCGATCCGAACTGTTCAATGTGTTTTCCATATTGAAATCTTATTGGAGACCAAATTTTACATTTTTCTGATTTTATTTACTATTTTTTTTGAGATTTTAAAAAATCATAGTTATTGAAGGGTCCAGAATTGTTTAGATTAAGAATTTTGTAAAATATCAAACAAATACTAAAAAAATTCAGAAAAATGTAAAATTTAGTCTTCAATGAGATTTCATTATGGAGAACACATTGAATGGCTCGGATCGACTGTTAGAATCTCGAAAATTGAGATTTGATCGTAGCTGACGGTTGCATTTGTTAGTCGTGACTGATTTTAGCCATCTCAATTTGATGGAAACTCTAAAATAACCAGGTATTAAGAAAGAACAAAGTGAGGTTCCACCTTAATGCCTCCTAGGTTCATTGTGTCATCTGCTCTTCCCTGTACTATGTAATAACCACCTACCATTCTTTGGACTACATCTCCATGCCTCCTAAATTGCTATGAGATGGTAAAACAAAGTTTATTATTAATATTTTAATAATGAAGCCCAATATACTAATCAGATATAACAATTAGCAAAACAAGTTCATATATAATTGTAATTTGTTGGCTTGATTTGTGGTGAGGAAGTATATTTTATCCATAATAATAATTTATTCTTCAAAGTCTTTAATTAGTTTATGAGATGAAATGGTAATAATAATAATTGAGAAGGCAAGAAAGAGATTGAAATCTTCAATGCAGACGTAGCATATGGATATAAAAGTTTTCATACCATTCCTCTGTAAGTTGGCATGCCATCAAAATAAACCTTTTCATGGTCAGCATTCAGTAATCGGTTTGTTGCTCCAAAATAAACAGGAAACAAGGCCACTTCTCCAATACATGGTTTGTCTTCAGGCTGTCAGAGAAACAAAATATTTTTCGTTTATATAATCTAAGCAAACTATAAAAAGTGTACTTTTCTCATAAGATACTAAGTATATTGAAACTTTGCGTATATACCTTACCAGGGTTAAGATTATACAATTTGTAAGTCCATTTTCACTTTATAATCATCCACATCTTACAATTGGTGTACAAATTTTAATTTATTGTTGCAGCTGCTTTAACCATTGAAAGTGAAAATCAATTATCCGACAACAAAGGAAAACTACAAAAAATCAGAGTAAACAACTTACATATGGGTTCCCTTGTTCATCTAAAATGACAAATCCACTCGACAAGGATGCGCTGCTAAAGGCTGCGAATGCTTGAGGTTGGCACAAGTTTCCTGTGATATAAGATGATGCCAGCTCGGTGCCTCCACAACATTCAATAATGGGTTTATATGAAGAGCGTGAAGAGAGCCAGAGATCATCGTCTACATCAGAGGCCTCCCCAGATGTACTGTATCCCCTGCAGAAAGAGTGTACAAATACTAGTCATTTGTGGCTTCTGTTACAGACATGTAAAGTTGGTACTTCTTAGTTAATAACTTGGTATGGACAGGTATATACCCAAGCCTGTTTATTTGGTATAGTAAATATTTTGTCTGCTACTTCAAAAAAAAAAAAAGAAGAAGATTAACTAATAATAATTAGATAAACCAAACCTGATCTTTGTCCAGTCAAGGCCATCCATGCACTTGCTGTTTTTCCATATTTTTACTAAGCTAGGTACCGAGCCTAATTGCGTCACACCTGCATCCTGATTCAAATCTGGATTATTAGCATATATTGAAATGATTTCCAGGACAATTGTTCATCCCTAGCAATGTCAATTGCAAAATACAAGCCCCAATACAGAACTAAATGAATATACTTATAAACCTGTACCCTTTCAGAGTAGGCCCAAGGACACAAGAGTTTGGGGGATGACAATTTTTGGGGTACAACGATAATTAATAATTTTGAATATTAACAAAATTCTGATTATTTTTTGTATGTTTACTGTTTACTGGAAAAGCTCATAAATTTGGTGTTCATTGGATTTCTGTGGATTGAAGTTTGAAATTGTAATCTTCATATATAAAATACTACTGTATGCACAATCAATTTTGACATTATACTGACAAAAACTCCCATAGTGACTGCGGAAAGCAACAACAAACTAGGAACGTAAATTCATATCAGTATTGTTGTTAGGCACCTGAACAAACTTTCCAAAGCTTCGACCAAGGGGAGACCCATGGTAGAGAGCTAGAGTAGCACCATTCAAAAAGCAAGAATAAAGGACCATGGGTCCCACCATCCAGCCCAAATTTGTAGGCCAGCAGAAGATATCTCCTGGACGGATATCGTTATGTGCCCATCCTTCACCAGCACCTCTTATTGGCGTAAGATGGGTCCATGGAACGGCTTTCGGGTCTCCTGTTTGGCAATTAAAAAACAAATAGGTTTGTTAGGTATACTGCTATCTCTCTTTTGGTATTAACCATGTTTTTGGGACTGAGTTGTCATTGTACTGAATCTGTGGAATAAGTTAAGGTAAACAAAAAGTTAGCTAACAGAAGTTTAGTTTACCTGTTGTTCCTGAAGAAAAGAGTATGTTTGTTGTGCTTTCTGCTTCTTTGTAAACTGTAGAATAAATATTTGGTCTATGGAAAAAAGAAATCTTGCTTAATAATTTATTGTAAAACCAAATTTATATACAGAGTTTAGGGTAATTGAAAAGGAAATTTTTTTCAGATAAGTGCATATGTAGAAAAGTTAAAAGAAAGGTAATGAAGCATGCATATATATAAAAGTAATACTGAAGGTTGCATACTTTGCAAGGCCAGATATACACGAGAGGAATTCATTCCAAGACATATCGGTTTCTCTCAATTCAACTCCTATATCTGTTCCAACTGCAGGAATGACGACAGTTTTACATGTAGTTCCTTCTGCAACACGACTAAAATGGTGAAAAAAGAACAGTTCAACTTAGTCATGAACACAGAGTAAATTCACATTTTGCTAAATTCATCTAAATGAAACAGATCCAAAATAACGGAATGTCAACTTGTCAACTGACAACAATTTCCTTTCTGATATTAAAGATGTAATAGCACATGAATTTAACAGAGTGTATAGAGAGCATATATACGGCATACCTATAAAGAGGTAACTTTCTTCCTCCTCTGACTATGAAATCCTAAAAATAAACACAACTAATTGTGAAATCCTCAAAGAAAGCAATATTATCACTTGCCATTCCATGCCAATATGATTATTAAGTTTCTAACAGCACCTACAAATAGTGGTCAGCACCTCGCATCAATTGAAAATTCGGGGCTTAATTTGAAGCAGCCCCATTAAGATCAACAATACCAATAAGGAATTAATTGCTATAAGCCTAGAATGAGTTAATTTCTCTCCGTTAGGTTATTTGAAGAGGTCATTTAACATTTACCCTTTGATTTCATCTGAATTAACTTTAGTAATTTATACCAATTGGCTCAATGAACAATTAGGTAATAACAAAGATCAATTTAACCACAGTAATTAACATACAAATGAAAAAGAGAAGGTTTTGTAATCGAGTAAAATCTAACTGAAATGGTTCCAAAAGCTGAAATGCAATCATTGCCTTTTCAAGGATGTTCTTATATCTCACCTGAGTAAAAATCGCTTTGGCTTTAGACAGATTCATGCGGGTTCCAATCTCCTTTGCGGCGAAGCTGTCTGCTATTGACACAACGGCTCGTCCCGAAAGAATAATAGCCAAATATATAACAACTGCGTTCCATGTCATGGGCATATCTATTGCAATTGCATCCTCCTTGTCAAAGGTTGCATCAAGTGCATTTGCAATAGTCCTGGAAGACATGTTCAAAATTCACCAATACAGCGACAACGTTTATTTCAATAGTCTTTCATCATGGCTGTAAGCCTGTAACAGAACAAAATAGAGACTTACATCACATGATCACGAAGCTCTTTTACTGATATATGATTGACAGGCAAATCATCAAAACCCTCCTCTCTCCATATAATAGCCACACTGTCATCTGTCTTGTTCTGAAATGGCACTGGTAAGATGCAGCACTGAGCAATATTTAATACTGCACCAGGAAACCAAGACCCTCCTTGTTTGGTCTTATCTGAACGATCCAATATGCATTTTGGTGGATGCTGAAACTTAATAGAGAGCTTCTTCAACACTACAGACCAATATTCCTAAACAATAAATGAAACACCAGATATACAGTAATGAGATTTACATTCCTAAGAATTTTCTGGAATTTTATCTTTTTTTTTCTCTATTATAAAAGAGTACCTCGGGATACTGAGCACAGAATTTTCTGAACAAATTAAAGCTTGTTATTGGATCTTTATAGGAAGAACCTAGAAATTTAGGCCCATAAGCTTCCATCAGCACCCCCAGATTTGTTTGCTTACATTCTACCCTGTAATTATTTATACAATCCCTGTTAGAGATATAACATGTTTAGTAGATAAGGAGACTAATACTTTCAAGAAAAATTAAGTCTACAAAGGGAGGCACACATAAATCAGGAACAAATTTGTGTCGCTAGGCTTTCAATGTAAAATTGAAAGGCATGATATTGAGGTCGTTCATCGCCACTAGTACAACCCCCACAATAGTTATTGGTTAAAAGTGCTCATTTGTTGCATATTAAAAAAAAACATTCCATTTTTGCTAGACTATCTAGTTAAATCTCGTCAAAGCCTATGCAAGAAAATATAATAATATAGTGATACCCATGGAGAATTAAATTACGTGTTCTGGCTATAATCATTTATTTTAAATTCATTAGTCTTGGTCTGACAAACTAATCAAAGTGGCTCGGTGCATGTGCAATTGAGAGAACAAGAACGAAACATAAAAATAACAAGCTTACGGATCCGGAAACCAATAAAGGGGTGGTCCGAGAGAGGTTGCATCCCAGCGAGCATAAACCGAATAGTAGACAAGCTGATGAAGAGCATGAGGGTGCTCCGGCCGAAGAAGTGGCACAACCGCTTGCCAGATCGCTGCCTCTGCCCCCTCCTCGGGTAGTCCCGCCACTGCCTGATGCAGTTTAGCAACAAATGCTTCCGCTTTCTCATTTGGCATGCAGCCTGCTGCAGCCACATCCGCCGGTTCTATTTCCCAGATGCTTCCCCTCACTTTCACCATTTTTGTACAGCTTGAGCAACTCTGTACGTACTTTATTTTGTTGTGCTGAGTAACTTGTAGCTTTGTAAACTGAGAAAGTGAGAAGGTGAGAACGGTTTACTGCAGAGTACCAACTATGGAAGTTCAAGTTTAAATGTCCTATTTAGTGGTGGACACCAGTATTTAATTCACTTAGTCAATTATCAGCCCTTTTTTCCCAATTATATTGTATTGTTTAGTTAAGTGCATATTATATTATACGTTCAGAAGTCAAATCGATCTAGTGGACTGACTTAATGGAGTTCGATTCTCCTTTGATCATTTTTTTTTTTCCTGTCATTTGTTGTGTCTGAGTCTCTGTAAGCTCTAACCTATTATTTATTATTATTATTTTTTTATTCCCCTTCTACTCCTCCTTACTTAACTTAATATCAATATTTTTTTTTGTTTTTAAAGTTCAACGTAGATCATGTTTGTAATTTAAAGGGAAGTTACTTTTATCTATTTAAAAAAAAATGATTCCAAGCAAAAAGTTATACGGTCAAACAACAAAAATATATAGGAGCTGTTTTAAAAGAAAAAAAAAAAGAAACACGTAGCAAAAAAGTTATGCACAATTCCAAACCAAATGGAAGTAATTCGTCTACCAATTCAGCTAAATCTTGCAAATCTCTCCTTTCGTGTTGTTATTGTATTGCTCATATTTTCCGTTCAATATTATTCTTTATTCATTTTCTTGTGTGTTCTTCTTACTTTGTAATTATGTCTACAATTTAGCAATTTCAGAAAGAAGCTTCTTTGTGAATAGTAGTTTCTTTCTTTGAAGTTGACTGCTAAAACAAAATTATACTCGATTGCGCCAAATTTTCTTCAAGCACTCAAAGTCTCAAACCAACATGGTTTAAACAAACATCACACACACCACAAATCAGTAGTAAAATTTACATGTCTCATGCTTCCCATTTGTTGAGGTACAGCCAGCAAATGTTGGAATTTTTTAATTGGAATTTAAGATTTATTAATTAACATCTTAATAACAATAAACAGATCAGGGTATTTGGCCGTATCGTACATTAAAACAGGAAAAAAAAAAGAAATTAAAACTGTAATGACAATGGCAACATATTGAAACGAATTTTTGTCCATCAAATTAAATTACTCTAAATACACTTTTGGATGATTTATCTTCCGATCATTTTCGAAGAATGAGACTATAATACTATGCAATATGGTCAGTACTAAAAACTTGTTATGATAAAAAGGTACTATAAGTATTGAAGTTTTTTAATGCAATCATTTTTATCTAAATCTTATAGAAAATTAAAATTTACATTTTTGAGGGTTTTTTTAACTATCTTTTTGAAGGGGAAAAAACATTTGTATTGGAATATATATTTTAAAAAAAAATTCCTTTCCTATTATATTTGAACAGTACATTAAATTAAAAGTTCAGATTGATCGTTTAAATTTTAAAAATTTAGGCCCCGTTTGTTTGTGACTTAAAGAGTGCATAACTTAAGTTATGCATCCTTTAGTCACCAAACACCTCTTACATAAGATGTCTATTTAGGTTGCATAAGTTATGCATGGTCTCCTTTAATTTTTTTCCCAACAATACCCCTTAGAAATAATTAATAATAATATTTAATAATTAACAAATAACTAATATAAATAATAATATTTAATAAGTAACAATAACTATTAAAAAATCGTAAATAATAATAAATATTTGTTGTACTAAACGTCTCTAGGTTTGTCGATTACAAAACAATATCATTTGGCATTTAACAATCTTCTTTGAGTTTTATAGGAAGAAGATACAATTTATGAGGACTTGGATAAAAGCTTTAAGAAAGATCAAGATCAAGTCTTTAGAGAGCTTGTAGGCTAGTTTAGACTAGGATAGAAGGTATACTTTAGTCCTTGTTTATCCTTGAAATGGTCTAGATAGCGAAAAGCTCAATAAACCAGCAAAATCCTGTTTTCAGTGACCTAGCGTCGTACAACGCTAGATAGTGGCACACAACGCTAGAACAGCTAAATTCATAGTTTTGTGAATCAACGTGGCACAACGCTATGTAGAGTTAGGCAACGCTGATTCACAACGTTGTACAACGCTGCAGTTAAAAAACTTGGAAATTTTCCTGAGTACCATCGTGCAACGCCATATAGCGTTGCACAACGCCACAAAAATCCCAAGTTAGCTGTCCCATGTAAACAGTCGTTTTTACATGCAAAGTTTCTGGAGACGTTAGCCAACGTCTTTCAGCGTTGGGTAACGTTAGCGTTGTGTGACGGTATATAGAGTTGTACAACGCTCTGTTGAATCTGTCAGAGTTGTTCCTTTTGTCTCCCTTTAACGTTGTGTAACGCCATTCAGTGGCAAGCAACGCTCTGACAATTTCCAACGGAATTGTCGGAGCTTTCCATTGGTTATACACTCCTTCGTTGTGCGACGGCAAATAGCGTTGCACAACGCTCTGACAGACCAACGGCTATATTAAAGAGCCGTTAGAATTTACAACGGTCATTTTCCAGCGTTGTATAACGCTATTCAGCGTTGTACAACGCTGTGGCCTGTTTTTGCTGGGGAACTGCTCATTTCGAGCCCTATATATATCAACCCTTTGTTCTCTCTCCAACCAACGAGTTAGAGAGCTTTGTCTTGCAAAATTAGACCAGAATTGAGCCTTTGAGCAGAGGGATACTCTCCCACTTGAGCTTTTCATAGCTAGACCATCTTGAGAGATTTAGTAGCCTCAAACACCACCGCCCCGACATTGTCGCTAGGTGTAGGTTGGAATAGGTTGAGAGCTCTTCTCCTTTGAGGCCGTTGTGCCATTCGAGTTAGGCCGATCCGCCTCGAGTGTCCTTGTGACGAGGTGATTCGGTTCGAAGTTGTAGTCCCGTTCTTGTTGGAATTGAACGGAGCGCGCCCTTTCGTGGTAGCGGAACTCCCGGAGACGTACGACTAAGGCTAGCTTCTTCTAGCGGGTCGGAACTCCGTAATCACATCGCGTGTTCAATTTCTCTCTCTCTTTCTCTCTTTATTATCTTGCATTGTGAATTGCTTGTGTGCTTGCTTGTATTGGGTACCAATTGAATTGTGTTAGGGTAGTTCATACCAAACCGGTCCAATACCTTAATCGCTTCCGCTAAACCTTGGTTAAGCCGCCCCCCTTAGGGACAACAAAGTGGTATCAGAGCGGGAACCTCGATTAAGCTATTCTTAATCTCGGTTTTCGATTATGGCGGCTAGAATGGTACAAAAACCGGATAAATTGGACCATACTTGCACAAATTTCTCTATTTGGAAAAATGGTATGGTTGGCTACCTCAAAAGCATGGGTGTTTGGTATATTGTGGCAAATGAATCTAAATTTAAACCAAATACTAACAAGCTTACCACCGAGGCCTTGAGGGAAAAGGAGGATAATGACTATACGGTCAATGTCATCCTAAGCTCGGTACATGAATCAATTGGTAGCACACTTGCTTGCGATTTTGATATAGCTAGGGACATATGGAGAGCCATCTTGAGTTGTTTCGAAGGAAGCCAAATGGGAGGAGTCCACAAGGATTCGGAGTTCGATCCATGTACATCCGATTCGGACAACTACGAAGAACATGCATTCATTGCCAAAGAGATGGAATCCCCGATTCTTTCAAATCATTCCACTCCATCAACATCACCAAAGACATGCTCTCCTAAGGTATATCTTCCTCTCAATGAATCTCTTAGTAGTAGTGATAGTGAGAGTGATGATGAACCAACTTGTTCAACCAAATGTGTTGATTGTGATAGGTTGAATTCTATTCTTGATGCTACCCATGATGCCTTGGTTAGGAAATCCGATACCATAGAAACCTTAAAAACCAAGGTAGATGAGCTTACCTCTAAGATGGGTGAGTATGAGGCTAAAATTAAGGAGCTTGAAAAACAACTTGAAAAACCGGTTTTAGCTCAAGTTCCTAAAACGGATTTGAAAAACCTTTTCAAAGGTCAAAAGCCTCATGACAAGTCCGGTCTTGGTTATCAAAAGCCTTATCAAACCAAGAAAAGGAACTTGTCACACAATAATGGGAAACAAGTTGCACAAAACACACAATTTCAAAAACCTAGGAATTCTCGTGGTCATGCACATATGTACCAAAGGAAACCTAGAAACACTAGAGTGCAAAACGAAAAGAATTTGCAAAATCAAGAAAAGAAGGTTTTTGTTCCAAAGGCGTCCAATAAAATTTATTTTAGAGGACCCGATGGATGGTTTTATGAATTTAAAGAGCAACACTCTTCTCAAAACCACAAACTCAATCCAATGAGCATAAAAAGAATGTTTCCCAACATTTCCAAAAGGATCGCAAAAAGAATTTTAATGCCTCATCCAATGATCCTAAGAAGAAGGCCGAATACCTTAGAGCCCATTACTATTCTCATTTTGTCAAGGGTTCTACCATGCCTAAGCCAACCAATGCATATTGCAACTATTGTTGTCAAAATGGTCATATCTCGTTGGAATGCAAACTTAGGAAACCAAATGGTGAGTCCAAAGGTAAGTGGGTTCCAAAAACTTGTACCTCAAGTGGTACAACTAGTGGTATGGTAACTAATGTGGCCTAAATACCAAGTTAACCCCCGGTCTTATAAGCCAAATTTTTAGGGGGAGCCTCTTTATTTCTATTTTTTTAGAGGTTAAATTTGGTCACACTACTTTGTGTAGTGCTCTAAATTGGTTCTCCAATTCCTTTTCTCCAAAATTAAGGGGGAGCCATAAATTTAGGGGGAGCTTGCTACAATTTTCACTTTTTGTCGATTTACAAAAAGGGGGAGAATTGTAGTAAAGCTTGTGAAATGCCAAAATTTAATCGCTTTACTAATGGTATTGTTTTGCAAATCGTCAAAAGGGGGAGATTGTTGTACTAAACGTCTCTAGGTTTGTCGATTACAAAACAATATCATTTGGCATTTAACAATCTTCTTTGAGTTTTATAGGAAGAAGATACAATTTATGAGGACTTGGATAAAAGCTTTAAGAAAGATCAAAATCAAGTCTTTAGAGAGCTTGTAGGCTAGTTTAGACTAGGATAGAAGGTATACTTTAGTCCTTGTTTATCCTTGAAATGGTCTAGATAGCGAAAAGCTCAATAAACCAGCAAAATCCTGTTTTCAGTGACCTAGCGTCGTACAACGCTAGATAGTGGCACACAACGCTAGAACAGCTAAATTCATAGTTTTGTAAATCAACGTTGCACAACGCTATGTAGAGTTAGGCAACGCTGATTCACAACGTTGTACAACGCTCAGTAGTGTTGTACAACGCTTCAGTTAAAAAACTTGGAAATTTTCCTGAGTACCATCGTGCAACGCCATATAGCGTTGCACAACGCCACAAAAATCCCAAGTTAGCTGTCCCATGTAAACAGTCGTTTTTACATGCAAAGTTTCTGGAGACGTTAGCCAACGTCTTTCAGCGTTGGGTAACGTTAGTGTTGTGTGACGGTATATAGAGTTGTACAACGCTCTGTTGAATCTGTCAGAGTTGTTCCTTTTGTCTCCCTTTAACGTTGTGTAACGCCATTCAGTGGCAAGCAACGCTCTGACAATTTCCAACGGAATTGTTGGAGCTTTCCTTTGGTTATACACTCCTTCGTTGTGCGACGGCAAATAGCGTTGCACAACGCTCTGACAGACCAACGACTATATTAAAGAGCCGTTAGAATTTACAACGGTCATTTCCCAGCGTTGTATAACGCTATTCAGCGTTGTACAACGCTGTGGCCTGTTTTTGCTGGGGAACTGCTCATTTCGAGCCCTATATATATCCACCTTTTGTTCTCTCTCCAACCAACGAGTTAGAGAGCTTTGTCTTGCAAAATTAGACCATAATTGAGCCTTTGAGTATAGGGATACTCTCCCACTTGAGCTTTTCATAGCTAGACCATCTTGAGAGATTTAGTAGCCTCAAACACCACCGCCCCGACATTGTCGCTAGGTGTAGGTTGGAATAGGTTGAGAGCTCTTCTCCTTTGAGGCCGTTGTGCCATTCGAGTTAGGCCGATCCGCCTCGAGTGTCCTTGTGACGAGGTGATTCGGTTCGAAGTTGTAGTCCCGTTCTTGTTGGAATTGAACGGAGCGCGCCCTTTCGTGGTAGCGGAACTCCCGGAGACGTACGACTAAGGCTAGCTTCTTCTAGCGGGTCGGAACTCCGTAATCACATCGCGTGTTCAATTTCTCTCTCTCTTTCTCTCTTTATTATCTTGCATTGTGAATTGCTTGTGTGCTTGCTTGTATTGGGTACCAATTGAATTGTGTTAGGGTAGTTCATACCAAACCGGTCCAATACCTTAATCGCTTCCGCTAAACCTTGGTTAAGCCGCCCCCCCTTAGGGACAACAATATTAATTATTATAAATAATAATAATTAATAATGCTTTTACAAGCAATATTTATTAATAATAATAATAATAATTAATAAATAATATATTTTTGTTATTAAATAATTAATAATATTTCATAATAATAAAATGATTTCTTATTATCATTAATAATTAATAATTAACAAATAATTAATATTAATTAATAAATAATAATATTTAATAAGCAACAATAATTATTAAAAAATCATAATCAATAATAAAGATTAATTATTATAATTAATAATATTTAACAAGTAATATTAATTATTAATAATAATGATTTAAGAATAATAATTAATTAAAAGCATGAATATAAGGGCATTTTAGTCTTTTGACATGAATATATGCATGCATTAAATTAGTCATCCTTACTACACAACCAAACATCTATTACATAACACTACATAAACATTTAAGCATCCTTAACTTATACAACCCCTTACTACACAAACAAACGCCCCCTTAAATTTCAAGTTGTAGTACTGGATCTTTCACATTCAGAATTCAGAAAATTATCGCGTTTAAATCTGTTTAGATGATTATTTTGGATTTAATTCAGTTTCAAATTTGAATTATTACAAGACAAATCGTTTGGTTTAGAACTTTACTGGGTCTCTCAAGCCGATCGTAATGCAGATTAACCCAGACATACATATTATATTTATATAATCCGGTCGGATTTCGGTTGGATCGAACATTTGGGCCTCGTTTTTGCTCACTTGTAAGGCCCGTTTATGATTCTCACTTATCATTTCTGTTAAAATATTATTATTATTATCACTGTCGATGTCGAAAAGACGAAAACCCTAAACCCCGCGACGCTGCATCGTCTTCCTCTTCTTTCTATCTCCGAAAAATTAAAATTGAAATAGAAAAAAAGAGTATAGAACCCTAAACCCAGCCGTCTTAGCCACGCCGGTTCTCCGCTCTTACTGCATCTCTATCTCTCTCCATTTCATCTGATTGAAGGAGAACTCATTCCCCAATGGTGTCTGGAATCGAGAGAAAGAAAAAGAAGCCCCATGGGAGGAATCCGAAGGAGGTTCCGAAACCTCACAAGAGCTTTAAGAAAGGGAGAAAGGATGGTAGCGAGAAGGAGGATTCGAAGGATTTGCCTTCTTCTCTGCTCATTCAGGACGATGATCCCGATTTCCCTAGAGGTATTTTAATGCTACGGCATTTTCTTTTATATTTTGTTGCTTTTGTGTCATGGAATTGGGAAGTTTTAGTAGGTAAAGGTATAATATTGGAAGTTTTAGTGTAAGTTTGAGTCGAGATTTTGGTTCAAAGTTCCAATGGAGCATGCTGGAGTGAAGTCAGTATGTCACTGACTCCCTGTACTGGTTAGAATTTTACAATGGAAATTAAATATTTCTTCTTCTTTCATTTTGGGTGTTGATATTTGGTTGCTTAGCTCGACAGTTGAGGAGAATGGGTTAATTTTGGTTAAATTGAGGTTATTGTGCATCAAATTTATGTAAATAGAAGCCTAATTGAACAGTTTACTGATAAGTTCTGACGTGTAACAGGGGGAGTTAGTCTTTTAAGTCGAGATGAGGTGGCTGAAGCCAGAGCTGAAGGTGAGGCAGAATTTGAAAGAGAAGAGAGACAGGTTGGGAGAAAAGGGAAGAAAGATAGAAGAATAAGAAAACCCGAGACACAAGAAGACTTGGGATCTCTTTTTGCCGAAGGAATAACTGGAAAGCTACCTAGATTTGCTAACAGAATCACCTTGAAGGTACCTATTTACATTATAATTTATAAAAGATGTAGTTTTGACAGATCTTTTTTTTTTCTGTCAGCTTATTGGAGTCTTGTCTCATAATTGCATATCCTAGTGTAAACTAAGCTGGGTTTTATGACTAGTTTTTCTGTTGATAATTTTATTCTTCATATTGTATTGTCCTGCATGGATATTTTTCGATTGGGTTCAGTTTGGTTATTTGGGAGATGAGCTGAATTACTCATGGACAGATATTATTTAAATAGGAGCCGGACTCAAGTTACGTCAAATTCTGATATATCCAATACAGATATATACTTGGGGTTAAATGTTTTGCAGATTTAGAAGGTATAATGATGATAAAATTGAATTAGTTTTGGAGTTAAAAATTTTGTTCCATTATATTTATGTGGCTGCACATAAGAAAGGCCTATACTGTCCCTTAATGATACCTTTGCCAAATTCTACATATTTATCCAATGTCATCTAACATAATTGTGAACTGTTTTAACGAAGTAGCTTTTTGGTTCAGAATGTGAAACCCAGTATGAAGTTTTGGGGAGTGGTCGTTGAAGTAAACCCAAAAGATCTTGTAATCAGTCTTCCAGGTGGATTGAAAGGTTTTGTTCACGCTGAGGAAATATCTGACGTACCTATAGAAACTGAAAAGGTATCATTCTCTGCATCATTAGTATGATCCTGTAATCTAATTAGGTATAGCTTATCATGGGGAGGCTGGTTGTGTAGCTGAAAGTTGATGCCTCACTTGGTATGCCAGATAGAGACTTTTTTTGTTTCTATTTCATGCTTTTAACTCCCTTGAGGAAGTGAATATTATGGACGTGTCAGGGTTATTTACTCGACTTCTGTGATCACTTTTGATGTTGTTTGTATTTTTTTTCCTTTGTGCTCATCCCACCCCAACCAGGATACTGAAACTGGCATTTTTGGACGAGTTGCTCATGTGTGTCAGCTGCTTCCTTGTGTCGTGGTGAAGGTGGAGGAAGATAAAAAAGATGCGAAAGGAAGCAAAAGGATTTGGCTTAGCTTGAAGCTGAGCTTAGTGCATAAGGGTCTTTCCTTGGACGCTATACAGGAAGGAATGGTAATCTTATTTTGTTGGATTGTGTAATGGAAAAATTGTGTGATGTTAGTATTGATTATTTTTTTCTTTTTTATAACACTTGGATTTAGATAATTTTAATCTGTAAGCTTTCTACGAAGATGGATAGTAACCTAGACCTCTTGTTTTTTTTAAAGTGATAATTGTCCATCATAACTGTATATGAACATTATCTTTAATTACCTTTTTATTTAAAATTATATATTAATCCAACTAACAGTTTGTGATGTTATTAACTATACACTCACATTGTGCTTCTGCTGTTTAGGTTCTTTCTGCTCAGGTAAAAAGTGTCGAGGATCATGGTTACATTCTTCATTTTGGACCATCAGCATTTAGTGGGTTTATGCCAAGAAAAGAAGGTAAGCTATCAACCAAATGAGTTTGAGTGTGTTGCAAAGTAGGAGAATTTTTCAAGTCACCAAGGATTGTCATCCCTTTTATTAGTAACAAGTGTAATTGTTCATGGTAATAGCTCCGAATATGTGGCCTGCAAGTCTCTTCAGTTATTGCTATGTCTCAACTCAATTGAACTTACTATTGTTCAGTTCTTGCTTATTTGTGTATTCATCACTCAACTAAAGTACCTTGTTGAGACCTCTTTTAATTCCTTGTATTAGAAATGAAACCTTAATCTTGAAATCACAGTTCTTTTAAATTAGTGAACCTTGTCAAATGTCAACCTCTAATTGTTACATCTTTTTATTTTTGAAGATGATGGCAACATTAAGACAGGACAACTACTACAATGTGCTGTTAAGAGTGTTGATAGATCCCGGTCAATTGTTCATCTGATTGCCAATCCAGAATTGATTTCCAAGAGCTTTGTATGTTTGTCTTATATTTTTCGTAATTGCACCTGCATCATTAGCTCCTTTTGATATTGTGTCTTATTGTGAAGTTGATTTTTACTTGTAGACGAAGGACATAAAGGGGCTTTCAATTGACCATTTGATTCCTGGGATGATGGTTAATGCACGTGTTACATCAATTCTTGAGAATGGGATGATGTTATCCTTCCTAACCTATTTTACTGGAACTGTAAGTTCTTATTTTTGCACTTTGGTTTTATGAAAACTATTCAGAGGCTATTAAATTGATGCTTTCAACAAATGTTTATGTACAGGTTGATATTTTCCATTTGCCTAGTAACTTTCCCACTGGACAGTGGAAAGATGAGTATAGTCAGAACAAAAAGGTTATTGTCCTCTTTGGTACAGTGATATATCTCCTTCATTTTCCATGTAAGGCAAATTTTTATAACTTGTTATTTTCTATTCAGGTTGTTGCTCGAATTTTGTTCATCGATCCATCAACTAGAGCTGTTGGTCTTACATTGAACACAGAGCTTGTTCTGAATAAATTACCCTCAATTGTAAGTTTGTGATCTTATTCTGAAAATTTACTCTCGATTTAAGTTTTTGGATTGAAAATGAGCACTAGTCTTATATTGGAAGCATGGAATGAGTATCCTTGCCACCTGATGTGGATATCATCTTTACGTATTGTTTATATCTGTGTGCAGAATGTCAAGGTTGGAGATATTTATGATGAGTCCCGAGTTGTGAGGGTGGACAAAGGAGGTGGTCTGCTAATTGAAATACCTTCTTCTCCAGCTCCTTCACCAGCATATATCAATGTATGTTCAGGGTTTAGCATTGGACATTTAAGTTTCTGTGGTATCTCAAGTCTCAACATTGTATCGAAGGAAAGTATGACCCCTGGAGACAGTTTAAGTGTTTAACATTCAGAATCTTCTTAATTTGCAGATAAGTGAAATCTCTGATGAACAAGTTTCAAAACTGGAAAAAAAGTTTAAGGAAAATATTCTTTTACGAGTACGCATTCTGGGATTTCGATATTTGGAAGGAGTTGCAATTGGAACCTCAAAAGTACGTTATACTCTCTCTCTCTCCCTCAATGAGTTGTTGTTTTGTTTGTTGTCTCTTTTGGTTATAATAGCTGTTCTGTAGGCTAGTGCTTTTGAAGATTCTGTGTTCACACATTCCGATGTCAAGCCTGGGATGAAGGTGAATGCTAAGGTTGTAGTTGTGGATAGTTTTGGTGCAATCGTGCAATTTTCCAGTGGTGTAAAGGCACTTTGCCCACTTCCACACATGTCAGAACTGGAGATAGTCAAGCCACCGAAGAAGTTTCAGGTACCTTTTTTTTTATGAGGATAATGAAATGACCCCATAACTGCTATGGTATGGACAACCATATTTCCAACGATAAAATGAGAGATTGGATCCCTTGATAATGGAATTATTTGACAATCAATTTGCCAAGAACTTGATAATCAAAGAATAAGTTTAGGTGCTTTGTTGGGCATGTAGATAGTTTACATATTAACTTTCATACAATTTCTTATTTATTTGTGATGTATCAAGAATTTACAAATTCAGCCCGTTGACAAATTCAACTTGTTAATGCATGTAAAATGTGCATCACCTCCCAATACTTCTTTTACGATATGTTTACCATATAGATCACACATGTTGCCCTCTTTTTGGATTTTGTATTTATACTTTGTTTTTGGGATCGTTTGATTGGACACTCATATGGGATCCTCACCATAGCAAAACTAGAGATAATAGTAACAACAATGATTATGACAACAACAACCAGGAAACAATGGTGATGAAGTTTCTGTGGTTTGTTAAGAAAGTATGGAATACTAAGGATTTTTTTTTTTTTTTTTTTTTACGAATATTGTTGTTGTATATTCAATAATAAGGGGTGCTCTAGCTGTGGTTGGTATAAATTAATAAATACCTACTGCAAATAATAACAATAAATATATAGTGAGCGTACAACAAGTTAACGAGGATGATGATGTCCTTGATGATACACTTTTTGTTCCTAAAATAATAGAGGTTTCTTTACATTTTGCTTGTTAGGTTGGCGCACAGTTATCTTTCAGAGTCTTGGGTTGCAAATCCAAGAGAATAACAGTGACATACAAGAAGACACTTGTATGAATATCTTTCTGTTCTTTTTATCAGATTTAGAACTTATGAAGATTTATTTATTGTAATTTGGCTTAAAGAAACACATGAAATTTGTTCAATTTATATCTAGGTCAAATCGAAGCTCGATACACTTGCTTCTTATGCAGATGCAACTGAAGGGCTTGTAACTCATGGATGGATCTCAAAAATTGAAAAGCATGGTTGTTTTGTGAAGTTCTATAATGGGGTACAGGGGTTTGCCCCGAGGTTAGTAGCTATTCCCCCCCCCCCCCCCCTCTGAATATTGACATGTATTTGTGGGATGAGAGTGAGTCGTAGTCTTAAACAGGAGGTTAGCAGCCCCCCCCCCCCCCCCCCCCCCCCCCCCCGATATGGACAGAGAGAAATTTACTTGTGATAGCTTAAACAGAAGGTTTAGTTGTTCTGCTATTTGTTTAATTTGCTATTGATGCCTATACCAAGAATTTTCAAAACAAGACGCAATAAGCTACTTTATGTATCCTTTTTGCATGTGCATATTGCGAGGACATTTTCCTTGGACAAAAATATAGATGGCTGGGTCTAGTTTGTTTTTAGTAGTCAACTAGTCATATTTATATACTTCTGTATGCTCTTTATTTGGTGCTTGTATCTAACGAAGCTACTTGGTTAGTCCTAGTCATTATACTTTTTTGATCTTTTATTGCCTTTTCTTCTGCCTTAGGTCAGAACTTGACTTGCAGCCTGGAATTGAAGCAGGAAGTGTGTACCATGTTGGTCAAGTTGTCAAGTGTAGAATAATCAGTTATAAACCTGCTTCGAAGAGAATGAATATTAGTTTTGTTATATCGCCTAAGAGGTATTATATAGCCATTCCTTTTAACTATTATATATATATATTATCGAAGAAAGGTGCTTAAACCTTTTTAATGTCTGAATTGGACTTGAATAACATGTAAAATGACTTGCTTGAATTTGAAGGACGCCAAAGGGTGATATTGCAAATGTGGGAACTGTTGTTTCTGCGGTCGTCGAGCATATAACCCCTACAGCAGTGATTGTTAATGTCAATTCAAGCTTTAAAGGAGCTATCTACAATGAACAGCTTGCTGACTATAAGGGTAAACTTTGGAGATCTTCAATATATGTTTCTATTGATAAGTTTAGCATTTATCTGCAGATATTGACTGGTGAGTGTTTCTAATATTGATCAGATCAAGCTTCTGCATTCAGGGATGTCTTGAAGCCTGGATACAAATTTGACCAGCTTATAGTCATTGGTAGAGAAACTCCCGTTGAACCCATGATTGACTGAATATAATTTTTAATAGCTGCTGCTGTTTTTTTAGTATTGCTGTATCATGCAACTTTTGTGCTATTTCCTTTTGTTGCAGATATTGAAGGAAATAGTTTAATTTTGTCTGCAAAGCATTCATTTATTCATTTTGCAAGCGAGATCCCTTCAGATATATCAGGCATCCATTCCGGATCTGTTGTCCATGTATCACATCTTTGACCAACTTCTTTTTTTCCTTTTCACTTCACTTTTGCTAGAATTTCTCTTTATATTCTTAACTTTTTCTTTTTACAATGCCTCCTAATGAGCTTGTGTCTTTGTTAGGGTTATATCTCCAACATAATTGAAACTGGCTGCTTTGTTCGCTTTTTTGGGAATTTGACTGGATTCTGCCCCAAGCCTATAGTATGTTTATTCTTCACCTTTATTTATGTCTATAAACTATTGCTTATTTTCTTCATATATTCACAAACAGATAAATAACCATTTATTTGCTTCATAAGGCAACTGATGAACAGCTGGAAGATTTGACTGATGCTTTCTACACAGGACAATCAGTACGAAGCCATGTTCTGAATGTGAGTTGATCATTTTGGATTGGATTTTGCTAAATTACAAGTTTTAGGCATTAAATTAATCTATTGATGATCCTGTGACAGGCAAATGCCGAGTCAGGAAGGATTAAACTTTCATTGAAGCAATCCCTTTGTTCTTCATCAGATGTTTCATTTATTCGTGGATACTTCCTTACTGAAGAGAAGGTTAGTACCCAAGTAATGTAATATCTTTTGTTTTGTTTTGTTTTTTTTTTAAATCTCAGATGTGATTTGACATGTGGAGGGTTGCTTATTTTAAAATTTCTCTAACATGTTGGAATGGTCGAGTTCATTGATAGGAAAAACTTAATCTTTTTCTTTACTTGTAGACTTGTAGATACAAGGTAATATTATTGACATATTGTTCATTTATTTTAATTAATAAAGAATTGTGTATGTACTTCTAGCAGTTCGCACCTATATAGTTTTGCTAATGTACTAATCAGTATTATGGCTGGAATTGCTAATGGTCCAAATCATATCTTTTCATGACTATCAGGCCATTCAATGTGATCAATTTTTTTTTTTTTTTTTTGGAAGATTGCCCTATTTGATATGCAAACATTTGTTTCATTTTGATATTTTTGTTTAGAACCATCTTTCAAAAATCTTGAAAAACAGTTGAGGGAATTCTTTTCATATTAAAACTTGGTATCTTACATGATTTTGATATGGAGATCACATTGAGGGGTTATCATCCCGGTATGGAAAGAGACATAGGAGTTGAATCGTAAAATGCATCATGTATCGTAGCATTAAGTATCAAATCGTGTATTGTATCTATTCGTCTAAGATACGCTAAGCTATCCTTAAAATTATGTAAAATAAGTAATTAGAATTTATATTGAACTATTTTCATTAAAAGAAAGTTCTAATATCACCCTATATCTGTATAATCATTCGGTAATTCAGGCATATTTAAATGTAGTGTATAAATATTTGATTTTACTTAAATATAATAATATATAATATATAATATGTATAAGTCATTTATGATTATATCTTATGATATTACACTGTAAAATCTGTATAAATTATGCTCATTATTAATTATTTATGTATGTATAAATTATTAATCATTATATTTTTCATAATAATGTAATGTATGTTTATAATATTATATTGTATAAAACTATAAACTGTATAAATTATATTATTAATTATTATATTGTATAATTGATGTAGAAAGTATTAAACTATCAATCAAAAGTCAGAGCCTTTCATCCCAAACAAGTTGGGGTAGGCTAGAAATGACATCCCGACCCAGTGATTTCTTGTATATATAGCTGAGTTTTTACGCTAGCTCGGCAAGCCTATCACAAACATGCGGGCTTGAAACCTGGACCTTAGAAGTCAGTCCAGTGCTCTTACCACTTGAGCTACTAGACCACATGCCAAGTACTAGACTATCAATCATTATAAAAATAGTATTATACTTTATAATTTGTATAAATGATTATTATTATTATTATTGTTCTTATTATTCTACTAATATTTTATTATAATGGACATTAATTATAATTGAAAATGATTATTATTGTTATTATTATTCTACTACAATTGAATTGTTTCACTATTGACTTTTACTGAATCGTTCGTATCTTAAGATTCACCCTAGTATTGTGAGTTATGTATCGTGTATCTTAAGATACGCTGGAATTGAGATGCAATGGCCTAGATACGTATCAGTTGGGCTCTGAATCGTGTATAGTATCGTGTATCTCAAGATACTAAATTCTATGGAAAGAAATAATTTGGACTCTGATCTTAGTATAGTAGCGGAACTTGTTATCTAAATCAATATATCAACTTTCAACATGGATTTAGTTTTAATTTCTTAATCAGTAGTCTTTCTTTTATTTGTAGATAGCTACACTCCAGAATTCGAAAGGTGATCAAGATTGGGTAAAGAGCTTCAGTATTGGCAGTTTGGTTGAGGCCAAGGTTGATGCTACAAGAGAGTTTGGTGTTGTTGTTAGCTTCAAGGACCATAGTAATATTGTTGGTTTCATTGCAAATCATCAGTGTAAGCATCCTACTTCCTTTGCATATATTATCATTTGGACTTATACTTAAACAGCTGTTGAGGTACTAACTAGTAAATGTACTTCTAGTTGGAGGCAAGAAATTGGAGGAAGGATCTTCTGTTGAGTCTGTTGTACTGGATGTATCAAGGTCTGATGGCCTTGTAGATTTGTCTTGTAAACCTGAACAGGTTAGGGCAGCAAGCAGTGCACAAAAGAAGGTATTTTTCCTATTCAGCTTCTTTAACAAGAACGATCAAAATATCTATTGCTATCTCAACACTTGTCATGTTACCTAGAATCTTTTCTGATTATTCACTGAACAATATTGGCCTACTACACTGTGTAACTGAAACTAGTTGCTGTGCATCTCAGAAGCGCCGTAGGAACACAACTTCAGACCTGGAGCTGCATCAGGAAGTTAATGCAGTTGTGGAAATAGTCAAACAGAATTATTTGGTAAGTACTCTTTTGTCTTGTCCAATATTGTAATATTTTAACATGATGCACTACCTATATACCCCTTTGTATGCTTCATTCTTTCTGAGTTTTTTTATTTTTTCCCATCCCAGGTTGTTTCAATTCCAGGGTACAGCTACACCATAGGCTATGCTTGCACAATGGATTACAACTTGCAAAAGCAGCCTCACAAGTCGTATTCTCCTGGCCAAAGGTGCCACCTCTATCAAGTTTTGGTCCTTGTTTGATTTAAAATTTTCTATCAGAGACAATAGCACACTTAACCATGTAGTAGGGGCATATGCAAGTCAAGTTAGTCGGAAATATTATTTTGCAGCTGCCAACTATCACCTTGAGCCTCAATATTATTTTTTATTTGCATCAACTGGTACATACCAACAAGATTGGCGGTATTGCATCTAAGTGATATTGTATCTATTTGTAATATATGCTTCTCTGTGCTTCCTTGATGATGTAATCTGTCTATTATTATTATTATTAATTTTTTTGTTTTTTTTAGTGTCAACGCAGTTGTTGGAGCCCTTCCAAGCACTGATGCATCTAAAAGGCTTCTTCTCCTTCTCAAAGCATTGAGTGATAAATCAAGGGATTCTAGCTCCAAGAGGGCGAAGAAGTCCAATTACAAAGTTGGATCTGTTGTTGAAGGGGAGGTCTGACTATTTCTTACTTTCTGCCTCTTTTTTTATTTATTTTTAAGTAGGGCTTGGTGCAATCATAAAAGTAATTTTTTTTTTGAATTAGTAGCTGGCCCCGCAACCAAACAATGAATTGCTGACCTTAAGAAAGAGGAGAATACATAAATTTTGCCTTCTTTTGATTGCTGAAATTCTTGATTGTAGTCATAAAACTCGATATCCTATCATTTTTGGGATAACTGCATTACTCAAATTTATTATTGAAGCCTTGTTACAGATTGTTGAGATCAAGCCACTTGAACTTATTGTTAGACTTGGTGCTGGGCTTCAAGGGAGAGTCCATATAACTGAGGTAGGCTACTTTGCACTGTATGAATACTGATAGCATTTTGTTTCTGGTCTGGTCTACTCATTATATTGGCAAATTTTTACATTACAGGTGCTTGAGAAATCAGAAGATTTTGTGGAAAATCCCTTTGGTAAATACCGAATTGGTCAGGTGCTTCATGCACAAATTGTTGCCAAGGCCGATCGAGCAGGGAAGGGTGGGAAAGCAAACATATTGGAATTGTCAGTTAGACCTTCTTTGCTTAAAGGTATGTCCTTTCCAATTTTCTTACCTAATGGATTTGTCATGCTGTGTTTCTGCTTTTATTGATTTTTTGTGAGTTCATTGTGCTGATTTTGTCAGGAGAAGGCGAAGAGATTATGCCTCCGGCATCAGATTTCAATTTTTCCATTGGTGACATTGTTAGAGGATATGTCATGAAGGTGGACTCTGAGTGGGCTAGGCTAACAATATCTAGAAGTGTTACAGCTCATATTTTCATTCTTGATACCTCTTCAGAACCCAATAAACTTGAAAACTTTCAGAACCTGTTCAAGGTTGGCCAAGCTGTGAATGGACAGATCATAAGCATAAACAATGACAAAAGATCGCTCAGAGTGAAACCTCTTCCACCCTCTACTGAACTTACTAAAATTAGTCAAGTCA
Source organism: Rhynchospora pubera (assembly GCA_028095005.1). Lineage (NCBI taxonomy): Eukaryota > Viridiplantae > Streptophyta > Magnoliopsida > Poales > Cyperaceae > Rhynchospora > Rhynchospora pubera. The sequence goes on from CM051462.1 coordinate 74,435,488, forward strand.
GAAAAGACGATACAAATATTAATGGTTCTGATAACTTGAAGAAAGGTGACATTGTTGGAGGTAGAATAAAGAAGTTTCTACCTGGTGTTGGTGGAGTCCTTGTACAGGTAGGTCCCCATTTATATGGGAGGGTTCACTACACCGAGCTTGTTGATGACTGGGTGCCTGAACCCTTAACTGGATTTCATGAGGGACAGTTAGTTAAAACTAAGATCCTGGACATAAGTCGCTCGTCTGAGGGAACAGTGCATGTTGATTTATCTCTCCGTGGTTCATTACTAAGCAACAAACCTGACTTTGGAATGTAAGTGCTTTTCTAGTTTAGTCTGTCATTTTACACTTGGAACACTTGGGTAATAGAACCTGGCATCAAAGTATTCGTGGTGGTGATACAGAGCATGGAACAGTTCTGTTGCTCTTTATAATTCTTTATTGTCGAAACTTTAAGCGATGAGTGCATTTGTAGCTTTACTTACCTTTCTTCTGTTGGAAGCCCCTTGCACATCATAAGTTGATAGCTCTTTCTCTTGATAAGTTTATTAGCATTCATTGTTTTTTTTCTAATATTGTGATATTATTTATTTTGTTAGGGGGACCAACAGGCCTGAGAAAATTGATGACATACAGCCTAACATGGAAGTGAAGGTAATATTAGATAGTCCCTAACTCCCTATAGTCTCATGTAGCATATATATCCCTCGTATCATTTCTATAATTCTATGAATAGACAGTACTAACAGAGGTCCAATAGATTTATATTTCTTAGTTGTTCTGCCTGGTGAAGTTAAAGTGCTATTTACCCCTCCAAATTGTTTCAGGGTTATGTGAAAAATGTTAGTCCCAAAGGATGCTTCATCATGCTTTCTCGAACTATAGACGCTCGCATACTCATATCACACTTGTCAGATGACTATATTCAAAAACCTGATAAGGTGTTCCCTGTTGGGAAGCTTGTGCATGGAAGGTAATATTTGCCAATTTTAGTTTCCAAACATTACTGTAGGTTTCTACCCTCAAATACAGAATATTGCCTGAAACTCCTGCGAGGCTGCGATTATTAACATTTGGTATACAAAGAGGATTTGTTTTTTGTAGTTACTTAAAGCACTTGATTGTTGATGCAGAGTGATGTCTGTGGAAGCTTCATCAAAGAAAGTTGAGGTTACCCTACGAAGTAAGATAAAAAGGGAGTTGAGACAGCCAGACACTGTTGAGTTTAGCCATCTGCATGTTGGTGATGTAATTCATGGATATGTCAGGAGGGTCGAGGTGTATGGCTTATTTATAACAATCAACAATAGCAAACTGGTATGTCATTCATTTGGAACTATGTAATTGTATGGCTTATTTATAACAATCAACAATAGCAAACTGGTATGTCATTTATTTAGCACTATGTATATGTATTTGTAGGTGAACCCCTCATTTGTCAGTTGCACTTGACCACTCTTTATTTCTCAAAATTGTATTCAACTACTTGAGATCATGAAATTAAGTTCATGTTTACTCAGATTCTTATTAATATGAAATAACAGACCTGTTATGTAAAATGATGTCATTTCATTATGTGAACATTGACAAAAGTGGAGGTAGTTGGTTCAGCATGTGGCTGGATTTTCCAAAATGAATAGAGATCAAGGAAGTTGTAATGTGAAGATAAAAAGATTTTAAAAGACAAAGTGACAAACTAATTTGATATTCGAGATGCTATTTTTCATCTCAAGTAAATTATGTTACTTAGGACAGACTATGTCTAGGTTTTGCTTGAGTTAGCTTACTCAATGGTTAGGTAATTAGGTGTATATTTTTGAAGTGCAATAGTGAAATGATGAGGCTTTTTTTGTGCTATTTAGCTTTTCTTTTAAAAAAATTAATCTAGATGATATTTTTATTTGGAAGAGTGATAATAATTGAAGTATTTATGCAGGTTGGTTTGTGTCATGTATCAGAGATCTCTGATGAATCAATTGATGATCTCCATGCAATTTACAAAACTGGTGATAAAATAAAGGCAAAGATTCTGAAGGTATATCAATATTTACAAAATTGGTTATATACCTATTTGCACTTCTCATTAGCATGGAATATATGTATGCTTCAGTATATACATAAACCTCATTTTTTTTGTGGTCAGGTTGATGAAGCAAAAAACAAAATCTCTCTTGGAATGAAGCAGTCTTATTTTGAAGATGGCTCTGATGATGAAATGGCTTTAGACAATAATGAAAATGATACTGGTCCTGATGAAGGGGTTGATGTGGATCTGGTTTTAACATCCCTGCATGAAAATGGTGATGTTGAACTTACTGAAGCACAATCTAGAGCCTCAGTCCCTCCTCTTCAAGTGTCTTTGGATGAATCTGATGCCTCAGATGATGATGACAAGGTTACTTCTGAGAAAATTATTGCCGATGGAAATGATGTCGCTAACAAAAAGAAAATTAAACTTGACAAAAAGAAGGCAAAGGAAGAAAGGTTTGTCTAGTAATCGGTTTAAGATACAGGTTTCTTTAGTGATAGAGACTGATAATCTGTAGCTGGTGTCAACCATGACCGGCCTGTTATTACTGACACGATTCTGAAGTTTTTTTTTTTTGCCCCCCAAAGTGGCAACATGTAGGACATATTTTTCTGTTTTGTCATCGTCCACTTGTCTTTTGGCTTGTTCATTGTTGATTTGGCTTTTTCTTTTGGCTTGGTTGTTTGGATTGACAAAAATAGTACTATATGGGTTAGTGACTATTAATCTGAAATACTATGCTGTGTTTAGATGGGTGGGTAGCTGTTTGTAATAGTCGCCAACCTTATGTTACTCTATTTCAACCAAAAGTCGGGTTATTAACTATTTCTGAAGCCTGGGTTAGCACACTAACCTCACTACTGACTCTCCATAAAAATATACCATAGAGATTTGATTGTCTTTAGGACTAGTTGTTGATTTTTTAGTCTTTGGTCACAGGAAATGTTCTGCCCCTGCTCAAATCTCCTTTTGAATCACATCTTACCACTTTTAGTCTCTGTACCAGTCAACACTATCCATGATTGCAATTTATGCTTTTGACCATCTTGCATACAGGGAACTTGAAATTAGTGCTGCTGAGGACAGGTCCTTAAAGAAGGATGTTCCAAAGAGTGAGGAGGAATTTGAGAAATTGGTAAGGAGCTCACCTAATAGCAGCTATGTTTGGATCAATTACATGGCTTTCATGTTGGATGTTGCAGATGTTGAAAAGGCTCGTTCTATTGCTGAAAGGTATTTCTAAACTGTTTCAATCGCTGCATTTGAAAGCAAATTATAATTAAGCAATGAGCAAAGAAGAAATAAAAAACAATTAAGTGTGTCAATCGGTAAGCCTGAAATGGACTTGTATTTTTATCATGAAGAAAAATAATACTGGAGTTGTATTTTGTCAATTGCTAAAGCCTTTTTGGCTTTGTTATTCATTGCTGTTCTCTTTCTGCTCTATGCATTTTTCATGTCAGTTTCTAGATTTAAACACATCCAGCTTGTGCTGTTAATGTGCCTCTATTTGAGTACTGATTATTACCCAAGCAGTACTAGTTGTTTTATGCTGTTCAATTGCACTGCTCGAATCCTGCTCTATACATTGTTTGAAGCCTGAATGTACTAAGCATGTCGGGTGTTCTACAATTCCTTTTTGTACGAACTTTAATGTTTTTTTCATGCTGAAGGGCCTTGAGAACAATAAATATCCGAGAAGAGGAAGAAAAGCTGAATATTTGGGTTGCATACTTCAATTTGGAAAATAAATATGGAAACCCTCCTGAGGTAAAATTAGGACATTCTCTCATTGTATCTGTTTTCAGCCTATGGCTGGGGTGAAAAATGACTGGGTTCCTTTGGCAATGTACAGGAAGCTGTGAAAAAAACATTTCAGAAAGCACTTCAGTTCTGTGATCCAAAGAAATTGCATCTTGCTCTCCTTGGAATGTATGAGAGAACGGAACAGCCTAAACTAGCTGATGAACTTCTTGGCAGAATGACAAAAAAGTTTAAAACATCATGCAAGGTTGGTGAATATGTTTCAGTTTGTGGTTTCAACATGCTAGTGGGAAATATATATGGATATTAAGCTATAGTAATCTCGATAACTTTTAGAAGTAATCATGAGAGGAAATATTTTATAATGCAGACAACTGTTTCATGTTAATTGTTTTCCCTGTGTATGCTGTAGTTCTGATACCATATCCTGTTACATGTAGTAACCTTTATATTTGCGACATAGCTTGCTTTCATATAATGCTTCGATTCTTTTCTTATTTTTTTTAGTAGGTAGCATGTATGTCAATCCACTGCTTAAATGTTACATGGTTTGAATTAAAAAAACCTAATTGATAACCATACTTTGAATTTTAGGTGTGGCTACGCACCATCCAAAACATTCTCAAGCAAGGCAAGGATGGTAGCCAATCGATTGTGAAACGAGCTCTTCTTAGCTTGCCTCAAAAGAAGCACATAAAATTCATCTCTCAGACGGCAATCTTAGAATTTAAAGGTGGTGTCCCTGAGAGAGGCAGATCCTTATTTGAAGGAATATTGCGGGAGTACCCTAAGAGAACTGATATTTGGAGTGTCTACCTTGATCAGGTAACTTGATTATCTATTTTTTTTTTTCTAGTTTGCTTTTAGTTTTATGAGTTACTGTTAATTCCTTTGCTGTTCTTTTGCAGGAGATTAGACTTGGTGATGTTGAAATTATTCGTGCTTTGTTTGAGAGGGCTACATCTTTGATCCTTCCTGCAAAAAAGATGAAGGTTTTTATCACTTTATTATGTCATTATTTAATTGCCAAACAAATTAGTCCAAGTAAAATGGACACTGCATTTATCGTTTGGTTGGTTTATATTCGTGACTTACCTTGTACAGGTTGCAGCCTCTACTAGTTTTCTGGACTTTTGTATCCTTTGCTGTTCATGCTGCTAATAAGAGCTTATCTTTTATGTTTGTCTGTAGTTCTTATTCAAGAAGTACCTCGAGTTTGAGAAAACCCTAGGTGGAGAAGAAAGGATCGAGCATGTAAAGAGAAAAGCATTGGATTATGTGGAGAGTTCGGTGGCCTCTTAATAAAGTTTCATCAGAATAATTTGATGCATATTGTGAACGGTGCTACTACCCAGAGTTCGGTGGCCTCTTAATAATTTGTCTGCAGATGTCGAGAACCTTTTGGTTTGTAGTCATTTGAGGTGGACTTGTGCAAAGCTTGATTTGTAGTCATTTGAGGTGGACTTGTGCAAAGCTTGATAGGAGGTATGGACACCAATGCAGATGGAATCCATTTTGACGACCTAGGATCCACTGTGAAAAGAAACTTGTAATTTTACAGTAATTATTTGATTTGTTGTAATTTATGTTCTCAATGTGTAAACGCCTGTAGTTGGGTTATCTTAGAGCTCTCCAAACTTTGTAATTGGGCCAAAATTTTGATTTGCCAACTTTTTGTTATAAGTTAAACAAAGTTTATATTCTTGAAGTATCCGATCAAACAAGTACAGTAAATGACAATTTGTCATTATTTTTCTTTAAACACTTACTGTAATTATTGTAATTTGTCATTAACACAATTTTTAGTCTCTAAAAATTTCATTAAAATTTTATGTTATTATTATTTATGCTATTTTGGTGGTACTTATGTTATTATTATTTATGTTATTAATAGATTTGGTTTTGGAATTTCTTAGCAGTTTGGTTAGGAGTATTCAGGCTGTAACTGACAGAACCAAATGGCATGTCTTTTTGCTTATTTTTGGTTGTGCTTACTAAATATAGCAGAATCTAGGGAACAAGATACCAGATCCGGCTGTCATAATAAAACAGCAAATACTTCAGGAATAGCAGAAACTACATGATGCAATCAATTTAATTCCTCTTTCGACCCAAGAGAGAAGATACAAGGATTTCGTAAATAGCAGCGATCGAGGAAGCACTTGATTTGATGAAATATAATAAACGTACAAGCGTAATTAGATCTTTTCTCCAACATTTTTTTTTTCTCTGGCTGTCTTTAAAATCGGGCATTCAGATGGTATCTTCGTTATTAACCTGTATCCAGCGTTAAACTTGTTCCCAATCTATAATAAAAATCGTTGACTCTGCTACTTTTACAAGTGATGCTTTAAATTATATATACGCATTAAGCTTGGTTTTGTTTCAATGATTGAACAGTACCGCAGATGGTTTGATAAAACATCTGCCTCCAGTAGATTCTAACAAGCCAATGACTTTATGTGTGGCGAATTTAAATACGCCATAATAGAAAAATTGTTATTACAACAAACAGTAGAAGCACAGCTTCATATACAAACTAGAAATCAAACTCTATGGTCACTTGGACTTGTTCAAAGCGAACCATATAGGGGCATCCTACAGAATTTACAGGAGAACGTAATTACTATACAACAAAGCAGCCGCTGCTATATTGAGGAAAAAAAAGACTAGTTCCTATAAAACTGTAGCCTTCTGTGTAATACAATAACCTTATGTGAGTGCATAATGAATCCGTTCAAGTGTTTGTACAACCTGGTTGACTGAGAGGGGTGTGGGTCGCCGAGGGGGACGTACATCTGATGTTGAGACTTTACTGCTCTGTCCACCTGTTGACATAAGCACAGCCTCTTGTTGGAGACTAGTAAGCTCCAAGAACTGCACAAGCAGGTCTCCATCCAGTAGCGTTGGTACTCCAGCCTGCATAACGAGAACATTGTTTCAGCACAAGTGACACAATGGTGATTGGGCAACTCACCTGTGCAAGGAATTCCATATTTTGTTTTTTTCTAAACCTTGACAGGCTGTCAACCTAACTTGTGGAAAGAATTTATAAATGTATAATAGGACCATTGTGAACTGATGACCTTGAACTTTGGTATTTCTTAGATTTTTACAGAAGTACTTCTGTAACCTTTGTTTAACCAAAATCTCAGTAGGCATTTTGCTAACTACAGAACCAATAAAAAAGAAACCTTTCCTGGTAAAGTTTCGCTTCAAAAACAAGGAAACAAAATAGGAGATCTTGCAGTTCACGGGAATTGAGAAGTAGAAGAGAGATTAGGGTGGAGTTGGAAAATTTAAACCAACTACAAGTCCAAAGCCATTCAAGTCAGGCTATTTCGACTTCTTTCCAAATTAGTCATTTCTGATGGCATTAGGGCCAGTTGCAGACCAGAGGTTCTTAATATCATCTTGCAGGTTTTTTAGTTCAGGGTTTCTCATATATTCTGAGAAGCTTAATTCAGAGTCTAGGCTTGAGTTCCATATTTCAGACTATATTGACAGTCAGTTGGAATCTGGGTTCTCAACAGGATTCATCCAGGGCAGTACAGGTCAGATCACAACAAAACAACTTCTTACTTTCACTAGATATTCAATTCTGCAGATGCTCCCTCCCACCTCTACTTCTAACACCCCTTCAAAAAGGAGAGTAAAAAAAAAGACCACACAAAAAAAAAACCCTTGAAAGCTTGTACCATCTTACCAACTCTACCATGTACATTAACTAAAGATCAGTAACAGTACCATCACTGCCTAAGAGGTTTCAACTCAAAAGGAAAACGAAATGACAAAGATTTAAATATATAACGCACAAGGACAATTAATTAATGCAAGGTAAAAATATTAAACATACAGCTGAGTAGCGTTCACGAAACTCCTTATGGTCATTTCCCAAGACTGGAGCTGTCAGTCTATGAGTAGCTAGTCTATCTTGTACTGCTGCTAATAGTTGGTGCTCTTCTCTGGAAGATCACATAAGAAGTCCAATTGAAATAAGTTACTCCAAGGCTAGCCATTTATTGTAGGTGTATATTTCAAGAAAGGAGATTTTCAACTTTAGTCCAAATATATTGAATTAAAATGCAGCTTCTATCCTCCACATGTATGAATATTCACTACTATAACTACTGGAGAAAAAAAAAAGCACTACAAAGGTTAATCCAAGTCAAACCAGGCCACAATAAAAGAAAAAAAAAAGCAAACGATAACGGTAGAAAATATGCTGGACAGTATCTTATATCAATGCAGCTCCTAGCAGGTTTAGAATTTTGAAATAATATTGAAGAAATAGAAAACACAGAATAACTGATGAATCAGAAGACTTCTTTACCCAGAAAGCGAAAAATCGAAGAACAGGATGTTCAACTCACCTGTTAAGTGGGATGAGAATGTACACACTTCCTAGCAATGTACTTGCAACAACACTATTATAAGAAGATTCGAGAAACCTCTCAGTATTGTTTCCACCATTCACCACATCATCAACAGGAAGTTTGTAGGAAAATAAAGCCTATGGAAATGTGAAGAAAGTCAAGCATTCACAAAAGAAACTGAAGGACTTGAACAGTAGAAATAATACACAGGGCAGAAGGTGTTCAGTGTACATAATAGGCAACTAGTAATTAATTGGAGGTACCGTATGAGAATATTATTGTAGCGAACCAAACATATATTACAATTGTTTACAAATATAATAAATGAAAACCAATAAGTTCATCCATTTACATTAAATTTATATTTACCACAGACAGATGCATTAAAGGGCAACAATAATACCTTCTGGATGCTCATGACTGTTTCCCCCATATAGAATGAGCAATTTATGTTTAAGTTCTTCTCCGGACTTTCATAAGCTGCAAAGTAACACCAAACAGTAATTTGTTATACTTTTGAAGAGACATAGCAAGAAAAGAACAATAATTGAAAGAAAATAATAATTACTTAGCTTTAAGACCCATAGACTAGAAAATAAAAGTTGCTAGCATAGAATCACACTATGCTTTCCTCAAAGGAAAAAAAAGCTTGAAGGTAATTTTTCTAAGCAGTGCTGGTAAAGAAAGATTAAAGAAAATGTTACAGAGTTCAAAATCTCAGGATACCGAGTACAAAGGTATAAAATTCAAAGTCATCATAAACTGATCAGACCCTCAAATGATTAAGGTTTTACCAAACCAGCAGCATTAAGTACTGATATGAACCAGCTAGCGTAATAACCTTTTATTTGAATATCTGTTTTCAGTACCTTCCAAGTTCTTCATACATGATAGGATTGAAATGCTCCCTCTGCGGTCAGATACAACAGCAGTCTCACAATCCATAAGAGCACAATCAGCAACCAATCTCTGAGCCGGGTCAGCAAATTCTAATTCCAATTTCTTGGGGTCCTAAATATGAGATAACCTCCTCAAATTATATTTGGCACCAGAAACAAAAGATTTAACATGCATCTTTAATTTTTTAGCAGACATAAGTTTGTCCTACCCAGAATAAGACAGACAACAGATTAAGATATTTACCTCACGGTAAGCATAGAAAAGAATACCGTCACGACAATCACCAACAGCTATTCTCGTATAAAATGTTTTTAAGCATGTGATTGTAAACCGTGTCCTAGTAACTGCAAGCTTCCTTGGTCGATGCGGATTGTCATGCAGAAATCCAAACACACTAAGCTGGTAACAAATAACAAGCATCAGGTTGGAAAGACACCAAACCAAGAATTACAGAAACGATAGTATGATACCATACCTACATAGGAATCAGTTCAGGTAGCAGCACAGTACAACAATTTAGTTATAATTCCAATTGGTATGTTACTGGTTTGATCTCCTTTCTATTACCTTCACTTGTGACATTTACAGGGGAATCCCATATCAATCAGAGCAAGAATTCGTATTTTAAAATTATACTTTAAATAAAATAAAATCAAACAGGAAAAGAAAGAAAACGGCAAGGATTAGAAATTACCATGTTACCAGCAGCAGCCAAAAAATAATTTTCAAGATAAGGGCAGACTGAAAGAACAGCCCCTGGTAAATTGATTTGAGCAATTGATTTGAGCAATCCAGTGCTCATTTCTTCAATTGGTGAACTGGAGCTACCACTCACTACTAATTCTTCAGAGATGTAGCTGCCAATGTCTTGATACAGTGAACTAGCAACATAATTGCTTTTGGCACTAGCCAAACTTAAGATTATTAACCGGCCTTTAGTGCTGCTTCAATGGAAAGAAACTTTTTAGTAATTTTATGTTAGTAGGATATTCACATTGAGGCTTAAGATCATATTCATCTAACCATTTGCTTAATGTTAAGAAATGATGCACTGAGAGAAATAAACATTACCCATGATTGGCCTACGTAGACCATCAAAAGTTAAGGAAGTAATTGTACACACGAGTTGACAATTTTAGGTCATTTCAAACAATTAAAAAGATGTTATAATTGCAAACCCTAATTTCTTAATTTAAATCAAAGCAAGTGCGAAGATGAGGAAAAGGGAACAGTACAACTACAGAAATTGGACCTTTCAGCTTCACCACTCGGCATGATGAGTGGACCAGGGGAGCGACTTGTTCCAACAACCAGCACTTGTTCAGTCCCTACATTAACTATCTGCATGCATTTTGCAGTTTCTCCCGGTTCACATTTGAAGTTAGAAAGCAAAGACCCACTAAGAGGATCCACTTGGCATATATCAGAGGAGCATGATGGACTGCTTAAGCCTGTTCTTATCATGAATAATGTTTTGCTCTCGTTATGATATAAAACTTTTCTTGGATTCCCCTCGATAGGAAACTTTTGCACATTTAATCTCTTGCTATGTACCATTTCAACCTGCAAAAGTTGAATCCTTGTTAAGCAAACATAGAAAATTACAAGGTCAAAGCAGAATATGAAAAGTTACAAACAAAATGCAACAACTCCCAAAAAACATCATAAAATTGATGGTTAAAAAAAATACTATATATAGCCTGTGTTAATATAATGGTGTACTTCAAGTTTTGTAACTACAAAGAGCGTGTTCAATTATTTAGCATTGTGAGTTTGTGACGCATACACCAAGGTCATTTCATGCTGGTTGATGACACCAGTAACAAAGTACAAACCAGACAGTCAGCCATCAAGTTAAAGACAAAAACCATGAGCAATTCGAAAAAAAAAAAAATTTAGAAGCGCACCAAATGCAAACTATTCTCAGACACAAACAAGATGCCAGAGGGACAATCAGCACAACAAACCGCAGTCACATGAGACGCTGGCTGAAAGGAGATGGAAGTGTATGCAAGGCTCTGCCTGCTGGCATGCAACAACCAGGTTCTATCACTTAACACAATGACATCTGAATTAGAAGAGTCACTCAAGGGAACAAGAGTAACTGGCATGATGCCAATACGTCTTAGAGCAATCATCTCAAGAATAGCAGTTTCGGACTTGGCCATGGAGATCTCCATGTTGCCAAAATAGGAACTCGGTTCAGGCTGAGAGAAAAAATATAGCTTAGTCCATTCAAAACGAAGTAGCATCCCATTTCTGAGGCCTGATAAGACATAAATCCTATCGGATAACACCAACCTAACGTCTTCAGGTACACAACCACTTATAGGGCATCCAAGTGCATTATTCACTGTTATGAGCCCAACTGCAAGGACACGAAATGTATCTTTTGCATCTAGTGAGAAAATTTCCACTGAAGGTTTGTGAGTACCAATGACAACAACCTTGCTTGCGTTCAGTTTAGTTAAGAGGCTGGAATTGGGATCATCGCTTTGACCCCGTGCCAAATCCACATTATTAGAAGGTATGGACATGCAAGACACCTCATAATGAAGCAATACACGCTGAATCTCGTAAATTTCATACTTGTAAGCTGAGAGATATTTGAGCCCAAGTACACACAAGAAGCAGGGATTCGAGGTAGCAACTACAACCAGGTTATGGCCAATGGCACCTACATTGATGCTTAGTTGATCAGGAGGTGTCCAAAAAGTGCAAACTGGTGCACAGAGTGGTACACCTTCAAGATGAGCGGTTGTTGTTGGTAAGCAAAGCCTCACACCTCTGCTATGAATCTGTACGAGTGAGAGATCAGACACTAAGCCGCAGGCCAAAGTGCACACATTAGGCTGGAACCCCACCGCCTCACTTACATCATTGAAGCTCAACCCTACAGAGAGCACTCTGGTCTCTTCCAAAAAAGAGAGGACGAGAAATGAATGGTATTCATCAGCCTCCTTCATTTTAAGTGCCCAAGTACCAGATATACCTTGATAAATAGGAGGGGTTCTTAGGAGCTTGTCAACACTGATACCACTCCGAATAACCCTTAACGACCCATCAGGCTTCATCCCACAGCATGCAAACATCTGATCCTGTTTCTCATCATGGCAGTCAGCAACTGCCAAATCCAAAATCGGTGCTATGTTCTGTATTGACCCTTTGTACACAAACGCCCTATTCTCGATCTTAAGCACCATGCCATCTCCCATTTCTACTAGTCCCAATATAAGTACGTCCTTCATCCATAACAATCCCTTGCATGGCTGGCCTGAATATAGACAGTCAGACAGACTGATCCTAATTCCTTCAACATCAAAATTTAACACAATTACGTACAACTCTCCAGTGTCTAGGCAAAATAGCAGCTTGGAACTGGTACGCATAACAGGTTCCCAACTCCATGAGTAAATAAAGTTCAAATTTTGAATTTCCTTCACATTTCCACTGTCAATGTTCATGGGATCATTATCCTCCATTGTGCTATGGGCAGAATCTTTCAACTCTAATAAAGCACAAGCCGCCTCATCAGACTCTATCTGATCATTAACAGCAGGGGGTTGTTTAGATATGTCGACAACAAAGTTTCGATCTTCAACTGCACTGGGGAAGGGCAAGCTTATTCTGCGGATGCACTGAATGGACTTTGGGTTTCTAAGGTCCATTAGAAGAACATCACCGACACGAAATAGAAATGCAAAGCCTGAGAAGTTAGGGACTGCAGCTATGCTATGTGCCAACCCCCCAAATTCACCATATTGAGATAAAAAATGAATCCCACTTGTTTTTGAGTTGTATCCATATAGTAACAAATAATTTCCAGGATAGCCTCTCCTGCCAATGTATGCAAATTTTCAATTATAAAAACAATTAAGTAAAAAGGGGATTAAAAAAAAAAGGGGGGGGGGGGGGGGGATTTGAAACCATGCCATTTCTATAAACCATAGCAGAAAGGTCCTAACAGATTTTTACAAGAAAACACATTCTATCTTATGTTCCTGGTCATTTTGCAAAGCTATTCGGGGTAATCTAAAAGAACCCATTCACTTCGACAAGATGGCTTATAGTGTATGAGAAAATATACATGAGGATGCCACAGGGAACAATTATTTAGAAGCACACTATGCAGGGACACATAGCAATAAATACCAGCAATTGGTACCAAGAAGTCGTTGAAGAAGTGTACAAGTAAAATAAAAATAAAAATGGAAGTTCTACTACAAAATATTAAGAAAACTGAGCAATAATTTATCGTATTAAAAGAAAAATGTTTTAATTGACATTAATAAAGAGGTACGGACCGATGCACTATTGCGGCCAGTATTGGGTAATACCCTTCAGCACTAAGATAGTTGGTGCTGCTTGAAATGAAGCACATGCTCCAAATAGTGCCACGAGCATTAAATTCAGACATACGCCTCAAACAGCATGACTCGTCATGCTCTGGTGGATATGTGCTTTTCTACATTTGAATATAAATAATAAAATATCTTTAAAATATGAAATCAGTTTGCTAGTATAAGTTAGGTAAGTGAGATTCCCTTCTAATTCTTGGTAAAAATTTGAGAAAGAGTTAGCATACATCATCTAGAAAGCTGCCTCCAGCAGTTTGAGCCACAGGAAATATTACAAAATTGTCCTCGTATGCGCTAACAGCAATAAAATTACCTCTGCAATGAAGCAACTTATGAGGTACATATATAAATGAATAAACTACACTAGGAGAAGTTGAAAATTAACTTGATGCTGAAAATGAGAGGTCAATTCACTGACATTCTAATGTTATTGAGGAGAAGACGGTTTGAACAATCATTCTATACTAATAGGTGAAAAGAATTGCTCACTCTGGATCAATAGCTATCGTTCTTCCCAACTCATGCCTTGAATTACCAGGTTTTGACATCTCAACATGTGTAACTGCAAAGAACCTAAACCAGATCCAAACAAATTATAAGGCACTTATATAAAATTAAAACTAAAAGCATACAAACAAGCCCCAACAAGGTAAGAAATGAAGTAATCAACAACCTATGCATCTCAAAACTGAAGGCAAGAATAGAGAGCTTTCCAGAATCCGAAAGGACAACCAGCAAATCTCTTCCTTGGGCCTGTAAACAGAAAAAATCTCCTTTTATTTCTTAACCTGATGTGTTATTAATATTTGATAAGAAAAATGATAAGTCGATAAATTTATTCATGATTGATATTATAATTAATGAAAAATGAAAATTCAAAAAAAGATGAAGAAACCAACAACTGAACCTGAGCAACAAATTGTTGATATCGGTCATTCCACCTTAAGACAGCAATGTCCTTTATAATCCCAAAAACAGTTTGCTCAAATACAGTTTGTAGAACTCCATCTTCACTAATTTCTACCAGCTCAAGGGAAGTCTCCTGGAAATTATAGTAAAATTAATATGATTCCAACTCTGGTTATAAATCATGGGAAGGAAAACTACACCATCCTACCATAACACTAACTAGAAATATGTTTCTGATGATATTCCAAATGAATTGTCCAAACTACTAGAATTTAATCCTAGGCAAGACTATCAAAAAAGTAAAAAAAATGCAGTCTCATGGCAAATAATTTAGGTAGCCTACTACACGTTGATGACAAGTGATTAGTAATAGAGACAGTTATTTTGATCTTTAATGTGGTTATGATTATTCTATTTGCTGAGAGCTTATAATTATTATTATTTCTGTATTTAAACCTCTCATTTAAATTCTAAAAATCACACTACTATTTCACAATTCGTCCTCTACCTGGACGAAATCATCCCCCAAACGGTCACTACTCCTGATTGGATTCCGAAATAAGAGAACTGAGAAGAGAGAGAGAGAGAGAGAGAGAGAGAGATGAAACCTTTCCAAACACTACATCAATTGAAGAAGGGAAGCGAAAGCGGCCTTGTACGGCGTGTAGCACGGCGCTGCCTCTGAGGATGCACTTGGCAAGGTAGTGACTCCTCGTCGGCGCCGGAGAAGCGGCGGTGGCCTCCGCCAAGCCCTTCTCTCCAATCGCCATCCGTCTATGCGCACCGCCTCGATCTCTATTGGATTGTTGGAAACGCTTATTAGGATTCGGGAGCTGTTCTCCACTGTTAATGGCGACAATTTGTTTTCTTTTTTTTTTTATTTCTTTTTTGAGAATAATGGCGATGATTCGGGGGAGCGTATCCTCTGGATGGTTGTTATTCAACCAGTGGACGTCTTTCGATACGAGCCGTTTGATTTAATCTAAACGGTTAGATTTTTTCGGGCCTATCAATCTTAGTATCATGCACGGGGCATTTATAACCATTGAGATTAAATCAGACGGCTGAGATCGAACCATCCACTGGATGGCCATCCAGAGGATGCGATTCCATGATTCGGTGGCTCGGTGCCGACGGAGCTTTATTACTGGTATCGCGCGTCGCGCCTAGTTTTGTTGCGTGTCGGATTAAGGATTGGAAACGGCGTTCGGAGATAGGCGAACGGTGAATTCACATCCTCTGCCGCGCGCTGCTGGCCGCATTTTTATCTCAATCGTCTGATCTAATCTGAACTGTCTCTAGAAATTATCGAATTGATAGGCTCGAAAAAATTGAACCGTCCAGATCAGATCTGACGGCTCGTATGAAAAGTGCGGTTGTACCGCGCGCGGCAGAGGATACGGATCCGGCGAACGGTGCTTTAATTTGTTAATTCACAACTGAGAGGCCGACAGGTGTCCCTTTTTTTTTTTCTTTTTTTTTTCTGTGACTGTAGAGGCGAAATTGTTTTAACTGACCTAAGTTAAATTCAGAGTAAAAATTGTACAACGAATTTGGTAATTGTGCACTAAATTATTTTTTTACATGAATTTAGCCGCTGACTAATGGATTTTGTACAGTTCTTATATTTTTTTAATAAAAAGGCACGGCTTGAACCTTGTTTCGTCAAAAAAAAAAAATTAATTTAAAATTGGGGGTACGAACAATTTTGCCTTATCAGAATTTAAAATTCACCTTGTATTTTCGGATTTGGAACACGTAACTTGTTAACTTGTTAGAATGCACCTCCACATCCCCCTCCCCTTCCGTCTTTTTTCCCAAATATTTCCGGAGCATAGGCTAAGACTCAGAACAAATTTCTCAAGAAATTTATATCGTTTGTGATTCACAAATCACAATGCACATGAATGATGCACCACCATAAAAAGACATGATTTACAAATATTGCAAGGTTAGATATCATAATAGTGACTATAAATTAACTTGACAATTATCTATTGAATTAAAAAAATTTTATATAATCCTCAATAAAGAATGAACAGTGGGCAGTAGTGTTTTTTTTCGGAGAAATGATAACTGTCATCCGTAATTTTGCTATCGCTTGTTATCGCTTGAACAAATTGAACATACCAAAGATCAAAGTGAACGCATATAAGAAAATAAATTTTATCATCTTTTGTTAAGATTTTTATATGTACATTCAACTTATTTTTTATTGAATTTATTTGTTTGCATAAGTTCACTTTGATAATTTATATGTTCATTTTATCTATATTATGTGTTCACTTTGTTCAAGCGATGACAAAACTGCAACTGTAATCAGTTTTCATTTTTTGTGCTCGAAACTTATGTGAGGTGGGCCTTAAAAATGTATGACATGAATTGGATTAATATGAATCATTTTATGTAGGGCTTCACTAGACGGTTTCACGTGTCCTTGAAGGCTTTGCTCCAGAATCCAATTTAAAAGATGAAAGAAAGGTAAGAAAAGAAAAGAAAGAGCGAAAGAAAGATATGAAAATGAAGATTACTTGATATACCTTGCTCCAAATTTCAAAATGACATGCATAAATGTTACAATTTGTAATCTTATTTGTAGTATAAAAAATATTATATTACCTTATATAAAGAAAACTGAAATCATGAAATGAGTTATTTAGTTTTTTGGGGTCCAGTACCAAAGAGTGAATGGTTCAAGATATAATTGTCACAAATTTTTGCTTTCTCATTACACCATAGGGGTAGTTCACCCACTAGGCTCAATCAGACAACAGAGCATAATATCGCGACTCATCTTCCTTACTTTTCATTTGATTCTCCACTTCTGGAGAGCCCAAACGAAGGACATGTACTCTTCTATTGGTTTTATGTGCATCATGTGCACTTGACCATGGCAAGACCATCTCCGACTTAAATAGCACTTCACTTGGTCTGTCGAAGTTGTATATATATATATATATATATATATATATATATATATATATATGTTGTTTTATGTCTATATGCATACAGGTTGTTGAATAATAGATATCATTAATTAGCACATGTACACAAACGCTGTTTAAACAATTAAATTAAATAACATGAATACACCGATAACAATAATATTGCTTAAAAAGATTTCAGAAATTATAATACTGAGAACTACGACAGATCATGTAAAAGAAATCAATCTGGAATATATTGATTAACAAATGAAAGTTGACTTAATAAGCATTTCTAAAAGAAGCTAAAATAGAGAGACACACATAGTGCTTCAAATTATCAAAAGATAAATATAAACCTTTTCAAGTAACATCAATTCTCATTTTTTTTTTCTTTTTAGAAGAGTCCGGAGAAGGAAAAAAACAAACCAAATGATGATTGCAGTTTTTTTTCGAAGTTTGACGGTGGCTATCAAACGGAAATGATGATGGTAGTTATTTTCTCAAACTAGCCCTACCACCTGTATTTTAAGTTAAAAGTTCCGTTCATTATTTTCGCAAGTTTTAACATCTGAGATTCTGAGAAACAATGTCTGAAAACGTAAAATTTTATGTTTGCATGTTTATTCTAGTAATATAGAAACAATCTGCATATTTTTAATTATTTAACTTTTTGGTTCTATATATGGATGTATTTTTTTTTTGTTTTGAAGAAATTGGTTCTATATATCTATAATTGTATTTTTCTATATATTTCAAAACTAGTACTATCATGGTAATATTAAAAATCTCATAAAGCGATAACATGCTTCAAATTTGAGATATCATTTTATTTTTTCATCTTGACTCGCAGACATACTGATTCAGATTGCGAGTATATGTTAAAATTTACAATTATAGACATACCGATTTTATCTTGACTCGTAGGTACATACCGATTCATCTTGACTAAAGGATCTAGTGGTTATTAAAATTTAAATGCACAATTATGAATATATGTTATAAGTGAATATGTGATTAGATCTCAATTTTTTATTTTACAACAACCAATACAAACCACTCAGTTTATTCTCCATATTGAAGGAGATCTAATTTTACCGGCCTCGTTTGGATTGCTTATTCCTGCGTCCATCCAAACGAAGCCAAAGTTATACCCTTCCTAATGTTTTTTTCCTAAAATTCTTATTTCTTCCTTATTCCCATACCATCCAAATGAGCCCTGTACAATTTTTTGAATTTCTTTTACTATATTTTGAATTTTATAAATCGTCAATCTAATTAATTGCAGACCTCCAATTTTTTAAAATCCGAAAAGTAGTTAAAATTTTAAGAAAATATAAAATTCAGTCTCCAAATAAAATATCAATATGAAGATCACACACTGAGCGATTAGATAAGCGGTTTAAATTTTCAATATAATTAATTGAATCTCTGATTATCGTTTGACTCTAGCATTACTTTGTATTAATAATAAATTTATATTAATAATAAATTTATTACACAACTGCTAAACTTGATCAAATGCTTATCAAAATAAAGAAATAAAAATATTATGACAATTTAGCACTTGCCATAACATGTTTTCAGCCACCAAAGATTTAGCAAATTAAAAAATCAAAAGTAACAAAATTAGATAAGAATGAATTCCTAAACAAATATACATACATTAATTCAATGAATTAATAATGAAAGACGCTTCTGGTTTGCACTCTTTACCTTCTATAAATACCACCAGAGACCTAAACAGCCAAAACCAAGCACCGACCTTCCTCGTCACTCTTTTAAGTTCTGTCGTCTTCAACTCTTACCATTTTGCTTGAGGTAAGGTAACACAAAAGCATAAGCAAGCAAGCAACCTCCTTTGTCGGTACCTCAAATATGCGAGCACACACTTACAAGCCAGAATAATGCCAGGGATTTATACCCAAAAATACCCCCAAAATTTCCTTAAGCCGCTGTATATGCTAAACTATATAATTAATTAATCCAAAAAAAAAAACTTATTACCTCCATTCATTATTCACAAGATTTGATGATCATGGGAATATCCTAGGCTCCGTTTGGATGGCTTCTTCCCGGAATAAGGAATAAGGAATAACCACTTTTTACCAATAAATTTATTTCTAACCATCCAAACTCTTCACAAAAATTACACACTTCCCAATAAATTTACCCCTTCCCAATAAATTTCTTCCCTTCTTCCTTCTTCCTACCTTATTCTCAAAGCATCCAAACGGAGCCCTATTAGAAAATCATCCTATATGGAAAAAGAAAAATAAAAAAGAGGATCCTTCTTATGGCTCCGTTTGGATAGGTGTGAGAAGAAAAAAAGAAGGGAAGAAGTGAAAAAATATTGGGAAGTGTGTAACTTTGTGAAAAGTTTGAATTATTAATAATTTTTTTCTTCCCTTCTTCCTTCTTCCTCCTTCTTCTTGCATCCAAACGGAGCCTATGAGTTTTATCAATTCAATAATTAAGAATCACAAGGAACTTATCATCCCGTGGCTTCAAATCACATATTGTCACTTCTCCCATTGTATTTCAAAACGGAGGCCTCAAAAGAAACCGCTTGCCGTTTTTAAGGAACGGTATTAAGTTATACCAACCCTAATATTCGGAAAGGAATAAAAAAACGTTTGGTCCTAACAAGAAAATGACATTTTTCATCTTCCAGCGCATAGTTTCACTTTTTTTGCAAAAAAAAAAAAAAAAAGTGAACGTATTAAAAAAATAAATAATTTGCTCATTTACGTACCCATTTTGCCCATAAAAAAGTAAAAAATAAAATTGGTGAACTATGTATTGTCACACTCCAAACCAAACCGCAATCTAAGAAGAACAATCCTATGTACACTCGGCTAAACTTGATCAAATGCTTATCAAAATAAAAGAAGTAAAAATATTATGACAATTTAGCACTTGCCATAACATGTTTTCAGCCACGCCAAAGATTTCAAATTCAAAAGTAACAATATTAGATAAGAATGAATTCCTAAACAAATATGCATACATTAATATTCAATGAATTAATAATGAAAGACGCTTCTGGTTTGCACCCTTTTCCTTCTATAAATACCACCACAAACCTAAACAGCCAAAACCAAGCACCAACCTTCCTCCTCACTCTTTGAAACTTAGTTTTTGGTATAAGAAACTTTGAAATAGTATATGTGTTGAACCGCCAGCCTTTAATTTGATCTTACGATCTGATAAAGGGAGAAAGTTAGAAAGAGATTGATAATTTGGGAGGTTTGTGCCAAGGTGTTTTGGCACAGTAACAATAATATATATACATGTCGATAGTTTGGCTTTGTGTGAATCGTGATAATCAAATTACCCATCATCTTATTAGAGCAGTAATTAATTAACATATATTAAGTAAAGTTTTGTCTTGACTTCCCTTGTGTGTAGAGCTGTCAAACGTGGTAATTAAGCGGCAGCGGAACAGGCCGTTTAGTTTGCCATTCCGTTAAAGAACACAGTACAAGATTTCATTTTGTTAACCGTTCGGTTTTCGAAACGGCGCAAAATTCCGTTGTGTTATTCATTCCACTTAAGAAATTATACATAAAACAATTTGAAAAGAAGCACAACGGCATTATTCCTTATTCTGTTTGTCGTTTCGTTATCGAACGAAATGAAGACTTGTGCGATTATTCGTTCTCTGTTCCTGTTGTACGGAACGTCATCACGTGCCTAACGGCAGTATTGGCAGCCCTACTTGTGTGATTCCTTTTCCTATCATTTTTCAAGCTCCTTAGTCAATTAGCCTCACACTTCTAACTTCTAGGTCTACAACCCTATAAAATTCAATCAAGATATGCTAAAGATCGAGGTCAAAAAATAAAAACAATGATTCTCAAGAACCATCATGTATATATGTTGCCTCCCCTTTTGTGCCCCCTCAATATTCCTCTAGTCTCGTTAGAAAATAATAATAATTGAGTTAATTAAAATTATAGATTTGCTTATTTTTGTTGGGCTTCCAACTAAATATTTTTTTTCTCTGCAAATATGTTATAAAGAAATTTATTGTATCTTACCTAAAACTAGAAAGAATCACAATATATATATAATTAAATTGATTTCTTTCTAACCTAAAAGCAATGAGAACCAAAAGTATTTCCAAGTCCACCTAGAAAACAACAAAAGAAACTGAAGATTGCACAATAAACTGCAGTAAAACACGCACGGAGATAGGAGCAAGAGAACAAATGCTTCAAAGTTTGAGAACCCTGAAGCAATGTAGAAAGAGATAAGATTGCCTTCAATTTTTTTGACCAACACACTCTTCATCACTCCTTGCACCCAAATTCAGTTGCTTTTCCAGAGAAAGTGAATTAACGAATTTGTATTTTCGAGAAGCAAAACAATGAATTATAGCATTCTTGCTAGATGACGAAAATTTTTAATATTTCTTTCCATTTATAGCCTTCACCAAACAAAGGTTTGCAAAATTCAAAGTAACGGAAAGAGAGGATCGATGAATAATACAATTATATACATTCAAATTAATATATAATGAATAATTAATGATACATCTCCTTTGCACACTTACCTTCTATAAATGCAACACGACTACACGAGACAACTCAGAAACAACCTAGAGAACTGCATGCAAACCTTAGTACCAATTTCCTCTCCTATATAGCTATAAATTCAATAGTCTTGTTCATTTTTGCTTGAGGTAACACAAAATCAGCAAGCTAGATTAGGGGCTCAAACTTGTGCCCGCACCTTATTTTCATAAGCCAGAAGAAGATAGAGGAGAGACAGAAATGGAGGAGGCTAGGAAAGCTATTGCTGGGATCAGTCATGATCAAGATTCAATAATCAACCTCGACCAGTGAGTGATTTCTATTTTATGCTTGCTTTTTTAACTTTTATTTTAGATCTTATTATATTTTGTACTTGTTTGAATTTGTGTTTGATTTTAATCAATGAGGAGGTCTTGGTGCTTGGATTGCTTTTAGATCCATGTGTGGAACTTAAAAAGTTTTTTTATTATTATTTGCTAATTAACAGTAAAATAGGTTTATGTAAAGTTCCTTTCATATTA
Source organism: Rhynchospora pubera (assembly GCA_028095005.1). Taxonomy (NCBI): domain Eukaryota; kingdom Viridiplantae; phylum Streptophyta; class Magnoliopsida; order Poales; family Cyperaceae; genus Rhynchospora; species Rhynchospora pubera. The sequence continues at coordinate 74,457,798 of CM051462.1, forward strand.
TTTTTTAGATTTTAATTAGTAGCATATCGCTGGTCACCAAATGTTATTTTTTAGATATCATCTGATTGCCACAAAACTCTACTACTCGAGTTAAAAATGTCTTCAGGGTGTATGCATATGGATCCTACCTTATACGTTACAAGCTTTTTTTTTTTTATTTCCATTCTCTTTAATTTTAACAAGTTTATCATGGATCTAGGTAGAAATAAATGTTATATGGGGTCACTAAAGAACACGTACAAATCAATTATTATTATATAAGACAACATCATCAATTGCGAGATATCATGGAAATTGTTATTGTGGTCAAATATTAAAGTTTCTTTGAGAAAATCAAGTATTCAACTTAAAAGTCTATAGAGAGTACTTTATAGTAAATAAACTAGAGACAGTCTGCAAATTTTTAATGATTTACCCACATACCTTCCACTTATATAGATCATCCGTTCATCATATAATTTATATATATGCTTCTTCCTTTCAAATTTAATATTCTGTAGCAGTCAGTCTGCAGATTTTAATTGTTAAGTTGATCTATGCCTTGTGTAAAATTTGAATAAACATTTTTTGCACAAATTTTAAATATGTAGTGGGGACCCGACCATGTTCGAGCCATTCTGGAAAGAGGTAGGCAACAGCGCCACAGTGGTAATTCCTGGATGGCAGAAAATGAGTTATTTCTCTGACCCTAAAAATTTTTGCTGGTTTCTTGAACCTGAGTTTGCCAACGAAGCACTACGCCTACACCGAATTGTTGATAATGCAGTCACTGACAACCGCCACATCATAGTTGGGGTGGGTTCCACTCAGTTGATCCATGCCGCCCTTTTTGCTCTTTCTTCCACTGAGGCCCGGCAGCCTGTTAATGTCATCTCTGCTGCACCCTACTACTCGGTATGATTCTAGCTAAATTTCATAGTCATGCATTGTTTATATTGAATGATTATTCATTTATTATAGTCACTATTATTCTGATCTCAAGCCTGAAAAGTAATGAAGTTCTTTTCTTGGCGTTCAAGCGTCAATTGTTAGTTTTAAAAAAGTATTAATTTGCCAAAAAAAAAGTTTTCTAGGTATATATTTATTGAAACTTAGAATTCAAGGGCCATATTAAAATTTGAAATATTGGTTATATGATTTCTTTAATCTAATTAGGTCGATCTGATCTGGTAAGAATATAAGATACTTAAAAAAGCATAGAATGATCCTACTTTTGAGGAGACTTAACACGATGTTGTCGAGCAAGTTTCCTTTCTTAAAAAGGTACTATATATTGTTCGGGATGGGTGGTCGTCTCATACAATATTCGTTTTGCATTCATAGTCCTTTTATCTTACATCTTCAGTATGTTTTGCAATATTAGAAAACAATTCTATCCCGTTACAGTTTTATGTTTTGTAAAAGGAGTGAAAAAAAGGTTAGGGAAAAATCTCTCAAAAAATAGTCCTCAGATTAGTTTTAAATTAAATTTTGTAATACATATCCATGTAAAAATTGTTCTGACGATTACGAAGAATGCCGCAAATAATTTTTGCGAGACGAATAATATTTACTTCTAATAAATGTATGGTGAACAAAAGAATTTAGTTTATGAAAAACTTATTCATAACTGTATACAATTACATAAATTCTATCTATTGACTGGAAGTTCTTGTTTGTGAGGAAATGTTAAAGGAATTAAACTTTCCATTTGGCTGGTAGTTTTCAAGTTCTCAGGACTCACAGCATTACATTGTTTCCATTTTTTTTTTTTTTTGGAATTTCTATCATATGAGCAGCTAATGCCTATCAAAGCAGTACATGGTTCAAGTGACGTCTCTCTTGAACCTTAGACATTAAGAATTTTCTGAGATTAAATCATTCATAATTATATGATAAATAGTATGAGAAGGTGCTATATAAAGTTATACGAAGGTACCTCTTCTCTAGACTAGATTCTAACCTAATTTAGTAAGTGTCTTAAGAAAAAACAAAAAAATGCAACACAATTCTCTACTGTCATGTATACATATATATATTCTTATATATTCTGAGAAATCATGCTCATTGTTGTACTAATTAATGAAGCAAAGCAAAACAATAAAGAGAAAAAGGGAGGAGGAAGATGAAAGAAAGATTGCAAGAAAGCAGAAAGAAACTGGGCAAACCAAGAGTCAGAGAAATTAGAAGTTTAGAACTATAAGAAACTCTATTACAATATCACAGAAAATCTCAAGACAAGCACACTAGCATTTTATTGTAAAATCAATCAAATCAGTAATAACATAAGATCGCATAATTTTTTCATTAATTTGCTTATTTCATTTTTATTACAGATGTATTCAAGCATCGCAGACTTCATGAAATCTGGAATGTTCCGCTGGGCCGGGGATGCAGCTGCCTTTAACGGGGATGACAACTTCATTGAACTTGTGTGCAGCCCCAATAACCCAGATGGGGAAATAAGAGAGGCTGTGTGTGGTAATGAGGCTGGAAAACGGGTTCACGACATGGCATACTACTGGCCTCAATACACCCCAATGCGACGCCCAGCTGACCATGACATAATGCTCTTCACAGTGTCGAAAGCTACAGGCCATGCTGGCACTCGAATAGGGTTAGCCCAACCTGCATCATTTTTTCTGTTGTGCACATCTATGTTCTTCTCCTTCATTCTTGACTGACAATTCCCCAAAATATGCTAATTTGAATTTTTTTCATGATAGCTGGGCCTTGGTGAAGGATGCTGAAGTAGCTCGCAAAATGGGAAAGTTCATAGAAATGAACACCATCGGTGTCTCCAAGGACTCCCAAGTGCGAGCAGCCAAGATCCTGAAGGTCATCGCAGATGGCTACGAGCTTCCAGATGTTGAGGCTGGTAGCAAGTTCTTCCACTTTGGCCGGTGCTTGTTGGCAAATAGGTGGAAGAGGCTGCGCCAAGCTATAGAGGCGTCAGGGCGATTCAGCCTTCCCCAGTTCCCGTCAGAGTTCTGCAAGTTTTTCGAAGAACATGCAGAAACGTATCCAGGTACCTGTAACAAGTAAATATATATTACTATATGTAAATTTGGTCAAAAATAAATTTTATTTACATTTTTCCTCTAATGATGAAGGATTTGCTTGGCTAAGATGTGAGGATCAGAGTATTGAGGACTTGGAAGTGTTCTTCAAAACTATCAATATTCTCACTCGCAGTGGGAGGCAATTTGGGGTTGGACCGGAGTATGTGATAATAAGTATGTTGGATAGGGATGCAAATTTTGATGTTTTCATCAAGAGCATCTCATCCTTGGAATGATGGTTTGAAGTTTGTTTTGTTGTAAGCTATTGTTAGCTGGAAGTGCCAGATGGTTGGTTTTGATGTTGGAAGTTGGAACTTTCGTTAAATGTTTTTGGTTTATTGGTGTTGGAGTACTTGCGTCATTTGTTAGTGGTTGATTTGTAATTTTGCAAACCTTAAATTCTATCAGATCAAAACCCTTATATATGCCATATCTACATGTTTTTGATTGCTTGTATTCTCTTGTCTCTCGCTATTGTGATTGTTCAACTTCAGGATTGCTTAAAATTGTGCCAAAACAGAGTAAGCATATATAAATGCACATGGTGTTTGTGCAACTTGAACTCTTTAATTCTTTCAAGCACAAATAAGAGTTAAATGTGCTTTCCTGGTATTTGGAACATGTATTCTTTTGTATTTCTCAATTGTTCAAATTGCTTAACTAAAGGTGTGCCAAAACAGAGGTAAGCATATATACATGCGCATGATATTGAGCACCTTCAACTGTTCGATTCTTTTCAACACAAATAAGGGTTACAAACTTTTTTATGTGCTTTTCTGGTTTTTGAAACAAGCACAATTCTTGATCAAGTTCCTGATCCAAACTCAGTATAGCCAGTTTTGTGTTTTGCAAGACACATTGTACAAAGATAGATGACGCCTTAAAATTTTGGAAAATTAAAGAACAAATGAAGTTCCCTTGGAGAAAACCCACTTTAATTTTATCTTGACTTATTAATGGAAAATTATCGACACTTTGCTACGCTAAAAATATACTGCAAGTCTCCTAAATTTTCCTTTTAGCAATATTTTTCTCATAAAAATATAGAAAAGGAAGCAACTCAAATATATTTAATACCTGGGAGTTTAGTATAACCAAGAAATGCCTCCATTTCCTAAACCACTCATGCCGAATTAATTCCGAAGAAATCATGCGTCTCCATGCATTCTTCACAATATCTGATGATCATGGAAATAATCTATAAGAATATCATCGTTTATGTTAACCGGAGATGGATTGACGTACTGGACTTGAGCTTTTCTCTTTGGTGAGTTTTTCCATATCAGTAAGCTAACATGCCTATTAATAGTTATTAAGAAGCACACAAAAACTTTCAATCCACTGGTTTTCAAGCTCATTGGAATTGGACGCCCACTGAAATTCGAAACGGCAGCCTCGAAAAAAAACGCTCGCAGTTTTTCAGGTATTGTGTTTGACCTCGAAAAGAAAATGCGCGGTTTTTAGAAATGGTATTTTACTAAGTTATTAACTCCTATTTTAACAAAGGAATAAAAAAAAAGGTCTGAATAAAGGAATGCTTTAATTCGTCTAGTGTAATTCCGTCCAGGTTTTACGTGTTTCTTTGTATGCGCAGCAAGTGTGGGTGAATCGTGTTTAAAGAATTTGTACATGTTTCCCTCTTTCTTTATACAACAAAGAGTGAAATATGCAATGGACATTATCTAGATATGGTTTTTTGCGATAATGAGAAATAAGGTTTATCCTGGCATTGTATTTTTCATAGAATTTTCTCATTGTAAAACGAGAAGCTAGTAAAAATTTACATGTAGATTTGGACAATTCAGATGAATAATTTCATTCTTTGATAGAAAAAATTATCAGTTTATATCATATGTAATTTTTCTGATAAGTCATTTAAGTTTGAGAAATAAGGTCGTACTAATTATTAAATATCAGAGGAATTTCAATATATTTTGTGCACATGGTGAAATATTTTTTTGTATGAAAAAGTATTGATCAATACTTAAAATTTGGTTGGAACTGTTGTAATCATATTTGAATTTGATTCTTACCAGATATCACAATTCACAAATATAGAACGTGCATGATAAGGCAGAGTACATCACATAAGTGGCCATTTTGGCCAATTGCAGCAAACAACTCCAATCCCTTTCAGTTCTGAAGAAAGATATGTATTAGAGTGGTTGAAAATTAAAACAAACTAGAGGATAACAAGCAACTGAGCAATGATAGTTTGAATTACAATTAATTCTATTTTAATGCGAAGAATTAGAAAAGGGTAAAAAGGCCCTCAAAAAAAGAAAAGTGTAAAAATGGAATGGATAAAACAAAATCAGTTTTCCTAGTACCCTGATTCACAGTTCTATTGACTTGAGTAGATGTTTTCCTCTTTCCTTTTGCTTATAGAAAAATAAAATATAATCACCCAATGCAGCAGACCTATGCAGAAGAAAATCAGCCTTTTAAACATTCTACGAAACTCAATTATGGTTAATTGGTTATAGCCGAACATTATAACCAGAACTATTATTAGTTAAAGCCCCACTTCTTTGACTGAATATAGTGACAAAAACTACTTTTGTTTCATCGTCTAATGAAATGTATACAAATGGTAATCGTAGAGTATATCACTTAAGTTATGGAAATTGACAGTACAATTACAATAGAGTTGAGTTCTTACTATACATTTGTAGATGCATGTCATGATCGTTTAAATTTGAAGTTCAGGTTATATCAAATTTATGTCCAACCATTTTTTATTGGCCGGAAACTCGATCGGACAGAACTAACAACGTTTTTATTGTCAATGAGTTCCGTCTTTAATCGCACATAAAATAACATTTATTTACACTTCCTATTTGTATTGGCAATTTGGCATGCGATAAAGCCCAAAAGTCACCTTGTACTCCAAATTAAAATGATGCCCAAAACTCCGCACCTTTTCAGCTTCTTTTCAATGGCTCCGTTTGGATGCGTTGAGAATAAAGTAGGAAGAAGGGGAGAAATTTATTGGGAAGGGGTAAATTTATTGGGAAGTTTGTAACTTTTGTGAAGAGTTTGGATGGTTAGAAATAAATTTATTGGTAAAAAATGATTATTCCTTATTCCTTATTCCGGAAAGAACCCATCCCAACGGAGCCAATAATAATAAACCTGCCACATAAAGTTCTTCAGCAAACCCGTATCAGAAAACCAGAGTCCCTCAGCACCGAAGGAAACATTAATAGCCCTCTAATGACCCCATAAAATGACCAGAAAATGAACAAAACCCCCTTCCTCTATTTATATCATAATCCATCAAAAGATGACCCCATCCATGGCGAGATTAGTCTTCATTCCCTCTATTTTCTCCTCTCTCTTCCTTCTCTCTCTCGCTGGCCACTCAAGCGACCTCGAAACAAAACCTGAACCTCAGATTGAACATGCCGAAAGCTCCGCGAGTGAAGGGGTGGCGGAGTCGGATCCGGGTATGATGATTTCGGAGGTAATTGGATTGCAACTGAGAGAAGATGAAGAGAAGACGGGAGAGGAGGTCGTGATGAAGAAGAGGGATTAGAGGGTGGACGAATCGGATTTTGATTCGGACTCGGACTCGGATTCGGATTCTGATTCTGATTCGGATTCTGAATCGGATTATGCACAAGATCAGAACTACCACTAAGTGAGATGACAGCTAAGCTGTCTCACTATCATGTTAAATAATGACAGCACACAAGAATAATTAAAAATTCCATGAATCAAATCAAAATTAATTATACAAAAGAACCCTAGGACCTGAATTCATAATCCCCAGCTTGAGTTTGGGCCCGGAAGCCCTTGTACGGGTTAGCGGGCATGTTTTTGACGTCCAGCTTGTCTATCTGCAAGCCTGACATGGCAATCCCCATTATCTTGAATCTAACTTGGAAGGTGGGGGCCACATGCAACCGGTCAAGACCAGGCTCCAGTACCAAATTTCTTGACAGGGAAGGCAATTTGTCTTTTGGAATTTGACCAATTGACCATCTGCAAGTCTACGAATTATCAAAAGTAAGACGACATGATAAAAATTAAACAGAATGGTAGATTACTGGTATGTACATCTCTTCATATTAGGAATGTTATAATTGTGGCCTCATCCAGCCTTCTGTACTGCCAGGATCAGTATGTAGTTATGAACCAGCCTTGCACAATTAATTTCATAACTTAATTCTGCAGTTAAAAAGGTAAAACTTGACAGAATGATGTATAACATTATTAGTTTATTACCCAACAGTTAGCAATATGTTCCACATCATACTGATATGGTTCAGTGCCAGTATGTACTGGTCAGGTTTGAAATTCTCACTACCAAATGATCAAATCATAAATGGGTTTGTAGGAAAACCAACCTTATCAGCTAGAATGTCCACAGTGCCATGATTAGAAGTCAGATCAGCTGATGTGATGCAAGGTGGCAGCTGAAACTCCACAATTATGGAGTCGATAGTCTTCCCAGGATCATTTCTGACTCCTACTAAAGCAGAAATCCAGCAATTCCGAGAGTCAGATGTCAATTGTGGCTTCACATATATTGGTATCTTCTTTAGTTCCTTTACCCTGATGATAAAAATGAATTAAGAAAAATGGGACTCAGATTATTGTCAACAAGTGTAAAATATATGGAAAACACAATTAACTCCCCTTAGAGAAAGTATACCAGTAAAAAGGTTTATAAAAAATTTTATAATATTTTGGAAGTCTTTTAGCTAAGTGCAGCATTACTTTCTCCAGTTGCTTCGTGATATGCATGCTTTAATGCAAAGATACAGAATCCCTTACAAAGAAAACGAGGCCAAGATCAAGAAGGTACATGCGTACATACACACTCAAAGGAAAAGGAGTGTGAATCATTGAACGAGAAACTTTCTGTAATGTCTGCTACAAATCACAGATCTTAGCACCATAACAGTGCAAGTCTTCTAACACAGTAAAGATCAAGTAAAACAGAATTGAACTCGTATCGTACATATTGATTTCCTCATTAGACCAAAAGGTTTCTCAATTTTGAACCAGTGACGCCAATAAGAAAGTAAATATCAATGCAATCAAATTTGATATCAATTTAAACCGTCTAATATAACATTCAACAAATGATATGATTAGAAAGAAAGAGATAACTGGATTTCATTTGAAATAGAAAAGAAGAAACCTGTAGGTCATGAGCTTGAAGTGGCCATCAGGAGGGACAAAAGATAAAACCTAACTTGATTCCCACGGCCTGAATCGGACACATGGGTGGAACCTGACATCATTCAGCAGCAATGGATTTGTAAATGAAAGGGTCAAATCAGGGAATCCTGGCAGGCTTGAATTAACTTGTATTTCACCATACACTTGGCACCTCCTCAAGTTACCATCCCTGCATCATACAGCAATAAGGAGCATCATACCACTAATCCAATATTCATTAAAAAAAAATGGGAAAGAAATGGTAGAGTAGACAGACCGGTTGACAGAGGCATCAAGTTGTTCAACGAGGTTGACATAGACCTCGTTGGTGGTGGTCTTGGGGTGGGTGGAACGCCAGGGGACAGTGGAGGCAGCAGCATGGGGGAGAGTGGGGCTGACAGAAGGGGAGGAATTGCCAGTGACGGCATGAAGAACCTTGGTGACAAGGTTTGGGGACGATATCCTTGAGGAGATTGGGCTCAGTGGTAAGGGGGAAGCCATTGTCCATCATCTCATCGAGTATTAAAAATTTTTATGCTGGATTATATGATACTATTAAGATTAACATTGATACTATTTCACGTGGGGTATTCAAAAAACTTGACGCTGCGCGAGGGCGAGACTTGCTTGATTATTATGCAAGAAACTACACATGGTATACTATGCCAAATCCTCGTCGCCCTAACAGCTCGAGGCAATAGGTCCATGAGATCGTTTCTAGAGATGATAGAATCGAAGAGTTAGAAATCGAACTTGCCGCATACCAATCGACTCAAGGGACGCATCTCTTTTCTAACAAATGCGGAGCATACGGCGAGGAGGGACATACATCTCTTAATTGCTCTCTTGCTAAAATTGTTAACAGAGGAGCCCAAGTGAACTCCCTAAACAATGGGCCCCCTTTCGGTTCAAAGTACCAAAATAACCTGCCGAGCTTGCATAAAAGTGCCTGTTTCAATAACAACAATAGAGACCAATCATTTCAAAGGAAACCCTTTTTCCAATAGGGAAGATATTCCAATTGTTGTTCAAGAATTCATGAGTGAACAAGAGAAATTTAATAAATCTGTGGCTATAGGATTGGACGAATTGAAGGCCACCACTGACGAATTGAAGGGTAGTGCGAGCACCTTACGACGCTTGGAGCGAATGATGAAGGCGTATTTTTTCTGACCTCCAGGACAACTTCCGGGGCAGCCACAAGTCAATCCTAATGCAGAGATCAAGGCCTTGCATGTTTTGAGAAGTGGAAGACAATACGAAGACCCACCTATGCAACCCGAAGAGACAACTCGACCCTCATCTCGGTCCGAGTTGGAGGTCCCTTGTGCCACGGAGCCTATTCTGGAGCAGCTCAGACCATATCCTCCACTCCAAAAGGACAAGGGGATTGAAGGATTTACCAACGATCCACTGCAGGACGAAACAAAGGTCCAAACCAACCCAACTCGCTCCGAGTTGGACCCATCTCGACCCCTATCTCTCCATCTCGGTCCGAGTTCCGAGTTGGAGGAGAAAAATGGTAAAAATAAAGTGCAGGCCAAGGAGAAGAAGAAAACACAGCAACTTGAATCAACCTATCGTCCCCCTGTTCCTTTTCCTGAGCGACTTGTGAAAAAGAAGGAAGATACACAATTTCGGACCTTTTGGGAGATTCTCAAACAAATGAATATCACCATCCCATTCACGGATGCCATAGCTCAAATACCGATTTATGCAAGATTCTTGAAGGAGCTATGCACAGGCAAGAGGTCCATGGAAGAGCTCAAAACGGTGTTCCTTACACACAAGAGTAGCGAGACTTTGAAGAGCAAGATGCTACCAAAATTAGAAGATCCGGGTAGGTTTGCTCTCCCTTATACTATTGGTAAAGCAACAATTAAGCAAGCCTTGTGTGACATGGGAGCTAGTGTTAGTTTGATGCCCAAAACTATTTATGAAAAGATTGGATTTGGGAAACTTAAGCCAATAAGAATGACATTGCAACTTGCCGATTCCTCAATGCGGTTGCCCTTGGGTATTTTGGAGGACGTGCCCGTTCAAGTGGGAAAGTTTGTTGTACCGGGAGATTTTGTGGCAATAGATATGGAAAAAGACAAGGAGGTGCCTATCATTTTGGGACACCCCTTCCTTAGAACCGCCGATGTAATGATGGATGTCCGAGATGGGACAATTTTGGTTAGAGTAGGGGGAGAGCAACTCCATTTTTCAATAGATCATGCTTTGAAGTGTCCCAACCCCGTTGACAAGTGTTGTATGGTTCAAGAGGTTCCCGAAATCGAAGAGTCTCTTAGAGAGCAATACCATGACGCCCTTGAAAGCTACCAAGACTCTCTCGATTATTTGCAAGAGTCAATTGGGGTAGAGAAGACCCTACGCGACGTAACAGAGGTTCAAAATAGCAAATTTCAGCCCAACTCGACCCTCAACTCGGACCGAGTTGAACCCCGAGTTGAGGAACAAAAGGCCACAAACCTTCTGTTTGGTTCGAATTGCCCTGGTTCGATCCGAATTGAGGCCCCCAAAGTCGAATTGAAGTCTCTCCCGACCTCCCTCAGGTATGAATCTCTTAGCTCTAGTCAAACGAATCTCGTTATTGCTAATTCTAAGCTAGATACAGGACAAACAAAGAAACTCTCTATTGGGGAAGGAACAATGGGGTACTCATTTGATTATCTCTCGACTTGCATGCATGGAACTCTATTGGAGGACATCACCAACAAGAGATATGACAAGTCGCTCGCCGTCTCACTCTCTGGGACCAATCCAATCAAAACTTAGCAAAAGATGGTCAAGCTCGTGACCTAAAATAATTGCTTCTTGGAAGGCAACCCAAGATTTCTCAACCCTTCTCTCTTTTGTTTTTATTTTTATTTTGTCGTAAAAAAAAGAAAATACAAAAAAATTAGAAAATAGAAAAACAATAAAAATTAGAAAAACATAAAAAAATATATATATAAATTTATTGTTGATTTTGTTTGATTAATTGTAGGGATTTTTGAAGGAACAAACGAAGAAAGATGCAATCCGTGCTAGAGCACCATGGGTTACGTGAGCCAACTAACCCCGATCGACCTCATACGGGTTGCATAACAACTCAAGGAAAGAAGTAGAGCCATCTTAGAAATCGAGAAAACAAACTAAGAGCAAATCAGTGTTAGAAAATCGCTCAATTTTAATTTTGTGACTAATTACCCTTAATTAATCCAATTAAACAAAGAGCAAGAGATGATCTAGTACATAAGCTCATTCGACACAAGAGATAAGAGGTGGAATTTGTACCTCCCGCGAAATCGTATTCGCGGGGCTCGATCCTACGGCTTAGAAATCGATGGGGTGCTCTCCTTCGCCTCCTCCGTGTTGGCCTCGAGTCCACTAAGGTATTAACCAAGTTATTCTCGAATCGTGCTAGCGATGAGAATAACAAGTCTAATCCCATAGCTTTCCCTTTCTTCAATCAATTCACCAATTAATTTGTGGAAGGGAAAGAGCTCAACACATGAGCAATAGAATGGAAGAGAGAAGAGGGGGGCGGCGCACCATAGGGGAGGTGGCGGCTAGGTGGAGAGAGGGAAGAAGAGAACCATCCAAAGGAGCCTCCATATAGGTCCTTATATAGCCTCCAAACCCTAGCACAAAGTTCACACTAATTACAAGTGTGCCATCCCACCTACCACCCTAATAGGGCCGGCCTTCTAGTGGGCTATGTTGGGCCACTAGCTCTTCTATTTAATGCCTCAATTCAATTAATTAAAGGCCCATTCAATTGCTATTTAAATTGGACATTTAATTTACCAATAAATTAAAGCCCAATTAACTCAATTAAATTAAGTGTGTTGTTTATAAATAATTATTAACTTAATAATAATTATTTAGAGATTAGACAATGCATTAATTTATTTCAATATGATCCATTTGACTTAATTAATTATAACGGTCCATAACGGTATATAATTAATTAATCAACTTATCATATTTTGCAATACTCACTATTGCAAATAAATAAATAATGCACGTATGGTTAAACACCTTATTATGTGTGACCCTTTGAGGATTTATGCTAAGTTGGACATGAAATTAAATCGTTATTTAATTCCAATAATCATAAGCGGTATCTAGCAACACGTTATGATTCCCAATTCGCATAAATAGTGTACTGTTACAATATTTCAATCCTGCATAAGAGAATAATTATGTTTCTCTATTTTGATTCTTATGTCTCATGATATCATCGTATAATCCAAGATAGGAATGTGTCATTCTTGCAGATTATACGTTTCTTGATCTAGAGTTGATCGCTTAGTTGCGCGCATACGATCCAACTCCATCAAGGGGCCCAAACAGATATCGTCACTCATTAAGTGAATTAATGAGGGACATACGGTTTTCTTGATGATTAGCTTTTCCCCGCACAATTCAAGAGAACGTAAATCAAGTCCGTATAGCAGCCCTTAACGGGAATCAGCGGTAGACGAGATTTATAGAACCTATCCTCATGTGGAAAAGATAATCATCTCAAACTTAGAACCAAAATTATAACGAAATAAACAATGACACATAACACAATCCATATGTTTATTTCGTTGGGTTAAGTCCTGTACTATGTTCCATAACATATACATATGCAATTAAGTTGGTAACTCTTTACCTATGATTTGTAGAACTTAATCATCACTTAACTTGCATACTAATCTTATATGATAATTAATGTTCCTTGTTAATTATCAAGATTATGGACTGTTTAGATTTATTATTGTCATTCTAAAGAATGATCCACAGAGATCTACAATTCAGATCCTCAACCTGAATGATCTGTCAATAATAAACCTAGGAACAGATGATAAAATATCATCCAAAACATAAACTAATAATTAAGTCATTAAATTATTGACTTCTAGGACATAACTCTAACAATCAGCACGTTGGAAAATAAAATTGGCTAAGCTTTCTTTTTTTCCTCCTATTTACTTTTTCTGTGAATGAATGCCTTGAGGACAATGCATGACTCAAGTTTGGGGGGGATAGAAAAATCGTTGAAAATTTGTCAAATTTGAGAAATTTTTGCAAAATTGGTTCTTTGGCTCGGTCCGAGTTGGGTCTAACTCGGTCCGAGTTCTGCCCCTAGATTTTTTCTGAAAACTGACTTTTTGGCTCGGTCCGAGATGGGAACAACTTGGTCCGTGTTGCATATTGGATTTTTTTGGTTTTCGACTATTTTCAATGGAATTTTGATCGGAAATCAATTGCATGTGCTTAATTACTGTCAAGTTGAATTTAAAGGATGAAACTCACACTCTTGAAGACATTTTGATGTCAAATGAAATTTTTCTCAAAGAACCTTAAAATGTTTTGATATCTCAAATTAATTCTTGCACCAATGGACAAAAACTGAAGGAATTTCACAAGTATAGGACTTGATTTTTAGATGCTTAGAACTGTTAGATCAATTTTAGTCGATTCTCACAAGTTTTTACCGAGTGATTTGATTCGTGTTTTGACAAACTTTTGAAAAAAAGTTTATCGACTTGGGAAATTATAAATTGAATTTGGTCTTGTTGAAAATGTAATCGCTTGAATCACCAACGAGCAATCTTAATGGGAAAATAAATCAAAATAGCTATGAAAACGAGGACGCGCTGAGACCCTTTTCCACCAACTTAACCACAAATTGGAGGGTATTAGGTTAAGCATGAATTGTTAGGAATTACAACTAAAAGAAAGCGAGAAATAATTGGACAACTCATGCTTAATTCTACCGGACCCAGTGCGAAAGCATTGGTAAAGGAATTGTTTAGTATTATGGCCCAAGTGTAACGTGGCCATAGTTGAGCAACACCCGTCTAACCTCCCTAGCGCGTCATGTGCTAGTAGCAAACTCAAGGCCGATGATATCGCATTATCCTCTAGGGTGTAAAGCCCCACGGCTCGACTTGCACAAAAAGAAAAATTTGTGAAAAATTGAAATTAGTTTTAAGAGAAATTTATTATAAAATTTCCGACTTTGATAAAGGACTTTACAAATTTTTGTGAAATATGAAAAGGAACGGGTAATTGAAATTGAGATCGCATTCGAAATAATAGAGAGAAGCTAGAGTCCTTGAATTTGAGAAAATCTTTTCATTTAGACCAAGAGTTGCATAATTTAATTTGTAGAACACAAAACTCGGTTCTTGAAATAAATCTCAGTTTGACTTATTTGATTTAAGTGTGAGAATTTTAATGTAAGCCATTGATTTTCTTAGCAAAATTTCTTGGTTTGAGAATTGAATTGATATTAGATTTAGGTAATGTCTGGTTCTTTAAGCTTAAGGCATTGCTTGAGGACAAGAAAAGTTTAAGTTTGGGGGGATTTGATATCGTTATTATTTGATGGTATTCGGACCGTACTTAGCACCTAAATTACATTCAAACCATTAAATTATTTGATAAAATGCTATGTTTTTCCAAGAATTGACTTTGTCGTTCTCTCTTCTTATTTTCAGGATTCTACTTGGTTTTTGGTGGATTTACAAGCTCTAGATGGTTTCCGACACAAGACAAATGCTAGACGACTCATTCCTAGCGCGAAAGACGATTTTCAGACTTCAACTCGGACTGAGATGGAGACAACTCGGACGGAGTTGCACATGCCTTGACTCACACCTTTTCAACTCGGTCTGAGTTGGAAACCGCCTTATCTCATATGGCAAGTTTTCTTGTATGGAAATGATATTTTTTGGTAGTTTTTCTTGCCTTGGCGCCCTAGATCTCTTTCCTTGTGCGTGGAACCATTATAAAAGGGCTCTCCCTCTACCTTAAAAGCATCTAAACCTCCACAATTCAATTCTAACCTTACAAGCTTTGTTCACCATCGAAACCCTAAGAAACCCTAATCTCTAAGCGACAGCAGCGAGAAGAACGTTCAGAATTCATCTTGCATCACCCCACTGCCCTAGAAGACGGTGTTGAAGTATAGAGGGAGTATTCGGTTTATTCTTCCTATGTTTTCTTCTCTATTTTTGATGGGCTTGTATGTTGTTATTTATACTCGTTGTTGTTTGTTCTAATACTATGTTAGGCTAAGTTTGAGTAGTCTTAGGAGTAAGGGAGTAGTTGAAGTTTGGATGACGATATTTGACTTGTGATGTTTTGTTATGACTTGTGATTTGTTTAATGAGTAGTCTTTAATTGCTTGTTTGAACTGCTTGTGATTTCTTAATTAACTTCTAAATGAATGGCCACGCTTAGTTAAGCCTAAGTTAGGATAAACAAGATTAGTTTAAACCAAGTACATGGGATAAATCGTAGATCCGAAAGGGGAGATTAATTAACACCAAAAGTGTTATTTTTGGACAGTGCAAAAGACTTCTAAATATCGTTACGAAAACCATTAAACAAGTTCAAACTAATTGTCTTTCCTATACCAAAAGTTGTGGGTTAATTAGTTTGATTAGAAGCAGTTGTTATTAAACCATTCCCTAGCCCAAAAAGCGAACGTTGAGGGTTAGTAAGTCAAGGTTTAGCCAACCAATCCTTGCATGATTCATAACAGACCAAACCAAGTCAAATCGAGCCACCTCAGTTTTCAACTCGGACCGAGATGGACACAACTCGGACCGAGTTGAAACACTGTTGCCTACAAAACTTAGATTTTTGTATGAAAATGTTAAACTTTAAGTTTTAGAAGTTCAAACTAAAATGAAACCTGATCCCTAAGACGTTCTTATACTGCTTGAAAAACCCAAAACAATCCTTTAGATTTCTTAATTATTTAATTTATAAAAAACATCCAAAAATATTTATCTTATTGCATATTCATTTATTTAGTTTATTTTATAATCAATTTCACTCCTTTTTAATTGTCTAGCTTCAGAAAAAGAACAAGTCCGGTATTCGTTAATCCGTCCTTTGGGTTTGACCCTAGAACTAAACTACAAACGATTAGTGAGGTTAGATCTAGGTACAAATTTTATTTGGTACTAGAATTTAATTCCTTCATCATGTGCAATTAAATGTATACAATGTATGTGTAATATATTTATTATATCTATTTATTACATATTTAAATGGAAATAAAATTTTGGAAATTTTGTAAATATGAAACATGCATATAATGTATGTGTAATATATTTGTTTAGATAGATGAGAATAAGGATTTAGATAAAAATAAGGGGGCCGTTTGGATCGCTTAAGAATAAGAGGAATAGCTTCTTCCTAGGCAAAAATTTATTCTTATTAACCATCCAAATTCTTCACAAAATTACACACTTCCCAATATTTTCCATCCAGAAATAGACTATTTCTCTTATTCCTAAACGATCCAAACGGTCCCTAAAAGTCAACCAAAATAGGTAACATTAGCATTAATGTCTTACAACTGAAATAGAAATTACAACAAAAATATTTAGAAAAAAGTGGATACATCTTACAACTATCACTATGTATCGATACTAAGCACTCTTACCATTATTAAGAATTTTCAGAAGGATTCTCTTGCGTGACTGACTTGAACATCCAAAAAAACTCCTAACTTAACTGGATTCAGTGAGATAGACATATGCATCATTTTTAACTTCTTCATCAAGCTGTAATTCTTCTAATTCTTCCGGTCTTCCAGATAAGCCCATATCATATTATCATGTCCACCTAGACTAGCTAGCTCGATTTTGCGAAACTAGAAAGTCCATGTTTTTCAATAGTTTCAGCTGTCCGTACTTTTCTATTTGGTAAGATAAGTTGGTCGGTATTACATGAATCTTAATTCTCTGAGACAATTGTTTTATCGCCATGAGATTTACACATATTATTTATCATTATTTAATCATCGCCATTTCAACAATTATGCCAATCAAACTGATGATGATTCTATTTTAGTTGATATATATGCAGCTCTGAAGAAGAAATTTTGAATTTCAATATTAAAGGATTGAGACATATAGGAACACTACAAGAGGAAAAGATATCTCTTTTTGCTGACAACTCATCTGGGTGGCTGAATTCTGGTCAGGGTATTTTTTTTCTTTTTCCTGAATTAAGTATGCATGGGTTAGGTTACTTAGGTTATATTGACAACAAATTTTTTTTGGCAGCTATTACGATTTACAACCGATCAAATGGTAATCAAAACTCAGAAAGAAGAATTACAAATATGTTCTATATATACCGTTTAGATATGTTGTGTATCAAATTTAATGCAATGCGAAATTCAATTGATCATTCATGAGCAATTTAAAAATTACAGTTTCAGTTCTTGGCGATTCAACAAATTCTAATTGCACCAAATCAAAATGCACAACCTATCTTAACTGTAGAAAATCTTCTACAATTTTACTTCATCTATTTGAAATTTTCTTTTGTAATTGTCGTGTTTGTCATGCAAAGATGACTGTTAATAAATCCATACACATACCCATACCCATACCCATTAAGTATTAATTTTTCTTTTTGGATTGGTGCTGTAAAAGTGCATGACCTGATCGTGATGGTATTGATGGTAGGTATCATATATACATTCAGAAAGGTACTTACCTTTGGATAATATGATATTGTTGTACTAACATCAGATCAAGTAGTGTGTGCTGATTGAAGGGGTTTTTTTGTTTCTCATTTTTGTTTTTCTTAATGTAGTTGTATGAGACTTGGGAGGCTATTAATAACCTTTCCTGACTATTATTGGGTTCTTAAAATTATGTTATTTAAAATAGTTTTACCTTTCGGGGATAAGAGCACTTCTTTATCATTTTTTGCTTACTAGATGAGGGGTAGGCGGCTTCGCCGCCATTTGATAAATTTTTAATTAAAAAATATTTTTAATTAAAAGCCAATGCAATCATGGCTTTTAATTAAGAAGGGTAAACTTCTAGAATATATTCAGATTGATCGATCAACGAAAATTGGAGGGCTCAGATTGCATGTCGTATGAGGGGATAAATTTTTTTTTCCTATAGGTTAGACATGAACTACCTTAGACTTCCAAATATATCTACCTTAGATTTTCAAATATATTTAACTTTTAAACTATTTTTAATTTATCTAAATTTATATAAATAGATTTCCAAATATAGTTATATATTTTTGACCGATATTTCAAATTTGAAATATCGGCCACGGTTTTTAATATATATCTTAGATTTATTATGGTTTCTCCTATAATTACAGTGTAGGTCTTATAGTAGACAATCCAAAATTTATTAAAACGCTAGCTGATTCACTTATTCGAAGAGTTAATGTTAGATATGTAATTTTGCTTTGTGGTGATAAACTAAATGGAAGTGAAAGTGTTGCTATGACGAATATATCTTTTTATAAGTACAATGAAATAATAGAACTTTTGAGAGAGAGGGCTATTTTCTGGTAAAGTTTTTGGAAGAATGTACTATTTTTATCTTTTGCATTACTTGATTTCTTTCTTATGTTTTTTAATGCTTTTAATAAATCTATATTACTATTAATTGCAACCATTTTTTAAATCAACAATAATTTTTTCCTCATAAATAGGAAAAAGTTAGAATTTGAGCCCATAAAACCTAATGTGTGGCAACTCTGATGTATACCAGTGGTACAAGTGAAATGCCAAGAGGGGTTATGCTCACTCATCAAATCATCTTGCACCAAGTTCGATCATTTTTATTGTAATAATAATTTATGTTTTCATTTCTTGCAGCTTTCAATTTTACAGTAGGCACTTAGTGCAATTGGCCAATTGCACATAAACCAAATTCTTTAAGATCTGGTCAAACAAGATGGCTTATAAGCAATGACTATTTACTAATAATTAAAAAAATATATACAAAGGGAATTAAAGATGGTTTAGTTGTTTTCATCATTAGAGATGACACATAGTAATATCCTAGCTTTAAATCTGGTCATTTTGTTCATTACTTTTCCTTTGGATGCTCATATAGTACAACAATTCAGCTGGTTCGCTAGCAACGTTGAGATGTTACTATGGCACCATCAGGTACTGGGCTTCTGTGAAGGTGGAAAGAAGAGGCTAAGATAGACTGATGTCAAGGAGAGTGTAAAAGACATTGTTAAAATATTCATGTAAATAAGTCTCAATGGACATTTGGTAGATCACGTATAAAAGAATATGCTCGAAATGTTTAAGGGTCCAAAGAGATAGTAATGGCTATATATCTACAACTTTCAGCAAAAAATAATTATGGAAATGTTTATATGCACTCAAGGTTTACGTTCATTTTTCTCTAATTCTTTTGTCTCCAATTTCGAATCTTTTAAAAATTTTAGATCTTGGCATTCAGAATTTGAATGTTTTGAACTATAACATAGTAAGAACAATAGGAAAAAATGATGTAGCATTTGATATTCAATTCTCTTCTTTGTTAAAAACAACTTAATTAGAGATAATAAAAAAAAAAGTTCTATTATGTGTCCCCGATGTACGTAGGACAAAATGTGAGTGACTATTAAAGGGATATCACGAAGCCTCTACGAAGTTAATTTAAAATTCACTTCTGATTACACGAAATCGAATAGACAGCATTAATTTAAAATTTCATCTTATTTCAGTTTTAATAGATACAGAAAACAAAGAGGCACCGGTTTATAAATAAAAATTGTAGAAGAATAATAAATGAAAACAAAATAGACAGTTTCAAATGAGAATTGGAAAATGAAAACCCACGAACACATCAATATAC
Organism: Rhynchospora pubera; assembly: GCA_028095005.1. Classification (NCBI taxonomy): domain Eukaryota; kingdom Viridiplantae; phylum Streptophyta; class Magnoliopsida; order Poales; family Cyperaceae; genus Rhynchospora; species Rhynchospora pubera. The sequence goes on from CM051462.1 coordinate 74,477,653, forward strand.
TTATATAGCATTTGCAAAACAAGCAAGGTGCCATTTAATTGACCAATTTTATCTTTTTTTATTTCTGGCTTGATAGTAGATGTTTAGCAATCAAATGGTGGCGAAGCCACCTTCTCCCACCTAGTTGTATTTATCTCGTGGGATTTTTCGGATCGGATATCTTCTTCTAGGTGCGTTCATTGTAATATTTGAATTTGGTGCAGTGCCTGGCGACCCTACCAAATGTAAATTTTAAATCAGGTGTACATACAACCAACACATACATAGTTGGAATATATTTTCTACCATGATATTTAGAAACCTCCTTATATAAACACATTCATAGTTGGAATATATTTTCTATCATGATATTTAGAAGCCTCCTTAGAATTTAGTTCTACTCAAAATGTGTGTCATCAATTGAGCCAACAGTACAATCCTATTAATACAAATAGTAGTTTACATTTCTATTTTCACGTACAGAGATTTACGATGAAATAAGGATCGAATCTAAATTTATGACAAAGTACGAAAAAAATGCTAGAATTCATCATAATAATGTCTCGAAATTTTTTTGTACTCCTTAACAGATTTGATAGTAGTTCGTCTCATGCAATCTGAATGTTTTGCATTTCTTCCTCATTTGTTTGAAGGTTAGTTGGCGAGAGCCACATTTCTTCCTCATCATCTTCTTCTTGTTCTTGTTCCACAGATGCTGGAGTTTTGCTTTATCTAATTTATTCAAAATTATCGATGTAATACCACAAGGTGAACAAAAACCAAATGATTTAAGTGAATCACCAAAGTAGAGTTCCATCTTTGGTTGTCCTGATTATTAATCGTGCCGCAAAGTTTAATTATTCTGAGAGTTTAGCACATACGATATTTTTGAAGCAAACTATTGTTTACTATATATTACTCGATTTCAACAGCAAGTTCAATGACCATAGGATGTGATTGCATTTTAAATGCTGAATGTATACACCGTAAAAGTGTGGACTTCTAGGCCTGTACCCCTGAAAATAAGAACAATGATTTTCAAGAACAGTAATGCACCCCATGCCTTCAACCCTCTCTCTTTTACCAGTAATGCAAAATTGCAAACTTCATTCTAGACGGTACCAAACAGCAATTCCATAGGAAATTGATGGCAATCATGTGCTTCGTTCTGTGGAGAGAGAGATGTTTGAGAATTTTTGAGGGAAGACAACAACCCATAAACTTACTGGTAGATGAAGTATTTCAAGAATGGCAAGCACTTCAGTGTGCGCCAGTGCAGCCTGCTATCATTTCTATTGTCTAAACTGTTCTTCAATTTTTCTAGCGGTTCACCTTCTTTTTTCCTCTTTTCTATTTCTTTTTTCTCTTTTGTTTCCTTTTTATTTTCTTTGTAATTAGCCACTGGCTAATCCTTTGTACTCTTTAATTTTAATGAAAAGATGAGGGCCTGACCCCCATTTTTATTCAAAAAAAAAGAACAGTAATAATAATAATAGATCGAGTCAGAGAACCAGCTCTTGGTCTAGTGACAAAGAGCAATGCACCTTGACTCCTTGAGTGAAAGGTCGCAGGTTTGAAACCCGGCTGGTGGGTCTTTCATAGACATTTAATTTAAAAATAAGTTGGATGACTTAGACCTCCAATTTATGTTAAAAAAAAAAGAATTGATTAGTATCATCCCAGCATTTGTATCATCCCCACCATCCTTTAGAAAACGTGTTCTTTTTTTTCATTTTTAGAAAACGTGTTTGAAATTCTCTCTTCCATTTTCGGAAATTCAGAAAACACGTTTCTATGCGTACGCTACTCCCCCGCCCCACCCCTCCCGCATACGCTCCCCCTCCCCCTCGCCCCCACCCTCCCCCCTGCCCCTCTCACACACTTCATAACCCGTTGAAATTAATATTCATAAATGTTGAAGCTAATGTCGGCATTGTTGAAATTGGCATATTTAAATGTTGAAGCTAATAGTTGAAGTTGACATATTTAAATTGTTGAAGTTGGCATATATAACTGTAACAGTTATATATATTAACTTCAACAGTTATATATATTAACTTCAACAGTTGCAGTTCGGATACTAACTATTGATGTTAATATGATTAATTGATATAGTTCGAATACTAAATGTTGAAGTTAATATGAGTAATTGTTGTAGTCCGAATACTAACTGTTGTAGTTGGTATTAGTAATTGTTATAGCTCAGATATCAACTGTTGAAGTTAATATGAGTAAATGTTGTAGTTCGGATACTAACTGTTGTAGTTAGTATTAGTAATTGTTGTTGTTGTAGTTAATGTGAGAGGGAGGTAGAAAAACAGAGGGATATCGCTGGGTACAGAGGGACAGAGAGAACAAAAAGGAAAGAGGGATGGGATATCGCTGGATGGGGATGAGAATTTTTTTCCATTTTTAGAAAACGTGTCTGTTATTAATGAAGTATCACTGGGGATGATGGGGATGATAAAATACGGGGATAATCCTTATCACCCCCGAAAAAAAAATAATAGATCGAGTCCAAAATTTTAGATTTGCTTCTTTGGGATTCCAACTAAGTATTTTATTTTCCTGAAATTATATTATATAGAATTTTGTTATATTCTTACCTAAAACTAGAGAGAGAGAGAGAGAGACAATGTATAATTTTGTTTGTTTCTTACCTTAAAAGCAAAGAGCCAAAGAGAACCAAAAATATTTCCAATTCCACCTCCCAGAAAACAACAAAAGAAACTGAAGATTGCACAATAACTCCAGTAAACGCGCACTGAGAGGAGCAAGAGAACAAATACTTCAAAGTTTGAGAAACCTGAAGCAAAGTAGAGATTGCCTTCAATTTTTTGACCAACACACTCTTCATCACTCCTTGCACCCAAATTCAGTTGCTTTTTCAGAACGTATTGGTATTTAATTTTTTTCGTTAATAAATTAAATTTTGCTGGTGGCCGCTCGTCCCCACCAAGCCCTCAAAAAACGTATTTGTATTTCCGAGAAGCAAAACAATGAATCTAGCATTCATGCCAGATGACGAAAATTTAAATATTTCTTTCCATGAATATCCTTCACCAAATAAAGGTTAGCAAAATTCAAAGTAAGGGAAACAGAGGATCGATGAATTTATATACAAATATATACATTTTTTTTTTGAGGGTCAGGTGGCAATCACCACACCGACAAAATTTTATTAAAAAAAGTTATTTACAAAAGGAAAAAGAAAAACAAAGAAGTAAAAAAAAGAAATTAAATCTAGTTTAAGAAGTAAAAAGAAAATTTAGAAAATCCTAAGCATGTCTACTCCATGCTTCAATATCATATAAAATGTTCCGGAGTAGAAGATGGGCCGGAGTGTTCGAATTGGAGAAGATTCTTTTGTTACGCGCCTTCCAAATGTTCCAAGAAGCCGCAACCCAAATAATGTCCCAATTATTGATTCTTGAACCTCTGATAGAAAGCCAGAAGTTGCAGCGGTCTAAAGAGAAGTCCAAGTTCGGAATTCTGAAATGGAATTAGATACGTGTCCAAATGGTAGCCGCAAACTGACAATGCAGGAAAAGGTGGTCCGAAGATTCAATTGAACCCGTATTGCAGCTGGGGCAGGAGGTAGGAGATGGCAAGTCTTTCGAAAGGAGATTTTGTTGAGTCAGTAAGCGGTCCAGAAGCAAAAGCCAAAGGAAAACTTTTACTTTCGGTGGTGCTTTAATTTTCCAAAGAAAAGGAAAAAAACCTTGAGAGGACACCAGTATTCGAAAGAGTGCAATAAGCCCTGGCAGAAGAGAAAAGTCCATTTTGTGTCCATCTCCAGACTACATTATCGTTAAATGCTACAGAGGAGATATTGAAGAAAGGTGTTAAATGGAGGATGTCAGCCAGACCATAAGAAACATCGCAAGTTTGTAAGATGTTGTTGTCAGAAGTTCCGTATAAAAGTCTCACAGTGGATGTCCAAACTGAGTTTGAATCATGAAGCAGTTTCCATAACCATTTCAGGAGGAGTGATAACTGGCGATGATTATTCCCAAACCACCATTAGATTTGGGTAGACAACATGTCTTCCAATTAACGAGACAATGGCCTCCAAGACATCTATCATTGTCTTTCGAAAAGGATCTACGTCTGATGCCTTCTAGTTGTTTTATAACCCAACGCGGTAATTTGAGGACTTGCATGTAATGTAGTTGGAGAGCGGTAAGTACATACTTGACTAGTGTAAGACGCCCACCATAGGAAAGAAAGTTAGATTTCAATCCATCCAACTTTCGCTGGAAGACATTGATTAAAGGCTGAAAATTAATTTTCTTTGGTTTACGAATTGAAAGAGGCAACTCTAGATAAGTGATAGGTAGTTCATCAAATTTAAGGAATAATGATACATCTCCTTAGCACGCTTACCTTCTATAAATGCAAGACGAGACAACTCAAACACAACCCACACAACTGCAAACCCCAGCTAGTACCAATCTCCTCTCCTATATAGCTATAAATTTAAATTCAATACATAGTCTTGTTCATTTTTCCTTCAGGCAACACAAAAGAAAGCAACCCAGATTGGGTTCTTAAGTTAACGTGTGTTCACACTCGTTTTTACAAGCCAAGTAAAGAGGAGAGAAAGAAATGGAGGAGAAGGCTTCGACAGCTATTGCTGGGATCAGTCATGACCGAGATTCAATCATCAACCTCGACCAGTGAGTGTTCTATTTTATGCTTTTATTTTTTTATTTTTGAGATCTTATTATAATTTGTACTTGTTTGAATTTGGGTTTGACTTAAATCGATGAGGAGGTCTTGGTGCTTTGTATATTGCTTTTAGATCAGTCCATGCATGCATGGTGTAAACCTTCAAAATTTCTGTTTTAATAATTTGGTAATAGTAAATAAAGTTTATGTAAAGTTCCTTTCAATTTATTTTTTTGAGAGTTTAGTAGAATCATGTGGTCATCAAAATGTTGTTTTTTATTTGGTGGTACGTATCATTTGATTACCACACAACTCAAATTGAGTTAAAAGTGACTGCAAGGTGTTTGCATGGCTCCAATCTTATATATATGTTACAAGTTTCTTATTATCATTCTCTTTAACAAGTTTGTCATGGATCTAGATTGAAATAAATGTTTCATGGGGTCACTAAAGAACACAATTAAGTCAATTACTATTATATAAGACTTAACATAATCAATTGTGAGATATCATGGAAATTATTATTGTGGTCGATACAAAACTTTCTTTGAGAAAATCAAGTATTCAACGTAAAAGTCTATAGAGAGTACTTTAAGTAAAAAAACTAAAGAGAGTCTACAAATTTTAAATGATTTACTCACTTCCGTTCATCATATTTATGCTTCTGCCTTTTAAATTTTTATTAATTCTTAAGTAGCAGCCAGTCTGCAGATTGTACGTGTTATGTTGATCTATGCATTGTGTAAAATTTAAATAAACATTTTTTTCACAAATTTCAAATATGTAGTGGAGACCCGACCATGTTCGAACCATTCTGGAAGGAGGTTGGGGACAGCGCCACAGTGGTAATTCCTGGATGGCAGAAAATGAGTTATTTCTCTGACCCTAAAAATTTTTGCTGGTTTCTTGAACCTGAGTTTGCCAACGAAGCACTACGCCTACACAGAATTGTTGGTAATGCAGTCACTGACGACCGCCACATCATAGTTGGGGTGGGTTCCACTCAGTTGATCCATGCCGCCCTTTTTGCTCTTTCTTCCACTGAGGCCCGGCAGCCTGTTAATGTCATCTCTGCTGCACCCTACTACTCGGTATGATTCTAGCTAAATTTCATAGTCATGCATTGTTTAGATTGAATGATTATTCATTTATTATAGTCATTATTATTCTGATCTCAAGCCTGAAAAGTAATGAAGTTCTTCTCTTGGCGTTCAAGCGTCAATTGTTAGTTTTAAAAAAGTATTAATTTGCAAAAAAAAAAAGTTTTCTAGGTATATATTTATTGAAACTTAGAATTTAAGGGCCATATTAAAATTTGAAATATTGGTTATATGATTTCTTTAACCTAATTAGGTCGATCTGATCTGATAAGAATATAAGATACTTAAAAAAGCATACAATGATCCTACTTTTGAGGAGACTTAACACGATGTTTTCGAGCAAGTTTCCTTTCTTAAAAAGGTACTATATATTGTTCGGGATGGGTGGTCGTCTCATACAATATTCGTTTTGCATTCATAGTCCTTTTATCTTACATCTTCAGTATGTTTTGCAATATTAGAAAACAATTCTATCCCGTTACAGTTTTATGTTTTGTAAAAGGAGTGAAAAAAAAAGGTTAGGGAAAAATCTCTCAAAAAATAGTCCTCAGATTAGTTTTAAATTAAATTTTGTAATACATCCATGTAAAAATTGTTCTGACGATTACGAAGGATGCCGCAAATAATTTTTGCGAGACGAATAATATTTACTTCTAATAAATGTATGGTGAACAAAAGAATTTAGTTTATGAAAAACATATTCATAACTGTATACAATTACATAAATTCTATCTATTTACTGGAAGTTCTTGTTTGTGAGGAAATGTTTTAAAGGAATTAAACTTTCCATTTGGCTGGTAGTTTTCAAGTTCTTAGGCCTCACAGCATTACATTGTTTCCATTTTTTTTTTTTTTTTTTGGAATTTCTATCATATGAGCAGCTAATGCCTAGCAAAGCAGTACATGGTTTAAGTGACGTCTCTCTTGAACCTTAGACATTAAGAACTTTTCTGAGATTACAACATTCATAATTATATGATAAATAGTATGAGAAGGTTCTATATAAAGTTATAGGAAGGTACCTCTTCTCTAGACTAGATTCTAACCTACTTTAGTAAGTGTCTTAACAAAAAAAAAATGCAACACAATTCTCTACTGTCATGTATACATATATATATTCTTATATATTCTGAGAAATCATGCTCATTGTTGTACTAATTAATGAAGCAAAGCAAAACAATAAAGAGAAAAAGGGAGGAGGAAGATGAAAGAAAGATTGCAAGAAAGCAGAAAGAAACTGGGCAAACCAAGAGTCAGAGAAATTAGGAGTTTAGAACTATAAGAAACTCTATTACAATATCACAGAAAATCTCAAGACAAGCACACTAGCATTTTATTGTAAAATCAATCAAATCAGTAATAACATAAGATCGCATAATTTTTTCATTAATTTGCTTATTTCATTTTTATTACAGATGTATTCAAGCATCGCAGACTTCATGAAATCTGGAATGTTCCGCTGGGCCGGGGATGCAGCTGCCTTTAACGGGGATGACAACTTCATTGAACTTGTGTGCAGCCCCAATAACCCAGATGGGGAAATAAGAGAGGCTGTGTGTGGTAATGAGGCTGGAAAACGGGTTCACGACATGGCATACTACTGGCCTCAATACACCCCAATGCGATGCCCAGCTGACCATGACATAATACTCTTCACAGTGTCGAAAGCTACAGGCCATGCTGGCACTCGAATAGGGTTAGCCCAACCTGCATCATTTTTTCTGTTGTGCACATCTATGTTCTTCTCCTTCATTCTTGATTGACAATTCCCCAAAATATGCTAATTTGAATTTTTTTCATGATAGCTGGGCCTTGGTGAAGGATGCTGAAGTAGCTCGCAAAATGGGAAAGTTCATAGAAATGAACACCATCGGTGTCTCCAAGGACTCCCAAGTGCGAGCAGCCAAGATCCTGAAGGTCATCGCAGATGGCTACGAGCTTCCAGATGTTGAGGCTGGTAGCAAGTTCTTCCACTTTGGCCGGTGCTTGTTAGCAAATAGGTGGAAGAGGCTGCGCAAAGCTATAGAGGCGTCAGGGCGATTCAGCCTTCCCCAGTTCCCGTCAGAGTTCTGCAAGTTTTTCGAAGAACATGCAGAAACGTATCCAGGTACCTGTAACAAGTAAATATATATTACTATCTGTAAATTTGCTCAAAAATAAATTTTATTTACATTTTTCCTCTAATGATGAAGGATTTGCTTGGCTAAGATGTGAGGATCAGAGTATTGTGGACTTGGAAGTGTTCTTCAAAACTATCAATATTCTCACTCGCAGTGGGAGGAAATTTGGGGTTGGACCGGAGTATGTGAGAATAAGTATGTTGGATAGGGATGCAAATTTTGATGTTTTCATCAAGCGCATTTCATCCTTGGAATGATGGTTTGAAGTTTGTTTTGTTGTAAGTTATTGTTAGCTGGAAGTGCCAGATGGTTGGTTTTGATGTTGGAAGTTGGAACTTTTGTTAAATGTTTTTGGTTTATTGGTGTTGGAGTACGTGCGTCATTTGTTAGTGGTTGATTTGTAATTTTGCAAACCTTAAATTCTATCAGATCAAAACCCTTATATATGCCATATCTATATGTTTTTGATTGCTTGTATTCTCTTGTCTCTCGCTATTGTGATTGTTCAACTTCAGGATTGCTTAAAATTGTGCCAAAACAGAGGTAAGCATATATAAATGCACATGGTGTTTGTGCAACTTGAACTCTTTGATTCTTTCAAGCACAAATAAGAGTTAAATGTGCTTTCCTGGTATTTGAAACATGTATTCTTTTGTATTTCTCAATTGTTCAAATTGCTTAACTAATGGTGTGCCAAAACAGAGGTAAGCATATATACATGCGCATGATATTGAGCACCTTCAACTGTTCGATTCTTTTCAACACAAATAAGGGTTACATACTTTTTTATGTGCTTTTCTGGTTTTTGAAACAAGCACAATTCTTGATCAAGTTCCTGATCCAAACTCAGTATAGCCAGTTTTGCAAGACACATTGTACAAAGATAGATGACGCCTTAAAATTTTGGAAAATTGAAGAACAAATGAAGTTCCCTTGGCTTATTAATGAAAAATTATAGACACTTTGCTAGCGCTAAAATATACCGCAAGTCTCCTAAATTTTCCTTTTAGCAATATTTTTCTCATAAAAATATAGAAAAGGAAGCAACTCATATATATTTAATACCTGGGAGTTTAGTATAACCAAGAAATGCCTCCATTTCCTAAACCACTCATGCCAAAAGGAAATAATCTGATGATCATGCGTCTCCATGCTTTCTTCATAATATCTGATGATCATGGAAATAATCTATAAGAATATCATCGTTTATGTTAACCAGAGATGGATTTACGTACTGGACTTGAGCTTTTCTCTTTGGTGAGTTTTTCCATTTCAGTAAGCTAGCATGCCTATTAATAGTTATTAAGAAGCACACAGAAACTTTCAATCCACTGGTTTTCAAGCTCATTGGAATTGGACGCCCACTAAAATTCGAAACGGCAGCCTCGAAAAAAAACGCTCGCAGTTTTTCAGGTATTGTGTTTGACCTCGAAAAGAAAATGCGCGGTTTTTAGAAATGGTATTTTACTAAGTAATTAACTCCTATTTTAACAAAGGAATAAAAAAAAAAGGTCTGAATAAAGGAATGCTTTAATTCGTCTAGTGTAATTCCGTCCAGGTTTTACGTTTTTCTTTGTATGCGCAGCAAGTGTGGGTGAATCGTGTTTAAAGAATTTGTACATGGTTTCCTCTTTCTTTATACAACAAAGAGTGAAATATGCAATGGACATTATCTAGATATGGCTTTTTGCGATAATGAGAAATAAGGTTTATCCTGGCATTCAATTTTTCATAGAATTTTCTCATTGCTAAACGAGAAGCTAGTAAAAATTTACATGTAGATTTGGACAATTCAGATGAATAATTTCATTCTTTGATGGAAAAAATTATCAGTTTATATCATATGTCATTTTTCTGATAAGTCATTAAGTTTGAGAAATAAGGTCGTACTAATTATTAAATATCAGATGAATAAGGTTGTATGAAAAATTATTGTTCAATACTTAAAATTTGGTTGGAACTGTTGTAATCATATTTGAATTTGATTTTTACCAGATATCACAAATATAGAACGTGCATGATAAGGCAGAGTACATCACATAAGTGGCCATTTTGGCCAATTGCAGCAAACAACTCCAATCCCTTTCAGTTCTGAAGAAAGATATGTGTTAGAGTGGTTGAAAATTAAAACAAACTAGAGGATAACAAGCAACTGAGCAATGATAGTTTGAATTACAATTAATTCTATTTTAATGCGAAGAATTAGAAAAGGGTAAAAAGGCCCTCAAAAAAAGAAAAGGGTAAAAATGGAATGGATAAAACAAAATAAGTTTTCCTAGTACCCTGATTCACAGTTCTATTGACTTGAGTAGATGTTTTCCTCTTTCCTTTTGCTTATAGAAAAATAAAATATAATCACCCAATACAGCAGAACTATGCAGAAGAAAATCAGCATTTTAAACATTCCGAAACTCAATTATGGTTAATTGGTTATAGCCGAACATTACCACCAGAACTATTATTAGTTAAAGCCCCACTTCTTTGACTGAATATAGTGACAAAAACTACTTTTGTTTCATCGTCTAATGAAATGTATACAAAAGGTAATCGTAGAGTATATCACTTAAGTTATGGAAATTGACAGTACAATTACAATAGAGTTGAGTTCTTACTATACATTTGTAGATGCATGTCTTGATCGTTTAAATTTAAAGTTCAGGTTATATCAAATTTATGTCCAACCATTTTTTATTGGCTGGAAACTGGATCGGACAGAATTAACATCGTTTTTATTATTAAAAATAAACGAAATTACTGCTGGGTAAGGTGAGTTCCATCTGACATAAAATAACATTTATTTACGGGTAAATTTTATAGGAGGTCACTAAAATTTGTACATAGTCCAATTTTAGTCACTAAACTTTAATTTGTCCCTCCACAACCACTGAACTTTGATTCTGTCCGATTTTAGTCACTCCATTAGAATTCTGTCTAATTCCGTCTATTTGATGAAATTGAGGATACAAAATGGAGATTCGAATTAAATGTTACATCTTCTCCCGTCTCTAAGCTGCCTTTAATGTCCAAAAAAAAAAAGAGCTGCCTCCATGTCTCTTTCTTGAGCTCTTAAACCCCCCCCCCACCTTTCTTTCTCTCTCTCTCTCCGCCAAACAGCACTCCTAACCTTCCAAGTACTCTCGGTCTCTCTCGCGCCCCCCCCCCCCCTTATCACTCTATTTGGAATTGAAGGGAACGACCTCTCTCTCCCCCTCCTTAATCCTTTTAATACCCCGACCATGGTTGTCGTCCCACTAAAATACTTCTCTCTCTCTCTCTCTCCTCTCTTTTTGTCTGAGATCGAGATAATTAAGACAATGAATGTGATTTCCCATTGAACTCTATTATTACATTACACTAATGGAAAATTTAAGCACATGTCATTAGGCTAGAAGGCCTTACAGAACGGGTGTTCCAGTTTGTTAACCAATTTATGGTTTCACAAATTTTTAGCTTACAGTCTTTCAGTGGCTATGTATTTGTATCTTATTAAATAACATGAGAAGTAAAAACTATTTGCTGGTAAGAATTTCTATGTTGGTAAAAATACTAGAAAGGCAAAAGCAAGAAGAGTAAAAAATGATGATGATGAGCCGAACTAATTCTTGACCAGATTTTATAATGCTAAAATGTGACCGATATTTGTAATTTTGTTATTTCAGTAGCCTTTTTTATGCAATTAACCTCAAAAGTTAACATGGAAGTTAAGGATTTATATGCTGGTAAAAATGTGACGGAGAGTATTGAAAGTTGGAGATATGGTTTGAATTTGACGCAGAGATGGAATTAAGGATTAAGAGAGAGACGATGGAGATATATTTCAGCAGTAGAGGTAGCCTTATAAAGAGGGCACTATGTGGGAGATGGAGGAGAAGCAACGTTTGATTCATATCTCCAACTTACGCCCCAATTTCAGCAAATAAACGGAATTAAAGATAGAGTGACTAAAATCGGACAAAATCAAAGTTTAGTGGTTCTGGAATGACAAATTAAAGTTCAGTGACTAAAATTGGACTATGTACAAATTTTAGTGACCTTTGAGAAAATTTACTTTTTATTTACACTTCCTATTTGTATTCGCATGCATTAAAGCCCAAAAATCACCTTGTACTGGGTCATGACGCTATCCCCTATAATTTAGGCTTGTCAGGATTAACGTTCCGCCATACTGTTCCGTTTCGTTCCGTCCAAACGGAACTTTAAACGGAAGAGATTTCAGTTTCGTTTCTGAAAACGAAATGGAAACGGAATTGAAATTTATAAAGGTTACTGAAAAATGAAATTTCGCTGAAATCAATGGTAAATGAAGGATGGAACGTTAAACGGAATGAAAAACTATTTTGTTTGACGAAACAGAATGTTAAACGAAATAAATTTCAGTTTCGTTGACTGAAACGGAACGGAAACAAAACAGACGTGTTTTGCGTTCCGTTTCAAAGTTTGACAGGTCTAAGGCCCTGTTTGTAAGAATACTAAGTCCAAATTAACCCAGGACTCCGCACATTTGCTTACCGAAGGAAAAACACTGATGGCCCTCTAATAACTAAAAGGCTGACCCTTTTAATTTAACCAGAAAATGAACAAAACCCCCTCCCTCTATTGACATCATAATCCATCAAAAGATGACCCCATCCATGGCGAGATTAGTCTTGATTTTCTCTATTTTCTCCTCTCTCTTCCTTCTCTCTCTCGCTGGACACTCGAGCGACCTCGAAACAAAACCTGAACCTCAGATTGAACATGCCGAATGCTCCGAGAGTGAAGGGGTGGCGGAGTCGGATCCGGGTATGATAACTTCGGAGGTAATTGGATTGCAACTGAGAGAAGATGAAGAGAAGACGGACGAGGAGGTCGTGATGAAGAAGAGGGATAAGAGGGTCGACGAATCGGATTCTGATTCCGATTCGGACTCGGAGTCGGACTCTGATTCTGATTCGGATTCGGATTCTGAATCGGATTCGGATGATGAAAGTGGAAAAGAAATAGAGGAAGAAGAGAGAGATAAAAAGAGGGAAGAAAGGATTTTGGAGGTTTGTGAAGTGGATCAACATCTTTGATTAAATCACGACCGTCTGTTTGATGCAAGCAGCAAGCTGTACAATGTTTTAGTGACGTGTGCTTACAAAAGATTGACGTATTATCGAGATATATTGCAACTTTGGTACATAGAAAATCTGCAAAAGAGCTCTTCGCTTTTTTTTTTTTTTTCTTTTTCTACAATGCACACCTTGTTTTGCCGTAATTAAAAAAAAAAGTTCCATCAGCTATATCATGTATGTATAATACAGTCCACATAATTTGATTGCAAGTAGCCCAATACTATTTTAATAATTTTTTTTTTGGTTTTTTTTTTCTTTATAGTCATCTATTTATTCTGGAACAAATTTGCAAGGAAACTAAAAAAAGAAAACTTGCAAGCACAATGAGTCATTCACTCTGTCAAGTGTGTGGTTATCAGCGATCGCACATAGATAATTCTTTTGCATAAATTTCATATCTTATTATACGCCAAGATAGTAAAGTATAGTGTTGTTATGTAATAACTTAAAACTGAAATGAAATGAGAGAATCGCAAAATAAGTGCAAAAGGTCACCGGAGAAACGCCTGCTTTTGCGACCACTTCACCCACCAACATACTTATTCGCTTATGAGTTATGACAACTATACATTATAGTTAATTAGTTTGCATGTTTTGGTGTTATTATTCATTACTAAGTAGAACAAAAGTTATGCTTTCCAATTGCATTATTACTTCCCATTATTTGCGCTTCCTCCTTGGTTAGCATCCAAATAATTAATCCCATTTTGGCTATTTCCGAAAAATACTTCCATAATGATTTAAATATTACTTATGACTGCAGTAAGTTGCGTCAATAATTCCCCCATATTGATTTGATTACATGACGAATTCTCGTGTCCACTTCCTACACGGGGAAATTTAAGGTTGCTCCATTTTCTCTTTTTTGCCAAACAGCTCAAACTAAGCAGGCATTGAGACCTCTTCTTTCTTATTTATTTATTTATTTATTTATTTATTTATTATTATTATTTTTTTTACCGACGACAAGGAGAGTGCATGAGTTAAATTGAAACTTTGTATTTCTAGAGAAACTTCAAAGTTATTTTTTCTTCCAGAAGGAAATTCAGTAGGTACAAAATTTGATGCACCTAGATGATCATAACCTTTTTCCATAAATAATGTAAATTTCAAGTAATTAGCCGTCGATTTCATTTTATTATACTTGTAATCGATAATTCAACTTAAAGTGATTATGCACAAAGATCAGAACTACCACTAAGTGAGATGACAGCTAAGCTGTCTCACTATCATGTTAATTGTTAAATAATGGCAGCACACAAGTATAATTAAAAATTCCATGAATCAAAATTAATTAAACAGAAGAACCCTAGGACCTGAATTCATAATCCCCAGCTTGAGTTTGGGCCCGGAAGCCCTTGTACGGGTTAGCGGGCATGTTTTTTACATCCAGCTTGTCTATCTGCAAGCCTGACATGGCAATCCCCATTATCTTGAATCTAACTTGGAAGGTGGGGGCCACGTGCAACCGGTCAAGACCAGGCTCCAGTACCAAATTTCCTGACAGGGAAGGCAATTTGTCTTTTGGAATTTGACCAATTGACCATCTGCAAGTCTACAAATTATCAAAAGTAAGACGACATGATAAAAATTAAACAGAATGGTAGATTACTGGTATGTACATCTCTTCATATTAGGAATGTTATAATTGTGGCCTCATCCAGCCTTCTGTACTGCCAGGATCAGTATGTAGTTATGTACCAGCCTTGCGCAATTAATTTCATAACTTAATTCTGCAGTTAAAATGGTAAAACTTGACAGAATGATGTATAACATTATTACCCAGCGGCTAGCAATATGTTCCACATCATACTGATATGGTTCAGTACCAGTATGTACTGGTCAGGTTTGAAATTCTCACTACCAAATGATCAAATCATAAATGGGTTTGTAGGAAAGCCAACCTTATCAGCTAGAATGTCCACAGTGCCATGATTAGAAGTCAGATCAGCTGATGTGATGCAAGGTGGCAGCTGAAACTCCACAATTATGGAGTCGATAGTCTTCCCAGGATCATTTCTGACTCCTACCAAAGCAGAAATCCGGCAATTCCCAGAATCAGATGTCAATTGCGGCTTCACATATATTGGTATCTTCTTTAGTTCCTTTACCCTGATGATAAAAATGAATTAAGAAAAATGGGACTCAGATTATTATCAACAAGTGTAAGATGTATGGAAAACACAATTAACTCCCCTTAGAGAAAGTATACCAGTAAAAAGGCTTAGAAAAATTTTTATATTATTTTGGAAGTCCTTTAGCTAAGTGCGAAATTACTTTCTCCCGTTGCATTGTGCTATGCATGCTTTAATGCTAAGATACAGATTCCCTTACAAGAAAACGAGGCCGAGATCAAGAAGGTACATGCATACACACACACAAAGGAAAAGGAGTGTGAAGCATTGAACGAGAAACTTTCTGTAATGTCTGCTACAAATCACAGCTCTTAGCACAATAACAGTGCAAGTCTTCTAACACAGTAAAGATCAAGTAAAACAGAATTGAACTCATATCGTACATATTGATTTCCTCATTAGACCAAAAAGTTTCTCAATTTTGAACCATCGACTCCAATAAGAAAGTAAACCTCAATGCAATCAAATTTGACATCAATTTAAACCGTCTAATGTAACATTCAACAAATGATATGATTAGAAAGAAAGAGATAACTGGATTTCATTTGTAATAGAAAAGACGAAACCTGTAGGTCATGAGCTTGAAGTGGCCATCAGGAGGGACAAAAGATAAAACCTGACTTGATTCCCACGGCCTGAATCGGACACATGGGTGGAACCTGACATCATTCAGCAGCGATGGATTTGTAAATGAGAGGGTCAAATCAGGGAATCCTGGCAGGCTTGAATTAACCTGTATTTCACCATACACTTGGCACCTCCTCAAGTTACCATCCCTGCATCATACGGCAATAAGGAGCATCATACCACTACACCAATATTCATTAAAAAAATATGAGAAAGAAATAGTAGAGAAGACGGACCGGTTGACAGAGGCATCGAGTTGTTCAACGAGGTTGACATAGACCTCGTTGGTGGTGGTCTTGGGGTGGGTGGAACGCCAGGGGACAGTAGAGGCAGCAGCATGGGGGAGAGTGGGGCCGACAGAAGGGGAGGAATTGCCGGTGACGGCATGAAGAACCTTGGTGACAAGGTTGGGAGGGAGGACGATATCCTTGAGGAGATTGGGCTCAGTGGTAAGGGGGAAGCCATTGTCCATCATCTCATCGAGTACCTCATAGACAATGACGAAGTTGTCCTTGACAATGTCCTCGTTGAGAGTAGCACCAGCACCAGAACCAGCACAGAGATAATCAGATAAAATGTCAGCGAAGCGAGAAAGGAACTCAATGGGCAGCAAGGGAGGCAGCTCGAGCTGGGTGCAGGCGAGGAAGATGATACCATGGCGGATGAGAGGGAACAAGTAATGGGTAGGAGAGGTAACAACAGACATCTGATCATTATTACGATGGTGGTTGTATTGATGCCAGAACCAAGCACAGATGGAGCGGTCGACGTGGTGGCCCGTCGTCTGCTTCTCCACCATCACCTCTCTTCATTTCCCAATCCCAATAAAAATAAAATTGAATTGAATTGAATCCACCCATTCATCAAAATCAAAGTCAGATAGAATTGAAATTGAAATTGAAATAGAGGTAAAGAGAGAAAAGAAGGATGGGTCTTTGAAAATTACCGACCCGGAGGATTCAGAGAGGAGAAAAATGCATTGCAACTGCTGCAACTTCGATTATTCAATTTGATTCAATTTCTTTCGTTGAGTCAGTCAGTCGACAGTCGGTCCGTGATCTCTTTCTTCTTTCTTTCTTCGATTTGAGACGAGGCGAGGCTAGGCGATCTGTAGACGAGTTTGGAAGAAGGCACGGAGGGAGTGAGAGAGGATGAATTGATAGAGGCCGGAGGCGAAGATGCAAGGCTGCTAACTGGCGGGTTAGGGAATCATGAGCTCTGCAGAACTAAGGGGAGAACTTGGATCCAATCCGTTGGATATCAATCTAATGGCGCGGACGGAAAAAACAATAAAATCGCACTTCCCAGCCCTGCTCGACAGACTGCCCTTTTCCCCAATTCCTTTCAATCGAATTTCCGCCAGAATCTCTCCGCAAGGTAATCACATCAATGAGTAAAGGATTATGCACCTAACTGCAAAATTGAATTGGCGGCAAAACCTGCTGGTTTCTTTCTTAAACGTGCTAGGCCACTAGCTAAGAATTAAGGTCATCTAGGCGTTTTGTCTAGAAGATTCTCATGAATTCACTTTATGGTACCTTCGGTATTAATCCCAGAAGCACGGTCACAGAGATATGTGATCAAAAGGAGTTGCTTATAACACCAGGCTTTGCCTCATACATATTATGGAATTGTGCAGTAACCTGTATGTTCAAAATGAGTAAATCCAAAGTTAGCAAACTGTAGTGGAATTGGATTGTCAGTAAACTGTTTTGTCAAAATTAATTGAAGTAGTGGAACGGTGATTTAAGAGTAAATCAGCAGCGTTTGTATGCTAATTTAAGAAAAAATTGAATTGTCAGTAAACTGTATCGTCCATTTTTCCTCAATTGTGAGGTCACAAAAGAGTAGAGGGGGTACTTCTCTTTTAGATTAGAAAGATCCACCACCACTTTTATCCACTTCTAATGAAGTATGAAGAGAAACGATAGCAATGAAGCTAATTTCTCGTGTATCATGATTCGCGAGCAGCATAAGCTTCACTTTTGTGTTTTGCGCAGCATTGGCATCATATCAAATTTTGAAAGAGAAGGTACAACAGACCTTTGAGTCAATAATCACAGGAAGAGAACAAACTTACCAAGTCGAACTCGATTTACGAAATCGAAGCCGTCGGAAGTTGGCTAGGGATTAGATGGCTACTGCTCTCTCGCTTTCTCTTTCTTTCTATTTCTCTCTCAATCTAGGTTTTTTTTCGACAGATGCATTCGGATTTCGGAGGAGACTTGCGAGGATACTGTTTTTTTTTTTTATTATTTTAATAAATGGAATCGGGGAAGAAGGCAGTCTCTCGCGCCATTAGATCTATATCTAACGGATGGGTACGTTTTTTAGGTCTGCAGCAGAGGATATGATTCCGACAGGTTGGTGCAAAATAAATATTAGTGCACTGCAGTGATTCTCAACTCTCAAGAACCGTTTGATAAAATTTCGCCGATTGAAATTTACGTATCGTATGTAGGGATGAAAACTGACCGGATACGGATGGGACAGTGGTCAAATTATATCCGCATCTATATTTTTTTTTCGGATACGAATACGAATACAAATATATTTCAGATAATTTAGCAAATATATGTAAATTAACAAACAAATAGAAATAAAACTAAAGTAGCAAAATTATAATCTCGTTATAATATTTAATCAAAAGCAATATAAAATATGTATAACATAAATTAATAATATTATTATTAACATTAAACATTATTTATTATCTCTATTAATTGTACCATATAATCCGTAATAAAAATTGACTAACATTAATCATTATTTATTATCTCTAGATACTCGAACCAGTATATATATATATATATATATATATATATATAGAGGATTGCTAAAATGCTATGCATAGCACGGATGGCCTTCGTGCTACGGATTCGTTCTTGAATTTAATGCTTCAAACAACCGATCCAAACCATTCATTATCTTCTTCATATTGAAATCTCATTAGAAACCAAATTTTACATTTTTTTGAATTTTTTTACTATTTTTTTCAGATTTTTTAAAATACTTAATCAAATAAATTCTGAACCCTTCAATAACAGTGATTTTCAAAAATTTGATAAAAATAGTAAAAAAATTCAAAAAAATGTAAAATTTGGTTTCTAATAAGATTTCAATACGTAGTAGATAGTGAACGGTTTGGATCAGTTGTTTGAAGCGTGAAATGTAAGAACGAATCCATAGCACGAAGGCCATCCGTGCTATGCATAGCATTTTAGCAATCCTCTATATATATATATATATATACATAACACTATGGAAATTGATTATTGTCATCTGCAGTTTTTGCGATTCTTACCATCGCTAAACACAAAGTGAACATATAAAATATACAAGATGAACATATATAATGATCAAAGTGAACACACACAATGATACAAATAAATATGTTCAATAAAAATAAGTTGAATATGCATGTAAAATTCTGAACAAGGGATGACAACACTTATTTGTTTTTAAGTGTTCACTTAGATCATCAACATATTTATTTGTTGTATAGCAAAATTACAAATAGCAGTTATTATTCCCGTAAAACTACTCTGTCACAAAGATGTTGTATCTCTATCTCTACTATATTAAAAGCACCAATGGAAGAATGTAACATCTCAGGATACAACCTTGGTCTGAACAATCTCTACTGTTGATCGAAGGTTCTGAACAATCTACACCGTTGAGGATGAAAATTTAAATTGATAAACGGATCAGATGAGCTCTCTGAACGAAGAGTAAATTAACGTTTGATTTTGGAGCGCTGCCTTGTGTGTTCCGTTCCTACCCTGGTTCGAATCTCCGCTTTGACATTCCTCTTAGTTTTTACCTCCTGCATTTGTT
Source organism: Rhynchospora pubera (assembly GCA_028095005.1). NCBI lineage: Eukaryota > Viridiplantae > Streptophyta > Magnoliopsida > Poales > Cyperaceae > Rhynchospora > Rhynchospora pubera. The sequence goes on from CM051462.1 coordinate 74,497,218, forward strand.
ACAGGAAATTGAATTTTTTTTATTCATTTTAAAATTTCGCTTTTTCTTTCTCCCTCACTCCATTTACAATCACTTCTCTTCGCTATACGTCTCTTCAGGACCACACCGCTCGACTCTCTCCTCTCTTCAATTTTCATTTCTCCCTCGTCATCTCCTCGATCCCAGAAACCTAGATGCGATGCCCGGTGAGAATTGCGATGGGATGTAACTTTGCAAACTTCATCTCCGAAAACGAAGAACTCTCTTCCCCCTTGACGACATCATATTGAGAAAATAGCGACGACAGCGAATTGAGAAGAAAATGCCTAATTAGAGTCAGAGATTCATATCTCACATCAGAGCCAATCCTTTGGAGGTACTAATCTCTTTCTCTCCCCCTCTACTTGTCGCCTCAATTAAATATCTAAATAAAACATAATTAATTCGTTATTATCATCTCCTCTTTTCTTTCCCAACTCAAAAGAATCGGGACTCAGTGCGGGCCTCTTCCATTTATTTAAGGTCAAATCCTCAAATCGATTTTTCTCGAACTGGGGCTTCGATTTCGATTATTTTTCTCCTTGATTTTGTCAAAGTTTCGTGTTCTTCTTCTTCTCTGAGATGAGTTACATGCAGTATTTGAATCTCTTCGGGAGTTGTTTCCTCGGGATAGTAGTTTTAGAAGGGGTTAAAGAGAAATGGTTGAGCAGTGAAGACACCGTAGCATATGGTAACTTCGCTGACCTCCTCTATCTACCATTAACCTATAACCAGGTTTGCTTCATGTCAAATCAAAAGGTTTTAACTTTTTTCCCTTCTATTTCTCAAAATTTCTATTGAGTTTGCGTATGATTTCATTGTCTATCAAGAGTTAACCTTTGGTTTCCAATTTGCTATGTGGCAGGTGGCAATGCCTCTTCGGTTGATATAGTACTATTATTTATTTCCTATGTTTTCTTTCCCAATTGTGTGAAATTGTTAGCATTGAGAGATTTGTATGTATATGATATAATTTATTCATTTATAAATTATAATTATGATCATTTCTGTTATCAAAGTTACAATTCAGTTGGCTTCAATTATGATCATTTTGCCGCTTGATTATTTTCTAATTTGGAGAATTTTTATTTTGGCATTTCCTTTTTGTTGCCTGGAGGAATTCGAAAAGCTTCTTGCACTGGTTTTTAGGTAGCAAATCACTTTTGTTATTTATTTCTTATTTCTTTTTCATTATCTAGGGATCTATTGATCTAAATATATTTGCCTTATCTTTTGTTTGGTTTTGTTATTTGAATTCATCACTTAACAGGTTAGGAACGAAATGGATCTTTTATTTTGAATGATTAAGCAAGGTAATTTAATTTTAAATCCCACCTTCTATTTCTCAATAAATGCCAGAATTTTTAAATGTTTGAAGTGACTGATCTTTTGTTAATCTTTTATATACAGCTTGTAAGTGTATGTGGTTTGTTGAAGAAGTTCATGAAAGTTCATCAAGGTATACATGCTTCGTCCTGATAAATATAAAAGAGCCCTTTGTTGCTCTTGATAGTGCATCTGTTTCTTTTTAACAAACTTATAATTTTTCCACACAACTACAGCTTGTAGACTGATCCTTCGATGTGTCTTGTTCATAATCGGTGTATATTTATATTTTCAGGAGCTGGATTTTTAGTTTCACATTACTTAGTTCTAAAATATTATATACTGGTAACTTATAGTATATGTCCCAACTGAAATCTGCATCATTAAAACACAAAAGTTTAAAGATCCTACTTGATAAACTTAATATCCCATTTGAAAAAGATTTTTCTTAATTGTACCAAATTAATATCTCACTTGTTGCATCCTCATATTCTGTTTAAAATATATAGCCATGCACATAATTGCATGAAAATTGGATGGATCTGTATTCGCAGATAGAATCATAGAATTGCATTAAAATTTAATAGATCTCTACTTCACCTGAAACTTTTTTAACTAAAAAGAATATTTTTGAAGTACCTATTGGTGTCCTATTTAGTTGACATTTTTTTCAGACTTTTAAAGTACTTATTAGTAACCTTTTTAATTTTTCTGATGCGAATTATTGATAGGTGTGGAGAAATGGAAAGAGTAGGGTATGGATTTGGGTCTACTACAGTGCAATGCATCAGATTCAGTCATTGAGGATAAAACAGTAATTTTAACCACACTTAATGCTTCACGGGCTAGACCTGGTTCAGCCATAGACCTCTTCATGGACTGAAGTTTTCGTACCAGAGAAGCCACACGCTTTCGTACACCCAAGTTATATGTGCCCTGAACTTCTAGCTGATATTCCATATGGGAGCAAATCTGACATATGTCTCTAGGTTAGTTCCTATTTTCCTTGATGATAAGTTAATTAGTTGATTGATTACTTTGATGTTGCAGTTCTAATGAATTGCAATATTCTATTTGTTTCTTTGTATTTAGGTTGTTGTATATATGAAATTATTGCTCTAAAGCCTACATTCAAAGCTAACCAGTGACCATCACTGTAGTTCTTGTCAAGTTTGTTGTTTTATTGGATTTTACTTGGGAGGTGATCCGGTCAACATTAGAAATGATCCGAAAAAACAATTATATTTTCTTATGACAAAAATGCCCTAATATGAATTAAGAATTTAATTCACGTTATTGCCTTAATTTACTACAATAAATTTCAGTTAATTATTTTTCCCTTAATCATTCTTCTATACATGCCACAGCCATGTTGTCCTTCTCTTAAAGTTCACATTGCTTTTTATACGTGAGATGATAAGCAACAACTTAATCAAACCTTCATGGAAGTGCATATCGGTCTATGTGTACTTCAAGTCTTCAACAAATCTGATTTGCTGAAGATATTAAATATTATTTGCCCCATTGTAGAGGTGGATTCCAGACCAATAGCAACAAATCTGATTTGACCTCGAAATTTAGCAATTTGGGAGAAAATAAGAGAGAATCGGAGATCATATGTAAACAAAAAGTTGAACAAGTGAGAGAGAAGTGTTAACAGAAAGAGGGAACATGTTGGCTAGGAACCCGGGAAGAGGAAAACATTGTCCGGAGATAGAATTGTTTGGCATAAGGGTTAGTATGGCACACACATTCTTTTCTGTCTTTGGTATGCACCAAGGATACAATAATGACAGTTCAGATTTGAGTCATGCATTTTCTTGAGTAATCTCTCCATCCATTGGTTACTACTGCCACAATAATTTATAATTCTGGACCTCAACAAGTACTGATAAATGGTGCATTTGTTTATGTCCAGCTCATAATTCTTTAATATTTTCTTCGGCCAATTTGAAGCTTCTATTACAAAGGTCCCATAAAGAGCCATTATTTAATAGCTCTGATAGATTTTGTACCTGACATTTCTAATAATTAAGATAATGATGATATAATGATTTTCAATTAAATGTAATCTTGAATCATATGAAAGAGGACATCATAACTCAAAATAATAAGCACATCCATGTCTTGAGAGTTGTACTTCTGATATGACATCATATGTAGTTGTAAGATTTTACTACCGAGTAGATATTAGCATTCATAAAAATTTGCCCACACTCTGCAAGTTTTTTTTTTAACTCATTCATCTAAAAAGTATCTCTTGAAAATTTATGATTTTATTTGACGATAAATGTCTTTATTAGATCATGTGTAGCACAATTATTTAAGAACCAAAAAAATTCATGTAAAAAAAAATATACTAAAAAGTCTTTGATATTTTTTAAATATATCATATAAAAATTGCCCGCACATTGAGCGGGCACTGCTGCTAGTACTTGTATAATATATTGTGCAGTGGCATGGGCTGTCGCTTAATAATTGGCCCATTGGGCTCGATTCCTAGAGGCAGAAAGTTATTTCGTAGTCAAAGGGGAAATTGGGATATCTGCGTTGTACATTTTTTAGGATCCAAATATTTATCCTTATCCGCGTCCATTTGCATTCTCATATTCGTATATACATTTAAAAATATCCGTATCAGCCACATCCGGATCCGAACGGATTTTCAGATATAAATATGCGGATTCATTATTTTTCAGATACGGATGCAGATTGAATCGGAGTTTATCCGATCTGTTTTCAACCCTAATTCGTATGGATCCGATATTAATCACACAATCCATTATTGATTGGACAGTTCGGATGAACCATACCGTGCAGAGGACATTGTTTCAAGAGGGGTGTTGGTGAGAGATCAATCAATATCACGATTTCGTTTCTTAAAAATTATTAGAATATTATTGACTATTGCAAAAAATTGTTTGGTGTTGAAGGGATATTTGGTATCTTCTAATGCAAATTTTTAATTGGGAAGCACTAAGTTGTCCAACGAAAATATAGCGAATCTGATTAAACCGTTTACTGAATTAGAGATTAAAGAAATTTTGTTTGCTTCGATCCAAGTCTTTTGATTTTTTTATAAAACACACAACATTCTCAAACTCGTTCTTCAATGAGGCTCCGTATGGATGGTGTGGGAATAAGAGGAATAAGAAAAGAAGTGGAAAAAAGTATTGGAAAATATGTACCTTTATGAAAAATTTGAATTGTTTATAATAAATTTATTCTCTTATTCTCTTATTCCCACACCTCATCCAAACGAAACCTGAAGGAAATATCTTCTTCATAATTCGAACATCAGCATGCGGCTTACCATTTCTCTTGAGTTGATTCACCACGGTTTGCACTTTTCTTATGTACTCGGACACACCTTCCGTCTCCTTCATTTCCAAGATCTCAAATGTACCTCGAATTGTCTGCAACCTCACTTGCTTCACTCGATCAGCGTCTTTATATGTCTTCTCGAGCATATTCCACGCTTCATGTGAAGATGTCACATCGACAATCTTCTCAAAATCCGACTCATCAACCGCTTGATAATAAGATGATGGAAAGAATGGTTTTGTCCTTCTTGTGATTCTCCTTCAATATCCTTGCTTGAGCAACCGTTAGCATCGTCGTCTCGGCGTGCTCATGGTAGCCATTCTCGACTATCTCACATACTTTCTTACGCACCAAGTAGAGCTCGCATTTTGCACCAGTTGTCATAGTTGTTCTTCATAAGACATGATAGCAACATGTGCCCAAATATCAAAACACTAGTACTTGTCATCGTCTCTGATACCAATCTGATAGAATCGTCTTCTTAATATGAGGTTTAGTGGAATAAGTAGAGATAAATGAGAAACTAAAATCTAAAAATTTTTCATATAACTATCAATAACACTCTTATAGACATATTTTTTTACTTTCTTTTTCTAAGTTTTAAATTCTAAAACGCTCTTATATTGTTTATATAGTCAAACATCAACTATCTAATTAAATGATTAATTAAGTGACATAGTCTTTAGACAGTAATGACATTCAACTTTCTAAACATAATTATTATCTTAGAAGCTCTAAATATTTGACCATGCAAACATAATTAAGTTTATAATTACAACAGAAATAATATGCGCATTACTTCCTTCAACTTCTTGTTTGCCCCTGATTGTGATATATGGCATTCGTGTTCTGATCTCCACTTAATTAAATTACAGTGCATGATCATATAGGAGGCCATATAACTAGGACTGAGTGTGTCCTACCGAAACAAGATGTGACAGTGTAATTGAGAGCAAAACGAAATGGTGAATTAAGATGTGACAGTGTTCAGAAGATGCATATTAATTAAAATAAAAATAGAAATCAACATAATTGAGAGCAAAACGAAATGGTGAATACCCGAATCAAGGAATCTGCACATTATAGGTGATTTACTTATCCTTTTTTTTTTTTTCCTAAATCGTTACTCTTTCTCTCTGCACCAAATAAGAATAGAGACGTAAATTAGAAACAAGAAGTCATGCAAAAGAAAAAATTCACGAGGGTTCAATAGCTTTTAATAAATTTGTAATTGTAATGAATCTAGTGTCTATACCAGGAAACAAGAAACAAACAAGACAAAAGCATTTGTTTAAATTATAGCCACCTAACAAATAATCATAGTTAGCAATATATATATATTTGTAATGGAAGATGCAAAGTCAATAGTTACAATCTTTCCTTTTTGGTTCAGCTCCTCCAGTGTCGAGTCTGAAAACGATATACTAGTATACAATTTCATACCAGTCAAATTTTGGATGTAGAGATCAATCAATCTAGAGTATGGACTCGTGATTGGAATTTAATTTACATGAATTATTACCAGCGAACAAAGAGGGAGATAGATTGAAGAAAAGGAGATGGGTAATTTAGTCATAGTTTTATGTTGCTGAGTTTTTTAAATTAAAAAATAATTAAAATTGATAAGAAGGGATTATATCCATTATAAACATGATTGGAGGGGGTTATATCCAATTTTAAAGAATACAGGAGGTTATATCCACATAGAGAAGATTAGAGGGGGTTATATCCAATTTTCCCATAAAAAAAAGTTCTCTTTTGTCCCCGATGTAGGACAAAATGTGAGTTACTATTAATGTGATATGACGAAGCCTCTATGAAGTTAATTTAAAATTCACATCTGATTACACGAAATTTTTTTTTTAAAACAAGTAGGGGTTTTATCCCTACCACTTTCCATTAACTAGAAAGCAAAAGTCAAATACAGATACAACAACGCCTCAATACTTATAGAGGCAACAAACATAAATATCTCTTCCGTGCACTTACTCAACTACATCCCTAAACAAATCCACAATACAAAATGAACATAAAATTGAGAAAATAGCAGCAAGGCTCAGCAACGCTATCAACCATCTAATCTCACAGCTACTCTGCCAATCAGTTTCTTCTCCAACTGCAAAGGCAGGTCATTTATCGCTGGAATCATCTCACTCACCTGATTAGGCACCTGTTCATTCCACATGCCTGACCAGTATAGCAAAATCCTCTTAATAAGCGTGGCAAAAGCTCTAGTAGAATGGGGGGAACTGCTTTGAAAACAAACTGCATTTCTATTTATCCAAATCAACCACACAATTGCATTGATACAAATCTGATAGCTATATCTCAAATTAGAATCAACACACCACACTGAATTAATCAACTCTTCTAAATTTCTGGGTACCCTAATGTTGAACTATTCCAGGAACCAATTTCATACCCCTGTCTGATGTGTACATTGGAAAAAGAGATGATCTATTGTTTCAGTGTTATGACAATAAACACAATCAGTATCACCGACTTATCATTTACTACTTAACATGGATCTAGTATGTAATTTTCTTTTGCTTAAAAGTCAAAAAAATTCTAATTTTCAAAGGTAATCTTTAAGACCAGATTTTACAGAAAAAAAAATCCATCTTAATTCCCCTATCATCTAGCCAAAGATACATATCTTTAGTTGTAAACATTCCACCAGGTTTCCCTCCCATTCTAATTTATCCTCTGTATCTTGAGGTAAATTAGAAAGAGCAATTGTTGTAAGTCCATCCAATCAGAAATTGTCTGTGAGATAGATGTCTTAGAAAGCTAATTTTTCTAAAGTTACTATCGATTGCTTATCTAATGAAAATACTCTTATCAAAGAAGATATTGAACAAAAAAAGGGTATAAAATCTGGAGAGAATACCCCTGACACCATTTATATGTCCAAAAAGATAGTGGTGAATCTCTTCTTGCTGCATAATAACAATGAATTTCAACCATATCTTCCAGCTCTTTACAAACTTTCTAGAATGGAGATCATCTCTGTCTTGAGAAACTATCATGGTATTTGGCTATCAATATCTCTTTCCACCAGCCCTGTTGCATAGGATCTAGAAATCTCTAAACCCATTTTGCCAGAAAAGCCATATTCATATATCTTAAATTTTTAATTCCAAGCACTCCTCTCTCCTTGGGTCTACAAACAGAACTCCAAATTTCCAGATGATATCTCTTCTTATTACCTGTATGCCACAGAAAAGCTGATCTAACTTTATTAATTTTTTTTCAGAACCATCACTGGAATTTTATAGAAAGAGAGCATATATACTACTATGGAGGAAAGTACACTATTAATGGGAGTTACTTTACCTCCATATGATAGGAAATTACTGACCCGACTTTGAAGTCTAATATGATACTTATCTATAATATGTTGCCAATCTTTTTTACAAGTTTGTTTCCAGTGAATAGGTATCCCTAAGTATCTAAGAGGAAATGAAGACACTTGGCAACCAAAAATATTTGCCAAATTATCTGCATAATCTGCCTTTATATTAATAGGGTAAAGGTCACTCTTATTATAATTGATCTTCATTCCTGTGAGTGCTTCAAACACAATAAAGGCCCACTTAATTATTTGAATAACTACTACATCAGCCTCACAAACAACATTGTATCATTAGCATAGTGCAAGTTAGTTATCTGATGAGCTTGATCAATGTTGGGCCCCAATCTTTTGATAAGTCTAGCATTTCTTCCTCTTTTAATAATATGGTTTAAGCAATCAGCCAAAAGGTTGAAGAGGATTGGGAGAGGGGATCTCCTTTTTTGAGCCCCTTCTTGGCTGGGAAGTAAGGGATGAGTTCTCCATTTATATTTATACAAACTTCATCCCCCCACTAAAATATCTCTTATCCACTGTATCCATTTAGGATCAAAATTTTAGAACTCAACATTTCTATTAGAAAATCCCAATTTACCCTATCATAGGCCTTCTCCATATATATTTTGAGTATTACTCCATGTTTTTTATGCAATTTGGTGGAGTGAATAATTTCGACTGCACATACTACATTATCTAATATATATCTGCCCTTCAAAAAGACTACCTATGATTGATCTAAAAGTTTATTAACTACTATTTCCAATCTTGTAGTTAAAACCTTTGTGAACAATTTGTAATTGTAGTTCAAAAGACTGATTGGTCTGTATTGCTTGATATCCACAACATTGACCTTTTTGGGAATCAAGCACACCATGGCTTTATTCAATTTGGCTAGATTATTTCTATGATGGTAGAAATGATCAAATAAAGTCATGGTTCATCTTTAACCACAGGCCAGTACTGTTGGTAAAAGAGAAATGACATTTCATTCGACCCTGGGTGACACCGTTCGAGCCACGACAGATGCTGACTAATCATCCCAGCCATGTCATTCAGTCAAAGAAGCAGTCAATAAAATTAATTAGTTGGTTAAGAGTTATCTTTTGTTTTAATTAGTCAAAAAGAGTTAATATTCTGTTGTTGTGTTTTGAGCTTTCTTTTGTGGTCTTCTAGGACTTTATTTAATGTGTTTTGATATTAGAAAAAGTGGTTGAGGTTATGTATTAATGGGTAGTGAGTTTTAAATGTAATAGATTGCTTTATAAGCTAAATATGATGATGTAATAGACAGATTATGAAATGAATACGAATTTCTGAGTTTTATCTCTATTTTCTTTCTCTTGAGAGCTGAGTGTTACTCCTCCTTGAGTGAATTTTATCCTTACACTTCTTTACTACTTGAAACCTCTATCTGATCGGCGTCATTTGGTATCAGAGCACTCTAGGTTGCGATGGCTGGTCGTGGTAGGCCGCGAACGCAAGGGGGCCAAGACCAGCGAGATGCAGAGATCCAAGCACTTAGAAATCTGGTGCAGGATCGAGATCGTGAGGTGAATCAGTTGGTACAGATTGTGCAACAACTCCGAGAGCGTATTGAGCACTTGGAGGTCGCTGGGCGTGACCGCGATACATCGAATCGTGGCTCAGATGACGATCAATCCAGCGGTGAAGATGATGAGACCAACCCCTTCCACGACCATGGGTCCAGTGATGAAGAGGCTCGACATCGACACCCACCCCGAAGGAACACTGGTTTCCGACGGGCTTTTGATTTGAAAGGTGATATTCCTGTGTATGAAGGTCGAATTAATCCTGATGAGTTTATTGATTGGTTGAATACAGTTGAAAGAGTTTTTGACTACAACAACATTTCTGAAGAAGAAAAGGTGAAAGTTGTTGCCATCAAACTTAAGAAGCACGCTTCTATTTGGTGGGAGCAGTTGAAAATGAAGCGAGGGCGAGAGGGCAAGTCAAAAATTCGAACTTGGGAAAAGATGAAAAAAGAGTTACGCAAGAAGTTTTTACCTGATGGTTACTTACAAGAGGCATTCCTTCAGCTACATGACTTTACTCAACGCGAGTTAACCGTGGCTGATTACACAGAGCAGTTTGATTATCTAATGTTGAAGTGTGGGGTTGTAGAACCCGAGGAGCAGACCATTGCCCGTTATCTTCGCGGGCTCCAAAAAGAGATTCATGATATGGTAACTCTTCAATCTTTTTGCTCTTATCATGATGTTTTTAAGCTGGCCACAAAAATTGAAAAGCAATTGAAGGAGAAGGAAGGCAGAAAATCAACTAGTTTTGGTGGTTCTCGTGTAACAACCCGCGGTTATTCGACTAACCGTAGTAGTAGCTCTCAAACAGCAAAACCAGCAGCAACCAAAACCACCAGAATTGTTCCGATGCAAGAAAGTGTTGCGGGTTCATCCCGAGTGAAACCGAAATCTGTGCAGTGTTACAAGTGCCAAGGTTATGGACATATAGCCTCTGAATGTCCAAACCAGCGGGTTTTTGCAATTGTTGAAGAACCTTTGGAGAATGAAAATTTCAATTTGGAGTTGCCACCAGTTTTTGATGAGCCATGTGAGGAAGAAGAAGTCACGTATGGAGATGTGGGAGAATTGTTGATGATTCGAAGGGTGTTGAATGCAAGTTCAGAACCTAACGAAGCATGGCTGCGCAACAACATCTTTCAGACACGGTGCACATCATATGGCAAGGTATGTGAGGTTGTTATTGATAGCGGGAGTTGTGAAAATGTTGTTTCTAAAACTATGGTTGAAAAGCTGCCTCTAAAACCTGAAAAACACCCTCAACCTTATAAACTTTCTTGGCTACAAAAGGGTAATTCAGTTCGTGTAGACCAGAGGTGTTTAGTGAATTTTTCCATTGGAGAAAATTATCGTGATGAAGTATGGTGTGATGTGGTTCCTATGGATGCATGCCATTTACTTTTGGGTCGTCCATGGCAGTATGATAGAAAGGCAGTGCATGATGGATTTAGAAACACCTATTCTTTCATGAAAGATGGTATCAAGGTGACTTTGGGTCCTTCCAAACATAAAAGTGCATCAAAATCTGCAAGTGGAGAGAGTAATTTCTTTATCTCAAAATCTGAATTTTATGAAGCAATAGAAGAATCTGAATTATTTTATGCACTTGTGGTGAAAGAGGTTGCAAATGATGTAACAACAAATCTGGAATTGTTAGAACCTTTACTTGCAGAATTTCATAATATCATTCCAGATGAAATTCCAGTAGGGCTTCCTCCTATGCGCAACATACAACATTGCATTGATTTTGTTCCTGGAGCAGTTTTGCCGAATAAAGCGGCATATCGAATGAATCCAATGGAGAATGCCGAATTACAGCGGCAGGTAGATGAGCTTTTAAAAAAAGGTTTGGTGCGAGAAAGCATGAGCCCTTGTGCAGTTCCAGCTCTTTTGGTTCCGAAGAAAGATGGTTCTTTTAGAATGTGTGTCGATAGTAGAGCGGTTAATAAAATCACCATCAAATACCGCTTTCCTATTCCTCGCCTTGATGACATGTTGGACCAGCTTCATGGTGCAAATGTGTTCTCAAAGATTGATCTTCGAAGTGGCTATCATCAGATTCGGATGCGACCTGGTGATGAGTGGAAAACAGCCTTTAAAACTCGTGATGGGCTGTATGAATGGCTTGTAATGCCATTTGGGCTTTCTAATGCTCCTAGCACATTTATGCGACTAATGAACTTTGTTTTCAAGTCGTTTATTGGCAGGTTTGTGGTGGTCTATTTTGATGATATTCTTGTGTACAGCAAAGGTCCAGATGAACACATCAAGCATCTTCGCAAAATTTTCGAGGTGCTAAATGAGCAGAAGTTGTATGTCAACTTAAAGAAGTGCGAGTTCATGACCAGCAACTTGGTGTTTCTTGGATATGTTGTTTCAAATGGAGGCGTCCATGTTGATCCATCAAAGGTGGAGGCAATTCTCTCTTGGCCAGTTCCAACTTCAATTCATGAAGTTCGCAGCTTTCTCGGGTTGGCGTCTTTCTATCGCCGATTTATTCGAAGTTTCAGCACCATTGCAGCACCAATCACTGAGTGTTTGAAGGGAGGTGTGTTTCGATGGACAAGAGATGCTGAAAACAGTTTTGAACTTCTCAAGTCGAAAATGATGGAGGCTCCTTTACTTGCATTGCCGAACTTTGAGCAGGTATTTGAGCTTGAATGTGATGCATCTGGTGTGGGAATTGGTGCTGTTCTCAGCCAAGAAGGACGGCCAATCGCTTTCTTTAGTGAAAAGCTGTCAGATTCACGCAAGAACTACTCGACATATGACAAAGAATTCTATGCTATAGTTCGAGCACTATCACATTGGAGACATTATCTCATTTCGAAGGAGTTTGTTCTGTACTCTGATCATGAGGCTTTGAAGTACATCAATGGGCAACAAAAGCTCAAACCGAGGCATGCACGCTGGGTTGAATTTTTGCAGGAGTATACTTTTCATATCAAGCACAAAAGTGGGGTTCTAAATCAGGTGGCTGATGCTTTGAGTCGTAGGCGTTCCTTGCTGATCACTTTGCAAGCAAAAGTTGTGGGGTTTGAAGAAATTAAGGAGCTGTACAAAAAAGATGATTACTTTTGCAAAGTGATTGAAGAATGTTCAAAAGGACCATATAAAGAATTTGTTTTGCATGATGGTTTTCTTTTCAATGGAAACCGCTTATGCATTCCAAGTGGTTCTCTTCGCTGGGAGTTAATTAGAGAAGCTCATGAAGGGGGACTCAGCGGACATTTCGGGCGAGATAAAACAGCAGCACTTATTCAAGAATACTACTTCTGGCCAAAGATGGTGAAAGATGTGAATCATTACTTGTTGCGCTGTAAAACCTGCCATCTTGCTAAGTCAACATCCCAAAATGCGGGTCTCTATTCTCCGCTGCCTGTTCCAATTGCACCTTGGGAAGATGTAAGTGTGGATTTTGTAATGGGATTGCCTCGCACACAGCGGAGCAAAGACTCAATCATGGTGGTGGTAGATCGATTCTCTAAAATGGCGCACTTTGTACCTTGCTCCAAAACTATGGATGCAACTAATGTGGCTGATCTTTATTTTAGGGAAATTGTCAAGTTGCATGGCATTCCGAAGAGTATTACTTCAGATCGAGACCCAAAGTTTGTTGGACATTTTTGGCGTACGTTGTGGCGGAAGTTGGGAACAAGATTGCAATTCAGTTCGGCCTATCATCCTCAAACTGATGGCCAAACTGAGTCAGTGAATCGTAGCTTGGGAAATTTGTTAAGAAGTTTGGTTGGTGAAAACATTCGACAATGGGATAACATTCTTCCTCAAGCAGAATTTGCATACAACCGTTCTTGTAGCCAAACCACTGGAAAAAGCCCGTTTGAAGTTGTGTATGGACACAATCCAACTGGTCCTATTGATTTGGTGCCGCTTCCAATAAACCAACAGTATAGTGGAGATGCAGACGAGCGAGCTAAATACATCAAGGAGTTACATGATCAAGTGAGAAAGCGCATTTTGAAGCAAAACCAGAAGTATGAGAAGCAAGCAAACAAGCATCGCAAAGAAGTGATTTTTAAGGAGAGTGATCTGGTCTGGGTGCATTTGAGCAAGGATCGTTTTCCACCAGGACGACATGGAAAACTCAAGCCACGAGGTGACGGACCATTTAAAATTCTGCAACGCATCAATGATAATGCATACAAGGTTGAGCTGCCAGCAAACTACGGTGTATCCACTACTTTTAATGTGAAGGATCTGTCTCTTTACCATGGAGATAATGAATTGAACTCAGGGACGAGTTACCGCGCAGCAGAAGCGAATGACACCGTTCGAGCCACGACAGATGCTGACTAATCATCCCAGCCATGTCATTCAGTCAAAGAAGCAGTCAATAAAATTAATTAGTTGGTTAAGAGTTATCTTTTGTTTTAATTAGTCAAAAAGAGTTAATATTCTGTTGTTGTGTTTTGAGCTTTCTTTTGTGGTCTTCTAGGACTTTATTTAATGTGTTTTGATATTAGAAAAAGTGGTTGAGGTTATGTATTAATGGGTAGTGAGTTTTAAATGTAATAGATTGCTTTATAAGCTAAATATGATGATGTAATAGACAGATTATGAAATGAATACGAATTTCTGAGTTTTATCTCTATTTTCTTTCTCTTGAGAGCTGAGTGTTACTCCTCCTTGAGTGAATTTTATCCTTACACTTCTTTACTACTTGAAACCTCTATCTGATCGGCGTCACTGGGGACTTATCAGCTTCAGAATCAAAGAGAGCTATCTGAACTTCCTGCTCTGTGAAAGGTTTAATCAAGTCTGCATTATCTAAATCTGAGATTATTTGTTGAGGGGTCCAAATATCTTGTTCAAGAGAACAATACTTCTCACCTGATACCCCCAAACAAATCTTATAATAATCAGTAATATGGTCTTTTATCTCAGACATATTATTTGTTAAAGTATATTCTATAGTCATACTCAGAATCTATTTTTTCCTATACTGCTGGGAAGCTATCTTGTGGAAAAATTTTGTATTATTATCTCCACTTAACAGCCACTGGACTTTTTATCTTTGTTTCCAGCGAGTTTGTTCTACCTCATATATTGTATCTAAGCTCTCTTTAATATTCAAATAACTGGAAATTTCCTCATCAGTCTAGTCATTCTGTTATTGCTGAATTTGTAAGGCATTTAGTTTCTCTAGGTGGGCTGCTTTTTGTCTATAAATCAGTCCATAGTAATTCTATGACACCATTTTGTAATTTCATCATGTCCTCTAACATGTACAGACCATCATCTAGGTACTAATCTATTGAAATCATCCTCCTCAATCCATGTCCTATCAAATCTAAATATCTTATTGGATTGAGTATGAGGCCCCACAGAGAGAACTATAGGGTTATGATCCGACTTATATCTAGGCAGTCTCTTTACTACAAAGGTAATAAAATGCTCATCCAATTCTATAGAACATAAGAATCTATCTAGTAAAGCAAAGCTAGATTTTTGTCTAAGGTTGGACCAAGTAAATTTCTATCCAGCTAATGGTAATTCCATCAAATCTAAGTTAGAAATTAAACCATTAAAATATCTAGCTCCACTACCAGTAAAATTGACTCCATTTTTCTCAAACCTATATCTAAAAGCATTAAAATCTCTAAAGAGCAACCATGGACCCTGCCATATATCTCTAAGATCAGCTAGTTCTCGAAAAAACAATTTTTTTAGATGGCTTTGTGTGGGACCGTAAACTATTGTCACACCAAATTCAAACTGATCTTTTTTATCTACAAGAACTATTGATAAAGCCCATCTAGTAATAAATTGACCTTTCAAATCAAATCTATCAGCATTAATGCCAATCAAAATACCTCATGCCGTTTGAATTGCAGGTTTGAAAACCCAATCAAAATTAATTGGAAGGAAAGACCTAACTAATTTCTTTGTAAAAGAGTGTTTTTTTTGTCTCTTGAATACCTATAATATCAACTCTATTATCTCTAATCAAATCTGGAATTAATCTTCTCTAATCAAATTTCGGTTACACGAAATCGAATAGACGTCAGAGCATTAATTTAAAATTGCATCTTATTCAGTTTCAATAGATATAGAAAACAAAGAGGCACCGGTTTATAAATAAAAATTGTAGAAGAATAATAAATGAAAACAAAATAGACAGTTTCAAATGAGAATTGGAAAATGAAAAACCACGAACACATCAATAAACTTATATAGCGTCTGCAAAACGAGCAAGTTGCCATTTAATTGACCAATTTTATCTTTTTATTTCTGGCTTGATATTAGATTTTTAGCAATCAAATGGCGGCGAAGCCGTCTTCTCCCACCTAGTTGTATTTATCTCATGGAATTTTTCGGATCAGATATCTTCTTCTAGGTGCGTTCATTGTAATCTTTGAATCTGGTGGGGTGCCTGGCGACCCTACCAAAACGTATGTAAAGTTTAAATCAGGTGTACATACAACCAACACATTCATAGTTGGAATATATTTTCTACCATGATATTTAGAAGCCTCCTTTTATATACACATTCATAGTTGGAATATATTTTCTACCATGATATTTAGAAGCCTCCTCAGAATTTACTTCTACTCAAAATGTGTGCCATCAATTGAGCCAACGCAATCCTATTAATACAAATAGTAGTTTACATTTCAATTTTCACATATAGAGATTTACGATGAAATAAGGATTCAATTTATAGTTATTGGTAATTTTTGAGGGAGTAGTTAATCCATCTAGCTAGTTGCCTAAAGTATGAAGCTTTTAACTGTACTAAAGCATTGATTACTCTATGAAAGTCACGACTTATTGTCGCTCTCCCTCAATGGAAAAAGTCATTATAACTATGTTTGGTATTATGGCCTAATATGAGAGAAATCTGGTTACTTATTCTTGAGCACTAAGCAGTCGGATAGCTTTTAGAATACCTATATGTCACCGTCTAGGGTAGAGGTTTACCCAGTCAAAGCGTTTTACACGACAAAGTATAGAAAATAGACAAGATAATTAAAGCGAAATTGTTCTATTGATTTGTTTCCAATTACAAAGCTCGTAATTGAGAGTGACGACCCCCCCCCCCTAATGGTGGGGGCTCCTGCTCCTATATATAGCCTAATATTAGTACTAATTCCTGCTCCTGTCAGTCTATCAGCTGTTGGCCGTATCGTAGGACCACATGAGGGATCCGTAGGAGAGGGGTACCGGGGACCTCGTGGGGTCCTAACTGATCCCAGGGTGGAAGATTCTCCGGGGCTTCGGGGGACCCAGCAGGACTTGTTAGCGATCTCCGGGGCTACCAGGTCGACAAGGTTCTTGGATGCTTGCTGGCCTCGGGAGACTCCGTTGTCGGGTTTCCGTATGCTCTGACCCGTTATCCTTAGGGTAGCTCTCCTCTTTAGAGGGCGTCGGGGTCCGGGTGGTATCACTATAACTTCTAAATTTATGACAAAGTACGAAAAAAATCCTAGAATTCATCCTAATAATGTCTCGACATTTTTTTTACTCTTAACAGATTTGATAGTAGTTCGTCTCATGCAATCTGAATGTTTTGCATTTCTTCCTCATTTTTTTGAAGGTTAGTTGGCGAGAGCCACATTTCTTCCTCATTATCTTCTTCTTGTTATTGTTCCACAGATGCTGGAGTTTTGCTTTATCTAATTTATTCAAAATTATTCGATGTAATACCACACAAGCAAGGTGAACAAAAACACAATGATTTAAGTGAATCACCAAAGTAGAGTTCCATCTTTGGTTGTCCTGATTATTAATCGTGCAGCAAAAAATTTAATTATTGTGAGAGTTTAGCACATACGATATTTTTTTAAGCAAACTACTGTTTACTATATATTACTCGATTTCAACAGCAAGTTCAATGACTATAGAATGTGATTGCATTTTAATTAAATGCTGAACGTATACACGGTAAAAGTGTGGACTTCTAGGCCTGTACCCCTAAAAACATGAACAATGATTTTCAAGAACAGTAATAATAATAATAATAGATCGAGTCAAAAATTTTAGATTTGCTTCTTTGGGATTCCAACTAAGTATTTTACTTTCCTGAAAATATATTATATAAAATTTTGTTATATTCTTACCTAAAACTAGAGAGAGAGAGAAAAGCAAAGAGCCAAAGAGAACCAAAAATATTTCCAATTCCACCTCCTAGAAAACAACAAAAGAAACTGAAGATTGCACAATAACTCCAGTAAACACGCACTGAGAGGAGCAAGAGAACAAATACTTCAAAGTTTGTGAAACCTGAAGCAAAGTAGAGATTGCCTTCAATTTGTTGACCAACACACTCTTCATCACTCCTTGCACCAAATTCAGTTGCTTTTTCAGAACGTATTTGTATTTAATTTTTTTCGTTAAAAAAATTAAATTTTGCTGGTGGCCGCTCGTCGCCACCAAGCCCTCAAAAAATGTATTTGTATTTCCGAGAAGCAAAACAATGAATCTAGCATATTCATGCCAGATGACGAAATTTAAATATTTCTTTCCATGAATTCTTCACCGAACAAAGGGGTTAGCAAAATTCAAAGTAAGGGAAACAGAGGATCGATGAATTAATTATATACAAATATATACATTCAAATATAAGGAATAATAATGATACATCTCCTTAGCACGCTTACCTTCTATAAATGTAAATGCAAGACGAGACAACTCAAACACAACCCAGACAACTGCAAACCCTACCTAGTACCAATCTCCTCTCCTATATAGCTATAAATTTAAATTCAATACATATATAGCCTTGTTCATTTTTCCTTCAGGCAACACAAAAGAAAGCAACCTAGATTGGGGTCTTAAGTTAACGTGTGTTCACACTCGTTTTTACAAGCCAAGTAAAGAGGAGAGAAAGAAATGGAGGAGAAGGCTTCCACAGCTATTGCTGGGATCAGTCATGACCGAGATTCAATCATCAACCTCGACCAGTGAGTGATTTTCTATTTTATGCTTTTATTTTTTTATTTTTGAGATCTTATTATAATTTGTACTTGTTTGAATTTGGGTTTGACTTAAATCGATGAGGAGGTCTTGGTGTTTGTATATTGCTTTTAGATAAGTCCATGCATGCATGGTGTAAAACTTCAAAATTTCTGTTTTAATAATTTGGTAATAGTAAATAAAGTTTATGTAAAGTTCCTTTCAACTTTTTTTTTTTTGAGAGTTTAGTAGCATCATGTGGTCATCAAATGTTATTTTTTATTTGGTGGTACGTATCATTTGATTACCACACAACTCAAATCGAGTTAAAAGTGACTGCAGGGTGTTTGCATGGATCCAATCTTATATATATGTTACAAGTCTCTTATTTCCATTTTCTTTAACAAGTTTGTCATGGATCTAGGTTGAAATAAATGTTTCATGGGGTCACTAAATTAAGAACACAGTCAATTATTATTATATAAGACTTAACATCATCAATTGCGAGATATCATGGAAATTATTATTGTGGTCAATACAAAACTTTCTTTGAGAAAATCAAGTATATTCAACTTAAAAGTCTATAGAGAGTACTTTAAGTAAATAAACTAAAGACAGTCTACAAATTTTAAATGATTCAGTTCATCATATTTATGCTTCTCCTTTTAAATTTTTATTAATTCTTAAGTAGCAGCCAGTCTGCAAATTTTACGTGTTATGTTGATCTATGCATGCATTGTGTAAAATTTGAATAAACATTTTTTGCACAAATTTCAAATATGTAGCGGAGACCCGACAATGTTCGAACCATTCTGGAAGGAGATTGGGGACAGCGCCACAGTGGTAATTCCTGGATGGCAGAAAATGAGTTATTTCTCGGACCCTAGAAATCTTTGCTGGTTTCTGGAACCTGAGTTTGCCAACGAAGCACGACGCCTCCACCGAATTGTTGGTAATGCAGTCACTGACGATCGCCACATCATAGTTGGGGTGGGTTCCACTCAGTTGATCCATGCTGCCCTTTTTGCTCTTGCTTCTACTGAGGCCCGCCAGCCTGTTGATGTCATCTCTGCTGCACCCTACTACTCGGTATGATTCTAGCTATATTTCATACTCGTACATTGTTGTAGATTGAATGATTATTCATTTATTATAGTCATTATTCCGATCTCAAGCGTCAATTGTTAGTTTTGGAGGTATTAATTTGCAAAAATAAAAAGTTTTCAAGGTATAAATTTAATAAAACTTTATAAGTTTAAGGACCATATTAAAATTTGAAATATTCGTGATGATTTTGTTGAATCTAAATTAGGTCTGATCTAATAAGATACTTAAAAAGGTATATATATATTGATCCTACTTTTGAGGAGACTTAACACGATGTTGTCAAGTAAGTTATCTTTCCAATAAATTTTTACTATATATTGTTTGGGATGGGTGGTCGTCTAATATAATATATTCTTTTTGCATTCATAGTCCTTTAATCTTACATGTTCAGCATGTTTTGCAATTTATGTTTTGTAAAAGGAATGAAAAAAAAAGGTAGGGTTAACTCTCACAAAAAAAAAAAATAGTCTTCAGATCATTTTTTTTAAATGAATTTTTGTAATACATCCTTGTAAAACTTGTTCAGATGATTATGAAGAATGCCGCAATTAATTTTTGCGAAATGAATAATATTTACTTCTGAGAGATGTATGGTGAACAAAAAAATTTAGCTTATAAAAAAAAAACATATATTAATTCATAATTTTATATATAGCATAAATCCTATCTATTTGCTGGTCCCAACTGTTCTTGTTATTGAAGAAATGTTTTAAAGGAATTAAACTTTCCATTTGGCTGTTAATTTTCAAGTTCTCAGGCCTGGAATTTCTATCATATGAGCAGCTAATGCCTGGCAAAGCAGTATATTCAAGTGACGTCTCTCTTGAGTCTTAGACTGAGCATTAAGAATTTTTCTGAGATTGATGCATCATTCATAAATTATATGATAAATAGCATGAAAAAGGTGCTATATAAAGTTATAGGAAGGTTCCTCTTCTCTAGACTAGATTCTAATCTAATTTAGTATGTGCCTTTTCAAATAAAATGCAACACAATATTCTACTGTCATGTATGCACCTATATATTCTTATATATTCTGATAAATTATGCTTCTGTCTGTGATAAGTAAAGGAAACTTTACAGGGAAGACCATCAAGCTCATTGTTTAATTTTACTAATATATGAAGCAAAGAAAAACAATAAAGAGAAAAGGGGAGGAGGAAGATGAAAGAAAGATTGCAAGAAAGCATAACGAAACTGGGCAAACCAAGAGTCAAATAAATTAGAACTATAAGAAACTCCACTGCAATATCATAGAAAATCTCAAGACAAGCGCACTAGCATTTATTTTAAAAATCAATCAAATAAGTAATAATACAAGATTACATAATTTTTACATTAATTTGCTTATTTCCTTTTTATTACAGATGTATTCAGGCATCGCGGACTTCATGAAATCTGGAATGTTTCACTGGGCCGGGGATGCAGCTACCTTCAATGGGGATGACAACTTCATCGAACTTGTGTGCAGCCCCAATAACCCAGACGGGGAAATCAGACATGCTGTGCGTGGTAATGAGGCTGGAAAACGGGTTCATGACATGGCATACTACTGGCCTCAATACACCCCAATGCGACACCCAGCTGACCATGACATAATGCTCTTTACAGTGTCGAAAGCCACTGGACATGCCGGCACTCGAATAGGGTTAGCCCAACCTGCATCAATTTTCTGCTGTGCCATGTTCTTGACCTTTATTCTTGATTGACTTCTCCACAATATACGCTGATTTGTATTTTTTTTTTTTCATGACAGCTGGGCCTTGGTGAAGGATGCTGAAGTAGCACGCAAAATGGCGAAGTTCATTGAAATGAACACCATTGGGGTTTCCAAGGACTCCCAAGTGCGGGCAGCCAAGATCCTGAAGGTAATTGCAGATGGGTACGAGCTCCCAGATCTCGAGGCTGGTAGCAAGTTTTTCCACTTCGGTCGGTGCTTGTTGGCAAATAGGTGGCAGAGACTGCGCCAAGCCATAAAGGTATCGGGACGATTCAGCCTTCCCCAGTTCCCATCGGAGTTCTGCATGTTTTTCAAAGAACAGGCAGAAACATATCCAGGTACCTGTGACAAGTTAATATTAATATATGTTTTTGCCTGTAAATTTGCTCAAAAATATTTTTTTTTTTCACTTTTTTTCTCTAATGATAAAGGATTCGCATGGCTACGATCTGAGGATCAGACTATTGAGGACTTGGAAGTGTTCTTCAAAACCCTCAATATTCTCACTCGCAATGGGAGGCAATTTGGGGTTGGACCAGAGTATGTAAGAGTAAGTATGTTGGATAGGGATGCAAATTTTGATGTTTTCATCAAGCGCATCTCATCCTTGGAATGATGGTATTTGTTTATGTTGTAAGCTATTACTAGCTGGAAGTGCCAGATGGTTGATCTATTTTGATGTTGGAGTTTTTAGTTGTTCTTGTTGGTGTTGGGAGTACTTAATTATGTCATTTGTTAGGGGTTGATTTGTAATTTTTGAAACCTTAACTTCTATCAGATCAGAACCCTTATATTGTCATATCTGTATTTTTGTTGATTGCTTGTATTCTCCTTTCTCTCTCTATCGTGATTATATAACTTCATTATTGCTTAATTATTCCTTTCTCCTTTCTCTATCGTTCCTACACACGATATTTGAGTACCTTCAACTCTTCGATTCTTTTTAACACAAATAAGAGTTATATGTGCTTTTCTGGTTTTTGAAACATGTATTCAAAATCAATTTAAGAGTTATATGTGCTTTTCTGGTTTTTGAAACATCGTAGAAAGATAGATGACACCTTAAAATTTTGGAAAATTAAAGAACAAATGAAGTTCCCTGGGAAAAAGAAAAAACCTCTTTAAATTTTGGCTAGTAATGGAAAATTGCCAGCACTTTGCTGGCACAAAAGAAAAATATTGGTAGGATCGTACCTTTTTCTTTTAGGAATAATTTTTTTCATAAAGATATAGAAAAGGAAGCAAATCACATATATTTCATACCTGGGAGTTGAGTATACCAAGCCTCCATTTTCTAAACCGCTCATGCCAATCGAAGTTATTCCAAAGCAATCATCTCCATGCATTCTTCACAACATTTGATGATCATGGAAAAATCTATAAGAATATTATTGTTATATATGTTTAGCTAAGATGGGTTGGCTGGACTTAAGGTTTTCTCTTCGATGAGTTTTTCCATTTCAACAAGCATGTCTATTAATAGTTACTAAGATAAGAAGCACACAGGAACTACAATCCAATGGTTTCAAGCACATTGGAACCGCCCATTGAAATTCGAAACGGCGGCCTCAAAAAGAAAACGCTCGCAGTTTTTCAGATATTTTGTTTGACCTCGAAAAGGAAATGCTGACGGTTTTTAGAAATGGTATTTTACTGAGTTAAACTCCTATTTTTACAAAGGAATAAAAAAAGGGTCTAAATAAAGGAATGCTTTTATTGATCTAGTGAAATTCCATCCAGGTTTTACGTTTTTTTTCTTTTTATGCACAGAAAGTGTGCGTGAATGGTGTTTAAAGAATTTGTACAATGTTTAATATGCACTTGCATCTAGATATGGCTTTTGCGATAATGAGAAATGAGGTTTATCGAGGCATCGTATTTTTCATAGAATTTTCTCATTGCTAAACGAGAAGCTAGTAAAGATTCACATGTAGATTTGGACAATTCAGATGAAATAATTTCATTCTTTGATAGAAAAAATTATCAGTTTATATCATATG
Source organism: Rhynchospora pubera (assembly GCA_028095005.1). Classification (NCBI taxonomy): domain Eukaryota; kingdom Viridiplantae; phylum Streptophyta; class Magnoliopsida; order Poales; family Cyperaceae; genus Rhynchospora; species Rhynchospora pubera. The sequence goes on from CM051462.1 coordinate 74,520,537, forward strand.
TCACTTTTCTGATAGATCAATATATAGAGAAATAAGGTCGTACTAATAATTAAATATCAGAGGAATTGCAATATATTCGTGCACATGGTCAAATATTTTTTGTAACAGGCATTATTGATCAATATTTAAAATTTGGTTGGAACTATTGTAATCATATTTGATTCTTACCAGATAATTTCAAGGTAAGGATCACAAATATAGAAAGTACATCACATAAGTGGACTTTTTGGCCAATTACAGAAAACAGCTCCAATCCCTTTACAGTTCTGAAGAAAGATATGTGCTACTGTTAGAGAGGTTGAAAATTGAAACAAACTAGAAGATAACAAGCAACTGATAGTTTGAATTACAATTAATTTTATTTTAATACGAAGAATGAGAAAGGGGTAAAAATGGAATGGATAAAACAAAATCAGTTTTCCTGAAGTACCTGATTCACAGTTCTATTGGCTTGAGTAGATGTTTTCCTCTTTCATTTTGCTTATAGAAAAATAAAATATAATCACCCATTGCAGCAAAACTATGCAGAAGAAAATCAACATTTTAAACATTCTACGAAACTCAAGATTACCACCAGAACTATTATTAATTAAATCCCCCCTTCTTTGACTAAATTGCACCATTGGTCTGCCACAAAATTTAGACTCTTTAGAGGAATATAGTGACGAAAACTACTTTTGTCTCATCATATAATGAAATGTATACAAAAGGTAATCGTAGAGTATATCACTTAAGTTATGGAAATTGACAGTATTACAATAGAGTTTAGTTCTTACTATACATTTAGATGTCTTGATCGTTTAAATTTGAAGTTCAGGTTATATCAAATTTATGTCAAACAATTTTTTATTGGCTGGAAACTCGATCGGACAGAATCAACATCGTTTTTATTATTAATGAAAACAAGTGGAATAACTGCTAGGTGAGTTCCATCTTTAATCGTACATAAAAATAACAATTATTTACACTTCTAATTTGTATTGGCATGTAATAAAGCCCAAAAAATCACCTTGTACTGGTCCATGACGCTATCCCATGTTTGTAATTTTAAGAATATCAACTCCAAATTATTAAAAAAAAAAAACAATTCGGCAACTCCAAAACAATTATTAACTACCACAAATTATGCTGTTTCATTTCTGTGTGACGATTACAGTGGAACATTTAGCTGTAACGGTTTGTGAAAAGATGCCCAGAACTCTGCACATTTTCAGCTTGTCCTTTCAATAACTACGTGCCACATAAAGTTCTTCAACAAACCCATATCAGAAAACCAGATTCCCTCAGCAGTCAGCACTATCATTTTCAGTAATACTGAAAGTCCGAGTGATTCTTCCACATGACAGTGAGTGTTTGCTTAGCATGATAGAAACACTAATGGCCTTCTATTGATTAAAAGGCTCTCCCTTTTAATCAGGAAAACACAAAATTCATCAAAAGTGGCCCCATCTATGGTGAGATTAGTCTTGATTTTCTCTATTTTCTCCTCTCTCTTCCTTCTCTCAGTCACTCGCCAATCACTCAAGCACGCAACCAAACCCGAAACCCAGATTGAAATTCTCTTACCAGAAGAATCAAACACAACAGTTGTAACGCTAGACGTAAATGGAAGTACAGAGCTCGAGATGCTAGATCCGATAAAAGAGGTTGAAGAAGATAAAGATGCACAACTATGTACTCTAGCCTTGCCTGATGAATCCTCTGAGAGTGAACGGGTGGTGGAGGCCGATCCGAGTACGATAATAACGGAGGTGATTGGATGGCAACCGAGAGAAGATGGAAAGAAGAAGGAAGTGGAGGTTGTGAGCAAGCAAAAGGGTAAGAGGGCTGGTGAATCGGATTCCGATTCCGATTCCGATTCCGATTCCTTTTCTGATTCTGATTCGGATTCTGATTCCAATTGGGATTCTGATTCTGATTCTGATTCCGATTCCGATGATGAAGAGGAAGAGGAAGCCACGAAGAAGAGAAAGGTAAAAAGAGGGAAGAAAGGTTTTTGGAGGAGGTTTTTGAAGTGGATCAACATATTTGATTAAATCACGATATCTATTTGATGCAAGCTGTACAATATTTTAGTGACGTGTGCTTACAAAAGATTGAAGTATTATTGAGATATATTGTAAGATATAATATAAATAGTATTCCATGTTAGTAATCATGTAAATAGTAAATAAAACATGAAAAATTATATGGATACAAATTTTGATCCAGATAATGATCACAGTAGTTCATCTTCGAAAAAAATAATAATAATTTTTATAAATAATGAACGATTGTGATTAAAATTCGGTCCATAATTTATATTAACTAGATTTGTACGTCGAGTTTCACTCGACGATATTGAATTTTATTATAAACAATATATGAAAAAATTGTGTCTTTATTTTTCAAGTCGATAGATGATTTTGAAATGAGAAGATTTTTAATAAAGATTTTAGTGGAAAGGATTCCATTATAAAAGTATATTTATTGGTAGTTGTATTGGTTTCATTGGATAATATTCTCCACTGCTGTCATTGTCTGACATTTCTATAGATTGGTTTTCTCCATAAAGCATTGGTTTTCTCCATAAATGTCATTGTCTGACATTTCTATAGATTGGTTTTCTCCATAAAGCATTGGTTGCACTGGTACCATACATAAATAAAGTTTATTATTATTTATCAATCTAAGTGGGGGATTATTGGAAATAGTTTGATAAATGCATGAAGATGTGCATTGAGAAGATACGATCAATACATGTCATGAGCGGATGCGATGAAAAGGTGCTATGGGTGGATGTCATGTGCAAATGTCATGAAAGGGTACTATGACCGGATGCCATGAAAGGATTCCATGAGTATATGCATTGAAAGGTCTTGATGAAAATATATGTAGTCTATAAATAAGTAGGAAATTATTGAAATTGACTTAATAAATGTGTGATTGTGAAGAGCTGCATTGAGAAGATGCGATGAAAAAGTGTCATATGCAGATGCGATGAAAAAGTGTCATGGACAGATGCCATGTAAAGATGCCATGAAAGGGTGCCATGAACGGATGCCATGAGCAAACTGTTTGTGATTGTGAAAAGCTGCATTGAGAAGATGCGATGAAAAAGTGTCATGTGCAGATGCGATGAAAATGTGTCATGGATTTATGCCATGAAAGGGTGCCATGAACGGATGCCATGGGCAAACTATTTTTTTTTAAAAAAAAAGAGCATTATTTATAAATAAAATGTATATACCATTTGGTGGAGGCATATATTTGATTGCGTCATTTGGCGAGACATCTCTTAGATGATACCCTATGGTCACCATGTAAGCTATACATCTTTTCAATCACACATTTTAAACTATCAATTTGATTGCATCTTTTGGCGAGATATCTTTCAAATGACACTCTATAAAATATATATTAAAATAGACACATTTTCATTCGCATCCATTGGAACAATCCACGCATCTTTATTATATGTAAGATGACCAAAAAATCCTCAAAATCTCACATCATATTTTTGCTGATGCGAATAAATCAGGAATTTTCTGGTCATTATTAAAAAAAAAAAAAATAGGAGTGTATCTCCAATCGAGAGAGTGAGGAAAGCAATTGTTAGAATGTGAGTTTGTCACTTCCCAGTTCTCAGATCCCAGTGCCGAGTGCTGACTGCTGAGTCGGATTGAATCAATCTGATTTAGATCTAGAACTCAAGTCAATTCGCAAGTGCCGCGAACTCGACCCAGTTACAACCGTGAATTTTTTTAAACAAAAAAAACCCAATTTTTTATTTTAATAAAAAAATCTGGGACAGAGGTATTTAAAGGAACAAACATGTCAGTGCGCAGGTAGACTGCACAAGTTCTGACCTCGCCACTGCCACTGGCGCAGGCATGGAGACGCCACTGCCATTGGCACGAACAGTCTTGTCAGAGAGGCAAATATAATTTTTTAAACATGATTTTCAGGAGAAAGTACTGTCTGCGTCAATGGCAGTGGCGCGGGCATGCCTGCGCAGCCACTTGCGCACTGACATATTTATTTCTCAAATTTGAGAAGTCGCAGGTTTTTTATTAAAACTAGCAGCAGTGCCCGCTCAATGTGCGGGCAATTCTTTATTTGTTATATTTTAAAAAGCTAAAAACTTTTAGCGATCAATGAGTCCGTTGACATTTCTAACAATTTTTAGCTCTCAGCTCATGCACCGGGGTTTTACGACATCGTGGTGGAGAGGAGAAGACAGTTCAAGGGATGGTTTGTGTCGCGTCTGCTTATTTGGTGGGAGGACCACTTGGTTGGTAAGGCTCAGAAGCGAGTTGGTACTGTTGTTCAATTGATTAGGTTTAGATCGGTCCAGGAGGGTAGAAGAACTAAAGGCTGATACGACATGGATATGGGTATAGCCGTATAGGCTTGGTGTTAGTAATATTCAGAAAGGAATTGGTATGTGGAGCAATTGAGGAGGCTGCAGAAGTTGGTTCAGTTGGGGGTGGATTTAGATACCAATAGAAAACGTGTGGTACTGGTGACAAGATTATGCTTTCCTAAAGACAACTGCATGCTTCGAGATAACATCATGACAAACATCATTTTTTGTTTACAAAGTACATCCATTTTATTTTAGGTTGTAAATGTACATGACATTCATTTAACTACATAAATAAGAAAGCAATGAATACAAAGAGCGTTGCTTATCAACAAATATCCTATTTCATACATATACATTTACACGTTGAATTGCTCCAGGACATACCTCTATTCTTTCACTAACTGACTTTCATAAAGTATTATAAACCCATTCTCTTGACACACTCTTCTGAAACTTTTGCTCAAAAACCTATGCTGCTACCTTCCTTATCAATTATACTTAACCGATTAATATTTTAAATTATTAGCAAGCAGTTACCAAGTATCAATATATATCATCAAAGAATAATTAAACTTAAGCTCTGCCAAATTGCATATCAGGAAGGAAAAAGAAAAAAATAACAAAAAACAAAAAAAAAGATAGCAAGTAACATCAGAAAATGCCTTTATAACTATGAGGGACATGCTTTATGTGTAAAAGACCTCAGAGAATTTCCTCTTTTGTTGTTCCATTGTAAATAAACTAATTCTGAAACAAAATTGGCAAAGGAGAACTTTTTCACTTTAGTCCCAGTATAGCTCACATATTGACATATATAACTGAAATTAGAGTTCAACACTGACCTGACTCATATATGATATCTGAGCTTTGGCTCTTTTAACCCATAACACATTTACCACAATACATGACATAATTTATACAATTTAACCCAGATATGCAAAGAAGCCTAACAAGTAGAAAGTACAATGGTCATGATTCTGTTATTGATCCAAGGTCCATCAAACTTAGGTACTAATTCTCTCCAGCTCAATCAAAATCAATCCTCCAACGCTTCTTCTTCTTCTTCAGCTCATGCATTTGTTGCCTGAGAATTTTGGTTTCGGCCTTGATATCCAGGGATGGTTTCTCTTTGATGGATTCAATTTCTTCCAAAATTTCTTCCACAATATTTTCAAAGTCTCGAACCCGATATTCCGTCAAATCGTTCACCAAATTACCAAATTATGGTAAATGAAAATTTCAAACAATACCTCTGATTTCACAAAAGAGTCCGCCCACACATAGTCTTATTCTTTGGTTCCTCTTCCTCGTCAGAGCTCTCCTCTTCACTGCTACTTTCCTTTTTCTTCACAGGTTTAGGAGAAGCTTTTGTACCAATAGATGCAACAAAATCTTATTGAGTAGAACTTATAGTAAAATAGATGTTTACAAAAGAGTACTAATTCTGAAAAAAAAACCTTCAATTTTTTCTTAGTGTGTTCTTAATCGCTCTCCTCATCAGAGATCTCCTCTGAACTCTCTTCTGATTTCGCTTTAGCTGCTGGTTTCTACTGCAATAAGAGGTCAATAAAATTGAGAAAAGACAAATTGGAAAATTATCAATCAGAAATATAAAGGAGAAAAAAATATAATGTTACCTCTGTAGCAAAAGTTCTCTTTTCATGTGTGGCAGTTTTAGCTGGAATTTCCTGGATTACGCACTAAATTTTAGACCAAATTTAAAAAAGACGTGGAAAAGAACATTATCTCTGATTTCTATAAAATTGTTACCTCTCCTTCATTAGAGCTCTCTTCAAAGCTGTCAAATAGAAAAGAAAACATATTTATCAACCAACAATTCCAATTCCAAACAAACATAACTAAGAAACAAAACACAATTAAAATCACATAGTTCCTTTCTCCAGCTAACCACCTATCACTTCATTATTTGTGTCATCTTTCTTGCTTTGATACTCTATCCCAGCATCAGTTGATGCAGATGATGCAGATTCCAACCTGTCCAGTCCGTCCCTCATGTCACTTCAGCTACTGACGTGTCTAGAGATTGCATTTGGATGGGTATCTCTGACCACTCTTGCGACAGCCACTAATGAATATGTTCTTTGGTCTATTCATTTTCTAAGCCTGCCTAATATAACACCAAAGATTGAATCAGTATGAGTAACCCTTTAGTTGTTTTAATCTTTATTTTTTATTAAAAATCACATCATTTCTCATTAGCCACATACTCCAACAGAGAGCAGCAAAACAAATAAGAAAGGCATCTTTAGCACTTGAGGGTAAGTCAAGAGCAAAGCTCAACACTTCTTGTAAAGAGCCCCATGTATTAAAGTATGCCTGACACTGGTCCATCCAAAACCACACAGTTCTTACCAAGGGGCATTGTAAGAAAAGATGCCCAGTTGTCTCTTCATTGTTACAACAACAGCATGAAGTGTCTCCTTGCCATCCCCTCTTTTTGAGGTTACTTTTAGATAACAATTTACTGTGCATAACCATCGAACATATAAAAAATCTGAATCTTCAAAGGCAGTTTACACCTCCACCAAAGCATGGCATTATCAATGTGAACCCTCCCAAAATTCTGAAATTGATAATTTTTGCCTACTCTTAACCAACGATTATAGAATACTTTTAGATAATTTTACTGGTAGCTAATAGATAAACCATTCCAAAAGTGGTACGTCTCACTACAATAAAACAATGTGACGAGTGAAAGGAGCGTACACAAGATAGTACTATAAACAGGCAATTCCTTCTGTAACAAACATTTGTAAACAAAGATTAAGATTTAACACTCTCGCTTGTTCAAAATTTGGTGCAAACCTATGGACATACCTTCTCTTTTCTGATATGCAGCAACGGAGACTTGAGCTTCCAGCTTTCTGACACAACATAATCAGCCACCAGAATGCAACAAACCATTTAAAAAGAATTCTGATCACAGACTTGAATGTAATTTACCGATAGCATCTTGGATCTGGTGTTTGTTTTGCACCAGTAAAAGGAAAATCAAACAATAAGAGAAGTAATTGGTGCTGCCAATTAAGAATAGATTATAAGGATGTTGGAGTTATGTCCTAGAAGTCAATAATTTAATGACTTAAATATTAGTTTATGTTATGGATGATATTTTATCATATGTTCCTAGGTTTATTATTGACAGATTATTCAGGTTGAGGATCTGAATTGTAGATCTCTGTGGATCATTCTTTAGAATGACAATAATAAATCTAAACGGTCCATAATCTTGATAATTAACAAGGAACATTAATTATCATATAAGATTAGTATGCAAGTTAAGTGATGATTAAGTTCTACAAATCATAGGTAAAGAGTTACCAACTTAATTGCATATGTGTATGTTATGGAACATAGTACAGGACTTGACCCAATAAAATAAACATATGGATTGTGTTATGTGTCATTGTTTATTTCGTTATGATTTTGGTTCTAAGTTTGAGATGATTATCTTTTCCACATGAGGATAGGTTCTATAAATCTCGTCTACCGCTGATTCCCGTTAAGGGCTGCTATACGGACTTGATTTACGTTCTCTTGAATTGTGCGGGGAAAAGCTAATCATCAAGAAAACCGTATGTCCCTCATTAATTCACTTAGTGAGTGACGATATTTGTTTGGGCCCCTTGATGGAGTTGGATCGTATGCGCGCAACTAAGCGATCAACTCTAGATCAAGAAACGTATAATCTGCAAGAATGACACATTCCTATCTTGGATTATACGATGATATCGTGAGACATAAGAATCAAAATAGAGAAACATATTTATTCTCTTATGCAGGATTTAAATACTGTAGCAGTACACTATTTATGCGAATTGGGAATCATAACGTGTTGCTAGATACCGCTTATGATTATTGGAATTAAATAACGATTTAATTCCATGTTCAACTTAGCATAAATCCTCAAAGGGTCACACAAAATAGAGTTTTGACCAAGACAATGCATTATTTATTTATTCGCAATAGTTCGTATTGCGGAAATATGATAAGATGATTAATTAATTATATACCGTTATAATTAATTAAGTCAAATGGATCATATTGAAATAAATTAATGTATTAGCTAATCCTAGAATAATTATTAATTAGTTAATAATTATTTTAGCTCGACACAATTTAATATAAATAGTTATATTAATTTATTGGGCCAATATTTATGTCTTAAATGTATAGTCCAATTGAAGAGCATTTGGAGTAGGTTCTAATTATATGAATTAGAGGCCTAAACAATTGAGATGAGAGGCCCAAAAGCCCATTATAGGGCCAGCCATATAGAGTGGTAGGTAGGTGGCATTCTTGTAAATAGATGGTAGGAGGTAGGTAGGGTTTGTGCACTATATAAGGAGGTGTATAGTAGCAAAATCCAACCTTCTCTCTTTCCCTTCTCCTAGCCGCCACCCATTACCTCCCCTTTGGCCATGCGCCATCTCTTCCCTCCTCCTTTGATTGCTCATGTGTTGAGCTACAACTCTCCACCAAAATCAAATAGGTTGATTCTTGAAGAGGGTTGATCCTTAGGATTAGCTTTGTTCTAATCGAATCGCTAGCACGAATCGATTTAGACCTTGGTTAATCTCTAGGTGGACTCGAGGCGATTTGGAGACGAAGGAGAAGCACGCCATCGATTTCTATGCCGTAGGATCGAGCCCCGCGAATACGATTTCGCGGGAGGTACAATATTCCACCTTATTCTCTTGTGTCGAATTGCTTAAAGTACTAGATCTCGTGTTGCTTGTGTTTTAATTGGATTAATTAAGCGTAATTAGTCACAAAATTAAAATTGAGCAATTTCCTAACAAAGGAATGGTGGCATTTAAACCATAACACACTGATTTTTTTATTTACCATCTGAATCGCATGGTAACAATAGTAACATTTCTTTTCCAATTATTTGATGTTCATTAGATGAAAATTATTCAATTTGCACAAGAACAAATCAAATCTTAGAACTGGATATACTCACTTTTTAGTAAAGAGTTGCTCTCAGGTGTGAAAGAAAAGCCTCCAACTTGAGGCGCTACCAGTTTAGTGAATAAACAAAACCAGAACAATTGACAGTTTGATACCTAGCTCCTCAATCTCAAACACCATAGAAACTAAATTGATCTCCATCTTCTTGCATTGCTCTCTACTTCTCTACATGTAGCTTCTTCTTAAACTCGATTACTGCCCTATCAACAAAGCATGTAAGCAGAAAGAATTGTGCGGTACAGTAATTACAATATTATCAGACATGCATATGCATTTCGTGACACATCCATACCTCCTGTCCTGAACCTTCAAATTGTTCTTTTTCTTTTTTTTCCTTTCTTTTATGTTCTTTCTCTACAATAGACTCGACTGAAGGAAATTTGTCAAAAATTAATCAAACAAATCAACTGCCTCAATTTCATAATTTGTAGAAATTACTTGTTTGGTGAAAAATTGAAATAACAAAAAACACAAGAAATCAGAAAAAAAAAAAAGTGGAAAACTCAGACAGTTTGTGGAGAAAATATAGAGTAATAAAAAATAAACCTGTTTATAATGATAGATAGACAAATAGACAAACTTGAACTCGATGAGAACTAATAAACAGTAGCAAATTCTTCAATTGATTGAACTTGTCGTCAACTTTTTCCAATTGCTTGAACTTGTCATCGACTTTTTTCATTTGCTTCAACTTGTTATTAACTTCTTCGACTTGCTCCTAAAAAAAGAAATTAACACCCTTGAATAGTCAATTTTCATAAACTTCTTGAATTGCAAATAAGGCAAATACTATCAGTTCACGTACATAGGGTAGATAACCAGTTGAGTAGTCATGTAACTTCTTGAATTCTCATTAACAGTCTTGAGACTCTTGACTATAAATTAATATTCGCCATGGGTGAGGCTCTACATACCATGAAAGATAACTTTACCAGTATCTTGATTTCAGAGAGAAAGAGGAATAAAGAGAGTGTTGAAGATAATAGGAATGTATAATGATAATTTCATTCAGTACTTTTACAAAGTGGAGCTTGTGATATATATAGACAGTGCCTCATAAGAAGCTATCCTAATTACATCAGATGTCTAACCATAAAGCCGTTGTACACCAAGTCTAATCGGTAATTTAACTAATCACCTAAACACCAATGCTAACCATCTCCAGTAGGCGTACCATTATTGCTGGCTAATACTCTAATACATATTGATAATCAATATTAATCATGAGTTCATGACTTTTCTTTTTGTTAATCCGAGATAGTTTTCATGTCGGCCCAGTGGAAAAACATTTTTTTGACTGTAAAAATACATTTCTAATTTTACAATTTAAAATGCAATGCTCTGTCAAGAACCAATGTACCAGTAATTTCAATTTTATACTTTAAAATATCGGTACCATTAACTGTAAATTAAGAACTATTGTGAATAGGATGAGGATAGAGAAGATGTACCAGTAATTGGAGCGAGGGTAGATGAGATGATATGCTTGACAGATCGGAGGCGAGGTGAGAAGCTGATAGAGGATCAGACTACTTTTCTCGATTTGAGTAGCGGTTCGACTACTTTTCTCCTGACGTAGTTCTTGCTCGCTATCCTTCTCACTTGATCTAGGTTTGTTGAATGTGAGACTTGTGAATAATGGAGAGGCAGGATTGAAGGAGAGGCACAATCGGCAGCCTCAATCTAGGATTTCTCGAAGGTCAGTAGATAATAAAAGAATTGAGGGAGAGGGAAGATCAGCAACCTCGATCTAGGGTTTATCAAGTGAGGCTGCGAAGAGAGAGAAGTTGAGCGTTGAGGAGATGGAGGTGCGACGCCAATGAGATGAATCAGAGAAGAGGGCAGCTGGGTAGGGGTCGAGAGTGCTATTTTTTCCATCTCTGTGTGCGCCGTTGGATTCTCATCCAACGCTATGATTCCAAGGGATGCGCCGCTGTTGAGAGGAAACCCTAGTGACAATCGGATATCAACTCGGCTTCTCTTTCCATATCTAGCCGTGATGGAGGATGGAAAAGATGGAAAAGGGATGAGTCACGATATACCGAAAAAGAAACAAAAAAAAATTGTGTAGCGGAGAATCGAACCCTCACACTGGACCGAACGAACCAACAAACTTTAGCGACCCACCGCCTAGGCAGGTTCTACTTGAAAAGTCTACCTTTTGTTTGATATTTGAATCTGAACCACAGATTATAGTAGATTAACAAAATCAATGATCCATATTTGATATAAGAGGGGTGTAACTCCCTTTTATCTCGAAGTTTACACATGTTCTACTGATGCTTTATAATATATAAGTAGTAGAGATAGAGATAAAAAATTGAGTTTTTTGTTTAAAAAAATCACGGCAGTTACAACTTACAACCCATATCCGACTCGGATCCGGATCCTCTGGACTTCTCATAAAAGAAGACCACTTGGACTTCTCTTAATTTGAACCGTCCGATCTAAACGGACGGACGGATCTGAAGAAAGAAATTGACCCTTTCGTTGAGTCTCGTTTCTCTTAAACCCACTCTCTCTTTTTCCGTCGAATCTGTATCTCCACGAAACTCCATCGCCGTGCTGCGACAGCCACTGGGTTGATCATTCTTGAGACTTCCGACGCTCCTTCTTCTCACTCGCACTTCTCGCCATTTCCAGGAGAACACCACAATCGTGCTTCCTCAGATCCGATCAACACCTGTCAGCACGACAGGCTGCCTCCTCTCCTCTCGAAGCATCTCCATCAACATGTTGAGGTGGCCGAGCGCTTCGACTGTGTGTATGTTGATTATATATCAATGCAGATTAGATACGTTTGATCAATTAGTTGAAGTTTACTGATATAGACCAGCACGTGCTATTATGCTGACGGCTGACCACCTCAAGTGAAATAAGATAGCTGTGTGAGCTTCACGTGTTTCATAGAGATTTGTAGTTGAAATTGAACAGATTTGTAGCTGTAATTAACAGAGAACTACACGCTTTTGTATGATATGTGGCTGATTTGAGCAGATTTGTTTCACACATTTTATTTTTATGATATGTGGCTTTTGTACCTGTGATGTTTATGATACATGGCTTTTGTACCTTGTATTTATTATATATGTTTTCAATGCAACGTACCTTGCTTGATGCGTGGCTTGATTGAATTTTAATGTACCTTGCTCTTAAATATGGCATTTGGCCACTATATTTTTGTCAGAGCACATAATAATTCTCTTTATGTTTGCTCTTCCATTTGGCCAAAAGTTTATTGCAATTTGATCAAAATGTTTATTGTCAGAGCACATAATAATTCAGTTTACTGTTTATTGAAGCATCTTAACAAAATGTTTATTTCAGACATTATAGTACAGTTAAACATCGCTCGTAATGACGAGGTTAGAATCTTTTGTTAAAAGACAAATAGTTGATTGGAAAACTTTTCAAGTAATAATAACAAGAGTTTCAAATGTAGAAAAAGATTCACATCGCATAAACAGTCTTCAAATGCTTATATTAAGTTAAAGAAAACAGTATTAAATACTATAAGTAACTTTCAAGGAGTAACAGATAGTGTCAACTAATGAATTTCACTAACACTGAAAAGAATAAACAATAAATGAAAGAAATGGCATGCTTTATTATTTGGTCTGATATTTCTCTCCTTAGACAAAAGTAAAATAACGCGAGAATACATTCTGTACACAAGATTTCCCATATGAACATCATAACTCAGACACAATCCATCCACAAGAGACCATACATAAAACAGACAAACAAAAATACTTCAAAAAGAAAATACTTTTCTGATATTTCTTTCAGGCGAAACACTACTGGTAGAGCTTGATTTATGGTCATCATATTCAATAGCTTTTGAATTCTGTCATCCTATATTTGTGTCTCTCGGACTGTGGACTCTTTTGATCTCGTCCGGTTTGGGTGTCTCTCGGATTGAAGAAGAACCACTGTTTGTCTTCAGCATTGACTTGTCTGCATCATTCAATGGATTATTTATTAGCAAATAGGTATAAAGGTGTCGATAGATGAAGTATCAATAGGTTGAGAATACAACTGTAAAAAAAAAACTGAGACAGATGTAAAATCATCAGGAGAAGACTATTAGTTAAGTTAAATTGCATAAACTTCCAGTCTTCTATAAACATATAAAGAGATTAACCAAGAAACGGAAGGAGCACCGATCAAAACTAGATTTGATTATAAGACCAAAATTAAGTAAATAAAAACATTGGCACAAAAGATGTTTCCTTGAAGAAATAATTGCAGTCCAATCCACATAGTTCTTATCCAATTGGTATCAATATTTATATGGTAATTGAAACAAAAACTGTCATGCAATACCCATTCGAACTATAAAAGCTTTTCTGAAATAGCAATACCCAATTCAACTATAAAAGCTTTTCTGAAATAGCCACTGGAAGACCCAATTTCTGAAGCAATTGACCCGTATAATGAGAGACCAAATGAAGGTCCGAAATCATAAGATCCGGCAAGGTGGGTCCCACGGGGAGCAATTGAGCAACAAACAAACCAGCTTTAATCAATGCATAGTTGCATACCAGTACCATTATACCACTAGCATATAGAGGGGGGCCGAAAGAGGCTGTACTTGGAGCTCGCTAGGGTGCAGAGCGAGAGGAAGCACGATTGTGGTGTTTTCCTAGAACCGGTGGGAAGTCACAGAAACGATCGATACAGTTGCTGTCGCAGCTCGGCGATGGAGATTCGAAGGAGAGACGAATTCGACGGAAAAAGAGAGAGTGGGTTAATACGTTTGGATGCGTTGAGATAGGCGGGAAGTTGGGTTCTTGCGAAACAGGAGTAGCATCGGGTTCCCTCTAGGTTTAGGGTTTAGCGTTTTGGGACAGTTTTTGGTGGAGACCAAAATTTGCTGAGATTCGTTTGGATGCGTTGAGAAGAAGGTAGGAAGAAGAAAGAAGAGAAGAAATAAATTATAAACAATCCAAACTCTTCACAAAGTTACACACTTCCAATACTTCTTTTCACTTCTTCCCTTCTTTCTTTCTTCCCACACCTATCCAAACGGAGCCTTAGGTACATTTTTCTTATATAACTCTTGGACATGGAATGTTTCAAGTATGGAAAATGAGTTTAAGGTTTTGGCTGATAGAGTAGAGTATGATTCTGTAGATATTAACAATGAAGATTGGGATACTTGCAGCATGGAGGATTGATCTGCTTTTTTTATTTTTTATTTATTTTTGAGATTTATGCTCGTAGGCCACACTCACACATCCATCATCCCACCCCGGTGGGACTCAAACTCCTGCACTCCCAAAGAGAATGTTCGTGTCTCAACCACTGCGCTATATCAACGTTGGCGATTGATCTGCTTTGCTCGTGGGCTTTATGTGTTTCTAACTTTCTAGCTTTAAAGACTTGTTTTGTGTTTATTGAATGTTTCTGGGTGGGGCTTTGTCTCCGTTTAGGTTTCATTTTGATACTTTGTTATTTCTCGGTACGCCGCCGCGAATTTGAGAAAAGCTAAGGATATTCACCGCTTTTTTAATGGAGGTTCATTCAAACGTCGAACCCTTTTGTCATTCAAGTTGGTGAAATACCACTACCGACAGTGGAAACAACATACTTTGAATCGCAGTATTGGTGGAGCAAGTTTTGTGAGAACTTTATGCTTTCTTTATTAATTAAGAGATGCTTGAAAGGAAATACTAACAGTAAAAGTCTAAACGGCAGTGAATAGGAACATAAGGATTTTGACATTTCAGTTGAAATTGACTACAATTTGACCCGAAATAAAGGGTTTCATTTTTCTCTTCAAAATAGAAGGAGATTGAACACCTCCCAATTATTTAGGGCTGTGTTTGGATGAGCCTAGGAATAAGAAAATAACTTCTTTCTACTCCCAAATTTATTATAAACAATTCAAATTCTTCACAAAGTTACACATTTTCTAATACTTCTTTTCTTATTCCTCTTATTCTCACACCATCCAAACAGAGCCTAGAAGTGGTCGTAACACTAGTAATTTTTTAAACAAGTTATTATTGGGTTCAAAAAATGGCACTAAGTTGCAACCACAAATTATTTAGGATTGGTTTAATGGTTTGTATTTGATTTCTCCAAGTGCACTTTAATTAACATCAAAAGTCAATTAAAGTTGATCACCTTCTTTGTCTTTTTATTACCCAAATGACCCCAAAGTCTCCCTAGGCTTTGCACTTTAAAACCGTCTCTTTGCTTCGATTCCTCCCTTCTGAAGCAAAAGCCTAAGAGAAGTGAGACTCAACGAAGGGATCAGTTTCTTTCTTCAAATCCGTCCGTCCGTTTAGATCGGACGGTTCAAATTAAGAGAAGAGGATCCCAATCCGCGGATCCTATCTGACTCTTCCCTTCTCCTCAGTCTCTCTCACTCTCTGATCGCTTCTCAGTTATGTTACCTGATACTTCATTTTACTGGCGTATCCCCCGTGTCGGACACGTGTCCGACGCGGATTCGTGTGCGATTCTCGTGGTCGGAACTCAGGTGTTGCCGCATTAGATCTGAGAAGACAAATAATGGTGAAGGTGGTCCCACACACGCATCCAACAAACAGAGACCTGGGACGTGACACGTACGGTCACGAACGCCACGCACTGTGCGCTCGAAGACAATACCTTATATGCCATCCATTGTAACTTTGATATCAATTTGTGGGACTAATAAGTCACCTCAAAACCGGACAAATAAAAACACATGTTGGGCCGAGTGAATAACTTTGGGCTATAAAATATTGGATTATACAAATAATATTCAATTGGTCCAATAAGTCAATAACAGAATAAATAACAACGAAAGGCCGAAAGCTATCAACAATTCAACATTATGTTAATTATACTGTTAACATTATGTTATTAACTGTTGAATTTCTCAATATAAATTTAAAAATTATGATATAATTTTATTAATAAAATTTATAAATTTATTTTTTCTAATTATAAAATATATTATTTTAATTATTTTATATACACTGTCGTATCCTTGTTTTTTGAAAAATGACGAATCCCAGCACCCGCATCGTATCCGACACGATACCCGCACCCGCACCCGGTAACATAGCTTCTCAGCAAATTTTGGTCTCCACCCAAAACGCTAAACCCTAAACCTAGAGGGAACCCGATGCTACTCCTGTTTCGCAAGAACCCAACTTCCCGCCTATCTCCTCTCGGCACCACCTTCACCACTTCTTCCCAAGTGAAACCCATTCTCACTTCCGAATTTGCGGTCCAATACCTGATTAACTCGTGCGGCCTCCCCTCCGACAAGGCACTCCGAGCATCCAGGTATATTTCCCACCTCAAATCCCCCGAGAAGCCAGATGCCGTGCTCCAATTCCTCAGAGGCGCCGGTGTCACTCAACCCCACATTACAGCTGCGGCTTCTCGTCAGGCCTCATTCCTTGCGATCAGTGTGGACAAGTGTTTGAAGCCCAGAATGACCGAGCTGTCCGAGCTCGGCTTCTCTCCACTTCAAATTTCCCTCCTCTTTTCACTTTCTCCTAATTCATTTAAACTCACCAAATTGACACAAAATATCGAGTTCTGGTTGCAGATTCTCGGTTCTGTGGAAACACTATTGCTTGTCATGAAAAATTGTCTGTTCCTTATCTCAGTAAACATTGAAAATTCAGTTGTACCCAATCTATCTTTCCTTCGAGAGCAATGTGGCTTCTCTGTTCCTCAAATTGTTCGGTTGATTAAGTCGTCTCCCAGAACAATAACATCTAGACCTGAAGCTCTGAAGATTAAAGCTGAAAGGGCCGAGCAATTGGGGGTCAGATGTTCATCCCCAATGTTTGTGTATGCATTAATTACCGTATGCCATCGGAACCAACAGACCATAGATGCAAGGCTATGTAACCTACAAAATCTCGGGCTATCAAAGGAGGAGGCAATTACTCTTGTCAGCAGACTCCCTCTTGTTTTGAATTTTCGGGAGGAGGTGATGGGCCGTAAAATGGAGTTTCTGATGAAGGAAGTGGGTTGTGATAAGTTGGAGTTGTTGACTAATCCATCTCTGCTTACATACAGCTTAGAGAAGCGGTTGATTCCTCGCAGCCGTGTCAGGAAGCTTCTGCAATCGAAAGGGCTACCTATAGCACATTTAAAGTTTAGATCTTTTATCATACCAAACAAGGAGGGGTTTGTGGAGAAGTTTGTTCTGCCATATGAGCATGCTATTCCCGGACTCCACCGAGCATATGTAGACGCTTGTGCTGGCAACACCCGAGGGACATAAAATGGTTGGATAGATCCTTGCGGATTGAGGTCCCGCATAGATATTACCAATTAGGTTGGTAAGATTACTTTTGTTATTTGTTTTTAATATTTTAAAGTGAATTCAGGGCCCCCACTTTTTATGGATATGGCAAATGAATGTAAACCACTGAGTTTGTGAAGCTTTAACCCTCAATTTTCGACTATAATGTACTTGTCTTTATTAATTATGAATCTCTCCTCGATCTGCAACATTGACATCATTATTTCTTACTTATATTCTTCTATTACAACTGGAGAAGAGAAAAGTCAAACTAACCGGTTCTCCTTATTCAGGGGATTGCATGTGTTAAAATAAAAAATAGCTGTACAAAATTGTCATTTTTTAGTACATACAAACGGCAACTAGAAAGATATATTGCACAAGTAATTATGGTAGAAAATATACACTATTTTAATAGCAAAATTAGAATGTCAACTTGAACTTAGCTTATATATCATTTTGTGCATCGCTTATGATCATGGCTAATTTTTGAAGGTTTAAATGCAAGCAATCTCACATTTATATTTTATTTCATATTAAGAACTGAAAATGATTCTGTGACTCTTCTAGGCCTACCCCAACTTGGTTGAGACTAAAGGCTTTGTTGTCAGAACGGCAAATCGATTATACATATCTGCAATGTTCTTGACAGAAAGCATCATATTTCGATGAATTAAGAAAAAAAAATGATACTGTTCAGCATAATTTAGCTGCATATAAAACATAGTATTCTGAAGGAGAACAAAATTTGTATTAATTTATTTTGACTTTAATATTCTTCTGAGGGTGACTAATCTAGGTTTATCATATTAAGGTGACTTTCAAATGAACTAAATAGAATTTATGTAAATAAACGAAACATCCCATAGCGACATATTAACAGATCGATGGTACGTAAATTTAACTTGGAATGTCATATAAGATGTTTGCTAGTTCACAACCTCTTTTTAAATTTCCTTGAAATTGGTGAGAATGAGATTATTGATAAACAAGGAATGCACTTATCTAGTGGAAATCTAAAATTCCACATAAAAATTAAAAAATATATGCAGTTCTTAGTTAAAAAGAGAATATTGAGTAAACACAATTTGCTTAAAACTTAGGATTTGGATGCTCGAGGATATAGAGATGAAACCCCTACATGTGGTAGGGCCCATGGCTGATCTGGCCTTGTCTGAAATTGATGATGTTGGAGCACAGATGCAGGTACCAGCAGTTGACTGTTGATGACAGTTTACGATGCACCCTTTAATTGTGTGATAAATCAATGTGTATATTGTAGAAAGTCTATGTTGGCCGGTGATTGGTTACTGTTTGTATTTGCTTTGTCATTGATAATGCTGTTTTGTCTTGTGAGTTGATATGAACTAGGTTGTGTTTGATGGAGCATTGGATGATGATCCAAAATGTTACCTGAGATTGTAGCATATGATTAGTTCCCTCTTGGTCCTCTCTGCCCAAACTGATACAAACTAGTACCAAGCAGATTGTATGCTCCAGACAAGGCAGCCTGTGCACGGGAACATTTTTTAAGATGAAAGTTGAGAGGACTGAGGAATTGGGCAGTGTGCTGTGTGCATTCATCAGGCAAGTTTTACTTATTGTAAATATTTTGACCAAATGCACCTTAGATGCGAAACTAAACAGCTCGAGAAGTCTCAGACTTTCACAGGCCAGTTACCCTTATGATTTGGTAAAGCCCCTAGGTTGTTGGTGGTAGCAGAGGATGCAGTTGTCAGAAAAATGGAATTTCTGATAAAGGACACTATTGATGTGGTCTGTTTTCCTCAATAAATGCAGCTGTTGCCAATATGAAATTTGCTTCTTTTGTGAATCCAATTGAGGGGCATTTTGTGGAGGAGTATGTCCTGCCGTATAAACATGCTATTCCAAGGATCCACAGGCATATGCTGATGCTACTGCTGGAAAAAATTTGGATTATTGAATATGAAGGGTGGCTGGTGCACTATATATTCGTAGGGATTTCATACATGCACGTGATATAGTTTGTTTCCAAATAAGGTGGTCCTTTGTTTTTATCAGAAACAAAATTTGACCTGTACTCACTGACTGCCTTGGTACAATTTGAGACTGCAGTACATGATTGGCCATCTAAACCATTGTTCTTTTAAATCTAATGTCTCTTAGGAAACAGCCGATAAAATTATTTTAAATCTAATATATCTTAAGAGAAACTGAAGGGAAAAAAAAGGGGTAAATCAGGCATCTCCGTTCATGGAGTATTATTGATGTTGTATAAGACTTCATTCTAGATGGTTATCTGGCAAACATACATTCTATTAATTATTGGTTTAAATTACGAAGGCAAGGACTGCAGTTATGTGAAATTGAAGCTTGCGCTATTGAGAGCCTGGGATTAAAGCTCTGTAGTTTATGTTGCGTGTTTAATAAACCCTCTTAACGAGTGGGATCTTTTATGAAACTAAGCAAGATGGGATTTGTGCAGAAGTTTGTTCTGCCTTATGACCATGATATTCATGGAGTTCACCGAGCATATGTAAATGCTTGTGCTGGCAGCTGGCGACATTGTGTGGTTCAAATGGTTTAAGAGATTCTTACAGGTTTAGAACCTGCGTTTAGATTTTATTACTTAGCTTCTTATGTTCCTTTTTATTATTACCTTTTTTGCAACTTTTTAAAGTGAACGCTGAGTACCAATTGTCAGAAATATGTCACTAGCTTGTAAGTTCTTAACATATGGAAGTGTCACTAGCTTCCGCATAAAGTTCATTTCCAAGTATCGCAGTTCTAATTCTGTACAAGCAAAAACAAGTGCAGCATTCATGACCAGCTTGAATTGTATCAGCGATTCAGCGGGCAAGATAAATCACTAGTCAATTGAAACTATGAGTGATGTATAATAAACGATTCTAGTTACTAAAATTAGAACGTTAACGTAACTTCGCACGCATTTTGAAAAAAGTCAACATTTCAATAAAAAAAATATGTTCAATTAACTGTTTACAATCTGGAATTGCTTTCCGTCATCCTCCCTCTTCTATCATTCCCATCATTCCCTCTACATACGCGTTAATTTTTTTTCATTTTTAAAAAACGCAGAAGTCCAAGAAATGATAGAAGAGGGAGGATGACACAGAGAGAAATAAAGGGGGAGAAGATGAGCGTTGGGGGATGAGGGAGAGGGGAGAGATGGGAGGGAGCGAAACAGTTATATATATAACTAAAATAGATATATATTTATTGTAATCCATTGCAAAATACAGATCAGATTGGTTTATCTTAAATTGTTTACTTCTAAATTCTAATGCAACCCCACAACGCTCGACCCAAATCGAAAGAAAGGCTACTATAATATTTCAAAGACCGCTTGGCCCATATGGCTGTCAATGATATACCGTTTCGCCGTTTTTCGTTCGAACGGATAACGGTACAAATTTACATTTCGTTTCTAGAAGCGGAACGCTAAACGGAATAATAGGATATATCATTGTTGAAACTGAACGGTAAACGAAACGAATCATTTAGCTTTCGTTTCGACAAATACATCTGTTTTTAGTGTAAATATACGTTGTTTCGTCCCATTCCGTCCAAACAAAACGAATAAAGGAATGAAATGGCATACCGTTTACTAAAACGGAACGGAATACGAAATGAAATAGCATACTGTTTGCTGAAACAGAACGGCAAACGGAATGAGCCATTCCGTTGCCGTTATAAGCGTTAGACAGCCCTATTGGCCCATGCTTCTGCCAATAGGATTCCGGATTCGGTCGGCCTAAATCCTCTCTCTCATCCGTCCAGTACGACTGTCCCTCCCTCCCCCTCCCTCTGGAGTTGAGTGAGTTCTCACAAAGCCAAAACTCTCTCATCTTGGCTCGATAGAGATTCTCTCTGTGGTTCTCAAAAGATATGGGCGACTACTCTGTAGCAACTTGGAGAAGGTTGCCATGCCTAACTTATATTTCCTTCGTGAGCAATGTGGTTTATCTTTTTCTCAAATTGTTCGGCTGATTAAGTCAGCTCCTAGAGTGATCGCATCAAGCCATGAAGCTCTGTAGATCAAAGCAAAAAGGGCTGAGGAATTGGGGGTCTCACGTTCATCCCCAATGTTTCTATATGCATTAATTACTGTAGGTCTTGTGAACCAACAAACCTTAAATGCAAGGCTAAGTAACTTGACAAGTCTCGGGCTGTCACAGCAAGAGGTAAAAAAAATCTTGTCAACAAACTCCCTCTTATATTGAGCCTACCACAGGAGGTGATAAGCTGTAAAATAATGTTTCTAACAAAGGAAGTGGGTTGTGATAAGTTGCAGTTGGTCACAAATCCATGTCTGCTCGCATTCAGCTTAGACAAACGAATGATCCCCCGAATCCGTGTCCAGAAGCTTCTGGAGTTGAAAGCAGGAATTATAAGTGTCATAGGCAAATATACCATCCCAGCCATCACTAAATACAAAGTGAACATATACAACAAATAAGGTGAACATATAGACGATCTAAGTGAACACTTACAAACAAATAAGTGTTGTCATCACTTGTTCAGAAGTTTACATACATATTCAACTTATTTTCATTGAACTTATTTGTTTGTATGTGTTCACTTAGATCGTATATATGTTCATTTTGTTTGTTGTATATGTTTACTTTATATTTAGCGATGACAGGGATAACAAAACTGCAGATGGCAGTAATCAATTTCCGTTTATTATGCCATATGAGGATGCTATTCGAGGATTCCACCAAGCATATATGGATGCTTGTGATGGAAACATTGAGGGTCTTCAATGGTTTGATAGATCCTTACAGGTTTAGGTCCTGCATTTAGATTTTTTTTATTTGGGTTGTTATATTTCCTTCATCGTTTTCCTTTCAACTTGTTAAAAGTGATTGCAGAGCACCACTATTTGCAGATATGGAATTTGGATATAAGCCATTGTTTTTATATAAGCTTTTAGTCTCAAGTTTGACTGTGCTCGTCTTCATTCGTTATAAATCAGTCCTAATTGCTTATCTTTTGTATTCAGAACTGAAATTCAAATCTACATAACTACATTATTCTTGAAAAGGAAGCATCTTATTTCTATGTATTAAGAAATGGAAAACAGTTTTTCCAATGGAGAACCACGTTTGTATTGTCTGAGATTTTAAAAAGGTACCATTATTGGTATGATACCCCATGGTTGTTACTTGTCTCGTTAATTGACAATTTTTAGTTTTAATTTTTCATTCTTCTTATTTCTGATGGTACTCATGAACAGGTTGATTTTACTATTTTAGTTTCAATTCAAATACTTTTTCTTTTTTTACTTCTCTAAATTGTTTTATTAAATTACAATATATCAAATATTACTTGAGTTAGAATTATCCAACAATTGCTTATCTAGAGAGACTGACACTGCTTTAACGTCTTGGCCATTAGATAAGACATGGTATTTAGAACCTGCTTGGTGTAAACGTACTTGACATTTAAGACAGACGTATAGGCTTTGTGAAGTTGTGCGAGGTGTATTTGGCGAGAGATCAAAAGCTATCTAGATTTTTTGGGGTGGGACGAGCTCAGCAAGAGAGGTGGTGAACTGGTGATGGAGGAAGATCGAAGAAATAGATGGGCGGAGCTAGTGATTAGTGGGAGTAGAAGGGTAATCTTGAAAATACAAAAAAAATCTTATCTCAAAATACAGTATTATATTATTAAAAAGGTATAATGTGTGGCAATTTTTTAAATATGTTTGTGTTTACGGTGGTGTTTTTCAAAGAATTTATTCTGAGGTGGCATTTTTTTATTTTTCTAATTTTGAGGTGGCATAGATCTAATTTCTCTATAATAATAATTATGCATATAAAGAACAATTAATGCATACTATATAAGTATCATTTGAGTATTAAAAAGGTATAATGTGTGGCATAGATCTAGTTTCTATCTTCATTCAAATTCATTTTATTACAATGATCTATAATTAAACTCCTTATAAGGTCTGGAATACGATTCAGATTTTACTTATTCAAAAAGATTGGATTATATATAGTTATTACGCATATAAATTGCAAATAATGCTTATTCTAAGTCTCACTTGAGCATTAAATTGTTTTTTGCATTCATCCTAAGTCATCTTATCACAATAATCTACATATAATCTCTTTATGTGGTCTAAAATATGATTCAGAACTTATTCAAAAAGAATGAATTATACATAGTTATTACGCATATAATTGAATATAATGCATATTGTGAGTATTATTTGAGCATTTCAGACTTTTAGAATTCATTTTTAGTTATATCATCCAAATAAACTACATTCTAACTCTCTATACGGGTTAGAATATGATTCAGATCTTACTTATTCAAAAAGATTGGACTATATATAGTAATTACGCCAATAAAGTGAATATAATGCATATTTTGAGTATCATTTGAGTGTTAAAATCTTTTCTGAATTCATTCAAAGTCATTTAATCACAATAATCTACATTTCAACTCTCGGTACGGTCTAGATTAAGATCTTACTTATTCAAAAAGATTAAATTATAACTAGAAATTACGCATATAAATTGCAAATAATGTTTATTATAAGCATCATTTGAGAATTTAAATCTCTTTTTGCATTCATTATAAGTTATTTCATCATAATAATCGACATTTGAACTTTTTATACAGTCTATAATATGATTCAGATTTTACTTATTCGAAAAGATTGATTATACATAATTATTACGCATATAAATTGAATATAATGCATATTTTGAGTATCATCTGAGCAATTCAACCGCTCCGCATTCATTCTAAGTAATTTCAACAAAATAATTTACATTTAAACTATTTATACGGTCTTCAATATGATTTATATTTTTTTATTCAAAAAAATATTGCCACGTGATTTTTAATGTGGGATGATATACGAATGACAAAAACTTGGATTGGACGTATGACGTATCAGTCCGATGGTGATCCTTACTAGCGATCTAACTTTATCATTATTATTACTTTTTTTTCGATTTACTACCATCATTAATTTAATATTATAAATTATGATTAAATAAAATTCGGAACAAATTTTTTTGAAACTTCGTGGGTTCCATCTAGTTTTCTAAATGGGTGTCGTGCCGTGTCATATCGTGTCCAGATTATCTCTTGTGTCGTGTCACGTCGTGTCTAAATATTTCACATGCCGTGTCTAAATCCTAAGAGATTGACATGACACGTCTAAGGACACGTCACACCTCGTGTCCTCGTGCGTGCCGTGTTGTGTCTTCTTTAGACGTGCCGTGCCGTGATGTGTTCAGACATGTTTAACTTTTTGACATGAATGTAATTTGTTTATGAAATTTAAAAATTATGTTTAATAAAATACGTCAAAAATTAAGAAAGTAGCGTGCTTTACCATTAAATTAAAATATAGATTAATTTTTAACAATGGATTAATATTTTGAACAACTTCTTATCTGACTTAGTAATTATTTTACTAAAAAATAAACCAAACTCATGAAAAGGTACATAACTATTTTCAATGCCTTTTAAGAGGACACACCGATCAACAAAGTATTTTAACCTTGCACCTTCAAACCAATGCAAATTTCAACGCCAAATTGTTGCTAGTCTGATCTGTTTAAACAGGAGGAGAGAAATGAATATTGGAAATTTGAAAAGTACAAGAGCCATAAAAAATTATTTCAATTTTTTTAGACAATGAATAATTTATACTATCCTTATTAAAACAATACAAGATATGACAAAACATATTTGATTCTTTTTAAAACAAATCACAGATAGATTTCTATCTTTAATTTGCGCATGGTTCGGGACCCTTCTACTTTTATTTGTGATTTAATTATTGAATCACCATAATTATATTGTAATCTTTTGATTTCCAATTCTAACAATTTACAAGTGCTTTATTCGAAAATAAGTCTATTAATATAATCATTGATTTATGATTAAATGTATCTTTGGCAAGATTTATGGAAAATATATAATAGTATGTACATGATCGAGGTGTAAACCAAGGTCAAACAAATAACCCTTGTACTCGACTAGTCGTTTGTAGTAGAGTAAAGGTGTCGATCCCACAGAAATAGATATAAGTATTATTCTTATTATTTCGTTAAATCTAGACAATAAAAATTGAGAAGAGAATTGGTGTCATGAATAAAATAAAAAGAAGAGAAATAAAGGAATGCAATTGCAAGTATGAAAATAATGCAAAACAATTCAAGTAAATATTTTTGGGATTTTCTAACGGTTTAAAATATGATAATAAATGTGCCTTAGGGTTCGATTTCACCTAGATCTGGCCATAGAGTCACAAGACTTAGCACTATCGTGTTCGGTCTTACTAACTCGGTTCGAATTTCGAACCGAATTCCACTGTGTAAATGTTGTGGTTTACTCTTTTGTTGATTTATTCAAGCCAAAGGTCCATCTAGCCATACCTAACTCCCTAACTCTCCGCTTTTGCCTATTGGGTACGGTATTTGGAATGGGATCTAGTGTTAAACAATCTTCATCGAGTGCATTGCACCCCCAACTTTCATTGTTCGGTGGACTTACTCGAGTTTACCAATGATTTTCTACGAGGTATCTAATTAGAATTTCGTCTAACTAGGAACGTTGACTTTTGGTTACTAGTTGGTTGACTTTCGCCCTTGACCTACCTCGAAATACTTGTACAGGACTTGGTTATTATAATGGGTTGAAGTTCCCAACCGTTGCAGTCGTACAAGAATCGAGCAACACAAGTAATAAACAATTCAAACACAAGTAAATCAATAAAAGCTCCAAAGTTAACTAGATTCGTCCATCAACAAAACAAGTAAACCAAGCAAAACCTAAATCTAGGCTACATCTATTCCTAAAGCAACAAGGTTTTAGCCTAACATACTAATAAAAACCATGCAAATAACAGTAGATAAGTCTAAACAAGCCATAAATCCAGAAAATAGGAAAAAAGTACTAGGGATACACAAATAGATCAAGTTTTAAGACATAAATCACTGCCAAATGCACAAGAGAGAATGTAGAATCCTTCGGAAAGCGTCGGAGCAGCAAGCAATGGTACCAAATTCGCCTCCCAACTCTGTCCAAGTCGCCCAGGTGGAGAGAAAAGTGTCAAGAACTAGATCCAGATCTGCTGGAGAGAGAAAGTTGGAATATGGAATGAAAGTTGGCTTCCCCCCAAGATGGAAGGCGCCTTTATTGCTCTCATCTGGCTCCTAGATAGCTAGCACGCATTTTTTCTTGATTTCAGGCGGAAATGAAGCCTTCCTAATAGAGAGAACGCCTCCAGGATACAGCTGAAAATGCTTTCCTATAGAGCAATTCGGACCGAATTCAGGGGAATTCGGACCGAATTGAGTTCACTGGAATTCAGAGGTGTTGTCTGTGCAGGAATTCGGTCCGAATTCAGGAGAATTCGGGTCGAATTGCAGAATCTGGTTGAGAAATGTCTTGATTCGTGCGGGGTTGCTTCATTAGGTCGAGTCGGGGCATGATCTAGACTAGGTATTGAGTCGTCTAGCATCAGAATTGCTGTTTTCCTCGCTGATTTCCTTGGATTCCTACAAATAAGAGCAAAGTGCAAAATGCAGTGTCAAATCTGACAAAGAAAGGCAAAAACAGCAATAAATCAAAATTGTAGTCACGATTTCGATGTAAGTGTGGTCAAAATAACAATATAAATATGAGATATCAGTACATAATTGAGAATAAGTCTATTAATATAATCATTGATTTATGATTAAATGTATCTTTGGCAAGATTTATAGAAAAAAATACAATAGTATGTACATAATTGAGAAATTTATTGTATTTTTATAACACTTAATGTGTGTCTCATTTTCGTATTTGACGTGTCTGTAATAAGTGTCGTGATGTGTCATGTCTCATACCGTGTTTCGTACCGTGCTGTGTCGTGTCTATTTCATCAAAATTAGACACGACACGCTACGTGAAATTCTCGTATCGTGTTCGTATCCATATCTTATCGTGTCGTACCACCTCCGTGCCGTGTCGTATTGTGTCGTGCCGTATTCGGACACGACGCCGTGTTTAGTCCCAGCCAACCAATATTATACAAGACCTCTCTTCTCATCCACGAGTTCTCTCCGACTTTGAGCTCTCTCTGCCCCATGTCACTAATGGATTCTCTCCGCCTCGTCTCCATTCCATCCTCTCGCCTCTTTCCTGTCCCTTCACTCTCCTCCTTCCCATCCAAATCCCCTTCTTCCTCCTTCCAACCTCCTCCCTTGCCTCTCCAACGCCTCTCTACTCGCCTCCACGTGTCCACTTCTCCATCCTCTACCACCACCACCTCACCAACACCAAACCCAACATCAGAAACCTTCGATTGGTTCTCCCATTGGTACCCCTTGGCTCCTGTGTGCGACCTCGACAAGCGTGCTCCGAAGGCCAAGACGGTATTGGGGCTGGAGGTGGTGGTCTGGTGGGACCGGGTCGAAGGTGCTTGGAAGGTGTTTGATGATAAGTGCCCTCACCGTCTTGCTCCTCTCTCCGAAGGCCGTATCGATGCGAAAGGGAGGCTCCAGTGTGTGTACCATGGGTGGTGCTTTGATGGTGCCGGCGCTTGCAAGTACATTCCTCAGGCCCCAGCTCTTGGACCTCCAGTGAGTTAATTATTGTAAGAAGCAATTATTAATTGAATTAGGGGCTTATGAGAATTGGATTGAGGACCTTCAGACCCCGCATGCTACACAATTTATGGTTAAAAATTCATAACTGTTAGGTATAATAAATAAATTAATAATCTCAAATTTTCTCACACCATATAAGTAAATTTGCAGAACTTATTTTCTGGGGAGATTCATACTCATATACTCAATTAATTTTGAGAATGTTCATAGTAACATTTTTTTATATAATTTGTTTGAAGAGAATTTCATATGCTCCATCTGGTAATTCTCTAATTATCTCATCTCATGTATAAATCTCAGGTGCATAAAAATGAAAAGGCCTGTGTTGCTGCTTACCCCTGTGTCGAACAAAACAAAATTTTGTGGTTTTGGCCCAGCACTGAGCCTCATTACAAAGATATCTTGAACGAAAAAAAACCTCCATATATCCCAGAGTTGGATGATCCATCATTTGCGACTACAATGGGAACACGAGACCTTCTATATGGGTAAATCAATCTTTAATTTTATTTTCTTTGCTAATTTCAAGTACTGAAAAATTAATGCTCAGGGACAGAAAAGTTAACACAAGAAGTGTGTCCTTGTTATGTTTTCTAACTCGTGATATATATGGAAGTTGATATTGCAGATATGAAGTACTAACAGAGAACCTTATGGATCCAGCTCATGTTAACTATGCACATTATGGGTTGATGAACATCAGGAAGCGTGAGGACCCTGGAAGATATGTACCTACACTATAACCATTTTAATACTTTAGCTCCTATGAAACCAAGAAGTTAATTATGTGAAATTGTATTGGCATGTGCAGCTGGAAAAATCATTCCTGTGTTGGTATTCTTTTCTCTTTCTGTATACGTGGACTGTTGTTAAATAGCTTCATCTGTTTTCTGGTTCAATTAAAAAAAACCAAAACCTAATAGAGGGCAAAGTATTATGTGTCATTAGTTATTAACTTGTGAATCAGGTACTAGTCATGAATTGATGATGCTAGAGCTATTGCCTCGAAACCTTATATTTTGTTTAACAAGGCACTGTTTCCAGTACCTAGACTCTGAAGACTTTTGTTTGATTTGTTCACAGTTGAAACTGATAGAGAAGGAGGTTCACCAATTGATATAACAATAGAGAAGTCGGATATAAATGGCTTCCTTGCAAAGCAGAACGCAGGATATTTTAAGTTTGTTCCCCCATGCCTCTTTTATGGTTCAGCATCAACAAACTCTTTTATTACCTCTCCAGAATCTAAAGAGGTAAGCATTTGCATATTCTCATTTCTTGTAGCAGCACTATATATATCCACAGATACCAACCAGAATGTACTAAATCTAACCAGAATGGTACAAACTTTTGTAATAGACTAATAGGTCAATTAAACAGTTCTGACAGCATGGTGCTAGTGCTAATTAATATATATGACCCAATAAAAGATAAGGATATAGTATCTAAGTTTTTCTCTCTTTTCAGGAGGTGGCGACTAAAACTGCAAATAAAGATCGAAGATTTATGCTTGTGTTTATGTGTGTTCCGGTCAGTCCTGGTAAGAGCAGAGTCGTGTATGCTTTTCCGAGGAATTTTGCTGTTTGGTTAGATACAATCATCCCTAGATGGTATTATCATATTGGACAGAATCTCATCTTGGATTCAGATCTTCACCTCGTCCATATAGAGGTACAGAATCATTTTTAAATATTAATTATTTATGTTAAAGTATTCTAATTATATTTATTCAAAACTTTGGGAACATACTATCTCATTTTGCAATGGGATTGACTTTGTTGACACAAACCCAGGTAGTGCCAAAAGTCCAAAGCTGTTCCAATATAAATTTTATGGACACATACTTTTCATTAATATACCCCCGTACAATGTACTACACTCATGTACCTGCAAAACGTGGATAGAAATGTTTAAAGCAGACTCTGTTTTTGACTTCTCTAATATCATTACTATTACTATAAAGATGCTCTCAATACTCTAGTTCCTCGTTCCAACATAGAAGATGGAAACAGGAATGCTTTGACATTAATTTTTAAGTATGCTAGGAGTCGGAGAGAAGGGTATGTTGTTATTTCTCATCTTTTAAATGGAAATGTAAGATTTTTGTCTTTTGCAGGGAGCGCACATTACATTTATTGTTTTGTAGGAGCCTTATTCAAATTGGTCCTACATAAATCCTATTTTATTAAATTTTCATCTGTGCCTTCATAAATCCTCTGTTTCAATTTCCTCTGAGGTTGCGCTACTGCATAAGCAGTGATGGCTTTTTCAAACCTATGGGCTTGTTATGAATACTTATTATCTTTTGTATAGGATACTGTTTCGTCTATCTCTGAACATTGCCGCTGGTAAGTTGCAGGAACGCAAGCTTGCTTCAGCTGGACTTTGGCACAAGACTTGTTATGTACCAACAACATCAGATGCTATGGTAATTGCCTTTAGGAGTTGGTTACGGAAGTATTCAAACAACCAAGTAAACTGGGGAAGCATAAATCCAGCACAACAGTCGCTCCCCCCTACTCCCCCTAGAGAACAGCTCATGGACAGGTACTGAAACTATAAAGAAAATTTGTTATAATGAAGTAAAGGTCTTTATCTTTGTTGGCTACTTCCAACAACTTTATTACATCTGATACACTATAATTAAGCTCATTGGAGTTGTGTTTATAATAAGTAGAAAACAATCAAATTATATAATTTATCTATGACATAACATGCACCTGTATTATATTTATCAGATATTGGTCACATGTTGTGCAATGCACAAGCTGCAGTGGGGCCCTAAAAGCACTGAAAGCCATCGAGGTGTCTTTGCAAGTCGTCTCAGTAGCCATTATCGGTTTCTTTGCTGTTGTAAAACAGGGCTTAGCATCAAACACTGCAAAGATTACTGTCGTCTCAGTTGCAGTCTTGTGTTTTGCTGCTTCTCGTTGGCTCTCTCATTTCATCCATAAGACCTTCTACTTCCATGATTACAACCATGCTTTTATATAATTCTTCTGTTGGTAATTCACAATTTTAATGTATACTAATTGATCAACTCTTCTTATATGTAATAATGTAGTATAGTGGTCAGAGATGTGTTATGTATAGATGCACCATAATTCAGAGCTCAAACCTTGTGTAATGTGTATAGAAAGAACATGCAATTGTGTAAAATCGAAAAATAGTAGTAAGCTAGCTCAAGCCTTTCTGTCATACAGCATACTATTCGTGCACAATAATATAGCCGCTCCCTTTTCCTTGGGGACATACAGCAGGGGCGAAGCCAGAAATGTGAAAATTCTATATTTTGGAGGGGCCATTCTGCATATATGCTCATACTTTTACCAAATTAACCTTGTAATTTATAGTAAATTCCAGAAAAGAGTGGGGGCCAAGCCCACCAGGGCCCCCACGCTGGCTTCGCCCCTGACATACAGCATACTATTCGTGCGTAATTAGTGTATTGCAAAAGTGTCGTGTTGTGTCAAACACGCGCGTGTCAGAGCTCGTGTCGTGTTGACACGAGTTAATATTTTCAACGTGTTGTGTGGTGTCGTGTCAAATGAAGGAATTGGTTAACACGACACGCGTAATGACACGACGTGTTAAACGTGTCAAGCAATATTATAATATATTCATAAAAAGCTATTAAAAAATTTTAAAATAGAAAATATAATAAATTATTGAAATTTCATATATTAAAATGAAAATTAATGATTGAATCAAAATATTATGAATAAAAAATTATTAAATTTATAATATAAATTCAATATAATTTGATATATTCTAGATAATAATATTTTTTATCGTGTTAACTCGTGTCACGTGTCAACTCGTGTCGTGTTAAGACGTGTCATTGTCTAGAAATTTTCAACACGACACGACTTTGACACGACACGCTGACACGCACGTGTCATTCTAATTTCATAGACGTGTCGTGTCGTGTCGTGTCGTGTCAACACGCGTGCATGTCGTACCAAATCGCTCGTGTCATGTCATTTTGGAAAACACTGTGCGTAAATGACAATGTGAAAGGTATGAATGTGTTGGGTTAAAAACCCCTTTAATTGATCTTAGTACTTTTATATATTATTATGGGATAATTTTATAGTGAGCATAACTTTTAAATCGAGCTTGAATCTTATTATTTATCTCGATTCATAATTTCAAATGAACGATAATTTCAAGTCCGATTATAAAATTTAGTCCACAGCAAAATTTGCCTATATGTTACATAAAATTGTATCTGAAACGCTTCAGGCTTCACGTTACAAAAATTGTTGATCCACTACAAGTCTACAAATCTACAAATTACAATAGGCTAGACCTATGTAACTATGTTGGTCCAATTGTGTTAGGATTAACATTGTAAAGGCCTGAACTCGACCTCGACCACTTTGGGCTCTATTGGGTCTACTGGGCCTGTAAAGCTAGTCCATGTAATCATGTTGCCTTCTTCCAGTCTCCTCTTCCCGAAATTTTAAAAAATAATACTAAAATAATATAATCAAATAAAATTAATATCAATATAATAATATTTTTTAAATAGTATCACGAGATCGGAATCTCAGATTTCGAACGCAAGATCGGAATTTAGCTTAGATCGGGGATTCCGATCTTGCGTTTCACTTATATATTGCGTTCCGATCTCCCCTTCTCTCCTCGCTCTCGACGCAGACTCGCGGTAAAACAGTAAGTTTTATTTATATATTTATTTATTTATTATTTATTTAGATTATTAGTTTATTAATAAGTTAATTAAGTTAAAAAATAGATAATATATTGTAAAAATATTTTAAAAATATGAAAAAATCAGGAATAATAAAATTTAATTTTATATGTAATTTAATAATTATGTTGAATTTTTTTTGTTTATTCATTACTTAATTAATTAGAAAAATAGATAATAAATTGTAAAATTAAGTAAAAAATACGATAAAATAAGAAAAAATCATATGAAAAATTACATGTAAATTTTTTTTTAGAAATTTTTTTGCTTTTAATAATTAAGATTTTGATAATTAAATATGAAAAAAAATTTAAAAATGGTAATAATTGATGGTATGAATTTAAAATGTAGGGAAAAATTGTTTAGATTAGACTCAAACCGTTTCTACTCAAGGTTAACTTTTTTATATGTTTATTTTATTATTGTTTGAATAAAAAATACTTGTGAATTGCATATAGATTGATTGTAAAATTGTATGTTGCAATGATTGAAAGATTGATTGATTGATTGTGAAATTGTTCGGGGATAATTATAGAATGGAAATTGGGTTTAAATTTTTGGAAAAAAACTCTCCTATTACAGGGGAGATGCTACCAAAATTTTAAAAGATTTTTTTACTTTATTGAATTTTAATTGCAGTAACATTCGAAATGCCATCGCGAAGAAGAGTACCACAAGATCCACGTCGATCCACGAGGCCTCGGAGTGATCCTGGTGCATCTACATCAGGAGGAGATCCTAACGCTTCTTCATCTGCCCCCCCCCCCCCCGGTTCCTCCCCCTTTTCCTCCTCCTGTTGATCAGCTCCTGCATCTCAGTCAATCTACGCTTCGAGACGTACGAGTATGTTACATTTCTTTATTTATATTTATGTATATAGTTAATTCTTTTTGTAATAGTATATATTGGAAATAAAATTTTTTAAAATTATTTAAGCGTGGACGCCCGAAGTGCAGAAGGCAAAGATGGTACGAACCGATGAGGTGGACCAGCGTCTTGTGACATTGGGCCTGATTCATTTCGTTGAGTTAGGTCACATGCCATTGGATCGTTCCATGATACAGGGTCTAGCCATGTTCTGGAGGCCCGAGACCCACACATTCCACTTTTCCCGCGTAGGCGAGATGACAGTGACTCTTGAGGTATTAATTTTTGAAAATTTTGTTGGTACATATTTATTTATTATTTTTTGTGTTCTTTAATTAAAAACGAAAATTATATTTGCAGGATGTCGCCTTTATTTTTGGCTTGCCTACGACTGGACGACCGGTGACCGGGACACTCCTATGGAGGACGTTCTAGATTGCTTCAGAGAAAGGGCGACAGATCGACGTGCTGGGAGGTAAGGAACGTTTTAAAATTTAATTATAATTTTGAGGTGTGCTGCAATATATATGTGTGTGTGTAATGTTTCTGTAATGCAGGAAATCTCACGCAGTACAGTTTGTGAAACTACGTGATATGTGGGCCACACTTGCTATGTTATACCGCGGCTTGGACTTGGATGTCCTGGCAAATGGCGCTCAGAAAGTTCCTGCTCCGTGGCTACGGCTTCAGTTGTGGTCGTACGCTCGGTTATTACTTTGTTGGCCGTCAGTTACGAAAAAATTCGAAGGTTGGGGCAAACCGTCAGCCGAGAGATGTCCGCCGTATGGGAGGTATAATTTTTTTGTAAAATTTTTTTACGTATAAAATAAATCTAGCAATGTTTCCTTGTTAGGTGCTCATCTTGCCCCATTTCGGGAGCAGCACGGCAGATTCCGGCTGGCCGGATCACCTACCTAGAGGATGCGCCCGAACGCGTGAGTATGGTAAGTTTTTTACTTACGAAAATTTATATTTTTAGGTACAATTAAAATGGATTGTTTTGTACTTTGGTCACTAACAACAAATAAACAGGTGAAGCACATATTGACGCAAGCTCTGCGAGCATGTGCATGGGCGGTGAAGAAGGGATTCAGACGTACTGGGAAAGAGATGCTGAAGGGTTGCAGGACGCAGTTGGAGCTCGTTGGGGAGCCGCATCGGTTACCTCACCTTTTAGAGGCGAAGGATCTAGCTACAGATATAGACTCGATACCTGATTCACCGGAGGAGGATCACGCGCTAGAGCTCGAATTTGAGGAGCAGCAGTTCATGACGGTAACCTAATATTTGTAATATTATTATTTTTTTGTTATTATGTTATTGATAAATATTAAAACTATTTGTGATATCATTATATGTAACAGCCTTCTGAATATACTCTACACGACTGGGACACATATTTCGATCAGCTGAGACCTAGCCAGCCTATTGTGCGGAGCAGACGGACAGACAGTCAGCCATCCACACAGCCACCCATCCACCCATCTACACAGCCACCCATCTACCCAGTCACGGAGCCATCCAGTAACGAGTTACCCACACCACCAGGCCCACCCCCTAGCCCATATCCAGACCCACCTACCCATTATGAGTACCAGACGCAGTACCCACCCTACCAGACACAGTATCCATCATACCAGACACGGTATCCACCTGGACCACCACCATATTCTTAGGGCGAGCCTATCTTGAGTCTGGCTGACGCTTATTTATTATCGATTGGAGTACATCTGGACGAGCTGTACACACTTTCAGTTCAGCCATCTCCATTTGGTCAGAGCTCTGCAAAAAGGACAAACGTGTTCTGATAAAGTCTGAAAAGGTATCACATTATATTTATTAATTTTAAATAATTGTAAGTCTAAAATGATCTATAAAAGTATCCATCCTCAGTCAAAATATGTCACACCCACTCAATCCTTCTTTCTAAAACATTCACTACCATGGAGAAAGGAAATACCTCCAACGGTGAAGTGCCGGAATGGCTAGCTACTCAATATGAGTACTGGCCAAATTACGAACATTTCCCTTCCAATCCAAATGAGATCGAAAAAGAAAATTATCATGCAAAATGTCATAAATGTTATCGCAATTTCGACTACAATATCATTGCACGAAATGGTGGCGAGTGACCATTATACACCCACTATCAGTGGCACATTCATGGTGGCCCAGAAAGAGACCGCAGGGAGATATTGCGATATTACCTGACTAAACCTGAATCGAGCAACTATGAATGGTATAAAAAGTACTACACAGAACCTAAACCGATGCCAGAACTTAAACCGTGGAAATCAGATTCTACACCAATGATTGTTTATGAAAGCATATACGATTTTCGTGGAGACACAGTGAGCTGTACAAAGTGTGGTCATATTTTCAATTTCAAAGATACCATTTTGCGTGGCCACTACGATGAACACAAAAGACAAGAAGAGAGGGATGAAATTCAAAAGAGATTCAGAGTGAAAGACAATGGTTCGAAAGGAAAAGAATGGAAGAAAAGGTTGCCGAAGAGAGCCGAAGGTTGGAACAAGAGAAAATTGGAAAAAAAAATTAAGGAGAGCCTAATAAAGATCAAGAAGAGAGATGAACAGCGAAAAATTGCAGTAGCTAGAATGGCTGAGATAGAGCAACAAGAAGCCGAGGCAGTTTTCTGGAATGAAACCGCTCAATTCGCTGACAATCCTGCTGCGAGTAATCAACAAGAACCTGATGAGGGTTTTTGGAACGAAGCCACTCAACTCGCTGAAAACCATGGTGGTAGTAATGAACAACAACAACCTGATGCCGCTTTTTGGAACGAGGCCACTCAATTCGCCGACAACCATGGTGCCAGTAATCAACATGAAATGAATGCGGAAAAAGATCAACCACGGTGGGATGAAATTCTGCAACATGTAGATAGTCAAGATCTCTAAGTATTTATTACTTTTAAATATCTATATATTTTTTAGGTACTCTATTTTTAAGTAGCAACTAAGTTGATTGCTTTTAGGTAGTTTCTTTCTTTTTTAATTGAGTGTGCTAATTTATATTATGGTTATAAAATTTAATTATTCTTCTAATGGTGTGTATTTTAATATTATGATTTAAATTAAATTAATTAAATAATATTATATTTAATTAAAAATTAATATTATAATTATTGCCGTATTATATAATATTTGATTATATATTGAGGCTAACATAAAGTATTATTTAATTATTAACGTAAAGTAAGAACAACAACATTTAACATAATTGAAAAAGAAATAAAAAATAAAACCATTCATATTAAATTAATATCAAAACTTTTAATATTAAAATAATATTTATAATATAGAATTATATTAAAATTATTCAAAATGTCAAAAATCCAGTTCTCGTCAAACTAATATTTCCAATATATTAACTTAATATCAAAATTTTAAATATTAAACTAATATTTATAATATAGAAGTATATTAAAATCATTAAAAACGATAAAAATCAAATTTCAGTCCTGTTAGGAATCTAGAATTCCGATCTTACGTTCGGAATTTGGAATTCCGATCTCGTGATACTATTTAAAAAAATATTATTATATTGATATTATTTTTAATATATTATATTAATTTAATACTATTGTTAAATTTTTTGGCCCTTCGTCTGGACCTTTTCCAAAAACGATCCAGTCAGGGTCAGGGCAATTGCTCAGGCCACGCACTCGTTACTCATTCACTCTCCCATTCTTTTGTAAATGACTAAAATACTCTCTTATCCAATGCTGAAGTCTGGAAAATAAAGATGGGACAGAAGGGTATTTTCGTCTAATCGGTAGTGATCGAGTAAGGAGGGCGTGCCCTGAGCAATTCCCAGGGTCAGACCAGTCTAGTCTAGTGTAACATTTTACATTTCTTTCAAAATTCCAATGCAGTCCGTGAGGAGGTACGCGACCCAAGCTCTCCGTCGCCGCCTGATCGGCCGTTCGCCTCCTCCCTCCGCCGCCTCCGTGCACTCGTTCACAACTCTGACGAGGCGAACGACGAGTGGGCCCCACTGTCATGCCACCTTCTCCGCTCCATGGGCCGCCACGCAGAGCCGAGGCGCTAAGATGCTCGGTTCCGATGTAATTCTCTTCTTTTCTAAATTGTAGAAACTACTGACATTTTTTTGTTCTATCTATTGTATTAATGGTTGAAACGTACTTGGTACTAACAACTCTCAAAAATTTGTCTAGGTGAGGCTAGGAAATGTGATTCTAAGAAAAGGTGAAAACTTTGGACTTATCTATGATGTTCCTTTTCTTCTGGATTGGTCTTTTTAAATTTTTTGACTAATAGCTTTTGATGGAACCTTTCATGGAAGGTCGCATATATCAGGTATGTTTTAGTTTATGTATTACTCGTCAATTGTTCTTGATGATTTCCATGATTTTATTTTATTTCTGGTGCCTTTCAGTTGGCTAATCTAACTTATGGTAGGTAATTAAAGCACAACATACCCAACAAGGAAGAGGAGGAGCTACTATACAGGTACTGAAAACAAGCTAGTTTTTGATAAATTCCTAAATGGCTTCCTTTGTGTGTTCGGGCATCTGTTTCTGCACAATTACCCTCTAATTCTAAACACAAAACAGTTTTCTTAAGAATAACTTACTGGTTTAATAGGTCGAACTTCGTGATGTTGACACCGGTAACAAGACTGTTGAAAGATTTCGCACTGATGAGGCAATCGAGAGTATGTGACTTTAGTTCAGAACCTTGCTAGAAACGTATTGATTGTTGTAATATATTCTAACTTATATTTAATTTAACTTAAACAGAGGTGTTTGTTGAGGACAAGACATTCACTTTCTTGTACAAGGAAGGCGACTCCATTATGCTTATGGAGTGAGATGATTTCACAAATTTTAACGTTTGACCTCCATTAATTTGATTTCTTATGATTAGTTACCTATCTACGATTTTTCATCTTTGTTAGGCCTGAAACATTTGAGCAACTTGAAGTTTCTGAAGAATTGTTTAGCAAAGCTGCTTCTTACCTGAAAGGTGTTCTATTCTTAAATATCTTTTTTTTTTCTCCACTTAAACTAATTTAGTGAAGATACCATAAATACATGCTTATTTTACTTATACAGAGGACATGGCAGTGACATTGCATTATTATGATGGTAAACCGATGTCAGCTTCTGTACCCACACGTGTAACGTGCGCTGTAGTTGAAGCACAGGCTCATACAAAAGGGCATACTGTTGCTCCCCAGTAAGTTACTTTTTTATCAGTTTCTGGTATGTATGTCTCTCATTAAGTTTGACTGTGGGGTTTAAAGAAAGAAGTGAGATATATTTTCTTAGGGGTGTTTGGTTTATGGTATGATTTATTCTTGTCCAAGAAATGTGCCATTACAGTATTACTATATCATAGTTTATGAAAGAGCATTTAACTATTAAGACATGTTCAAAGTTCAAACCACAAATTCCTACAATTTTATGAATGATTAACTAAAGAAGAATCGACATGAATAACTCGTAATTAAGCTGCTTTTACGTTCTAAATATATGGGTTTATATATTGCGGTAACTGAGACTACATTGAGATGTTTCTGTTTTTACATGACATTAGTTGATGACGATAAATAGGAAAGAAGAATAGTAACCTCATGTATTTATAATGAAAAAACCTTATAGAACTGTCATACTTGACTCTTAATTACTATTTTGCAACATTTTATTATCAATTGAGAGTTCTCAAAAAACAAAAAAAAAATCTAAACATGGTATCAATTTCATAAGATCAAATATGATTTGTAAATCTAAAATGCCAGCAATTAATTCATTGTTAAAATGTCTTATTATCATGTAACTTGGAGTAGAGAGAGTTGAGCAGCAAAAAGAGGGTCTAAACAAAGGACATATCAAAGAGATTATCTATTACACCTGTTTTCGAATTTTTGTTTGTTGCTCATATAAAATTGGTTCAGAACTAAGTTAAAAAAAAAATAAAATAAGACATTGGACAAGCCAAAAACAAGAATGACTTATCACATGGAGTAAATGTGATGTGATAAGTCCTTGACAAAAGCCAACTTTTTGTGGACAAATGTAGGCTTTTTGACAACAACTTCTTGGACAAAGAGTTGGCTTTTGTCTAAAATTCATACGTCTTGACAAAGTTGTGGATGCTGCAATGGCCATAAAATGTGTGAAATTATAATCACTCGGCAAGCAGTTGTTATCGATAGCTAATATACAGGAATGGAATAAATTTGACAGCGGGTATCCAGGAACCCGATGCCAAAAATAATAAGCCAAAGTGCCCACTTAAGATTTTCCAGATGAGACCTATTTAACCTTGGAAGTACTGGCCAAATCCAGGAAGTACTGTTACTGTGTTCCCAGAGCCAAATCCCTACTTGCCGATAATCCCTCTTCAGAACCCACATGTAGTTTGTTTGAGCATCTATACTTTTCTTTCTTAATGAAAATGAAATAAAGACAAATAACACAATTTTTGAAAAATAAAATAAAATAATGTTGCAACTGCAGATTTGAGTTATCATGTTCATTACAAAAGAACATAAGTTACTGAACCAACGAGTGATATAGGAGTCTAATTGCCACCAAGTTTGTCATGTTGCCCCTATTAAGTACCTATTGGTGACAAGTTCGTCAACATCTGGGAACTGGAACTCCAATTTAAATTGCTCGACTTGGCAATCTGTTGCCATGGGAAATATAATGAGAACTTTTCTTATATGAGACCAAAATACACTGTAACACCACTGACGGTCGTTATCAATTTCAATATACATTTTTTTTGGTCAGTTACGGGTTAGAACATTTATATGTCTATTACTCTTTTTGTTAACTTACAGGTATAAAAGGGTAGTGCTGGACAATGGGCTTACCATAATGGTAAAATACTAAAATAAATCTGATTTATTTTTATGACTAGCAAAATCTTTTGTGCTTAGCTAATTTTCTTTGCCAATGTTTCTATGAAACATTTCCTTTTTTCTCTCTGTACATTTTGTTATGCTTACAACAATATTAAAATTTTAGGCACCTCCATTTGTCGAAGCAGGAGACCATATCGTCGTTAATACCATGGATGATTCATATATTACCAGGTAAATCTGTACTATAGCTTGGGATATTGTGATGCCATATTTTGTTTTTGGAATTTTTTTTTGATTGGTGCGTCTTACTTGATTCCATTTGGCATTATATATATCTTTTACTTGGTCAATCTTGAACAAAGGATATATTATATTCTTAAAATTGTTTTGGCCTTAGACCAGTATGTGAATTTAGGTTGAATCTTTCTTTCCTGTTGATCCTGTCAGGAAAAGTGAAAAACACTCTATTTATATGGTTCTTTCAAGTTCACAATTAATGACAATTTTGAGAGCTTTAATCAAGTTTGTTGTTATTGATAATTTTCAGGGCCTAGGAGTAGCAGCAGTATTTGTTGAAGAAAAAAAATATGACGGCGTTCGTCCTGCCAAATTGGAGCTCTTATCATATCTGTTTTTATTTCAGAATGTTGCTTAATTATATACGAGTTTTTGTCCTGCCAACCCCCCAAGTCCCTTACAACTTGAGACCTACCAAGGCACGTAACAGTTTTGCTAGACAAATAAAGCTTCTATAGAAAGAAGTTGCAATTTTGTATTGGGAAAATGTATTCATTTGTCAGCGTGTTTGACTGCGTTGACCACAATATTTTTCATTTGTCAAATTCACTTGCCATAAAAATTGGTGCTATTTTGCAGTTTGTGTTAAACGCTGTTAAAGCATGGATTAATTTGTAAAGTGATGCCCTAATTTGAAGTATCTAAATGCCATGTCTAATGTTTACTCGATAGCCTGCAATAGTTGCTACATACTCCATTTTGGCTTTGATTTATCAATGACAAACTTGGCAAACACAAGAGATTTGGCAAACTCGATATTTTGCCTTTGTTGGTAGAGTTTTGAGTTGCATTCGATTTGGAAGATGCCCCAAGCGCAAGCATAAGAGAGAACCCTTGAAAAGAAATGCAAATACATGTTATAATATATAGCAGCTGTAACTTGTAAAGACTCGGAACCAGGAAGCTATATATTGTTCCGTTAATCTACGATACGGTCGCAAAGAACATGGTGCAAAATTAGTGAATGGTACCATGTCATGGACAATACCAAGCAATGGTTCTTTTCGTCTCCATTAATCAATACGCCTAACTGACAGTAATAAAGCAGTCTCGTGGTTGAGCATTGAAGGAACAACTAAGCACATGGATTAAAAAAAAAACACCAGGCATACGGTTTCCTAAGCAGACTAAATATATGGACATTGCTATATATCAATCAATCAACAGTTGCATCTCAAATGAACAAACAAAATTGCTGTTAACAAAGAGAGGACAGCAAAGTACTCTCGTTCATCAGCAATTCTGATGGGAACCCCCTTGTATGGCTTATCATAAGATCCAAGTGTTTGCACTAGCAAGAAAAATTATTGAAGGAAACCAAAGATCCATCTGCTGCATCAAATGAAACTAGACTAAGATTTAGACTCCGGAGGGTTCGTATACAGCATGTGCTGATACATTTTCAACCAATGCTCAGATGCTTCCTCTACCGTCCGATATGTCCATATACGCTTCTTCTCCTTCTCTCTTGCAATTAATATTTCCTACAACATATGAGTGGCATACCAATTCAGTCATAATTGAAAGTAAATTTGTCCGTGTTCCATTCAAATTATGTCTTTTACATTTGGGTGGTGTGCGTAGACATAAAACAGCTAAAGTAAAATCAAGTCCAGTAAAAGACCTCCATATATAGTTCATACAGACTTGGAACCAAATTTTATTGGTTTCTTCAATCAGTGGAGTTGAGAAAATTCACTCTTGCAAAGAAGGGTCATCAGAGTTTGAGTGTCATACCAATCCAGTCATAATTGAAAGTAAATTTGTCCGTGTTCCATTCAAATTATGTCTTTTACATTTGGGTGGTGTGCGTAGACATAAAACAGCTAAAGTAAAATCAAGTCCAGTAAAAGACCTCCATATATAGTTCATACAGACTTGGAACCAAATTTTATTAGTTTCTTCAATCAGTGGAGTTGAGAAAATTCACTCTTGCAAAGAAGGGTCATCAGAGTTGGGAATAGATCAACTCTTTGCGTCCAACTTCAGAGTCATTTTCTTCCATTTTTCTTGCCACAAAATTGAGATAAAATTGTTTCAAAGGTTATCGCAAATTCGTAATGTGCCTTTACCTTATGCTATCTAAGGCTGAGTCTGAGTATGCAGGGCAAGATTGACAGAAAACTCTAATTCAATTACATTTCATTTACATGGTTCAGAAAAGCTTTGAGATGTTAGTGACATAACCTTTTTTTTTTTAATTTCCACTTCATGTACATGGTTCAGGAGTTGGCCATCGCAAAAAATGGAGAAGCATTTTATCTTTCTCATTTTTCATTTACGTACTGGTGGATGTACAGAGAATTTTAGGGTGGCTCTTTATGAAATTATGGAGAAAGCAATGGCATCTCAATTCATAACGCTTTTCTGTACCAATAATAATATTTAATATGGTTACAACTATATGGTGGTTTTTATACACTAAGGTTGATCATAAGATCTATTTGATTTACAACAATCAGGTTAGTCACATACAGCAGTGCTAACCAGTTATTGGGAGTTCAACGACACTCGATGAAAATTAGCAGCATGATAAACTTGAATACATTGTGTACTTACCTAAAAAAAATTTACTCTAAACAAAAGAGAGTAAATTTTCAATATAACAAACAAATTAAAAACCCCACCTCGACTTCGGATGCCTTCT
Source organism: Rhynchospora pubera (assembly GCA_028095005.1). Lineage (NCBI taxonomy): Eukaryota > Viridiplantae > Streptophyta > Magnoliopsida > Poales > Cyperaceae > Rhynchospora > Rhynchospora pubera. The sequence goes on from CM051462.1 coordinate 74,564,157, forward strand.
TGGTTTTCAGACTCAAGCAGTCAAAGAGATCATTCCACTTAGAAAAACAGTTGTCAAACTCCCCATATCTGTAATACTGTTGCATCTGATGAAATGGGGCTGCAATAAAACATACAAGTCAAAATATAAGGAGGTAGGCAATTAGCAATTGGCAAATGTAAAGAGAGAGGAAAGGGAACTGACAGTAGCAAAACCAGAGCATATCGAAGCACTTGGTGCAGGAGAGACGGCGTGCACCGGAGCTAGTACTGGATTTTACTCCAGCCTCCCCCTTCTTTCCTTCCTCCATCTCTCTCAACTTCTTTCCTTGAACTGGTGGCGATCGGCGCAGATTGAGCCGGGATCATGTGGTGGACTGAGGGCTTGGGAGAATGACATGGGCTTTATTTTTGGGCCGAATGAAAAACAACTTTATGTATTTTGGGCTTCATTCTGAAGGCCCGGTACAGCCTATAGAGTATAGACTAATAGTTATCAGAAATCACGGATTGAATTAATCCTATCCTATCCTAGACTAGATTGTTGTGCAAGCACATTTGTATTTTGTCTTATTCTTGTATAATCAATTATAATGAAATAAATAGAAAGGTAATTTTACTTTCTATTCGATCACGATTTGTTTGATGAGTTGGGTTTGTTTGGCAAATGGAGAAATTTCGCTAGAATAGTGATAAACTTAGGCCCGGATCAAAATTCCATTTTTTTTTAACATTTCATTTCATTTTGTTGGAAAACTCTTGATCAAAATAAATGAATTTGGTGTCATTTTGTTGGAATTCCTATATAATTAGATATAACGAAATCATGTGAAATCAATTGAATTGAAATGAAATCCCGTGTAAAAAAAAAATGTTTTTGTCAAATTGTTAGTTGAAATACTACTAAGGTAGATTGTCTATTTAATTTCTTGAGAGATTTGGAAAGACGAATATGTTCTTCTAGAGAAATGCATCCAACTGTCATATGAAAATTACATCCATGGATATTTTGATAGACCATTTATTAGCATATAATATAACATACAACAATTTTATTTACAATTATAATTTTTTGTATCGCCAAAGCTCATAGTCACGGATTATTTTATTATATTCTAAAGGAGCTGAGACGTCTAAAAAATGTATTAATGGAATCGTTTATAATATCCGAACGGACTTTCCCGGCTTGCCTGTCAAGTTGGAAAAAACAGTACTTTAGTTTTGAAATAGCGCTTAAAAACTATTTTTGTGATCTTTTTTGTAACCCGGCATGCATACTATTTATTTTTTCCTTTTTTAAAAAAAACTCCGTTTAGATAGGTGTGGGAAGAAAGTAAAAAGAAGTATTGAAAAGTGTATAATTTTATGAAAAATTTGAATTATTTATAATTTTTTTCTTCTTTCTTCCTCCTTCTTCTCTCATCCAAACGCGGAGGCTAAGATAAATTTCTTCCGCAAGCCACAGGTTACTAAATTTGTGTACAAATGGAGACGCTTCAATACATATATTATGAATTCTTCCGCAAGCCACGTTTATAAACTTTTTTAGCTTTTATTTTCAAAAGGTTGACTAGAAACAGTAATTTTTTATTTATTATTTTTTTTTTGGATAAGCGGGTGCGTTTGGCATTGCTAAGGTTAGTACTAAATTATCAAATGGAATGAGTAAGACTTTTCGCATGTTGCGTTTTTCTCGACAATTCGATATATAGAAAAAAAATATATTTATCTATTTATCCAAAAGGAAAGACGACTATTGTCCAAAATATCATAGAGGGCGTTTGGATGGGGTTGGAATAAGAAGGAATTGCAAATTTTCGAAATTTCATATATTAAATTTATTATAAACAATCCAAACTTTTCACAAAGTTATACACTTTCCAATAAATTAATGTCTAGAATTGTAAATTCTCCAAGGGGGCGTTTGGATGAGGTTGGAATAGGTGGGAATTGCAAATTCCCGGAATTTGTAATGCCAAATTTATTATAAACAATCCAAACTCTTCACAAAGTTACACACTTCCCAATAAATTTATGCCTAGAATTGGCTATTCCCCCAATTTCCAACCCATCCAAACGGCCCCCAAATTCCTACAACATCCAAACGGCCCCATAAATCATCAGTATCTATTAAAAAAATATTGACATCCGGTGCACGAACCAGGCGCAGCCAAAAACTTCAGATCCTCCCAACTAGGGTTTCCTTGCATCTTGGCGCGAGATGAAATATTTTCTCTCCCCTTGGAATTTCAATTTCTAAATTTAGGAGTTAGAAGAGAGTGATACAGCTAGGGTAAGAGCCGAGTCCACTGTTATTTATCTGGAATTTTAGCTATTTCGGTGCTCTGACTCCTGCAACTGACGGATCTTCGTTCCACAATAACGGTCGAATATTACTTATTCTTTATCTTTCCTCCCAATAGATTCCCGATCAAAGGCGCACGCGCTCATATTTCTTTCATTTTCGGTATGTCTTCTGTGCTCTTCTTTAATTAGTTCTTGGGTTTCTTTTTTGTATTTTTTTTATGTTTTTGTCTGGAATAGAGTTGATGGATTCCCTCTTTTCTGTGCTGAAATGATGACAATTGAAATCTAAATCTCAAACCCAATATAGATTATTTATTGTTTAATAGAAGTGTTTAATTATTTTAATTTTTCGTAAATGTGTGTTTGTTTTAGAGAAACAGAAACAGCTCTTTGTTTTTCTACTTGTTTCTCAGTATCACCAATTAGAATCGGATTTGAAATCCGGAAAACAAAATGGTCTCCTTTGTTTCTATTACTTTTGTTGTTCACCTAAATTGTGCAATATTGATTCGATACAAGTGAAATTAATGGTGCTCCTGAGTTTGTTGAGGTAATGGTATGGAGGGGAAGATAATTAGAAGGAAATTGAACCAGACACTCCAAAATTGGGGGCAAATTAATTAAAATTGGAGAAATGTGTAACAGTGAGGTCCCTTTTTATTTCCTTCTCAACGTTTCATTTACCCATTAAACTTTGATATCAGGAGCAAGGGTAACAGGTGTATTCCTTTTTCCTATTTCTTCCATCTGTTGACCTCCTACCAACCCTTGAGCACACGAAGACAATGTTTAGCTGGAAAGACATTACGTCAGAACATGGGGAATTAATATCGTTCAATTTATAATTGTTTGGTGGCAATTTAGAACTAAAGGCAAATATGACAGTGCACATTATAATTGGGATTTGAAATTTTAGTCACGCTTTATTTCAAGTCGACATTTGTGGCAATATAAAGGCTACGTCTGGTGCTTGATCTTATCACTTTTTATTCTTCTCGGTAGAAGGCATCTAAATCTAGTTATATGTTTGTGGATCCTTTTTTTAATATTTTTTTACCTTTTTGTTGTTGTTGTAGACTTTTAGTGCTGATTCAGGAGGTATATAGTTGCAAACCTAAATGTTTGAGCGAAGAGGTTAATTTTATCAGTTTCACCACCATACCTAATGCCTACCTATACTCATGTAGCCCTTGATAGGCTTCTCGCACCAGGCTCACATAACACATCACATAAACCCCCACCAGCACCTGTCAAGTTGGACCGAACGCCAACTCCAGTTCCATCCCCCAGGAAGCCAATTCCACGCCGCCAAATGACGCCATCCCTATCTGCCACACCTGAGACCACACCCGATTCCCCATCCTCTCCCTCCTCTTACCCACCTTCATCTCCTTATATCATAAATCATAAGAGGCGTGGGCCCCGCCTTATGAAGAGCCAATCGTTAGGCAGTGATGATTGCGGGTCCCAGCTATCTGAGATTGTTACTCGGTCCCAGTCCCAAACTATTGTACCTGTTTTAGGGGAGGAAGAGGCACAGACTTCTGGTGAAAAATTGGTGGAAGAGATGGCTGATATACTTCAAAGCGAGCAAATTGAAGGTGAGATGGATGAAATAGAGGAACATAGCAAGGGATTTGAATTTATGGTGGGTGGCAAGGAGACAGTGAGAGATGAGGAGAAAAGAGTTGAGAAAGATGAATTCCTTGATTTGCAGGAATCTTTGAGTACCATAAGTGAAGATGGAATTGCAACTGAGAGGTCACATAAGCCTAGCACGCCTATTGGAGAGTTTTACGATGCCTTTGAAGGTACTCCTGTTCTTTCTTGTTACTCATAGCGCTCTTGTGAGGTCATTCTGCATGCTTTATCTTGTAGAGTCTAAATTAATGGGATGGTCAAAAGTCAATTAATTTTGATAATTTTATGTTTATTCTGGAGACCATTGTACTGATGAGGTTGTTCAAGTCTTTTATCTTTTCCAAATATTTCCTATTCAGTTAAAGTTAACAAAAAAAATGAGATTATGAGTTATTGATGTAATACTAGTGCTTGAGACATACTATTTTTTTTATTTCAGCAACTCAGCATTTTGTTTTACAACTAAATAACAAAATCATAAGAATGTGATCTACCTCGAATGTAAGTTTTCAAGAAATTTGCTAATTTGCACCCAAAATTAATCAAGCAAGCTTCAAACTGATCCCTTTCACCCAATTAAGCATTGAGAATTCATATCTGTAGTTGTCCTGTTTCATTGAACCTTCTAAATGTGTCCATGACTCAATGAGCTTCAATTAGTTCCAGTTATAAATTTACACTTATCTCCTTTCTACTTCTGAACTCACCCAATATCCAGTTACAAATGTACACTCATCTTCTCTCTACATTTGAACTTATCCAATTTTTGAACAATTCTGCTGATGGGGCCTTATTAGCTTCATGGTTAATGTGAATTGCATACATTTTACTTCATATTCTAGCATTTATTCTTTTAAATATTATTGAACAAATGGCATGTTTGATGGAATAGAATTTGCATCTAAATTAAAACACAGAAGCATTGATATACAGGGAAAAACTGCCACACTTGTACCATAATTTTTAGGTCTTCGTAACTTTAGTCAAGCTTTATCTATCCTCTTAATATTTCTGGTCTGCAATTTAACCCCCCACCCCCTCTAACAAAAAAAAGAAAAGCAAAATGTATCTTCTTTTCTAGTAAGCTGCTTTTATGATGAGAACAGATTACTTTGACTTGCTATTTTTGTTTTTTAATCATTCTATATGCACCTCTTCTAGAAATATCAAGTGAGGGTGGTGCCCCCATCCCTTCTAGAGGCAACAATATAGAAGAGGAGCTACGTGAAATAAGACTTAGTCTTTTGATGGAGATAGAAAAAAGAAAGCAAGCTGAAGAAGCTGTGGAGAGCTTGAGAAATCAATGGATGAAATTGAGTAACCAACTCTCTCTAGTCGGCTTACACCTTCCGCCGCCTCCACCAATCACTACAGAGAGATATGCTAATTGTAACAGTTCAAACTTTGAACTCGATCCAGTCGAGGAACTGTCCCAGCAAATTATAGTGTCCCGGCTTGTCAACGATGCAATTTGTAAGGGCATTTCTAGGACTGAAGTGGAGGCTGAGATCGAACCCATTATTCAGTCAAAGAATTTTGAGATATCAAGGTTGATGGATCGGGTACAGTATTATGAGTTCGCTAACAGAGAGATGTCTCAGAGGAACCAAGAAGCTGTTGGTGAGCTTTGCTTCTTTTATCTTTTTCTGTTATGTTTTTTCTACACTACTTGGTAATTCTATACCTCCGTTTGGTTGTGATTAGTGCAAATTACTTCTTGCTTGTATGTAATAACATGGTTAGAGCGCATATTAGTAATAATGATGACCAGCAGAAGGAGAAAAAGAAGAGGAATAAAATATACTTGCCTTGTATCCTTTGTGAGATAGCTAAAAGAAAAGTTATAATTTTTTTTTTCAACTATACAGAGATGGCAAGGCAACAAAGGAACAGGCGCAAGAGAAGGCAGAAGTGGATTTTGGCCTCTATTGGCCTTGCTGTAACTATCGGCTCTGCAGCTATTGCATGGCAACATCTACCATCAAAGTCAGTGCTTTCAGAACAGAAAATTTCAACATCCACTGCTCATACCAGTCAGAAGTAGATGCTATTTTCTTTCGTATCCAGTTAGTATCTATGTAAAAAGATGAAAAGTTAGGAAAGACGTAATTATTTAGTTAGAATGTGGACCTCTCTGACAGGACCCACCCGGCTAGATTTGTACTTGTCCTTTCTATTTTTTGTGATCAAACCTGATGTTTTTGCGTTACTGGAAATTAGGTTAAGAGTGCTTTGGTGTTTATTCCTTATACTAGGAATCAATGTTTTAATGCTATTAATTTTTTGTTATGTTGGTTTACTGATTGTGCTGGTGTTTTAATCGGAGAATTATATTTGAGGCCAAGCCATCTATTTGTAGAGAGGACAACTTAATACCGTTCTCAGTAGCAAATGGTGCGTACGGTTATTGTTTACGAGTGCGTAAGGTTTTTCTTTTCCGATTTGTGGTTTCAGTTTTTAAAATTTTGATTGTTTTTATTGCGTGAGGCATGTGCCCGTCACGAGAAAATTTCATCAAGGCAGTTTGAATTTTGCACCTTTGCTAGGAAGGCAAAGTGGAATCTACCTACCTAGGGTGCGTTTGGATAGGTGTGGGAAGAAGGAAAGAAGTATTAGGAATTTGAATTGTTTATAATTTTTTTTCTTCTTCCTTCTTTTTTCTTCCAACGATCCAAACGCACCCCTAGAAATTCTATTTCACTGAAGGACGCTATAATACTAAGAGCCAAATTGATTTTTTAAGAGAAATGTCAAATACAGCTGAATACGTTTCCTTTTTAGTCATTAGTAGGATTTCTGATTCCTAAAATACAAGTATAGCCTCAGGCATACAGTGAAAACGTTAAAACAGATAGGAGACTCCAAGTTGATCTTAGAAAATCTCTCGCTTTGGACATTTATAAACTACGATACATAGCTCACACAATCAATACCTCAATCTATAAACTGAAGTATGACTTCAAAAAACAAAAAATTAGGTCAGCAGAATTACCTTAACATGTATTCTTAGTTGAGATTATAAACTGGTAAAGCATGTACTTCAAAATAATAAAATTAGGCATGCAGAAATATTTCAAACCAATATTGTTCAACATCGCTAATGATCCAATTCAGAAATGAACCTACGGAGATCATAGTGGTAACAAAGAAATATGAAATCAAGCAGACAAGAATAGATACACAACCCACAGGGACAGTCGTACAGACATACTAGGGAAGAATATCAAGTGAGAAGCACACGCATACACATGAACAATCGAGCCAGAATAGGATGACAAACAACCAGAAACCAATAAATGAATTTAATAATCCTCGCCTTCCTCTCCCTCATCATCAGCTGCCTCAGCACCGACTTCTTCATAGTCCTTCTCAAGAGCAGCCAGATCCTCTCTAGCTTCAGAGAACTCACCTTCTTCCATACCCTCACCCACGTACCAGTGCACAAATGCTCTCTTTGCATACATCAGATCAAACTTATGGTCAATGCGGCCGAAGACCTCAGCGACGGCAGTGTTGTTGCTGATCATGCATACAGCCCTCTGTACCTTGGCCAAGTCTCCTCCAGGAACAACACTTGGTGGCTGGTAGTTGATACCGCACTTGAAACCAGTAGGACACCTATAAACAAGTGAAGGTAAATCTTATATTGATCCCATGAGTAACAAAAGACAATTTTTTAAACGAAAGTTGAATGAAATGAAAAGAGTCGAGGAAATCATTGTTCCCATGAGCAAAAGAGAAAATTAGTGAATCCATGAAACCAGTATGGTTTTGTATACAATACTACAAATATTACTTTCCAGCACATGATTATTTGCACTGTAGAAATCAAATATAACTTTATATTTCTCACTTCAAGATATGATAGAACAAAAATCTTTGGAAATGTAACATACCAGTCAACAAATTGGACAGTCCTCTTGCTCTTGATAGCAGCCACGGCAGCATTAACATCCTTGGGCACAACATCACCACGGTACATCAAACAGCAGGCCATGTACTTACCATGCCTTGGGTCGCACTTTGCCATCATGCTAGAGGGCTCAAATACAGCATTGGTTATTTCAGGCACTGAGAGCTGCTCATGGTATGCCTTTTCAGCTGAGATAACCGGGGCATATGAAGAAAGCATGAAATGGATACGAGGATAAGGGACAAGGTTGGTCTGGAATTCAGTGATATCAACGTTGATGGCACCATCGAACCTGAGAGAGGTGGTAAGTGAGGAGATGATCTGAGAAATGAGGCGGTTCAGGTTGGTGTAGGTTGGTCTTTCAATGTCAAGGGCTCTGCGGCAAATGTCATAGATAGCCTCATTATCTAAGAGGACAGCCACATCAGTGTGCTCGAGCAATGAGTGGGTTGACAACACACTGTTGTACGGCTCCACAACTGCTGTAGAGACCTGCAATTCATCAAGAGTGTTTCAGTAAGCATAGTTTTATTACATTGATGAGCAAGGCGAGATCCATTATGGAAAGAGGTTCACAAGGGAACAATCAGAGATATTTAGATGGAATATATTATTAGTATTAGCATTGGCCACCACAATAACAACAACTAAGCCTTTTTGTCCAAAAAACTAAGCCTCTTAAAAAATGTACCTGAGGAGAAGGATAAATGGTGAAACCAAGCTTCGATTTCTTCCCATAATCAACAGACAAGCGCTCCAACAGCAAAGAACCAAGGCCAGATCCAGTGCCACCACCGACAGCATTGAAAACCAAGAATCCTTGCAGACCAGTGCAGTTGTCTGCCAGCTTACGCACACGGTCAAGACATAGGTCCACGATCTCCTTTCCAACTGGAGGAAAGGTACAAAACACAAAAAACATTAGTATTGCTTGAACTTGCATTAGTGTAAAGTTATAGTTGTAGGGGCAGATAGCTCCATACTTTATTCAATCACATTATGTTCATCCTAGTACTTTGGAATGGGCAAGTATATGGGCCATGAACATCTTTTCCTACTTTCAAAATTATTAACCATCATGTAATATACATAACAGATCAGGACAGCTGACCAGTCCTGCTGACAATGTACCTAAATTTACATTTCTGCAACAGACCTAAAGCAATTGACTTCATTTGTACCTTAGGTACAGAAAAAAGGGAGGGGAACAGAAAAGAAAAAAGAAACCTGATCTGTTTTCCCTGCCTGATAATTTTGCCATATAAGCAAGCCAAATTCAAACTGATAAATATATAAGGGAGGAGAAAAGGGCATTACCAGTGTAGTGACCTCTGGCGAAGTTGTTGGCAGCATCCTCCTTGCCTGAGATGAGCTGCTCAGGGTGGAAGAGCTGGCGGTAAGAACCAGTACGGACCTCATCAATAACAGTTGGCTCCAAATCCACAAAGACAGCTCGCGGCACATGCTTGCCAGCTCCGGTCTCACTGAAGAATGTGTTGAATGCATCGTGCTCTACTCCAACTGTGCTATCACTGTTGAAGAAAAGGATCATAAATTAGGTGCTGAAAATCTAAATTCAAAATCCTATTATAAAATTAATAGATAGTGACTTAGAAATGTCTTTCTAGGCTGGACAATTACAAGATTTCTTTAGGTTTCAAGAACTAAAATATAGCCTTTCAGGAATTACATTAATACACAGGGATTCAAACTGTAGCAATATTTTTGGGAGATTCATTCCCTAAATCAGATAATACATAATATATTTCTCTTTTTTTTATTTGTTTTCTCTTTTATTTCTCTGATGACTATATAAGCAAGCGAGCTTAAAAATAAAAATAAATTCAAATGCTGAGATAAACAAGAAACTTAGTGAGACTATATATTGATTAAAAAAACATTACATGTATGAACATTGCATGAACTAGCTTTCTTTTACAATAATTAAACCATTTTCAGAGATCTAGAATCTAGACCTTGAGAAGCATACACCTAAACTCTAGATTTACTGGATGAATATTATAGAAAAGTGATTAAAGCCAATAGAGAAAATAATTGAAGCATGTATTATAATTCAACCAATTTCTCAATCAAAAAACAATCTCTAAATGCACAACCATCAGAAATTCAACAGAAATTTTAATTGATAAGAATAAAATTGTGAATTATTGCTAGATCCAAATCACTGAGTTCACCGATCATCAATGAGATCATATATACCCTAGAATAACACAAGCCACGAAAGCTGACAATACTAAATTGTAACCTTAAGATCTAAGAAAAAAAATACAATATTACAATAAAGTTGACAATCATTATTATATCATTATTCCCCCTACAGATCGAATAGGCGTAACACATTTTTCGTAGATCAGCTCTAGAAATATTTAAAAAAAAAAAAAGGAAAACGACACAAACTAACGAAGGAATGCAAGATCTAGAGATCCTAAGATCGAGGAATAAATTAGTTTCATAAGAAACAATATTTTAATCCTCCTTTATTGAGTAGATCTAAGTCCAAAAATTAGAAATACATTTTAAACAATCTCCACAGATCTTTGAGAATAAATGCCAAATCCGCAACCGCTAGAAATCGCAGATCTGACATCAGATCTCAACGAAACAATTTTCTAAGAACGAAATTCATAAAAAACCTAAAACCATTCCGCTAACGCGTAGATCTAGTACTTCCGAAACAAAAACATTACCCAAACCTAGGAAAAAACAACTCAAAAAGAGAAAAAAGCGAAAAGAAAAAAAGAGGAAATGAGATCTTACGAAGGCATGTTGCCATCAGGCTGGATGCCATGCTCGAGGCAGTAGAGCTCCCAACAGGCATTTCCGACCTGGATACCTGCCTGACCAATGTGAACACTGATGATCTCTCTCATCTTCGCCTCTTTCTCTTTTCTCTCCTCTTCTCTCTCTTCTCTGAGTGGTAGATCTCGGTTTGCTTTCTTTCGTCGTCCGCCTACTGGGGAGTGAGGCAAGAAAAATGGAGAGAGTGGAAAGAGTGGGAGTGTCGGTATCTGCTTTATTTCGAATGCTTTTTACCAATTAGCCCCTCGTCAAGATTAGAATTAGGGGTTCAGCTAAATTTGGCAGACTTCAGATTTTCTGTTGCTTAAACTCTGTTTCATTTATGTTATTATTTACTGACAAGTGTACTCTTCTCATCAAATGTTAGTTTTACGAATTTGACGCGTTTATATGTAATATTTGTTGGCACAGAAGAACTGTGATTTACATTATTACATGCAGACGTCTCCTCGGGTGCTGAACCTCGATGGCTCCGCTAGATTTTTAGCGTAATGTACAACGTTGGATCTTTTGAAAGATGTTTAGATGGGAATTCTTGATGCATTTTCATCCGTTGATCTTAGCTAGAGGTTTTCGAAATTGTAGAGGATCACCGTTCCTTATCCTGTGGAGGTTTAGCTGTCTTTTTTGAGGGTAAACATTTTTAGGTCTAGCTGTCCATGTTTAATAATCCGACAGATCTAGCTTATTGCTCTGATTTGCTTAAAATATCTTCGGTAATATTTCAATTTTCAAACAACGAGCGGCATCGTATACTTCGCAGAGTGAGAAAAATTTTCAAAATAAACCACTCAAGTAATTAAATATTATATAAATAATTTTATCTAAATGTTAATATTAAATTATAAAGAGTGTATGTTTTTAAATAAGACCCAAAAATGTAGATATAGATTAATTTTTTTTTATAGAGATCAAATGGAAGATTTTTTTTTTAAATATTGTCCATATAAGTATAAAAAAATTTTATAAAAAAGAATATGAGAAAGCCCCAAAAGTTATATTTAAAGTTACCCCTTTCTCATATTAAGCAATACATTTGATTTTGAACATTTATATATGTTTTTGGTTATCTCTTGGATTTGCTTACATTGGAACGACATATTTATACAATTGACGTTTCATGTTAAGAAATTAGTATATGTAATCAGATTTTTTAATGATAGAGCTGAATTTCATTTGTTTCTGAAAAATGAGAGCACTAAATATTTCCTTTTTAAAATTATTTTATCTTTTTATTGTGTTATCGGCTCTAATTTAGGTTTGCTTGTCAAAATGGATTCATTAAAATCGTGAATAATTTTGTACTCCATTTCGATTCGTGGGTTATAAGGATCATTTTAAGATTCATCATTCTCGTTATCTCCAGTGGAAACACATTTTAATTTTTTCTATTTTTGAAATATTTTTTATCCCCACTATTTCTCTCCCTCCCATTCTTTTCTATTTTGGTCCCCACTGTTGCTCTCCCTTTCATCCTTTCTATTTTTGGTCCCCACTATTTCTTTTTTTCTCATCCTTTCATATTTCGGTCCCCACTATTTCTCTCGTTAAAGTTAATAGTATCATACACCAGTGTATGCAGAAGATTTACATCACACAATCAACACACAAGTTGTGCTAATCATTGAACTATAACAATTACTCATATTAACTACAACAATTAGTATCCAAATTACAACAATTATTTATATTAACTACTTCAGCTACATATATAACTTCAACAGCTACATATTTTAACTTCAACAGTTACATATATTGAATTTGTATATTTTGTTATTACATGTATAATACGATATGCATCCTCACCCTCTCAGCTTTTGACGCGGGAGAATTTTTTTATTTTAATAATAAATGGCTGGGAGTAGTTACGGTTCGGAATTTCGAATTGAATTATATGTTGGGAGTACTTAGGGTTCAGAATTTCGAATTGAATTATATGATGGGAGTAGATATGGGATGATGGGATGACGCTGGATTTGCAACGAGGATGAATGGGATGATTTCATCATCCCTTAGACTTTCTTATTAATGAAGATATGTTAGATAATTAATGAAGATTTGAGAATGATAGAAATAATAGAATCTATGAAACGATGGAAAACAATTCCCATTTCAATTTTCTTGGACAACAAAATTTTTTCATAGCCTTAAATATATGTAAGAAAGGGTATACTGACTATACATGCACAAATGGCGAGACGATTATTATGATATATATCCTCTCCTTGTTGCCACTTGAAAGTTCTAGAATCTTCTTTTAAAATTTGTACGCTCGGGGGACAAGTCATGAACTTTACGAGCATATTTTTTTCAATATAGTTATTTTTTGTTCATTATCTCGGTAAATATGAATTTTAAAAAATTAAGAAAAATTAATTCCCCCAAACAGCCTCTTTCTAATGTACAGAATTATTAACTATACTCCAAATGATAATATTTATGATTCTGTCCGGTAGGTAATGTTGTGCTTATTTTGTCCATTTGAAAGGGCATGAGACGAAGTTTAGCTAATTAGCTGAGACAACCGATTAATCACCTTGCGTAAAGAAACCATAATCTAACCATAATTGGTTTGACGATTTTCTTTAGTAAAGTACTACATGGTCCCCTCCGATTCCAAACATTTCCTCTTTTTCACTTTTCATTTATTTATATTTTCGTGAAAGCAGTACGTTTGATCCAACATCTTCGCTTGATTTATTTCCACTCTTGCTTTAACACATTCCTATTATTCATATGCTTTATGTACTATGTACTATCAACGTCGACTAATTAGGGATGAGTTAAAATTTCTTAGTTGTGAGTTATTTGAACTCGATATGAAAAATGTTCGATTGTAACTCGAGTGGAGCCAACTGAGTTGGCTTATGAGCTGAGTTTGAATTGAGGTCAACTCCGCCAACTCGTGAGTCGGCTAGTGTCATAAAAAAACGCTACTTCAAATATTATTATCAACCTGATTTAAGAGTATAAAAAGCTCATAAAAATGTATAAACTTTTCATTATATATTTTCATTTTAGATAATTATAACATGGGGTAGATTGAATTTCAAGACATATTTTATTTCAAATCAATAAAAAAATAAAAATTACAATAATTTTATTGTTTGTAGTGTTTTATATGTAGTGATTTAATCGGGAATTCATCTATACAATCAAGAGTCAAGCAATAAAGCAATTAAAATGAGCGCTCCCTCCTCTCTCACGTGACGAAGCGATTAAACTCACACGCGACATTCCCCTCACGCGCTCCCCTCATCCTCACCTTCACGCAGAGTTCTTCCCTCACCCTCCTCTTCTCCTCACGCGCTCCCTTCATCTCTCCCTCCCCTCACGTGATCCATTGTCCTGCGCCTCCCCCTCTCCTCTCCTCTCCCTCCCCTGACGCGTGCTCTTCCCTTTCTCCAACTCGCGCCCTTCCTTTTCTCTCTACCTCCTTACCTCTCAATCTGGCACAGCTCCACCTTTTCAATCCGATGAGGTACTTACCTTGCGAGTAGAGAGAAAAATAGAAAGATGATCAGATCTGGGATAGAAAGAAGGAGAGAAGGGTAAAAAAAAACTATATTTTTAATTATGGTTTTGCCACAAGTTGGGAGTAATTAAATATATATAAGGGAGTAAATAATTATTTACAAGTATCTAATAACTTTATTAGTAATTATTGATAAGGGAATATATAATTACTGGTAAGAGATTATATAATTACTAGTACAAAAGTAACTAATAAGACGAAAAGAGAGTATTTATCAAGAATAAGAGAGAGAGTAACTATACACAATTAAGGAAGTAAATAACGAGTACAAGGGAGTAACTAAAATAGTAACAGGGAGTATTTATCAAGAATAAGGAAGTAAGTAATAACTCTTTGTGTATCTTTTATTAGGGAGTAATTAAATACAACAAAAGGAGTAAATAACGAGTACATGAGAGTAACTAAAATATTAAGAGGGAGTTTTTATCGAGAATAAGGCAGTAAGTAATAACTATTTGTATACCTTTTATTAGGGAATAATTATATACAATAAGGGAAGTAAATAACGAGTACATGGGAGTAACTAAAATAGTAATAGAGAGTATTTATCAAGAATAAGTGAGTAAGTAATAAATCTTTGTATACCTTTTATTAGGGAATAATTAAATACAATAAATGGGGTAAATAACATGTATGAGGGAGTATCTTTGCAGGTGGCACGAGGTGACACAGGCGGCGCGTCGGACCAGAAGGAGGCTGAGCTGAGGGGTGGTGCGTGGGACTAGAAATCAGGTGAGCGGAAGGGAGACTCGTCGAAATATGGGGTGAGCGGAGGGGAGGTGCGTCGGAACAGAGGGGGTGAGCGGAGGAAGGGCGTGTGGGAACAGAGGGGAGGCACGTGGGAGCGCTAGCGTGTTTTTTATTTTTGGCAGCGCGTCACTTTTCGTTTTTAGATCTGATTGCCTAATTGCCTTAGACGCTGATTGCACTTATGAGTTTCGGATTTGATATGATATTAAAATAATTTATTATTTAAATAACAAAATTAAAATGAACGGGCTTATTTTGGGCTAGCTCATACGACTTACCAGCCGACTCAAGTTAGAGAGTAGAGACCAATTGAATTTGTACCAGTTCAAAAAACTCAAACGTGTTCCAAACTCGTTTTCGAGTCAACTTGAGTCAAGTCGAGTTTAGTCGTCTCTAACTCGTTCGGACTCTACTCGCTATTAACCCTAACTAATATATATGCAGGTTTTTTATTAAATTTGATTTTGATTTTTTTTGCTGCTTTATCATTTTATTTTTATTCAATATTCATTGATTGAGAAGCGACTCCTTGAGGGCTCGACGACAAAAAATTATTAGGCGTCGTTTGGAAACGCCGAATTTACATTACTTGATAACTAAATATAATTTAAGCTGAGATTCTTTATACTATTTACTATTTAGCAAGATGCCTACATCCCACCCTAGCTTTTGGGTTTTTAAAAGTCGCTGAGCTTGACAACATTGGGTCCACTGTTTTCATAATTCATATATATGCGCTCAATGCGCATCCCTGTTTAGCTATGTGTGATTATCATTAATCACGAAGTCATCAAAGCCATCAATCATTAGACGACAGATAAAACTTCTTGACGTGTGTATTGTGTCGCATTAATTGCTTATCTAGTTTCCTGTATTTTACATAAAATCAGAACTATTATCGATTAAATTATTAAAATATCAAATTTATTTTTTATGTCGACGATTAGAGCAAAGTTAAAAAGAATTCGAAAGAAGCTCTTCATCCAATAGGTCGGTTATCTAAATTTGAAGTTAAAACAAGAGATCCAGACTGTTTAATATGATCTTCAAAATACAAAGCTGAATTTTACATTTTCATGAATCTCTTTACTAGTTTTCATATTTTTTTAAGAAAATTATTATTTTAAATGGTTCATAACTTTTATATCAATGATTTTTTTAAATCGCGAAAAATAGAAAAATTATTAAGGAAAATATAAAATTTTGTTTTGGACTAGACTTCTATATAAATATCACATTGAATAATGAATGATTTGAATCGATTGTTTGATCCTCAAATTTCAAAAACAAATGTATTGGACAGAGCTTTCCATCCTACACGTTGGACACTAGCGGTGCTCTATCAATTATTATTTTATAAATACGGTCTGAGTTGAATTTACAAAGAAAAACAATGGAACAATAGGCATCTAAAAATATTCTATCACATTAAAGATCGAGATAAAATTTTTATCACGTTAAAATGAAGTTAGTTCATAATTTGATAACTTTTTAACTCCGCCCGCTTTCATGGATGAAAGACAAAAACTTAAAGTCTAAAAGTGTGTGTTATTATTTAAATCAAATAAAGATGAAAACAAAACCCAAATAGTACCCCCCGCGCATCCCAATATCGATACATTGCAGCCCAAACATCCTCATAAATAAAAAGGTAAAATGAACGAGGGCAACCATTTAGATCAATAAAAATATCAATGGTATAATTTTGGCTCCGTTTGGATAAGGTGTGGGAAGAAATGAGAAGAAGTATTGAGAAGTGTGTAACTTCGTGAAGAATTTAAATTGTTTATAATAAATTTATTCTCTTATTTCTTCTTCTATTTTTCCCAAATGAATCCAAACGGAGCCTTTAAGAATAAATTTAGAGTCAAATATATTTGACATCAAATTTGATATTAACCTCAGCTTTTGAAACTTCAAATGGCCGATTTAAATCACTAAATATAATTTCTATATCTTAATATTTTTTAAGATCAAATTTATATATTTTTTTCCAAAATTTTTTAACTATTCGCATCCGCATCCGCATGCATGATGACAGTATACAGAGAAAATGTTCTTGATTACGCTGTAAGAGAAAGTACAAATTTGTACGCAATAAATCCTCTTACTCGGAATAATTTGTTTTTAAATACTCCGACAACATGCTAGCTGATATTATGACTAGTATTATAAGATCTTAATCCCTACAAAACTATTCCGGTGGCTAAGTTAGGTGAGATATCTTTGTTTGTGATATTCGTACCTCAAATATCGTTTCTAAAAGGTATGTCCAAAAAAATCATTATTTCTGGGATTGATTAATACGGTATGAGATATTTAAAAAGGGTGTGTTTGGTTCGCTCACGAATTAGGGATGAACAACGGCTCACGAATAGGCCCACAAACAGGCTCACGAATAGGCCCACGAACAACTCCTAGTTTATGAAAATTGAGGGATTAGGAACTAGTCAAGAAGTTCGCGAACAGTCTAGTTCGTGAGTTGTTTGGTTCCCGCGAACTAACCTAGTTCGTGAACTTCTAGTTCACGGATGGTGCCAAACACACTAGGAAAAAGGATTTTGCTTATTACGAGAACTTCGTTAAGGATTCGTCAGTACCAATCTCGAGCAATGTTAGTAGCTAGTTATTTTGTATCGTAAACCATATTTTCTTGTGAATATTGAGATCACATGTATGAAGAAATGAAATAATTAACGGCTAATAATGGGAATATCAGGCCCTCGTGCTGTCGTGCACCGACCCCTTCCCAAAGACCGCATCTAATTAATTGTCGTGTATATATTTTAACTTTCATGATAATGATAAAATATGGTTTGTTTTTTTTTGACGAAAAATAGAGGTCAAGCTCCTATCTTATATTAATAAAAGTTCAGAAGTACAAAGTTGATCAGCCAGAAACTGATTCGAAAGAAAACAAAAGAAAAGTAATAAACCAGAAAAAAAAAGTTTTGTACTAGTAACCCACCCACCTGACTCGAATCGTTTTGCTTTAGATTGGATTACGAGTTTTGTCCTAGTAACCCGTGTATATTTTAACCCATCCGTTTATCGTTATTCTCTTTTCCGCCTCACATTTCCTCATGTTCTTACTCAAAAAATATCTTATCTTACAATGTTCCGATCTCTTCCATAGCCATGCACGTCCTCCATGCCTATCACATGATTTCGAATGTTGAAAGATGTTTCGAATGCGTCACTAATTTGCCTCAAAATAAATAGCAATATCCACAAAATGATTTTTGTGTGTATTCTTATTTGATCAAAATTTTAATTCACTAAATCCGTTTTACCTGCTTAATCCGTAACTAAATTTATTTTTCTAATCTAGTATTATCGGAGTGAATTCAAATTTTGATAAATATCATCAATCCACTCATTGCACACTTCTGAAAACAGCGCTGAACAGAAAGCATAATGAGGGTACGCTGGCAACCATCGGTCTTAATTTCAAACCTTATGGGCTTATGGCATAGCATAAAAAACCAACTTCAGAAAAATGTGAAACATTTCAATTATATGTCACATACTCACATTAAATGTTACTTTCCACGTAACATGGAAATAGAAAAAAATAGGAATATAATTTCCCAACCACGAAACACACAATAATTACGGTGCCTTTACACATTACCAAAACAAGGTTTTGCAAGTCCACATCCAAATCAATAATTCGACAATCAGCACCGCACATGCCACATGGGTAACCGACACGGACCCAACTCTTTAAAGATTCTAGTGACACCGCACCATGCGATCTTTTCATTTTTCAACACTTGCGTAAAAAGGAAAGGAAACCGACGCATTATTACACAGTCACACTCGTCGACAAGTCAAAATAGACCCGCTCTTGAATTCAATTCCTGCGCCGACCAGACTAGACCGCTTTCCAATCGGGTTCGGATCCTATTTCCGCGCTTTGGATTTTACCGTTTTAGCTGTGAAATGAAATGAAACGCAGAGAAGAGAAGAAGGTACGGGGTTGTTGTGTGGCCTCATCGCTAGCGACAGGGAGAAAGAGAGAGAGAGAGAGAGAGAGAGAGAGAGAAATTAATTAACAGGATAAATAAATAAAATCAGGAAAAATACAAAAGGGGGAAATAGAAATTAGAAATAAAAGGAAAGGAGAGGAGAGGAGGAGCTTCCTTCGCATTTCTCTAATGGCGTGGTTGCGATGTCTAATCGCATTCCTATTTTGCATCTCCGCTGCCTCCGCCGTCGAATCGTCGGTCGCGTCTTCTCCTGTCTGCCCCGTGCTGGGTCCCACCTTCGTTGATTCGCTCAGAGCTCAATGTCCTCTCTGGATCGACCTCACCTTGCCCATGGAGGTTAGGGTTTTCTTCTCTTCTTGTCTTGTTGCTTTTTACTGTTGTTATTTCTCTGGTATTTTACGGGTATTGATTCAGATTGAGTGTATTTTTTGGGGGTTTCATGTTATTTGAGCTGAAATTAGCCAGGTCTATAGTTCTTTGCGGTTATATTTGTCTAGGGTAGCTGGAAATATGTTTCAGTACTGTTTTTGTAGATTTGAATTGAATAAAAGGACCATGAGTTATAAGGTATTGCTGGCCTAGTTCTTCTTTGAGAAAAGAAACAAGATAAGAAGTTCAGTATAATAGTGATAGGACCCAGGATGCTAAACTCCAACCATACTAGCTTCTGGGTGGGAACGAGACTACCAATGGTTTCATACATGCTTGTCAGTGATGGAACATTGCTTCTTCTAATTTTCTTCGATATTCTAGTGAGGATGAAATGTTGGCTAAAAATTTTAAATATATATCTTACATCCTTCCTGTATATCTGTTTCATCTGTTTGTTGGATTTACCGAGGCCGTGCAAGAGAAAAAATTTAGAGAGGAAAGGAATGTTAAGGGAAGGAATGGAAGGATTATAGTGTTGGGCAGCTTCACTTCACTCCTCTCCGATTCTAATCCCAGCTGATCAGGCCCTTCATATTTCCATCTTTCTGTACCTATATGCAGCTTTTATATTCATTTAATTTGTCAATAGAGATTTATATTTATAGCTCGTAAGTCATATTATATTCAATAGTTTTTGAATCTTTTAATTATTTAGGAACAGAATATATCCACTTTTTCTTGTCCTGTATTTACTTCAATGTTCATGTTATTACTTTTATAAATTCGATATTTTGTAAGTATTGTTATTGTAGTTATAATCATCAGCGATATCCATTTGGATTATTCTGGCACCTTCTGTTGTCAGTTGTCACCCTTTTAATTTCAAGTAACCTAGGTGATTTGACTATATTTTGGACCTGAAATTTCTTGTTAACAAGTTATTAAGGTTCATGTGAAATAATCATTTGTTGTTATGCACTATAAGACCTATCATGCTACAGTTGGTTATATTATATATATTAATAGTCTGATCGGCTACTGTTTGTTAATCATTATTGCATATATCTTTATTTGGTGTCTTGTTTCCTTAAGGTGGATGGAAAATACCTATATACACTTGTGGAAGGTATCCGTGCCAGCAGGAGTGGTTCTTTTTACTCGATCTTATTTTATGCGAAGTGGTGTCCGTTTTCAGACAAATTCAGACCTATGTTTGATACCCTCAGCTATATGTTTCCACAAGTGATGCACCTTGCTTTGGAAGAATCCACTGCCACATCAAGGTACTGTTGCTCTCCTTCTTATCTATTTATGGTTGGATCGTAGTGTCATGTATGATATTAAGAAATCTCTTTTCGGCTTGGTGCTCTGGGAAAAGGGGAAAGATGTTTTTTCTTGCCAATATCTATGAAGGCCTGTCTAATTATGCAAATAATAGTTTGGTACTGACCTGATATGTACCAAAATCTGGTATTCTATCTGTTTCTGAGATGCAACAAACCTAATGTAATTATTTTTATTTTCCTTTTAGTCTGTTTACAAGACTTGGGATCCACAGTGTTCCGTCTCTGGTGTTGCTAAATGGAACTTCATTGAATAGATTCACTGACACGAAGGATATTAGCTCTCTTGTGGCTTTTTACAGGGAAAATGCAGGTACATTTTCTATTTATGGCTGGTTGTTATGCAGGATATAGTGCATCTTTTGCTGCTCTGCATACTTTTAATGTTAAGCCAACTTTGTGTGTATGGTATTAGAGCAAGAAAGAAGAGGATAATGCATAGGGATAATGCATAGGGCCTTGATTGTCTACATGGATAATGATTGTCCTCCTGTATGGTTCTTATGTACCTTGATTGTCTACATGGATAATGGTTGAACTGGACCTACAAGCAAGAAGAGGATAATGCATAGGGCCTTTTATTGATGTTTTAAAGAGGGGTTGGGGTGCCATGGCCTGTGGGTAGAGGATTATTTTATCCATTTCTTGCTATTGCAGACTGGTCCATCAGAGAGTAGTTTTAAATGACCAACATTTGCTGATATACAGGTTTTGAACCAGTCGCATACTTTGATGTCCAGCCAAGAGATGATACTTTCACACCCATCTGGCTACAAGACATACCATTAAAGGAGAAAATTGCTGCAGACCCCTACTTAGCTCTTAGCATGCTTTTTGTGCTGCTAAAGGTCGTACTCTGGACCCTTCCTTTGGTTTGGCCCCATCTGAGAGCCTTCTGGGTCGTTTACGCGCAGGGTATAAAGCTGAAGGTGGTTGGTGGGATGCATCATATCTTAGAACGAGCGGCACATGTGCTTGATGTGAAGAGGCTCTGGAACAAGCTCAAGCACTTCAACAAGAAAAGGAACTTGAGGAGTGGGGCCAAAAGTGCTCGTGTTTGGGCGTCCTCTTTGGCATCATCTGTTGCCCTTGGCGATTCTCCTTCTTCAAGCCGATATGCAACTTGAGTAGCTCTGATTTATCTTTTCTCTAGTTGATTAATCTCACTGCTTTTCTCTACTTTAGTTAATTGTTGACTGGGGAATGTGATATATGTGGCCGTATGGCATCTCAGGCATGTAAATTTTGGAGGACCTAGTGCTGTAATTGGGGCCTATGCTGTCTTTGTTTTTACTTTTGCTTTTTCATAGTCAGTTCAGTTAGGGAAACTTGAGAAAAGGCTTTCCTTCCTGTTTCGTTTTTTATTTTCATTTATGTCGATTTGCTCATCAACTATTAAATGAATTCGACCATCTTCTTGTTTGTACTGAGCTATAAATATGTGCAAATTCAAATGAATTCGACCTATTCTAATTGTGTATGTACTTTCTGTCTTCTTTTTCTGAGCTACAAATATCTGCAATTTAAATGAATTAGACCGCCTATTTATGTACTTTCTGGGTGCTTGTTTTGAGCTATAAATATGTGCAACTTCTTCGACGATGTTTTAATTTAATTTATTTATAATTTCGTAGCCTTATTTCTGATATCACTTTGCTGCAGGTCCTGGGTGGTCTACTGGTCTTAGATGGAGCTGGATCAGCTTTTTCTTTTTTTCGTGAAAAAAAGATAAATACTTGAGCCCTACTTCCCATTGTGGACAAAAACATCCCCAAAGACTATATGATAACGGTTTGTGCATATTTTGTGAGAGTAATGCTAGAATCAAGCATATAAAACGTCTAACAAGATTCGAAAGGTCAATTGTTAAAATTTCAAACGGACGATCTGAATTGTTCAATATGATCTCTATATTAAAATATCCTTAAAAATCAAATTTATATTTTTTTTTTCGAATTTTGTAACTATTTTTTTTCCGAATTTATAAAATTGGAGGGTTTGTAACTTTTTTTAGTTGGAAAATTTCAAAAAATAGTAAAAAAAAATTGAAAAAAAGAAAATTTG
Source organism: Rhynchospora pubera (assembly GCA_028095005.1). Lineage (NCBI taxonomy): Eukaryota > Viridiplantae > Streptophyta > Magnoliopsida > Poales > Cyperaceae > Rhynchospora > Rhynchospora pubera. Next base: position 74,586,872 of record CM051462.1, read on the forward strand.
GTCCAAACTGAGATTTTATTATGAAGAAAAATTTAAACGGTTCGGATCGGCTATTTTAATCTCAAAAATTAAAATTTTATCATGTTGGGCGAGTGTTTGTGTCTAACATGTTGGACACTACCCACTTCCTATTTTGCATTATTGTTATCATGTCAAAATATTTGTTACGATAAATCAACAATTTTTGCTGTTTAACGAAGGAGTTATCATTTAGAAGATGCATCAGACAAATATACTATGTAACCAAAAACTTGTGAAACACATGTACTACTACTGTATAACAAAAAAACGTATGGACGAGCAAATTGTATTTAATCAATTTTTATTTAATTTTGCAAAAAAAAAAATCTATATAATTGAATGAGAATTGTATTTAATAAATTTTTGTTTACTTTTTTTCATTTAGAAAAAAATTAAAAAACTCAATCTTCTTCTTCTTGGCCAACAAATAATAACCAAAAAGGACTAAATAAAGTAATATTACCGCCCTATATGTTCCTTTATTTGATTTTTTCATATAAACCTAGGAATCAAATAAATTTATAGACCTAGAGCTAACCTCACTAGTCTTTTGGAGTACAGCTTTAGGGTCGAACCCAAGGGACGGATTAATGAGTACCGGACTTTACTTCCTCACGAAAGCTAGAAAATTATATTTTTATGGAGTTTTTGGTTGATTAAATCTAAAGGTGCAAGTAAATAAATATTTTTGGGTGTTTTAACAATATAAAAGTCGTCTTAGGTTCAGGTTTCACATCGGTTTGGACTCTAGAACACAAAACTTATCACTTTCGTGCATCAAACGGTGTTTTTCAAGCATATACCGCTCTGTTCGGTCCGAACAAGAATCTGTTCAATCCGAACAGGAGTCTGTTCAATCCGAACAGGACTCTGTTCAATCCGAACAGGACTCTGTTCAATCCGAACAGGAGTCTGTTCGATCCGAACAGATGGTATAAGTGCGTGATTTTGAACTTTTATGATATTTTATGCTTTGTGCTAGGGTTTGTTGGTCAAACCTAGATATTCTAAACCTCAGCTGTCGCTTGTTGGACTAGAAACTGGTTTAATCACAACCTAACCTAATTAACTCGATTGGTTCACAACTTTTGGTATAGAATTCAATCAACTTAAACTTGTTTGTTGGAGTTCATAAGGATATCTAGAGGTCTTTTGGACTTGTCTAAAAGTTACACTTTTGGTGTCAACTAATCTCCCCTTTCGGATCTACGATTTATCCCAAATACTTTGTCTAAATTATCTTGATTAACCTAACTTTAGAACTTAACTAAATGTGGCCATTCATCTAGAAGTTAATTAGACTTAACCAAGCAATTTAAACAAGCAATTATAATAATTCTCAACGAAACAAATCAACAGAACATATCATAACATAACGAGTCAAATCACAACATCCAAACCAAAGTTACTACCTTACCCCTAAGACTACATAAATTTAGCCTAACATAGTACTAAAACACACAACAAATAACATAGAAATAACAAGATACAAGCCCATTGAAAATAGAGAAGAAAACATAGAAGAATAAACCGAATACTCCTTTATGCTTTCAAACTACGATCTCTAGGCAGTGGTGTGTTGCAAGATGGTCATCAAACTCGTCTCCTTGCTGCCGTCGCTTCAAAGAACCAAGCTTTGATGATCTCCCATGGTGGAAGAGAGAGAAACGCCTATGGAAAGTGGAATTTGTGGTATGGAAGGTTGTCTCCTTTCCTTCAGGTCTAGAGGTGTATATATGGATGTCCCAGGTCGCAAGGATGGAAGGCTAGGGCACCAGGGCGCAAGAAATTGCCATTTCCATCAGTTTCTATGTAAAAAATAATGCCTTATGTGATATGGCGGCACCCTGGTCAAACCGAACAGATCCTTGTTCGAACCGAACAGGAGAGAGAAAATGACGCTTGGCTGCCATAGGTGCTGGTCGGATCGAACAGGCTTGTGGTCGGGTCGACCAGGAGAGAGAAAATGACGCCTGGCTGCCATAGGTGCTGGTCGGATCGAACAGATGATTGTTCGGGTCGACCAGGAGAGAGAAAAGAGCCTCCAATGCTAGGAATGAGTCGTCTAGCGTGCGTGCTACGTCGGGAATCCATCTATATGCTCCAAAATCATCAGAAATCATCAAAGTCCTGTAAAATGAGAGAAGAAACGACGGTAGAGCCAATTCCATGGAAATCATAGCAATCTATTGAATAATTCAATGGTTTGAGTGTTATTTGAGTGCCAAGTACGGTCCAAATGCCTACAAATAATGACGATATCAAATCCCCCCAAACTTAAACTTTGCTTGTCCTCAAGCAACACCCTAAGCTTAGAGTTTTGGACTGTACTTAAACCTTAAACATCAAGTTGTATCTCAAACCAAGAAATGTCGTGAAATCAATTGCTATGCCTAAAATTTCTCACACTTTCATCAAATGAGTCAAACAAGAATCAAAATCAAAAACCAAGTTAAGTGTTCAGAACTTAATTAATGCAACTCTTGGCCCTAAGTAAAGTCTTTTCCCAAAAATTAGAACTCTAACTTCCCTTTGATATTTCAAAAGCGATCTCAATTTCAATTACCCGTTCCTTTTCACATTCCACAAAAATTTGTAAAGGCCTTTATCAACTTCAGAAATTTTATAATGAACTTTTCTCAAAAACAATTTCAATTTTTCACCAATGTTTTTTTTCTTTTTTTTTTCGTGCAAGTCGAGCCGTGGGGCTTTACACCCTAGAGGATAATGCGGTATCATTGGCCTTGAGTTTGCTACTAGCACATGTCGCGCTAGGGAGGTTAGACGGGTGTTGCTCGACTATGGCCACGGTACACTTGGGCCATAATACTCAACAACTCCTTTACCAATACTTTCGCACCGGGTCCGGTAGAATTAAGCATGAGTTGTCCAATTATTTCTCGGTTTCTTTGAGTTGTAATTCCTAACAATTCATACCTAACCCGATACCCTCCAATTTGTGGCTAAGTTGGTGGAGAAAGGCCTCAGTGCGTCCTCGTTTTCACAGCTATTTTGATTTAATTTCCCATTAATTTTGCTCGTTGGTGATTCGAGCGATTAAAAAGCAATTTCAACAAGACAAAATTCATTTTTCAATTTCCAAAGTCGATAAATTTCTTTTCAAAAGTTTGTCAAATATGAATCAGTTCACTCGGCAAAAACTTGTGAGAATCGACTAAGATTGTCATAACAATTCTAAGCATCCAAGATCAAGTTCAAATTTTAAAGAAAATACTCCAATTCAGTCCATTAGTGCAAGATCAAGTGTGATATCAAAACATTCTAGGGTTCTTTGAGAAAATTTTTGTTTGACTAAAAAACAAGTTTAAGAAGTGTGAGATTTAACGTTTAAAATTCAAATCGAGAGAGAATAGGCAAAACCAACTAATTTCCAAGCCAAAATCAAACCAAATCGTGCAATTTCTATGTTCTGGTCGGATTGACCAGAAGTCTGTTCGAACCGACCAAGGAGAAAGTTAAAAACAGAAGTTTCCAAGGCTTTGGTCGGATTGACCAGAAGTCTGTTCGAGCTGACCAGAGAAGCAAAAAGTTCGAAAAAAAAATGCAAAAATTTACCAAAATTCATCAAAAGTTCGATTTTTCTCCTATTCCCTCCCCCCAAACTTAGATCAAGCATTGTCCTCAATGCATGCAATCGAATAAAAAAAGTAAATAGGAGGGAAAAGAGAACTTAGACAATTTTTGCTTTCCATATGTTGATTTGCTTCTAGTTTGTTCTCTCGTTGTCCAAGACGGCTCTATCATTTTTTCTAGATCTTTTGATGCAATCCGTATGAGGTCGATCGGGGTTAGTTGGTTCACGTAACCCATGGCGCTCTAGCACGAATCGCATCTTCTTTCGTTTGTTCCTCAAAATTTCCCTACAAACAAACAAACAAACACAAACATCAAATTCTATTTTTGTTATTTTCTGTTTTTATATTTTTTGTGATTTTCTATTCTTTTTAATTAAAATAAAAGAGAGAAGAGTTGAGAAATCCTTGGGTTGCCTCCCAAGAAGCGCTAGTTTTAGGTCACGAGCTTGACCACCTCTCATGTTCATCTTATCTTCGCTTTACGCCCATTTAACGCATCATAATTCACCCAAAAGTACTTGAGAAAGACTCTTGAAATATGCTTGAAATTTTCTAGTTTTGATGTCATCTTCCTTCGCTCGATTTTGATGTGATACTTGATTTGTGGTTTGTCGTCTTTCATCACATCATGATTATTCAAGCATTTTTCAAGTTGAGAGCTCAAGTCGATTTTGGTGATCTTTTCATTTGTCATGTCGGGTGCCTCGACTTGGAGAGGTATACTACCATCTTCTTTCTTCTCAGTTTCATCGATAATAGAAGCTATTGGAGGATCCTTCAATTCCAACTCATTAGATTTGTCAATATATGTTAATCTAAGTGGAATGAAAATTGGAAAGATATTGGGTGGAGGTGCTACAATCTTTGGTTCTTCAATTTTCTCTTGTTGTTCATTTATTTCAAATTGTGTGTCATCATCACGGTCGGTCTCAAAACAAATCGCAATTTCTTTCAAAGAACTAAAACTTTCTAATTTCTCATTACTTTGCAACGTCATTGTATCATTTTGTTCAACTTGTGATCTATATGAGGAACAAGTTTCTTGAAAAATTATAGTCTCAAATATCTTTTCTTGTTGTGTGGCAATAACTTTGAACTTAGATGATAGAGAATTCAATTTTTCAAGAAGTTCCTCATTTTGTTTCCTTTGGTTATCAATGAAATCTTTATACATTAGTTTATCATTTGACGTTTGTGAAAGTAATTGAGGATTAGAAGTTTTGGCCATGAAATTCGATCTAGATTCATCTTGAGACATTGAACATGAATTATAACAAGAAAAACAAGAGTTATTTGTCAAACCAGAATTGTATGCATTATGTACGGGTTTTGCATCATGATGTCCTTCCCCACATGCTTTCCTTATAGTGTTGTTCACCACATTGAGTTGATACTTGATTCGATCCATAGAAGAGATAGACTTCTCCATGTTGCGTGGTGTATGGTCCATGTAGTGGGCATATGGGTCTTGGTGCTTGCTCCATGCTCCTCCGCTTGCTTTTCTTATGGTGTTGTTGACAACATCAAGTTGGTGGTACATTTGTTGCACGCATGCATCCTTTCGATTTTCACTCCATCCTCCATCGCATGCTTTCCTTATGTGGTTGTTCACAACATCGAGTTGGTAATACAAGCGACGCCTCCAATTGTCCTCTTTTTCACGGTCCTGAAAAGAATAAAACATGGTGATACAAGTGAAATTTTTTGTTCTTTTTTTTAAAAAAATAATAATAATAATAATAATAATAAATAAATAAAAGATACAATATCTAGTCTCTCGCTACTAAAATAAATTCTAATATCAACACCGTCCCCGGCAACGGCGCCAATTTGATGAAGGCCTAAAACCTAGGAATCAAATAAATTTATAGACCTAGAGCTAACCTCACTAGTCTTTTGGAGTACAGCTTTAGGGTCGAATCCAAGGGACGGATTAATGAGTACCGGACTTTACTTCCTCACGAAAGCTAGACAATTATATTTTTATGGAGTTTTTGGTTGATTAAATCTAAAGGTGCAAGTAAATAAATATTTTTGGGTGTTTTAACAATATAAAAGTCGTCTTAGGTTCAGGTTTCACATCGGTTTGGACTCTAGAACACAAAACTTATCACTTTCGTGCATCAAACGGTGTTTTTCAAGCATATACCGCTCTGTTCGGTCCGAACAAGAATCTGTTCCATCCGAACAGGAGTCTGTTCAATCCGAACAGGAGTCTGTTCAATCCGAACAGGACTCTGTTCAATTCGAACAGGACTCTGTTCAATCCGAACAGGAGTCTGTTCAATCCGAACAGGACTCTGTTCAATCCGAACAGGAGTCTGTTCGATCCGAACAGATGGTATAAGTGCGTGATTTTGAACTTTTATGATATTTTATGCTTTGTGCTAGGGTTTGTTGGTCAAACCTAGATATTCTAAACCTCAGCTGTCGCTTGTTGGACTAGAAACTGGTTTAATCACAACCTAACCTAATTAACTCGATTGGTTCACAACTTTTGGTATAGAATTCAATCAACTTAAACTTGTTTGTTGGAGTTCATAAGGATATCTAGAGGTCTTTTGGACTTGTCTAAAAGTTACACTTTTGGTGTCAACTAATCTCCCCTTTCGGATCTACGATTTATCCCAAATACTTTGTCTAAATTATCTTGATTAACCTAACTTTAGAACTTAACTAAATGTGGCCATTCATCTAGAAGTTAATTAGACTTAACCAAGCAATTTAAACAAGCAATTATAATAATTCTCAACGAAACAAATCAACAGAACATATCATAACATAACGAGTCAAATCACAACATCCAAACCAAAGTTACTACCTTACCCCTAAGACTACATAAATTTAGCCTAACATAGTACTAAAACACACAACAAATAACATAGAAATAACAAGATACAAGCCCATTGAAAATAGAGAAGAAAACATAGAAGAATAAACCGAATACTCCTTTATGCTTTCAAACTACGATCTCTAGGCAGTGGTGTGTTGCAAGATGGTCATCAAACTCGTCTCCTTGCTGCCGTCGCTTCAAAGAACCAAGCTTTGATGATCTCCCATGGTGGAAGAGAGAGAAACGCCTATGGAAAGTGGAATTTGTGGTATGGAAGGTTGTCTCCTTTCCTTCAGGTCTAGAGGTGTATATATGGATGTCCCAGGTCGCAAGGATGGAAGGCTAGGGCACCAGGGCGCAAGAAATTGCCATTTCCATCAGTTTCTATGTAAAAAATAATGCCTTATGTGATATGGCGGCACCCTGGTCAAACCGAACAGATCCTTGTTCGAACCGAACAGGAGAGAGAAAATGACGCTTGGCTGCCATAGGTGCTGGTCGGATCGAACAGGCTTGTGGTCGGGTCGACCAGGAGAGAGAAAATGACGCCTGGCTGCCATAGGTGCTGGTCGGATCGAACAGATGATTGTTCGGGTCGACCAGGAGAGAGAAAAGAGCCTCCAATGCTAGGAATGAGTCGTCTAGCGTGCGTGCTACGTCGGGAATCCATCTATATGCTCCAAAATCATCAGAAATCATCAAAGTCCTGTAAAATGAGAGAAGAAACGACGGTAGAGCCAATTCCATGGAAATCATAGCAATCTATTGAATAATTCAATGGTTTGAGTGTTATTTGAGTGCCAAGTACGGTCCAAATGCCTACAAATAATGACGATATCACTGACCTTGTTTAATTTCTTCATACCTATTCTAATACCTTTTTTTGTTGACATTGAATGTATTTGAAAAAAACTAATACATTACTCGATAATAACAATAATTATGTCATATTAAAAATTTGGCATTTTTCCGTCTTCGCTAGCATGAACATAGAATATTGTGATATATTTATACAAACTTTGAATTAAAACGCTCCAGATATTTAGACTCTGAATACGCATGAACTAATTAAATATGCCTCTATTTTTTGTGCTTTTTGGGAAGGGGTGCATATTGCACGTTCAATCATTCAGAAATTATTTTTCGTCTAATTAGTGTCACAACAAACAAATGAGAGATGCGTGCATGCAGGAGACGGTAATTGATATTTACCATCCCACCATCTAAAATCTAGACACATAATTGATATTTATCATCCAACTAATTATTATTCCACCATCTAAAATCTAGTCACATGATGGTCACGTGATATCCAGAGGCATTCTTTCATTTCTCCCTTTTTTCTTTTATTTCCCATTTCAAATCTGGGTTCCAATCTCTCTCCTCCTCTCTCTTCTCTCTTCTCGCGTCGCTCCAGAGAACAGATCGTCATGGCTTCTCCTCTCCGTGGCTTCTTCCGATCCAAATCGTCTCCTCTCGTCTCTCGCCTCCATCGCAATTCATCATTTGATCTAGGATTTCGGATCTCTCGACTGGTCTCTGCCTTCGCCGCTTCTCCACTTCAATCGCCATTCGCCATTTGATCGGACACTCTCCCTCCGTCGATCGATTGGACACTCTCCCTCAAGGTTTGTAAATGCACCTCCATTTTTCTTTTTCTTTTGCCTTTTCTTTTTCTTTCGTAACACCATTTCAGTGGTTGTCTGTCTGGTAAGCCTTCCTGCTTGTGTTGCGTTGATAGAAACCCTAAACTCCCAATGTTTGATTCTTTTCTCTCGACATCTGATTCTCAAACAATACAACATATAAGTGAAAGATGATCATCTCAATTGTAAAACTGTGTGCTTGTCAAGTAAGGGACATAGCAAACCGTGCGCTATTTCTCAATTGTAAAAGATGATCATCTCTACTTGTTACAGTATTTAATCAGTCACTTTCATTTTTTTAAAAAAAAACTAATGGTCACTTTTTTCAAAAACACTCGTTCTCTTGTTTCATTATATGTTAAGTTAATATCTTTAAAGGATCATCTTGTTTCATTATATTGTTCACTTCATTAAGAGATCATCTTGTTTCAATATATGTTAAATTATAAGAGATCATCTTATTTCGTTATATAATTTTTTAAAACTCAAATGATCTGAAAAGATTTAAATATTATAAGAGCACTTAATTAGTAATTGAACTTAATTGTATTTTGTTTTGTTTGTGTAGGAATTACATGACAGTGTGAGAAGAGTTGTGCAGAAGGAATTGAAGGGGGAGTTGATGAAGTGTGTTTAGTTTGTAGTGGTTAAAATTATGTAGAATTTGTGAATAGATGCTATTATTATATAAAAATTGTTCAGTTTGTTAATATAATGGATATTATTCTTAATAAATGGTCATTGTTTACTTTATTGTATGGTTATTAAAATGTCATATTACGAGCACATCTAACTGAATACATAAACAAATTTAATTGATCACTTAAATAGTTTAACTGAACACAAAAACTATGAAATCAAATATCTGCTGCAACTAATTGAACACAGACACTTTAAGCTCATCCCTTAATGTATTTAACTGAACAAAAAAAATTTAAATTCCAAATTATTAGTGCATCTAACTGAATACTCACACACTTTAAGCTCATCCCTCAAAAAATTTGATGACGTCCGCACGCAAAAATGATGATGTCATCACACTCAGACAGTCCAGAATGATCCAATTTCAACACCTACTCTAATTGGATGGTTTTTTGTTGTATGGTGCGTGTCACACCCGGCAGGAGATAGGAAACCCGAAGCAATTGGATCATAATAAAACGGTCCGATTCGAATCGGATCAAGTGATCACGTCAACAGGCTCGGTCCGGCCCCGCTGCCACTAATTTTCGTCTTCAGGAGAGAACAGGAGGGTCCAATGATTGCAAACGCAGAGACGATCAAGACTACGTTCCCTCTCTCCAGTTTGTTAGCCATTTAATTCTGGAAATTTGTTCTTTATTATCCCCTCTACTAATTCCAGTTTCTGCCGTGTCCCCGCAATTTCCCAAAACCTCGCGTGGTTTGGGTTTCCCGCCACAGCTTGGCGCCAGAACCCTAAACCCTAGCGGTCTAATCGAGACAATCTCCACAATCGCAACTCCCAAGCACACCCCATTTGCATCGCACCATTCCATAATCTGATCCGACACCTCCATTCCCGCCATAAACCTAAAAGAAAGCTATAATCTCAATCGCTAGAGAAAGCGTCCGATTCTCACTCTCCCATCTCTTGCTCCAATATCTCTAATCAAAGTCGCTAATGGATACGAATCAATCGCCTGAAGGGAACAAGCTTCCGGAGCTCAAATTAGGTTATTCTTTCCCTTCTTCCCATATTCTGACTATTTAATTATTTCCATGTGCATTAATCTCTGGAACTGTTTGAATAAGAGGTGGTTAGATCGTGTTTGATCAGCAGTTTCGATAAGGTGTTTGAAGAAATGTTTGGCCCTTTTCCTATTGGGAAAGAAAAAGGGCCGTTTTTAATTGATTTTATCTTGTTTTTATTGTATTGTTTAGATGCTAGACAAGCGCAGGGATTCATATCTTTCTTCAAGAAGCTTCCTCAAGTGAGTTTTTTGTTTTTTTTCATTTTCCTGTAGTTATTATTAATCCTCTTTGAGTTGGTAGAAAATCACGCTAACTATTATATTTTATGAAATGCAGGAGCATAGAGCTGTGCGCTTCTTTGATCGCAAGGTGAGATGTTTTTCTATCAATGGAAGTAATTAATATACGGAGTTGCATATTCTACTAGATATCATTTAGGTTTAATTGTTCTTTAGAAGATAATAATTGCACTGGTACATGGTTGTTATCCCTTACCGGTGCACAGAAACTCAGATGTGAACATTGTAACTGTTTTTCGTGGCTTTCTTTTATTATCGGTCTCTGTATCGACGGTAACCTACTGCTTGATCACCTTCTCCTGTCTTCATTTTTTTTTTAACTTGAGAGATGGTTTGACCATATTTTATCTATATATTATAAATTTGAATGCATGAGTTAGAAAAAATTTTGGAAATGCCCTTGAGCTTATGTTGTGTCTTAACTGTACTGCTGCCACCTGCTGCTTGTTGGAGACATTGGTTTTCTCTCCTCTGTTCACTCAAACTATGTTTTTTTCATTTTCTTACTTGTGATGTTCAACTGATTTGATCAGGATTATTACACTGCTCATAGTGAAAATGCCACCTTCATCGCAAGGACATATTACCACACTACCACTGCGTTGCGTCAGTTAGGTAATGGTTCTGATGCACTCTCCAGTGTAAGCATCAGCAAAAGCATGTTCGAGACAATCCTTCGTGATCTTCTACTGGAGAGGTCAGATCACACTGTCGAACTCTATGAGGGTAGTGGGTCAAACTGGAGGCTGACCAAAACGGGTACACCCGGTAATACTGGCAGCTTCGAGGACATTCTTTTTGCAAACAATGACATGCAGGAAACTCCTGTTATTGTTTCGCTTCTCTCAATTTCTCGCGAGAATCAGTGCACTGTGGGGTTATGTTTTATTGATATGACCAGGAGAAAGCTTGGCATAGCTGAATTTCTCGATGATTGTCAGTTCACAAATGTGGAATCAGTTCTGGTAGCACTTGGTTGTAAGGAATGCCTTGTTCCTATTGAAAGTGCAAAGTCAGTAGAACTTAAACCTCTTCACGAAGCTATCTCTAGATGCAACGTACTGTTGACTGACAGAAAGAAGTCTGAGTTCAAGTCGCGAGATCTAGTTCAAGACCTTGGTAGGATTGTCAGAGGTTCAATTGAGCCAGTCCGAGACCTTCTTTCCAATTTTGACCTTGCCTTGGGTGCGCTCGGGGCTCTGATATCCTATGTCGATTTACTGGCAGATGATAGCAATTATGGGAGCTACTCAATTGAGAAGTACAGTTTGGATTGGTACATGAGGCTGGACTCTGCAGCAGTGCGTGCATTAAATGTATTTGAGAGCAAGACTGACCTGAACAAGAATTTTAGCTTGTTTGGTTTGATGAACCGGACCTGTACTGCTGGTATGGGGAAACGGCTCCTTAACCGGTGGCTTAAACAGCCTTTGTTGGATGTCAATGAGATTAATTGCCGGTTGGATTTGGTTCAGGCATTTGTTGAGGATGCTGCAATTAGACAAGGCTTGAGACAACACCTAAAGAGGATATCTGACATTGAAAGATTAATTCGGGTACTTCAAAAGAAGACATGTAGCCTTCTTCCTGTGATAAAGCTTTATCAGGTTAGTTTCCTTGGACATTGAAAATATTTATTTGTTTGTTAAATTGGTGAAGCACTCTACTACATTGCTATTTTCACCTACAAGTTATATTGATTAGTAAAATAATGATTGTGATTGGTATGTTTTCATTTTAGCAAGGACCATGTTATACAAGGATAGCAGGTCAGTCCTGTAAATTCAGCAAGATAACCTTAACATTAAAGCTATGGCCATCCTTGCAATTCGTCTCGCTTATCGTTTGTCAGCAATATAAATGTAATTTCCTTTTGTTTTCAGTCGGCAATTAGACTTCCACATATCAAGGATGTCCTCGAAAATTACCAAGGCCAATACTCTAGTTTAATAAACAATAAGTATGTTAAGCCTTTGAAGTTTTGGATGCAAGAGGATAAATTATGGAAGTTCACTGCTTTGGTTGAGACTGCCATAGACCTCGATCAAATAGATAATGGAGAGTATTTGATCTCACCGAGTTATGGGGCAGAGCTATGTTCTCTCAAGAATCAACTTGAGGAAATTGAAGAGCAAATAACAAAATTGCACAAACTAACTGCAAATGACCTCGACCTTCCTATTGACAAGGCATTGAAATTGGAAAAAGGGACACAATATGGGCATGTTTTTAGGATAACAAAAAAAGAGGAGCAGAAGGTGAGGAAAAAGCTGAGTGGCCAGTACATTGTTCTAGAAACACGCAAAGATGGAGTCAAGTTCACGAACTCTAAGCTGAAGAAATTGGGAGATCAGTATCAGAAGTTTCTGAGCGAGTACATGAGCTGTCAGAAGTTGATGATTGAAAAAGTGGTCTCTACTTCATCTAGTTTTTTGGAGGTTTGAGCATCGTCCTTTTTCCTTACTTTTGGTGTTCATCAATCAGTTAATCATCATCTGTAGTTTGGACTTCTGGTTAGCCTTATGCAAATAGGTCCTTTTTTGGTTTATTATTTCACTTGCTAATTTTTGTGCCTTGAGTCTGAAGAACAAATCCAAGTACTAAATCCCAAAGAAATGCAAATTAAAAGAATGGATTAAAAGTATATGACCCTTATCTTTCTTCTCTTCCAGAAAACTAGCATTTTGATTGGTGCTTGTTATCTCAGGTGTTTGAAGCTATTTCTGGGATGCTATCTGAGCTAGATGTTTTATTAAGTTTTGCTGATCTTGCAACTAGTTGTCCAGTTCCATATGTGAGGCCAGAAATCACAACATCTGTAAGGTCCAATTTCATTATTTTACTTGAAATGATATCATTGCAGATTTCATGTATAAAAGATTATACTTGTTGCAGGAGCAAGGTGATATTATACTAGAAGGGAGTAGACATCCTTGTTTGGAGGCTCAGGATGAAGTGAATTTCATACCTAATGATTGCACTCTCGTGTGTTTTTGAGACCCTTCATAAATTTTTTCAACATGTTGACTGTTTTTAGAGATATTTCCTGAATAAGTTTGTGGTGTTTTTCTTTTCTGTAAACATAGGTGCGTGGAAAGAGCTGGTTTCAGATCATAACTGGACCAAACATGGGGGGTAAATCAACATTTATACGACAGGTCATCTTCTTCATCTTATTTCTTACTTGTTACTGCTTACTACCCTTATATATAAGGACTTTGAATTGCTATTAGTTCTGGAGCTTGAACTGTACTTTTCGCTAATGCGTAAAGCTGTTTAATTATTGATAGGTTGGTGTGAATGTTTTGATGGCACAAGTCGGTTGCTTTGTTCCCTGCGACCGTGCAACTGTTAGTGTAAGGGATTGTATCTTTGCTCGTGTTGGTGCAGGTGATTGCCAGGTAACTGTTAACTCAATATAATTGGATGCTATGTATAAACAAACTAGCATCAAATAAACAATACTAAGGCCGCTGAAACCCCTCTGAAAAGAGAAAAATATGAATTAAACAGAATTCTGTAAATTATTTCTAAATGGTTTTGGTATTTTCACTGGTGGTTACTTCCATATTGTGTTCTTGTACAAATAATTTTTTTTCTGAATATTTTTAGTTGGACTTTTCCTTTGTTTTGACCCTGTATGGTCCAGATCATGACAAAAAATGAGGCTTTATTGCTATCTTTGAAATCACTGAAAGCCCAAACATGGACATTCTGTGTTAGATACTGAAATAACCAATTATAAATGTAATTCCTGCCATGGAGTGGATATTTTCTTTAATTCTCTTTGAAAAATTAAATTTCTTTTTATGCTCCTTGCAGCTTCGTGGAGTGTCCACATTTATGCAGGAAATGCTTGAAACAGCATCCATATTGAAAGGAGCATCTGAAAAATCACTTGTTATTATTGATGAATTGGGCCGTGGTACATCTACATATGATGGCTTTGGTTTGTCTCTCAAACCTTCACCTGTGAAGTCCTTTTGTTATTTAGAGTTCCCACATATTGTCTTAAGAAGTAATTGATGTATCCTTTGAGTTTGTTTGCAAGTAGCAGATACTAATTTTTGTTAAAAGAAAGAAATGAGGAATTGATGCCTCGATACAGTTAATAACAAATTAAAATAATTTCAGTTGCTAAAATAGTATGGCATAGATTGTTCATGACTGAGGGAATCTTTATTGATGATTGCTAAATGTGTAATTTGTTTTCTACTGATGTGTTCTGTGCAACTGAAATTTTGATCAGGGCTTGCATGGGCTATCTGTGAGCATCTTGTGGAGGTGATCAAAGCACCAACATTGTTTGCGACTCATTTTCATGAACTGACTGCTCTTGAGCAAAAAAATGAGCATGATCCCCGGAGTCTTGGAGTTGCAAATTATCACGTGAAAGCGCATATTGATCCATCAAACAAGAAGCTAACCATGCTTTACAAGGTTTTATACTTGTTATATCATTCGTTTATACAATTGCTTTTTCCAAGTTCTGTACATACAATTGCTGTGATTTGTATTCTGGATAGCTTCAACTGATACAGAATGCTTCATCCAGATGCAATATGTTGGTATTCTTTTTATATTACTTTCAGTATACAAATTTGTATTTATATTATTTTAAATTGCCTCAACCTTGTGTACACCAAGCTTTTGTCGATGCTTTGTGTGGAAGCAGAATTGCCCAAAAAGAAACAACAATAGTATGGAAACTTAAATTAAATTTCATGTAAATGTCTACATGTTACTGAACATCTGTCTTTTTGTGCACTTGTTTTTAGGTTGAACCAGGTGCTTGTGATCAGAGTTTTGGAATTCATGTAGCAGAGTTTGCCAACTTCCCAGAAGAAGTTATCAGTCTTGCAAAAGCTAAAGCTGAAGAACTTGAAGACTTTTCATCTACACCTTTATCCTGTGATGATTCCAAAGAAGAGGTACAATCATACGGTCATAACTAGAGCAAAATAATTAAAGCTGATTCACTTTTTAATCAATGCATTATAGATTTTAAATATCTACATCATTAGTGTTTTTCCTTATTGTGGGAATTTTCAGGTTGGGTCCAAGCGCAAGAGGATATTCAGCCCTGAGGACCTGACAAGCGGTGCAGCTCGAGCTCGCCAATTTTTGGAAGAGTTCTCTGCTCTTCCATTGGATCAGATGGATCTAAATGTAGCTCTGGATCACGTTGCGCAACTTAGGTCTGAGTTGGAGAAGGATGCAGCCACGAATCCATGGCTCCAGCAGTTCTTCTAGATTGTAAATAAGGTTCTAATTCTGGATTTTGTGTTTTGGGGTGGATTGTATGGTTCAAGAATCAGTTGATCTGAGATCACTGATTTTTTCACTGTTGTTACTTTCGAGGCCTTGCATATTCTAGTTCTTATGAAAAGAGGCATTTCTGTTTGCACCCGAGATACCAAATCAAACCATTTAACCTTGATGAACGATCTTGTGACTGGAAAATAGCATTATTATCTCATTTGACAGGGTCTGTATGAAAATGTATTATTTCTTTCTCTTCTATTCTGGAATCTATACACACCTTTTTATTATCATTTTTGGAGGCAGGCTAAATGCTCATTATATAAAACTTGATCACTTTGCCAGGTAGTGACGCTGAGTAAACGGTTATCAAATTTAAAAAGTACAATCGCAGATACTCTTGCTGATTTATTTGATTGTTTATTTAATTTGACAATTGATTGATCATCTATTAAATGGTTTGAAAAATTAACGGTTAAGTTTTGGTGGTGTATAATCGTTGATCACATGATTTTCAAATTTCAAATTACATCAAAATTCATACAAAGATGCCAAATTATATCTAAATATAAATATTATATCTCTGACTTTATATTTCGGCTTTGATAACTGTTTTATCCGGATAACACAGATGTCAAATAAATTTCGATTCAATATATGTCTACTTTTTAACATTAGTTTACCGTAAAAGAAAACAAATCAAAGAAAGAAAACGAAAGTAAGAGAAATCAATAAGAAAATCAGTCCATTTAAGCCAGTTTAACAGGATCTCCAGACGAGTCATTGAAAGGCGAGAGACAACTTCTTATAGTAGTCTTTATTATAACTTAAAGGTCACCTTGTACAGGAAAGCAACATATTGTTAATTTGTTACCCACTACCAAGACATTTCTGTTCATCATACAAACTTAACGCAAACTATAGGAAAATGGAACAAACAAAATCAATATGGATAACTCACATATAAAACACCATCTGATCTGTGATAAATTCAACCTTGAAGTCACGTATTTCGTGACTGTTATCCACGTTATGCATGCCTAAACCTAGCATTATTGGCCCAACTAGAGAATTTTGTTTTAGAAGTCAAACAGCCTATTAAGCCCAGATT
The DNA here is from genome assembly GCA_028095005.1 of Rhynchospora pubera. Classification (NCBI taxonomy): domain Eukaryota; kingdom Viridiplantae; phylum Streptophyta; class Magnoliopsida; order Poales; family Cyperaceae; genus Rhynchospora; species Rhynchospora pubera. The sequence goes on from CM051462.1 coordinate 74,603,353, forward strand.
TGATGCCTAATATTATAAGAGAGCGCCAGCCCAAAACTGACGGGAAGTCGGGAACTAAACCAACTCGATCGAACATGACACGTCTGATTCCCTCCAACAATAAACACAAGTACAGTATACAGAATAGGATATACACTAAAAGGGCTATTAGTAGTTGGACATGCCAATTAGTAACGATACTTTCACAACCGGGTTGCCATGTTGCTAACTGCATAGACAAAATAGGATTCATGCTAATTCGTATATAAGACTTAAGTTGCATGTAAGAACACTTAACAAAATAGTCACAGCTTTTTACGGTACTAGGCCTGCTTAATTTACTTTGAACTATCTTTCGTCCTGACATTATATAGCTCTGTATGTATAGACGTATAATTCAACGATACCACTAGTTACCCTTTGCTTCAGACAAAAACGGGAATTTAGACAACACAAGTAATCCATGAGAAAATAACCAGGATGAAACATGCTTAAAACTTTTTACAAAAAAAGAAAACAAACAAATTAATTGTTATATCACGAACATTCACACCAAACACACAAAAATCGCAACCAATGAAACAACATATCAAACAATCTTAAAACCTCACAAGAAGATGAATAAAACATCCAACAACAAATTTATGATAAATTTAACAAACTAAAAGGTCATTCCTTTACTTGCCAAAGATAGATTTAATCCACCAAATCCCCTTGTCATCAGGTGTTTCTTCAGTTTCTGGTGGCGACTCAGATTGGGGTGTCTTTTTCAGCTTGCTAACATCATACCCTTGCTCTGTTGCCTTCTCTACTAAGTGATTGTACACCTCGTCATCTATCACCGGCGTCCTCGATAATATCTACAAGCAAAGTATTAATCAAGTCATTTGAAATAAGTACATTGCTCAGAACCATGTAAATCAACCAATTGTGATGCAGACAAATTGAATATATAAAATTTATAGGAAAACACTGGATTTGAAGGAATTGTGATATAAACGTTTGTACAATCAATAATCACATATGTACTAATTTGTAATAGAGCTCATTTCAGTGATCATTTCCAGCCACAATTTTATTTTAATTTGTTAACATGTCATTAGAAATTATGACTTGTTGCAAGTTTTATTTAATTCAAGGGAGAAGAATATTAAACCATTAACAATAAATCAACCCTCCAACAGTTTTATTTAATTATTAAAAAGTTAATTATAAAAAAAATCATCATCATAGCACCAACCACAATTTTGAAATAGTATAACCAATTGGCTTCTTTGCTTTGCAAATGCATAATTTAAGGTCACCCACCATTGAAAGTTTGAAACAACAACCACCACAAATCAAAACCCATGCTCTTTAACCTAATCAATTCAAGGGGATGCAATCATAATAATTAAAATTGGACAAACCCCACAATTCCCAAATATAGTTCTGATTTTTTTTTTGGGGGTTCACCCAAACATAGGATTCTCAAAAGTATATAAATCAGTACACATCCACAAATCCTCTTTAACAAGGAATCATACCCAGAGATATTTCCTGGAAGGCTGTCCCACAACGGCGTATTGATAGTTATCTCCAATATAAAGCACCCAATAATCTCCCGTGACTGGTATAATGGGAAGAAAAGGCGGTACAAAGAAGCGCACTTTGAGCTTGGCCTCGTCGCTCTTCGCATCGGCCTTGAATGCTGTTCCCTGAATGAAACCGCGCTTCCCATCCGTCCATGTCTCGTTCAAGACCTTCACAGTTCCGTCTTCGTTGAGAGTGTAGGTCGCGCGAGTGTTGGCGCCATTTTTGGGCTGGAACTGAGATGGAAAGCACGCGATCTCGTACCAGCGACCCATGTACCTGTTCAGGTCCAGTCCTCGTACCGGGGTCACTTCTTTGGTTTGCTCCGCCATTGCTTAGTTAGAGAGAGAGAGAGTTTGGTAAGGGTTTTTCGAAAGGTTTCGAGAGTCGCGAGAGATGAAAAGATGGAAAGCGATAAAGATGGCAACCGTACAAGGAAAGAAAGCGTTACGTGGATAACTCTGGACCATAAATGGAAACCCCGTTATGTTTGTGTGAACACGGCGTAACGTGAACCGGGTTTTGACTGACGGGTGGGGCCTTGTAGTGAAAGTGGTGTGTTGTGCAGAAAATATGACAGCCTGGGGGATGCGAATGAAAATTTCTAAAAATTGTTCTACCGAAAATTTTTTTTTGTAAAAATTTCATTTTCTGGACTTAAGTGGGACATAGAAATCAGGCCCATAAATTAACAGGCTGACATTTGATTATCGAACCTTTAAAAAAAAAGAAAAAGGAAAAAAAAAAACAATGAAGAAACTGACAGTGAGATTAATTTTATGTTCTCATCAAGGTTTTAAAATGCGATTTGTACGGTTTATCGGTTGGGTGGTGATTTAGCGTTTATCGGTGATAAAACGGTGATAAAATGGAAAAAACGGTAATATAACGGATAAACGGTTGTGCGGTATGAACAAAAATCCTGATAAAACGACGATAAAACGGAAAAAACGAAGTTTTTTAATAGCTTGGTTCTCATATATCCTAGTCAAAATTATAAAAATCTAGCCAGCTATATTTACTAGATAATAGAGATGAATCAATACTTCAACAGCATATGTCCGGGAATTGATTTGCACATCCGAAAATTGATTCAGCACTTCTTTTTAAAACAAATATCCTTAGTGAATTGAAAATATTACAATGATGATAGTTTCTACTCTCAATCAATTAGGATATTTTCGTATAAAAACGTTGTATCAATTTTGAGAGTGCACAAATCAATTCCCCATATGTCCTAGCAAAATTAAAAGGTGTCCTATTATGCGATACTTGGTGCATAATAATGAAAAAAAAATATTAATTTTACCAATAAACGAATATTGATCCGTGAGTTTCCTTGTTTCCAAGCAACACAACGATTTCAAAATATTTGGCAAGTTAATATTAAATCAAGGAAGATATGTTGAAATCTTTAGTGCATAATTAATAGATTTTTTTTCTTTATTAGTAACATTGTAATCTAGAAAAGTAATATATCATGAGATTTACACAATATTCTGTGAGATTTAGTGTTATTGTATTTGGATGAGACCAAATCCTACTATATAAAGGAATCTCTCTCCTTTTATTGTAAGTTGTAACAAAATCATTTGTGAATTCAACGGAGTTTTTTTTTTTAATTATTAAAGAGTTGATGGACCCCTCGTCTTTTATCATCTCATATCTAATTAATTTCTTTCCTCTTAAAAATATTCAACCCACTGCTTGCTTGCCTAGACTAATAATGAGGCAAACTAAATTTTTATAAAGATTTGATATCAAAAGTAATAATTACGTGATACGCAATTACTACAAAACAAACAATTTCTTTACATGTAATTTTAACTTCATTATTTTTTTTACTTTTCTTTACATATTATTTCCTATCTTTTATGACATATTTAGATTTAGATAATGCCCCGTGCAATGAAAGTAGATCATAGGGATAATAAAAACTGATTTTTATTCTCTATGATCCAATTCATTTGGTTAGATATTGGCCTTGGCTAGAACTTCTAAATATATTATTTATTTTATACTTCTATTAGTATATTTTTAGACTTTCTTAATTCATTTTTTAATGGGATGGATATATAACTACATCCCGTTATCTGCACCTCAAAAGTGTTTTTATATATTTTTTGATTTTGATTTTTTTCTTACTTGAGTAAACTTTTTTATACCTTATATTAGTACGATTAGAACTTTGAAAGTTGTATTTTAGGGGAAAAAGTGATGAACACTTTGCATACTTGGTATAAATTCATATGATATAAGCAACTTACATGTTCAGTATCAACATTATTGAGATGCAAGAATAATTTTCTCGAATTAATTTTGGTTAAAAGTTCTCTTAGTCTTAGCCTGAAAGATAGCTCCATTAACATGGTCGAAGCCATATTACCTGATAATCATTTTATTTCGCCTAATAAAACATCAGTGTGCGAAATCCTAATAAGGTTCTTCACATATAGCAAACATTATTAAATCTCAATGTCTTGCTAGATGGTTAAATATCCATTTCTCATCTAACACAATATGAATATTTGTAACCAATAACTAATTGTTAGTTAGCTGCTGGGAAAAAAGTATCCTTCTACATTATATCCACCAATTGATGAAAAAAAAAACTTTATTTAAAGATAATTTATTGATAAATCAAAGATACCAAAAATTACATGCAATTTGATAGGTACCGATTCAGAAAATTACATTTACATATTTCCACCATTCCATAGCTCGATGTATCCCACAAGGTTTACAATATTATTAAACGAGTAGTATTACATAAAATTGAACAAATGAATCAAATAATAAACCCATCAATGCTTTTTCATAATCAAATTTAGAAGAAATACGCAAAGAAAGCAGCAACCAAGGAAACGAGCACGAGTGCTGGAGAGATGGAGGTGGCGCCGCTTGCGGGACCCGGGGCAGGAGCGGGGCCATGAGATGGTGGGTGTGCCGGAGTTGGTGCTGGTGCATGAGCAGCCTGGGCTGCCTCCACCAAGGAGGATGCAACCATGATGGCTACCATTGCAATAGCAACAATTCTCAGCCTTGCCTCCATATCTTCTCTTTTTGATGTATTGTAGTTTGTAATAAAAGAAGAAATGGCGATTGAGAGAGTGTATTGAGGATGGAAGAATGGAGACTGGAGGTTTTATAAGGCGAGGAGAGAGAGATCGTGGTACCCAGTTACTATTTTTTAATTTTTTCTTTCACGTATCTCTATTTATTTATTTTTAATTTTACAGGACTAAATACACTGGATTCTATATTGGAAGTTTCGTCAATTAAAAATATTTTGCGCTGAACATTTCCAATCCAGCTGTGTGTTGACAATTTTAAGCGCGTATGACGTCAAAAATAGGAAGTCGACTAAAATTGTTCTTAGAATTTATATAAACAAAAAGAAAAAAAGGGAGTGTGTACTGATCGATACAAAAACCAAGCCCAAAATAACCACGTTTACCAATCTAATTGTTTGTGGTAATGCTAGAAGTTGAATCACAAGGACGGAATATTCTTTTTGTAGGGTTCAATTGATTCCTAATTAATTTGACTTAATAGAAAATGTTGAGTTTCAAATTGATTCGAGAATTATTTTTTGGGTTTTGACGTTTTGTCTTAATCTTAAAATAAATGTAAATATTCCTAATTTATCTAAGAAATAAGAATTGATTAAAGGGTGTGAAATTCAATTTAAGGACTAGAATTATGCCATTGTCATGCTATAAACAGGTCAGACAGATCACAGATCACATACGCATGAGCTCCGAAAAGACAGAAAAAGTAGGAAAACAAGTAGGGTGCCAAAAAAAAAAGCTTGTGGCTCGCTCGAGAAACATTCGACTCGATTCGACATTGGTTCGATTTATTTGGGTTCGAAGCAAATTCAACTCGCTCGAAATTGACTCGAAATATAATTTTTTATCTAATTTATATATATTAGTACATAATTTGATATATAATATATTTATTTACTCTTCCGTTTCTCAGATTTAGGTAAAGCAAGTTCATGTTCACTTGTTTTCTTACTAACAATGAATTTCTTCTTATCGACTCGGAAATTTGATGTTACTTCGACTTTCAGGGAATTCTCCATATCCAGCCACAGCTCTATAAATGATATTTTTATTTAAAATATTATTACAAAATGAATAAAATATTAGTTTATAAATAAAATAATATTAAAATTGATAAATATTAATTAATTTGCATATTACATGCTTGAAAATATATATAAAAAGTATTATAATTTAGCTCGACAAGCTCGTTAAGAAATTCGATTCGATTCGATAAGAATTAATTTCAAATTAAGCTTGACCTAAAGTTCGCTCGTTAGAGCTCGACTTGTTGCCGAAATTATTTTATATAAAAATTTATACTAAAAAAATTTTAATATAAAGAATTATTTTATTTTTTTTAATAAGAAGAAAGTTCCAACGCGTTTCAGAAGCGAGTATTTGAATTCCCCTCCGTACGCGTTTATAAAACGCGCTCCAGGGCTCCGAACGCGTACGAAGGGGAATAAATTCAGCCCTTCCGTTACGCCTTTTGAGACGAGTCAGGCCTTCGTACGCGTTTATGAAATGCGTTCGGAGCCCTGGAGCGCGTTTCATAAACGCGTACGAAGGTCGTCTCTTTCAAAATCGAGTTAGCCGTTTCATTTTTTTTCTGTTCGCCATCCTTTCATTCGCCAGAGAAAGAGAGAAAGAGAGAAGGAGAGAAGGAGAGAAAGAGAGAAAGAGAGAAGGAGAGAAGAGGAAGCAACGGCAGCCGCGAGAGAAAGAGAAGAGGAGAAGACAGCGGCAGCCGCGAGAGAAAGAGAAGAGGAGAAGGCAGCGGCCGCGAGAGAAAGAGAAGAGGAGAAGGCAGCGGAAGCGGCAGCGGCAGCGACGAACTTGCGACAGCGAGGTATTGCATTTTGTATTTTGTATTTGAAATTGTGGATAATTAGGGGTTTAGGGGTTTAGGGTTTAGATGAAATTGTTGATAATTGTGAAATAGTGATAATTGTTGATAATTGTATTTTGGATGAAATTGTGGAATTGTTGATAATTGATGTTAATTGATGAAATTGTGATGGAATTGTTGATAATTGATTAAATTGTGGAATTGTTCATAATTGAATTAGTTAATTGATCAATTATTTATTTATAATGGATGATAATTGATGAAATTGTGGAATTATTGAAAATTGATTAAATTGTTGATAATCGATGCATGATGATAATTGATGAAATTGTTGATAATTGTTATTAATTGATGCATGATGATAATTATGATAATTATGTATAAATGGAATTAGTTAGTAAATTTCCGAAATGGAATTAGTTAGTAAATTGTTGAAATAAAAAGAAATTTATATAGAAAAATTATGGTGCAAATTAACATAGTTTCAAATAACTGGAATTGTATATTGAAAATTATGTATAAATTTATTGGCGTAAATTATGGTGCATGAAAAATTTTAACATATTATGATAAAATTATTTGATTATTGATCAGTAATTATTGTGAAAATGTCAATTACATAGAAAAATAATTTTTGTTTTGTTCGTTTTGATTATTGAAAAAATATTAAATTCATTGTTGTTTTAAATTGTTGTTCTTATATTATTTGAATCAGATGAGTTCAGCAGAAGATGAGGCTGGTCCTTCTGGTGCTTCACCACCTCCCACCGAAGCACCCCCCACCGAAGCAGCCTCCACCCAGCCTCGGCCAAAAAGACGTAGGCGTCGCGCAGCCCGTCCGAGCGCGCAAAATGTCATTCCACCTGTGCAACCGGCCAACGCAGAAAACCAACAGGTTTTGTTTGTTACGGATAACGAGCATCTCGTTGGTTTGTCTTTTGAGGAGGTAATAGATTGTTTTGTGTTAATTTATATTTTTTTGATTTAATAATTTAGATTTCTTAATAGACTTATAAATTGTATTAAATGCTTATTATAAATTGTATTAAAAAATTAATTGAAAATGAGGTTTATTATAAATTTTTATGTTCAATCTAATAAATTGTATTAAATGCTTATTATAAATTGTATTATAAATTGTATTTATTGTAAATGTTTATAATATTTTCATGTTCAATCTAATAAATTGTATTTATTGTAAATGCTTGTAAATGCTTATAAATTGTATTTTTAATACAAAGGTTTATGTTTCGTGTTAATGCAGCGTGAAACACATTTGGAGACGAGATCGCACAAGCGAACGATTAAGGTGGACGATCGGATTGAGGGAAGGCTGATCAAACTGGGGCTCAGTCACATTACGAAGGTGAAGCATGTCAACGTCGACATGCCATTACTGAAGGCAATGGTCGAGTTTTGGCGTCCGGAGACGCATACTTTCTATTTTCCCGTTGGAGAGATGACCGTTACTCTACAGGTAATTTATTTAAACTTGATATTAAAATTTTTTAATATAATTTTCGTATTAATTTTCACAATTAATTCTAAATAAAATTTTGACTTAACATGACACGAATTGCAATATTAACATGACACGAATTTAACGTATTTTGTAATTGTTACCAGGATGTTGCCTTCTTATATGGTTTGCGCTCGACGGGCATTCCAGTTAGGTCGAATACGAGAGGGCCCTGGGAGGAAAAGATTCGTGCAAATCTTTATCCTCATGAAGATTTGGGAGACTGGCACAGAGAAAGGAGGAGCAGGGAGTAAGTGAAAAAAATAAAGTGCAATATTGATTTTTTGCTATTCAGTATATGCATTGCTTACTTGTATTGATTATTTTAAATTTGTACAATGCATGGGCGATGTTGTTGTAGGCAACAACATCAAGTTGAAATGGTTGCGACAAAATTGCGGTGTGGCGCCACAGGCAGGTGCTGATGATGAGGAGTTAGACCGATACACGCGTGCAGTTGCTCTAGAGTTATTTGGGACGTTGATGTTTCCAGATATTTCTCAGAATTCCGTCCCAGCATACTATTTGGAGCTTGTATCGGTATAATTTTCTTAACTTAAATAATTTTTTTATTTGTTTACCAGCAATTTAATTTTATTATTTAAAAAAAATAGAGCACAATTAACCAACAATTTAATTTTGTTATTTAAAAAAAATATAAATTATTATAGCAAGACTAATATTATTATAGCACAATTATTATAGCAAAATTATTTGCATGGTTATTATTGTTTTCAATGTTCTCGAATTGAGTTTGAATGCGTTGTTTAATTTAAATGCAAGGCAATTTGAATGAAGTTCCGAACTTCAATTGGGGAGGTGCCACGCTTGCTTGTCTATATCGTGCTCTGGACCGTGCCTCCATGCGTTTCAAGGTTGTGACGGGATCTTGGATGCTACTATTATTTTGGGCATGGTCATACCTCCCTGTTTGTCGCCCAGAGGTTGCTCCTATCGGTGGATTAGGATAGCCTAACCTAGATTCATGTGTGCCGTTTGGCAGGTAATAACTTATAATAATTTTTCAATAATTTTATGCAAATTACAACACATCAATCCTAACCTTCAAAATTTTCAGGAAATGGGGCGAAGCTCGGTCTTTCTCACGGAGCCAGCATCGCGGGGCAGTGGAGAACGCACGGGACTACCTAGCCGTGTTGAACGTTGAAGACGTCAACTGGTTTCCGTACGTATTCGACAGGGCTGTCATGCCACGGGTAGCACAGGTTGGTTCCATAGCGGAGCATGTTCGGTTGCCGCTGATTTTTTACCACATTGTTGCCTACTACTACCCCGACCGTTGTAGGCATCAGTTTGGACTGTACCAGTTTACTCCTCCTCCACTACCTGTGGTACGTTTGCTATATTTTTCCGATTTATCATACGATCAACTTCAATTTAATTAGAGTAAAGAACTAACGTGTTTATTTTAACAGAGTTGGGACGTGACACAGAACCTGCTGGGTTTCCAGCACGGTACCTATCGAGATCGCCCAGATTTTGCTACCATTTTTGCGAGTGCACATGCTGAGTGGACTGACGAGGCATTACAGGCACGCCAGCTGGAGACTCGATCCTGGAGTGCTAATGATACGCTGCGGTAATTCCGATGGTTTTGGCGATACGGTGCCTCCGAGAGACCCACGCCACGAGAGGATGCCGAGGCACGTCTCCAGCGCACTCAGCAGCTGCCTCTTGCTCAGAGGCAGTACACAAACATGGGGTCCAGACTTCGCAATACAGTACATCTTAATTTTTTAAATATGGAATGTATGATTGGTAAATGGAATTGTGCAATATGTCATTATTCTCGTAAATTGCAAGGCAACTCTGCGCTGAAGAATGCACTTCATGCATTGGGACTGGTTGTGAAGAAGGGGTGCAGAAGGGTGGGAAAGGCAATTCTCGCCAACTGTCGTTCGCAGTTGCATGATGCTTCCATCCCTCTGAGGTAATTTTAAATAATTTAATTTTTTGATTGCGTTTTTTGCATTTTAAATTCAATAATTTATAAATTACAGGTTGGAGGATTTGTTGGAGCAGCGAGGACTTCCAACAAATATTGAGGACATACTAGATTCTGGGGACGAGTCTTCTTCTGCACGTCCGACTGTACCCACAGACCTTCAGGCGGAGGATCTGATGCATGCGGTTAGTATTCGTTCATATGCAAGTTTCAATTTTAGATACTAATTTATTTATATTGACATTGTTTTTTTAATATTATAGGATGGTCGACTGAATACCGGGCGATTAGATGATATTTTAGGACCACGCACGTTCTTTCCTACTCAGTTTCCAGCCTCAGGTCCTACTCCATCCATGCATAGTGCATCAGCATCGACCTCGCAGTTTGCTGGCATTTCTCAGGATCCCACTGGCATTTTCCAGCCTCAGGATCCTCCACCGTACTCCTTTGCACCATTTGGTATGCCTTCCTCTTTTCCTGCATTTACTGTTCCTCCATTTACTGTTCCGTCAGTGCCTACGCCTTCTTCTATTCCATCATTTGGATTTCCGTTGGGTAGTATGGGAGGGACAAACTCGTTCAGCACATTACTGCGGACGGCCGGAGATGAGGAGGGTGATTATGTCCCTATAGCGACTCCTCAGGAGGCTGGGCAGCCTGTTGAGTTTGGGCCCATACAACAGGAGGCTCGGCAGGACCAGCAGGAGGACCGCCAGGAGGAGGACGATGGGGATACAGACTCCACTGACTCGGGAGATGTTACTGCCCCGGGCGTACGAGATAGGCGTGTGGTGAGGGTGATTGACAGATTTTCACCTTCAGGACCTAGGAGGAGGCGGCGGCGTTAGTTATGATGATGGACTGATTTTATTGCTGATGATGACAGTTCTTTTTTGTTTATGGACTGATGATGGACGGATCGTTTATTTTTCGTTTATGGACTTGTGATTGACTTGTGTATTACTGATGTTGATTGACTATTTTTCGTTTATGACTTGTGATTGACTTGTGTATTTATTGGATTGTTTATTATGACTTGTGATGATTGACTTGTGTATTATTATGACTTGGAATTTCGGAGTGCAAAGCACTACTTGAAACATAAACATTTATGTATTGAAACGCCAATAAATGAAATACTCCAAACAACAACTTTTATCCATTGAACGTCAACACATTAAAACCACAACTTATAGTGCAAAGCACTAAAAAAAATAAAGAAAAATAAAAAACAACCATAAAAATAAAACATTGCATTAACAATTCCAACTAAAGTACATTAACAACCATAATAATAAAACACATAAATATTACAATCATATAAATATTTAGAGATTTTGACTATCTACATGTTGTAGAATTTCATCCCACCATGGTTGCTCATTTTCATCATTCGGTTGTTGTTGATTACTTGCACCAGTGTTGTCAGCGAACTGAGCGACTTCGTTCCAAAAAGCAGCATCATCTTCTTGTTGATTACTCGGAACACTGTTGTCAACGAATTGAGCGGCTTCGTTCCAAAAAGCCGCTTCGGTTTCTTCTTTTTCTATCTCTGCCATTCGGCTTGCCGCAATTTGTCGAAGTTCATCCCTCTTATTCATTTCTCTCAATTTTTGCTCTGATTTTTTGAGCCTTTTTTTCCTTGCCTCTTCTTCCCTAATTTTTTGTTTACGATCCATTTCTTCATTTCTTTCTTTAATAATCCTCTGCGTCTCTATGTCCCGAGCTCTTTGTTCATTCTCGTCGTGACGTTTGTGCTCATGGTAGTGGTCACGCAATATGTTTTCTTTGTAATTGAAAACTTCAGCACACCTTGTACAGGTCACTGTGTGGTCTCCATTAAAGTTGTATATTTTCTCGTAAACGGTCTAGTGAGTTGGTTCACACGAGAGGTAGGGTTTCGGTTGTTGTTGGGGGATGGGTTGAGGTTCTGTGTAATATTTTTTGTACCAGTCATATCGCCTTTCTCGGTTCAGATTCTTTTCGTGTTCCCGCCATCGCCGCTCCTGGTACTCCTTCTGTTCCCTTTCCGGCCCACCATTAATGTGCCATTGGTAGTGTATTTTTAACTCGAGCACGTCTCCCTCTTCAGTCGTATCTTCATGGATGTTGTATTTCAAAGTGCGATAACAAGAGCGACAAATTGCCTCGTATTCTCCGTTTTCTGGTTGATTTCTATTGGCAGGGTAATGATAGAAAGTTGGCCAATACTCAATGCGGGTTGCTCTTCGATAGTTTGGAACATCATTATTTGAGTTAGAGCTATTTCCTTTGTCCATTGTACTGAAGGTTTTAACAAGAAAGAGGTAGTGGGTGTTTGTGCATTCTAATTCAACAATGGCTGCTTTTATAAATAATTTCAGTAGTTCAAAGATGACATTGTAAAATCAAATCTTGTCATGTCTTTTGCAGTCTTTATCAGAGCATGCTTGTACTTTTTTTTCTAAAAATTAAATAATACACCTTCGAACGCGTTTATAAAGTGCGCTCCAGGGCTTTCAACGCGTTTTATAAACGCGTACGAAGCTCTGACAAACGAGAGGAAAGTGAGACAGCATCTCTCCTTCGTACACGTTTATAAAACGCGTTGAAAGCCCTGGAGCGCGTTTTATAAACGCGTACGGAGGGGAATCCGAATACTCGCTTCTGAAACGCGTTGGAACTTTCTTCTTATTAAAAAAAAATAATTCTTTATATTAAAATTTTTTGAGTATAAATTTTTATATAAAATAATTTCTGACTCGTTGCCAGCCTTAAAAACAAGACAACTCAAACAAATTCGGATAATTTACGCAAACAAACACTAAAATGCATCGAAGACGAATAGTTTATTGCTTTTAAGTTCCAAGAGAATTGTTTTCTTATGCTCGATCATTGCGCTTGTTCCAAGGGAGCTCTCTTATATATGCATGACCATTATATACCTTTATAACCATCAAGGTATCGATTGTTAAAGTTAATTAGAAAAGTGTGAGACGATAATTAAATAATTAGAAAAGTGTGAGACGATAATTAAGGACCTATTAAATAAGAGAATAAATAAAGCTTTATAATATTGCATAAGTAGTTGTTATAAATATTTACATAACTTATTTCAATTTGTGTTTTAGAATTTCCAATTCGTACAGCACGAATCTTGATGCAAAATTGATACCAACTGAAACCTTGGTAATTGGTCGTATGTCCCCAATTCACTATATATCAGAGAGTTTATCGCTCTGTCCTTTTAATTTTTTCTTTGGCTTACTTCACAGATTTTTTTTTTTCTTCTAGTTGGTTAAAGGATGAATTGAATGTGGTGTGACATTTTATTGTGAATTGTGATGTATTTCTATGAAAATTTCGTCTGTGTACCGGTGCAAGTTAATTACGTGCTGCGCGTCTATGGCGGTATGGCCAACTTGACACTTACTCTCAATCTCATCAACCCTTTCATATGTAACACTTTTAAATACATGCAATCTGATATGTACCTTTTTTTTTGGTTTATATCCCTTAATTAGGCTGATATGTACCATTTGAAATCATCCAATAATTTTAAATATACCACAACATTAATCAATGCATGGTTTATTTTATCATAAGAACTTCTACCATTCCATAGCTCGATGTCCCACAAAATTTCCAATATTAAAACAAATATACATAAATTGAACAAAAAAGAATCAAATAATAAAGTAATAAACCACCAATCATTCTTTCATAAATCAAATTAGAAGAAGTATGCAAATAAGGCAGCGATTGAGGAAGCGATGATGAGAGCTGGAGAGATAGAGGCTGCTCCATTTGCGGGTCCCGGGGCAGGAGCGGGTCCATGAGATGGGGGATGTGCCGGAGTCGGTGCATGAGCAGTCGGGGTTGCCTCTACCAAGGAGGATGCTAGCATGATGGCTACCATTGCCATGGCAACAATTCTTAGTCTGGCCTCCATGTCCTTTCTTTTGTCAAGTATATATAAACTATGATTTTGCAGTATTGTTATAATAAGAAAAGAGGAAATGGCGATTGAGATTGTGGAATTGAGGATGGAAGAAGGGAGACCAGAGGATTTATAAGGCGGGGGAGAGTGAGATCGTGGTACCCAGTTTTCTGTTTAAGTATTTCTCACGTATCTTGTTTAATTATTCAGTGTTTACAGGACTAAATACACTGGATTCTATATTGGAAGTTTCGTCTACTAAAAAAATATATAGAGCTGAACATTTCATGCGTTGACAAATTTTAACCGCGTATAACGTCAAAATCTGAAGTAGAAAAAAATTTTATTTAAATTTTATATAAAAAAAACAGAAAAATAGTGTCTATATATCGAAATTTTAAGACGAGAAAGTGCGGGCTAGATTCTGAATGTAAAATTGAAAATATCATAATAAATAGTAAAAAAAATGTAAAATTTGGTCTCCAAAGGTATTTCAATATTGTGATCAACTTGAACGATTTGGATCAACCATTTGAATTTTGAATTTCGAAAAATGAATCGATAGAAAATCAATGGTACATCAGCCATTCTCTCTCTATATTTAATCGTTTTTTCGATTCGTTTCGTTCAAAATAAAACAAAACAGTTAAAGATTTTAGTTGCGTTTAAAAAATGAAACGGTTAACGCAACACGTAGTCAGTTTCGTCCATGTGTATTTTAGTAGATCTCACTCTGGACGACTAGAGCAGCCGATGCAACAGACGAGAGCAGCACATGCACAGGATGGGGACGATGAGGATCTCCTAAATTAGTTTTGTTGTTATTGTTGCATTGTGCTTTGTTTGTATCTTGTCTGTGGGATATCTTTTTGGCTATGTTAAAGCTTGGTTAGGTTGGATGATTTAGTACCTTTCTTTTTCTGTTTTGGTCACATTCTGCGTGACCTGTTTTTGTATGAACCTTTATGCATGCTTAATGGATGCAGGCGCCATTCAGGGTGTTTTTTCCAAAAAAAAAAAATAATAATAAATAAATAAAATTCACCATGGCGATGTAAGGTTTGATGATCTTCTTCTTCATAAAGTGATCGTTAGGCGTGCTCTCGCTAACCTGGTAAGCCCATATTGAATTTACTCTCCAACTGCAAGGATTAAACTCAGCACTGCTGCTGCAAACAGCTTCAACACATTAATTAATACAGTACCCACCTATATGCAGACGCAGCAACCCCTAACTGAGAGTACAAAAATTAATTAATGCCGAAGCCAAGTGAGGCTAAAATTTTTTCTGGTTGAAAGAGATGAAATTCACCTCAATTCAGTTTGTAATAATAGTCCCAAAATTCCATGGAGGAGAAAAACAACACAAATTATGAGAATTAGACTGATGCAGATTGGAATTGCTGCATCTTATGCTCTTCAACAACTCCCAGTTGAGCCATCAGCAACCACAAATGAGTAAGCAATTCCCCACCCCTGCTCAGAGCCCTGGCATGCTGGTACGAGTCGCAATGGATTGCTGCATATCCCAGCATCTCCATCCAGGCCTCACTAATCAAAGACCATCTTATTTTCTGGTGAAGGTCCAGTAACTCTCTTGCAAGCTTACAGCCGTCAACTAATACTGACACACCTGCTTCTTTGTCGTCCTCGACAGAGTTTCCACCAGGACCTCTAGTTTTCGCTTCAAGCACATCGCGTGCTGCCTTCTCTTCAAGTTTCCCCTCAGCCTTGAGTATCTTCTTGGCAACAGTACATGTGGCCTCAAATCTAGTCTTGCCATATCCAAGTTGCAGCATTGAAGGCTGTTGGGTAAGGAGGTAAATCATGTAATTAGACACATTCCAACCCACAATAAGCTCAGATTCATTCTGGTTAGATATGTTGGATGGGTCTATATGATAACAAATATCCGTCGCAATATGCCACAAGATAATGCACTCATCAAATTCCTTTTTCATGCTCCACTCCAGCAACTTGAGTTTACCGTGGCGCTCCAAAGTTTTGCTTCCCCTATATGTTCTAGCCTCTACTAGAACGTTGTATATATGAACATTCTGCGCTCTTCTTTTTGCCTCATTAAACATCATATCCCCCAGCATCTCTGGCAAGGGAATTGACTTGGTCTCGCGCATATTGTCCCATTTACCTTTTATTTTTAGCTTCCTCATGATCCATGTGATCACAGTATACCTGTCCCTCAGACACAGACCAATAAGGTTGTACTGCCCGATGGTCCTTGACCACCGAGGTTTTCCATTCCTCAAGACTCCTTTCATCGTCATGGTTATAGCCCCTGCAAAACACTTGCCGTATCCACTCCTGCCTAGTGACACAACCATCCAATCCGAGAATAAAAGAATCACGGCAGCAATGACCTCCAGGCTGAGGCCTGCACCAAAAAGGATGTAGGTTATGATAATATCTGCAGATGCGTAAGTATGCTTGTCCAGATAAGTAAATGTGACGAGTGCTGCTATGATGGAGACAAGAGAGGAACAGCGCACTACACGACCTATAATGCAGTGGATTTGAACTGCCTTCGTATGTAGGATATCATAGAAGAATGAGAGCTCAATTGCAACTAAGTTAAGAGCTTCTCTTGTTCTGACCTCTGAGAAACGGTTCTGGCTCTGCATTAACAAATTTGGGGAAAAAGTTACATCTACTAGGAGGCGCTTGAAGATGCCAAACCAGCCGTAGCCTTCCAAAATGAGCTCTTTTTCACCCTCAGATATGTTAGAAGAAGTTGAGACGAAATCAACTGAATTAAAGTTCAGAAAGCCATTGATTAATCATTACTCTCTCAATAATCAGTATTATTATTATTTGTTGGATAAAAAGAAGCACCAATTGGGAGTGAATACAACTAATTTTACATGTACTTATATTATTTAAACGCGAGCCAAAATGAGCATATATTTGTTATTGCTTTTAATCTAAAATATGCACATAACTACATAAGTCGATTGACTGATCCATTTGGCCATACCTCTTTACTCTCTATTAGTTTTCCTCCTCTGATAATACTTTATTTAGACATACAGTAAGCAAATGTATCACATATTATATCTTATTTAGACTATTCATTTGTATAGATAAATGAAATAATATAAATGGAATTTCCTAAAATGAGCCTAAACACACATTTCATCCCCCTATCAAGTATCAACATTAATTAATATTTTTCCAATATATTTTTTAAATTTGTGAAGTCTGTTAGCGAATGTATTTTTTTTTATTGAACTTGATTAGCAAATCTATATGATCCGTATGTGTGTGACGGATATGTAGCTGGTTGGAATATTCTCTGCCACTTTTTTGAAGCAAACCGCCTAGCACTAGTAGAGTCATATTTGGTTTGGGAAGATCCTTCCACTGGAACCTTATTATTTCACTTTATAGTTTCATTTGGTCCGAAGCAATATATGGGTGAATTATATGGATCTTACAAAAGTTGTTCA
The DNA here is from genome assembly GCA_028095005.1 of Rhynchospora pubera. Lineage (NCBI taxonomy): Eukaryota > Viridiplantae > Streptophyta > Magnoliopsida > Poales > Cyperaceae > Rhynchospora > Rhynchospora pubera. The sequence continues at coordinate 74,620,677 of CM051462.1, forward strand.
TATTATTATTTCACGATGGGCTAGATGTATCAGGTCCAGTTTTCTGTTCTGGTATCGTCTTAGAAAAAAAAAAAGAAGGGTTCCAATTAGTAGTTCTTGCTTTCTATAAAAAATGCATTTATGTCACCAGAAAAACCAGAGCCTTATGTTACCAGAAGATATTAACAATGAATTGGGGAATATCATGCTGGAGATACAGAAAGTAGAGAACAGACAGACCATACCCTTAAAGTCATTTCGAGGGCCGAGCTCGGAGATGATTTTGTCCTTGAGATTGTCCTTGCTTCCTGAGCGGAGAGCCAGCGTCCGCTCTATAAACTTGATCAATCCCGGAATAAACATCAAAATCGTTGCTATCCACAATCCTTGATTTGGTGGCGATTGGAGAAATACAAAGGCTGCTGAAGCAACCTGGACGACTAGCCCCAACAGGTGGCGCCACCAAAGTTCGTTATCCTCAATTGAGTATGATGTGATGGTATCCGGCCCCCCAAGGTGCAGCAGGAGGAATGGGGCCCACAAGGCAGTGAGTTCACATGGGTCGGTTCCACTGGCACCGCATTGTACTGTAACTTCATTTTGTTTGCTGAGAACGTTACCGATTGCTAACGTGGCAACATAGTCAGCTGTCAGATAGAAGATCCAAAGAGTGAGAGCGAGGAACTTATTGGCGCTGCGTTTGCGCAGTGGGGCCAGGAAGATGAGCCCTATTTGTAAGGCGAGGCTGGCAAGGATGAGCACCCGTACTTCATTTGAACTCCACAAATTTCTCCATTTCTCACTGATAATTTGCATTCTCTCCCTCTCTCTATTTCGTTTCCTTAAGCTTTGGACATGGCTGGCTTAAACTATACCCTTTTTTGAGAATAATTGAAGGCCTCAGTGAAATATTGCTGTAGGCTGTAGCTCACCCACAATGGAATGTTAGGAACTTTATTGAGAGCTTCTCACCTGATTATGTCTGTTATTAACTATTTTAAATATAATTATTTGCTATATGTGACATATTCCATTTATTTGATTCTATGAAACCAATCCACTTCTAGGTGCTGTACAACTTTATTCGATGGGACTTGGTGCTCTGATTTTTGTTTAAATAAAAAGTAAAAGTTGATAGTAAAGTTGTGCAGTGGATTGTTTGAGGATTGGTTTCGTAATCGTAGAATCAAATAAACCAATCCATACAACTTTACTATGAACTTTTACTTTTATTTAACCAAAAATCAGAGCACCAAGTCCCATCGAGGCATCGACGCACAACGGGGGTTTCAACGAGGCGTGTTTGGATTGTTTGACGATAAGTCATAATGACATTCGTTTGTCGTTTAGTTTGAGTACTTATCGGGGCGTTTGGATCGTTTAGGAATAAGAAGAATAACTTATTTCTAGGTGGAAAATATTAAAAAGTGTGTAATTTTGTAAAAAGTTTGAATGGTTAGGAATAAATTTCTGTCTAAGAAGAGGTTATTTCTCTTATTCCTAAGCTGTTCAAACACGTCAAGATCACGCCTAGTAGCTCCCTCACAAATCTCTCATACACTCGTTTCATATTTTTATTTTTATGTTATAAATAATAATATTGAATCCCAAGTCCATTTTGAACTATTTTATAGTGATTTGCTAGACGCCGTAAACCTAATTCGAACTATTTTATGGTGACATAAAATTAATTAGCAATTTAAAATGATATCTTTTAAATTGAAAATTTTCATGTACATATATCTAATTAATCTTAATTTTTAATATATTATGTATCTATAATTAATTAGTTATGGACTTTGAATTATAAAAGTACTATATTTGTCCTTAAAGTTTTCAATTCGTAATGAATTGGCCTTATGGATGTAAATATTAGATGAGAAATAAATCTTGCCATGCATGTAATTTACTCTTTCTTAAACTATAATTTAAGAACAATTTATAGACTAAAATATATTTTAAAGAGTAAATTGATCACAACTTATTCTGATCCTTTGTTTTGTTTAAGTAATAATGGTCTAATTCAGATCACTTGGTCCTTGGAGTTTCCGTATTGTTCGAACTTAACACGAAGCGGGTCCTGAATGAAGTCAAATTTACCCACATAAAAATTAAGACTTTTTTTTTTTTTTTTTTAACTTTGTGATGGTAAATCAATACAGCCACTCATCATACCACTTAGAAAGTTCCACAGCAGCTGCCACTCGCACATTATTGTGGGGTGGTGGTACTAATAGTACATCATCATTACCACTTTGTTCTTTTTTTTCCTTTCCCTTACAAAAAATTTGACAGCAACTGCCGAGCAGCAACTACCAATTGCACAAAGTTTATTGTGGGGTGGCTACGATCAACGAGGAACAAAATTATCAAGATCTGAAACGGAAGCTAATTAAAGGTAAATGGAGGAGGCGATTGAGGGCTCATTTATTCAGACACTGAACTCGCAGTTTCCTAATACGGGAGTTCTCTTTTGTTTTTTCAGATACTCTTGACTGTGGCTGTCAAGGGCTCTTTTGTGAATTTCAACGAGGGCAAAGTCCAATTTGGTTTTTAGTAATGCTCTCCTGAGATCCCACAATTTTAAATTCTTTGCAATTTTTTCAAAAAAGAGACAAAACTTATAACAAAAACCGAAGTACCACAATTTTCGTGAGAAATGCCAAGGCTTGAAAGTGAAAGTATTTTTTATAAAGCAAAAGCTTTTGTGGAGTTTGCATTACAGAAACTGGAGGATGTGCACAATTTGGAAGTGGCATCACTGTGTGGAGCTACATCCTTGAGTGAAGCATCCAAACTGATGGGCTCGGTGCATAAAATGCTGCTAAGGATTCATGGTGTACTGGTAAATCAAGCATCCAATTTGAAAATTGAAGATGATTCCAGTGTACAGGAGTGGATGGCTGCAGTCATAGATGTCTGCATCAGCACTGAAAGAAGCATCGCTAATTTTGTGAATGATGCTGGGAAAAGCATACCAATACCATCCCTACCTGAATCTGTTAAGAGGATAAGCACCAACCCAGTAAACCTATTCATCCTGCACAAGCTTGGAATTGATATGAGCAAGATGGAATCAGAACTCAAAAAGATCAGTACCGGTTTTGCTCATGACCCTGTCGATGGTGCTGTTGAGCCTATCGTGCTGTCCCCTTTTTCTAATAGTGAGGATATGGGACTTGTCGGATATGAAGTCCAGCAGAGGAGAATAGTTGAGAAGCTGCTTGATCCAAGCATTTCCGAACGCCTTGAAATCGCAATCTTAGGACCAGAGGCTTCTGGGAAAAGCACATTTGCACAAAACATATACCAGAGGTACTTTGTTCCTTTTATAACTTCCATCAATTTAGTTGATTATTAACTCTTGACATGTGCTAGAATCACTAGCACAATCCATTAATAGTAAACTTACTACTATATTATATCAACCAACAGTATGGTATTGTCATCGAAGATATGAGGTGCACCATGAATAATATTAGACATTCCAATCATGCATTCGTTGTAACAATTGTTCTCAAGCATTGGTGAAATTAAAAATTAGAAGTCGAGGAAAAAAAAACAAATTATTGGTGAGATGAGAAGATTTACAAAAATCATTCGAGCTCCTTTGATGATAAGTTTATCAAACAGCTTCCAAAAGACTCAGCTTCCAAAAGACTTCATGATTTAGCTACATCTTCCAGATAAAGCTATTCAAGTTTGTTGTGAGTTCTGATCAAATATCTATTCAGCACTTACATATATATTGGGACATTCCTACAAAGCCGTATAAAAGAATATTTTTAAATGTATTGCTCTCAGTTTTAATTTTTTAGCATTTATTTATTTGATTATCCGTTTATTTATTTATTTATTTATTGTTATAAACATATTTTAGCGTTGCAGAGAAGAATCACTTTGATGTCTGTTTCTGGTTATTTGACATGAACCATTTTGATTGCAAACAACCCCAACTGTTCAAGCCAATTGACATTTTGAGAAAGATGCTCATGAAACTTGAGCCGGGAAGTTCATTGGATGACTATGATGAGGAACATCTTATCTTAAAGATTTGCAAGTCTTTGAAGGTAAAACGATATCTGGTAGCCATTGACAATGTTCAGAGGTACAATGTATTCCGAAAAGCTCTTCCCAACGAAAACAATGGGAGCCGGGTGTTGATAGGCACTCAAGAAGCAGGCAAGTACGAAAGAATCTGCCTTGACTTGGATCCCCAAGTTAAATATGAGTTACCATCCTTGACTGAAAAAGAAAGGCTGAAATTAATATTTAAGAAAAAAGAATCTCTTAAAGATCTTGAGGACTATCCTTCTGACATCGTAGCTGCAGCAAGGAGAATTGCAGCCTGTTGGGGTGACTCACCAATGAACTTGGTACTTTTAGGTGGTCACCTTCTCTTCAATCAACCAACTCCTCACAATCATGAAGTCCTGAGGGACACAGCCGATGCAGCCACATTTGGTGAATTTCTCTCTAGTATCTACAATAAATTACCGAGTGTTCTCGAGACCTGTTTTTCATACATGGCAGCGCTATTCCCTGTCAATTACCTAATACACTCTACTTCACTAATTCGGCTGTGGGTTGCCGAGGGAATTATTCCAAAGGAGCATGGAAGAACAATTGAGCAGACAGCTGAGCTCTGTTTGGATCAACTCATCCAGAGGTGTTAAATTAATTAATTTTAGTTTCCGAATAGCTAAGATAATTCTTTTAAGAATAAAGAACATAATTTGTGTAATGAGCATTCAACCAACTAATTATAGGCCATTTATTGGTTTGTTTTTTTTAGGGCCCATTTATAGGTCTGTTAAATTGCAGTGATGTTTGATGGATCTAGCAAGTAGGGAACTCCTTCAAATTTGAAAATAACTCATTCTACACTATTCACTTTTTGTTCTGACAGTATTTTGAGCTTTTACTCAGTGTTTCATTACCATCTTGTATGACAAAGAACAAAAGTGACCAATTTCAGTGGTTTACAAAAAGTAAGTTCTAATTCCTTCTCAGTCCAGCCTGGTCATCTCAGCCAAGATATGAAAGAATAAGAATATTGAAGATCGATCTGTTTTTTTTTTTATTTTTGTCTCCTCTTGCATTTTTCATTGTTTTGGTGCACTATTTTAATATGAATTTTCATTCACAGGGGCTTTGTGCGTGCCATTTGGGCATATTACCATAATCAAGCCAACAAACCGAGCCATCTTGTTCTTATACATCCTATGCTGCAATCCGGATTATTCAATAATTTTACAGGCATAAGTAGTTGTACCCCTATAAAGGTAATCCTTGGGGATGATGCTCTAGACGTATCTGGTTATTATGAGGAACCGGATGTTAATCATGCAAATTGTGAATCTTCGCATCGTTTGGCATTGCACAACTCCTATGATTCCAATCAATTCTCTTCTTTTCATGATGGAAAAATGCTGCAGGGGTTCAAATATCCCAGCCTACACTCTTTGTTCTTCTTTGGTTTTGTAGCACCATTAATGTTTTCTGAGTTTGGTTTCCTCAGAGTGTTGTCAGTGTTCCAGGCCCGCATCCGGTTCTGCGAGGAAGATACACCTTGCTGGTTGGATGGTTTAGTCAACTTGAGGTACTTGGGATTCATAGTGTGCTGGGTGGAAAGTGGTTCACTGGGAAAAAAGCTCAGCCGTCTAACAAATCTCCATACCTTGGATTTGTCAGAGTCGGCCGTTTCAGGACTGTCGACAGAGTTCACGGGGCGCAACCCCAAAATAAATGTGATAGATCCAATTAAAGGAGAATTTCATGCATGCTGGTCCCCAATACCAGATCTGAACCAACAAACCAGTCAGTAGTGAGTCTAGCGACTCGATGTTCAGTATGAATGTATGATGCTTTGTTTGTGTTTGTTTGGAAGAAACATGAATAAAATTTGTTTATAAATAAATAATCTTTCTTTTTTTAAGTTTATGTATGGGATTATTCAACTATAGAATCTTTCCAACTTTTTTGGAGGTCAATTGCTTGTCATGAAGAGAAAAGCTATGACATTCACTATTATAACAGTTGTATTTTATTAAAGAAAAGCTATGAAGTGTGTTATAATTTACTTCAAATTGTTATTTGACTTATCTAAATCGTAGCTGTTTGAATTTGATGGTTGCAAGCATATAATAATTAAGAAATTTTGATGACCCTCATTAGTACAATCTTCAACAGAAATGATATTGTTGGTTTTGATTCGAAATGGAGTGCATCTTATTTATGATAGTTTATTTTTAAAACGATATAATATTTTTGAGTAAACTCTGCTTATATTAAACTCTGCTTGCATTATTGAAGTATAGGTCAGTCTCAAGTCCGAGTAAAAGGAGAAAGATTGTGATAGACGGGGCCATCCAATGTAAAAGACCCAGCTATCTCTATAGAAATAAAATCCAATTATTTTCTAGCCTATTCCAACTTGTTTGGGACAAAAGCTTAGTAGTTGTTGTATAATATTTTTTAGTAGTAAAAATGATATAAGATTATGAGTAATGTTAGAGTCCAACTATTCATTATACTTTTTACATCGAAAAAATCTCATTGGAGGCTAATTTTTTTTAAAAAAATTTTAGTATTTTAAAATTTTTAGATGATTCATAATTTTTGATCAAATAATTTTATAATATACAAAAAATACCAAAAAACTAAAAAAAAAATTGATCAAGTGGGGTCAATTGACCAACTTTACAAAAAATACATATAATGACATACATAATAAAAGAAATTTACAACATGATTTTTTTTGGCAGATATAAATTTGAATCCATAAATAATATCATATGATGTTTTATTGTTAAATTCGTTGAATTCATTGAATCTCATTTGAAAAGCTTGATTCTGTAATTACATATTTAGTTGAGATTAATATGTTAGAATGGAGGTCAAAAGTTGCAGAGGTGCAACGTACATACTTTCCAATACTTCTTCCTACTCCAAAATTTATTATAAACAATCCAAACTCTTCACAAAATTACACACTTTTCAATACTTCTTCCCTTATTCCTCTTATTCCCACACCATCCAAACGGAGCCCTTGATACTATACCAGCTGGAGCTTCACACCAAAAGTGAGTTTCAATTTTATGAGTTGGTCCTTGATTTACATCAAGATTTGTGCAAATTGGACGTGAGCAAATCTTCATGCGCACTGAATGGTTTCAGAAAAGTGAAACATATATTTTTCATTTCTTTTGCAAGTACATATTTTGCATATTGCTTGAATGGTTTTGATTAATAGTAGGAATAATTCTACAAAATTTTATTGTGCTTCATGCGCACTGAATGGTTTTGAGTAATGGTACTTTTTGATTAATAGTAGGTATAATTATACAAAATTTTATTGCTTGATTTTTATGCAGAGGAATATAATTGGAAGCTTGTGGGCCTGGTGCATGTGTATCAAGGGCATCATCTAAAAGACCTGCTTTACTGGTTGAATTAATAGATGGAAAAATTGAGTCTAATTTCGAACAATGAGTTAAATAGTGATTATTTATGTTGTCAGTCAAAATGTATTGTATGGAGAAGTATTTCAAATACCACAAAACAATTATGTTATGTTATACTTGGATATTAATCATACATTTTTTGTAATAATATAAATTTATGTCGTTTCATTATGTTTCTACCATCATTTATTATCTACAGATAAGAATAAATACAAAATTTGCTAAAATTTTTTAATCATGGAATAGTAAAATTAAAAGTGTAGCAAAAAATCGGTGCTTGCTAGATTTTTTTTGAACATGCAATAGTTAAATTAAAGATGTAGCAAGAAATTGGTGCTAATTGCTAGATTTTTTTAAACATGCAATAGTTAAATTAAAGGTGTAGCAAGGAATTTGTGTTTGTTAGATTTTTTTTATGATGCAATAGTGAAATCAAAGGTGTAGTAAGAATTAGTGGTTGCTAGATTTTTTTTTATCATGCTAATTAAATAAAAAACGTAACAAAGAATTGGTGCTTGTTAAACTTTTTATTACATTTACTAACATGGTTAGAAAATCTATGTACGTCGAGGGGCTTATTACATTAAACATAGCTTGATGCAATAGTCAAATTTCAAGTTGAGGTATACCTCAAATTTTTCTTGAAATCAAGCTATGTTAGAAAATCTATGTACGTATAGAGGGGCTTATTACATTAAACATAGTTTGATTTCAGCGAGTCTAGCAAAAAAAAAAAAAAAAAAGCTAGACTTTTTAAAATATATTTATAGATAATTATGTCTAGCGAAATACCACAATTGTTGTAGTGACGTCACATATTCACTAGTAGAAGTCTTCAATCTTCCATTTTTTATCATTGCCACTTCCCACATTTTTTAATCCTACAAGCGGACAATCGACGACACTAGCATCAAATAAATGCAAGGTCATTGAAATGTTGCTTGCCACTCTTATTTCTTGAAAGCCATGGTCATCAGCATAGTTACTTTCAGTCCACAGTAGCGAGGCATCCATATAATTTCGGTTGAACGGGGTCACCTGAACCTATAAATGTTACAACCGACTAGGGATGATTAAAAATATAGAGGTTTGAGAATGTTTAAATCATGAGGAATATTTATTTAATATTGAAGGTGTTAAGTTTTTATAACTCTAATATAAGATGTTTGTGGGTGCATACAAGATAGCCACTGCCGTAGCCATGTTTAATAGCTTTTCCTGTGGCCTTGTTGACAATTGCAAAGGACACATTCTTCTGCTCATCTTTGACAGGAATGCCATAGGCCGTTTCTTTGATCCAGTGCTGTGTTTAAACAACATCAAAGAGGAAAGACTATCAAAAGCGCATAAAATCAATGTAGAAGTACATGAAGAAACTAATTAAAGAAAGGAAGCAACGAGAATGGGAATTGGGAAATGGATGACAGCTGCATAAATGACCTACAAAACAAAGTAAATAATAATAATAATAATAGGATGAAGTAAAACGCAGCAACACTAATCACCTGGTGCTTATCTTTGGGATTGGATGGAACCAACATAACAGTAATGCCATCCTCAGCAATGGTCAAATTGTAGCCCACTTTGCCTCGGCAGTGGATCTTAACGGTTTGCTGGGATGGTTGGAAAAGAGAAATGGGATTAATTGACGGCAGGACCTCCAGGATCTTCCATTGGAAGGTAGCAAGTTCAACGCTTTTTGTGTAATATAGATCAATAAGGTGGCCATCATGGACTCGACCGTTATTGGCAGCGAAAAGGATAGAGATATCATCCATCCTACGAATGTTCCTGAAACCGTCATAATCATCCTTCGACGTGGTCCACAGGACTGACTTGTCACAAGAATCCACATTGTATCTTATCAGCGGTAACTAATTATCAACAAAAATTGCACACAAATCTCATCAAAGTTGTATAAGACTCATTAACCTGAAGTGCTATATAATTTCAAAATTTATATCTCCCAGGCTTAATATATTTCCAACATGCCGAAATTGACAATCTTTTTTTTTTTTTTTTTTCTTTTGGGGTTAAAAATCAGAATTACTTAAGATGATCACTTCCTTAGCGTATTAATCCCCGTTATCGAGAACCAGCTCTTGATCTAGTGGCAAAGAGCAATTCACCTTGACTCCTTGAGTGAAAGGTCGCAGGTTCGAAACCCGGCTGGGGGGGTCTTTCATAGACATTTAATTTAAAAATAAGTTGGGTGGCTTAGACCTCCAATTTATCTTCAAAAAAAAAAAATTTTTGAGAGAACCAGCTCTTGGTCTAGTGGCAAAGAGCAATGCATCTTGACTCTTTGAGTGAAAGGTCGCAGGTTCGAAACTCGGCTGGGGGGTCTTTTATAGACATTTAATTTAATTAATTTAAAAATAAGTTGGATGGCTTAAACCTCCAATTTATCTTCAAAAAAAAAAAAATCCCCATTATCCCTAGATGACGAGTTTTTTTTTTTATATATCTTTGAAACACTTTTTAATATATTTTTTGAAATACTTGTCCAACATTCTCATCTTCCTTTTCCATTTATGTCTCTAATTCCTATCTAGTAAGTATCAAATGTTACCCACCCTATCTTCCATCCAACGCTTACTCATCCTTGCCCTTCCTAACATCATATATTTAATACTAATTGTCTCAACAAATACTATTAATTGTCATATATTACTAATAGTCCTTATAAATGTTCTAACTATCCTATAAAATAATACTAATTGTTCTAAAAAAATTGTTAATTATTATGGGAAAAAATATTTGACCTGGAAAAAAGTTAATTATCTTGGAAAAAAAATTAATTGTCCTAAAAAATATTACTAATTATTCTAAAAAAATAATTAATGTCTTGGAAAAAATATTAATTGTCATGGAAAAATTGTTCGTCCTGAAAAGATATTAATTTTCCTGAAAAAAAATTAATTGTCATGAAAAATATTATTAATTGTCATGAAAAAAAGTTAATTGTGCTAGAAAAAATACTAATTGTTCTAAAAAAAATGAGATGGGAGAGAGAGGGAATATAGGTGCTAAAAAGGGAAGGGGAGTATACTTTGGATGATAAATCTAGAGAATGATGGAGATGAGCGATAAAAATAGAAAGATAGTTAGCACTTAATTAATCACATTTCGAAAATAAAAAAAAGAAAATGAGTCATTAAAATGATGATAAGAACAGTGGTGAAGCCAGTGCGGGACTGGCGAAGGCCGGGTCCCCACTAATAATCTGATTTTTTTAATTAATTTGTTAACTTTTACTTAATTAAATCGGGGGTGATAAGGATCATCTCCAAGATCCATCATCCCCATCATTCCCAGTGGGAACACATTTTATTTTTTTTCTATTTTTGGAATATTTTTTATCCCCACTATTTCTCTCCCTCCCATTCTTTTTTATTTTAGTCCCCACTGTTGCTCTTCCTTCAATCCTTTCTATTTTTGGTCCCCACTATTTCTCTTCCTCTCATCCTTTCATATTTCGGTCCCCACTATTTCTCTCGTTAAAGTCAATAGTATCAAACACCAGTGTATGCAGAAGATTTAGTTCACACAATCAACACACAAGTTGTGCTAATCACTGAACTATAACAATTACTCATATTAACTACAACAGTTAGTATCCAAATTACAACAATTATATATATTAACTACTTCAGCTACATATATAACTTCAACAGCTACATATATAACTTGAACAACTACATATTTTAACTTCAACAGTTACAAATATAACATCAACATTACATATATAACTTCAAAAGTTATATATATTAACTTTAACGGTTACATATATAACTTCAACAGTTACATACATAACTTCAACAGTTATATACATAACTTCAACAGTTACATATATTGAATTTGTATATTTTGTTATTACATGTTACGGCTCGGAATTTCAATGAATTATATGCTGGGAGTAGATATGGGATGATGGGATGACGCTGGATTTGCAATGAGGATGAATGGGATGATTTCATCATCCCTTGGACTTTCTTATTAATGAAGATATGTTAGATAATTAATGAAAATTTGAGGATAATGGGGATGATAGAATTTATGGGATGATGGAAAGCAATTTCCTAATTAAATTGATAGAATTGGTCAATGGGCCTCTTCCAAGTCCAAAATATTTAAGCCTGTCTATCAAAATGTCTTCTTCTTATTTTGTTTCCAAGTAATGCAAACATGCTAGTATTGCCGAAAAAATTAATACTAACTTTACTGTTCATATTAATTTTGATAATAACAGAAAAAAAATCGAAATTTTAATACTAACGTTGCAGGATCGTCATCCCAGTTGACGAAAGCCCAATACCCTTGGATCGTCATCCCAGTTGACGATCCAACGATCCAACAACAAAAAAAATACATATTTTAATTTTATGAAATCTTTTTGTTTGGATCGTCATCCCAAATGACGATCCAAACAAAAAAATTTCAGAAATTTTTTTAATGCAAATTTTGCATTTTAGCCCCCAAAGTTTTTATTATTACAAAATATATAATTTATAATTAAAAATTAAACATAATTAAAACATCTATTAAAAAAATATAAGTATATAATTAAATTATTGCATGTTAAATACATAATATTATATATGTTTGTAATATTTATTCATACATATATATATAATGTATTGTATATTTTATATATTAAATACATATTATTGTATATAATTAAAATATATGATACATATTATTATGTACATATATTTCTAATGTATATTTATTTATACATTAAAAAAATTATATATTAATATCCACATTTAATGTATAACAATTTTTTTTATTGAAATACTATGTAAAAATAATAATTTTAGTGTCATCAGCGAATAAAGTCAACAAAAAATATATTCAATTCTTTCGCCAATGATTCTAAAATTATTATTTTACAATATAGTCCAATAAATTTTTTTGTTGTATATTTTATATGTATTTTTAATGTATATAATTTTTAAAAAATTTATACATTAAAAAATATATGGTGACGATGACCATATATTTCTATATATAAGTATAGTAAAAAAATATATGTATATAAAATATATTAAAAATTATACTTTAAAAAATATGTTTATATATACATTATATACATATAAATATATACACTTATACATTACCTATTTTTTTTATTGTATTGTAAATATCTATAAATATCTACATATAAATATATACATTTATACATTTACATACATATAAATATCTACATTTAATGTATAAAATTTTTTTTATTGGACTATATTGTAAAAACAATCATTTTAGGGTCATCGGCGAAAAAATTGAATATATTTTTGTTGAAGTTATTCGCCGATAATGTTTACCAAACGGGGCGGGACGGGGCGGGACGGTCCAACCCGCTGCGGTCCACGAGTTAAGACAGGGAGGGTTAGGACGGTCCATCTTAGAAATCTTGACCCTAACCCTTTTTAAACCAACCCATGTAACCTGCACGGGTTATGACGGTCCGGTCCGGTCCGGTCCGCGGATTTTTATTTATTTTATTACTATTTTTTATTTTTCGTTAGTATTAAACTACATATATAATCACTATAACGTTTTTTTTTGCTATTTTTTGTGAGTTATTTTTTCAATATTTTTTGTATTTTCAATATTTTTTCCTGTTTTTTATTTTGTATTAATTACTTTTATTTTTTTCTTTTACGTTTTTCTTTATTTTTTTTACTTATTTTTTCTGTTTTTATTTTTTTTGTTTTCTTATATTTGATTTGTAATTTTTTTATTAGATGAAAAAATTTGAATATAATTATATAAAGTTACCCTCTTTTTTTTCGGGATTAACACGAGTTTTGGACTGGTTGATGGGGCGGGGCGGTTCGCTCCACGGGTTAAGACGGGGCGGGTTAACACGAGTATTTTTAGAAAGGGCGGCCCAAACCCGTCGAAAGACCCGCCCCGTTCTAACCCTTCGGTCCATCGCGGTTCATGGACGGTCCGGGGCGGTCCGGTCCATGGGGCGGGTTTGGGGCGGGGCGGGTTCGACCCGGCGGGTTTTTGGTAAACACTATTCGCCGATGACCCTAAAATTATTATTTTTACATAATAGTCCAATAAAAAAAATTATACATTAAATATAGATATTTTCATATAATTTTTTTTAATGTATAAATAAATTTACATAGAAATATATGTACATAATAATATGTATCATATATTTTAATTATATACAATAATATGTATTTAATATATAAAATATACAATACATTATATATATATGTATGAATAAATATTACAAACATATACAATATTATGTATTTAACATGCAATAATTTAATTATATACTTATATTTTTTTAATAGATGTTTTAATTATGTTTAATTTTTAATTATAAATTATATATTTTGTAATAATAAAAACTTTGGGGGCTAAAATGCAAAATTTGCATTAAAAAAAATTTCTGAAATTTTTTTGTTTGGATCGTCATTTGGGATGACGATCCAAACAAAAAGATTTCATAAAATTAAAATATGTGTTTTTTTTGTTGTTGGATCGTTGGATCGTCAACTGGGATGACGATCCAAGCTTGGGTCGTCAACTGGGATGACGATCCAAGCTTGGGTCGTCAACTAGGATGACGATCCAAGGGTATTGGGCTTTCGTCAACTGGGATGACGATCCAGCAACGTTAGTATTAAAATTTCGATTTTTTTTCTGTTATTATCAAAATTAATATGAACAGTAAAGTTAGTATTAATTTTTTCGGCTAGTATTGTCTTTGAGATAACATTTCATGTTATTTTATCTCACGTTAATTTTTTCTTGATTCTTTTAGTTTTCCATTTTATGTAATTGGTTCTCGGCCCTCACTATTGGTCAATTCTGACTTCGTCAGAAGATAAATTCTAGGATGATTCTTATCACCCGATTAAAAAAAGCAAGAAATTGTACATATTGAGAAACACAAACTGTCTGAACTCATTGTACAATAACACTGCGTTATTACACATATACCAATCCCAGAACAACTTAGTGCATGAAGGGGGAGGAGTTACACAAACTAACAGTATATTTAACGGAACATTCCACTTCATAATGGCTTGTAAGCTGTAACTTTCGCTATTTTTCCTCATTGTACTGATGAATTTATCAAATTTATTTAATCTAATTGTAGGTGCGCAGACCCGGAAACACATCCAGAGTGCCAACCTTTGATTGATTTGTACCGTTAGATATAATCTCAATGGTTAATGGATGCCTCGTACATAATATTAGATTGAAAGACATAAAAAATTTTAACCGTCAATATTAGACCAAACGGTTCAGATAAAAAATTAGCACTTTGCCAACATTAAAAGTTGACAGAGATACTGGCCCGCGCAGACCCCGACTAGTTCAGTTAAAGAACACTTACAGGAGTGGAATTGGGACCGTGGCCAATTGCTTGATGAGTGGCTTTGTTGACCAAAGCGAATGCAGGTTGGCCCTCGGAGTCTTTAATTACGGCGCCATGTCTATCGTCTTTAAGCCAGTGCTGCCCCGATTATTCAAAATCAATGAACAAGATTCCAGTTCAGTACACCAAAAACAAAGAAATCAGCGATTATTATTAACAGACTAAAATGTAAATTAACGAACCTGGTACCGGTCACAGGGGTTGGTTATAGCAAAAACAACGTAGCCACCGCGCACGGACAGAGAATAGTCTAAATTGAGGCGGCTAAGGATTCTGCAACTTGGAACTTCGCTCATGATTTAAGCTTTTAGATGGAGAGACTAGCGAAGAAGAGGAAGAGGAAGGGATTTGGACAATTGTAAAGGGATTCCACTTGCGGATTAGGATGGAAAAGATGAAGGGGCGCTGTATTTTCTTTTTAAAAAGGAGATGGAGATGTTTGATTATGCCACTGAAAAACGTTCCAATTACAATTATACTGTCACTCATGATCTGATTTATTTGACACCCATGTTGCAAGGATATAGGTGAGAGGATATGTCAAGGATATAGGTGCGAGTATCATATCATAGCGGGTGCGGCGATATGAAAGTTTTGAATTTTCATTAAAAGCTCAAATCAAACTTTTAATATTTTGGAGTTTAAAATAATCGAGTTTGCAGCACGGTGCACCTACACGAGTATCCGTTAGTCAAATGGATTAAAATAATTTGATATGTCACGTGAAGTATCAGGTGTGAACCTCATGAATATCGGTATCAAATACATATACAGTGATACCTAAGTAAAATTTCAAGCAAACAAATAAATTTAATTAATGAAAAATCAAATTATAATCGCTATAAATAATGAATATATTAAAAGGTCAATAATATATAAATTCATACACGAATAAGTCTCGGTTTAGAATCATGAATTTTGATAATGTGAAACCTGGCATTTTGAACAACTAAAAAAAATTTTAATTTTAAAGATTCAAAATCAATTAAATTAGAGGCAACCTTATTAAAGATCCGTTTAATTGATTAATTTCGGTTGTTTACAAAATTTTGAGAAGATATTTGAGTTAAAAATGTTATAACTAATTTACCTATGTAGTAAAAATTCCATTTAAATATTTTCTGAAATTTATACAACTTGAAATTGTGTGAAGATGTAATCTTATTGCTAGTTTAACTCAATATCCAAATTTTTATTCATTCCGGGCCATTTGATCTTGTTTTTGTTTGCTTGATTTATTTGGACCGTCCGATCGATCTTATCCCCCTCTCCTATTTGCCCTTTCCCTAATTTCCGTATCAGATCCCTTCATTCTTGCTTTCCCTCTCGAATCTGATAACCCACCAGGCACCAGGTTCACATCGTGTAATCCGTCAGCTCTGTTGCCGATTGCCACCTCAGCACCATGGACCCACTCCTCTCTCATCTATCGTGCCTACTTAAGACCTTATCCCCACTTTCTTTCATTCAGACCCGCTGATAAGGATCATCCCTGATTTCTATCATCCTCATCATTCTCAAACGCGTTTTTTATTTTTAGACAATACATAATTTTATTTTCGTAAATAAAGATGATGGGAATAATTCCCTGGACAGTTACATTAACGTGTTTTTAGATGAGAGATGAGGAGGGGAAGGCTGAACGACACATAGGAGAGGGAGGGAGCGACACAGACACAGAGAAAAAGAAACAACTGTTCTAGTTAATATATACAACTATTCTAATTAATATATATAAATGTTCTAGTTAATATGTAATATAACTAGAACATATAACTAGAGCAGTTAATAGTTCTATTTAATATATATAAAGGCTCTACTTATATACATAACAGTTCTAATTAATATATATAAAAGTTCTACTTATATACATAACAGTTCTACTTAATATATATAAAAGGTTCTACTTATATACATAACAGTTCTACTCAATATATATAAAGGTTCTACTTATATATATAAAGGTTCTAGTTAATATAGGTAAAAGTTATATTTATATATATAAAAGTTCTGAAAAATCTGGTTCGCTCCCTCCTCCTCTGATTCGCTCCTTCCCTCCGATTCGCTCATCTTCCCTGGACCTCCTCATCCCTCTTCTATCATTCCCTAGAATTCTATCACCCTCTCTCTTCTATATCACCTCTTGGACTTCCGTGTTTTTTAAAAATGAAAGGAATTAACGCGTCTATAGAGGGGATGATGGGAATGATAAAAAAAGAGGATGACAAAAAGCAATTCCGATTTTCTCTCTAAAAACTCTAAAACTGATAAGAACAAAAAATAAAGAAAGAAAGAAGGGGGACAATATGGCTGAGCTTGGCCGGATGAGGAGGTGGCTACTGGCTAGTGGAGAAAGATAGACGAGGTGGTGAGTGGTGACGGTAGCACAAGGAGGTGTAGCGAGACAGATCGGTGGCAAGACCCTTCATTTCTCTTTCTCTTGGTATTGTCAATTGTGCAAACCCCTTTTCCATCTTATTTGATTTCTTACTCTGTTGTGGGTTGGTTCAATTAATAGCTTACATTATCTTAATCTTGCATGATCTGTTGTTGTGGCTTGAGAAATTTGTGGATTGATTTGGTAATCTTACTAGTATTGAGCTTGTGTCATTCAAATATTGTCCATGTTGCCTTGTTTCTCGAATATGATTGGTCATTTTCTCGTTGTTTAGAACGATATCAGACCCATACCAGTCTCCATTTCTCATTGCCTTGCTTCCCAGGGACTATTTGGTACATATATTCTGTTTTAAGGCCTGTAATGTAATTCTAATAAAATTCCCTTGTAAAAGGACTAATTTGAAAATTCTCTAGCTGTTAATGCCTTAGTGGGTTCGGATCTCTATGAAATAAATGGTGGCCCTATGCGTCAAATATATTGAACTGAGATTTTAATGGTAATTATTCTTGTCAACTATCAAAACTTACACCGTGTTTGAGCACAAATGTGTAGAAGTTCAGGATGGAGTCGAAGCTCTCTTTCTCAGAATCAATCCTACGAGCGATCAGCCCCAGCCCTTCTGCAACTACAACCATCATCATTGGCGAATTCACCATCCCCCTCAACAAGCCCGGCCAGTGCCACACCCAAATGCAACCTAAGAAAAAGACGATGGAGACCGACAAACTAAAACCAATTCTACCTACTCCACCCCTCTCTCTCTCCACTCTAAACCTTTTTCGAAGCCCCGACCTTGCTAAGGCCTGCCCGGCTTACTTTGCCAAGAGAAATGAAAGATGAAAAAGAGCTATGCCAAGAAAAGTCAATACCAACCTCAATAGACTCAAACACTCCTCAAACAAGAGCTTCATTACTCACAGACTTAATCAATTGAAAAGGGGAGGTAGATGTTTTAACTGTCATCGCAAAGGCCACCTTAATTCCTCATGCATTAATGCCATTAAATGCCTCCTTTGTAACGCACCTGGCCATGCCTTGTCCTTCTGCCCATTGATTTGCAAACAGTCAAGTCACTTCCCACTCCATAACTTGCGAGGACGGATTGAACCAAGCTCCACAACAAAACCACAACCACCATCCATTATTCATCTCCAAGCTCGTGCTAGCCATCCCTTGCCGCTACCACCAATTAATTTTTTCATCTGATCAATCTCTTGCTTTGCACGAACCTGAAACCACCATTGATGTTACCAGCTTTTCAACTGGACTTTGTCCATTACGGACCCCACCTTCCCCCAAAGGGTCAGATCCAACCCATTGGTTTTCCCACTTTTTGTTTTTTCTCTGCAGCTCAAGGAAGCCTACTGCTAGGGAAATATGTCAATGCGTGATGAAGGCTTAAAACCTAGGAATCAAATAAATTTATAGACCTAGAGCTAACCTCACTAGTCTTTTGGAGTACAGCTTTAGGGTCGAACCCAAGGGACGGATTAATGAGTACTGGACTTTACTTCCTCACGAAAGCTAGACAATTATATTTTTATGGAGTTTTTGGTTGATTAAATCTAAAGGTGCAAGTAAATAAATATTTTTGGGTGTTTTAACAATATAAAAGTCGTCTTAGGTTCAGGTTTCACATCGGTTTGGACTCTAGAACACAGAACTTATCACTTTCGTGCATCAAACGGTGTTTTTCAAGCATATACCGCTCTGTTCGGTCCGAACAAGAATTTGTTCAATCCGAACAGGAGTCTGTTCAATCCGAACAGGACTCTGTTCAACCCGAACAGGACTCTGTTCAATCCGAACAGGAGTCTGTTCGATCCGAACAGATGGTATAAGTGTGTGATTTTGAACTTTTATGATATTTTATGCTTTGTGCTAGGGTTTGTTGGTCAAACCTAGATATTCTAAACCTCAGCTGTCGCTTGTTGGACTAGAAACTGGTTTAATCACAACCTAACCTAATTAACTCGATTGGTTCACAACTTTTGGTATAGAATTCAATCAACTTAAACTTGTTTGTTGGAGTTCATAAGGATATCTAGAGGTCTTTTGGACTTGTCTAAAAGTTACACTTTTGGTGTCAACTAATCTCCCCTTTCGGATCTACGATTTATCCCAAATACTTTATCTAAATTATCTTGATTAACCTAACTTTAGAACTTAACTAAATGTGGCCATTCATCTAGAAGTTAATTAGACTTAACCAAGCAATTTAAACAAGCAATTAACATAATTCTCAACGAAACAAAACAACAGAACATATCATAACATAACGAGTCAAATCACAACATCCAAACCTAAGTTACTACCTTACCCCTAAGACTACATAAATCTAACCTAACATGAAAGCAAAATAAGATACAAGCTCCATCAAATCAAAATATCAAGAGAATGGAAGAAATAAACCAAATATCGCTTCTAACTCAAGATACCGAACGTCCAGAGCCGTGGTTGGGTTGATTCTGTCGCCGTCGCGCCTAGAATTGCTCCAAAGATGATGCCATGGTCGTGCTATGATGAAAGAGGTGGAATCCCACGCCTTTCGGCGTGAGAACGGTGGTGGAAAGGTGCCAAAACGTGGTGGGATATGGAATTTCGTGGTTGGTGGCTTGGATTCTTTCCTTCAGGTCTAGAGGTGTATATATGGATGTCCCAGGTCGCAAGGATGGAAGGCTAGGGCACCAGGGCGCAAGAAATTGCTATTTTCATCAGTTTCTATGTAAAAAATAATGCCTTATGTGATATGGCGGCACCCTGGTCAAACCGAACAGGCTTGTGGTCGGGTCGACCAGGAGAGAGAAAATGACGCTTGGCTGCCATAGGTGCTGGTCGGATCGAACAGGCTTGTGGTCGGGTCGACCAGGAGAGAGAAAATGACGCCTGGCTGCCATAGGTGCTGGTCGGATCGAACAGATGATTGTTCGGGTCGACCAGAAGAGAGAAAAGAGCCTCCAATGCTAGGAATGAGTCGTCTAGCGTACGTGCTACGTCGGGAATCCATCTATATGCTCCAAAATCATCAGAAATCATCAAAGTCCTGTAAAATGAGAGAAGAAACGACGGTAGAGCCAATTCCATGGAAATCATAGCAATCTATTGAATAATTCAATGGTTTGAGTGTTATTTGAGTGCCAAGTACGGTCCAAATGCCTACAAATAATGACGATATCAATGCGCATGACCTGACTATCTTTTCCATCCAACTTGTGAACATCCCTTTTGCAAAACCCCTGCTGTCTGCCTTTTCTTTCATGCAGTACCTCCTCCTTTCTTTTATGCTTACAACCCCGTCATGTGCATTAACTACTCTTGACCCCACTAGAATTGGCCCCCTCCCCAATACCACTCAAACTACTGACCTTTACCTAGAACCGTTAGAACCCCCTGGTTTTGAGGGACAACCTAATTTCAAACAACCTTGCAACCCTCGGCCCACAAGAAAAAGCCCACGACTGCTCCTAAAAAATAACGGGCCCTACATCTCTCCTGCAAATAAGGCGGCACTGCTAGCTTATGGGGTAGCTCCACAATCGTCTAGCACATGCACAAAAAAGAAAAAGCTAAACTCAGCAAAATTAGATATGGGCTTTATGAAAGAATCGAGCCCAATTACTCGAGAACAAGCCCGACAGGTTATTTCGCTGGCTGGGTTTTGTTTCTCTCCTGACTTTCTCGACAAGCTACAACAAGCTGGAGTCACGCCTCTTCCTTAGTGTTTTTTTTCTGTTCAACTTCAACTTTTTCCTTTCTTTCTTGCTGAATACCAGACTCTTCTCCATGACTTTTGCCTTAAAATTTAGTATTTTTTGCTGGAATGTGCGAGGATTAAACGAGAAAGACAAGCGTCTTGCTGTGAGACAATCAATTCTTGTAGAGAAACCCAAAATCGTTTGCTTCCAAGAAACAAAATGGGATTTTCCATACAAACACTTGATTTCCCAAACATGTGGTTTCAGGTTCTCTAATTACCTCACTGTAGATTCAATTGATACCAGAGGAGGTATTCTTATTGCATGGGATAGCCACTTCTTCTCTCTTGTAAACTCTCAGGCGACAAGGCACTCGCTAACTGTTGATCTGGCTTTCACTTTGGACAGTTCCGTCATCCGCATCACAGCGGTTTACGGTCCTTCTACGTCGACAAACAGACTTGAGTTCCTGAACTCCCTCCGTTCTCTACATCCTCCAGACCAAACTCCCTGGCTAGTTTGTGGCGATTTTAATGTCACAGCCTACACTAGTGAGAGATCCAACCCTCATTATGGTGGCAGTGACTCAGATTTTTTCAGAGAGGTGATTACTGACTTACAACTCATGGATTTGCCCCTTTCAGGAAGACTGTTCACATGGTCTAACCTTCGAACCCATCCTTCATTGGCCAAACTTGACAGATGCCTCATCAACAGTGCCTTCTCAACCAGTTTTCCTAACACCCTCCTCAATCCTTTGGCCAACACTTCCTCAGATCATATCCCACTGCTTTGTACTGTAAAAACCTCCTTTCAAACATCCAATTTCTTTCGCTTCGAGAATTCTCTTTTGCAAACCAACGAACTACAAGACCTAGTTCTCAATGTTTGGCTTTCTAGACCACCGGCAACCTCACCTGACCAATTGAACCTCAAACTTAATTCTTTAGCTAGATAAATCTCACTTTGGTCTAAGGCTAAGCTCAAAACAACTAAGGCACAATTCAATTCCATAAGAGATTTTCTGTCACGGTGTGATAAAGCCATGGAGCTTAGAAACCTTTCTGAATTGGAGAACTGGTTAAAAGCTTTGCTCAAAAGGCGTTTTACTGAACTCTTTGAACTCGAAGAGCGATATTGGCGCCAACGGTCCAGGATAAGATGGAAGTTACAAGGCGACAGAAACACCGCCTTCTTTCATGCCAAAGCGACAATGAACAAGAGACATAATTTCATACACAGCATTCAACTAGATGGCCGTTCAGTCACTGACCAGCGCAACAAAGGTAAAGCTTTTTTTCTTTTCTTCCAATCACTCATGGGCTCTCCTTCCCCACCCACCCCTGACTTGAACTGGTCAGCCTTGTACCAAAACCAGCAACCCTTACCAAACTCCTTGCTTGACCCAATCACTGATGCTGAAATCTCCCAAGTGATTAACTCCTGGCCCCCCAACAAGTCACCTGGCCCGATGGTTTTACAGGAGAATTCTTCAAATCTTTTTTACAGGAGCTTTTTCCTGACCTAAACTCAACCCTAAACCATGCACTACTCAACAACTCTCTCTCACCAATCAATACCTCTCACATCATACTAATTCCAAAATCTCAAACCCCTACCGAACCTAAAGATTTCAGGCCCATTAGCATTGTACACTCTGCACAAAGGATACTTTCCAAAATACTTGCTAATAGACTAATGCCTCACCTACCTAACCTTGTCCATCATTCTCAATCTGGTTTCATCAAAGGAAGGCTAATCTCTGAGAATTTCCTTTATGCCCAACACCTCATTCACCACGCAACTACACAAAACATCTCCCTTGCCATCTTTAAATCTGACATCCATAAAGCCTTCGATACAATCAGTTGGTTCTTCATCTCTAAAGTTCTGCAGGCCATGGCCTTACCTACAACTTTCGTTAACTGGATTACCACATGTGCCCTTCAAGGATCATCTCAGGTCATTGTCAATGGCCTAGCAGGCAAAAAATTAACACTTTTGAGAGGGGTTAGGCAAGGGGACCCACTATCTCCTTACCTCTTCATTCTGGCCATGGACTTTCTCGCAAGGTGGCTTTTAGAATTACAACTAAATGACAACTTGCTCCTTCCCTTTCCCCCAACCTTACCGTGTTTGTTTTATGCCGACGATGCTCTCTTTTTCTTCAAACCTTGTACTGGACAAGCCCAACTGCTAAAAATAATTTTTACACTCTTTCACTCTCTTTCTGGCCTCAAGGTAAACCCTTCCAAATCCCAACTTGTTTTCCTAAATACTACCTCAAATATTTCAAAAGCTTGTCGACACATTCTTGGTTGCATTGAGCACTTCTTCCCTATCACCTACCTTGGACTACCTCTTTCTAATAAAAAGCTCCACAAAAATGACTTTAATACTCTAATAGAGAGATTCATAAATACCCTCAATACTTGGTCCTCCTCCCTACTCTCTTTGGCTGGTAGGTTAGTACTTATAAACTCATGCCTTTCATCTATACCAGTGTATTTCATGTCTGTTTTCCAGCTGTCGAGGTGGATCATCGGTATCCTTAACAACATCAGAAGAACCTACCTTTGGCAGGGTAGGAACTCCAATAGAAAATTAGTGACTGTTGCATGGGACAAAGTTTGTTCTCCAAAGTCAATTGGTGGCTTAGGTGTCATGGACCTCCACACCTTCAATCTGTCCTTACTAGCAAAATGGTATTGGAAGTGGCACGGTTCACATCAGTCATGTTGGAGAGAACTCTTGGTTAATTTGCATGGCAACTCACCAACCCCGCCCTCGTCCTCACCCCTCTCAAAGCCTTTCCAGCAATTACAGCCTATAATCAGCACAACTACTTACTTTACCATAACCTCAGGCGCTTGTGTCTTGTTATGGCATCAAAACTGGGGCCTTGGTATCCTTAGCAGTAACTTTCATGTCCTTTTTAGTTACTGCCTCAACCCTGACATCACTGTCTACGACTTTCTACAACACCTCACTACACCGCTTCAGCTCTTCAGACCCTCCCTCACATCATCCCTTCTAGCGCAACAACAACTACTCCAACTGGTACACCTCACTCAACAAATTCTCAGCCAACCCACATCACAGACCCAGGATCAAATATGTTGTAAGATAGCACCTAACCAGCTAACCTCAGCTTCTCTCTATAATTTTCTCAAAACTTTTCCCAAAATACCCTCAGACTTTAGACTGGTTTGGAAACTGAAAGTGCCACCTAGAGTCACAACATTCTCTTGGTTACTACTCCATGACAAACTCCCTACGATCCCTAATCTTCAGGAGAAAGGAATGATCCTTGTGAATAGGTGTTGCTTATGTAAGTCACAAGCTGAAACCATTCTTCATCTCTTCAAGACCTGCCCATATTCCATAACTACAAGAACATTCACCTCTTACTTCTCTAACTGCAACATACCCAATGTTGATTTGTGTGATGCCCTCACCTCAACTGAGCTAACCTTAAAGCAGAAAGAGCTACTTGCAATCTCCTGCTACTTCATTTGGAAAGAGAGATGCTCAAGAACCTTCTCTGATGCTAACAACCAACCACACTCCACAGCAATGCTCATACTTGAAGATTGGAAGCTATTGCATCCTGATTAGAGTTTTCCTTACCTTCATTATTTTTTCTGTTTCTTTTGTGGTTTTTTTCCGTTTACTCTCTACCTTTTCTAAAGGAGTTATAGTTTTTCTTGTTTTTGTTTCCAACCTTTGGAAACAATTTCATTTGTAATGCTTTTGGTGTAAGATGTAAGAAGTGACTTCATTTCATTTTATATATATAAAAAAAAGGTGTCGGACTTGACCTGCACTTTTTACTTAAAAAAAAAGAGGTTGCTAGTGTCAAACATATAGGACATGTACACTTGTCCAACGCGATGAAATTTTAATTTTTAAAATTGAAATGGCCGATCCAAACCGCACAAATTGTTCTGTGTTATAAAATCTTCATGGAGACCAAATTTTATATTTTTTCAAAATTTTTTACTATTTTTTTGGAATTTTTCAATATGCTAAATCTAAAAAGTTCTAAACCCTTCAATTTTGAAAATTCGAAAAAATAGTTAGAAAATATGAAAAAATATAAAAGTTGATTATCAAAGATATTTTAATATAGAGATCATATTGAGCGGTTTGGATCGACCGTTTGAAATTTTAATGTGCTACGTTTGGATCGTGTTTGACGTCCTATATGTTTGATTCTAGCATTACTCAAAAAAAAAAAAACTTACACCGTGTTTGCATTGGAGGGATTGGACTGGAGGGGACGAAAATCAGCGTAAAATTTGGAATTCAACAACCTTGTTTGGATTGAGAGCAACGATATACTCTTTCCATAAATGACAGCGGTGTCTCTCTCTTTTTTTTTTTTTTTTTTTTTTTGCTCTCTGCTTTGGTGGCGTGATTTCCTTTTTGCATCTTCAAAAAGTTTTCAGTGATTTGCTTATCGTTATTTTCATACTCAATAGTGTTGGCTTCTTCCATTAATCAGGTTGAATAAAACTTACTGATGGACCAAAATGATTCATACTAGATTATGGACAAATATGAAATATCCTCTGGTTGAGCTTTTATAGATAAATAAAACTCGTTAGTTTTTTCTAATCCGGATTTTATTAAAAAATATAGCAATTGTGTACGGGAAATATAGCAATTTTATTAAAAAATATAGCAATTTTTCTAATCCGGAAATTATTGAGATAGGTATAGCAGACACAAACCTAAGTCTTGTAGATAGCATACACACCACTCATCGGTAATGAGAGGAAAAGAAAAAGAAAAACAGAGGGACCAGAAGACACATGTTTGACATAAATCGCTGCTATCATCAGATGCAGACACACAGGAACCACCCTTAACCCTGCAACAAGAGCACTAATCAATATCAAATGATTGGTCATCAAACAAAGCTTACGGAAGATGAACTAATAAACGTAAAACAGAAATCAACTTAAATACTTCCTCAAAAAGAGAAGCAGAAATGAGAAGTACAAAAAATAAAAATGACCTGAGATAATTCACTCGAAGTCCTCAATCTTCCATTCATGAACAAGGCGTGTTCCCTTTATTGATAATCCTACAAGTGGACAATCCACAACATTTGCATCAAACATATGCAAGCCAATAGAAATGTTGCTTCCCATTCTAATTTCCCGGAAGCCATCAGCGCGATAGTTACTTTCGGTCCACAATAGCGAAGCATCCATATAATTTCGGTTGAATGGGGCCAGCTGAACCTATAAATGTCATAACCGACTAGAGATATTATAACACGGAGTTTTGAATAATTTTTTATTTTTCTTTTAGCGAGGAGGAATTATTCAATGTTAAAGGTTTTTATAACTTTATATAAGATGTCTATGGGTGCATACAAGATAGCTTTTTCCGAAGCCATGTTTGATAGCTTTCCCATTAGCCTTGCTCACTATTGCAAAGGACTCTTTCTCCTGCTCATCTTTGACAGGCATGCCATACGCAGTTTCTTTGATCCAGTGCTATATATATTAAACAACATTAAAGGAGAAAGAATATCAGAACTTCAAAACCAATATAGAAGTACGTTCATAATGAAACATAAGAAACCACTACGCGAAATTTTGGCTTCTGTAACGGTTAATAAAAGACTTCTGTAACGGTACACGAAACGTTACTGTAGCCCCCGTTACAGAATGTCTAATAACCGTTACAGATCTATAACGGTTATTAGACAATAACCGTTACAGTAGCCACTCTTCTGTAACGGTTATTATCTAATAACCGTTATAGTATTATGCAAGGGAAATCTGGTACAGCTTTTTGGAGAACATGTGTAACGGTTATTCTCTAATAACCGTTACAGAAGATTGACTTCTGTAACGGTTATTAGAGAATAACCGTTATGGTATTGTAGAACGGTACATTTGGAGAACATATAACGGTTATTAGATAATAACCGTTACAGAAGCCAATCTTCTGTAACGGTTATTAGAGAATAACCGTTACAGATAATGTTTATAATAAAAAAAAATGTAATTAAGGACCTTCTGTAACGGTTATTCCTTAATAACGGTTACAGAAGGTCCTTTTTTTTGTTTCGTTTTTTTGATTTGGCTAGCCCAATTTGCTAGCCGAATTGGTACCAAATTGGTACCCAATTTACATTAGATAACACATGCAGCATACTGTTACAATCCAGTACTCCAAGAGATGCTTATCTGAACACTCATTAAAGCACGCAACTCTTCATATGATTAACAATTCAAAAATTAAAGCACGCAACTCTTCATATTTTCAGTTTCAAACTCATTTGTACTATAAATGACCAAACTGTAGAACCCCACGCCTTTTCAGTTTCAAACTAATTTCTCACTTCTCCCTCCTATCTCTCTACTCAAAAACCAACCATGGAAAACCTTGATCCCATCAGAGTTGATGAAGACGACATCACTGCTCCGGCCAGTGCAGAGATCACCAAATCCATTGTCATCCAAACCATGGAAGGTATAACTTTGCTTGATGTCATGATAGAGATGAGAAGACGCCTCCCTGCAGGACAACACAGAGTGACAACACTCCTAGAAAACCGATTTCTCATCATCGGCCCCTCTGAGCAATGGCGCGATGAGATGTTTAGAAAAGGCACTATTGAAATCACATATGGAAACAACATGAGGCGGCCATTTCCCATCCTCATTGATCCTCCAAGGGAACTAGACCCCAGAGCAGACAGTGTGAGGCTATGGGTAAGAATTGCTGATCTTCCATTTGGATGGTGCTCATGGTATGGAGCAAACATCTTTTTCCCTTTTGGTACAGTTTTACATGCTGATGCACCAACATACATGGGTATAGATGCCAGATTTGCTAGAGTTGAAGTATTGGTTGAACATAGGGATAGAATACCAGCCTCTCGTGCATTTGAATTACACAGAAGAAATGGAAAAATTGACCTACTTCGGGTTCAGTACGTAGTTGAGGAACCACAAATCAGAAACCCACGTCATGAATACATCAAAGCTTTGCCTAGGATTCAATGGTCCCCTGCTGATGAGGCAAGACTGCAAAGTATCAATCCACCTGATAGGGTTGATTCTGGCAGTACTACAACCATGCAACAGAGCAAGAGAAAAGCAAAGAAAAAGACTGCAAAAACCACAACCCCCAATAATACTCAAGCAAAAAAAAAGGAAGATAGATGAGGTCATCCCCTCAATGATTACTAGATCACAAACCAAGGGAGGAAGCAGAACTAAGGAGACAGGAGTTCTCATTGGAGACACCAGGGTAATCAAACCTACAAGCTCTAGTTCTAAAGGAAAAGGAGTACAAGAAGATCTTGAGGCACAGTTCAGGAAGGAGATGAAACAGGCTAGGAAAGAGAGCCACAGAGCTCAACATGAGGGCCCAGGACACACCAGTGGGCCCAGTGTACCCCCTGGGTTCAACCTAAGCTCTCAGGAGACTGATACTGAGGATGAAAAAACTGACACAGAGAGTGACAATACAACCCCTACTGAGGACCAATCAGTCGATGAACTCATGAAGACACCCTCAGAGGAGCCCA
Organism: Rhynchospora pubera; assembly: GCA_028095005.1. Classification (NCBI taxonomy): domain Eukaryota; kingdom Viridiplantae; phylum Streptophyta; class Magnoliopsida; order Poales; family Cyperaceae; genus Rhynchospora; species Rhynchospora pubera. The sequence goes on from CM051462.1 coordinate 74,649,190, forward strand.
GCAAGATGTCATTCTCCACAGAAGGTAACTCTACATTTCTTTCTAGTAACAATATGTGCAGAAGTCCTAAATAGCTTAGAGAATAGCTTCTTTCTAGACAATATGTTCAAAGCCCTAAATAACTTCTTTAGTTTAGAGAATACATAAATCCTAGTTTAGAGAATAGCTCTACATAAATCCTAGTTTAGAGAATAGCTCTACATAAATATACATTTAACTTTTTCAATAATTGCACTGACTTGAAAACAGACATGGAAAAAACCTTCATGGATTTGGCAAAGAAGCAGGAAGCAACAAAGAAGAGCAATGGCTCCACTGATGACACATCCTCTACCTAGATGCTGCCCTTTTTTTTTACTTCTCAGTTATTTATTGTTGTACTGTTAATATTACTGTTAATGGCAAGAATTGTGTGAATTGTGTGATGTTTAGATGTATGTTTGTGATGTTTAGATATAGAATCAAGCTTGAAACAATATAAATTGCTCTTGAGTAGAAAGGTTTCTATTGACATTTGACATTTGTGGCCAACAGGCAATTTGATTCATGCGCATATCAGAGGTCAATAGTACATATGCAAGGAGAAATTCAAAACTTAACACACAAAATTCCTTCATGTACACCTCTGGTATGCAATTGGCAGACACTATTGACCATAGCATTGTTTGTCAGCCTATGTAAATTGCATTGTTTGTCAACCGTAATTTAGCTCAATTATTTAGCTCAATTATTTAGCTCAATTATTTGTCAATTACAACTTAAAAGCAAAAGGAAAAAAAGCAGTTAACCCTAAATCGCATATATATGAAAAAAGAGGAGTTTATGAAAGTACCGAAGAAATATAAAATTATCCAGTTTTCGATCGATCGATTCGTTGAATCTGCTCTCCTTCTCCTTGTCGTTCTTTCGATCGATCCGTTGAATCTGCTCTCCTTCTCGTTCTTTCGATCGATCCGTTGAATCTGCTCTCGTTCTCATGAAAAAACCGAAATAAATAAGGAAAAAATATGAAAAAATACGATTCAAATTTTTTGTTTTCTTACCTCAAATCTGCTCTCCTTCTTGTTCTCTTTTTTTTTCAGAATTTTTATAAATTTTTTGCTATTTTTTGGAGTGAAACAGAAGGGATAAGAGAGGTATTTCTTTGAATAAAATAAAAAGAAGAGAGAAAGGAATGCGGCTGGGAAGACTTAACCTAAATACATAACCTTTCTGTAACGGTTATTTAAACATACCGTTACAGAAGACTGGCTTCTGTAACGGTTATTAGGTAATAACCGATACAGATAATGTTTATAATAAAAAAAATGAAATTATAATATTCTGTAACGGTTATTCCTTAATAACCGTTACAGAAAGTCCTTTTTTTTGTGTTTCGCCTGTTTGATTGGCTAGCCCAATTTGCTAGCCGAATTGGTACCAGATTGGTACCCAATTTACATTAAACACATGCAGCATATCACACATATATCAAACATATATATAATCATGCATATCACACAAACAATAAACAAAGTATTTAGTTTGCCTCACAAGTATCAATCAAATCAGAATCTCAATATCAGAATCGTACAATATCAGAATCTCAATATCATTAATAGCTTAGATAGAAGTGCTTGGTTTGTCTTAAATTTGGTCAGAACGTACCTGAATCATCAATATCAGAATCTCAATATCAGAACACCTGAATCAAGTTGTAGTCTTCCGAAGAGGTGCTTGGTTTGTCTTAAATTTGGTCATAATTGTCAGAGAACTTCTTCAATTCTTCCTTTAATCTCTTTGCCTTCTCCTCTCCCTCCCCCATCTATTAATACTCAATCCCCTCTTGCTGCCTCTTCCACTTCTCCTCCTTTTTAGTTCTTTCTTCAGATATGGCAAACCTTCATGATTGGCAATTTGTGCCTATGAACAGTGCTGCTGAGTTTGAAGATCTCAGACCTGATCATTTAAATGTGTTTTACTCTCCTATACAAGATCTTGACCCTGAAAATGAAGTTCTGCACAGAGCGGCGATTGTTACATTCCAAGCAGAAGGATTACTTCCGCCTGATCTTGAGCACCGCTTGGGATTCAGACTTGCACGTCAGTTTGGTTTTGCAGTTCACCAGTATCGTCTCTCTCCAGTGCACCCAACCTCTGGAGATTTTCTTCTGGTTTGCCCAAATCAAGGGGTCAGGAATGAAATCTGCAGCCTAGGTGTCATTTACCTGCAGAATGTTAGATTGGTCCTAACAAGGTGGACTGAGCGTGCTGGTACAGTTTATGAACCTCCTCTTTATCGTACCAGAATCAGAATTACTGGTCCCCTTCTTCATCTCTGGAATAGAAGTGCCATTAACATGCTGGTGTCTGGGTTTGGTTATCCAATTTTCACTGCTCCTCACTTCTCTGATGGGATCTTCCTTCATTTGCGTTTGCTTATTAAAGGAGCTCATCCCTCAGAGATCCCTCATCATTTGGTTATCTCTGCAGACCCTCGAGCTGCAAGAGCTAGGGTACATATTGAAGGTTTTGAACAAGTTGGAGGGCCCACTGAACCACCTTTTGTAGGCCCCGGCAGGCCTTGGGTGCCTCCTCCACCTCCTCCACCACCTCCTCCACCACCATCGACTGACACCGATTCAACTTCTACTGAATCAGCTTCTGTTGCTCCTCCTACTGGATCAACTTCTGGTGTTTCCTTGCCAGTACATTGTGCTACTGGTGATCCCTTTTTAGCTATTGCCTCTTCAAGTTTTCTGCCTTGGTTCTTTAATGCTATTAATGCCTCCTTTAATGTACAACAGTTCTAAGTGCTTCTTCTCTAATCCTTAAATTTTTTGTTTAGCTCTGTATGCTTTATGGCTGTAATCCTTAAATTTTCTTCTTGGAATATCAACAAAGAGTATTCTTCTTTACTTTGCCTTCACTCTCTTCCTTTTCTCACCTGATCTGTGTATTATTGCTAGCTACTACTTGATGACGTTTACTATATGACAACACGAAATTCATGCCTATATATATGCAAATTATTAACGAAATGCAAAATAATTTAAATAAAGAGGAGTTCATGAAAATATACTTTGAACTTCTGATCCGTTTGAATGTTGAAAAGTGCGCGCGACTGAGAGTTAGATGAGTGAGGATGATATTTTATTTATACATAACCATTCAGTAACGGTTATTTCCTAATAACCGTTACAGAATCACTAAAAAAATAAAAACAAAATTATTTGCCTCTATGTAACGGTTGTTGGATAATAACCGTTACAGAATATAATAAATCTGTAACGGTTATTATCCAACAACCGTTACAGAAGGTTGATGCATTTTTTTCCCTGACCATGACGGAAATGTTATTACGGTTGTTTCATAATAACCGTTACAGATTTGTGGCACCAATTTTCCCGCCTAATGCCTCACTATTCTGTAACGGTTATTTCAATAACCGTTACAGAAGGTCCTTTTTCCCGTAGTGAACAAAGCAAAGAAAATGGGAGAGGGATATATATATAGCAGCTGCATTGATGACCCAGCTACAAAATAAAAGTATAAAAAGTAAAAAAAAAAAAACATAATAGGATAAATTAAAAAGGCAGAAACACACTGATCACCTGGTATTTATCTTTGGGATTGGACGGAACCAACATAACAGTGACACCATCCTTAGCAACGGTCAGATTGTAGCCCAATTTGTCTCGGCAGTGAATCTTAACTGTGTGTGGGGATGATCTATAAAAAGAAATTGGAGTAGATGGCAGGACCTCAAGAATCTTCCAGTGGAAGCTAACATCTCCAATTTCTGTTGGGGAAAACAGATCAATAATGTGGCCATCGTGGACAGTTAAGCCCTGGGCGGTAAAAAAGACAGAGATATCATCTACCCTACGAATGTGCCTGTATCCATCGAAATCAACCTTCGACATGGTCCACAGGACTGATTCATCACGAGAATCCACGTTGTACTGTATCAGCGGCACCTAATTATCACAAAAACTTGTACAGATTCTTCATTAAATTTGTATAAGACACAGAAACTGAAGTGCTAGAGCATTTAAAAAATTTAAATCTTACATGCTTAAGGTCCAACATGTCGAAATTGGACAATCCTTACAGTTAAAAAGCAAGAAATTGCATAAAAACAAAGGGCTTGAACTCGTTGTACAGTAAGGTGATCTACATATATATAACAGTCACTAGGAATAACACGTTGTACAGTTTGCTAGAGCATTTAAAAAATTTAAATCTTACATGCTTAAGGTCCAACATGTCGAAATTGGACAATCCTTACAGTTAAAAAGCAAGAAATTGCATAAAAACAAAGGGCTTGAACTCGTTGTACAGTAAGGTGATCTACATACATATAACAGTCACTAGGAATAAATTAGCGCATGGTAACAGTATATTTAACAGAACATTCCACTTCTGGGACATAAGTAGGCAAACCTTACAAAAGTGGAGCCAGGATTAATTATAAACACAAACTGTTAAAAAAAATCTAGCAAACTGTTACATAAGTATACAAGAGGCTGAGATCCAAAAGTCAGAAACTAAAAAAATCTAGCAATAAAAATGATATGATCAATTAATTATAAACACAAACTGTTAAAAATAAATGAATTACTTACTACAAAAATAATATTTTTTCAATAGTTCGTCTAAACAAAGCCGGATGTCCATTAGACTTGCATATTTTGTCAATTTCAGCATATTATCAACTAAAAATAAAATCTAACCCTAATTATTTGAGAAAAATTGAAAATTGATTGATAATGCATGAAGGATTCTTAAATTCACACATTTTAAACTTCAAATTGTTTGTTAAAAGTAAAATGTACACCAACTCTAATATTTTCTATTACTTATTATCTATCTTTGATACTCAATTTCTAATTATAGTTTTATCTTCTATACAACAATATCTAAACCTTTTGTCCCAAAAAAGTTGGGGTAGGCTAGAAATGAAACCCAACAAGAGAAATCATCCAAAAAAAATAATATATAAAAAATATACTAATAATAGTAATAGCAATAATAATAAAAATGTTAATATTATTGGTAAATGAGAATTTCTTTTTACTAATTTTCTTTGACATAAAACTTTTTGCATAAATACTAAAACATTAAGTAGAGTAAAGATACTAAAGTATTTTTTGGCAATTAAGTCTGTTTTTCCTTTCAATTTTATACTTCATATTTTTTAAATATAATTCTAAATTTAGTGGGATTTAGCTGTATTTGGTTGACTTGTTAAGTATTGAAAAGGGTTAAAGAAAACAATTATATACTGTATATATGCATAGAGCAACAATTGTTTTATTGCGTTTAAGTAGGAGAGACAACAATGTTGGAATATTTAATATGTGGCCTATGATAATTAATGTGTGAGCCAAGTTCATCTAAGATAATTAACTAAAGGGTGCATCATAATTTGATGGAAATTCTGATGGACCAGATTCATTGTACTTGATCCCTTTAGTTGCCTCAGCATTAAATATTCTATAATCTGAAATTTTAAGACACCCTTTCTATAATTCTGCCATTAAGAAATTTCAGTAAAGAAAAGAGAAAAACGCCATTGTTGACCATCATTATGGCTGAGGAAAACTCAAAGAAGATCAATACTAACGCTTCCGTCTAATGACTAACGATTTCTGCTCTTCAATTTGGATACGGAGCAGATGTGATAGAAGAGGAGTCATGCATGGCTTACGGGTTTCAACTTCATCCACTCAACACTCGATTTCGATTAGCGATGGCACGAGGTATTTTACGATTCCTGGTTAATTCCGCATTCTAGAATCGTTGTTGCGCTTACAGTTGGTATCAGAGCGGGTTATACCGCTAGATTGCCTTTATTGAAATAGAATTTCATAACGGTTAAACAGAAATTCTGTTGTAAGTGTTGAGTGGATTGAGTTTTGTCTGATTTTCTTAATTATCTGAATTCGTGGATCATTATCTCAAGATCCGCTTATCCGATTTGAGTGAGGTTTTCGGAATTGGAAAGATCTCTGGGTCTACTTTCCAAAGAGACCAACATCTTGAAAATCAAGCGGGTGCACAGGGAGATAATCAATTCGCAATCACAAGAAGTCAGAATGTCAGGGTTCTGAAATTTCTGACCTTTCTGTAGTACGAACATTTTTCTCTTAATTGGTAATTCGGATTTGCATGAAATTTTACTGGGATGTAGATATTTCATATATCTTTCCATAGAATGTAAATTTGTAAAATTCCAATAAAGTATCAGTGAGAAATGCTGTCTGCAAGTTAAGTCTGTCTGACAGTTTGTCGATTTTTCGTCTGGGATAGTCTGTTTTTCGAGGGCTATACCTTTTGATCTATAAACTTGTTTTTGATGAAACTTATGTCACTGGAAAGATCTTTGAATCTAGTTTCCAGGATGATCAAGAACATAGAAAACGGATGATTATAGAGAAAGTTATTGTCAGATTACCAGAGAGTGTTCAGGCTGTCTGAAAGTTTTTGGATGAACTCTGGTTGCACCTTTTCGTGTAGGACGACCCGTCCTGGGTTTGGAACGATCCGTTCCAACAAAGTGTGGTCCATAAATAATTTTTATGACAAAATTAAGGTACAATCAGACATATTATGGTTCTCTCTTGTCAATTGAACCTTGTAGATTACTTAATTATTATGTAAATCTATAGAATAGTCACAATTTGTTCAGAATACTGAATTTGTATATAGATGGTTGGCATCTTTATTGAAGGTTGGTTAGTCAATAGTGATATGCTTGAATATACTGTAGTAGTAAAGTTATGCATATGAATAATTTAAACCATACTAAGTTACTCATACTAAGTTACTTTTAATAATTTGGTCATTATCAATTTTAATAACTTTAATTGTAATTATCATTTTATTAAAGAAAGTGTGTGATATTTTATTTATATATATCACAATAAAGCTTTACATTTAATAAATTATGATTGTCAATTTTAACAACTTTAATTGTCATTATAGTTTATTAAGTGGAATTTTATTATTATTAATTCAATTTGTTTCTGTCCAACGGTGATGCAAATTGATTTCATGGAACAACTATTTTGTCAAAATTGAAATTTTTAAATATTAATTTCAGTTTAATTAAGTATCATTCCTCATAGTTGTTTATTTATATTATTATGTTATTTGTGATATATTAGTTTATGTATCACTATAATGTATATATTTAATAAATATTAAGGATGTCAATTTGAACAACTTTAATTGACATCATAGTTTATTAATAGAATTATCTCATTATCTTCAATTTATTTTCTGCCCAACGGTGATATAAATTGAAAATGTTATGAGCTTTATGTTAAAACTGAAATATTATTTAGCGTTTTTATTATTCATTTCAGTTTAATTTTATTATGCTATGTGAATATTAGTTGACTATTAATCACTTTATATTTCCTAAATTTTACAGCATTGAATAAAACTAATTATTCCAACTTGAAAAGAACCAATTGAGATTTGTCTTGGTATTTGAAATTAAACCAGACATTATGAAAAGATTCTGCTGCAATTATCAATAAAGGCAGCGATGATGAAATACTAATTTTTCTTAATTATATCTCAAATTTGATGAGGTCAAGTTTGGATTTAAAGAAAATATTATAAATCAATGTATATATCTCAGGGTTAGTGGGAGTAATTTATCATTCTCATTTTGTACGTGGTTGATATTTTATTAGTCAATAAGAAATTCACATTAGGTTATTTATCTGTGCTTGTATATATAATGATTAATTTTATGGAAGAATGTTGAGCAGTTTATAATGTCATCTTTCACTATGCAAGCAGAATTTTTTGTGGCATATTGTAAGGTCACTTATCTTATTTTTGTAATAATGACGACTGCTATTTTGTGTTTTAATAACAACAAATTAAGTAACATGTCTAATGGATTGACATTAAATATTTTGTTGTTAAATACAAAGTCAAAGATATATTACTATACAAATACAACTTATTAATTTGAGAATTATGTTAACTAATTCTCTCACTAAAGTATTACCACCCAATTTTTGCCGGCACGAGTCTGGTTGCTAATTATGATCTTGTTGTATTGAATTATGTATTAAGTTATGATGTGAAGCTTCAAATTATAACTTTGACTTTGAATTATGAAATTTGCTTATTTCTTATGTTGCGCATTATGTTTAATTTAAGCAAATTTACTTAAGTGGATCGAATGAATTATATTAACCATTTGTTGGAAAGAATACCAATGCTATAATTAGTGGGGGTCAAATAACATTAATAGTTATTTTGATTGTATTAGTTTAGTTTGGTATTTCTAACTGAACAAGGTTTAAGATGTTGGCCAATTTTGAATTTGTGCTTAATTATGATGTTTTCAGCATAGGCCAAGTGGGAGAATGTTGGAATATTTAATATGTGGCCTATGATAATTAATGTGTGAGCCAAGTTCATCTAAGATAATTAACTAAAGGGTGCATCATAATTTGATGGAAATTCTGATGGACCAGATTCATTGTACTTGATCCCTTTAGTTGCCTCAGCATTAAATACTCTATAATCTGAAATTTTAAGGCACCCTTTCCTATAATTCTGCCATTAAGAAATTTCAGTAAAGAAAAGGGAAAAACGCCATTGTTGACCATCATTATGGCTGAGGAAAACTCAAAGAAGATCAATACTAACGCTTCCGCCTAATGACTAACGATTTCTGCTCTTCAATTTGGATACGGAGCAGATGTGATAGAAGAGGAGTCGTGCATGGCTTACAGGTTTCAACTTCATCCACTCAACACTCGATTTCGATTAGCGATGACACGAGGTATTTTACGATTCCTGGTTAATTCCGCATTCTAGAATCGTTGTTGCGCTTACAAACAAACTTCTCTATACTCAAAATAATGAAATTGTCTAACATCACTTAATAATAAAAAAAATCAAATATTTAGGGGAGGCAAAAGCCCTCTAGGGCACACTGGTAAATCTTCCTTTTCTTCTTGATGGTAATGTCCAATTCAAAATTAATTTAACCAATCTAATAGTAGGTGCGCAGAGCTTAATTAGTTCAGTGCAGTCAAGAACACTTACAGGCCTGGAATTGGGACAGTGGGCAATTGCTTCCCCTGTGGCTTTGTTGACCAAAGCAAATGCAGGTTGATCCTCGGCGTCTTTAATTGCCGCGCCATGTCTCTCGTCTTTGAACCAGTGCTGGACTCAATTTCAAAAACCAGTCTCCAGTTCAGTGCATCAAGAAAAATGAAATCTCCGAATCACTAACAGAAGGAGAGAGATGAGATTAAAGATAATCAGAGAACCTGGTACCGATCACAGGGGTTGGTTATAACAAACACCACATAGCCACCGCGGATGGCAAGAGAATAGTCTGGGTTCTTGCGGCAAATTATTCTGTAACTCGGATTGTCACTCATGATTGGAGTTTATAAATTATTATAGAGCGACATGGAGAGAAGAGAAGGAAGGGGTTGGAAATTTGGAAAAGGTCTCCAGATGCGGATTGAGATGGAGAATAGGCACAGTAAATTGCATTTTTTTTAAGCCAAACTTTGATTTATACCACGAAAAACATAATTTAGATTTATGTCAGGTGAAAAATTGAAATTTTAGATACAAGCACTAAATGAAAATTTAATTTTGTGTTATTATAAAATAAATAAAATAATTTTATTCAATCAACATATTAATATGACTTTTTTTTATATGCAACTGCAAAATACTAAAATAAGAAATATGACATTGTAAAAGAAATAATTAGTTTGTTCCACCGAAAATTAAGAAATTTATCAAATTTTAGGCTCCAAATTTTTAAAATTTTGAAAGTTATAGATTTCGAGTTTTAACTTTTCAAAGGAATTAGGACTTCGAGACAGAAAAGAACACGTAGCCAGAGAAAATCTTGATCAAACATTAGCGAGGCGCTACACAACTCGAGCAAAATGTGTTACCATTACAAATATTACCGGATGTCTTTTTAAATATCTTGATATTTGACAATGACATATTTAAAAAATAGTATAGTTATTTAAATTCGTCAATTATATAAAATCGAATTTTATTATTTTGTAGTAACATAAAACTAATTAATCATTTTGCGATAATATATCTTAAAATTCAAATTTTTTAATAACAGAAATCAACTGAGATTAAAAGTAATTGAGTTTTATAGATAGATAAGGAACGCGGGCCCCTTGGCAGTACAAACTACAAAATCGCAACTAAACAAACCTAGTCCAATATAGTTTGGAAAGAATAATAAAACCCACTACAAATCCTTTTTTTTTTAAGGGACGGCGGGAAAATACACACCGGGAGATTTTGATTAAATAAAATTATTTACAAAAGGTTAAAAAATAAAAACTAATAAAAAAAAAGCCTATACAGTTTGAACTAAATCTAAGAGGGTGCGTTTGGATGAGAGAAGAAGAAGATGAAGAAAAAAGATGAGAAGAAAAAAATTATAAACAATCCAAACTCTTCACAAAGTTACACACTTCCCGATACTTATTCCCACTTCTTCCCTTCTTCTCTTCCTCCGCACCTATCCAAACGCACCCAGAAATAGACTAGGCATGTTTCGTACTCCGTATTCCGTTCCAATAATTGCAGAAAAAGATGAAGAAGGGCCATGATTGTTGACAAAATATCTACCGAAGTAGACAAATCAACAGAAAAAAGAAAAAGGAAAGCACATAAAGCCTAACCTCTCTCTAATCCACCCCCGAGAGAGAGATCTAACATTTAAACGCTCCAGTCGACCTTGATGAGGTTCAGCTGTGCCAAATGTTTTCGCTGGTTGATCGATCGGATTTGGTAGGAAACTCCTTTTATGTCTAGTTTAATATTTATGTATTCTTTTAGTCCTTATCACATATAGGTCCTCAAATTTTATTTATTTCCCTCAAAATTATTTACCAAAACTATGGTTTCTACTTTCGAGCAATTAAGTCACTCTCCAAGAAAGGGAGAACGAAATCTAATTCAAATGGCAGCTAGCGTCTAGTGATATTCATCTGAGAGTGTATCTGAGTCTAAGAAGCTCATTCTAAAACCATAGATTTTCTGGTTTTTTCATTGAACCGGATTGTTATTGACAACGGAATTAGAAACAAGAGTACATTAATATTCTATGTGAAGTCTAAATGTCGCAAATGCTGTAAGTTTCCATTGTTGGGGACAAAGTTAAGTTGTCGCAACAAAGTAGTAAATTACTCGTTTGCCATTTCTAAGCAAACCTCATTCATATTAGAAGAAATGGTACTAGGAGTTCTTCTGGTATTTCTACAAATTAACTTAAATTATGACATTAAACTGTTCATCTGAATGTTCTAAGTATTTATGTTGAACTGTTTTTTTTGCTAGTAACATAATTTGTCTAAACTTAGTTACTAAATTTCTATCTTTTCCCTCTGGCTTATCAAAGCTGTGTAAGCATAAGAAGTCACAGAGTGGAGCACACTACACAACAAATTAAATAATTTCTCCACTGTTAATGAACTCCCAAAAATCTCAAAAGATATCACTCAGAATATCAATGCATTACTAATTTACTAGTAGATTTACTGAGCTGGATCAACATACATTTATGTAATTCATCTTTATACAATCGATCCTAAATCAGGATTTTTTTTTTTTGGGTGCAGGTATTCAGTTGAGTGAAGCTCTACTGTGCAAACCATGTATGCATTGCCAAAAAAGAAAAGTGTGTTCTGCTGCAAGCATTGAAAACTTTGATTGTTTAATGTATTCAGATTGTCCAGTCATGAATCTGGTATTTATATTTTCCATTAGATTCATAATTGGTGGTGGGTGCTGGCGGATGAGATCGTGAAGAATTCCATCTCCATGTCCAGACCATAACAGAAAGAGACAAATGGATGCCTTACCTTTTATAATTGAGATGCTATCAGAAATGCCCTTCAAAGATTTTTTATCCAAGAATGGGCCTCATTTATTAGATAACCTGGATTTTGTTATACAAGAACTGTTCAAGGTCCAGAGATACATGAGATGGAGTGATTTTGAGAACCAACCTGAGGATCAGAAGCAGGTCTTAATCAAGGGACTCAGACTGACGGTGAACAAAGTAGGTAAATTCATGAGTAAGATTCATGAGCAATATGGTGCTAATATACACTCTTCTAGCTCCCAAGACCATGATTCTCATAAAACCATTGATGAATTGGTCAAGGAATGGAGGGATATCCTGAACATTTTTGCTGGTATTGTGTATTGCTGTTACAGGTTGAAGGGAAACCAAACAGAGGAAGAGTTTTCTCTAGAGGAGGTTTTCGGGGAAGATTTTGAAGAAAGATTAAGAAATGATAACATAACATCCGATCAGAGTAGCTCATTGCGTAACCAAACTAGCTCATCAGATGATCACAAAGTATCAGCTCCTGAAGAGGCTACCAGGGAAGACTTTAAAGAAATGGAAAGAATGAACAACATGACTGGCTTGTCAGATGATCCAGAAACATCTGATCAGAAAATAGTCGAACCCACAAAGTTGAATGAGAAAAAGAGCCTACAACTTTTCCTGATAAAAGCATTTCCTGTTCTGACTGAGTATAGTGAACCTTCTAGAAAAAAAATCTTTTTATTGGAGTTGTCTAAAGAGCTGGACAATATCCCTCAACTAATCTGTAAGGCATGCCATGGATTACCTCTAGCTCTGGTTTTAGTAGGCAGTCTACTTTCACTCAAAGAAAAGATCAATGATATATGGAATGGAGTGAAAGATGCCTTGTTTACGTTCAATGATCATGGCAGTAGATTGTTGGACATCATAAACTACTGCTATGAGGATTTACCTTACTTTCTCAAACAATGTTTTCTCTATTTGGCATGTTACCCCAAAGGCTATATGATCCCCTCAAGATCTCTAATAAATATATGGATTGCTGAAGGATTCATCTCAGCAGAGGGAAAGGAGGAGACTGTAGAGGAGACAGCATACAAGTACCTTGAGCAACTTGTCAAAAGGTATATTCAACGACTTTTCAATTTACACATTCAATATCTTGTTTTGTTTAATTTATGGCCAGGAGCTCCTAGGATCGACTGATTTAAACATAGGGTCATATATTACCCAATCCAATCAAAATCAAGAAAATTATGTATTTTATCAGTATTTAGGTGTTTATGTAAAGAACTAGTGATTCTTTGTGGTAACCTCATTGCAAAGATGGTTTTGCTGACAATGGAAAACTACCAAAAGTTTAGAATGTTCTATCTATCTTGGCTGCCAAAAGTGCATAAGGCTGCAGTGTTTCACCTCTACGGACACTATACTATTTTAGTGAACACTCAAATAACATGTTAATCACCACCAGGGTGTAGTACTCTTACAAATTATGTTTTTGATGTCTAAACTCCAATCTTTGTCTTATTTTCTCCATTAACAATGAAAAGCAATATTTTTAAAACTTTTTGCAATAATTTCATTTTACTTAGAGGTGCATTTCTTGAGGCATATTAGATTGCTAGTCCCAAGGTGGGTCATCATTGACTCTTTATTTGAAAGTTGAGGCGGTCATGATGTTATAGGAGTTTAATTATTTGACAAACACCATGTAATGATTTTAATTTAAATCCAATTTCAGTAGGCAAATTTTATTTTCTGCTAAAGGAGCAATTATACTTTGTTCAGCTTCTTGTTATGAGCACAACCTACTCTCTTGGTTTTTCATTTGTTTAAATTTTGTTGTTGCTTGTAGGTCCCTGGTTGATGTTTCGAAGAGATCCTTATTGGGTACAATCAAGTGTTGTAATATCAATTCTGTTATACATAAATATGTCATCAATAAAGCCAGGGAGGAGGGTTTTTTGGTTGCTAACCCAGACATGCAAACAATTGAGTCCCCATTTCGGGTAGCAATCCACAGTGATAATAAGTACCTGTATGAAGAACATGAAATTGCTCATATGCATTCCTTCTTGGCTTTCTATTTTAAACAAAATATTCTACAAAATGCTATGTTGCTTAGAGTGTTGGAATTGCAGGGATCTACAGTACCACATGAAGAAACATTACAAAAAATGAGCTACCTACGGTATCTGGGCTTGAGATATACTAGCATAGATGCACTCCCAGAAAGTATAGGGGTAATGCAAAATCTTCACTCTCTGGATGTTAGAAATACAAACATAAAAACCCTACCTAAATCTCTATGGAATATCCCAAAACTCCGTCATGTATATGTGTTGCCTGGCCCAGAAATCAAAGGTCCGCCCCCAGAAGCCGTGTTAACTGACTTACAAACCCTGAAAACAGTTGTGGTCCCGGAATCATGGGTAGGTGAATGTCCCCAGTTCCTGATCAACCTTAGGAGTTTGGCTCTTTCAAAACCAAAGGATCTGGACTGGAAATTTGTTTCCACTCTACTAAGCCAGTTGGTTGGTCTCCTATCATTGACAATAATCAGCGACTCTGTACCATCAGAGTTTATTGATACAAGGGCCTTCCAAAATCTTGAGGGTGTGAAATCAATTAAGTTAGAGGGAGAATGGATTTGCAGGAATCTTTTTATAGATAATGTTAAGATCCCACCAAATCTTACCAAGCTTACCCTAACCAAGTCAGGTTTGAAAGAAGACATCATGCCAAGGCTAGGGAGGCTAAAAGCCCTGAAATTTCTATGTTTACAAGCCGATGCATACAATGGAGAGCAAATGGTTTGCTTGGTAGAGGGATTTCCACAGTTGCAATTTTTGGAACTTTCTAATTTGAAGTGCTTGAAGAAATGGGAGGTCCGAGAAGAGGGATTTTCCCAGTTGCAATCTCTAAAACTCATCAAGTTGGAGAATTTGGAAGAATGGGTAGTAGAAGAAAAGGGTATGTCAAAGCTTACCACACTCCGTATTCTTAAATGCAAAAAACTCAAAAACCGTCCAAACCTAACACATGTTACTGATCAAGTCATAGATGATTAAAATGCTGCTTCTCTTGTACTCACTTCTGCTTCTTCGCTTGTGCATGTGTGTGTCCTTTGATGTCCAAGTTCCTGCTTTATTAGATGTATGTTTTATTACCTATTAGAAATTTTAAGTTTTAAAGTTCTAATATTGAAAGTAAATTGACAATGAATAAATATATATTATAGTTATAATAATTAAAAATAAGTGCTATTCTATTTTTAAAAATTAAATTACTATTTCTGAATTTCTGATTCAGTTGGAATATCTGCTAATTTTTTTCCCATGAGTAAGATTTCGCACTTTCGCTGCCACCAATTGTCCATCGTTGGATGAATTTTGATTGACGGACTTGATTAATCACAAACAACTGGTGTAATTAAGTTGATAAGTGAACTTTCTCAACTCCCAAGGGCTGAACCGCTGAAGGCTACCTATCTTTTGTGTTTTCCCGTACAAGACTTAAATAATATAAATAAACTATAATTTTTTTCATCTTCATCTTTCTGACGGTAAGAAACTATTTCAGCATACTTTTAACCTTTTCTTCCCCTTTTTTTTTTTTTTTTTTTTTTGCTTGCTCTTCAAGTATTAGTTCTCCTGGTTCATATCTCTTTTCCACTTATAGTTCTAGTTTTTCAAATGTTCCCTTCCCTCACTGGCTGTGCAAGCTAGGACAAAGATTTTGTGGCCTAATAAGTTTATTTGATTATTTCGTTTCATTGTACAAATATGGACAAATTTCCATCACTTGAAGGAACTTGATTCTATCTCTTGCGAGATCAAGCTGACGTTTCAAAAAATTCATACTCAATCTGGTGCTTAGTGAATTACAAATCGTGTCGTGTTAACCGTGTTGCCACGACACGGACCCGTGTTGACACGACACGACACGTCACGTGTACGGATTCAACACGACACAACTGTGTTGGTGTGTCGTGTCAAAACTGTGTCGTGTTGACATTTTTAGAAAATTGACAAGGTTTAACACGACACGATTTGACACGACACGGTTACAACACAACACAACAAGATTTTATTTTATTTTAAAACTTAAAATTAAAAAATATTATAAAAATATTAATATATTATAAAAACAAAGGATGATTTGAATTTTAAGGATAAAAATATAATACAGAAACTGTAATTAAAAATTTCCAACTAATTAATATTATGTAATTAGTAATTTATTATCTAGTTAATTAATTATTATATTGTATCATCATGAATTATTATGATATTATTTTTTATCGACTATATAACAGATTTATAAAATTTAATACAATTTTTTATCATTTTATCTCTAATTTTAAAATATATTTAACTATTTTTAAATAAATAAATAAATAAATTTTTAACACGGTTCGACACGGTTGACACAACTGTATCGTGGCGTGTCAACACGGTTTCCAACTGTATCGTGTCAATTTTCGTGTTGTGTCGGCCTTTCCCTCCACTCAACACGACACGACACGACACGGTTGCATGTATAAACCGTGTCAACACGACACGACACGATGCTAAACACATCCGTGTTTGCCACGACACACCACGATACGGTAAGATTGCAATTCACTACTGGTGCTTTCCAATATATACCCCTCAAATCTTGTCCAATTGGATATATTGCCCTCTAATCTTTAAAATTAGAATTATCCCCCTCCAATCATAGCTAGTTTGGACATTTACCCTTTTATTTCTTTCTAATGATTTTCTAATTCTAATAAAATATTGTTTAAATTTTGGACAAAAACGCCCTTAGCCTCTGATGATTATCGATTATCTTCTTGCCATTTTCTGGTTTGTGATATCAGAAAGAAATGTGCGAAATCATTGTATCAAGCATCCCTGAAATCAAAGGCCTTATATTGCTGGCTTATCCCAGCGGGAGATAGTTGCTAATTTGTTTTCCTATTAATATTGTTCTTTTAGCAAAGTATAACGTACTTATTTTATCTCAAAGATTTCAGTTATAGATTCATGATGTGTCTTGGTTTTTATTCTAATCAAGAACGATAATTATAAATTCATGGATCAAAATAACAATTTGCTTTGTGATGGTGTCAGCGGGGGGGACTTGGATTTTGGATTTGAACTTCGAAAAGAATCAAAATGCAAAATGGATGGTGCATTGGAGTTGTAATTTTCCAATCAGCATCGTCCACAAAACCACTTGGACATCATTTTTTTATTAATTCAAATCAAACGATTAGAGACACAATAACTAAAAACTGCAGTAAGTCTTTTATCCAGTGGTTCTTCAGTACATACCAACTTACCAAGAACGAAAAACTTAAGTTCAATATATACCAGCATCAGCGATGCTTCCAGGGCACATTTTTCAACATTCGCAAGTTTTCAAAGCACAATAGAGCGCCTTTCTCTAGCCAGGCATCATGGGATTAGAAGGAAAATATTTGAAAGAGATGGAGAAGACTAATATCTCATATTTCTATGCTATATCACAGAGGACAAAACAGTGGGGAGACTAATCATGAGGGGTTCAGGGCAATTTTGTCCGAAATTGTTAAATTTGTTATTGAGATTTAAATTTATTATTCAAAATCATTATAAATAAACAAAAGGGTAAATATCCAAACTAAGTATGATTGAAGGGGGATATTTCTAATTTTAAAGATCAGAGGGGATATATTCAATTGGACAAGATTTGAGGGGTATAAGACTAATTTTCTTAATTTTATGCTTTCTCGCTGTGGTATATTAGTAATGTAGAGAATACCATGGAACTGAATGAAGATAACAGGTGGAGACTGAATACAATCAAATTTCATAATTATGATTGTAATTATTTGAATAAATATCAAATTATCTTGCAACTAATCTATAAGGTAAAGTTAGGTCACATTTCCCGTTCTGAAGTGTTATGACCTCAACTCACATCAATTTAAATTTTTTTTAAAAATTCCAAAGTATAAAAATTATATCACTAAAAAATTCTAAAAATTCTTAAGTATAAAAATTATATCACTGGATTCCTTGTAATCGCTCTAAGAAGATAGATAAAAGTTAATCAAAAAATAATTTAGTAATGCCTTGCAAAGGGCTACGTACACTAAAATACAATATTTTAAGAATATTTGCATAGAAAAAACTATATCACTTGTTACCTTATAATTTATGTCGATTAATTTAATGTAGAGAAAAATATATCCTCATAATATAATTATAATAATAATTGACATTATAAAATATATCAAGCAATGCTTGTAATAAAATGTTTTCTGATCTTGAAATATATAAAAGAATAGTAACAACTTAAAAAATAAATTAGAAAAAATAAATTAATGAATGTCTTGTAATTTTTTTATGACATTTATAAATTGTCATACAAAAAAGCAATTAAACAAAAACAAATTTTTCTTTAATTGCAGATTTATAATAAATAAAAGCAGAGGGTGTAACAAAAAATATAAGAAGTATATGAAATAAAAACAATTGAGGGGCTATTTACAAAAAGTGAATCAACCCCACACACGTGTTGTCCTCTTTTTCTTGCTTGTTTGACTTTATGTATATCCTCATGTACATATTTGTGTGTTGCATTTAAGCAAGATACTCGTGTGATAGCCCATTACATAGAGAAAAATGAGAATTCGTCTCAAAAGATCAGATAAGAACCCACATGGCGGACTACCTTTGTTTCTTAACTTATTTACTGTAGAACAATTGGTAATAACTCTTGTGTTGTTAGATGAAAGTGTTGCTTATAATACATCCGTTACACAAATAATACTCAAAATGATCACAAAGTATCCACTTATATAGTGTTATAGATATGTCCCTGTCAAGCTGGCTCCACCTGTCAGACACAATGACGCTGACGTCACCATAGTACTGTAGATAATATCTCTAGAAATGAAGTATTTTTTTATTTTGATGACGCCTAAGTAGGAAATTTATCTAATATATTTTTGTTATTTTTTTTTTTATCTCAATGACAAGTTTCCATACAAATCTAAGGCCTTATTTTTTATCTTTATTGTTCAACTTGCATGCGCACTGTTTTATTTTGCTATAGTACGAAGTATACGAAGTTCACCATGTTGTGATCTATTAAAAATATGCAACATGATCTTTGACGGAGTACCAAATGAAAATCACAAGAGCAGCTTCTTGATCAAAAGTAGTTCAAATCTCCAAATAGGACATGTTTTCAGCACGGAATGGGGTCGATCACCCCAAACGGACGTCCTATCGAAAGTTATGCCTATTTGAAGTTTTAATGTTCAGAAATACGTTTTTGTGTTATTTTTCTGTCATTTTCTCTGATTTTTCTTTTTCTGTGATATATATGTGATATGTAAAATTTATGTGATATCTATTTCAAAAATAAATATATATATATTATTTTTCAAAAATAAATACATTAAAAAAAATTAAAAACCATGCCGATTTGGAGCAAATACAAAATGACTATCTAATTTTTAAAAATATATATATGTTAATAAATAACTAATTTTCAATGAAATAATTAAACTATATATTAGAAATAGAAAATAACAAAATAAAACTAAATTCATTAAGAACAAATATATATATTACTTTTTTCATTAATAAAATACATTAAAATATATTTAGAAATATTGAAAATAATCATTAAAATAATTAAAAAGACGTAATAGTTGATACTGTTCTTTCAAAGAACGATATCAGTATTGATTTTTCAAAACACAATATTACGAAACTATTGTTAAAATTACATTTGAATTAATAATATTTTTCGAATTTCCTAAATATTTTAATATTATTTTTATTTTTTTTGGGATATAACACACCGCTCCTGCATATTACCGTAGTTAGTTTCTAGCCCAGCACTCATGTATTACCTTTAGATTGGACCCAGCAAACCCATTAAGGTTTTGCAACCAGAGTTTCTGTCTGGGCTCTTGGAACTACATTTCGGGCTTTGCATCTCTCAAATACGTTTCATATGTGCCATTTCAAATGAGAAATGATAACCGTCGTTTGCATTACTATTTTGTGATCCATTGTTCAAATTTTTATATGCATGTTCAATTTATTTTTATTGAACTTATTTATTTTTATGTGTTCACTTTGATCATATAAATGTTATCTATTTTATGTGTTCACTTTGTTCAAACGATTAGAAGTGATGACAAAATTACAGATAACATTAATCAATTTTCCTTTCAAATACATTAATTTCGATATCTATCATTTCTTTTAAGGTTATATCTATCATTTTTATCATCCAAATTTACATACCATCACTCTTTATTTGAAAACTTCCACCATTTTTATATCTCACTTTAATATATTTGATACAAAACAGCAAACTTTCCCGCAAGATCTGAATACTTAAACAGGATTGTACATACATAAAAATAAACAAAAATATAATCAACAATAAACGGCATCGATCAATTATTCATTGAAAAAACAAACTCAGAAGAAGTAAGCAAACAAGGCAGACACCAAGGAAACGAGCATGATAGCTGGAGACATGGAGGTTGCGTCATTTGCAGGACCAGGGGCAGGTGCAGGCGGGTGTGCTGGAGTTGGTGGATGAGCCGGACCCGCTGCATCAACTAAGGAGGATGCTAGCATGATGGTCACCATTATCATGGCAACAATTCTCATCTTTGCCTCCATCTCTTTTAATTATGACCTCTTGAAAGTTGTAAAGAGAGAGGTTGAGTTGAGGTGGTGGAGGGAAGGAAGGAGACCAGAGTTTTATAGGAGAGAGATTAATTGTTGGAACCAGCTATTTATTTATTTATTTATTGTAAAAGGAGCATTATTATTATTTTATATATGTTGTTTTTGGCAGAGATTTACAAACTGGGATTCCGTATCTGCTGATCACAACTAAATGGAATTGTTCAACCCTTTTCTTAAAAAAAAAAATTTCAAAAGAAAACAAAAAAAGGTAGAGGTTCACATCTTGTGGAATGGATACTTGGTACAATCTTTTTATGAATGAGTCTTATTCCGAATAAAGACTCATTCAATTCCTTATTATAATTCTACCATATTGTTGAAACAAAAGTGAATAAGAGGAGAGAGGAGAGAAAAGCTTATTCAATCTATTATTCAAGCTTATTCAAACCGGTGCCAAACACACCTTAATCTTGTATGATCCGTAACATAATATCTCATCAACCCAAAATTTTTTTCCCCCTATACGAGATGTAATATTCAAGTTATCTTTTATGGTACCGAAAAGTTATGATATAGGTTTATATAGAAGTGATGACAATAATGTGCCAGTAATTTTTTTTTTCCTTATGATTGTTAACTGTTTATATCAAGGATTTACCACATATATATATTACAACTGCCATTTCACGGAAATTAATTGTGTGCTACTACTGGCTCAATAAAATAACTAATGAACCGTTTGTATGTCCATAAATTTCCAAATTAATTAAGTTTGAAGATAAGAAAAATGATTTCTGACAAATGTATCACGTGTCAGGAATGAACACCTTGAAGCAATTATTATTTTTTTTTTTTGTTCATGCATGAGTGTTCCAATGTATGAACAATTTCATAAGAGAAAAAAATAATGTCTATATATGGAAGAAAAGGTTGGTCTGATACTCTGATTAAGTGATTCTGAGTTGAACGTGTCCTATGATATTAGGCTGTTCAATTAAGTCGATTGTGAATATTCTCCATTTTATATAATTCTTCTGGGCTCTTCTTTATTTTCTCTTTTTATGACAGCAGCTATATAGATTGTGTCACAGAAATCCCCTCAAAAATATTAACACGAATTTAGCAAATGAGAATAAAACAAACTATCAGCAACAATTAAGCCACCATAACGTTTTGAACATACACTGATGTCTCATAATACATTGATTCAAGTGCTCTTTATTGTTATAGCGCCGAATCAAAGAATGATTAATTACGTACACTGTAACCACAAAATACATAACATCCGATCGCCTCCGCATACACATTTACATATCTGTATAAATCACCATAAGAACAAAATCGTACAAAATACATACAAAGTACTCACAAAAAAATGAATATGTAAAATTGCAATACAAACATCAACAAACTTCCTGACAGATTCAACTTAGAAGTAGTAAGTGAAGATAGCAGCAACCAAGGACACAATGGCGAAAGTAGGAGAGATGGAGGTGGCAGCACCAGTAGGAGCCGGGGCCGGTGCAGGAGTTGGCGCATTTTTAGCAGCCATGGATGGAGCTACAAGGGTAGACGCGACCATGACGGCGATCATGACCATGGCAATGCAGCTCAACTTGGCCTGCATCGTTCTTGTTTTGTCGAGGAAGACGATGTGGCCTCTCTTTATCTCTTTGTAAATGAAGGTTGAAAAGAGATTCTGAGACTGAGGCTTTGGAAAGAGGGAGGAAGAATGTCTTATATAAAGAGTGCATGTATTGTAAGGTTGGTAGAGAACGTGGGCTCCAGTTCTCTATGTTATTAAGGTTTTTCTAAAATTTTAATTCATTTATTAATACTGTTGTCAGTATTTTCTTAAGTGGGAATATATAACTGTTTAAACTCAAATAAGTCATCTTAAGGGGCGTTTGGTATGCGTGGGATCAAATCTTCCAACTTATTTTAAATTAAATGTCTACGAGAGACCCCAGTCGGGTTTCAAACCTGCGATTTTTCACTTAAAATACATTGCTCTTTGTCACTAGACCAAGAACTAATTCTTAGGTATGCATGAGGTTAGTCTAATTTCTAGATTAGTAAACTCATTTGTTAACATACAATTGCCTAAAAGTACTTGACAGCCGCTGTCAAGAGTTTCTAAAAAAAAATTTGCCTAAAAGTACTACCATAAGCTCTTGATCCCACTAATCTATGGTGTTGTTCAAAGCCTCCTAAAATTAAACATAAAAAGAAACATGATTTTTTTTTTTAAATTGTATGATATATATACAGGTTAATGATATCCACGTCTCTCATAGAGAGGAAATGTGAGTTCAAAGTTGAGCAAGGCTGAGTTGGAATCAATAACAGAATTTCAATTTAATATATCGTACAGAAAAAAAAGAATCATAATCGTTTATTATTAATCTCAGAATTATTCACTTCATGATCTGGTAATCATAACAGAATTGCTGCTCCTTAGAGATGCGAACTATTGGAGGGGCAATGTACGTAATTGCTGCAAATTTTAATTAATTAAAAATTAATAACAACCAAATGGATTAAACTATTTGAAAGAACACAATATTATAACAAGTTATTGTGCTAGGAAAAAACCGGAAAACAATCTATTTCTTTTTCTTTTATTCTATATATATGCTGTTAACGGCCCAATATATTTCAACCTCTTCTATTTAGAAAAAGAAAGACCGACTTCTGTTTTATTTTATTTATTTATTATATATATTTTTTTTGAAGCAGCCTATTTAAGGCGTTTGTAACTAATATTGAATATATAAAAAAAATAATAATAAAATAAACTTTTTTTCCTGTGGTTTTCATATGACAATTAATTTAAGTGGGGTCCACATGGTGGCTATCACGAAATTCCACACGAAATGAATACTGAAATGCCAACCACTTGAAGGATGTTTATGTATATGTCCCCCTTTTGGCTGGAAGCCTCATGGAAATTAAAAGGGCGTTTTGCTGGACATATATTGCATTATTTATTTTTAAAGAAGAATTAACATATAACACTGTAACGAACTAACGACCAATTGCAAACCTAAGTTTTTTTTTTTTACTATATTATTGTCAACGTGAGCCCTTTGTTTTCTTTTCATATGAGAAGACATTAGAGAAAAATATTGAATGCGACATCCAAATATCCAATGGTGATTATTTACAATTTTTTCTAGGTTTATGATGGGTCAACAAGATGTGCATAAGATGATGGGTCCCACAGATCTTGTACCACGTAGCAACTAGGCAACTAGCTGCTACCCTGCTAGCTTGTAACGAATTGGTGGTATACGTTTATTTTATGGGAAGGATTTTTAATGAAAAAAGAAATGCGACTTGTGAGCCGAAACTCCCCAACGACATCAATCTTTTTAAATTAATTTCTTCACTTAGTGCATATTACATTAATTTAGTTTTTTTTAATAAAAATAATTTAATTTCTTTTATTCAAGTGATAGTTTTGTTTGACTTGCTTTTTCCGTAGTAATTTTGCAATCGGCACAGCCAATACTTGTGATAGTCATCAAAGATACTTTTCTGAGCTCTAAGAGCCGGGACAGCTGGGTTGTTCCATCAAAATAGTCAACTCGTATGCAGGATTAGAACAATAACAATCATTGAACCAATCAAATGTCATAAATTTAACTAAATTTTATTTACATTCACCCGGCATTTCTTTTGTATTTTGTTATATGAACAATGCACTTTTCCCAAATTTTGGAAGAAGTTCACCCAACATAAGGTCTTGTAGAATATAAAAGTTAAGAAAAAAAATAAAAATTCAAAAGAAAACTGCGTGACATATAACACCCAAACTTGGAAAGCAAGCAAAGGTGCTCTGTATGTCAAAGAATTGTACATACTTTTTTAATCCATAAGAAAATCAGAGTGCATTACTGACGTTAGAGGAGTTGTTGAATCGAAGAAGAAAACCGAGTACCAGAAAATTGTTCACTCTTTTTTTTTCCTCTAGTGC
Organism: Rhynchospora pubera; assembly: GCA_028095005.1. Taxonomy (NCBI): domain Eukaryota; kingdom Viridiplantae; phylum Streptophyta; class Magnoliopsida; order Poales; family Cyperaceae; genus Rhynchospora; species Rhynchospora pubera. Next base: position 74,673,719 of record CM051462.1, read on the forward strand.
CAAAGAGTTGTTAGCAATTCTAGAGTTCGCAAAATTTATTTACTACACTCAGAATGCCCGCGTATATAAAATGCAACTATCACCTCTAATAATCTAATTATGATTTTTTTTATTTCTTAAACAAAGGAAAAAGGCTGTTCATGTCCTCTAAATAAATTTCAATATTTTATTATATAAAGATAGGGTTAATTAGCACATTCAAGGGTATTAACTTGTAACAAATATATATATAATAAATACATTTCTCCCCCTTCCAAGCTCCCATTAATGGGACCACGAAATTATAATTATCTCATGCCTCGTTTGGATAGGTGTGGGAAGAAGGGAAGAAGTGGGAAGAAGTATTGAAAAGTATGTAACTTTATGAAGAGTTTGGATTGTTTATAATTTTTTTTCTTCCTTCTTCCTTCTTCCTCCTCTCATCCAAACGCAAGCTCAGCAAATTGGTCATCAGAATTTCAGATGCATCATATTTATATTATAATATAACGTAAGCCAATGCAGCTTGTTGTCAAGAGCAAGAATTTATGCCAATCAAACTATGCAAAAAAAAAAAAAAAAAAAAATCATAGCGAATCACAACTCGGTGCCTTAATGCCACCCCCACCAGTTGTGGAAGCATTGCAATGCCTACTAAAGAGATGAAGCTAACCGGTGCTCTAACCAAGTTTTTAATTCGGGAAGATATTCTACATTGCAGGACAGCCCCCCAATTGGTGTAACCGTAATCTACAAAAAGATAACCAGTATGTCAAATATCAACAGTTACTCAGTTAGTGGAGTCGTCTATGAAGAAAGAGAATAACATATTTTTATGCTAATTAATATTTCTTACATATCCATCCATCAAAGCTCTATGGTCAGTTTCCTCTTCTTCAACTTCATTCTTAATTCTAGCAGGCTTCATAAGTGGGAATAAAGTTAGATTTCAGATATCTAATTATGGAAATATAACGGGTTATTAGGTTGTGCATAGCAACAAAACAAAACATTCTCTCATGAGCATGATAAAGTCCTGACTGGATACCATGCAAAATTAGTACATGGAATTGTAAACTTAATCATTAGCCACAAATGAAATTTAACTTAGGAAGCAATCATTAAGACCAAACCAGCTTGATTGGCCTTCCTTTGGTTGAAATTAGGTTCAGATTTTGTTCTAGTCATAATCATTGTATTGCTAATAAAAGGAGTTGTATCATTTGTCATACCACTAGTGTCAGCTCATGGTTTCATATGGCTCATGGTACATACGACTTCCTACCAGTTTCAAGTCCCAGTTGGCCAGTTCCAATCCCTGGAAGTTGGGATCTCGTTCAATTTGGATTACTCTGACAAACTCGATTTTGAAACTGGGACAAGTTTTTTCTCATGTCAGATCACTCAGGCTGCACACTCAGGGTGTTGTGTTAGATGACTTGGGGTCAGTTCAAATGTATGTTGGACTTTCGGCATGTAAGAATGATCAGCGTTGGACAGCTGAAGTTCAGGTTCAGCTGATTTTGTGCTTTAATTACTGGTTGTTTGTTTAAAGGTTTTGGTAGGCTAGTCATGTCCAATGTTGCCAGGTCCAAGCATAACCTAAAGACAATTTTCTCTTGCATTTTTGTGTTTTCTCCTTTACTGAAAGTACAAGATGGACTAACCACTCTTTTGAATAACAGCTGATTCTCTGCAACAGACTCACTGCCTTCAGAGCTGCCTGTGTTAGCTGTGCTGATATTTGCAGTTTGATAACTTTCTAGGGTAGGCATGTCCACAGTAGTTTGCTCCCAACCCCCTCGCATCAAAAATTTTCCCTGCTTAGTAATCTTAAATCCCTACTGGCATGATCAGAGACAGATAAAAAGCAACAGTAAGATACGTATATAATACATTTTAAGTTTGACTGCATTCTGCAATAACTCGTTTATGTACCATATAATTACAAGGAAAAGGTCTACTGCATGATACAATAAATTTATACCCTCCTACTGAAAGAAAATAAAAATTGACCAATAATAATGGGAGACAATACCGCATGTTGGCCTAGAAGAGTATATTCCTATTTTTCTGTTAGTTTGTAATTTTCTACCGAAATTATTTAATATAAAAATTCAGACACCAAAAAATTTAATACAAAGAATTATTTATTTTTTTTTTTAATAAGAAGAAAGTTCCAACGCGTTTATAAACCGCGCCTCCCTCTCTCCTCTCGAACGCGTTTTATAAACGCGTTACAGGCCCTAAAACGCGTTCATAAAACGCGCTAGAAACCTGAACTGTCGGAATAGTTAAAACGCAATTAACGCGTTTATAAAACGCGCTAGAAAGCTTTTTACTCGTTTATAAAACGCGCTAGAAGCCTGAACATTCCAACTTCTATCGCTTCGATTAAACTTTAGTCATTTCAATCGAACTTTAGTCATTTCTGTCTATAAGTTTGTGAATTTATAAACGCGTTATTTGAAGTTATATAAGACTATACATTCTCGCAGAATTTAAATCGTCAACAACAAATTATCTCTTACAATTTAAAAACCTATCAATCAAATCCAAAAATGTCTACAATTACAATATATGTCAACCAATGTCCAACTTTTGGTGCTTCCTACTTCCACATCGGTTGTAGTATGCATACCACATTTGCTGAAATTCGAAATGAATTATACAGCAGGCTACAGATTTTAGAAACCCAGTACACTTTGAATATCCATGGTCGTTACAATGAAATTGTAAATGGGAGATATGAATCACTATTTCTTCCTGTAAATTCTGAAGATAAATGGCGCCTTTTTTACCACGAGACATTCGAGACGAGAGGGTTACCGATTATTGAGTTGCATGTTGATTTCATCCCCGTATATGGCACGGGACCAGATCTAAACCTAACACCCCTTGACGAGCCCGGTAGCAGTGAGCCAAACACTTCCTTAAACCTTATGTGTGGCCAGCAATCCACCCCTTACCAATACACTGGCGAACAGTCCGTTCCTACGCAAGACAATAACACATCAGGAGATGAAGTCGAGGTTGCCGATGGTGATGAAGATGAGGGTCCGGCGACTTACTCCGACCTTCCTACCGGAGAAGAATATACCGATGTGGATGACTTCTCCGAGAGAGAAATGCCTTTTTATTCAAACTGCGACCAGCCATACGTTTCAGGAAGGACGGACTTGCACCATCCTGTAAGTGAATTGTGTGATATTTCCATGTTTGAGTATGCTGGTATGCCGGAGCGTAGTTTAGGGCCACAAGGCGAACTTGCTGTTGGTAAACGATTCGGTTCCAAAAAACAATTAATTCTAGCTGTCTGTGATGTTTCATGCAAAACAAATCGAGAAGTTCGAACGGAAACTAGCAATAAACAAAAAATTGTAATGGTTTGCATGCAAAAACCGAATTGTAAGTGGCGATTGTATGGTAGACGTGAGAGTTATAATACAAATTGGAAGATCTCTACCAATCCAAATGAGCATATTTGTTCGAGACCCCCGGGCCAAAAAGGTCACGCAAACCTTACAGCTAGTCTCATTGCCGAACACGTTAGGGATGAATTGAAAAAAAATTTGGGAAAAAGTGTCCACGGGTAAGAGATGTCGCATCTGGAAATATGAGAAGTGAGTCGGCTAGATTTCCAACACATCAAGGCAATACATCAGGGGAGAGAGGACGAAAAGGATTGTTTGGGGGAAATTTGGCAATATACTGTCTTTCGGTAGGAAAAAAAAATGAAATAATTGAAGATTAAGGGTTGTCGTAATTTTATATATTGTAATGGAATGTATTGTAAGAGAATATACTATTATTTTATGAATTTCGAAATTATATATTATAATTTTTATGCATTCTAATTTTAGTTTTAATTTAGTATTATTTTATGTATTATTATTTTATGCATTCTAATTCGATCTGTCAAGAAGAGCATTGACAGACATGCATTCTTGTTATCTACAAAATCCTAAAAGGCTTTGAGAAGCAGTTAATTAACTCGTATAATGGGACCCTCAGCATTCAATTAACTATTTAGCGTTGGGAAGCAGTTAATTAGCGTTGAGAAGCAGTTAATTAGCTCGTTTTATAAAACGCGCTAAAAGGTTTTGTAACCTTTTATAAAACGCGCTAAAAGACTTTGTACCCTTTTATAAAACGCGCTAAAAGACTTTGTACCCTTTTATGAAACGCGTTAAAAGGCTTTACCCTATTATAAAACGCGTTCAAAGGCTTTACCCTATTATAAAACGCGTTCAAAGGCTTTACCCTTTTATAAAACGCGCTAAAAGGCTTTTTACTCTTTTATAAAACGCGCTAAAAGGCTTTACCCTTTTATAAAACGCGTTAAAAGACTTTGTACCCTTTTATAAAACGCGTTAAAAGGCTTTATCTTTTTATAAAACGCCCAATTCTCGCATCTCTCATTCTCACCTCTGAATATCATTCTCATCTCTCATTCTCACCTCTCTCATTCTCACCTCTCAATGTTAATAAGTGCAAAATTGTAATAAGAGACTTTCCGGTGGAATCTGTTATTATGTACGAAGGTCGGCCCAGATGGACAGCTCGCTAACTTCATCATCATCTGAGATAGACCAACACTCTGCTGCCTACGATCATGGGTAATGGGCGGTAGAGTTCTGCCGACCCAATTAGGGAAGAACTCGACGACTGTCGAAGGCTCTCGCAGAATTGGGCAACTGTCCAAGAGTCTCCGCAAATCGTTGTTTTCATATTAATGAGAATTATTGTAATGAAAATTGTTATTAATTTAAAATCGTTGTTTTCATATTAATGAGAATTATTGTAATGAAAATTGTTATTAATTTAAATCGTTGTTTTCATATTAATGATAGTTATTGTAATGAAATTTTTTTTTAATTTTTATATTAATTAGTTGTAAATATTACATATGAAGTTCATATTTTAATTCATACAATAACATAAATTCTAGATATGAAGTTCATATTACAAATTAAATTTCATAGAAAATAAAATAGATAAATTCCATTATTCTAGCACAATTAAACTCTAATTTTTCTCCACTTCCTTAACCTCTTTATTCTTCTTCTCCTCCTCCTTATTCTCACTAGAACTCTCATCTATTTTAACCCCCATACTAAAATCAGGGCTCCTGCCACATCCTGGAGGGAAACGACGTACAGCCGAGACGGCCCTTCTCTTCAGAGGGCCGTAAAATGGGGTCCTTTTTGCTCCCACATTAGATGTTCCCTCTCCCACCTTGGATGTTTCCTCCCCCATCTTATTATTGTTTTGAGCCTTCTCCATTTCTCAAATTTCTGATTTTACGTGTCTTTTGTTTGTGATTTTGTGATACGAAATAGGAGAACGAATTGAGATATATATAGGCAATTATTTAGCCGTTTATAAAACGCGCTAGAATAGGGGTCTAAAACGGTGCTCAAACAAAGTATCACGCTGCTCAAAAAGTGGACTCCACCTTTTAGCGCGTTTATAAAACGCGTTGGAAGCCTTGGAACGCGTTTTATAAACGCGCTAAAAGGTGGAGTCAGGTAACACAGTTAAACAGACTGACAGCCTGCGAAAGTATTGAATTCCATTAACTTAGCCCTTCGTACGCGTTTATAACTCAGCCCTTCGTACGCGTTTTATAAACGCGTACGAAGGGTTGAGTCTATAAATAGTCCTCCTCCGCAAATTCACGTCGAAAATTCAGAAATCAAAAACCAAAACTTTAGAGAAGTTACGCAGAGAAAAGAAACCGAGAAAACATAATGTCAACTAAACCACGTCATGTTTGTACCGGTGTGCTTCTACAAGGAGATGGAGGAATAAGTAAACGAGATATTCTTCGGCACGTCTACTTGCACTATCCTTCCGACAAATTTTACGTGAAGGTTTTTCAACGCGACGTTTTTGAAGTCAGAGGGCCGAAATATTGGACGGATGCAGTTAAGAGGGATGGAGGATATCATATCCGACGTGGAGATGGAATCGTTTGGTTGCGTTTGCAACAGGCATGTCCTCCTGGGTTTGAAAATCACCCGTTAAATGGAAATGACATATATCATTTGGACTGATTATTAGGTTTTCTATAATTAGATGTTTTTATTATTGTGTGTTCTATAATTAGGTTTTCTATAATTATATGTTTTTATTATTGTGTGTTCTATTATTATCTGTTTTCTTTTATGTTTTAGTATATGTATTAATTCGTGTAGTATATGTGTTGTAAGTTTTATTATCTAATTTATTTTAGTTTTTATTTTATCCATTTTCATTTTTATTGTGAAATTCGAAATATTAATATTAATAGACTTAATATTTATTTAAATTATATTAAACATTACAACTCAATGAACATTATAACAAAAAACACAATACAAATTAAAAATTACAATTTATTAAAATTTTGAACCACACAATACACAACAAAAAAAATTACAAAATGCATAATATTAAAATTTTGAACCACATAAAAAAAAATTGTAGAGGATCCATTGCTAAGGGTGGGAAGAGAAAACATCACCGCAACTTATAGAAAAGAGTCGGGCGACTGATTATCACCTTAACCCCCTCTTTTTCTGAGATTTGGATGAGGATGACTCCATGTATGCAGATTCTCATCCAAGGATGCCGGCTGCGGTGTTATGGCTCGTAGACCCAGCCCAATAAACCGTCCTCTACACGTAATAACAGATTCCACAGGAAAGTTTTTATTTTAAAGTTGGTGGAATATTAATAGCCATAAGGATTGTGTGCGACTCTGTATCAGTGAATAAGTGTGCCGCATACAACCCTTATGGCTATTAGTTTCGCACCAACTAATATTATTTTGCATTCCACCATCTGACTCTTCTTTTCCTCTCATTTTTTTCTTTTTTTCAGATCTTTTCTCTTTTTTTTTTTTTTGATTTTGGACGACACAAGGATGGGTATTTATATGGAAATTAGATCTCTCGAACGCGTTTTATAAAAGGGTAAGAACTCTTCTTACGCGTTTTATAAACGCGTAAAATCAGAAAATAACGCGCAAACTCAGAAACTTTCGCCGCAATTACTGCAGCTTTTAGCGCGTTTTATGAACGCGTTTTAGGGCCTGTAACGCGTTTATAAAACGCGTTCGAGAGGAGAGAGGGAGGCGCGGTTTATAAACGCGTTGGAACTTTCTTCTTATTAAAAAAAAAAATAAATAATTCTTTGTATTAAATTTTTTGGTGTCTGAATTTTTATATTAAATAATTTCGGAATTTTCTAAGTTACAATACAAAACACCTAAGTTCTTCTTTTGGTATAACTTTGGTTTCAGGATAAGCTAATAAAAAAATTTATTATATCACCCAAATTATATTACAGTAGTACTGCATTTGAAACCTTGTTTTGTAGTTACATGAAAACAAATTTTGTACCACAGAGAACAGAAAGTAATTTTCTTACCTTAAAATGTGAAACATCAGTTGGTACATCAACATTGAAGAAACAACCTTCAGGAAATGACTTGTTTTTAACCTCATAAACAACTGCATTTATTAAAGGCATACATGCCTCTGCTGCAAGTTTTAGGTCATCTACTGTACTCTTACTTCCAACCCTGAAAATACAGAATGCAAGATTACTTATTGTACTTATTCAAAGTTCAGCTGAGTTTGAACAGAGCTAGCAGGCGGAAACCTTTGGAGACTTGGCCATCACCTGCAAAATAACATGTATCATGTAGTACTAGATCTATCTTGAAAAAGTTGCTTACCAATTATATGATATGGCCAAAGAAGGTACTCCATTGAAGAATGCTTCTCTAGCACCAGCAACTGTTCCAGAGTAAACACTGCATATTGGAAGAAAGAATGCTTCATAGTAGTAAAATGAAATGTGAAAGTAAAGTATTCTGCAATATCTGAAACACATTTAGAGGTAGTAACTGACATGTGATACCCAGTGTTGTGGCCGACATTAATGCCACTAATCACCTAGAAACAGAGAGAGCATTATCACTTTCATCCATTGACTGGAAGGGAAGAGTTATTAAATTATTCAAATTCAATTGAGATTGAAAAAGGTAAAGTTCACTAAACCCCTATTAACAATATAATAATGAGACAAACCAACCAAACCAAAGGAACATAAACAAAAGTTCCAGAAACGGATACAAATAAGAGCGACCTCTTAAACAAGTATCAATATGAGTAAATATTACATACTATCAGTGTTTATTAGTTGATAGTAAATCATACATAGTGTTGGTGCTTATTAGTTGAGTCTCGTCAAGATTTTAAACACTCCATGCAAGAATATAATTACTTTTGGAAAAAAAAAAAAGATATCACCAACTACTTTCTAAGATAAAAAGATAAAATAATAATAATAATAATAATAATAATAATAATAATAATAATAATAATAATAATAATAAAACTGAGAATATAGTAGTGCGGGCTAAAAAAGAATTAATTATTTATCACAAACCACCTCTCTATCTGAATAATTATCCATATAATTGTTGACATAGATACCCAAATAGTACTAACTATTCTGTGCCTTTAAGTTTTCACAGCTAGGATATAGATAATACTGTTTGTGCAATTTGAAAGCACTTACTAGATCAGGAACCAAACCATCAAAAAGTTCACCGGAAACACCAAGAGATGCACAATCAGCAGGAGTTCCTAGGAGATTAAAAGCAATCAAAGGTATTCTTGAATACACATAAACTATTCAGATAACAAGTAAGAATATTGATGGAATATATTTGTCCTGATACATACAAAAATTGTTAGAAACAAGCCATTAGAATCTCCACAATAATTGGATCGCGTATTAGTACCTAGCAGCATGCATATGTGATAGATGACACCTGACTGTGAACACAACTACATGGACTGTTGAGGGATTAATCCCTGCTTATACTAACAAACTTGAACTGTATAATTCAGGGTTTAGTACAGTTCCAACACCAGATCATTTGGAATAAAAAGAAAAGGAATGCATCTGTGCTGGTACCATAGTACCACAATGGTTCTGGCTAGTGTATTAACTTACTGCGCTAGTGTACAGGACTAATGGTGTGAAAAATGGTGATAATAGCTCGACGGAATCATCACTTGGCAACTAATTTCCTTGTTGACACTAATTACAATGACAACTCCATAGAGATTTCAAACCTGAAATTGCAAAAGAAGTAGCCCCTTCAATTTCAACACGCTTAGCCCTCAGTGCATGGCGCCAAGTAATCCCATGGCTAACAGCTGAGTAATCCCTGCATATTTTATCAAACCAACACCAAATTATACTCCAGTTAATGTTATGCAGAATAAAAAAAACATACCATGTCATCTCAAACACAAATCACCAGACAAGCATTGGTTAAAACTTAAAATTGGAATCACTGAAAGAAAATTAATTTAATTAACAGCAGAAACAGAATAGAAGCACACTATAAAACCCAAATTTAAAAGCACACTGAGAAGCATTTCAAAGTAAACAAGAAAGGAGGAGGGGAATTGACTTGTCAGGGGCGGAGACAAGGACGGTGTAGCGAGCGCCGGCGAGCTGCGCGACGAGGAAGCGGAGGCCGGGAGCGTCGATCCCGTCGTCGTTAGTGACGAGCACGACGGGGCGGCGATCGGCGGTGCTCGTCGCCTTCCAATCCATCTCGTTCGCCATGGCCGATTCACTGCGCTGCTGTCTGCGCAAGATCGACACGACAATGGAGGAATTGAATTAAAGTGAAATAGTAAATTTCGTTTTTAAGTAACAGAAATTGTGAAGTGATTTCTCGAAAGAAAAGAAAAGAAATATCACGTTAATAATTGCGAAGTTGCGACAGGTGCGAACCGAACTGGAACCGCATCCTCAGCAGTCCGAAAAAGGACTGCTCCAAGCAGTCCTTTTCATTTTTTTTAATTTTTAAAAATTATAAAACTCAAATAGAGAATCCAAACCGTTGATCTTGTTAAGTTTTATCAGCGATGCATTTTCATATAAGTTTTATAAAATTTAAAGTTTATTTGATACTTCATTAAGTGACCAAATTATGAACGGATTAGAATTAATTAAACCAGGTTCGTTCATTTGTTGACCACTTGATCTAGTATCAAATTAATTTCAAATTTTATAAAACTTATATAGAAACGCATCGTCGATAAAACTTAACAAGATCAACGGTTTGAATTTTCTATTTGAGTTTTACAATTTTTAAAAATTAAAGAAAATAAAAAGGACTGCTTGGAGCAGTCCTTTTTATGGCTGTAGAGGATTCGGTTCCGAACCGAACTGGTCGGGAATTAATTTGGTGCGATGGCGATTGTTTGATGCTGTGTCTGTATGATGTTTTGTGTGTCGATTGTCTGTTTGTGGTACAGACGTACAGTATAAGATATGATGTAGGGGGTCGTTTGGATGCGTCCCAAATTTCGGGAATAAGCAATTCCGGGCATAAATTTTAATATAAACAATCCAAAATATTCACAAAGTTACACGCTTTTCAATAAATTTATACCTAGAAATAGTAAATTCCCCCAATTCCTAAACGATCCAAACGCCCCCTAGATGATTGTTGTAGAATATTTTGTTTGTAATTATCACCACAGATGTTTACAATGAACTGCTCCGAAAAAGCTTTGCTTACACTTGTCAGCATTGCATGCATGAGAATATATTCTACTTGTTTATATATAATATTTTAAATCAGACCGTAGGATGAACATCCAACGCTGAAAATGTAGACAAAAATACATAGTGTATAAAAGTACAATCGCATACAGGATAACTTCGGTGCAATGCAATTCATCATATTCCAGCAGGCAGCAGTACAAAATATCCTAATAATCTATTTAAAAGATCCTAATAAATAAATAAAAAGAAGTGTCGATTTCAAAGTATGAAAAAAAAGAAGAAGAAGATGATGATGATGATTTGAAGAACGCATGAAATTAAATGAAAACCATGGCATCTGAAAATTAAAACAAGATTGTTTTCGATGAAACGGGTGATCTGTACCTCTTATCAAAAATACATAAATAAATAAAAATTCATCATAAATAAAAACTTTATTCATACTCATCATATCGAATATGATAATCAAGTAATCAAACAAACATATTTTAATAACACTCCTAATCATTCATCATAAATTCTGAAAGTTATTGAATTTCCACAAATCTCTTATGAATAATCAAATAGTTCGAACCATGTAAATTAACTATCCATCACAATGAAGTCTCCCAAAATTTTTGAACTAGATATTTTACCACCAAGGAAGACACTACAACCAATAAACGATCACCAGATTTATAGTGCATAATTCACCAATTGACCAAAACTTGTTAATAGAAGTCGTTAATGATTAACCACAATTATTGGCACATAAATCAATGATTACCATATTATTCATTATATTTCCTCATTGTGTCACATAAAAATAACTTGGAAGTTGCTTTACTCAATTAGTCTTTGTTTTTATTTGTATTCTGGAGTCTCTGCTTGTGGAACCTTAGTCCAATCATTTAATGTGAAGCTAACGTGTCAAATTTACATTTTGACTTTACTTAAGTAAATCTGTATTTAATTTTATTTCGGACTCAGGTCGTAAAACCCGCATGGTTTAGCTGGAGTAGTCTTGAGGATGACTTGATACATAACTAGTGCATCATAAATTCTTTTAAGATAAATTGGGTTGAAATCTTCCAAATTATTTTTAAACTAAATGTATACTTAAGGATCCTTGATTAGATTTTAAAACTACATGGTTTCAATCATGGTACATTATCTTTTGCCACTGAATGAAAATCTAATTATTACCTATACATCATGTTTGGAACATAAATTATTTTAAATAAATAAACTCGAAAAATCAACTAAGCCCAGACCGTGGCGCATTTTGTTAGGTCCTACTAATTAATGTAAAATTCTTCTAATTCGTCAATTTGATAACAATGAACACCCTTGACAATGAAGTTGGTGCACAGAGCATCTCCATGGTTCCGTTTGGATGGTGTGAGAATAAGAGGAATAAAGAAAGAAGTATTTAGAAGTGTGTAACTTTGTGAAGAGTTTAGATTGTTTAATAATAAATTTGGAAGTAAGAAGAAGTTATTTCCTTATTCTTGCTCCCAATCGACTCCAGATCAAATTGAGCGACTATCATGCGTCTGTTACTCTATATACTTATATTAGATTTTTTTTTTTTTTTGAAATAAGCAAGTCTAATAGACTTACCACTTTTCATTCCGAAAAGTAAAATTTATTACAATCAACCAAAGAACAAAAACTAGATATTAACATCCATCTCTCGACTAACACCCCTAATCCTGTCTTGTGACCTAAACTTCTTCTAGGTAATACCACAAGATACTTATATATTAGGTCAAACACCAACATATTCCTGTCTCCTTTATAAGTTGGCATGCGCTCGTGCATGCATCAAATTTTCGGTATTAAAACAAAAAATGATGGAGGATTGGAGCCCAGCATATTGGTTTTACTGCTTTGAACTCATTTTACTAGCACAATGTCATCACCCATAAACGATTTGTCAATTGCAATGAATTAACATTCAGAGTAGATATAGGTTCTTGTAAATTCAATAACACTTAAAAAAATTTATATTTCATTAAAAGGCGATTTTTTTCTGTGATGGATGCTTCGGAATGAGTCAATGTTAACAGAGGTCAAATGAATTTGTCATTACATGTCTATTTTTAATTGAACTATTTGTCACTTAATTTTGGCTTTTATCCAAACAGTTTAGAAATTATGTTTTTTTAATCATTTTGGCTGCAAAAGGGAATTATTGAATGGTAGTTGTTGTTAAAAAATATATATATAATGAAAGCTCCTTGTAAAATTATTTTCTTAGAGGCAATATCTTTCGCACCAAATTGGCTGGTCCACTATATCGCGCGAACATTATGTGAAATCATTTATCCTGTTAAATATTTGGAGGTGTAGAAGAAGAAAAAGGTAATGTACATTTTTTTCCTTTTTTTTGCCAACTCAATTCTATGGTGTAGGAAAACAATCTTGCTAAATTGTTCATGTACTATAGAATTTTTATTTATTTATTTATTTTTGAAAAGAGGTGCAGATCACCCGTTTCATTGAACTGAAACAGGGAAGGATTACAAGAAATGAACTATAGAATTTCTCAAAGAAAATTTATTATTTGATCAGGACAAAAAAAAAAATAAAACAAAGAGGAATGGAGGAGGAGGAGGAGAAAACGGATAGGGAGAAAATAATAAATAAGCAAAAGGAGGGGGGAAAAAAAGAAAAGAAAGAAAATTATGTCCGATCTAACGCCGTTCGTCCGATATTGATGTTGGACACAAATTTGTTTCTTTTTTTATTTTGTCGTTGTCAGTAGAGATGGTTTTGTTGTCAACTTGTTTCTAACTGCACATGTGTCGCATTAATCCTAATATTCTGTGGTTTTTTTTATTCAGATTCAATGAAAAAAAAATAAATTAAAAAAAAATGGTAATTGGTAGGTAACTGACAATAACTGGTACTTCAAAACTACTGGACCTCTTCAAGTGATTTTTTTTTTTTCGTACTTTCAAAAAAAAAAAAAGAAATATCTTTTTTTGAATGTTCTCTTCAAGTGAAATATGAACATTAGAAAGGAAGTTTGCAATTATCTATCAATCTTATAGCGCGGATAAGCGAGTAGATTGGATCGCTTAGGAATTTGGGAAATTTGGGGAATTTTCTATTCCTAGGCATAAATTTATTGAAAAGTATGTAACTTTGTAAAGAGTTTGAATTGTTTATAATAAATTTATATCTAGGAATTGAAAATTCTCCAAATCCCCACTTCAATCCAAACGCCCCTGTGGTAATTTGTTGTAAATTCACTTACTATTCTGTTGTACTAAAAGAGTTACAGAAAAATGTAGTCTAGACTTTTGTAGTAAGAATTAAAATGATACTTTAAAATGTGTGCATCTATAGTTGATGCTTAATAAGTATGAGCTAATTAATTTTTTTATGACTTTATGTAAATATCTTTTTGTATCCATTCTGCGTAATGTGGTGTTCCTCCTTTTACTTGTGTTATATACGTTGGAGTTTAAAGAACTACATAATTAGTACAACGCAAATCTTTACTATGGAGCTTTTGATCTTTTCATATGATCATAATTTCATATCCATTGTAAACTTCTTCATATGATTATGATTTCTAGATTTGTCTATATAAGATTGAAGATTCATAATCCTGGAAATAACACGGTGTCCCATGGACCATATGCGGCTGCATATCGGCTTTGAAAAGTTCAAAATTAGAAAGCAATGATGATGTCGGTGATTAAATTAAATTAGATCCAGAAAATTCTCGGCAAATACACCTCTAGAAACTCAAAAGCATGCTGTGTTTATGAGTTTGATCCTGCCATGAATCATACTACCAAACAAATCATTGAAAAGCATGTTAGTGTAAAAGTACATGAGATCTTTCATTTTGTCTCATCTCTTATCATTTTTGGGAGTTACCTGCACTGTCCTTTGAGTGCTGTCATGAAGGTCGGTTACTAAAAATATGTTGATATTGTGTATTTGGACAAATGAAAATAACATTCTTTTCTCAAAGTAGTAGTTGAGAATAATAGAATTTTAATTTGTAAAAAATACTGTCACTTAGAAATAACAAATGTTATTTGGATAGTGTATTTGAAATAGCATAAAAAAAAATCGTACTGTAATTTCATATTTCTTTTAAAAAGTAATACAATAGTGTGTTATTCTTTTTTGTTCCACATATGTTTGAATGTACTTTAATTTAAAAATATCCACTGTATAGTCCAGTTTCTCATCCATGCAAACACACCTATTGTATTTTATGCATTTTGCATCAGAATTCAGAAAATCCCACAAATAATTACATAATGAGATGTCTCTGCTTTCATTGGGGGGGGGGGGGGGGGGGAATCACCGCACTTGAAACCGTTTTCTTTTTGTACGTTACAAGTAATTTCCATTGAAAATAGAAAATGATAATTGTCATCATTTGTCATCGTTTAGACAAAGTGAACATATAAAATAGACAAAGTGAATATTTAAATAATCCAAATGAACACATACAAACAAATAAGTTCAATAAATATATGTTGAAAATGCATATAAAAATCTGAACAACAATAAAAAAATAAAATCTAACTCATAATTGAATATAACAAAAATATAGATAAACAAACTGGATATATAAACTAATAAAGTGAGCAAATATAAATGTGATGGTACGGAATGACGGATGGAGATGGTAAACGGTAGTTTCCAATTTTCCATTGAAAATCATTAAAATCTTTCTTTAGCACTTTTCTTTGGGCCCAAAATGTCAACCAACGAGCCCAACGTGTATTGCAAAATCAGCACTCCACTTTTCTTGAATTTCCAGGTAAACATAGCATTTAAGTTGATTTGTTTTCTTAAAATACACTCCACCTTTAAAACATGTGTAGACTAACTACATTTATGAGTCAATGTTTTGTAATTATACACAACATAATCATGGACGGAATCAAAATGATTTCAACGGAGTCGGTAAAATATAAAGACTTTTTCAGGTGTCGTTTGCATTATAATAATTATATAATAATTTTGTATGACCTAACTAACGGGTTAAACAATGGAATAATAATCATGATTTTATCTGATATTAGTGTATTACTTCAAAAGTTACATATATAATACTAAAAGTACAGTATAAAATATAAATACACATTTTATAATTGAAATAAAAGAAGAAAATGTCCCCCTTTTCTATTTGAATTCAGAGAATTACATATATAATATTAAAAGTACACTATAAAATATAAATATATATTTAATTGAAAAAATTGAAGAAAATTCCCCCCTTTTTTATTTACATTCTTCTCTGAACATTATCATTTTATTGCAAATAGTAAGGGAAAGCGCACTCTATGTCATTAGTTAGAGGAATTACATTGAGTATTCATCGCATGTCAAATTAGTGTCAATTATACATACTAGTAAAAACTCCCACCCAATATGTGGACAAAATTTTAACAAACTAAAGAATTATCAAAATAGAATTTATGGTAATAATTTTATAAGGCATCATTTTGCAAAGTAGATTATCTCGTTTTCTATATTTTATGATTGTTTCTTGTTTGTATTAATTCAGATTGACTAAAAATACAAATTTATATTAATGGGATGATTTTTTTTTACATTAGTATTCTTTTTATTTTCATCCATCACTCTTTCTATGCTAAGCAAAGAGTTTAACATTTTTATTCTGAGATTAAATTACACCCTTGACCAAATTATATTATACACCTTTGGACTCAAATTTGAATTGACATTTGATTTAGATTGGATACATGTTTGAATTTGTGCCTTTATAAGTACTAAGGATGATAAAAAGCAATTTATGCACAAATTTTGTTCTGCATTTAGAAAGAGTGCTCCACTTTTGTTGATAGACTTTTTTTTTTTTGGATGAGAAATTTTTTTCTTATAAATAAAATATAAAAATTTCATGTTTGCATTGACAGAACTTCTGTTTTTTTTTCTTTCTTTTTTGGTAGTTTGCGAATGAAAAAAAATCTTTTCGTAAATTCCATTTTTTACTGATCTTATCCCTTTTTTATACCAATTTAAATTTTTACTTATTTGTGATGAAAAAGCTTAGCCATCCACGTCAAACTTACAATCAGAAAGCTTCCAATGTATTCTCGTCCATACAAGTGTCACACTTCTATAGGTGGGAACATATCAAGTAAAATTACAAAACTTTAACACCCAATTAATTAGTCCAAGTAACTTTTTTTTTTTAGACATACCGGCCAGCGACTGGCAGGTCAGACCGAAAGAGCAGTAAACAAAAAGAAAAGAGAAACAAAGCAAACTAAACGGAGCAAAACAAAAAAACCAAATTAGCAGTATTTTAGAAACGCCATTGCTTCAGAGCTGATCCAATGTGTAATGTGTGCCGGAAGTCTGTGTCGCTGTCGAAAGATACGATTATTCCTCTCTAACCAAGTACCCCACAATGACGTGGCCAAGAGAGCGCCCCTCCTTCTATTACCTCGAGCTGCAGAGAAATTAAAAAGTAGGAGGTCTAACATTAGATTACTGTTGAAAACAGTACCCAAGTCAAGGAGTCCCCAAACTGTGACAGTAAAGGAGCATTCAAAGAAGAGATGTTTTGCTGTTTCTAGGATCGGCAGTTGGCAAAGAACACATCCAGGCTGAAGATTGACACCCCTTTTTTGCAATTGCTCTTGTGTGAGCAGACGATCTGAACCCAGCAAGAACAGAAACGTTTGTAAATTAGGAGGTAGTGGGAGCTTCCAAATGAAGGCCAGTGGAGAATTCACTTTTGCTGAAGTTGCAAAAGCTGCATAGCAGGAAGAGACCGTAAATCTGCCAAAGCTATTCCATTTCCATACTAACTGGTCTTGAACATTGTCAGAGAAGGCTTGGCTTAGGTAAGAAGCCATCACAGAAACTTCTTGAGTAAAAGGTGCTGGAAAAATTGCATACCATTTATTCAAAGCATCTCTTACAGAACAGTCCTGAAAAGGAGTTCTTTCCTTAGGAAGAGATGAAGAAAAAAGGAACTTAATGGGTCTGCCCTGCCAGCTATCAAACCAAAAAGAAGAGCGAGCGCCATTACCCAGGAGGACAGTTGTGGAAATTTGGAAAAAGAACCTTAAATTGAGCAAATCTTTCCAGAAGAAGGATCCGTCCTTCTTCCAGACCAAAGGTGATGAAAAATCAACACTGTTTTGTTTGGAGAAAATTTTTGTGGCATAAAACGTCCAGAGGGATTCCTTATTTTGGTAAAGCCTCCACCACCATTTTAAGAGCAACGCAACATTAAAGAGGTGAAGATTAGGAACTCCCAAGCCTCCATGAGATTTTGGTAGGCAAACCCGATCCCACGCCAGTAAATGCATTGAAGCTGAGCCTGACCTGTTCCAGATAAAAGCTTTTCGCATTTTATCAACTGCCTTAATTACCCACTTTGGTAATTTAAAAGCAGACATGAAAAACACAGGCATGGCAGAGATAACTGTTTTAGCTAACAAAATCCGCCCAGCTCTTGAAATTAAGGCTGACTTCCAACCAGCTAAACGGGTGTTAATTCTATCCAACAAAGGTTGATAGCAATCTCTACTAGGACGGCCAGCAGTTAAAGGTAATCCAAGGTAGGTTATAGGTAGCTGCTGTGGTTCACACCTCAAAGTAAACCTGACTGAATTGATGATATCGTCAGTTAGATTTAACGGTATGAAGACTGACTTGGAGAGGTTAAGGCAAAGGCCAGAGACTTTTGAGAACATGGACAGTACCAGTTGGAGAGAATGGAGTGCCGTTCCTTTAACCGTTGAGAAGATCAAAGTATCGTCAGCGTATTGCAAGATCGAGAATGGCCGATGTAACTTATTTGATAGGCTAAAGGGCACAGCCGTACCAGCCTTGTCTAACATACATGAAAGTACATCTGCCGCAATGAGGTACAAGTAGGGTGAGATCGGATCGCCTTGCCGAAGTCCTTTCTTGTGAATAAACGACCTTCCAATTTGGTCATTCAAGATGACAGAGGACTCGGCAGTAATGAGCAGCAAACGAACCCACGAGATGAAGACATTAGGAATGCCCCTATGCGCCATAATGTTGAAAAGGAAAGACCAGTCAACAGTGTCAAAAGCTTTTCTAAAATCCAGTTTCAACATTATGGAAGAGTCTCCAGTTCTTTGTAGGTGAGCCAGGACCTCTCGTGCAGAGATGAAGTTTTCAGTAATCAAGCGCCCACAAAGAAAGCCCGATTGAGAATTGGAGATCAGATTTGACATGAAGGGAGCTAAGCGGTTTGCAAGGACCTTAGAAATCAGCTTAGGAATGTAGTTTATGATACTTATTGGTCGGAAAGCAGAGAGATCTAGGGCCGGTTCAGATTTGGGGACCATGACGATGTGTGCCAAATTATGTCCTTGCAGGTTGAGGTTGCCCAAGTAGAGTGAAGCAAAAGTATCAAGGATATCACTACGTATGGAACTCCAATGTAATTTTGCAAATTCATTAGGCAATCCGTCCGGTCCACATGACTTGTCATTTGCCAAAGAGAGGACAGCTCTTTTAATTTCCTGCTCATGGAAAGGCAAAGCTAAATCGTGAAGTATATCGGGTTCTGGGTATAGGGACGTCGGTACAAACGGTACCACAGCAGAATGGGTGCCCAACAGCTGTTCAAAAAAGGTAGTGAAAGCCGAGAGAATCTCAACTTTATTTGTGAGTTGGCGGCCGTTAACAGAGAGGGTCTTGACAGCTTTTTTTCTAGAATTTGCCGAAGCAATTGCATGGAAATAACGCGTGTTTCGATCCCCACATCGGAGCCATTTCACCCTGGACCTCTGATGCCATCTGGTTTCGAGCCAGTTTGCAAGTTGGAAAGCCTTTTCTCTTAGCAATACTCGAAACCGACTTTCGAGAGCTATCAGGGGTCGAAACTCTTCTAAGAGATCGAGAAAAGATATGAAGGTTTTTGCATTTCGTAGGGCGAGCGAAATTGAGCCATGGTTTGTGTTATGCCAGAATCTGCTAGCCACATGCAGGGATTTCGTTTTAGTGGAGAATCGCTGCATGGGGTCATTCATATCCAGAACGGTACAGTGCGCCCAAGTATCTGTTAGAAAGTGTGCTAAATTTAATTTTATGCTAATTACCAATTAATTAACCAAGCAAACAAAGCACACACAAGATCTAGTACACAAGCTATTCAAACACACGAGAAAAAGGGGAAATCGATACCTCCCGCGAAATCGTATTCGCGGGGCTCGACCAAGGCATGGGAATCGATGGCGTGCCTTCTCCACCGTCTCCACCACGTCTCGTAACCGCCCTCGAGTCCACCAAGGAGGATTAATCACGTTCTACAAGGTACGTGCTAGCATACCCAAAGAACAAGCCTAATCCCTATGGTTTTCTCTCTTGCATCAATCAACAACCTTGATTTAGTGGAGAGAAAATAGCTCAACACATGAGCAAATAAGAGGGAGAGAGGAGGAAGGTGGCGGCCTCATGGGAGGGAATGAGAGGAGAGAGAAAGCTAGGTGGAGGCTCTCATAAGTGGTCCTTATATAGAGCACAAAACCTAATTGACCTCTTGCATAATTACAACTATGCCATCCCACCTACCACCATATTGGGCAGCCACGTTTTGGGCCTATTTGGGCCACTTAATCCACTCAATTTAGTCTCTAATTCTATTAATTAAAGCCTCATTTATTTGCTCTTTAATTGGGCTATCTATTTGCTATTTAAATAACGGCCCAATTAATCAATATAACCATTTATATTGATAAGTGTTGAACTAAATTAATTATTAACTCATTAATAATTATTTTAGGATTAGTTAATGCATTAATTTATTTCTATATGATCCATTGACTTAATTAATTATAACGGTTCGCAACGGTATATAATTAATTAATCAATCTTATCATATTTCCACAGAACCTACTGCTGTGAATAAATAAATAATGCACTGTGTGATTAATGTCCTATTTGTGTGACCCTTTGAGGATTTATGCTATGTTGGCCATGGAATTAAATCGTTATTTAATTCCAATAATCATAAGCGGTATCTAGCAACACGTTATGACTCCCAATTCACATAAATAGTGTACTGCTACAATATTTCAATCCTGCATAAGAGAATAAATATGTTTCTCTATTTTGATTCTTATGTCGCACGATATCATCGTATAATCCAAGATAGGAATGTGTCATTCTTGCAGATTATACGTTTCTTGATCTAGAGATAATTGTATAAAGTTGCATGCAAACAATCTATCTCCATCAAGGGGCCCAAACAGATATCGTCACTCACTAAGTGAATTAATGAGGGACATACGGTTTTCTTGATGATTAACTTTTCCCCGCACAATTCAAGAGAACATAAATAAAGTCCGTATAGCAGCCCTTATCGGGAATCAGCGGTAGACAGTATTTATTGAACCTATCCTCATGTGGAAAAGATAAACATCTCAAACTTAGAACCAAAATCACAACGAAATAAACAATGACACATAACACAATCCATATGTTTATTTCGATGGGTCAAGTCCTGTGCTATGTTCCATAACATACACATATGCAATTAAGTTGGTAACTCTTTACCTATGATTTGTAGAACTTAATCATCACTTAACTTGCATACTAATCTTATAAGATAATTAATGTTCCTTGTTAATTATCAAGATTATGGACCGTTTAGATTTATTATTGTCATTCTAAAGAATGATCAACAGAGATCTACAATTCAGATCCTCAACCTGAATGATCTGTCAATAATAAACCTAGGAACAGATGATAAAATATCATCCCATACATAAACTAATAATTAAGTCATTAAATTATTGACTTCTAGGACATAACTCCAACAATCTCCCACTTGGCCTAGAGTCAATCAGTAGTGACTTCTAGCCAACGAAGAGTTGAGAACAATGTCATATATCTACATATATACATGTCTCGGACCTCAAAATAAATAATACGCTTATAGCTAGTTACTCATACGTCCACCACGTATGGATGCATAACTGCATCTCGTATACTGCTCAAGGTAGAGGTCGTGCTAGAGTGTTCACTGTGTTCGCGAACCTATCCAAAAATTGTTTGACTATATATATATATACTCCTATATATATTCTTGATCACCATCATATGATATCAAGTGATATCGTTATAGATCATATTTGAATCTCCAATGTAACATTGGGCTCTTAGGAGTAAGTTATGGTTCGAGATGCTTAGAACCATAATAACTCAACTAAGAAATTGATCCGAAATAAACTTCTTTTATTGCTTCACAAGTTGCTATGTATTTTGCTTTGGTGACGGAAACGGTTGTAATATTCCATTTAGAACACCTTCTAAACTTACAACACCACCTTTTAGCAAAATATGTATTTCAACTGTGATTATATCAATCTTTCGAAAAACTAGCATTAGTGTAATTAACTTACACGAGCTCCTTTTAAGAGATGAAACATTATATCACTCTTTCTCATAAGGTACTCGAGGATATCCTTGACTATCGTCCTAATGTGTCTCTCTTGTATCCATTCGACAACTGTTTGTCATATCTTTTGGATACTACACATTGGGGCATATGCATAAATATGGCGTACACAATGAAACTCATAATGAAGGAATGCTTGAACTATTTCATGCACTTTCTCGAATCGAGTTGCAATAGACCGAGTTAAAACACTCAAGTCATGCCATGTGACGTATAGTTAGACATCCTTTCTTGGAGTGTAACTTTCGTGTTTCTAGAACACTTTGTCAATATATGCATATTTGCTCAAACCTAACATCCATCATAATCTATCTTTATAGATTTTGTTTCCTAGGATTAGGTGATTTCGCCCAAGTTCTCATTTGAGAAAGCATTCTCCAAAGAGATCTCGACAATATTCATTTTCTTAATGTTAATGTTATTCCCAATTTAATGAATTGTTATCTTGAACAATACAAGTAATACAATTATGCTCCCACTGAATATCTTGTTTATACAAGATACTTTTGACGAAGTTCAACTCCTTGACTTCCTTGTCAAAACTTTTATTCCAATCTCCACAACACTTGCTTTAATCCATTTATGGATCCTTGAAGCATGCGTATGTTTTTAGCAATACATAAAACCTCGATTTGTGTCAAATGCACAACATCATCCTTCATTCATACGAAGAAGGCGGTTTTATGTGTTTTTCCATATATCAATATATATGAAATACAACTATTGCTAGAATGATCTTTATTGACTTTTACATAGCCACAAGCAAGAGGTTGTGCTTTGTACGTAGTCAACTAGTCATCGACTTAGACATAGCTACAAGCGAGAAGCCGCGCTTTGTACATAGTCGATTTGTTATCCATGTCGATCTTTCCTTTTGAAGATCTAAAACGTTCTTGATGGATTGCTCCTTCATGAACGTCAACCAAGGTCTATACCTTGTTGTTATACATGGATTTTATTTAAAGATCATATGAATTCAAACCATATATGTGGAATCGGATCGTTCCATCGTTTTTCTTGTTTATCAACGGATTCTCATATGCTAAGTTTGAGAATGTCGTGAAGCCAATGCACCAAACGGCTTAGGCAATCAACTCTCGTTGATCTTTTGTAGGACTGGTACTTGAGATTCATGAACTACTTCCACAATGAATTGTTGAACGAGTTCTTGACTCCTCATATATTCCATGAGTTTCTCGAATCATCATCAACTCGTGATATGGTTGAGTCCTCATTGGAAGGAGCGTACTATTAAACTTCTTTTCAAAACAACTTGTGAATGAAGTTCCGCTCAACTCCCACTAAGCACCATGTATGGAGTGACAAGTTTCCCATAAGAGTACTTCTTGTAGTGACGCATAAACTCCTTTAATGCTCACTTTACTCCCACTACTTCTTCTTGAGAATTTCAATTCATCAAGACTACATTATGATTAGCAACAACTACTTTGTTCTTATCATATTCGTGGAAGTAGTGCCTTTTAATATAAAGCATCCTACAAATATATAGTGTCTTATTTGGTTTAAGCTTACAAGTCCACAATACTTGAAATAAGCTTCTCAACACCAAATCTCGAGAAGTATTATACTTAGAGATCAAAATCTCGTAAGAAAACTTCCTCAATAGACTTTGATGGAACACCATTCAGTGTAAACAATATTGTCCTCAAACATAATTCCCTAATACGAGTCGAATAAGTCAACTTGATTTATTATCGATCGAACTATACAAAACATTGTTCGATACCTCCATTCTTGGACATATTATTCCTCATGGAGCGAGTTATGAAACTGCTTTCATACTCTTTAGATAATATTTCAAATCATATGACTTAACTACTTACCATGATTAATTGTAAGACTTTTCTTTTTCCTTGAACGGTCTTTTTAACTTCACACTTGAACTCCTTTGAACTAGTCAAAAGGTTCATACTTATACCTTATCAAATAGATATGTTAATATCTACAATGATCGTTGGTTAAGTAGTAAAGTATCAACAACCTTTCATTGCACAAGTACTTATAGGTCTTTATACATCGATATGTATAAATCCTAATTAGTTCACTTGTCCTTAAACCTTCATAGGTTAAAGGCGCTTTTGTCATTTAACAAACATGATTCGCATATCAATCGATTTGAAATCGAATTGAATTTCGAGCTCTACGTTACGTAGACTCTCGTAATGCGATTCTCGTTTGTGTATGTGACTAAGCGGTTATATATAACATGAAAGTCAAAATACTTTATGTCAAGTCTTACGCATCCTATTTGTCATTCATAACTTGTTTATCTATTTCAAGCAAATTCCATCAAGATGCATGAAATCATATAAACAAATTCATAATAAAAGAACTTGTCTTTTATTAAACATAGTTATCCATCATCAAATATGAAATGGAGACGCTATGAGAGGTTTTAGAATTAAGGTATGCAACCTTCAATTCCTAAACAAACTCTTAATAAAGATAACTCTACGTATTCAATGGTAATGACTTAAATGAATAAGTCATCTCCTATACGGAGTTTACTTTATATCTCTCGAACATTCTCTTATTCTTCATTGCCAACACATTTCGTTAAATGCGAGCATATGAACTAGTATCAAGTTACTAGTGTAAATTAGAGATAGTGAGATAGTTTGAACGACAAATACACTTTAGGATTAGAATATTTCTAATCGTCACAATCATGGTACTTCGGACAACCTTTCAAATGCCTCCCTATACGGCAAATGAAACATCTCATGTGACACATGGTCATAAATGAGGGTCTCGAAAATTTCAACTCATACCTTAGTGAAGTATTTCTTGAATACTTAACCAATTACCTTTTTGCATCAACAATTGTGCGAAGAAGGTAACATTATATCCTTTATAATTCCAAAGAGATCGTATGACAATATCAACAATCCTTGATATCGGAGATTAATATCTCTAGTCATCAATTAGCTACTTAAATCTTTCGATTTGTAAGCCAATGAAAACGTTCATGTATCCTTTTATAAAAGAAGAATCTCTTGGTCAACTCATACTCTTTATACTCGATCATAAATGATGGAGTTAATATCTACTTTCTCCAAGAACACTTTCTTGAGTAAGTGGATGAGAGCGTACGAGTTAGATCTAGTCCATATGAATTCTCTAATTCAAAGGTCTAGAAATTTTAAATGAGGATATTAGCCATACGCTTTATTAAATAACTTTTCGCCAAAAGTCAATCAATCATCGCGTTGCTACGTTCGGGTAGTTTGAGGAAAGTTTTGGGAATTGATATACTCAAATTTCACTTCACTAAGATCATGTCTTAGGAATCGGTATTACTTCTTTCAAGTAACTACCTTTTAGAAACGAGTTTGTTCATTTTTCAAAGATTGATCGCAACAAAATTAACAATTTTAACATCTATAACAAAATCAATTTACGGTCATTTAGTTTATGCAATTGTTTTATTTATAACAAATAAAACTCCCACTATATTTATTTAATGTCCCTAATATAGTAGGTTTTCCAAGATCCCTATTTTCGTTGAGATGGTGCTAGCGTCGGCGTGACACCAAAACAACTAGATAAGGTAGGTTCTCCAACCAATCATTCCATATGATTCTTGGTTTGTGAAATATCACATGTATATCCACAAACTTTGCCCCGATGCCCAATCCGATTAGAAAACATCGTTAAGTAACCTTTCTCTATTTGCTCCTAGTAAATCCGATTTACACCCCGACACGGATGATGGAACACGATGTCCCGCGTCGGCGAGAATGCATCAATGAACGATCATACACGTTAGAAGGGGATAGAGAGAAGGAGGGCGATTTAACTTAATCATGTTTTGTTTGGGACAATCAATTAAGTGACACTTGTTTGGTGGTCATGTAAGCATACACCCATACCTAGCCTATGACAATTCATAGCAATCACAAGCAATCACATATAAGCATCTCATAGTTGTGAGTTTGTATGGCTCCCGCTTGCATTAGTTTCGCCACATCGTCCATGGAGCAAAACTAATCTAATCCTTGCCCTCCCACTAAATTCTATAAGGATCTAAATCCTATATAAAATAAAGGTGCAAAATACATGTGAAAACATCCTATTCCCTTCCTATCCTTAGGGGCATGCAAGCCTCACAAGTTACATCAAAAATTAATCAAAAATTAATTAATGGCACCAAAGGCCGCATTACAAACATTCACACATGCATTCATTTACAACCACAAGGCATTGAGTCTTGAGCCATACTAAACCCACTATCCACCTACAAAACAAAGTTAGCACATACAAGAACTTTGTTTCCAATTAACGATTTTCAAGCATCTTTGCGTATCGTTTGCTATAAGTAAATTCCGTGTACAAATCCTCAATTTTAAACAACCAAACTTGTTTAAATTCATTTAGAAGGTTCTTTCAACATCCCATAACTGAAAGGAGATCAAACAAGGAGTTTTCTAATTAATTTCAACTAGTTTGAATACTTAGAAAAACAGTAATTTACCAAAAAACGTAACTAATGGAATCCAACAAAAACAACAGTTTTCGGTCTCCAAAAATTCTCAAATAAATTACTTAAGCTCCTTATCATAATTGTGATTACCAGTAAAAATTTCAAGAAGAGATCTTAAACCATCTGGGAGAATCAAAAATGACAAATCTCTTACAAGTGCACGAAACACCGTTATGAGATTTTCAGTTTATCCTCTCAACCATTTGGTCTGTTAGACCACCTTCTATCCAGTTTTTATATATACAACATACATAGAAAAACTTGTTTAGACTACAGGCTATCCATTCATGAAAAGAAAACAACCAAGTTCAGTTCAATAATATTAAGTTACAGCCTAAACAATCAACAAATTCTGTACTGGGACAGACTGTCAATCGAAAGGTTTTAACCTAGTTGAAGGTCCAAACTTCCACGAAAAATTATGAAATTAATTTTCCTGGAATCCTAACTCAAAATAGAACAACTCCATTTAAACAGAATTTTTAAAGGAGTTCTCAGTTGGTACAGTTTATTAGAACAATCGATTTGCTCAATAAACTGGATCTGACAAGATCTTCCTTTTCATACTTGAAAACCCACAAATTAATCCGAGTCATGCAACAAATTTTACATGCTCAGAAAGAGCTTCAAGTCCTATTTATTTCTAGCCATAGAACACTGGTACTTATATTCAAAATATAAATCTTTCAAGCCATTCAAACAGGACAGTGCAAGCAGAAACTGGTTCTGCGCACTGTCGCCATTTTATTCACAGTAAATCCATACTAATTCAGAAAAATGTGAATCCAACGACAAAAGAATCACAATCAACAGATCTACAACTTTCATGTAGATGGAAAAAACTTCCAGAGAACTTATCAAAGCGAAAAACGCGAAACAACACAGAAAATACCATTTCCAGACAGCAAACAAACGCATCATCTCTACTAATCCATTAATTAGCCAATTTCTCTTAATTAAGTGTTAAAAATAGCTTAAGTACGACCAAGGCTCTGATACCACTGTTAGAAAGTGTGCTAAATTTAATTTTATGCTAATTACCAATTAATTAACCAAGCAAACAAAGCACACACAAGATCTAGTACACAAGCTATTCAAACACACGAGAAAAAGGGGAAATCGATACCTCCCGCGAAATCGTATTCGCGGGGCTCGACCAAGGCATGGGAATCGATGGCGTGCCTTCTCCACCGTCTCCACCACGTCTCGTAACCGCCCTCGAGTCCACCAAGGAGGATTAATCACGTTCTACAAGGTACGTGCTAGCATACCCAAAGAACAAGCCTAATCCCTATGGTTTTCTCTCTTGCATCAATCAACAACCTTGATTTAGTGGAGAGAAAATAGCTCAACACATGAGCAAATAAGAGGGAGAGAGGAGGAAGGTGGCGGCCTCATGGGAGGGAATGAGAGGAGAGAGAAAGCTAGGTGGAGGCTCTCATAAGTGGTCCTTATATAGAGCACAAAACCTAATTGACCTCTTGCATAATTACAACTATGCCATCCCACCTACCACCATATTGGGCAGCCACGTTTTGGGCCTATTTGGGCCACTTAATCCACTCAATTTAGTCTCTAATTCTATTAATTAAAGCCTCATTTATTTGCTCTTTAATTGGGCTATCTATTTGCTATTTAAATAACGGCCCAATTAATCAATATAACCATTTATATTGATAAGTGTTGAACTAAATTAATTATTAACTCATTAATAATTATTTTAGGATTAGTTAATGCATTAATTTATTTCTATATGATCCATTGACTTAATTAATTATAACGGTTCGCAACGGTATATAATTAATTAATCAATCTTATCATATTTCCACAGAACCTACTGCTGTGAATAAATAAATAATGCACTGTGTGATTAATGTCCTATTTGTGTGACCCTTTGAGGATTTATGCTATGTTGGCCATGGAATTAAATCGTTATTTAATTCCAATAATCATAAGCGGTATCTAGCAACACGTTATGACTCCCAATTCACATAAATAGTGTACTGCTACAATATTTCAATCCTGCATAAGAGAATAAATATGTTTCTCTATTTTGATTCTTATGTCGCACGATATCATCGTATAATCCAAGATAGGAATGTGTCATTCTTGCAGATTATACGTTTCTTGATCTAGAGATAATTGTATAAAGTTGCATGCAAACAATCTATCTCCATCAAGGGGCCCAAACAGATATCGTCACTCACTAAGTGAATTAATGAGGGACATACGGTTTTCTTGATGATTAACTTTTCCCCGCACAATTCAAGAGAACATAAATAAAGTCCGTATAGCAGCCCTTATCGGGAATCAGCGGTAGACAGTATTTATTGAACCTATCCTCATGTGGAAAAGATAAACATCTCAAACTTAGAACCAAAATCACAACGAAATAAACAATGACACATAACACAATCCATATGTTTATTTCGATGGGTCAAGTCCTGTGCTATGTTCCATAACATACACATATGCAATTAAGTTGGTAACTCTTTACCTATGATTTGTAGAACTTAATCATCACTTAACTTGCATACTAATCTTATAAGATAATTAATGTTCCTTGTTAATTATCAAGATTATGGACCGTTTAGATTTATTATTGTCATTCTAAAGAATGATCAACAGAGATCTACAATTCAGATCCTCAACCTGAATGATCTGTCAATAATAAACCTAGGAACAGATGATAAAATATCATCCCATACATAAACTAATAATTAAGTCATTAAATTATTGACTTCTAGGACATAACTCCAACAGTATCGGACGTCAAGTGTGCAAAATCCTTTTGATGCAACCAAAATTTCTCAAGTCTGAAAGGTTTCTTGGTGGAGGGGTGACCACAAGAGCGGAATAATAAAGGAGAGTGGTCTGAGACTAATTGAGGTATTGCTTGAAGGGTGATATTAGGGTAAACATTTAACCACAGAGGTGAGATAAGAACTCGATCCAAACGAGAGAAGGTAGGCACGGGCTGTCTATTCGACCAAGTGTACTTCCTATTAGTAATGGGAACGTCGTACAGGCTCAAATCCCTGATGAAATCATTGAACGCATCCATCATAACATAGTCAGTACACAATCTACACTAAAAATATTTCCGAATCCTCTAGACTTGATCCGGGAATCTGTACTTCCTACTTTTTGAACCGTGAATCATCTCCCAAATTTACCAAAACTTAATCATCTCCATAAACCGGTAGATGCATCAAAATTCCCTACTTCTAACCGCCACGTGTCAGTCAAAACCAATTAGTGGAGGCATTAACTGCCAGTATATAAACCGCCGTACTCAGGTTTCCCTGCTCAATAATCTCAATCAAAGCGAAGTGGCGTTTCCTCTGCATCGGTTTGTTTTCCTCTCAAAAAACAGAGTGCTTTTTTCCTTAGGGTGCGTTTGGATAGGTGTGGGAAGAAGGGAAGAAGTAGGAAGAAGTATTGGGAAGTGTGTAACTTTGTGAAGAGTTTAGATTGTTTATAATTTTTTTTCTTCCCATCTTCCTTCTTCCTCTTCTTCCTTTTTTTTCTTAACGAAGAGCACTTATCTGTTGAGTACTCACCGTATCTGCTCATATCCAAGTAAATTCTCACACCAAGGTATATAACTACCTATTTTATTGTTACATTTTTCTTCTCTCCATTTTATCTCAAAGACTCTTAATTATATACTTTCCTTTCTTATTTTTCCCAGCATTTAGAGGTTAGATTATATTCTCATGATTTCACATTATTATTATTATTATTATTATTATTATTATTATTATTATTATTATTATTATTATTATTGTTATTATTATTATTATAGAATAGATTCCGGCATTAAGTTGTAAGTGGCATTTGCATGCATATGAGGGGAAGAACAAATGTACTTTAGTTTAAGAATTGTATGATAGGTAAAGGAAGTACAAGAATGACGATTACATCGAAAATTCAAGTAAGCGGTGGCAACCTTCAGGTACACGGAAAGACTGTCCTCACCGGGGTGCCTAAAAACATTGAGCTTAGTCACGGGTCAGGAGCAGGGCTTGTTGATGGTGCCTTTGTCGGGGCAACTGCCGAGGAGCCCAAGAGCATTCATGTCTTTCCTTTTGGCACTCTCAGGTAATGTTCGATAACATGTCATCTATTTTTCAATTTCCTTCAGTTTGTAAATCATACTAGTGTGAAAAAGTTTGTTTTTTTCATTAAAATTATTTTGGGTGTATGATACTCTATTAGCATTATAATGTTTACAATTGAAGGCCCCAAAATGCAGGTATTATCATCATCACTTTTTGATGCACATTATACTTTGTTTTTGACTTATTAGAGGTTTTGGCGGGATGATGATTACGCCGGCATATCAGGCCTCTTCACCAAAACAACTGAAGTTCTCGAATCCAGCAATTGTGTTCCACTACCTGAAATGTCCCAACCAAAATCAAGTTGTGTTTGTTGGTTTGAGGTTGTAAGTTGTAATGCTTGTCTTCATGTATCACTAATGTAAATGTGATCGAGCAGGGACCTTCGGTTCATGTGCTGCTTCCGGTTCAAGCTGTGGTGGATGACGCAGAGAATGGGCACGAACGGTCGTGATGTGCCTCTAGAGACTCAATTCATGCTGCTCGAGTACCCAAATGATGGCACTGATAATGATGCACCGGCTTCCATTTATGTTGTGTTTTTGCCTTTGCTCGAGGGGCAGTTCAGAGCAGCCCTGCAAGGGAATGAACGTGATGAGCTAGAGATTTGCTTTGAGAGTGGTAATTTGACTGAGTTTTGTATTTTCGTTTTTTTGTTTGGTGACATTTGTGTGCGACATATTATAGATTTGGTGATTAGGATTAGACAAATAGAAATGTGACATTTATGTTTTTATGGTAATTGGTGCATACAGGTGACAAGGCGGTTCAGACCAGCCAAGGAATGCAGATGGTGTACATGCATTGCGGCACCAACCCATTTGAAGTTATAAACCAGGCAATTAAGTATGTTTTCTTATCATCGCTAAATTTAAAACCTCACAAGTTATCGTTTTTTCCCCTCTCGGTTTCTGCTCAAAGAAGTTCAAAATTTGATGGTGGGTCAATTTTCCCTTTAGTAATAATCTAAAATTGTCTTCAGCTATATCACAAGGTTTTTTTACTACTTTTTCTTAGGAAAATTTCGACTTGTGTAAAATCCTGTATGTTTAGACAGCAAAAATAACTGTTGGCCCAGCAATTTCAACCAAATCACACAAATTGGATCATGCAAGACCGAAACTGTCTAGTATAGAACATTCTCTTACAAGGTCCTTTGCTTCTTTGAAACAGAGTGGTGGAGAAGCACATGCAAACATTTCATCACCGGGAAAGGAAAAAGGCAAGCACATACAATCTAACATTCTAAAAAGAGTATGGACCAGCAATGTAAATCCTAGAAAGGAAAAAGTGATCCATTATTTGGGCTTATGATTTGTAAAATTTTATTAATCATGATCTTATATATAATCATACAATTTGTTCTGCAGCTGCCTTCGATTCTTGATTGGTTTGGTTGGTGCACATGGGATGCATTCTACACCGATGTCACTGCCGAGGGTGTCCAAGAAGGCCTCAAGAGGTAAATTGATGCATAGGTCTCACTCCTTTTTTTTCTTTAATTTTAAAATATCATGGCGACATAGTTACAGTTACATTTTGAACAGCTTGTCAGAAGGTGAAACACCGCCTCGCTTCCTGATAATAGATGATGGATGGCAACAGATAGGCAACGAGAAGGATCCTGCTGCCTCCAGCATCGCCGTACAAGAGGGAGCTCAGTATGTCATACTTTGCAAAATTAATCTAGATTAGTGATAAACCTCTTAGATTGTTCTATGCCTCTATGGTAATTGGTATCTAAATGTTTGATTAAGCCATTAATACTTATTCTCTGTAACTTTTCTCACAGGTTTGCAAACAGGCTAACTGGGATAAAAGAGAATGCCAAATTTCAAAAGAAGAATGGGGAGAATGAACAAACCCCAGGTCTCAAACTGCTTGTTGATGAAGTTAAGCAGCAAAACAATGTCAAGTAAGTTCTTTGATCTTTCTCCTTTTGTAATTTGGCATCTATTTGTAACGTTTTATAACAAGCACATACTAATTATTAAAATGTGAACTGATCTAACACTGTAGGTACATCTACGTATGGCATGCGATGGCAGGATACTGGGGAGGTGTAAAACCGGCAGCTGTTGGCATGGAGCACTATGAGACTGCACTTGCATACCCGGTACAATCACCAGGGGTGCTGGGAAACCAACCGGACATTGTCATGGACAGTCTATCGGTACTTGGGCTAGGTCTGGTACACCCGAAGAAGGTGTACAACTTCTATAATGAGCTACACGCATACCTTGCTTCTTGTGGAATTGATGGTGTGAAAGTAGATGTGCAAAACATCATTGAAACCTTAGGTGCAGGACATGGTGGCCGTGTGTCGCTTACACGTGCATACCATCAGGCACTCGAGGCGTCTGTTGCCCGTAACTTCCCAGATAATGGTTGCATCTCTTGCATGTGTCATAACACTGACATGCTCTACAGGTGTGTTGGCGTCTTTTGTTCAAATGCATGCATACCAGTTAACATATCAGTATCAATTATCAATTAAAACATCATCGAAGAAATACCAGGACATGCATGTGTTTGATGGAAAAGTTGCCCTTGCTTTTTTAGGTAGTAGAAGAAGAACAAATTGCAGAATAAACCATGAAATTCACTATCAAAGTCGATTGTATTAATAGTTGTAAGAATTGTAGCAATCTTAGTACAAATGGATTGTTAATTCATTTAAGGTATTACATACATGTCGAATGAGTTGATTAATTCTGTGTTTTATTTTCCTTTTCAGTTCGAAGCAAACTGCAGTCATCAGAGCATCTGACGATTTCTACCCGAGGGACCCTGCATCACATACCATTCATATATCATCTGTTGCATATAACACCTTGTTCTTGGGGGAGTTTATGCAGCCTGACTGGGACATGTTTCATGTAAGATACCTCTCTACAAATTTATGCTCTATTAATTCAGTACTATTTGACTCAGTATGTATTCACTACTTTGTAGTGTCATGTCTGGTATTACTGTACGTCCGGACCTGTACCAGTTGTTCCTGATCTTCTAATTATGTTATGTCGTTAGATGTGACTTGCATGAGTAGAGCAAACTCAAGTCATAGACGTGACATGATAGGAATGGTTAATGAATTATGTGCTAATAATTGCTGCCATCATTTAATGACAATGTGTGACGAGTAAACATTGGTCATTAATCAAATTATTACGTGCTTATAATTGATGTGTGTCATTTAATGAATTTTGTTCTGATAATTTATTGTTGGTGAATTATTGGTACAGAGTCTTCATCCAGCGGCTGAGTATCATGGCGCTGCTCGCGCAATTGGCGGTTGTGCTATCTATGTCAGGTAAATATCTAATCAAAAATAATTTTTTCACAAAAGAAACAAAAGAAAAAGAAAAAAGAGAGATATATATATAGTAAAAGAAGTAGCCAAAACGAATCCAATCTACTATTCATTTGTGTGTGTTTGTGCAATGACGGAGACACACGTAGCTTAGCCTCTTTGAAAATTTGGATAGCATTCTGGCAAGGCGACAAAATTTTGCATAAAATAAAGCAATTTGATTGGGGGGTTGTGATTTTGTCCTTAATCCACGTGGCACTTCACAATAAAACGAAGGACCATAATATGATGCATATATGACCTGGCATTCCACTTGGATGATACTTGCAACAGTACCAATATAATATCTGTTTGTATCTAATTTGGCTACAAGAGTTTTTTGCACACAAGAAATAATAAAATATATTAGAAAAATTAGTTCGCTTCTAGAGTATTCATTTTGAAAACATGAAACAGTCTATGTCGGTTAATACCAAGAAAAAAAAAATTTGATATGTAGAAAAAATTGTTCAAGTCATAATTAATGTTTTGAAATAATTGATGCAGTGACAAACCAGGCCAGCACGATTTTGATCTTCTAAGGAAATTGGTGCTTCCAGATGGATCTGTGCTCCGCGCGCAGCTACCAGGCCGTCCAACACGTGACAGCCTTTTCTCTGATCCAGCCCGTGATGGGAAAAGGTAACTTGTTGCTTCTCAGTTCTCACCTCTCACGAGTCATGATTTATCTCTTTTATTATATTATTCATTAATTAAAGTCACAAGGGAAAAGCCAAAATTCATGATTTTAGTTTACTGAAGGCAAAAAAAAGAAAAGAAAAGAAAAGATCTTCTGAGTATCCTTGTGCTATGCAAAAGAGGAAAAAAACAATGAAATTTTCAAAATGAACACATTATTTGAAGTGGAAATTGGATTCTTTTAAACACTGTACTAAGTACTAACTATACTTGTCATTAAATCAATATTCTGTTAGGTTCCTTTTAAGGATATCAACTGAATCCTTTTTCCCTTTTCTTTTTGTGAACTTAAATTAACATTGTAACTCATTCACAATTTATATTCCAAAAACACATTGCAGCTTGCTCAAGATTTGGAATGTGAATAAGTGCACTGGAGTAGTGGGTGTGTTCAATTGTCAAGGTGCCGGATGGTGCCGCGTCACTAAAAAGACACGCATCCATGATACAGCTCCGGGAACTCTCACAGGGTCAGTAAGAGCTGAAGATGTTGATTCCATCAAGCAGCTTGCCGGTCCAGGCTGGAACGGTGAAGCTGTTGTCTATGCCTTCAAATCAGGTTTGCACATTGAACAAATAGCAATTTTTTTTTTCTAGTGTTTATGTTGTTAGGAGAATTTGCTGAGGAAATTAATT
This sequence comes from Rhynchospora pubera, assembly GCA_028095005.1. Taxonomy (NCBI): domain Eukaryota; kingdom Viridiplantae; phylum Streptophyta; class Magnoliopsida; order Poales; family Cyperaceae; genus Rhynchospora; species Rhynchospora pubera. The sequence goes on from CM051462.1 coordinate 74,709,040, forward strand.
TGGTCGCGCTAGGTACAGGGCTTGCTGGTTTCGTACTTTTGGACTATATGTTTACTGACTAGCACTAAGCAGTTAAATTAGGACATGATCTGATATATTTTTTTTGTTTTCTGTTGTTCAATCCAGGAGAACTATTTCGACTGCCCAAAGATGCCACTTTATCCGTGACACTGAAAGTTCTTGAATTTGAGCTCTTCCACATTAGCCCTATTAAGGTTAGTTTGTCTCACTGATCCTGTTAATAGAAGTGGATAATTTTTTTTTTACAAGTTTTTGTATTGTCCATTATTTTTGTGAAAATCATAGAAGAATATATTAAGACTAAGATATAATTAAATAATGAAAGCATAATAGTTAACCCCAATTGATAAATTAAAGTCATCAAATCGAATGGGGAAAATATTTTATCATGGATGTAATCCAGAAAAAAAAATTAGCTGAACCATCTTCACAATTCAATTAAACTGAAATATCAATGCCAAATATTAAACTTTCCAACCAAATTAGCGATCAGATCTTCAAACTCAATTATTCGAATATATATCCCCAATCCCAACCATTTAATTTCTGTGTAGGTCATTGCACCGAACATTTCCTTTGCACCCATTGGCCTGCTCAACATGTTCAACTCTGGCGGAGCTGTCGAGCAATTTGATGTTATCACCTCCTCTTCCAGTACAGTTGATGCTAACAGTGGACCTGAAGCAACCGCAACTTTGGCGATCAAGCTGAGAGGATGTGGTCGATTTGGGGCTTATTCATCTCAGGAGCCAATCAAGTGCACCTTAGATGGATCAGAAGTGATGTTCAATTATGACTCTGGTATGGGGCTTATGACTCTCGAAATCCCGGTTCCTGAGGAGGAGATGTACAAGTGGACTCTAGAGATTCTAGTGTGAGTGAACATGTGTGAAGTGCAACCTAAAACCATGATCCACGAGGAAGGGTGTGCGTGAAAGAGGAATTATGGAGATGATACATCAAGAGAGAGCAGTTTGGGAATGTATTAACCGTTTCTTGTAAGAAAAACAATGTACTGGTCTAACACTTGAATAAAAGCAGCTACTCGTATGAATGGAATAAGTATAGAGGGTTGTTTTGCATCTATTAAATATTCCACTGTTTTTTTTTTTTATTAATGTTCTTATCACTACATTCTGAGAAAGAGAAAAAATCAGCAAAGGAACAGCCAACAAAACTATTCACTTTCATTTGTAGTAGTTTTGGTTTGGATTACTGCCGCACTATTATTAGAGACCAGGATATGTTCATTGAGCCAATAGTGACACACATGTTATGCAAGTGATTTTCCTCCTCTAACACATGCGCAACTTCAGAAAACACTAAATATGGGAGTGACTATTGGGACACGCCATGTATGACTAGCAAATAGCACACCCAAGTTGCCTTCACATTACTCCCATACCATGTAGAAATAGCCAATAGCACTGAAACTGACCTTTATGAATTGACCAATTACTCGCTTACTGACTCACTGAGTGATTCCTATTAATAAACTTTTATAAATAAAGCAAAAGGCATTCCTAACTACACAACTACGTCAAACCACATAATAAAATATAAGATGTTAGGCTCGGTAAAAGAAAATTTCTAGTTCAGTGAAAAATGAACCAAAAAGAGTCCTATGAATGTCTTCTCACAGACCTAAGTATAAAAAGACAAAATTGAAGAACAGCTGTAGAAAATTTGAACTACAGAATTGGGCCACTCAAACAGTAGAGCATTTACTTGTGATACAAGTAGACTATGGAGAATATAAAGAATGCTCCCATCTGCAATCAAACAAAATAGAAATTCCACAGTTAAAAACTACTTATTGTATTTCTGCATGATTGCAAATAAAGAAACCAAAAAGAAGAAAAAGAGAATTTCCCATAGTTCAATGGTAAAAACAAAAAATAGATATATGACTAGACTTACGGTTGAGAAGGATGCTGCATAATATGGGAAGGCCGCGGGTATGAACCTCTCATACTCGTTGTGTCTGAATGGCCTCACTGGAATCTGCAATATACAAAACATAAGATTAGAAAGGATTTGTCCCAATTACTAGGAAAATTTACAAAAAAAAAACAGCCAATTTGAAGTGGAGTAATTGGAACTTACCTGTTTTGCAAGGGAAAGACTAGTATATCCAAGTCTCTCATACTCGACCTTGAATTGAAATACTCCATATACATCAGGAACCTTGAAGGATGTTGAGTAAAGACCCTAATATTTGTCATCAAAATGAAAGTCAAATTGGGCAGCTTGAGTGAAGATACTTATGAGTCATAAAGATATAAGTTGGTATAAATAACTCTTTTTGCAAAAAAAAAAGCCATGATCAGCAAAGTAGACCTTTTTGTTAGTAGACATGGTCTTCAACACATAAGGGCTCATCATGAAGAACTGAACTTGAACATCATCAGCTACATAAGGCTCCCATCTTTTTCCAGACCACTCGTAGATTTCAACAGAGTATTCCTTGAATCACATATGACCATTGAATAAGTCAAATAAAAAATAAACTCGAACATCAAGCTTGTCATATGAAGCCTAAGAGAAGGTGTTTACCAAGTCATCATTTATGCGGTATATGCCAGGCTCAGTCGTTTCTCCTACTTTGTTGTGCTTGACATTGACAGCCTGGATCATATAACATAGAATCATTATAACAACGGCAAGTTGGATGTGAGATGTAAAAACTTCAAATTAAGAACTAAACAATAAACTTCAGACAACTATTTGGCCTACGTTTCAGTTCATAAAATCCTGGACCAAACCATCTCTAACCATGTCATTATGAGAAAATTTAGCTCTTACAGTATTGGCACTAAATAACAGGATTTGCACCGAGAAACAGTAGGTTTGGTGGCAACAGTGTTAAATAAAAGTAGATATTAATTTATTCACCTTAAGATGACCCCTTTCATGGAAAACCCATTTCGCAGCTTCAGTCACAAATTGCTCGTTACCAGATTTGTCATAACTGCAGCCATTTAATTACTTCAGATACAAATTATAGGATACTAAGTTTTATCAGACTAGGTAGACAGCCAAATGTATTAAGACAATTAAGAAAATGCAATATGATTACATTGTCTTGCTTCCAGCCTTCTGGACACTTGATCTCAAAAATCTGTAGGAAGGATGGGAAAGCAAGCACAGCAGAGTTTAATCATTAGAAAAGTAAACAATGAACATTAATGCTAGAAGTGAAAACAAGACATAATCAATATCCATAATATAAATTATACCACACCTGTTACTGAACAATTCTAGTGAGCCAGATATCAACACACGTGCATTATTCCTAGCCTATATGAAAGAAAAAATTAATATATGTTTCCATTAAAAAAGAACAGTAAACCAAACATTAAAACCAACATTAAAAAATAAACTCCTTAAGTCCTAACAATAAAATCTTAAGCTTAGCATGAGCAAAGAACTAAAAAAGAGACAAGAGAATTGATACATTACCTGCATTACAGAGACAAGAGAGATGGAAGAGCCAGTGAGTGAAGGAGGGCTTGACAATTTTGTTTTTGGATTGGCTGAGTATGCTGAAGGGGATGCCGTGAGAGCTTTCAACACCTGAAAAGAGAGTGCATCAGAAATGAACAAACAAAAAGAGTTGATAAAAAGGGAAAGTAAAACATAGAGCCTCACCAGAGTATTAGCAGGGTTAACTGAATGTCCAATTCCACGGAAGAGGATAGGTGCCTGTGGATTTGTAAGACCAGTAACCACAAAAGGATATGTCATGCCACTTAAAAAAACACAGAATCAGTTAAATTATGACATAGGTCCAATCAGATATCTTATCTTTTGCCAATTATCAGACATAAAAAAGCACAAAGAGAAGAGCTATTTTGAAAATCACAAATCATTGAAAATGCAATTAACACTGAAAATTTATTGTACTTGCACAACTAACACGAGATATTTGTACAGGCCAAAGAATTCAGTCATAGGTTAGTGTGTGGGATATGAATATTCACAAATTTTTCTTAACTCCATCAAGTTGGTTATTTCCAAAGTGAGTTCCAGCAAAGTCTCACCTCTATATGAACTAGTTCTGAAGATTCTCAATAGTATACAATATTGTTGAAGCATTTAATTATCATTTAATAACTTCACTACGGTATCCTAATTACAACATTGCATGAAAAATAATCGTTGATGATAGTAATAACTACAAATGACAACTAAAGTCTATGTTAAAAAAATGTAGTGTGTTTATGCAAATATTATTTAGTTGTAACAGTCTAACCTCAATAGCTTTGTCCCCCAAAATTACATTTGACTTGATAAGGTTATCACTTGCAATTAGAGTGTGATCCCCATCGGCATCAGAGACCGCATAGCTGAGATGGTCAATTACCACAGCTTCAGGATCCTGCCACAAGCAAAGAGATCAACTCAATACATTAAACAAAGGAAAGATCAAACAACTTAACACAACTAAATCATAATAACAAATAAAAAGACTGAAAAAAAAAACTAAACATCTCATGCCTCATCGAAATCAGCACCACTGTCAGTGGCAATTCCACGCACTAAATCGGATGCATTGGAATCAACCGCTAAAATCAGGTCATGTCCCGCATCAACGAATTCAAGTACTTTACTCTGGTCCAACGATCCGCCAAAACCTATAAAAATTACAAAGTCCAAATCCCAATCACGAACAAATCCTGGATCGAATTTTTAAAACCAGATCAAGCCCAGATCAGATTGAAGCTGAAGTAAGCACCAACTTACGAGAAACGGACGGAGCGAAGAGAACGAGACCATCGTAGAGGAATTGACCATAGCGCTGGAGAGAGAGGGAAGGATCATCGGCGAGCTTGAACTCGAGCTGATAGCCACGCGAGACGAGGGAGTCGAAGAAGATGGAATGGGAAGAGCGCAGAGCGAGATCGTCGACCAGCACGAGGATGCGGCGCGCCGTGGGGCTCTCGTCGGAGAAGGAGAAGGCGGGGGGAGGAGAAAGGAGGAGGCTGATGAGTGAGAGGAGGAGGAGGAGAGATGGTCGCTGTTTCGCCATTGACGGAGCTCGATAGGGTTTTAGGATTTGGATCTCAACTGGCGCGATCTTAGTATGAGGAGGAGTCTGGGAACCAAAGAGGAAGACGAGAGCGGAGACTCTTCACAGGGGTTTGATTGTCTGAAATCTAGATAATTGTACAGAGGTGAAATTCTTCGCCAGGCCTTGTTTTGGTGATTCAGAATAATTTGGGTCGTAATGGGCCGAATTGGAAAGTCCAGCTATCTGCTTTTCTGTGTAAGTGTAACTAACTCGGAGCTGATACGCGACATCCCAGGAAAATGACATCCTGGGACATCCCATACGAAGCTGGCCCAAAATACTAGTGTGCTAGTCCATAAAAAAAGGAGCATTGTGATTTCAGCACGATTGTGCGATGCTAACGTCACTCAAAAAATAGGAGTACTTCTATTAGCGCAAATGAGTATATAAATGTGTTTTCTGTATAATTTAAAAAATTAATAATATTATTAATATATTAAATTCTGTCGTTTGGAGCTATCAGTTGGAAATACAAGGAAGTAAATACTTCTTCGTAAGGAAGTATATACTTCTACATATGGAATACAAAATTAACATTTAACAAGCATATAAAATTGTGTAAATAAGAATTGAAAATATTAAGGAAGTATATACTTCTTCTAAAAGGAGTACATACTTTTTCATATGGGAGTATATACTTTTTCGTAAAAAGGTTCAGCTAAGCATTCAACATAGAAAATTTCAAATAAGAATAATCAAATAAGAATTAAAAATATTAATTAAAAAAGTAAATATTTCTCCGTAAGAGAGTATATATTTCTGCATATGGAATACAAAATTGACATTTAACAAACAGACAAAAAATTGTACAAATAAGAATAAGAATTCAATATAATAAGGGAGTAATTCTTAAAAAGAGAGTATATGTCTTCATAAGGGGTTCAAATAAACATCCAATATTAAAATTTCATCCAACAAAAACAAACAACACCAACTAAGTTATACTCAACGATCAAATTTTGTAATCTTTTCAGTCAACCACCGAGTTCAGCTTTCTTCCTCAAGATCAAAGAGAACACACTCACTTGTAAATCTAAATTTCGGCTTCACCTCATTGATAGGATCTAGTAGTAGCCGGTAAGCAACAACACGTTTATCATCACTGACATTAATCTGCAAAACATAGAATTATCCAATGTTAGAACAAACACAACTGTCAGGTTCTTGATATGTACTCCGTTGTTAGATATTATTTACTCCCTTATCATATGTTTTTTACTCCTTTAAACCTATGCTAAAATACCAAACACACCTGCTAGGTTCTTGATATGTACTCCTTTGTTAGATATTATTTACCCTCTTATGCTATAATACCAAATACACCTTTAAGATTATGCTAAAATACCAAATACACGGTTCTTGATATGTACTCCTTTGTTAGATATTATTTACTCCTTTAAGATTATGCTAAAATACCAAACGCACTTGCCAAGTTCTTAATATGTACTCCCTTGTTACATATTATTTACTCTCTTATGCTACATTTTGTACTCCTTTAAGATTATGCTAAAATACCAAGCACACCTGTCAGGTTCTTGATATGTACTCCCTTGTTATATATTATTTACTCTCTTATGCTATATTTTGTACTCCTTTAAGATTATGCTAAATACCAAATACACATGCCAGGTTCATGATATGTACTCCGTTGTTACATATTATTTACTCTCTTGTCATAGGTTTTGTACTCCTTTAAGTCTATGCTAAAATACCAAACACACATGTCAGATTCTTGATATGTACTCTCTTGTTAGATATTATTTACTCCCTTGTCATATATTTTATACTCCTTTAAGCCTATATTAGAACAACAAACAAACAACAAAGATTATTGATATGTATTCCCTTGTTATATATTATTTACTCCCTTATCCTATGTTTTGTACTCTTTTAAGATTATGCTAACATACCAAACACACCAATCAGGTTCTTGATATATACTCCCTTGTTAGATATTATTTATTCCCTTATCCTATATTTTGTACTCCTTTGAGCCTATATTAGAACAACAAACAAACAACAAAGCTTCTTGATATGTACTCCCTTGTTAGATATTATTTACTCCCTTATTCTATGTTTTGTACTCCTTTAAGATTATACTAACATATACCAAACACACTAACCAGGTTCTTGATATGTACTCCCTTATTTAGATTTTATTTACTCCCTTATCCTATATTTTGTACTCCTTTAAGCCTATATTAGAACAGCAAACAAACAACAAAGCTTCTTGATATGTACTCCCTTGTTAAATATTATTTACTCCCTTATCCTATGTTTTGTACTTCTTCAATACATTTTATAATTAACAAATACATAATCCCTTATGTAAATTACCTGAAAAGATGGTACTGGCTTATTAAGTAACTTGCAAATGAGAATCCTCAGGATGAGCAGACCACTGTCTTCGTTAATAATAAATAATTCCCTAAATAAAAATATATGAAGTTATGAACTCATATGAACAAATAAGTAAATATCTAGTTCTGATTGATCAGTACAATTGATTTCAAATGAAATGTAAAAATCTAAATTTGATTCAGAACAATTGATTTTCATAGAAGTTTAAAAAACTAGAATGGATCTGAATCTATTTCCAATTCCAAAACCACAACTCAAAAATGCAAAAAGCACAAATCAAAGACATAATTTCAGACCACATCTGATTCAATTTCTGGTACATTAATAACTAATTCCTATATACAAATTATATACTCCCTTGTATCAAATAAGATACTCCCTTGTATCACAATTCTACCTTATGGGAATGATTTAAGAAAAATTTCAATTGAATCGCAAACATCATCTTGATATATACTCTCATAGTATATCCTAGATCAGATCTAAACAATTCAAAAGTTGAGAATCTATTTCAATAGAACAAGAGGAGAAATTAGATCTGGAAGGAGAGATGTTTGGTCAATAGAACAAACTCTTGTGAATCATTACAATCAATTGCAGTAAAACAAGAATTTGAGCCTATTATCTTGTAAAATTTGAACCTGAAATTTACTGCCACGTCCGGAATATGAAAGTCTCTTTTTGTAGAAGCAAGGTCAGCCAAGATCGTGCATGCTAGATCAACCTTCGTGTTACCAGAACGCAATTAACCTTCGTTATTATTTCGTATGGTCGATCTAAAGACAGATCTGTGCGTCGGGTAGGGTATAACGGATTGGAGCTTGTGAAATGTGTTGAAACTGAGATCTAGCTATGCGACACTGCACGTCACAGGGTCGTTTGCGCATTGAAGGGGACCTTGGTGTAGATCAGATTGCATCTCAAGTAGTGAAAAACAATTTTGGATCTAGAACTGAACCGATCCGCAAAGGTTAGAGGATGCACAGCGGGTCGATGTGGCAACGTGGTGGTGAGGTGCGATGGTGGCGCATCGTCGTTGAGAGTAGAGAGACGACCTCGAGGAGGAATAGATATGGCGAGACGACGAGCGTGCTTGGCGACGACGAGATCTGTCAAGAGATCTAAACGAAAGAGATATTTGAAAGAGAGATCACATGCATTACACGTGAATACAGAAAAATTATGGACTAGATGCGAAGGCCCGCTGGGATGGCAGGATGGCACCATCACAAGGATGGTATATAGGATTTCCGTAACTAACTAGCGAAAAAATTAAAAATAATATTTAAATATTATTCAATTTCGAAATATTACTAAAATAATCGGAATTGTATAAATAGTTTCACAATATCTGTTTTGGAATATTTTATTAATATATATTATTAATAAAATATTTTATTAATATATATTTAATATTTTAAATTTATTTTTTATGTAATTATAATATTTGTATGGTTTGGTATTGGTACTTTTCTGTGTAACTTTTTTTTTTTGAATAACTAACTATACATTAAGTTGCATTTTAACAAATTGTAATTTTGTGCATTTATACAGACATGATGGAAGGATCGATTTTCCAGATTTGCTGCTGCTAATAAGTTTGATGGGGGAGCCTGCGATTAGATCTTGACCATTGGATTGAACGAAAGGTAGAGAGTGTTTCTATGCCTCCGTTCAATTATCAGCGGATGTGAACGTTCTGGATTTTGTATTGGTGGATTAGTACGTGTATTTCTCACAAGTACATCATTCTCAAATTTTCTATTTCCAAAATTCAGTTAAAAGAAAATTGATGCTATACATGGTGTGCTAAAAACAGAAAAGAGATCACATTTCTTTACGCACATAAAGGCACAACAGACCCGATCTTATTTATTTTACTCAATTTCCTACTGTATCTTTCTTTTTCTTACAGCTGATTTAGTATATATGTACTTTTTTTTTTTTACAAAAATCAAAAGTGCGTCAGATAACTCGCACTATCTTCACTACTCATAGCTACTGAAGTAACCAGGGGTTTCAACTCCAGCCTTGTTTAATGAAGCAAAAGAATCTATGGAATTAGATTCAAAATCTGACCAGCTTGACGAGACATCACCGGACTCCAAAACCTTGTCATGCAAAAAGATATTGTTGTCATCAGATTGCAACGAGTCCCTTGAAAGTGGTACAACCAGCATAAGCCTCCTAATCGCAGCTTTGGCGACATGAGAAAACCATTCATCTTCATTAAGAGCACTGAAACAATTAACAATTGAAAGTTATTAATTAATTCATACATAAAGAAGATTAACATGAAAGTCTTTTCTCTTTGTATGTGTGGTTGCTTACCTGGCTGTTAAGTTATTTCATGACGCACTGATAATACCAGATATATGTCAAATCCAGTATGATTGACCAATCCTAACAGTACTGGTAATAGCTAAACGTAATTAAGATCTCAAAATTATGTTCCTTTGTTTTTGTCTTTTCCTTTTTCTTCTTCTTTTCCATTTACCTTTGGACATCAGCACCTCTAGCAGCAAAGGCTCCAATTGCTCTAGTTATAATGGCTGACCCAAGCTGATGAATTTTTCTAGAAGAGTACCCACCAGATATTGCAATCTCAATTATGAAGTGCAAATCAAGAACAAACTGAAATAAGGGATGAATTAGTTAACAATCTGGTCAAATAAAAAATAAAATAAAATAAAAAAATGTAATGGGCCTTGTAGGTGTTTGTTTTGAAATGCTTGATTGCAAGTTCGAGAAAAACAATCTTGGCACATAAATGATATTGTTATAGAATTTGGAACTCAAAGAAGAGAGCTTTTGAAGAAAACATTTACAATTTTTCTGCATTGAAAACAATCATCAACGATTTTTGCATTTCCAACAAAATTAATTTCTTAACAAAATGATGGAGCAATAAAATATTCTAGTTTATTAGATATTTCCCTAGACAAATTTATCCTGTGTGGCCTCTTGGCAAGGTAACTTTTATGTTCATTTTTTCACATTCAGAGATTATTAGATGGACAGTTTACAACCGAGACAGAAAAAAGGGGAGCAAGTTCATATAATTTACTCAGAATGATTAGCGGAGATTGTGTTGCTTCAGTTAAATTGGGTCTGACATAAACCACGATCAATGGATATTCTTTCTTATAAATTTACTGTGCTGAGTGTGCTCTTGTTTTAAGCAAATACCATAAAACATAGGATGCTAAGAATAATTAATTGGTATTTTGCAACAGTCCCAAAGGTACATGACCCAATGAAGACAAACTGATTACCTGTTGCAATCCCAGTTCGTCAAATTGCCAAGATTTGTCTTCCATCATTCTCCAGAATTCCTGATCATTGGATAACCATGTCAGCATGGCTTCAATTATTCCTGAGAGTACAGCTTTCTGTACCTTCTCTTTCCCAAAGAGCTCCTCGTTGAGATTGCTTTCTAGTTTTTGCATCCTTGCAAATAGTGCCTATAGTTTGCATAAAGAAAATTATAAACATCAAGAAGATTGGTTATTGAGCAAAATATTTCTGTTGAACCAAAATATGCAACTAACTGCCAAAAAACTTCTACTGATATCAAACAACCATTAGCAATAGCTGAGAGTTGCATTGTCTGAGGACAAATCCAATTGACCTTTTTTTTATTGTAACATTTAAATATAATGAATAAAAAAGGGTCTGTAAAGGAACACATGTTGCCATGATAACGTCAGAATGGTTGGTCTTTGGCCTCATTTTGGTCCAAAATATGAAGGGGCAGTAAAGATTAAAATTGAGAAAACTGATGTTAGTATAGCATGAAAATAGAAAAGCAGTAATGCATGACCTGAAATGCTAATGATGGAAGTGGATCTAAGTCCCCAATAAGATCATCTCCTTCCAATTCCAAGTAAGCATGCGCATCTAACCTTGCTTTTCCTTTGCGTGTATAGATTAACCTCATGACATACTGCCAGCAAAAATGTTCTATGATTTTATCTGACGAATGCTGGATGCGGCGCCTCCAGTTTTTATACTCTCTACTAATAGATGCCAAATTTTCCAACCCTTTGTCTGGTTCTTTCAATTCCCCTTGAGATTCCAACATTTTTGAAATAGCCACAGGCAGGAATTCATCAGTTATTGCTGAAATAGAATTCAAGAGTGCAAGCTGCTGTATTTCAGTTTCAGTCTTGAAATATGTCTGTTCCTTTGGGTAAATGAAGGTACCATCTTCACAGAAAGTGGGAATTGCTTTTGCCATTATTTCCACATACTTGTCGAATAATTGATGGGTTTTTCTCATAATAATTGGTCGAAAATGTAATACTACCATTGGAGTCAGCTGGTCCAGTATATCCTGAAAAAAATAAAATGGAAGTGCATTAAACATCGCCAATGGTTTGTGGGCCCAATATAAGAACCATACTTTCAGATCAGATTGTGCTCCCTACATTATCAGCCCTGCCATCAGTGTGTGAAAAAGAAAATGACAAAAAATCCATAAGAGATAAGGAAAATCAAGCATATAGAGTAACCATACTCTAATAAATGAGTAAATTTAAAAAATTGGAGATGAATGGCACACACTAATAAAGAAAAAGGTTCTCATTTTTCTTAAAATGGCCAGTAGCATTATAGTATTTGTGAGTGACATAAATAAAGCAAACTTACTTTAATTAGTGACATAAACTTCTTTACATTATTTCTCAGGGAAATATTTGTGAGTGCGTCAGCAGAAAAATGCAATCCTACCAGCCAGGACTGATCCAAGGTCTCATATTGGCTTGAAAGATCAAGAACCATTTTTCTTGCTCTTCTAAAGTTTTTATCGATTACCTCTTCGACGTGCTGGCTCAAGAGAAACAGTACTAAATCTGACAGTTTCAGACCTTTACTCTCCAAGATTATACAATAGTTAAGGCTGGCCTGAATACAAATGCAAACTGAACAAAGCGCAGAAGTGGTTTCAAGTGAAGGAGCATTTTCTCTGACAAGATGTGCAAACTGCTCCATCTCTGACTCAGCCCACTCGACCAAAAGACTTGCATGAGGCTCTATTTCTCCAAACAACAAGTCAAACTCATTCGCTGCCTCCATGATTGTTGAGAAAAAAAGTTTGGAAAGAATGGCAGTGTATGTATTGGGAAAAATCATACAGGAGGGGAGAAATGAGTCAATTTTTCTCTGGAGACGTGAAGCAAATACCTTCAAAAATAATTCTTGGGCTGAAGCTTCTCTGCCAAGTTTTATTAACCCTTCTAAAGCTTTCTTAAGATCTGAGTATTTAATGCATGGCTGATTGGAAGTTGCAACCAGTTGACCGACAAGCATGTCTTTTCTTTTACTAATTTCAAGGGAATTGCTTTCAATGATTTCAACTGAATCCAAAAGCATAGACAATGCTTCTTCAGTTTTTCGCTCAGCAAGGAGCATGTCTAAATTTTGTAGAAAGACAACTTGAGGACTGTCATTATCAAGATTTAAGAGATGTTCTAGCTCAGAATTTTGAAGATCCGCAATTTCCTTCCCATATAATCTTTCCAATGCATCTAATTCACTAGTGACGCCAGAGGATAGATCTTGAACTATGCTTTTGTGAGCAGAATAGTTATTCTTCAGTTCAACTACAACTTCATTGACCACTTTAGCCTCTTGAGAAAATCTACATTTTTGTGAACTTCCATAAGACCATCTTGTCTAAAGATCAAACCTTCAAATTCACATGTACTGTAAGACAAATTTATTCCAATAAAAATTTAAACAGTGTATTAATTTAGCAAATGGACACAAACAAAATCCTCATTTTTCTGACACTATGGAATCAATAACATATAATGTCAGTAGGCAACATTAAATAGCAAACTGTCAAGCATTCATGACAGCTGGTCAAAACTTTTGAAAACTAATAATAAGGGAATAAAAAAATGCCTACCTTTGGAAAGCCTGGTAGCATGACCTAGTATTATCACGCTGAGATAGAATTGCATATTTCAATTCCAGAATCTCTGAACAAATCTCTCTCAGGTCCTGTTATCAGAAACAGATGAGGCAAATCTTAAATTCTGAACAATTACTCTCAAACATAGATGTTTAGGAAAAAAAATTCTACTATCTTAAAAAATTATGCCACAATTGACTAAAATACAAAAACAATTCTGAACAGTACCAGAAGTATACTATATACAAAGGGTAAGAACGAGAACAGTACTAACAGGTAGAGAAAAGGATTGAGAGAGAGAAAGAACCTTCTCCGTACGGGATGAGTACATGGAAACTATGTTCGATTGAGGTGTGATGAACACTTCTTCTTCGTCATACTCGTCTTCCTCCTCATACTCTTCTTCTTCATCATATTCTTCCTCTTCGTCTTCTTCGCTCAGCGTTGTTTCCATCTCCATTGTTTCTTGTCTGATCGTTCTCTCTCTCTCTCGTCTTCCCTCCAAAGTCCAAATGCAGCGAAAGTAAGAGAAGGGAAGGTGGGAAACCAGAGAAGTCAATAAGAGCTGGTCAAATCAAACAAAATCTTTTTTTATTTATTTCTTTCTTTTTCTTTGCAAATAATATTTAATACCGTCTATAACACGGAATGTCGGAATGTTGGAATGTCAAGATTCTTTATTTTATCTTGTTTTTATTATTCCTTTTTTTCTGTCGATGAAAGATTGAAAGGCCTTTTATAATTTTATTTTATTATTTTTATAATTTTATTTCCCATAACTTATAGTAATCGCCATCGCCATTCGCCAATCAAAACTGCGGTCCCACAATTTGTCAATTTGGGAGGTTGTTTCTTCTCCGGTCAAACATATTGCGGTATGACTAAGACCGTTAACGGTATGCCATGTCGTTTCGTTTAACCTAAGTGAAACGGTAAGTGACATAAAAAATTATATTTTTTTCTAAACGAAACGGTAAGTGGCATGTTTAATTATAGAGTACTGAAATTGGCTATTACAATAGAAAATGGTAAGTGAAACAGAAATATATTTTATTTAATAAACAGAACGGTAAAAGACGTACCAATTTTTTTATCGTTTCATTTATGAAATGCCAAACGGTAGCGCGCATTTAGTGGTTTTCTACCACGTTAGACAGCTCTAGATCATACGGTCATACGTATGACCGTATCTGAAAGGTATTGACTGCCACGTCAGCTAAAGCATAAAGTAGCTGACTGACCTTATTTTATTGGGCCCAAAATAAAATAAAACAGTCAAACATCCATCAAGATTTAGTACTAGTTTATTTGTAATGGAAATTGTATTTTGATATGCTTTTACACCTGAGAAATTTCTTTTTTTCTTGAACGAAAGTAACTATAATCAAATTATTTTTCTAATCACTTTATTCTGTAATTTCACTATAAATTATTAAATATTGATGTGCTTACATTTCTTTGGTGAAAAATTAGAACCAACCATTCAACTTTATCGTTTATAAAACATAATTTTTTTGCATAACACATAACTGACTTTTTTTTTTTTTTTGATAAAAGAATGTCTCCAGAGGAGACATCCCGGCTTCATTAAAAAAACAAAACTGACATAATTATGTAAAATACAGGCATTTAATACCTCCTAATTTTATATATTTTCCAGCTAGAAAAGCGATAAATTTAATGGGCAACAAAATTATGCTCAACTTGGAAATATGGTCTAAACAGTCTATCAAACTGATGGAGAACACATCTATAATTTTATTTTTTAAAAAATTTATGGACAAAAACTGTTTTTCTTTTTCTTATGTTAAAATTCTAGCAAATTAGATTTGCCGAAAAAGTAAAGTTACTGCTTCAAGTGCCTGTTCGTTTTTTTTAGTATCTCACATTTGCAATTTGTCTAATAATTCACAAGTATGAAAATAACAATTAAACCAACATCAATGAGAATAAACGAAATAAAGAGATGTACAGAAGATGCATATACTCGAAGAATAATTCTACAATACACCACTTACATGTTTAACATCCCGGTGTGAAATAGCCAAATTGAAAAGCAATTAAAGAATAATATTACACAGCATCAGCCATTACATACTGAGTACCATAATACCAGTCTACCCATCCCATTGTGAAGCAGCAGCAGTCTAAAAAAAATGCAGCTGTTCCTTTTGCAACAAAAATCAAGAATATGAAAATATGCATCTTACCAAAATTGCTCAATTCATTTCCCTACTATCCAGTGTTCATATCCATGTCGCCAAATCAGCTAAGCTCAAGCTCCTGCTCCTTACTGGCTGCCATCCTAGCACTGTCCCGATCCCGCTTGAAAACAAAATACAAAGGGCTATAGAACAGACTGCACAAGCCAAAGGGAACAACAGTCATAGTCAGAAGCCCTCTCGAGAGTGCCAGTGCCCCTTGGGCCGACCCATTTGCTAGACTGATGGATTTTGGGTTGTAACCATAGATCCTCTCGGTGACAATGCCGACAGCTGGGGTGGCAAAAGATGCGACCGACCCTTCTAATGCACGGTCAAAGGCATAAATCATTGTGCGGTGCTTCGGTGGCACCACCATGGCAAACATGGGCTGGTTTGCACATGTGCCACACCAGCTGATGGACAGGCCCATCAAAAAGAGAACCATGGCATAGGTGTACCAGTAATCTACCGTTTGTGGTATCACCATAAGGAGGATTAGTGAAAATGGAATGCCCATGAAGGCGCTGAACTGCGCACACATAACACGGGCCGAATCTGGGTAGTACCGTGACATGGAATCTGCTATCAACCCACCCCCGAATGATCCAAAAGCACATCCAATGGCAAACAGGCTGATCAGGCCAGCTGAGCTCTTGTGATCAAAACCTGGAAGAGAGGAGAAAGTGCAGAACATTAATATAGGACATTATATGATACAAATTTGCCATAACTGCAGCATCAAACATTGCGGGTAATCTGGTTGTGGGTGGCTGATTTCTTGTGCTAGGTAAATATGCAATACAAAAGTGGTTTGAGTACAGTATGGATTATTGGATTATGGAAGTTGAGGACGATAAGGACTGCACAATAAAAAAAAATGTTATTAGGGGAAACTTAATAGAACTTGCATACCAATCAGTTCAAACCACATTGTAAAGAAAACAATGGATGCCCAAGGTAGAGAACCAACTATTCCTTGCAAGACAATGATCTGAAATGTTTTCACCTTCACAACTGATTTCATTGCTATCCATGAATCATGCCAGAGAGAAGTTGATGTTAGGCCTCTCCCTCCAACCAGAGATGACCTGCAGAATATAAATTGGTACTCATAAATTAAAAAAAAAATTGGAAACATAAAAGCATTGTTAGCCCAAGGAAATGTATATGATGCTCAAATCTGAAAGTCCTAGGCAGAATAAAAAGGACAAACCCAAAAGTCCAAAACACATTGTTCACCAAGTATATACCTTTCTGCCTCAATATCAGAACTGAGATAGGAATGAGAGTTCTTTCTTGGATCAACAACAAATAACTGCACAAGAAGCCCAATAAGCAAACTAATTGATGCCATCATAAGAAATGCAAACCGCCAGCCTGGGATTCCCCAATACTCCTGTCCAGCCATAATTGTTGCTAGTGGACCACCACCTATTCTACCTATCATGCTAACAAGGCTGAAGAGCCCAAAGCCAGCGCCGCGGGACCCATCTCCATAACTATCAGCTATGAATGACTGGAGAACTGGGATAACAATGGCAAGGCCAAATCCATTTACCGCTCTCCAGAATGCGACCTGTTGGATATGCTGACTGATGCCGACTGCTGCAGTTGATACAGCCCAGCAGGCAGTCCCCATTGCAAGGACTGTTGAACGGTCATATTGAAGAGTGAGCACACCTAAAACAAGGAGAATTCACATAAAAGAAAGTGGATTAGATTGGTCAAAACGGGTCAAATTTATGTAAGGTGAAGTTTGGGTCCCATGTCAAGTTGTCGATGCGCATGGTTGGTAATTAACTCAAATTAACCTACTGACAGAGTAGCTGGTTAATTCATGAATCTTTTCTAAATATTAGCAAAAAACACCTACAGAACATTCCAAT
Organism: Rhynchospora pubera; assembly: GCA_028095005.1. Lineage (NCBI taxonomy): Eukaryota > Viridiplantae > Streptophyta > Magnoliopsida > Poales > Cyperaceae > Rhynchospora > Rhynchospora pubera. Next base: position 74,726,503 of record CM051462.1, read on the forward strand.
AAGCATAAAATTTAGTAATTTTTGCTTGAGTTCACGTAGGTTCTGCAGAATACATCTCTTATCACAAATAACCAAAAAAAAAACAAAACAAAAATTATTAAAATGTTTAAATGGCCCTCAAAAAAATAACCAAAAAAACATTTAAATGCTTCCAGAAAATAAGAGAAATGCTGAGGGCTGAGTACAGGAAACAACTGTGTTACTTACAAAAAACCCTTAATTTTTTTTTTTAATGTTAGTTGGCGAGATCCAACCAACAAATTTTATTTAAAAAAAAACCTTCATTCATTTGAACTGTTTCTAAGGTTCTATGATCCAGTCTGGTAAACTGGCTTACATGAAAGGATCCAAATTGCCTCATCTTCTGAATTTTGTACCTGCCACAGGTGAACATATAGCTTGCATAAAGGTCATTATGAATGTGAGGTAGCCGAGCTCAGCTGGGCCAGCATTAAATGCTTCGCTAACTTCTTTGTAGACTGCTGGAAGGAGAGTCTCATCTGCTCGCTCCAGTATGGATGCTAGGTTGATTAAGATGAGAGAAATTGAGAAGCCAAATATCTTCTTGGCTCTGAAATAAGAATACAAATAAGACATTTCCCCATTTCAATAGATTTGATACAATTAGTTAATTACAGGGTCCTTAAGCATAAACAAATTATATCTTTGGTAATGGTATAATTAAACTAGGTATTATTACTTTATTATGGTTCTCTACTGATATTATATGACTCCATTCTCAATTTTTGTAGTCTCAACTTGGTGATAAAATTTTGGACTTATTATTACATGACCCAATTACCCATCAAAGTAAATTACTTTACTACATTTGTAATACTCATCCTCTCCAGTTGAACTAACCAACTGAACACTGAACAGTACCACACTTCAGAATTAAACCCAAATTAAGATATCATCACTAAATTCAAACAATCAAAGTCCGATTGGTGAAATGCCTTGGGTAGAGGAAAGAATTGGAGAAGGAGAGGTTAAGGAGAAGAGAAGCTCACTTCATCTTGTTAGAATGAGGCGAAAGAGATGGTGTTGAATGGCGACCCCTTTGTCTCATAGTGAGTGCCAGATCGCTTGGAGCAGGTGAGAAGTATATTGCGCTTGCATCTCCGTTTGACTTTTTTAGTTTTTTTAGTACAAGTTTGAGAGAGAGTGGGAGAGAGAAGAATTAAAAGAAAAAAAATGTCAGAACGAAGACATTTTCCATAGGTGCTCTGCTGATTAATCCGGATGGATGGTTAACATCCCTTGATATGGACCGTCCGTTCTAAATCGGACGGTACTTAAAGCAGCAAATGTACAATCAATCCGCTGAAGCGTTCGTGATCCGATAGGAAATGAAAAGCCGTGTAGTTCTTTGTATTGGGTCCGTATCCTCCGCGATTGGTTGATCGTCAACTTCTGATCCGAGTTGTTCGATTTAATCTCGACGGTTAAAATTTTTCAGATCTATTAATCTAGTTACATGTACGGAACTTTGCTAACAGTTGAGATTAGATCTAACGGATCAGAGATTGACACTCTACCAACTTTTTAAAGTTGGCAGAGGATGTGATTCCCTTTGTATTCACTTGAAATTTAAAATAAAGGAAAAATTTTGTGGTGGAGAAAATTTTGTAACCGAACTAAAATTTAGATTGTTCACCGTAGAATTATCCATAAATAAATAATAGTGAGGAGATTCTGCCAAGAATAATAGTCTTTCTTGTATGCTGTATAGTTGTATCCCTATAAAATTTCAAGCGTCAACAAGAGGAAGAAAAGATGGATCACTTCACTCTCTTGTTTCTTTACCGTGTGATAGCATCAAGATGTGTGCTTGGTCTAGATCCAACAGTTTAACAAAGCTTACTTTTCTATTTAAAAAAAAATAACCATCTTTTATTTTTGGTAGTTAAAATCACAAACCTTTGGCATTTTGTACAATAACTGACATTAGGGCTGTCAATATACCGCCGTTTCGAACGTTTCCGTTTCGTTCTGTCTGAAATGGAACAGAAGTGGAAGGAAAAGTAGTTTCATTTTCAGAAACGGAATGGAAATGGAACGTTGAAATGAGAAATTTCAATGTAAAATGAATGTGGAAGTGAAATTTCCGTTCCATTTAACGAAATGGAACGGAAATGAAATGATTTTCTGTTTCGTATTTTGAAGTGGAATGGAAACGGAATGATGGATTTCCGTTCCATCTCACACGTTTGACAGCCCTGACTGACATAGTAACGAGTTAAAATGACATCTTCTCTACCAATGTAACGGGCGTGATATCCATCCCTATGACCGCTATCCGGCCATTATTGTTGCCAATCATGCAAATAATATTTAATTTCCAATGGCCCCCTCTACTTTCTTAAAATTGGACAAACTTAAATTTGGATAATGTAAATATTTAAATATTAAATATTTTTTTATATATACAATATTATCACGTGAAGTCACAAGTTACAGGATTACAGCTCTGGTACACAAGTTTAATGTATTCTATATGGAGCATCCTTAACTCTATTGTATTTCTTTGTGGTCAGATTTTCTGGTACTAGCACTGTATGACTGGGTTACTTAAACAGAGACCTAATAAAGCCTCCGGGCTGTGAAAAGGAAATAAATTCAATTAGCAAAGAATTCCAGTGAGCACAGAAGATCAATAGAACTATTTTAGTATGAGTAGTATGCTGTACACTGTCTATAGGGTCTATTCAGTATAAACATGCTGAAAAACGAAGCTTCTCTATATCTGCTATCCAAAAAACTTAAATAACAATGTGCTTTCTAGTTATGCAACTTGGATCTGTAAAATTCCCAGCTGGTACATCTGTAGAAAATTCTTTGCTAAGCCCACAACTTGATTGAACTAAGGTTGGAAGTACGAACAAAATAGTACTCCTAAGATTCAAAATTTCCATTGCATACCAATTTTACCAAATAAAGAAAATCATATGCTTGTAAATTAGGCATAATCCGTAATCCAAAGCACTAATTCAGTCGAGCCCCATTAAAGGTGCCAAGAATGTCATGTGTATCAACAATTACTATATATCAAGCCATCAATGATTTGTATATTTCTGGCTTGATACATAATAATACACACATTTCTCTGATATGGTACATTTTAATCAAAATAATCATAGTTTCTCCCAAACCAACCTGCATCCTTAAAACTCTTAAATGGTAACAAATAGCATACCTATTAACTTGGCCATCATTGACAGCTTATATTCCTAGAGACTGTGACCAAAAAGGACCATGATGTAATAACCCATAGTCAGAGCCAGTATTCTGAATAGCCCTCTAAGCAAGTAATTAGACATATATACAAAAATCGTATAGAAGCTTGAACACTAATCAAAGCAGAAACCTTCTTTATATTACAATGTATGTCATATTAATTTCTCAAAAAAAAAATGAATTAAAATGATTAGAACGAGATGTATTGTGCATAAACATGATGTAATGTTAACAACCAACTTACTGACGGCTACTTTCAACTTCTTAAAAAGATTGTTAACGACCAACAGCAAGGCTTTCCTCAGCTTCTCCCTTATCTATACTGAAATAGCTAGTATGCTCAATCACTATATCGTGGGATGCTTCGCCAAGCAAAATTTCTCTTTCTTTGGAATAATATTCTTGTCCCCATGGATGCTGCTTAATTTTCCTGATTCGATCAAGTTCTTCAGCTACTTCCTTCATCGTAGGTCGTTCTTCCCCTTTCATATTTAGGCATTCCTTAGCTAGCTTAGCAACTGCCGTTATCACTTCCATATCGTCTTCATGCTTAATTTCATCATCTAGAAGCTCTTGTAGCTTCTTCTCTTTCATAGCTAAGAGGAAACGAGACGAAAGACTCCTCTTTTCTTCTGGTGCATGAACATCAATGGCGGGCTTTCTAGTTAGAAGCTCTAAAAGAACCACACCGAAGCTATATACATCACTCTTGTCAGTCAGTTGGCATGATTGCATGTATTCTGGATCAAGATACCCACGCGTCCCTTGCACGAACGTGACAAATTGTGCCTCATCTGTTGAAGCTAGTATTGAAGCTCCAAAATCAGATACTTTTGTAGTGTAGTTTTGATCCAAGAGAATATTTGCTGTCTTCACATCTCCATGAAATATTGGAGGAGATGCTGAAAAGTGCAAGTAGGCAAGTGCTTCTGCTGATTCTTGAGCAATTCGCAGACGAGTTGAGAGAAAAATGCATGATCCTTGTCTTTTGCCATGGATGTAGTGAGATAGAGTACCATTAGGGATGAACTCATATATTAGTATAGGAATCTCGACTTCTAAACAACAACCTAGAAGTTTTACAATATTTTTGTGATTAATTTGGGAGAGAATAAGCATCTCTTTACCAAATTCTTTGCTCTTACTCTCGTTAACCATTTTACACTTTTTGATGGCAACAATTTGATCTCTTAGAGTTCCTTTGTAAACAGTGCCTTGACCTCCTGATCCAATGATGTTTGCATTATCAAAATTTTTTGTTGCCTGTTCTATTTGTTGCCTAGTGAAGATTGTAAAACCAAATCCCTGGTTCGATTTTATTTTCTCCAGCAAAATCCAACCTCCGTGTTGTTGGAAGTACTTCTCTTTTACTTTAGAAAGATTTCTTCTCTCCAGCATCACATATGTGCCAAGCCCCAAAAAAGATAGAGCGACAACACCAGCACAAATTCCTACGAGAATAATTTGAAATGAATAAAGCAAACTTAATCAATTTAGTTACTGATAAGAAAATTTGCAAAGTAGCCAGATGATGCTTTCAAAAGATAAGCATTGAACCTCATGTCATCGATATTTTGACAAAAGTGTAATTAACAGATAGAAATAATCAGGTTTCAAGTATGTTGGATGGGTTTGTTGGGTGTGTAATCATATTTTGACACCTCCAACTAACTTTTTAACAAATATTTAATTTCAACAAGCTGTACTTTTATAATTCTCATTTGCCTAATTCAAATTTTCCGTGCATAATTCTTCAAAAGGAAAGTAACAGAACAGTCTAAGGACCTTCCATTCGATGCTATGTTTTGCTTTGCTTTGACACACACACTCCAGACACGACACCTAACAATCTAATACAATATAGTTTTTTTTTTTTTTATTGCTATGTCACGTTATTTGTGACCTGAAAGTAACTTCTACTCCTGGTTTCCGTAATTCTAACAACATTAGGAAGTTCAAGTAATTTGTTTATCCAAAGAAACTAACGTACCTATAAGTAGTGCCAAGTTGAGCTCGCATTCTCTTAAATTATTATTCTTATTGTGCCAGCCAAAAGAACAAGAGCACCTGTAGCTCCCTGGCAAATTGTGGCACTTCCCTGGCTTGAAGCATTGATTTTGGTTGGCACATTCATCAATGTCTACAAAACCATGCAGATAATTAGTATGAAACGTCAATTACTTACACCAACAAATTTATGGTATAACTTTGATTTGGTACCACCAAATACAATGTTTGATTTAAATCATAACTAAACTATGAGCTATTGACAAAAACAGACAGAGAGAGAGAGAGAGACCTCGGCACCCTTCTTCAAGGTAAGGATTGCCTTGATAACCATTTTCGCAGTTGCAGAGATAACCCGGACCACTGCTTGAGTTCAAACAAATACTGTTGTTGCTTTTGCACGCAAAGGAAGATTTGTTGGTCCTTGCAACATCACACGTTGTGTTTCCTATGGCCCAATCAATTACGACTGACATGTTTTTGTCCACCAGCTTGTTAGTCGTGATGTACTCTTTGTTGAACTTGAACCTTTCTTCTTCTATTAACATAGCATAGCCGCAAGGATTGAAGTTGTACACCTCTGAGCCGTTAAAGTTATCATCAAACCAAAAACTAATGTAATTTGTTCCTTTGGGAATATATGTCTTACAACAGCCAATTCCAGAGCATGACCCGTCGATCAAGCTCTCTGGACTATAACACCCTGAAACACATCCGCCCAAGTAGGAATTTTGATTATCAGTAAAATTGACATATGCAAGTGTGTCACAACCAATGACCACGAACTTATTTTTCACGTGGTCAAACCTGTATGGCGTACCTCGGAGATCCAGTTCCCAATTACTGACATTGTTTTTCTTGGTTTTGTTGTTGTAGCACCAGTAAGATATAGGATCGTCAATGACACGTACCTGGCCCAAAGAGAGACTTATATCCATAATCATGAAACTGTCCGGCAGGTAGTGAGGAGTAAATATACCATTACTAGTTGCGTCGCATCTGAGCTCAAAATCTTCAGACATGGAGCAATTGCGACCAATGCCAAAAGGGTAAGGGATGGGAACTCCACCGCAGCTGTCTTGGCACCCGGGCAGAGTGTTGACAGAAGAAATAGTTGCTTTGGATTTTGACGGAGAGATGAGTAGAAGAAGTTGGATGATCAGTACCATTGGCCTCATGATGTACTATGTATGTACACAAAGTATTTTCAATGATTGTTTCTGACAGTTAATTACGAGGTAGTCACCAGCACTGCAGCTTAAGGCTCTATATATAAACAGTTGATAACGAGTGTGCAGTATTGAATGGTACCTACTAATCAATATTAATTGACCTTGTTGGGATTGTAGTAATAATGAGTAAAGACTGGTGCAAAATTTGTGCTGATTTGGACTCAATGAAAAGCAAAGGTTTAGAACTTTAGATTAAAAAAATAAAAGCAAAGGAAAATGGCCTTTCTGATTTTTTTAATTGAAGTGTCAAGTGTGGGTATCAAGTGGGTGTTTCTCGTGAAAAAATGATCTGGGACTGGATGAATATTTTACACCATCAAATTTGCAATTTGCTGCTTCTAGCCTCATCATTACTTCATGTTATGTTGTAGTGATGCCAGAAAAAGATTTTCATAAATTTGTAAAATTTATTCTCTAGATAGCCGCTGCCTAGTTTATCAAAAAAAAAAATTTGTAAATTTATAAATGGTAATTTAAAGTATCAAAAGTTTCTCCATGTGCTTCCATCAAAATGTTGCCCTTGAAATTTTTAATTACAAGTATGGTGTCAGACTTGAATTGTTTTTTTCTTTTGAAGAAATAGACGACGGATTGCAATTTTGGCAAAATTGAGGAACCTCGTATGTGTACAGTGTGCTAAACTTGCATTGCTTTGTTTACTAAATTGGCAAAATTCAATTTCCCCTAGAAGCAGAAGAGGTATAAACTGTGTATTTATGCCTCTCTAACCTTGTTCAAAAAAGAAAAAAGAAGATCTTTGATGGATCATTCAAAGGAGTACTACATACGCATAACAAAAATATGCATTGACCAAGTCAAAATCGATAGGCTCCATGGTCTGACGCGCTGTCAATTGGAAAATTTATCTTTTCACAGGTCTTCGCTGTCCCTGTTCTTATTAAATCATTATCATTTTAATCTACTTTAAGATCCACTGTCATTCTTTAATTGGGGGGTATACGGCGTGCTAAGTTGCTTTTCCTTCTTTTAGAAAATAATAAGGATACTTTTCACCGTCCCAAGGAGAAAACAGAATCCTGACAATTATGTTGTTTGATAAAGATGGAGATGGTTCAAATGCCAACAATACTAATAACGTGCCAGAAACCCAAAGGCAGTCATGGACATTGTTTATTTTTCCATTGAAGTGTGAAGTTGAACAATACCCAAAAAAACACTGAATTTCATTGTTTATTCCCAATTTAAGGGAGATCCGATCCAACCCAAAAGCGCGTGACTAATTAAACAATGATTTGGGCATAACTTAAGAATTAAGATTATAAGATTATATTAAAAAAAAAAAAGGAATGATCACAAAAGAAGGTGGGAGAAAACTGCCTCTTCATACCTGTTAGGCACAACCCTAATAAACTTTCAAAACTCAAATGACAAAATAAAACAATCGAAATATAAAAATTTGGACAGATTTTATCTATATCTTTTACGTGGATGAAATATTTGATGACATCTTGATTTTATTTTAATAAGTATGAGAAATAAGGACTCTCAAAACTTTCACATAAACTAAAAGATAGATTCTTACGACCATCGACATTAAACCTAAAAAATATCAAATTTTATCTACACATAAGAAAGTAATATTAATAACGATGTTATTATCTTATTTGAAATAATTGAGCTTAATATTTTTATTTTTAAAAATATAAACAAAAAAAAAACATAAGATGATGATGATCATAATAATAGCGCCACTGAACTTTCTTCTTTGATGACATACCATTTTATGTTTTAAGACATACAACCTGATAAGAGGTTTTTTCGGTTGTCCTGATCTGGAAGAATATCAATCCAGAAAATTTTTTTTTATGTTAGGGAATTGCTTAGCATTAAATGTATCGTTTGGACATTGTGAATTTGTGATGTCTCTTTGTTTAGTGATAGTGACACTCAGAAGTCTCTCTAAAATATGATTTAATACTTTACACCCGCAAAACAAAAACAACCATATGAACATCACTGATAAGTGATAACAGAAAGAAATAAGAATAGGGATCTAAATAAACTGGGATATTCCTATATAAAACAAGATTCTCAAACAAAAAATTTCAATTCTTTCAAGTAAAAAGTTCTAATTTCTGAGTAAATCTACACAGGGTAACCTAATGAAGAAATATATAGGAAAAAGAAAAATGAAGTCGGAAAGAAGATGGGAGTTCAATCCATTCGCTCGGTCCGTGCAAGAGAGAAGAACATACTTGAGACAACATGATAGTTCAGTGCATCTCTGGAGATCAAATCAAAGTAGTAGAGTGCTTGAATCCATAAATCGGAGTATAATTTATAAGATAGTTGACCAGTCTACATCTCAGGCCCAACTCTATATTAACTCTCAGTTAAGCTCAAGCTCCTCTTCCTTACTGCTTGCCATTCGAGCATTTTCCCGGTCCCTCTTGAAAAAAATATACAAAGGGGTATAGAACAGACCGCACAGTCCCCAAGGAATAACAGTCATTGTTAGAAGTCCTTTTGAGAGAGCGAGTGCCCCTCGTGTGGACCCATTCTCTAGACTAATAGAATTCCGATCATACCCAAAAACCTTCTCACTGACCATGCCGACAGCTGGGGCAGCAAAAGCTGAGAATGACCCTTCAAATGCACGGTCAAATGCATAAATCATTGTCCGATGCTTGAGTGGTACCACCTCAGCAAACATGGGACTGTTTGCACATGCGGAACACCAACTGATGGTCAAACCCATTAACAGAAGAGTCACAGCAAATGAGAAGAAGTAGTCTGCTGATTGTGGTACTAGTGTTAAAAGGATCATCGAGTATGGGATACTCATGAATGCGCTAAATTGGGCGCACATTATTCTGGCTGAATTTGGGTAATACCGTGATAATCGATCTGCAATGAGGCCACCCATGAGGGAACCAATAGAGCACCCAATTGTAAAAACACTGTTCAGAGCGGCTGAACCTTTGTGATCAAAACCTGGCGCAGAAAAACAAACAAACATTGATTATACAATGATGCAAGACCACCAACAAGCAAGAAGACTTGTAAACTGCACTGGTAGGTAAGCCCTCTCTACAGGCAATTGCTGCTATTGTTAATTTCCTTTGCAAAAATTAATTTCACAACCAGTGTCAGTATTTCTGAACTAGGTCACCTTTGAAGGAGTTTAATTTGTTTTATTGGTCACATATAATTACTGGTTCATAGTTTGAGTAGTCCAGAAAGTAAACTAAATTGAATATTGTATACCAATCAATTCGAACCACATTGTAAGGAAAACAAGGGAAGTCCAAGGAATAGAGCCAACAATTCCTTGCAAAACAATGAACTGGAATGTTCGGACTTTCATGACTGATCTCATTGCAATCCATGAGTCATGCCAGAGAGGAGATGAAAGTATCTCGTCTTTTGCTCCTACTAGGTGGGACCTGGGTTAAACATAGTTGTCAGACTTGCTATCCTTGTTTTTAATGAAAAAGAAGAAGAATAAAACCAAAGCACTGTTAAGTACATGCTTCAAAGATTATATGTTCCAGCTCAAATGTATAAAGCTAGATAGTAAAATTAGTATCTTTCTATTGCACCCGTGTGCAGAAATTAGAATATACAAGTACATAGAAAAACTTTATAGTAGTTTCGGAGTGTTAGTTTACTGTACATTTTCAATGATCCTTAAAGCTGAGAGAATTTCCTCTATCAAGTTAAACCAGACCTCAAATTCTCTTTTTAGTTGTAAAAATTGATAGCAGATCATACCTTTCAGAATCTGCTTCTGAAGCAATATGTACAGGAGAGGCTTTTCTCGGATCAACCACATACAGGTACACAAGAACCCCAATAAGCAAACTAACTGATGCCATATTGAGAAATGCAAACCGCCAGCCTGGTATCCCCCAGTACTCTTGTCCAGCCATAATAGTTGCCAAGGTACCACCGCCTATTCTACCGATTGCGCTAACAAGGCCAAACAGCCCAAAACCAGCACCACGAGACCCAGCTGCATAACTATCAGCAATGAGGGACTGAAGCACTGGGATAACAATGGCAAGACCCAAGCCATTTATTGCTCGCCAAAATGCGAGCTGTTTGAAGTGCTGACTCAAACCAACTGCTGCAGTGGCAATGGCCCAACATGCAGTGCCTGATGCCAGGACTGTCGGACGATCATACTGAAGTGCAAGTACGCCTACAAGTAGAAAAGTAAAATTCTATTTAAATAAAAAAGGAAAAAATAATTTATGGACTGGAGGCTGGAACTGTATAGTTGCATTAATAAGCTCAATTTTGGGTTTGGTTATGCCTAGTCTTCAAGCCCCTCAAGTCTCGACTTAAGAACACGAAGATGATCGTTACTTCATATTTTATTTAATTATTTCCTTGTCCTTCAACGCAACTCACTCCCCCAACCCCCCTAAAGAAAATAAATAAATAAAAACCACCAATATATCAACTATCAAATATCGATTCCACTGCCTCTTGATACCAATGGATATTTGCTTCTTATTTCAAATAAAAAATTATTAGTTTTCACTACCGGAAACCTATCTATTTCTATGTATTCCATTATATACGTATATGTGAAATCTCTTTTTTGGTTATAACTCTTAATTGAATCCTTTCATTGTACACACTTTTGAAGCTTTTGCTACTGATTCACAGCATATGTTTTGGTAAACTTGGACAATTGTTTCCTCTAACACTAGCAAGATTTTCTGTGACAAATCCAACTGTCTTCAATAGCTGGAAGCTTAATTTTTTGTTATAAAAGTCATAAACAGATATATTAGCACATCAGATCAAGCCAACATCAAAAGGTTAAGGGCAATTTAGTCATTTAAGTTTAATTCGAAGTTGGTTAATTAATGAGTTATAGCATATAGCCTAAGAAAGTTGATTGACCTAAAGTCATATTATGCTTGACCCATATTAACAAAGCTCACAAACTGGTTTGCTAGCTCAAGTGATATGAATTGCATTGGAACCAAACCCGACTCAATACATCTGATGTCCTGACCTGCAATTGGAGAAGCTAGAGCTTGCACAAAATTCATTGTAAAAGTAAGATATCCAAGGTCAGTGGGGCCAGCATGGAATTCTTCACTGACTTCTTTATAAACAGCAGGAAGAAGGGCCTCATCTGCTTTCTCCAGGATAGATGCCAAGTTGATTAGGATAAGAGAAATGGAGAGGCCCCATATTTTCTTTGATCTGTAAAGCATCGTCAAGCATGAGATTTTCCAAATTTTACCAACAAAAATAAGACTATGCTGTCGGCCAGTGGTAGCATAGCACATTAATTAAGAACTAAGAAAAAGATGGTTCTTTGCAGATGTGATAGAACTTGATTTTAATTGAAAATCAAAACCTTTTTCATGCTTCCAATTAAAATTTCCTACCCCAATTTAGGTGCCCAAAATATGCTTGTTGAAATTGCCATAGTCCCATATTTATTGTATGTATCTTTTGATGTCAAATGTAAATAAATTATATACTGCACTGACCAGTTTGACTGCAAAAACATACAATGGATTCTTATATAATGCTTTAAATTTAAATGACAAGCTTAAAATAAGCTATTCTCATTCCTTGACAAGTGACAACACAAAATAATCTTCCCAAACATTTTTTCTGTTGACTCGGGCAACAAACCATAACTGATCCCCCCCACCCCTCCAAATAGAGCTATTAGTAAGGTAATGCATAATCACAAAATTGGAAGGGAACACTTCTTAACACAAATAATCAATTCCAGACTGCTCACAACACCTATTAAATAAAACCAAACAACTCAGAAATCTATTTCAAATCAACAGAACCATGCGATTAATCAAAAGTAAATCTTCATTCAATCCCTTCAATTTCTAGCAACTACCATATTCAGCAAAGAACAGGATCTGAACTCCAATTTTCTTTACAAATTAAATCCAATTCTTCCATTGGTAAACACAAGAGATGAGATCGAGAAATTAAGAGAAGCTTACTTCATTCTGACGGGGTTGAAGCTCGAAAAGGAAGGTGACGAATGGCGCTCGCTCTGCCTCATATAAATTAGTCTCGGATCTCTGGAGAAGAGCACTGATCTCTCGCTCTCTCGTTTTTCTCATCTTCTCTCTTGACTTTTAAAATGAGATGCCAATTGGTCCATTTTTTATAGTTTCATTTGGGAAGCCTGGACTCTGAAGGCTGTTCATCTGCATCGAGATTCGGAGATTGCACGAATCTTAAAGTGGATGATCGGCAGGGATTCGTAGGGTTTTGAATCGACAGAAAACATCACGAGCACGGAGCACGTGAGCTCACGTTCGCGGGGAAATGGGATATTCTATTATATATATTAGTTTATTGTTGTATGTTGTTTGTTTTCTGGGGAAAATTGGATTTTTACCACCTCAAAACTTCAAAATTAAAAAAATACCACCATAAAATTAAACATTTGAAAAATACCACTCTAAATCAATCTTATTCAGAAAATTACCACTTATACGGTACAAATCAACTTATTTCATACTCAATATTTAGTATTGACCAAAATATCCTTTCGTCTCATCTCCTTCGTCTCTCCTGTTCAGCCCTCCGATTTATCTCCTCTATGCCCCGTCTTCTTTCACTGAATCTCGATTGATAAGTATTTTGGGATAAAGCAATCATAATCCCCAACTTTAATTTGTCAAAATTTCCATAATTACGAAATTTTAGGATAGGCGCATGTCTCCCTAATAATGTCTCTTTACTAAAAAATTGAGTACGAAAATCAGAGGAGTAAGTCAAAGTTCCAATGAACTGTCATTGTCTTAAATTACTATAATAAAGCAAACTAAAATGAATCGAAATGGACCTCTAATTTTTTAACTATTCCAATTCCTCGCTCCAGTGTTCTAACTGGAGTTCATTCGTTCTCCATTAAAAAATCAAAATTGATTGACAGTTATCACATTCAATAATCAACAATTATCAACTTTTCATTAGCACGAGCAGAGAGCAGCATAGCTTGGATGTACAACACCCGAGTGGCATAGGTTGGGAGATGCTGAGGTGGCTTCGGGTGGAGAGGCGGAGCATGACAGTTGGAAACTCATCCGAGAAGGTGGGGCGAGCTTGATGAGGAGAACGATAGAGAGATAGAGAGGATGAACGAAAGAAGAAAGGGGCAGAGAAATCATCAAGAGAGAAAAAGAGTCAAGTGGAGGGTGAACGGGAGAGAGGAGAGGAAGGAGATGAGATGAGATGGGAGGGTATATTGGTCTGTACTAAATATTGGGTACGAAATATGTTGATTTATACGGCATAAGTGGCAAATTTCTGAACATTTTCGATTTGGAATGGCATTTTTCAAATGTTCAATTTTGCGGTGGCATTTTTCTGATTTTGAAGTTTTGAGGTGGCAAAAATCTAATTTCCCCTTGTTTCTGTTAGGCCAGCTGTGTGGATTCTAGGATTGCACGCTCCAGTTCCAGTTGCACTTTTTTAATTGGAGACTTGAGCTTGGCTTTGCGTGCAGAAACACACCTCCGATCTTTATCCAAAGTAACGACCTAGCTCTCGTCAAAAAAAAAAAAAAAAAAAAGTAACGACCTAGCTACTAGCGATAGGGAAATGCGGAGAAAACCTGAATGAAGTCAACATGGTCTAGGTCAGGAAAGAGATTGTGGTTCTTTCTAGTATTTTATAATTATTTTCCGCTATATGATACTGTTTGATATTTTATTTTTTTAGCTGTGCAAAATTGGATGTGCTTGGTTCATCCAATTCCGTTATTTGAAATTTCGTGTTCTGGCCTGCATATACCACTTGAATGAATCAGATTCAAGTGCCCAAATTCCATTACAGCGATACATCTACAAATTGGGACTCAAGAAAGTATTTTTTTATTGATTGATTAATTTATTTATTTAATTCTTCATTTTATTATATATTTATTTATTTATGTAATAATTAATAAATTAATTGATTAATTAATTTAAGTATTTACTAATGTATTTGTTTATCTATTTTTTTATTTATGTATTTAGTTCTTACTTCTTTATTTATTTATTTATGTATTAACTTATACACTTACATATGTATTTAATTATATATAATTATTAACTGCCTCTTATATTCCATTAACTCAGAAGAGATTTTGTTATAGAGAGTTCGTAAGTTACAGATTGAGAAATAAAAGGACTCCTGTCCTGCATTTAAAAGAAAAAGGAAAAGAAAGAGAGAACAAGTAGAAATACTAACTTTCTAAAGAGATTAAAATTTTACAGCCTAGTTTGGTCATTTTTCTGGTTGAGAATAGGGCTGTCAATGAAATCCGTTTACCCGTTTATCCAACCCGTATCGTACCGCATAAGACGGGTATGGGTAAAGTTTTATTTTCGTTAAGTTAACGGGTACGGGTACGGGTAAGAAAATTTTTTCATTAATTTAACGCGGTGAAAAAATGAAAAATGACTAATACAACGAACTAAACAAAAAGAAAAAGGCGAAGACGTAATATGGATAATTTGACATCAACTGAATAAATGCCAAAAGTTGTGTCTACCTATGAATTAGAATCGACATGTTAATTTCAAACTCCCTATAATCAACTAAAAGCCAGATATTTGAAAAAAGGAAAAGAAGAAAAAGGAACTTCTAATATACCAAGTGAATCTATATACTAAGCCCTAAGACACCATTCAGGTTTTAGGTAAGCTCCTGCTCCTTAATACTGGCAATTTTAGCATTATCTCGGTCCCGCTTGAAAACTAAATACAAGGGACTATAGAACAAAACACAAACACCAAATGGAATAACCATCATCGTCAGCAGTCCCCTGGAGAGAGCCAATGCCCCTTGTGGGGATCCATTTGCCAGACTAATGGATTTCGAGTCATACCCATAAATTCTCTCTGTGACAATGCCAACGGCCGGGGCAGCCAATGAGGCAAACGACCCTTCAAATGCACGGTCAAAGGCATAAATCATGGTGCGGTGCTTAAGCGGAACAACCACAGCAAACATAGGGTTGTTTGCACATGAGGCACACCAACTGATTGTCAAACCCATTAAGAGAAGAGTTGCGGCATATGCGAACCAGTAATCTACAGACTGTGGTATCACAGTAAGGAGGATTAATGAGAAGGGAATGCCCATGAAGGCACTGAATTGGGCACACATAACACGGGCCGAATCAGGGTAAATTCGTGACAACCGATCTGCTATGAATCCGCCCATGAAGGAACCAGTGGCACATCCTATGGCAAAGAGGCTGTTCAGGGCAGCAGAACTCTTGTGGTCAAAACCTATAAGAGAAACTATTAATATTATACTCTGCATTAGGACAGTAGTTTTGAACTAAACTAATATCAAATTGCATACCAATAAGTTCAAACCACATTGTAAAGAAAACGATGGAAGTCCAAGGTAGAGAACCAATTATTCCTTGCAACACGATGATCTGAAATGTTTGCACTTTCATCACAGATTTCATTGCTATCAATGAGTCACGCCAGAGAGAAGGTCGAGCTAGGCCTACTTTCCCTCCTAGCTGATATGACCTGAAGTTAAGCACAGTATTTAATCAGTAAAACAATTAACAGTAAAGCTAGTTTCATAAGCTACAGCACTCACAATTTAGTCAGCTTACTAACAAAGAAGAATTTTCTTTTCTTTTTTTTTTCCTTTTGAAGAAATATTGAGGATGGAATTGAACCTTACAGACTCTACATCAGCCCCAATATACGTTGGAGAGATCTTTCTTGGATCATCAACAAACAAGTACACAAGAAGCCCAATCACTAAACTAACTGATGCCATCATGAGAAATGCAAACCGCCAGCCTGGCATGCCCCAGAACTCCTGTCCAGCCATAATAGTTGCCAATATACCTCCACCTATTCCACCTATTGCACCGACAAGGCTCAGCAGTCCGAAGCCAGTGCCATGGGACCCATCCTTGTAACTGTCAGCAATGAAAGATTGGAGAGCCGGAATGACAATGGCGAGTCCAAACCCATTTACTGCTCGCCAGATAGCCAGCTGATGGAGATGCTGACTCACACCGACTGCAGCAGTTGAGATGGCCCAACACACAGTCCCTGTTGCAAGAACTGTCGGGCGGTCATAGCGCAATGCAAGAATACCTAGAAAGAATAGCCGCAACAAAGCTGAAATGGGTCAAAATGGAACCACTTGTATAATTTATAAGATTAATTTATAAGGATTAATGAGATTAGAACACCAGACAGGTTTAATTTATGAATGGCGGCAGATGATTAATTCAGGGTTCTTTTGTTTTTAATTTCTCAGATGCCAAAACCAAAAGTTTTGTAAAATCAGCATATATAAGATATTGTAGATGGTTTCAACAAAGGACAAAAATTCCCCAAATTGCAATAAACCTTTTTCCTCAAGTGCACAACTACTAATATAAAGTTCAGAGAATTTTCATCTCAAGTTGCACTGAGTCATTGTATAGATTTATACGGAGATATTTTATTTGGTTGTTTGCTTTAATTAACTATAATGCTACTTGTTACATTCATAATCATAGGTACAGCAAAGTATCAGGCCTAGTTTAAAAGAGCATTGCTTCTGTAATTAATTTCATAAATTGTCTTCAGATTGGGTATATGAGATAAATGTCATACTACAAAACCGACCAGACTCAAGTTTGACATCATACCTGCAAGGGGAGAAGATGCAGATTGCACGAAGTTCATTATGAAAGTGAGAAAGCCAAGCTCAGTTGGACCGGCATTAAACGCCTCACTAACTTCTTTGTAAACAGCTGGAAGGAGATTTTCGTCTGCTCTTTCCAATATAGATGCCAAGTTAATTAGAATAAGAGAGACAGAGAAGCCAAATATTGTCCTTGCTCTGTAAAAAAAAAATAATAATAATTAATAATAAGACACATCCCTACTTTTACAGAAATTTAAATTGGAATAAAACTACTAGTATTATTAGCTACTGAATGTTGAAATTAAGAATTAAAATGCTCATGTGCTAATGATTTCAACCTAGTAACTTGTACCTGGTTCCCTGGGCATTTGTATGTAAGTTGCATATTGCAATTTATCATTTTTATTTTGATATTTCTAAAGTTCCAATTTTTTAAGCTCTAGCAGTGATTGATCAAAATGTTCCCCTCTTTTGGTTGGAAGGTAACTCTTTGGTACACAGCGGTGGTATTTTCTTGTTGCTTTAATAACTTTACAAATATGGATATTTCAATTTCTCTCAATTATGCAATTATTATTCCTTAACAATCTAGCACTAATTTACAGTATGGAAGCAATTTCCTTATGTGTTTTTGTCTCTGTATGTGTGTGTGTGCGTGTGTGTGTGTGTGGTTTTAGAGTCTCCAAATCCAATTCTGACTAAAATTGTGAAGGAGCAGTTTCATCAGTTCCTCATACTGTAGTGAACCGCAACTCTTAATGATAATTTGAAATATTTTTATCTAAAATGCTCACCTAAACCACTCAAACAACCAAATAAAACCCCCGTGACACCTGTGTATAACTAATTAACAAGGTTTTGACGCATTTATGAATCCCACTAATTATCTGTTTTAACAATTAATGACTCCTTAGAAGAAGCCCCAACAACCAATACTCCATTGTTCAATCCTTATCCTCTCCCAATCCAAAGGAAGTGTCTGAGTACATCCAAAACGAAACTATTTATACAGAGAACTAGCGCAAACAAGGCGCCAAGGGAGTTAGTTGCCAACTATAAAGGGTTTCTACAGCTATTTGGTACAAAAAAAAAATTAAAAAAAAATAAAGAGAGAGAAGCTCACTTCATCCTGGGAGAATGAGTGGAAAGCGAAGGAGAGAAATGGCGGGGCCTCTGTCTCATGGGAGCAGGTGCGAGGTATCTATCGCAAGCTCTCTCTTTCTCTTTCTCTTTCGCTTTCGAATTTCGATCTCTCACCTTCCTCTCTCCCGTTTGTTGACCTTACGGTTTGGTGATGGCACCTGAAGGAGAGATTTCTCTGACATGTTTTGTTTTGTTTTCTTTTTTTTTTCTGATGTGAAATTGAAGTCGAGACTTGGGAATTGGGATGGTGGATTTGTTTGTACGTGGGAGCGTGGGAGTGGAGGAACGTCACAGGGGTAAGACTGTAATTTTATGTTAGAGACAGAGTGTCACGGTCACGGGCTCTTGCCCTTGCGCTCCTCTCGGATAAGATCCAAATCCGGATTTTCTGTTTCGGATCCTCCTGCAAGAATCTGTTACAGTTCGACTTGGGTCGACTGTAGAATACCATCCTAATATGACGACCGGGGTCGGTGTGTCAGATTACTGGGACATGATTTACTTGTAACAGAGAATCGTTAATTGATTCTGATTTGTTTTGTTTTCACTATTTTGGGCGGTTTAACGGTTGTTACCTACACCTACAGAGCGTGATGCGAATCGTGATCTCATCTAAGCGGAGTGCCAGAGTAGTGGACCTCACTGAAGAAACTAGAAAGAGCTCAATCAATTAAGGTGAGGCCTAATTTCTTTTCAAAAAATTTTAAAAAAAAACAAAAATTGAGGCCTAGTTTATGAAATATTTATGGGTTGTTTGGATGGGTAAGGAATAAATAAGAATAGCAAATTCCGGGCGAAAATTTATTCCTAACCGTCCAAACTCTTCATAAAATTACACACTTTCCAATATTTTCCGCCTAGGAATAGACTACTCTTATTCCTAAGCGATCCAAACGGCCCCTATGTACTTTTGAACTACCAATTTATTAATTAATCAATTATATATTTGTAAATGTATTGAACATGGGAGTCCAGCACAATGAGATAGGAGCAAGTATCTATGAAGGTAGATTTAATAATCATTTTAAAAGGAGGACATCTATTTTTTTATAAATAGAGATTTTCTATTTTTTTAAGTGTTATATATGTATTTTTTTAAAAAAATCATATTTGAACCCTATAAAAAATGGTCTATTTCATTATCCAAACCCATGATTATCATTTAAGTTAATGGTTCATATTGATTCTTGAAAGCAGTATATAATCCTTGATCAAAAAATTTTATGGCTCCGTCTAGGTAATTTATTTATCCAGAAAATGGCATGCAAGTCATTTCTCTAATATGTACTTCAAGTTCCGTTGTTTTTTTTTAGAAGGATTGACAGTGGCTGTCAATCAAAAAGAAAGGAAAAAACAAAAGAATTAAAGCCACCGAATACAATTGAGAGCCTGATGCGAAATTCTAGCCACCACAGCACGACTGGAGCAAGGAGCCTGACGAAAGACAGCATTGTTCCTCTCAATCCAAGTCTCCCAGAAGGTAAACGCCAACCAAACTTTGCGATTATCATCTGTGCCTATCGCCTGAAAAGAAGACAGAAAAGAAGCTTGAACCGAATGAGAAGCAACAAGGTTGGGGGCATTGAAGGTATGTCGAACAGAAGCCCAAACTGACTGAATGAAGGAGCAATGGAAGAACAGATGCAAGGAGTCCTCCAGGACATGATCATTGCACAGGGAGCAAGGATCTCCTGAGGAGATGTTGCGCCTCCGTAATTGCTCTTGCGTTAGCAACCTATTGTTATAAAGCAGGTACAAAAAGAATTTAATGGAGGGAGTGACTTTGAGTTTCCAGTACCCAAAGAAAGGGGACCTTGTTTTACCGGCTAACGCAAGAAAATTATAAGCCGAAGAAACCGAAAACAGTCCAGAGTTTGACCAACGCCAAGAGCAGGTGTCAGGGTGGGCATTGAAGGTGAGGCTTTGCAGAACAGAAGAAATGCAATTCTCTTTAAAGTTTAGAGGCTGCGGTAGCAACTGTCTGAGAATAGGCCACGCTTGTCGAAGCGTGATCTTCGGCCTAAAAGGTAGGGCTGAGTTCTTGAGAAAGAACAAAAGCGGCTCCCCTCCCCAATTGTCATACCAAAAGGAAATATCGGTGCCGTTCCCAACATGACTGATCACAGAAATTTGGAAGTAAAAGCGTAGAGACCTTAAATCATTCCAAAAGAAAGAGCCAGCACTGTTCCAAGTAACTGGGGAAGCAATTCCATGCAAAGGGGAATAAAGGATGCTAGCAACTGATCCCCACAAGGATTCTGGTGTATCGTAAAGTCTCCAAATCCATCTAAGCAGAAAGGCCAGGTTGTGGAGATGTAAGTTGGACAGACCCAAGCCCCCAGCTGACCTTGGTAAGCAAACTTTATCCCACGACAGAAGTGGGATCCTCGTAGTTCCTTGAGAGTTTGTTCCCCAAACAAACCTTCTTCGTGCCTTGTCAATAGCATTAATCAGCCAAACCGGAAGCTTAAAGACAGACATGAAGTAACTCGGTAAGGCTGACAGAACGGAAGAAGCAAGGGCAAGACGTCCCGCACGAGAAAGTAACCTTGTTTTCCATCCAGAAAGCCTCTGATTAATCTTATCAAGGATAGGCTGAAAGCTAGCTCTATCTGGCCTGTGTAAGGTAAGAGGTAAGCCCAGGTAATTAACAGGTAAATCTGAACGTTGAAAACCAAGAATGGAGGACACCATATTGATCTGAGACGGCGATAGGTTGAACGGGATAAAGCTGGACTTATTAAGGTTGACCTGCAACCCGGAGGCGCTGCCGAACAAGTGCAAGACCAGGCAAAGAGCACGCAGGGTTTTACCATCAGCCGAAGCAAAAATCAATGTGTCATCTGCGTACTGCAAAAGAAAGAAGGGGACAAGAAACCTTGAGGAGAGTGTTGAACTTAAGGCATTGGAAGCACCTTCAAGCATTCTAGCAAGAACATCGGCAGCCAGCAGGAAGAGAAAAGGAGAGATAGGGTCCCCTTGGCGTACACCTCTCTTATGCTTGAAAGGTGGAGTCTTGCACCCATTTACCAACACCGAAGAGACCGAAGTGGAAAGCAGGAGGTTGATCCACTCAATAAATTTGACAGGAAAGTTCCTTTGATGGAGCACCGTATTCAAGAATGACCAGTCAACTGTGTCGAAAGCTTTTGAGAAGTCTATTTTGAGTAGAACCGAAGGTGCAGAAGTGGAATTTAAGTGAGAAACGAGCTCCCTAGCAACAATGAAGTTCTCGGCAATCATTCTACCCCTTATGAATCCTGTTTGGCATGGAGCGATAAGAGCAGGCAGCAGCGGTTTTAATCTCAAGGCCAGCACCTTGGATATCAATTTCGGGATGTAGTTAATGATACTGATAGGTCGAAAATCACTGACACCCTGAGCATGATCTGATTTAGGCAGCAGTATGATGTGAGCATAATTGAGATCATGCATGCGGAGGTGTCCATTAAAAAGTTGGTGAAAGACATTCATGATGTCTAGCTTAAAAACAGGCCAATGCTTCTTGAAAAGTTCATTTGGCAGGCCATCTGGGCCGCTAGCCTTATTG
The DNA here is from genome assembly GCA_028095005.1 of Rhynchospora pubera. Taxonomy (NCBI): domain Eukaryota; kingdom Viridiplantae; phylum Streptophyta; class Magnoliopsida; order Poales; family Cyperaceae; genus Rhynchospora; species Rhynchospora pubera. The sequence continues at coordinate 74,748,301 of CM051462.1, forward strand.
TCAGCCATGTTCATAACAGCCCTTAAAACTTCAAGTTCCGAGAAAGGATCGCTGAGAGGAGAGAGGTCTATCTCATGTTGATACAAAGAGGAGCAAGAGAAAGCTGCTACCTGAGAAGAGGTACCAAGCAGGGACTGATAGAAAGAGGAGAAGGCATGAGCGATTTCATGGGACTCTGTCAGAGTTCGATTATCATGCAGCAATGAAGGAATGAACTTATTCCTTTGCTTAGCAGAAGCAATAGCATGGAAATAAGCCGTGTTACGATCCCCCCATTTTAACCACCTAGAACGTGCTCTTTGATGCCACTTAATCTCTAAATAATTAGCCAACTCATAATTTTTTACTCTTAACTTTATCCTCACAGCAAATTCAAGGCTTGTCAAAGGTCTGAACTCCTCCAGCCGATCTAAGGCAGCAATAATATTGTTGGCGCTGGTCATCTTTAAACAAGGTCTATTAAAACGAGCTTTGCTCCAAGTATTAAGCACACAATGCAAGGAATCATTCTTTAAGCTGAAAGTTGACATGGCATCTTGGCTATGTACGCTACTGTTGTTCCAAGCTGAACCCAGAACAGTAGAAAACTCCCCATGTTCTAACCAAAAGCGCTCTACTCGATTGATTCTCTTTTGAGTTGCAAACCCAGAGCACCTGAGAAGGATGGGGCAGTGATCAGAAACCGAGGAAGGCAGAGCTAGCAAGAGCACTTTAGGGTAGGCGATAGACCAAGCCGAAGATAGAAGGAATCTGTCAAGTCTGGAGAGAATCGGAGTTGGCTGCCTATTCGACCAAGTGAACCGCCTGTTTGAAAGAGGAACATCTAGGAGCTGAAGATCAGCAATGAGATCATTAAAATCGTCCATTGACTGGAAATCTAAAGCGACGGTGGAGCGCTCATTACTCCAGCGGAGCACATTAAAATCACCTAAAATAACCCAGTGGTCAGGAGCAGATGATGCCAGGGAACGCAGCTCTTGGAGGAAAGCTGGTCTTAGCGAGCTGGAAGTCGGACCATAAACGTTAGTAACTAGAAAAACATGAGAGTTTCTCTGGTCACGTAACAAGGCAGAGCAAGAGAAGGAGTTAACCCAAGAAGATAGCAGAGAGAAACAACGCTTCCAAGCAATGAGACAACCCCCACGGGAATGCATTGCTTGTAAGTAAACACAAGAAGAAGAAAAAAAACTCGGCACCAAAGAAAAAAATAGCTGCAGAGAGACCTCCTCTAACTTAGTCTCTTGAAAACCAACAACATCACAGTGGGAAGTTCTTACAAAATCGGAGACAACACGTCTCTTACCAACATCTCCTAAACCACGAACATTCCAAGACAAAACTTTAACAGGTTTTAACATAAGGAAAACAGAAATGCACAACCACCAAAAAACAAAAACAGAGCAACACTAATCATAATCCACCAGATCCAAATAAGGATCCTCCTGATCATCAAGAGGCACTAAACTCGGCGGGTTCAAAGGAGCATCTTGACTAACTGGCTCCTTGCCAGGTCGCCTTTGGAAAGAAGGAGGTGGACTTGAAGAATTGAGGGGAGCTAAAGTATCTTGCACCTGGGACAAGTTAGAAGAAGGCAAGTTTGAAATAAATTTTGCCCCTTCAGAAAGCAATTCATCAGGGGAAGGATCACGCAAAACAATTCGTGAAGGTCCAGTGGGCCTGACTGATTCACATAGCTGGGCTGGAAGGTCACCAATATCCTTAGCACTAAAGCCCATTAAGGAGGCAATATCCAGAGCTTCAGAATAAAACAGAGGCACCTCTACAAAATGGTTTGGGTTCATCTCAGCTACCACTTCATTACTGACTGGGCCTTTAACTGGGTCCAAATCAACATCAAGTTTCTTAGGGGGTCTACCACGAGTCTTTTTTTTGTGACTAGCACAAGGGGCTTTCTTGCAAGCACGCGGTAAGGCAGTTCTAGCGCCAATACCGGGGGGGTTAACTGGTACTGAAACACAGGCTGGAGGGGCGTTAAAACAAACAAGAGAGAGCTGTGGCGACTGACCCGCGTCAGACTTCAAGTTCCGTTGTTGTATTTTGTTTTTCTGCTAATTGTAGTATAATTAATATCAAGTGAGAGTAAAAAATATCAAAAAATTTTAATTGTATAAAGTTGGGAGGTAATTGGATGAAGATTTAGAAAAGCCACTTTGTTCTGAAGACATAAAATGTGGGAACAAAAGTTTTCGTACTTTGGACTAGCAACAGGTAGTTGCTGTGCAAAAGCATTATTTTAATAGTAACTCGTTGACAATTAGATGCGATGACATTATAACGACAGGTAGTTACACGAATTAAAAAAAATCTCTAGAAAACTACATAGTTACACACTTCGATCCGACTCAAACAATTAAATTATTTCACTATGTGCCATCACAGAAAGAATCTAAATGTATAACATGGCGCCATCGTCCTACAATTCTTTTCAATTAAATATTTACATTTAATATTATTCATGTAATTTTTTTAGTAAAAATAATATAATTTTCTATGTTAATTAAAATATATTATTCGTATGCAATAATTACAATGTTGTCGATTTTTCGAAAAAAAACATATATATTTTGCTGACTTGTATTAAAATTTCTACTTCCAGCTAGGCATCCTATAATAGTTAACTGTACAGCATCGATAGAAAATTAGAAACCGCTCAGTGACGTAATGACATTTTTAGCATTTTTACCCGAGATAAAAAAAAATAACGAAATAAAAAACTGAATTATCTCCGCTCTCTGCAGATGGACTACAGCCGTACGGTACACCAGCTTGACCCAATGAAAGTCGAACCCTTGCCTAACTACTATCCTCATTGTCGGATCAAACTGCTTCCAGATCTTCTACAACTTCATATGTGTATCCAACAATGTAAGAGGTTGTCAGACGCTTCTCTTCGTAGAATGTAGACTCGCTACAGGACAACATGATTGTGAACGAGTCTGGCACGTCTCCACTCCAGGTGCAGCCAATAGCGAGTACGTCGTGTTATCCAAATCAGCGCGCGGATCCCGGTGTCCAACTCATCCCCACATCTGCCCCTCTCGAACCTTTCCCAAACTAAGACAATTTTTGGTTCCGCTCGGTGTAAATTTCGTCTATACACCGAACCGCAGCAAAAGCGGTCATTCAATAACTCCTAAATTGATTGTGTGGCTCCTCTAGAATGTACCAGTAGAATTATGTTTTTTTTTTAAAGTTTTGAAGAAAATTTATAGCTTTATAATAGAGTTTTAAAAGAATTATATTGTATTTATTTAACTTATAATTTTTCTAATCTTTTCCAAAACAATAATCGAAAAAAAGAAATTGTTAATTGTCTTTTTTATGCGAATGTCCTCGTAAATGATAAATAATAAAATATTAATTTATAGTACTTTAAGGATTACAATAATTTTTTTATTTGTTCAAAAGTACATGCCCAGTTTAATTCCTAGAAATAAATATTATGCACTATAAATTTTTCACATTAATTAAAATCGTGTGCTCTATGAAGTAATAGAATAAATAAAAATCAATCCTCTTATATAGAGAAATAAAGTAAAACAAAAAATGTCAGCATAAAGGAAATTTTGATATAATTTTTTCTTAGTAAAATTTTGTTGATTAATATATTATCATTTGATTGATTGGAAATTTAGAAAAATAAACATCGCCGATGGTACCTGCATTGTATAGATATAAGATGGTCTAATTTATATTTCATTGTAAAAATACAATCTTTGTAGACAAGTATAGATTAAATGGTAAAAATTTTAGTAATTATAATTTCATGTAATCTTTAGTCAAAATTTCAGTAGCACTTTTTGCTCTTACGCTCCAGCAAATAATTCTATACTTTCACCAAGTGAAATTCAGATCCGCTGCCGCGCGACACATGGTGTAGCGCGACATGATGGCCGTCTGATCAAAATCCAATGGACAAGGGAGCCTCGTGCATGTAATCTAGATTGATAGGTCCGTAAAAACTTAACCGTCCGATCAAAATCGGACGGCTCGTACGTGCGCTACATCATTTGTCGCGCAACAGCGAATCCGGATTGCACTAAGTGCTACCATTCCAGAGCTCCAGAACCTACTTATATAAATTCTGTGCTCCAGGTGCACAAAAGGAAAGCAGGAGGAATACGGTCTCTTTCAGTGGGCCCCAGCCGCACCACTCTCCCATAAATCCCTTCTCTCCAATCCATCCATCGATCGCCGCGTCGGACAGACTCTCCACCTCTCGCCACGCTCCAAACCCTAGCTCTCTCTCTCTCTCTCTCTCTCCACTTCCCACTTCCATACTTTCTCTCTCCTAGAGTTCTCCACTTGGATCTCTCTCTCATTGAATTCTCTCTCAAATTGAGAATTGACACCCGATTTCGACTCGAATTGTAGTCTAATTGTGGTTCAAATCCCTTGCGCATGGCGTCGGAGGGACAGAACAAGCCTCCCGAGCTAGGTAGCAGAGCTGATGCTGCCACGTCAGCCAACCACGCTGTCATGGCCGCTGCTGCGGCCTACCCGAATTCTAACGAGTGGCACGCCATGTATCCTTACGTGTGGCCTGGACAGGTACTGTTTCATGTCGAGACTAGGAATAGCGAATGGTATGGTGTAGTCGTGTAGAGGAAGTTAATTACACAGTTACACCCTTGGAAAAAGGAATTGGAAAGTAATTGCTTTTGTCCGCATGTGGTACTTAATTGAAAGTAATGATTTTTTATATATATATATGGAGATATGGGGGTTATTTTGTCTGGTTCTCTGACTTTGTTTGACAGTTGGAATTGTGTCTGAAAGGTGTAAAGACATGATTGGCTTTTATTTTTTTTTTCTTTTAAGTGAGTAGTTAATTGGGTAAACCATGCTGAATTTAAGGGTTTGAAGAATGGAATTTGGTATGATGCATTAGTTTTGACCTTGATTGTTTGGTCTGGAGGGAATTCTTATACATAATTTGAGTTGTTTTATGCCAAAAGCTTGAAGACTTGAATTTAAGCTCAGTTGTAGAACAAGCCAAAAAAGAATTAATACTTTTTTGGCAACCCTGGTTTCTGATTAGTTGGCTTCAATTATGTTGAAAATTGTAGATGTGGTAACTTATTCTTCATGAAAAGTTGAATTATGTAAAATTGAATTCGCAAGGAGCTGCTAATTTTTCATTCTTCCCTAGATGCAGCATGTCATGCCTGCATACGGAACTCCCATGCCCTACCCACCATTTCACTCAGCACCGTACTATCCCCACCCATCGATGGCTGTCGTAAGTGATGCATTTTGAAACTTTCCTAATCCCAATTTTACCATCCTCTGCTTCTGTCTAATGGGTTTGTTTACAGAGCATGGCCTATGCAATGGGGGAAAGTGAAGGAAGACAGACAGAAGGTAAGGAGAAGAACAAGGGTAGTTCTGGAACCACACCTGAAAAATCGCGAGATGGGGGGAAAGGCACCTCAGGTTCTGGAAATATGGCTTCTCAAAGGTTTGTTTTGGTGAACTTTTGTCCTTTATCTGTTGTATTTGACTGAATTTTCCCAAAATGTAGTACTTAGTTGTTACAATCTCTTTGGTGGTTGTGTTGTTTTTTTAGCAGCAGCGACGAGGGAAGTGATGATTCATCAGGAACAAGAGATGATGATGCAGAAGCACAGGTACATATTTTTTTATTGATTCTGCTCACTGAATCATTCTTAAATCCTGGTTTTTAGCAGAATATGGATGTTTGATAGTATGATACCCATGATGTTTGATACTGCTCTGAAGGTAAGCTATTGCATAACCAGTACTTACTAGGAATGAATGGCAACAAAAGGTAATTGTGTTACCATCCAGCTCCTCGGAATTAGTGTGGCTTTGTTTGACTCGCTTACATACTAAGACTGAAATTGTAACCCTTGGGCCTTGGTGTGTGCTAATTCTGCAAATTCGTTTGATTTTTTTTTTCCAGGGTTCCTCTGCCAAAAAGAGAAAATATGGGAAATCATTTACAGAAGGTTGTCAATCAATCAAATCCAATTATAATGTTTTCCTTTCTCAGGCTAATTGATAGGATTTTTGAACCTGCATATGCTAGTATAGTGATCCTAGACCTGGGTTATCATCATCTCCCAATAAAAACTCAAACAGGCAGCAGAGACTGAGGCTTAGCCTCAATTTGTGACCCTCCAGAAAACCTTATTTAGAAAAATTTTGAAATTTTTGAAATCCAACATAATGTCTAACATTATGTTTGGTTCTGTAATTTAACTAGGGGAATCATCTCAGGCTTTGGCTCTGTATAATAACACCACCACCAATGATTCATCACAACATGTGAGAGCCAGAGCTGCTTCTAAGCTTCCAGTCTCTGCACCTGGCAGGGCAGCTGTCACCCCACCAGCTACTAATTTGCACATGGGGATGGATATTTGGAACACCAGTCATACTAGTGCTCTTGCCTTGAATTCAAGACCTGATGTAGCCCATCATCAGTTGGTAGCTTTCATGTTCTTTGTTTAGAACACCTAAGTAATTTAGATTAGTAGAAGTTCCGATTATTTTTTTTTCCCTTCTAGGTGCGACTAATTACAACACCAATCACTTACTCCCAAGCACTCATATTCCAACTCATTCCCTTTCATCTATGTGTAAGAGATAAAATTATAAAATTAACAGGATCTCTAGTTTATGTGAGTGAAGTTTTAACAATAAAATTATCACTCTTTCAGTATTCAGAAGTCTATTTTTTCTATCAAATGCAATCTTGTTGATGTTACAATGCATGCATTTGGAAGAAGTGCCACAGAGACACCTGAAAACATTCGTACAATTTTTTTGTGAGTCATGACATGTTGGTAACACATGCACACAGGGGCGGATCCACCACCGGGGCGGGTGGGGCTAGAGCCCCACCTACCGCCGTCGAGCCCCTAGAACCCCTCTTTAGTCTCAGCGAATTTTTTCTGCCATTGGAGCACTCAAAGGTGGGGCTGAAGAACAAAAGAAGAGAAATTGTTCGATCAAATGATTCATTGGAGCACTCAGCCCCACCTAAATATTTTTTTCTAGATCCGCCACTGCATGCACAACAACATGTACAACTAACTGTTAACCTCACTAATATATTGTGTTACTCTATAAATTCTGCAGGACGAGAGAGAATTGAAGCGGGAGAGAAGAAAGCAATCAAACAGGGAATCTGCGAGGAGGTCAAGGCTACGGAAGCAGGTTTGTTCTCTTTTTACTTCTTTAAGTTGCTTTCTTATTTGTTACCCAAAAAAAAAAAGATATTGGTGTTTATTGATGTAAAGATCGTATTGGTCCTCCCAGCCCCCTCCTTCACCCACCCTCAACCCTTCACCTCAAAAAAATAAAATAAAATAATAATAATAATAATAATAATAATAATAATAATAATAATAATAATAATAATAATAATAATAAAGAGGATTCACTTTACGAAGCAAAAGAAACAGAAAAACTCATGTACCAAAAATCTTGGTTCTTACAAATTGCTATTTTTTCCCCTTTTGTTTATAGCAAGAGTGCGAAGATTTGGGGAAAAAAGTTAAAGAGCTGACCAGTGAGAATAGCGATCTGAAAGCAAAGGTTCTTGAACTCAAGGAAGCTTGCCAAAATGTGGAAACTGAAAACAAGCAGTTAATGGTTAGTCCCCACTTGGTTTCTCTTCTTGATTATGTCTATGCAAATGGTACCTGATATTTCCATTTGCATCAAGAGCTATATTTCACGTGCAATGTAAGTTTTTTTGGGTTAGTGCGACACTAGGTTGTGTTAAAACCAACTTCTGCTAAAACAGAAATTTGTCTATTTTGTCCCTAATGTTTTGTCATAATAACTCGATTTGATCTATAGTTATCAATACTGACTCATACAATTAAATTTTAGTAAGTTGGAAGGTCTAAAGAAATTAGAAAAACAAAAAACTTTGAAATTTAAAAAGATTGATTCTCCTTAATGAGAGTCTAATTGCACTGTGATGTGTGTAATTATCTCAACAATTATGCGCTGTTCCAATGGCAATGCGTGTTATTTACCAAAGACCTACCTTTTCACTTAAGTGCCTCATGAAAAGTTCCACACTGGTAGTTTGCTCCAAGCATTTCCAATATGTTTTATGTAAGCTATAGTCCACTAATTATAGACGATTTTTTGCCCTCAAAATTGTAAATGTTTCCCTACGTGATAATTGAATAACAATCAAGCAAAATGAAAAATTTCCAGCGTCAATAAATTATATGACTTGGTTGAAATATCTTCTTAGTATGACTTGGTTGAGTAGTTGCAGAAAATTATAATTTACTAATTCATTAGTTCTAATGGTTGCTTATTCTAGAGGAGATTCCAAAATCGATGCATTTTAGTTGTTATTATAATAATTTTTATTTGTCAAAGTACAAGGTTAAGTTGTGAAAGAGACTTTTTTCTGTTTTGATTTCTGACTTTTTGTGGGCTTCAAATTTTTTGTATGGATATAGGAAGAGATGATTCAGAAGCATGGGCCAGAAATTATTACTACACTGTGCTTAAATTCATCTTCATTGACTGAAGAAAATGGAGGGAATGCTAACTCGAATTAGAATGACATTGAAATCTAATTTGAGGTGAAATCATTTACGTTCTCTGACACATCTCTGAAGCACAAATGCGGCCCTTTTTTTAGTGAGGGTTTGGTTTAAAGCTTCAGCCATATACAGTTGACTGCTACTTTTAGGCGATGTAGCTACTTTTTGGAGGAGGTTGTTTCAATAGATTGATGTGATAGTTAATTTAACACGTAGAAAGCTCAGGACATTGTATTATTATCGTTATTGTTTGTGTTTCCTGATAATTTTGATTATTTAATCGTATATGTTATGTTCGAGAAATGCTTTGAACTTTGAAGACTTTGCTTTGTCCTCAGTTTTTACTTTTTCTCATTGCTAGTGTATGTTCTTTTCCCAGTCCTTGATTCAACGCAGTGGGTTTAAGTTAGGCTACAAAGACGCTTTTCTAAAAGAAAATAAATAACTTAATAATCTCTTAACCTTTGCTCAAAATATTTGACATATGCTTTGCAAGTATTAATTAGTTTATGCCTCGCATATCTAAAAATTTCAGAATATTTACTAATTTTTTAAAATGTCAATAACTGTACGCGCAGGGTAAAATATTCATAAAAGAATTTCTACTTTCTAGTGATATATTTTTAACTCGACAGCTTCAACTCATTTAAGACTGACAAAGTCGTGTCGAGTTTGGACGGAAATTGTAATTAATTTTCATTTCAAAATGTAATCAATCTCTTCCAAATTTGATTTTCGATCCACAACGTTTTATGTATCGCTCTTTTGGATAACTTGATAATTTGTGAATCCACTCTCTTCATGAAGCCGTGCTGATCTCCTCTTCTTTTATTCTTTGAGGCTTACCCACTGTACTTCTGGGTTTACTGTTTTTTTTTTGTTTCTGTTTTTGTTCTCTTCTTTTTTTCTTGTTTGTCCTAGGTAGTCTCTGCCTAGTATTTCAAAAAAAAAAAAACATTTTATGTATCGCTGAAACTAACCACATTCTCGAGGTTGCTGTGTTGAAATAAATAAATAAATACAAACAATCACCTATAAAAAAAACAAAATGCGAATAAAAGCAGTTCCATAGGGAAATATTTTACGTGTATTTATACCTCGTACATAAATACACAAACAAAAAATTTTGGAGTAAATCAGTGGGGGAAAAAAAAAGAAAAGAATGCATACGATACGAGTAAGATGCGCAAAAAGGCAAAAGCTGTACGTCTGTACATATAAAAGTTTGCCTTGTGAATTGTGATATGTCCCTTGTACCCACACGTACCAAATTGAAAGCCAACCAGTGGCATATTAAGTTAAACGACCAAACTAATCGTCAATCTCCTAAGATTAATTAAGCTTTCTGAGAGGACAATAAATACTAAAGGCGCCTCGCCAATAGGTGCCTTTTAATCTCATTGCCTACCCCCAAAAAAGGGAGAAATAAATTATTTAGTTTGAATATGCTATTCGACAAAACTTGAATGGGACATGAGATACAAAGAGGGGAGGGGGAGTTAGACAAATAAAGCTGTTGTGCAGTCCTGTGCTCCTTTTTATTATTATATTTGTTTGTTCTCAGATAGTGACCATATTTTTTTGAGCTTATGACCAGCTGTCCAGAATTATTTGATGGTTGTAACAATTCTGAATTTTCCATTTTCTTTAGAAGCAGCTTTAACCCTCAGTTGAGATCATATAGTTTTTATGTAAACATAGATAGCCACCTAATCAGGGATGCCCCATCCAATAACACGGAGGTTCAACAACAATGATACTACACATCCAAACGAAAAAAAAATTATATATATATGATACTACACATCCAAAAAAAATAAGCAGAGATGGCCACACAACAGATCAAAAACGAAAGCTCTAATAGTACACTACTTGCTATTTACCAGCTAGTGGTCATGTTCGTTCTTTCCATGCAAGGCGGTGTGATAAATTAAAGCACACACTGATCTAACCAATAGCAAATACAAAACAATCTGAATTTCGTTCTTTCCATGCAAGGCGGTGTGATAAATTAAAGCACACACTGATCTAACCAATAGCAAATACAAAACAATCTGAATTTTAAGTTTCTAAGAATAATGAAGACCACAAATTCTAAAGGAAATAAGCATCCTCCGTGTAACAACAAAAGGTTTTTTTTTGCCTTCCACAAGCTCTAATAAACTAATTTCAAATTATGTAAACACCTAACAAAGCCTCCTATACACAACTCCACACCAAGAGTGTGACGATATCAAATAGAAAAAGTATTTTTGCTGCCCCATGAATCACCACCACAGCATGTTAATACTCTCTGAGTATACAATGCTAAACAATATCCCATTACTATCCGTAGTTCTCTGGGGTACAACTTCCATAGGTAAATCTGTAACATGCACCTCTAATTGCAGACTCGGTGAGTCATTACACAAAACACCCCATAAAACCGCTACATGGGAAACAGACTTAATAAACACCTAGTCTGAGGCAGTAATATAAGAGACCACAACAGTTATATCATCCAATTTTCCACCATAGTATCGATATCCTGCATCTTGTGCTGCAGTGGAGAATGGGGTTTGTCGGTTTTTGTCCAGGGCTCTCTGACGAGCAAGGGCCGCAATCTTTTGTGCTGTGATCTGGGGTCCAAATCCTGCTCTTATTGCATGCACCACCACAGCAGTTACTTCATTGGTGTAGAGGTTGTCAAAAAGGCCATCGGTGCCGGCAATTATGACGTCACCTGATGCTACAGGGAAGTTGAACACCTACGGAGAGAAAAGGACATGTTATTAACCAAAGAAAGCAATTTTCAAGTCATGGGGTTTAAATATATTTTACTTCACTGAAAACAGCAGATATTTATTCTATGCTAATAACATTCAGCTTCCTATGCTCACAAGTACCGCCGTGCAGCTTTGATATGCTGACAGAAGTAAAACCCTCTATAAAATTCAGCATTGGATAATTAGCACTGGCACCACAAACATTATGATGCTCTCTTGAAAACAGTCAGATTCAACCATTATGGTACAATCCTTCTTGCATGCAGCCAGACTACCGTTTTCATTTTTCCAAGTTGTTTGGTTCTCTTTGTTTCATATTCGATGAGAGATGTTGCTCATGTGCATGTAGCAAAGCTTTTCTACATAAGGAGACTTTCATAGTACTCGAAGGTAGAAACACACCTGCGCAGAACTAGGAAGATCGCTACCATTGCCACTCTCAAGCTGATAAGTGAAATTAAAATCATGCTGTTGTACAGGCGACCTAAATATTGTGCAGCCTTCCCTCACAACAATGAAACCGCTATCCCCTAGGTTAACAGCATGAACTCCCTACAAAATGAGGGGGGAAAAAATGTCAATTAAATTGATGAAGTTTCACGTCCGACTGCTAAACTAAACAGCTGTCACAGAAAATACCTATACTGTTTACTTTTTTCCTTTTATTCCATTTTATTAAAAGAGCAAAACTTGAGAACAAATGGACTGGTTAATCCAATAAAAAGTTCATAAAAGGAAGCCCAAAGGATGCACATTCCTTACCAAACATTACACACAGCAAATACAAAGATACAAATAAACCACAAATCTCGGAAAAAAAATAAATAAATAGCAGAAACCTGATCTGTCAGAGCAATAATGCATGCAGTCGAAGAGCCCCGAGCCTTGGTGCTTGTGTAAGCCTTCTCCAAGACTCTCGAAGGATCAACAGATCCCTTGGGCTCTTCTTTGATTGCAGATTCTGAGTGCGACATGAGTTCTCTGGCATACTGGCCTGCATCAATGCCTAGATCAGCCCAGCCACCGACCCCATCAGCTACACCTACAGCATGTCGGTCAACACAGATGAAATGTGCATCTTCTCCACCAGTTTCCTCCTTGTCTGGATGCGGGAGATAGCAGGAACCAGATAGAAGCTTCAGTGGCCTAGCATCAACTGGTGGTCTGTTGCATAACACAATTTAATTCATCAATAAGGAAAAATATTTATTTCTGACTTTTTGAGTGTGCAGCACCCTAATATTAGATAGGACGATAGGAAAGAGAGAATGAAGTAGTGTATAGTATTATACATAAATGCAAAAAAAAAAAAGGCAAACTTTATACCAAACTAATTTAAACAACAAAGTCGAGAGGATCGGTATATTTGACAGCAAAATCAACAGTTACAAATTATCAGGCCTTTCATCAATTGAATCCAGTACATGAATTAAGCAGAAAAACATGAGATACATACATGTCACTAGGAGCGCCAGAAACCCCAGACTGCTCGTCCCTAGGAGCACCATCATATGACACCTCAGGTGCAGCCCCAGAAGAATAAGGTGCTGTTGAACAAGGTGCTTTGAAATCTTGAACCCCTAACATTGAGAAAATAGAACAAGGAAATCAATACAAGATAGAGAAAATGCCGAGTAATGTAAAACACAGTTAATGGTTATCACTTATCAGTGTAATGAGCCTCTAAAAAAACTAAGATGGATTGTCAATATTTGTTGAGACATTTTCATTTGATATACTGGCCTCATGACAAATTTGGTATCATTGCTTGCATGCTTTATTTTGTAAAGTTTGAAAGAGGTCTTATCTGGTTTTGCTCAGCAGGTCAATTTAGCAATACATAGAATCTAACCACATGTTGGCACATTATAAATAAAGTACCATGCAAACAGTTTGTTTGTTTCAATCTAAAATTCTAAACTATAAAAAAGAAAGCTGTATACATGTAATATATTTATATTTTTTCTAATATGTTTCAAAAGATGGCAATGGCAAAAGGATTGCTAACTACCTGGTTCATTTGGAGAGTTTGACTTAAAACTATTCGAAAAAGCATCATTCCAGAACGACCTATACACCATATTATAACCCCATGGCTCCCGATTCCTCAAATTCCCGCTCTTGCAATAATCCATCCCTTTGTATCCATAACACACGTGAGACCGTGCGGTAACCGGCATAGCAATGCCTTGCTTGACCGAACCTTGTAATTTCCTGCCATTGAGCTGAGGCTGACCGAAAATATGATTACAAGCCGACATCAAACCCCTTTGAAGAACACTAGAACAAAGCCTCTCCTCAGGTTCCGAACCACGCACGAAAGGTGTTCGACCTAATGCCTCAACGAAAGGAAACGGCGTGCGTCGGTCCGCGGCGTGGAAAACCCTGGTGAAGCTCAAAGGCGATTTTGGGGAGATGAAAAACCAAGTATTTCCAAAGAAAAAGCTTCGGCCTCGCGCCAGAAGGAGCTCCGTGGAGGTCTGAAGCCCTTTTTGGTTCGTCAGATACCCCGATGGCATCTTATTCAATCAAACGAGAGAGAGAGAGGTGCCGCGCAACGATTTCAATCGAGCACCCAAAACCAATGGCACAGAGAAGTCTCATCACTTGAATCTAAACATGTAGACCAACAAAAAGAGATCAACCCCAAATTAGGCACGCGATCTGGTTCGAAATTAGGAAGATAAAAAGGGGAGAAAACGAATTGACAACACGCACGTTTTGGTTCAATAAAAAAGGAGGAAGCAGGGATATATATAAAAAAAAGCTGTCTCCTTTTTGTGCTCCTAAATCGTAATTAAAGAGAGAGAGAGAGAGAGAGAGAGAGAGGAGAGAGAGGTGGAGAGAAATGGAAGGATTGGCAGCTAGAAGAGATAATTTTGGCTTTTGATGGTAGATAGAGACGCCAATCTTTGTGCCCTAGAAAATCGTCTGGATTTAGATCTTCTGTGGCATATCCTATATAACCAAATCACATCAACTCATTGATATGTGAGAACTGTCTAAATATTGAGTATGAAATTAGTGGGGTCCAGTTGTGAGTTGTATGAGACACGATCTAGTCGTATTGGAGGGTTTCAGAAAGTGTGAATTACGGGATCAGTTGACTACAGCTTTGGTCGTCAGTTCGGTTTGGTTGGGCTTTTTTTGTATTTTGGGCTTTTGTTTGACCAGGGAAGGGAATATAAATGGTTTTGTAAGGTGGAAATTTACATAATGGTCCCTTTGAATTTTTCTATGAAATGGGAAGTCAATTGAGTGTTGTCCCACCGCGATTTGGGTGTAAAAATAGGGTCCGTATCCTCTACCAACTTTTTGAGGTTGGTAGAGTGGCAACATTAGATCCGAGTCGTTCGATCTAATCTCGACGGTTAAAATTTTTTCGGGCCTATCAATCTAGTTACATGCACGGGGCTCCCTTAACCGTTGAGATTAGATCTAACGGTTCAGATCATACATCGGCACTCTACCAACCTTTTAAGGTTGGCAGAGGATGTGATTCCGTAAAAATAGGTCCTGTAAGGAAGGACAACCAGAAAATAACAAAATGAAAAGTATTAGTATTCTAATTTGAAAGGTTTTGACCATGTTTGGTGTTGCGTAGAAGCATGGCAAAAGGCAGATGCCCTTTAATTTAAAGTTTAAATTTGAGTTACTATGTTCCTATAATCCTATTGCTTTATGAGAGTTTATTTTTTTCTTTTTCTTTTTGTAAAGCTTACTAGAATAGTTAAATCCCACTTGCTATTTGTTTTTGTGCTAAGACGTTATTATTAGTTAGATAGACAAATGATTGACACTATTTTTGTTAAAGTAAAACAAATCAAGTCCATTTTTTTCTACTTGTTAATAATAGTCTTTTCTTTGGGGCAACAAATGGAAATTTCTAATTTAAAAGGAACTATTTCTTTTGAATCGGCTGACAAATAGTATATATAGCCTTTTTTTTTCCAAATGAATATTTGCCCAAATCATTAATACCGTGGCTAGATTTTTACTGATATCCAATAGACGCATGTTAAATACAAATTTTTTTTTTGGACAAAAATGTTAAATGCAAAATTAACACTACATAATCTACACTAAAAATTAAGCTAATATTCTAAGATTATGTATAAAGACAACAAATCACTTTATCCTGAATTAATCATTAATTATGAACAACAGAAGGATAAATTTTCGTTGCACTTCAGTTAGCAGTTTAACACATTTTGTTATTCCAAATTTGAAATTATATATTTGAACATTTCCCATGCCATTGTTCCATAAATTATTAGCATACAAAACAGCTTTGCCTGATTGCCTAATTACTGCTAAATAGCTATGTGGTGGTGAACTGGATGGATTAGAACGTCACGACAGGAGCAAAAATTGCCAATCAGACCTTTGCAACTTGATAAGTTGGAAACTTGTAATATATATTAGGCACATTAGCACATCAAAAACACGTGTTTATATGAACTCATGTACCGAGAAAAAAATATACAATTGTTGTAAGGATCAAAAACACCATTCCATTGTTTGGGTATTAGGGCACCATTTTCAATTGTTGTAATGATCAAAAAGTTGTGACGCTTTTTTACTGATTATATAATAATTTAAGGCCATGGCCTTTCATTAAAAAAAAAAACACCATTCATTTGTTGTTACATTACGTGTCTTCAACTCTGTCGGAGTCGAAATTGAACTATATTTATGAATTATTACTGTGGTCTGCTTAAGTCGTGTTTCGTCTAAATCATACTGAATAGTGAAAACGAACTTAATTTTTATTTTAATTTTAAAACAAAAGGTGTAAATGCTCATAAGCAACTCTGGAATATAACTGTGGAGGGAGGAAGGGTATTTTAGTCACAACTGATTTTTTCTATTTAAATTATTTTTTAAATAATAAAAAGGGTTCTTTGTAAGAATATTATGGACGGTTATTTCCAATTTTAAAGACATCAGGGGATTTATTTCAATTTAAATGATTCTGCTCAGTGAAGTAATATAAACATTTCAACAAAGCTGTTTAACATACACGATGAACCAGAACCTCTAGTTCTACCTAAAACCAAAAAAATCTTAAAATTCAACCCCGTAGAAGTAACGATATGGACCATATGGATATGGTTGTACCTTACAGTCAGCATTGCCTAACACTGTCCATTGACTCCTTAATGTTTTTTTCTTTTCTTTGTTGCTGATTTCCCCACCTGGCTGTTAGGTAGTATTGCTTTTTAGTGTTTTTTTTTATTTTTTTATTTTTGTGTTTTGTTTTGAGGTACGGTGCTTCTTAGGTTTCATTTTCTTAATTGTCTTTTTTTTTTTTTAGCTGGTACGTGCCAGGAGTTTGAGGGGATTGTTCTTATTCAGGTCTGTACTGAATGTAACTGGCAGCCGTTTTGGCTTGTTGTTTTAATATGGTAGCCTACGGGCATTACAAGCTTTCAAAAAAAAAAAAAAAACTTGGAAGGCTTCGGAGAGTGTGAACAGTGAATTAGGGGGTCAGTTGACTACAGCTTTTTTTTTTCATTTTGGGCTTTTGTTTGAGTTTGACCAGGGCCAGGGGTGAATGGTTTTGTAAGGTGGAAATTTACATAATGGTCCCTGAGGAATTTTCTATAACTGGGAAGTCAATTGAGTGTTGTCCCGCCACGATTTGGGTTGAAAAATAGGTCCTATAAGGAAAGTACAACCAGAAAATAACAAAAAAAAATATTGGTATTTTAATATGAAAGGTTTTGACCATGTTTGGTGTTGCCTAGAAGCATGGCAAAAGATAGATGCTATGTTCCTATAATCCTATTGCTTTATGAGAGTTATATTATATTTTTTCTTTTTTGTAAAGCTTACTAGAATAGTTAAATCCTACTTGCTATTTTTTTTTTTTGTGCTAAGAAGTTATTCGACAAATGATTGACACTATTTTTGTCAAATCAAGTCCATTTTTTTTTTTCTGCTTGCTAATAATAAGTTGTTTCTTTGGGGCAACAAATGTAATTTTCTAATTAAAAGGAACTATTTCTTTTGAATCGGCTGACAAATCATATATAGACTTTTTTTTCCCCAAATGAATATTTGCCCAAATCATTAATACCATGGCTAGATTTTTACTGATATCCAACCAGCGCTTGTAAATTAACAAACACTACAAACACAAAACATTTACAGTCCAAATTAAGCTACTATTCAAGATTTTGTATAAAAGACAACAAACACTTAATCATGATTTAATCGTTAACTATAAACAATAGAAGGATAATTTTCGTTGTACTTTAGTTAGCAGTTTAGCACATTTTGTTATTCTATATTTGAAATTTTATATTTAAACATGAACACTTCAATTCAATAGTAAATGCATATTTGACATTTTAAATTTCGACATTATTAGCTCTTTTTAAAAAAGTAAAAAGAGATTTCGGAGAAATAAGAGAGACTAAAAATTCATGACGTAGTAGGATTTGGATTTCTTTTGAATCTGAATCCTGTGACGCGCGACACAGCGTGTAGCGCACCACATGGACCGTCTAATCAAATCTAGACGGGTTAAATTTTTTTGGGCCTTACAATCTGTTACATATACGAAACTCCCTCATCCATTAAGATTTGATCGGACGGCCTGTGACGCGCTACAGCACAGGATTTGGATTTCTTTTCCCATGCCTATGTCCCATAAATTAGCATACAAAATATCTTTGCCTGATTACAATAGCTTATGCAGTGGTGAAGTGGATGGATAACACCGTCATCAAGGCAGTAGCAAAAATTGCCAATCAGACCTTTGCAACTTGATTAGTTGTAATATATATATGACAGTTGTAGATGAATATTGGCACATTGACACATCAAAAACACGTGTTCGTATGAACTCATGTATTGAGAAAGAATATTCAACTCCGTTCCATTATTATGACAGTACGTGTCTTCAACACTGTCGGAGTCGCAAACTCGCAATTGAACATATTTCTGAACTATAACTGTGGTCTAGTTAAGTTATATTTCACTAAATCAGACTGAACAGTGAACACGAATTTAATTTTTATTTTAAACAAAATGTGTAATGCTCATAAGCAACTCTGGAATACAACTGTAGCTTAGTCACAACTAATTTTTTCTATTTAAAATATTTAAAAATTATAAAAAGGGTTCTTATTAACAATATTATAGAGAGTTATTTCCAATTTAGAAGACTTCAGGAGATTTGTTTGAATTGAAATTACAGCTGCTCGGTGAAATAATATTAGCCTTTCAACCAAGCTTTTAAAATGGCCGATGAACCAGAACCTCTAGTTCTACCTAAAACCAAAAGCTCAAAATTCAACCCCGTAGAAGCGACAACATGGTTGTACCTTACAATTGAAACTGTCAAGCAGTATTAAAACCGTGGTACCTGTCATTTGTCAATTTAACTTACTATTTGTTGAGTTTTGAGCAACAGAGAATTGAGTTATTAGAAAATATGATTATTTTTCTTAACTTTACAGAGAAGGTTTATACGCCTTAAATAGGCTATCTTGCAACGGTAAAAAAAGCTTACGAAATAAATTCTAACGTTACCTAACGGTAACTTCCTAGAAAAAAGAAAAAGTAGAAGTGTCCTTTTTAAAATTAAAAAAGATGCTCCTTTTTCTTAATTAGCCTATGATGAAGATTATCTGAGGCTAATCAACTCTTGATCATTAATTCTTCTCAACACTCCCCCTCAAGCTAGGATTGTATATGTCGTATAATCCTAGCTTGCAAGCGATATTTTCGAAGTGATTACTACTCAATCCCTTGGTAAAAATATCCGCCAATTGATCTTTACTTTTGACAAACGGGGTCTCAATTTCTTTAGCTTGAACCTTTTCCCTAATGAAGTGACAATCCACTTCAATGTGCTTGGTCCGCTCGTGAAAGACGGGATTTGCCGCAATGTGTCTTGCCGCTTGATTATCACAAAACATCTTCATTGGTGCTTCATGTTTCATATTCAAGTCGGCTAGTAATTGTTTGATCCACGTCAATTCACTTGCGGTGGATGCCATGGCTCGATATTCCGCCTCCGCGCTTGATCGTGCCACGACATTTTGTTTCTTGCTTTTCCATGTGACAATATTACCGCCTACAAACGTGCAAAAATCGGTTGTTGATCTTCTATCGAAACTTCCGGCCCAATCTGCATCGGAATAGCCACATATTGTATTAGTATTATTTTTTCTCATCCAAATTCCCTTTCCGGGACAACCTTTTAGATACTTTAATACTCTATTAATGGCATCTAAATGAGGTGTTCTTGGTGCATGCATGAATTTACTAATTTGGCTTATGGCAAATGATAAGTCTGGTCTTGTAACAGTTAGGTAAATTAGTTTACCTACGAGTCTTTGAAATTGGTTTATGTCTTTTAATGGTTCACCTTTTTCGCTATCAAGTTTTTCATTTATGTCAATTGGAGTTTTGGCCGGCTTACAACCTAACTTACCTGTTTCCTTAAGCAAATCAAGAATATATTTTCTTTGAGATATAAATAGCCCTTTCGAAGAATGAGCTATTTCTATTCCAAGAAAATATTTTAATTTGCCTAAATCTTTAATATCAAATTTATGTTTCAAGTCATTCTTAATATTATCGATCTCAAGTTGATTATTACCGGTTATAATTATGTCATCGACATAAACTAGAACCGCGGTAGTACCAAGTAAATTATGCCTAACAAATAAGGAAGAATCGGCACCACTTTTTTTGAAATTACAAGATAATAAGAATTGAGATAGTTTTCCATACCATGCCCTCGGAGATTGCTTTAGTCCATAAATAGATTTTTTTAACCTACATACAAGATTAGGTATTTTTTCCTTTTTATGACCGGGGGGTAGTGTCATATACACTTCTTCTTCAAGTGTTCCTTGAAGAAAGGCATTTTTGACATCCATTTGATGGAGAGTCCAATTATTGTTCACCGCTATGGAAAAAATAATCCTAACAGTGTTCATTTTGGCAACCGGAGCAAAGGTCTCATGGTAGTCAATACCATGGGTTTGGGTATAACCTTTGGCCACTAGTCTAGCTTTAAACCGTTCTATGGTTCCATCACTATGATACTTAATTTTGTATACCCATTTACATCCAACCGATTTCTTATTTTTTGGTATGGTACACAATTCCCATGTTTGGTTTTTTTCTAAGGCTTCCAATTCCTCTTTCATTGCTTTACACCATTTCGGGTCATTTTTTGCCGTTTCATAGTTGGTTGGTTCTACATTTTGATTTAAAGAAATGTTATCATAAGAGATGTAATCTTGTATTGGATGTTGTACCGAATAGGTGACAAAGTCTTTTAGTCTTGTTGAAGGTTTCACTTGACGACTAGAACGTCTCAAGGTTGCCTCTTCACTTTGTTCTTCTTCACTTTCCTCAATATCATCATTTAGAGTGTTTTCGGCTTCTTGAATTTCATTATTTTCTACAATAACATTTTCTACAAGAGCTTCTTGCCCTTCTTGGTTAGTAACGCATGGCAAAACAAAATCATTTGGTATGGTATGATCAAATACATTTTCTTTCCCGGCCTTGTAATAAGGTTCATTTTCAAAAAATATCACATCTCTAGAAACATAGAGTCTCTTACTTGTGGGGTCATAGCATTTATACCCTTTTTTTAGAGTAGAATAACCCAAAAAAATAGTTTTAATAGAAGTAGTATCAAATTTGTCAATTCTTTTTTTATGTACAAAACTAGTACATCCAAATACTTTTAAATGGTCAAGATTTAATTTTCTACCATAAAGTATCTCAAGAGGGCTTTTAAAATTTAAAGTGGCACTTGGCAATCTATTTATTAAATAGGTTGCGGTGAGAACGCCTTCCGACCAAAAAAATTTGGGAACGTTATTTTGAAAAAGAAGAGTTCTCGTCACTTCAAGAAGATGACGGTTTTTTCGTTCGGAAACTCCATTTTGTTGAGGAGTATAAACACAAGAAGTTTGATGAATAATACCTTTGGATTTTGTAAAATTCAAAAAATTTTGATTTATAAACTCCGTACCATTATCCGAACGAAGAATTTTAATTTTCTTTCCAAATTGAGTTTCAACGAGATTAGCAAAAGTTTGAAAATGAGTCAAAACTTCATTTTTGTTTTTCATTAAATACAACCAAGTGGTTTTCGAAAAATCATCAATGAAAATAACAAAGTACTTAAAACCATCATAAGAAACGAGAGGAGCGGGTCCCCAAACATCGGAATGAATAAGTTCAAAAGTTTCATTACTTTTGGAAATAGAATTACAAAAAGGAAGCCTAGTTTGCTTGGCAAATTTACAAATTTCACAATTATTACAATCGACATTAACAAAATCAAATAAAGTTTTAAGAACTTTGTTGGAAGGATGTCCCACGCGCTTATGCCACAAAATACTCAAATCGTCATCTCTAATAGAGTTAAAAACGAGCTTGTTGCTTTCCAAAATATAGAGACCATTTTCTAAATAACCTTCACCAATCTTCTCCTTGGTGAGAAGATCCTGAAAAATAACAATTTTTTCTTTAAAAATAATTTCACAATTCAACTCTTTAGTAAGTTTACTAATAGATAAAAGATTGACAGAACAATTATCAACGTAAAAAACATCTTGCAAAAACTTTTTTGAAAGAATACTAATCATTCCCCAACCAAGAATTTTAACCTTCTCATTATTAGCTACTTTAAAGTATTGGTCACCGTTAATAAGGTTGTAATTTTTCAACAACAATTTATTTCCGGTCATGTGGTCGGTAGCACCCGAGTCTAGTATCCATTTGGTATCAAATTTTGGTTCATTTTTAACCATAAACCCAGTGGTTAAGCACAAATTATGACAGTTTAATTTTTTATTTTGATCTCTGGTTATTAAATAATTCTTTGGGCCTATTATATTTAAAGATTGTTGGGCTGGCTTAATAAAAACAGAAGAATTAAAACCTTGGCCTGCTCGTTGGCCTAACAACGTAGAAAGCATGGCTTCTAGTCGATCTAGTCGATCGCTTTGAGTTTGGGTCGAGCCAGGGTTCACACCAGACCCTGAAGCGACGCCGTTTGCTCGACTATTTCTTTCCACCTCGCTCGCATCTTCTCTCCCAGACACAAACCCTTTCTTCTCCGCCTCTTTTGCATCGCCACCTCCCTTCTTCCACTCGCCATTCCCTCGGCGTTTAGGTCGAAGGTGAGGATAGAGATTCCAACACTCATCCCTGGTATGCCCATCCTTGTTGCAGTGAGAGCATTTGTCTCCCCCTTTCGCCTTTCTAGGGTTAGAGTTCGAGACAGTGGCGGAGTGGTTTTGGTTGCCGTTTTTGGATTTTGAGGAGACGGCGGAGAAGGCGTGAGCTTCGACCTTAGGGTTCAGGTCAAAACCGCTCATAGCAACACGCCGTGTTTCTTCCTGACGGATGCGTGCTGTGACCTCATCAAAGAGGAGCTTGTCTGTCGAGAGAAGAATTTGAGCCCTGATGGCATCATAGCTGGAATCAAGGCCAGCTAAGAAGGTGTAGACTAAATCAGTCTCTTCTCTCTCCTTGAGCACACTCAGGTCAGTTGTTACCGGTCGATACACTTTGAGTTCCTCGTTTTTGGCTCTGACAAGGCTAATGTATTCTGATACATCTCGATTTTCTAGAGAAAGCTGTGCTATTTCCTTTTTTAAGTAGTATATTTGAGAATGATTTTTCTGATTTCCAAACTGGTTTTCGAGAGCTTTCCACAATTCTGCTGCTGTTTCACAGTAGCAGAAGCTTTATGCTATTTTGGAGTCAAGGGAATTTGAGATAAGTGTAATAGTTTGGCTATCGAACATATCCCAGTTATCTTGAGCTAGAGATTCTTCTGTTGGTCTCTGCTTACTGCCATTGATGTAGCCGAGTAACCCCTTTCCCTTGAGGGCTACTCTGGCTGCCTTGGCCCAAGGAATATAATTTTTTCCATTTAGTGGCACATTGGTGATTTTTTGGGATGTATTGAAGTCTGAATTTGGTCTCAGAATGGTTGTAATTTGCTGATTAACTTGATCTTCTGTATCAGACATGGCTTATGGATTTTGATTGGATTGCGGAAGCTTATTTTTATGGATCAGTGCTCTGATACCATGTTGAGTTTTGAGCAACAGAGAATTGAGTTATTAGAAAATATGATTATTTTTCTTAACTTTACAGAGAAGGTTTATACGCCTTAAATAGGCTATCTTGCAACGGTAAAAAAAGCTTACGAAATAAATTCTAACGTTACCTAACGGTAACTTCCTAGAAAAAAGAAAAAGTAGAAGTGTCCTTTTTAAAATTAAAAAAGATGCTCCTTTTTCTTAATTAGCCTATGATGAAGATTATCTGAGGCTAATCAACTCTTGATCATTAATTCTTCTCAACACTATTGCCTAACACTGACACACTGTCCATTGACTCGTTGAATGCCAGACAAGTTACAAACTTGGCAGATATGAAGGAAAACATTTATGGGAGAAGTGATGGATTTTCCTAATCACAAAAATATTTTTTGACTTATGAATCAGAGATAAACACTGGGAACAAGTAAACCTGGCAGACCCCCAACACCTGAGTGCAGAGGGAATGACAAGGTACCCCAATTTACAAGTAAAACCAGGAAATCAAGGAGGTTACCAACAGAAATTGAAAGGAAAAGAAAAAGGAATGAAAGGTGCAGCAGAAAGTTTATCTGCCAAACAATACCCTATCCTTAACCTCCTAATTTTATAATAACAAAGCAAGGTAAAAAAAAAAAAGAAAAAATCAAACTGAAAGTTTCCTCCCCTTTCTTACAGTCTACTTTTCACCTTTTTTTTTAACTTCTTACTAAATTAGTGAAATTAAGGATTAAGGATTATAGTAATGTTAAGCAAATTTGTTAACTTCTAAGAGTTAATTTACTAACCTAGAAGTTAGACTAATCTCATGCATGCCAAACACACCCAATAATAAGAGGGCATGTTGCTAGTTGGGAAAAAAAAAAGGTGTTGCCAAACATCCCTCAAAACTCTGATCCTGGGGCCCATAGCCACAGCTCTGAAAGGACTCTAGTGAGTAATAAATAAAAAAAAACACTTATAATTTACAAAGTTGAACTTTCTACTTACGCATAGAACCTGGAATCTCCAAAGCTACAGGAAAATAAAGTACAACTTTGCAAAAGAATATATTCCAGAATTGAGGGAAAATTTATTTACCCAAATGCATGTTTAAAAAGACAACTCACGAAAAATAATAAAGCCTCACATCATAAGTAATGTACAAAAGGACTCCCTATAAGATATCACCATCCTTTCTCGACATTATAGTTGGAGGAATAGCCAAAATAGAATATTTGATTGTATCAAGTTTGCTTTATACCTTAGATGTCAGAATTTCGAATCAACTCTTGAAAACCCTCTCCCTACCTTGAATGCAGAGTAGATGTATGTAGCTTGAGACTCTGTCATCTGATTCTTGTCTTCAGTTTGTTCATCAGAGCTGATAGATGACCGACGCAGGATTTCAAATAGTGAGGAACCAGAACTGGAATTGACACCAGAATTTGCAACTGTAGCAGATTTCAATTGAGAGCTTCTCAGATTTGCTGATGTTGGCTTACGCATTTGATCTTTTTCTTTTGGATCCTGCAAGATAAGGGAATTCAGCTGATTGATGTCCACCAATCTGCATGGCTCTAAGATGCTATGAAATAGTAAAGCTGTACTGCTGTACATATGTTGTGCAGTGATAATTGATGTTGACCTTTACAGTTCATTTTTTATGTGCTGATTTTGGATTAGGTAGCTAGCATTCCAGAATTATTTTAAGGGAAATTCCAACAACGATTCAATGAGAAAGAAGTCATATGACATTGAATTTCTTAGAAAGGAAGATAAACCATATGTGACTGGTCATTGTTCTCAGAAGGCTGGTCGTCAGTTGATAATCCACTTCTGCTGTTACTGTCATCACGGCCAAAAATGAATGATCGACCAATTACAGCTTTGCGAGAAGAACTCATTGAGCTACTTGCTTTTCGACCAAAAAACTGTAAAAAGTAAAAACAAATAACATATACTTATCAGAATATTATTAACAGAAAAGAGGATACTAAGCATGGGAAACAACACTGTACATTCAAGGACAAAAGTCATCAATGTAACTACCATGTTAAAACTGTAAGCATCCAATTTAACTTTTCAGTATCAAGCATATAAAGCATGTGCCAGACATCTTCAGCTTATTGTGGCAGTGCATTATGATCAATTATCATAGTGCAAATAATATTAACCTATATTAAAGTTCTATTTATGCAATAACCTCTATCTAATTGAAGTTCTAACGATCTGATATTATATCAATTTTATTTCTTCTTGTGTCATTCGAAGGAACCATGCCACTTGTAAAGTCATAAAGTCATACCTGCTTAAAGAGTCAGCTCCCATGCAAAAATACAATCAAGATATACATATAACAACCAGACAGAAACTCACCTTTGAAAAGCTGCTGCTGTTTCTCCCCACAGATAGCATATCCAGATTTGCTGTAATCATATTGGAGTATAAGATAATATATTACAACAACGACGACGACAACTAAGCCTTTTGTCCCAAACAAGTTGGGGTAGGCTTATAAGATAATATATTATTAATAATTAATTAATTAATTAAGAAAAAGGAAAATGAAGAACAGAAATAGCACAAAAAACAACTCATACTTGTCGCTTGATTTCCTCTCTTCTTAGGGGGAGGGGCAATGTTAAGCTTCTTTATAAGGCCAAAAACTTCCTTAGATTCTTCATCTTCCAAGGGAGAAGTAATCTTGGTGTCCTAGATTTAGAAAATAGGAATCAAATTCATTTATCAATTAACAAGTATACAGTTGTTCTCCAGCTTTTTATTTCCCTAATTGAAGGTGAGTCACAATGTACTAAGAAAATAAATATATAAACAGGGAAACAATGCTCTGCAAAAACCTTACTACCATTATATTTCTGTCATCTTTGGTATAGAAACCAAAGCAAAAAACACATTGCAATTCTAATTTTCTGACAAACTAGAAAAGCTAGTAATGGTGAGAACTGGATATTGTTTTCTTTGATGCTTTGTGATGTGTGCTGTAATTCTGGAAGTTGCTACAGGTGCGGTTTGTATGATGTTACTCATCCATCAATACCAATATCGACAAGTAAATGGTAAGTATTTACCCCTGGTTTCGATATGCGCAGACGAAGAAAATGATCCTCATTCTCATCCTCATCTGATGGGACATAAACATCATGATCATCATTGAACATCATCATCTGCTTAGCCTTTTCTAAGTTCTGTCGCAAAATATTCTTTGGACCACCTGCACCAGCACCAGAATCAGACAACATAGCATCATCTTCAGACCCTTGTCCTTCATCTTCATCCTCTTCTTCGACTTCATCCATTAAATCTTCTTTCTGCAAATTGCTATATTTAAGCCTTTGCAGAACATTGTCGGTCTCAGCCGCATCTTGCTGCTCGAGCCACTTTAAATGGAGCTCATTGCGTCTCTCATGGTCTCTCTTGCCCTCTTTGTATCCAGTTGCAATCAAATCTTTCAGCACCTCAGTTTCATCACTTTCATCATCATCATGATCATCTTCTCCATTTTCTGGGAATCTTGCCAGGTCATGGTCACTGTCATCCTCTTCCTCAGCCTCATCATCAAGAAAATCTTTTAGGACAGCAGATTTTGTGTTCTTGTCATCCACTGAGAATAATTCTCGAGAAAATGGGTCAATATTTTCTTTGTCGTTATATTCTTCCTCTTCTTCTTCATCATCCGATGAAGATGACAAACTGATATATATGTCAAGAAAAAAAAAGGTTAAACTCGTATTGCTTTCAGAAAAAGAAATTACAGAAATAAACAAATGCAAATTTATGCTATGCCCAAGGATGCGAAAATTTACTTGAGAATAGAGAAATATGACAATTCATCCAAAGCATATTTCAGACTGGCATAAGGTATTTGATGAATTTCCTCAATGCGAGTTTGGCCAACAACATAAAGTCTGCAATAAATTTCCTACTGAATTTACAAATGGCACTAACAGTCAGCCTGTTTGCTGTGTGTTCAACAATTTAGGTCTTATTGCCTTAGCCCTTAGGTTTAGATCTTTTCTCTGTTAGATGTTATTCATGCATAGGAACACATATGTAAATGATGTTGTAAAATGATACTAACACTTTATTGGATGGAACAGCAGGTTTTGTACAGGGCATAGATGAACCAGGGACTTCATCCACTTCGTTGTCAGCTACATCATTTTCTGATTGAATTTGGTTATGATTGCCATTGCTACTATGAGTAGTGTCAAATTTTTCCTATTTCATCACAAACATATATTTGTTAATTTCACAGAAAATGGAAATACTGACAAGGTAACAACAGCTAACTTAATTTTAAAATCATTGATCTCATTATCTAAAAAATTGACAACAAATCTCTCTTTTCTTTTTTCTGTTTTAAACAGACATATCAAAACTCAAAAGAATCTTCCTTTCTAGAACCTTTTTTTTCCAAAGATTAAAAAAAAAATAACAACAAAACCATGTGAGCTACATGCTTGCCTCATCTGAAGTACTTTCACTAGCATCTGGATTTGGATTCTGCTTCTCAGAACCATTTTCCTTGTTGTTATGAAGCTCGCTAGTCTTTTCACCTTCTAGAGCGGATTCACTGCTTCTAGCATGCATAGCTTGATCACCATTGCCACCCTAGAACAATACAAGTATACAACAATGTTATTACGGATGTAAAGATGAATAATTTACTGTACAATTTACATAAAAATATAGTTATATAGATAACTTTTATAAAAACCAAGAATAAAATAAGGATGCTTCTACATACCATACCCAAATCCATATCATCTTTTGCCATATTTTGAACCTCTGATGCATCAACAGACCAAGACTCACTCTCAGCTGTTTGAAATGAAGCACTAGATCTACAAGGGAAACCAAGTTGAAATCATTACAAGCTTTTCTTAAAATAATAACTCTTCTGCTTTTAGAAAATCATACTTTTTTAGTATCTCCAGCTTTCTAAGACGAATCTTCTCCAAGACTGACGAGATTGGCTTATGAACAACTGGTACAGGCTTAAATGAAGCATCAGATGTTTCTACACATGACAATTGGAACCATTAGCTTTGTGCATCCTAAAATTCAGTAATTACTCTAAAAAGAAATGAAAAATAGCATACCACGCAGGAGTCTCTGGGACTCAACATGCAATAGACCCAACTGAGCTCTTCTCTCCTGATAATTGAAAGTAAGCAAACACATCAGTCTCAATAAATTCCCAATCCATACATTAACAATACAAACAAAATTCAACATATGTACCTTTTCAAATCTTCTCTTGTCTCGCGAAGACTCCTTCTGCTTAGAATCAGCATTTTCTTTAGATTTCTTCCTCTTCTTTTTGGTCTCCTTCTCTAATGATTCATCATCTCCACCAAAATTAAGGCGCTTCTTAGCCGAATTCTCTTTCCTCAGTTCCTCTATCAACCCCCCTTCTCCAATCTCTTCACCTCCCCAAGCTTTATACTTACCAGGTTCTGGAAACAAAGGATCCAGACCATCATTCATTTCATCCTGGTCTGGATCTACAGATTCATCCTCCAAACTTGGAGAATCTGTACCTCGAACCTTAATTTCTTCGAGTTTCTCCCTCCTTAATGCCTCCATCAAGCCGCCTGAGTCGGGGAAAAGTGGATCGAGGCTGTCATCTTCTACATGCTCATCTTCGACGGAATCGGGGAGTAGTGGTTCATCCTCTACTATTCGATCCGCCTCCTCCTTCCTCAATTCGTCGACCAACCCCTCCGAGTCTGGAAATAACGGATCGAGCGCCTCCTCCGATGAATCAGGAGGTAGGGGTTGATTCACTGGTGGTAGATCGAGCGCCTCCTCTATGATTAAAGGCTGCTTTTCAGACGCCTTCTTCAAGCGCTTTAGCTTGGGTCGAACTGGAGAAGAAGGTTCTTCCGAGAAGGGAAGCATGATATCCTCTTCTTCGTCAAAGGTTGTAGCCATGGCGAAAATGTGCTCGCTTCGCTTCAGGGTTGAGAGAGAGAGAGAGGAAGTGGAGAATTGAAGGGATTTGGAAGTTTTGGAATGGGAAGGTTTGGAAAGAAAGCGCGCCAAGCGAAAAAAATGCGGATCGAGAAAGTGGAGGGAAACTTGTGTCTTTTGGAAAAGAGAAGCGATAAGTGGGCGCGATTTTGCATGTTGACCATCAATCTTTTCTAACCTTACTTTTTCCGTTAATTACAATTTTACAGTTTACAATGACGGTAGTAGGTTTCCATTCGGATGAGTATCCTATGCGGACCTCAAAAGGTCTGTAGACTGTAGAGGGAAGACCTTCGTTCTAAACCGTCCGATCTACTAATTTTAACGAGCAGATTTTTACGGATCACACGAATTTCAACGAATTTGATATTAATCATGTTAATTATGGTGCATCCATAATTGATTGGACAGTTCAAATCAAATGACTGCTCTCTGCAGAGGATGTGAATTTGGCTTCCATTCCCTAAACCATCTGCTACAGAAGGGGGTTGGAAAGGGTGAATGGAGGGGAGGTTGGACTGACCGCACCTGCCTAAGAAGGTTAACGTGCTCCAGATCAGAAAAAATAGAGTGGAAATTGATGTTAAAGGTAGAAATGAGGAAACATCTTATATAAAATCGTTGCAACGCAAAATTTGTCACCTCAAATTTGAAAATTAAGATTTATTTCCCATTCTCTCTCCCATTCCATTACATCGACGTTTGTGGAGCAAACCTTTAATTGCATAATTCGCATCCGACACGGCTCCGTTTGGATCGTATGAAAATATGAGGAATAGCTTCTTTCTATGCGTAAATTTATTACAAACATCCAAACTCTTCGCAAAATTACACACTTTTCAATATTTTTTCACCTAAAAATAGACTATTCATCTTATTCCTAAGCAATCCAAACGGAGCCATAATGAGTTAAGACCTTCATGTAGCACGGACATGCGAACGCAATTAATTATATGGTTAATGTAATTATTTATAGAAAAGTACCTGATTTATAATAAAATTTTTTTAATAGATTATATTTGAGACAAAATTCGGAAAGCAATTAATTATATGTTTGAAAATGTTAATAAAATATTGGATCTTGGACAAGTCTGCTAGCCGAAAACAGGAAAGTAATCTACCGATCTATCTACCCATTGCAGTGTTTTAAATACCGTAACGGCGATCAAACCGATGAAGCTGCCGGTATGGGGTTTATCGAGGTTTACCGGTTTACAAACCGGTATAATAATATATAAAAGTCCATTTATATCAAAAGAATAATGTGGCCTAATGGTTAAGTATGTTGTCTTTAATGCATAAAGACTAGGGTTCGATTTTCCATTTCAACAAATTTTGTATTGTTTTCAATTTAACTTACTTGTTTCTCTGGTTCAAAATAATAAACCGGCCGGTTCAGTTAGCGGTTTATCCGGTTTAAACGGTTTTTTTCGGTTCATCAGAAATCCGATTTTATGGGCTAAACCTACCGGACCAGAGTCCGGTCCACGATAAACCAGGTTGAACCTCCCGGTCCGATACGGTTTTTTAAACACTGACCCATTGTCATGAAGGTTTGAATAGAGGTGCTGACATTTACTCGCCCCTTTTACATCTACCGATCTACCAAAATATGAGATGAACAGGAAAGGAGAAGAATTCTTTTTCATTCCATAATTGTTTTTGTTACATTCAACTCTCTCACAAACTAAGCTCTCTCTCCTCTATTTATAATAATCTCTATCATATTACATCAGCACAGAGTTTGTTAAGCCGGTGAGGAATATTCTCCATGATGTATGCATCTAGTTACAGCCAGTGGCGAAGCCAGGATAGAAAAATAGCGGGGGCCAAGACAAAGGTTAGAAGCAGTCTCGGCACAAGAAGAAGGGTGGTTGCATGGAGCTAGAGCGACGAAATGTCAGAGCGAATTGGCATTGCTCAACGTCGATGGATTTTTCTCTCTTAAACTCAAAAATAAATAGAAAAAAAAAGAGAGAGAAAATGTTATAGGCCGAAGAAAGATTTCATGATGGACTTTAAAAATTACATTTGGATTAGTACCAAGAAGGCCAAGAGATTAATTGTATTAGTTAAAACTTAATAACTAATTTAACAAAATTTAATTATTAGGGGAGGATCTAGTGTTACCACTAACACCATTCCTCTCATATTCCGGCATATTTTTTATCAACAAAGATTGGCTCCGTTTGGATAGGTGTGAGAAGAAGGGAAGAAGAGAAGAAGTAGAAAGAAGTATTGGGAAGTGTGTAACTTTGTGAAGAGTTTGAATTGTTTATAATTTATTTCTTTCCTTCTTTCTGTTAGGAAATTGCCCAATTTTAATTTTGTGACTAATTACTATTAATTAATCCAATTAAAACACAAGCAACACGAGATCTAGTACTTTAAGCAATAGACACAAAGAGAAAGAGGAGAAATCGATACCTCCCGCGAAATCGTATTCGCGGGGCTCGACCAAGGCATGGGAATCGATGGCGTGCCTTCTCCACCGTCTCCACCACGTCTCGTAACCGCCCTCGAGTCCACCAAGGAGGATTAATCACGTTCTACAAGGTACGTGCTAGCATACCCAAAGAACAAGCCTAATCCCTATGGTTTTCTCTCTTGCATCAATCAACAACCTTGATTTAGTGGAGAGAAAATAGCTCAACACATGAGCAAATAAGAGGGAGAGAGGAGGAAGGTGGCGGCCTAGAATGGGAGGAAGAGAGGAGAGAGAAAAGTCTTGGTGGAGGCTCTCATAAGTGGTCCTTATATAGAGCACAAAACCTAATTGACCTCTTGCATAATTACAACTATGCCATCCCACCTACCACCATAATGGGCAGCCACGAAATGGGCCTTTATGGGCCATTTAACCCCTTCATTTGGACCATTAATTCATATAATTAAGGTCCCTTAACTTTGCTCTTTAATTGGGCTATATATTTGCTATTTAAATAACGGCCCAATTAATCAATATAACCATTTATATTGATAAGTGTTGAACTAAATTAATTATTAACTCATTAATAATTATTTTAGGATTAGTTAATGCATTAATTTATTTCTATATGATCCATTGACTTAATTAATTATAACGGTTCGCAACGGTATATAATTAATTAATCAATCTTATCATATTTCCATAGAACCTACTGCTGTGAATAAATAAATAATGCACTGTGTGATTAATGTCCTATTTGTGTGACCCTTTGAGGATTTATGCTATGTTGGCCATGGAATTAAATCGTTATTTAATTCCAATAATCATAAGCGGTATCTAGCAACACGTTATGACTCCCAATTCGCATAAATAGTGTACTGCTACAATATTTCAATCCTGCATAAGAGAATAAATATGTTTCTCTATTTTGATTCTTATGTCACACGATATCATCGTATAATCCAAGATAGGAATGTGTCATTCTTGCAGATTATACGTTTCTTGATCTAGAGTTGATCGCTTAGTTGCGCGCATACGATCCAACTCCATCAAGGGGCCCAAACAGATATCGTCACTCACTAAGTGAATTAATGAGGGACATACGGTTTTCTTGATGATTAGCTTTTCCCCGCACAATTCAAGAGAACATAAATAAAGTCCGTATAGCAGCCCTTATCGGGAATCAACGGTAGACAATATTTATTGAACCTATCCTCATGTGGAAAAGATAAACATCTCAAACTTAGAACCAAAATCATAACGAAATAAACAATGACACTTAACACAATCCATATGTTTATTTCATTGGGTCAAGTCCTGTACTATGTTCCATAACATATACATATGCAATTAAGTTGGTAACTCTTTACCTATGATTAGTAGAACTTAATCATCACTTAACTTGCATACTAATCTTATATGATAATTAATGTTCCTTTGTTAATTATCAAGATTATGGACCGTTTAGATTTATTATTGTCATTCTAAAGAATGATCCACAGAGATCTACAATTCAGATCCTCAACCTGAATAATCTGTCAATAATAAACCTAGGAACAGATGATAATATATCATCCATAACATAAACTAATAATTAAGTCATTAAATTATTGACTTCTAGGACATAACTCTAACACTTTCTATCTTCTTCTCAACGCATCCAAACGGTGCCTCAGAAAACACAACACGTTTCGTGCATTTTTACAGTCATGGTAAGGAAGGATAACAAGTTATGGTAACTCTCCTGAGCTGCTAACGTAATGCAAGCTCCGTTTGGATAGGTGTGGGAAGAAGGAAATAAGGAAAGAAGTGGGAAAAAGTATTGGAAAGTGTGTTAATTTGTGAAGAGTTTGAATTGTTTATAATTTATTTCTTCCCTTCTTCCTTCTACCTTCTTCTCAACGCATTCAAACGGTTCAGCAACTGTATCCACCAAATGTTAGAGCTCAAAGCAGATAAAGCATAGATTAGAAAGTAGGGACTACTCGAGATCTAGCTTGCAAATATGCCTATTGAGCCAATTTGAATTGTTTGTTGCAAAAAAGATAGAGCGAAGAAAACAATGCAACTACACTTGCAACTTGCATGAAAGAAACCACTGCAACAAACTTGCAACAGCAAACTTTATCCAAAACTAGATAACAAGTTGTTACGTCATTATATATTGCATATTCATCCAGACAAGATAAAGATGCAAAATTATTTGGCCCCTAAAACTGATGCTAATCTTGGTTGGCAGACCTAACATCTCTAGATTTTTGATACACCTGACCTAACATCTCTAAACAAAAGTGAGAAAACAAAACCGAGAAAAACAGATTTTCACCGCCTCTCGGCTCGTCAATGATTTATTAAGTACAAAATTAACATCAAAAAGTATTTCTTTAACTCCTCACATTGATCATACATTACCAACAGAGGGAAATAATAATTCATTTTTGAAAGTAAACCGGTGACACTACATGCTACAAAACTCTCCTGCCACGAGATCAGAACAATTCATAATTCCAAGTACGCTCAGCCATTAGTTTTGGAGCTTTGTTTTCTTCAGACAAGTCAAGAGAAGCAGACACCTGCAAGAGGAAATCATATTATAAGCTAGGACAAACTTTTGGACCATCAAAAAGAGTGAGAAACAAGATGCATAGCGTGTCAAAATTTTGTCAATTAACCCTTTTAAGCTTAATGAAGTATTGCTCAAAACAGTTGGGTCATAAATACAGCTCGGAATTTACAGGAACCGACCAAAAGATATTGTGCATATGTAACGCCCTAATGACATCAATTATAGTTTCAGAATACATTTAATGTGATGAAACCATTGAAAACAGCAGACAATATTAGGCCAGAACAATTATAAGTTCATCATATTGAATACTAATTTTTTTTTCTTAATCTACGGAATATTAGGCCAGACAACATTTGGAATGCTACGGAAGGAGAGAATAAGGGCGTCTTCCTGGAAGAAGGAAGTAACATGTATCCAAACGGCTAGGAATAAATCGCTACTTCCGTCTTCTGCTGGGAATAAATCTCTTCCCCAAACCCACTCGCGTGATTAAAAAATACAATATAAACCCTCTTCTCCACGCAGCAACAGCGAAAAAACGAATCTTTCCGTACCATCTCTCTCCTCAATAATTTCGACCCACATAATTGCGTCCAACGGATCCATTTCTTCTTCCATCCTCTTTAATCTTATTCACCTCTCCCTCCCTCTTGCTTATGCCGACAGTGCCCCCTTCTGGACGCAGCAAGCAACGGCGGCGGTCCTATCCTGCTTCGATTCCGATCTGTAGATTGTCTCGGATTTTTGTTTCGCATCCCAAACTGGTTCGTCCTCTGTGTGTACTTCCCATTTCTAATTGATTTGGGATTTTTTTATTCAGTCGTCTTTGTTTACGAATTTCTATTGTTGCGGCTCAATATTGACATTGTGTTGCTCAGATGTTGGTGGATCTGTGCTGTTCCCACACTATTTGTTTAGTTACGCCTTGCAATTTTTTTCAATCTTTTGGGTTAATTGTTGTCCTCTCTTTTGCACTTCTCACATCGCAGATCTGTTGTCGTCGTTCAAGCTTTTCCGCCGCGGCTAGGAGGACAAGTCAGCAGCCACCTTCTTTGAGGCCTTCTGTACTGTAATTCCTCTTTTATGACTTCTCTTTAACAATGGAAACGTCTGTACAGAACTTTTAATTGGTGCTTTTGGTACTTTAGCAGATGATCCATTAACTTCAATTAGACATGCAACTGTTAGTGATGGGTTAGTAATAAGTGTGTACTACTCAATTCATAATTTTTGCCTTAAACAGTGAAAGGGACGCCCTTATATAATTTGCAGCAGTCAAACAAATAATTCATTGAAGCTTTAGGTTTATTTTTTAGCTGCTACTTGTATGTGATTAAGGTTTCTTGCTAGTCTGTTAAATTTATTACCACAAGAGATATGACAGTTTTACATTTGTGTGGATTTTGTTAGCATATAATATTTGCTTTTGCTACATGTAATAAGTAATGTTTCATTCTGAATTAGTCATCTGATAAGTGATGCATCAGGATCTGTTATTATATTTCCATTGTCATTTTTGTCTAGTCTTACATGTACTATCATATGAACTAGTAATTTTAAAATTTCCCGTGTATATTATATTATTTGGTCCATAAATGGGGGAAGCTTAGTGTTGAAGTGTTCTTTAATAAATTTATTATATATATTTAAATTTCCCTATATAGAAAAATGAAACCAAATTCAGAGAAGTCCCAAAAAGACAAAGGAAAAGGAGTGGCAGGACCCAGTGACGATCCCAGTGACAGTGATGAGGATGTTACCCCCGGTAAAGGAAGAAGTGGCAATTGGATTGATGAGGAGACGGAAGTTCTCCTAGACGCTGTTGGAGAGTACAAACTCCTGCGTGGCCTCAACCACATTAACATACAAAATTTTGCCCCAATCCATAGAATTTTCAAATCCAAACTGCCAGGTTCGAGTCGAACCAAGGAAAATTGCAAGAACAGGGTGAAACATTTGAAGCAGCAATACAATGCTGCGAAACGATATACAACCTTGTCCGGGGGGGACTGTTGGGATTACACTAAGCACAAGTTGAACTTGTCGTCTCAGACTCTTGAAGAAATAATCCAAGTATGTATTCCACTTTACCCTTTTATTCAATTGTTTTTGTTATTTATGAGTTTCCTGTTATTACAAGTTGAGTTTACTGGTAAATGATTTCGATTGTTTTTTATAGATCTTGTTACTATTATACCTCACTTTTGTTATAATTATTGTTACTATTATACC
The DNA here is from genome assembly GCA_028095005.1 of Rhynchospora pubera. Taxonomy (NCBI): domain Eukaryota; kingdom Viridiplantae; phylum Streptophyta; class Magnoliopsida; order Poales; family Cyperaceae; genus Rhynchospora; species Rhynchospora pubera. The sequence goes on from CM051462.1 coordinate 74,784,936, forward strand.
TCACTGTTCAACTTCAATACTTGTATGTTCAATCAGACCACATTATTATTTATGTTTCACAAATTGCATTAATAAACTTTGCTAATATTGGTGGCCACGTAAAGCCTGCATTGTCCAATTCTTTATGTCTCATTCATTATCTACTGATGAATAAAGTACAATTAATTTCACTTTCTGATTATGCATTGTAGCTAGTAGGTCCACCTGTAAAGAGTATTCTATATTTTGTTTCCTCTTTTTGTGAGAGAGAGACGACACCCAACTATTTTTATTTTAACAACCTGAACACGGAAATTAATAACCTTACATTTCTTAACATCTAGACATGACAGAGAGGATTTTAATAACCTTACATTTCTTAACATCTGTAAAGAACCTTTGTAGTACTCATTTGAATTATATGTATATCATTGTCTCATTTGAATTATATAGTATATCATATCAGTGCCTTAATTTTTGTAAAAAATAAATTAATTAGTTCAAGTGGTTTAGTCTTTTCTATGCACATAACTGAAAATTTTAATACATGTTAAAAAACTTTTGAATTTGTTTGAATCGGAAGTGCCAAAAGCGTTGCCTTCTTTATCCCTATTCATATATATTGTTTTTTCTAGTTCAGATATTGCTTATAACTGAAAAATTAATTCTGTGCATAGTTGCTAATTTAATTGGTGATGAATTGATGATGCACTAACATCCACCACGTTCATTCATTGCAGACCAATGAGAAAGGACTTAAATTTCTGAGACGACCCTTTCCATGGTTCGCTGCATTCGAGACCTTGTGTGGAGGTATCCGAGCTCAAGGTGACCGTCGAACTTTATTCGGCGATGAATCCGATGATGGTGAAGGATCCGGTTCAACCGATAATGATCGAGGACGGGTAGAGGGCCGAATACATATCGATCGGAATGAGTGGGACAACCCGACTGCACCTCCAGGTTTTGACTTTGGTGATGGGGCTGGACTCAATCAGAGTCATCACTTCAGTAATGGTTTCACTCAACAAGAGTCTCAGACACGTACTTATCGGCAACGCGGTACATGCTCAGCTTCCAAACGTGGTACGGGCTCTTTTTCAAAACGTGGTACGAGCTCTGGTTCCAAACGGAAAAGCAGTGATTCTGGTTCACCATCCGTGACTAGGGGCAAGAGATGTCAAGGGACTTATAACCAGAGGACAGATTTTTTCAGTAGTGTGAGGGATAATGATGAACACACAATGCAATTAAATAATGACTTGCTGAGTGTATTTAGAGATCAGGTCCGTCTTTCCGAAAGAAAGCTCACACAAAAAGGTGAAGAAATTAAGCAATGCATTGCCCGGATGAATCAAATTCCAGGGATAACACGTTCAATACGCATTGACCTGATAAAGAGGTTCAATGATGAAGATGTTAGGAATTACTGGCTGTATTCAGAAGATATGGATTTGTACCCCTGGATTGAACTGTATTACCCAGATCAGTTCAGTTTTGAGGAGCCAGTACAACAGCATACCACCATGCCTTCAGTGGTCCGGTCTGGTTATCCACCCACCCCAAATCATGTCAATAGTGATGTGCCACAACAACAGCACCACCCCCCCTCGGTCCATCCACCCACCCCAAGACAATTCCATTCTGATGTGCCACAACAACAGCCGCCCACCTTTCCAACACACCCCCACTCTGGTTATCCTCCCACCCCCACCCCCAACGGATTCTTTTCTGGTGTGCCACAACAGCAGCACCCCCCTGGTTATCCACCCTACCCCCACCCATTCAATACTGATGAGTCTCGTCAACAGCAGCGTACCGTTCAACCGCCCCCCCCAGGTTATCCAGCGTACCCGTACTACTACAACAACGATTACGCAAAGCACTATAGACCCCCCCCACCTTCTTAATTGCAGAATTAGTGCATTCGAAATGAATTTCGTTTGTAGGACAATTGGATGTTTTCAAATAAGTTTTAGTAGATTGTTTAGAGCAGATTGTCGTACTATCCCCCTCTGCTAGATGTGTGGTCTGATTGTCGTAGGGCATGCAAACTATGTGTTGTCCCTAATGGAGGCGGCTTAACCAAGGTTTAGCGGAAGCAATTAAAGGTTTTGGACCGGTTTGGTATGAACTACCCTAACACAATTCAATTGGTACCCAATACAAGCAAGCACACAAGCAATTCAAGTATAGCAAGATAATAAAGAGAAAAAGAGAGAGAGAAATTGAACACTCGGTATGATTACGGAGTTCCGACCCGCTAGATGAAGCTAGCCTTAGTCGTACGTCTCCGGGAGTTCCGCTACCACGAAAGGGCGCGCTCCGTTCAATTCCAATAAGAACGGGACTACAACTTCGAACCGAATCACCTAGTCACAAGGACACTCGAGGCGGATCGGCCTAACTCGAATGGCACAATGGCCTCAAAGGAGAAGAGCTCTCAACCTATTCCAACCTACACCTAGCGACAATGTCGGGGCGGTGGTGTTTGAGGCTACTAAATCTCTCAAGATGGTCTAGCTATGAAAAGCTCAAGTGGGAGAGTATCCCTGTGCTCAAAGGCTCAATTCTGGTCTAATTTTGCAAAGTGAAGCAACCTAGAGAGAGAACAAGGGGTGGATATATATAGGGCTCGAAATGAGCAGTTCCCCAGCAAAAACAGGCCACAGCGTTGTACAACGCTGAATAGCGTTATACAACGCTGGAATATGACCGTTGTAAATTCTAACGGCTCTTTAATATAGCCGTTGGTCTGTCAGAGCGTTGTGCAACGCTATATGCCGTCGCACAACGCAGGAGTGTAAAACCAAAGGAAAGCTCCGACAATTCCGTTGGAAATTGTCAGAGAGTTGCTTGCCACTGAATGGCGTTACACAACGCTAAAGGGAGACAAAAGAAACAACTCTGACAGATTCAACAGAGCGTTGTACAACTCTATATGCCGTCACACAACGCTAACGTTACCCAACGCTGAAAGACGTTGGCTAACGTCTCCAGAGACTTTGCATGTAAAAACAACACAGCTAACTTGGGATTTTTGTGGCGTTGTGCAACGCTATATGGCGTTGCACGATGGTACTCAGGAAAATTTCCAAGTTTTTTAACTGCAGCGTTGTACAACTCTATTCAGCGTTGTACAACGTTGTGACTCAGCGTTGCCTAACTCTATATAGCGTTGTGCAACGTTGATTCACAAAAGTATGAATTTAGCTGTTCTGGCGTTGTGTAACTCTATCTAGCGTTGTACGACGCTAGGTCACAGAAAACAGGATTTTGCTGGTTTATTGAGCTTTTCGCTATCTAGACCATTTTAAGGATAAACAAGGACTAAAGTATACCTTCTATCCTAGTCTAAACTAGCCTACAAGCTCTCTAATGACTTGATCTTGATCTTTCTTAAAGCTTTTATCCAAGTCCTCATAAATTGCATCTTCTTCCTATAAAATTCAAAGAAGATTGTTAAATGCCAAATGATATTGTTTTGCAATCGACAAACCTAGAGACGTTTAGTACAACAATCTCCCCCTTTTGACGATTTGCAAAACAATACCATTAGTAAAGCGATTAAATTTTGGCATTTCACAAGTTTTACTACAATTCTCCCCCTTTTTGTAAATCGACAAAAAGTGAAAATTGTAGCAAGCTCCCCCTAAATTTATGGCTCCCCCGTAATTTTGGAGAAAAGGAATTGGAGAACCAATTTAGAGCACTACTCAAAGTAGTGTGACCAAATTTAACCTCTCAAACAAAAATAATATAGAAATAAAGAGGCTCCCCCTAAATATTTAGCTTATAAGACCGGGGGTTAACTAGGTATTTAGGCCACATTGGTTACCATACCACTAGTTGTACCACTAGAGGTACAAGCTTTTGGAACCCACTTACCTTTGGACTCACCATTTGGTTTCCTAAGTTTGCATTCCAACGAGATATGACCATTTTGACAACAATAGTTGCAATATGCATTGGTTGGCTTAGGCATGGTAGAACCCTTGACAAAATGAGAATAGTAATGGGCTCTAAGGTATTCGGCCTTCTTCTTAGGATCATTGGATGAGACATTAAAATCCTTTTTGCGATCCTTTTGGAAATGTTGGGAAACATTCTTTTTATGCTCATTGGATTGAGCTTTGTGGTTTTGAGAAGAGTGTTGCTCTTTAAATTCATAAAACCATCCATCGGGTCCTCTAAAATAAATTTTATTGGACGCCTTTGGAACAAAAACCTTCTTTTCTTGATTTTGCAAATTCTTTTCATTTTGCACTCTAGTGTTTCTAGGTTTCCTTTGGTACATATGTGCATGACCACGAGAATTCCTAGATTTTTGAAATTGTGTGTTTTGTGCAACATGTTTCCCATTTTTGTATGACAAGTTCTTTTTCTTGGTTTGATAAGGCTTTTGGTAACCAAGACCGGACTTGTCATGAGGCTTTTGACCTTTGAAAAGGTTTTTCAAATTCGTTTTAGGAGCTTGAGCTAAAATCGGTTTTTCAAGTTGTTTTTCAAGTTGTTTTTCAAGCTCCTTAATTTTAGCCTCATACTCACCCATCTTGGAAGTAAGCTCATCTACCTTGGTTTTTAAGGTTTCTATGGTATCGGCTTTCCTAACCAAGGCATCATGGGTAGCATCAAGAATAGAGTTCAACCTATCACAATCAACACATTTGGTTGAACAAGTTGGTTCATCATCACTCTCACTATCACTACTACTAAGAGATTCATTGAGAGGAAGATATACCTTAGGAGAGCATGTCTTTGGTGATGTTGATGGAGTGGAATGATTTGAAAGAATCGGGGATTCCATCTCTTTGGCAATGAATGCATGTTCTTCGTAGTTGTCCGAATCGGATGTACATGGATCGAGCTCCGAATCCGTGTGGACTCCTCCCATTCGGCTTCCTTCGAAACAACTCAAGATGGCTCTCCATATGTCCCTAGCTATATCAAAATCGCAAACAAGTGTGCTACCAATTGATTCATGTACCGAGCTTAGGATGACATTGACCGCATAGTCATTGTCCTCCTTTTCCCTCAAGGCCTCGGTGGTAAGCTTGTTAGTATTTGGTTTAAATCTAGATTCATTTGCCACAATATACCAAACACCCATGCTTTTGAGGTAGCTAACCATACCATTTTTCCAAATAGAAAAATTTGTGCAAGTATGGTCCAATTTACCCGGTTTTTCTACAATTCTAGCCGCCATGATCGAAAACCGAGATTAAGAATAGCTTAATCGAGGTTCCCGCTCTGATACCACTTTGTTGTCCCTAATGGAGGCGGCTTAACCAAGGTTTAGCGGAAGCAATTAAAGGTTTTGGACCGGTTTGGTATGAACTACCCTAACACAATTCAATTGGTACCCAATACAAGCAAGCACACAAGCAATTCAAGTATAGCAAGATAATAAAGAGAAAAAGAGAGAGAGAAATTGAACACTCGGTATGATTACGGAGTTCCGACCCGCTAGATGAAGCTAGCCTTAGTCGTACGTCTCCGGGAGTTCCGCTACCACGAAAGGGCGCGCTCCGTTCAATTCCAACAAGAACGGGACTACAACTTCGAACCGAATCACCTCGTCACAAGGACACTCGAGGCGGATCGGCCTAACTCGAATGGCACAATGGCCTCAAAGGAGAAGAGCTCTCAACCTATTCCAACCTACACCTAGCGACAATGTCGGGGCGGTGGTGTTTGAGGCTACTAAATCTCTCAAGATGGTCTAGCTATGAAAAGCTCAAGTGGGAGAGTATCCATGTGCTCAAAGGCTCAATTCTGGTCTAATTTTGCAAAGTGAAGCAACCTAGAGAGAGAACAAGGGGTGGATATATATAGGGCTCGAAATGAGCAGTTCCCCAGCAAAAACAGGCCACAGCGTTGTACAACGCTGAATAGCGTTATACAACGCTGGAATATGACCGTTGTAAATTCTAACGGCTCTTTAATATAGCCGTTGGTCTGTCAGAGCGTTGTGCAACGCTATATGCCGTCGCACAACGCAGGAGTGTAAAACCAAAGGAAAGCTCCGACAATTCCGTTGGAAATTGTCAGAGCGTTGCTTGCCACTGAATGGCGTTACACAACGCTAAAGGGAGACAAAAGGAACAACTCTGACAGATTCAACAGAGCGTTGTACAACTCTATATGCCGTCACACAACGCTAACGTTACCCAACGCTGAAAGACGTTGGCTAACGTCTCCAGAGACTTTGCATGTAAAAACAGCACAGCTAACTTGGGATTTTTGTGGCGTTGTGCAACGCTATATGGCGTTGCACGATGGTACTCAGGAAAATTTCCAAGTTTTTTAACTGCAGCGTTGTACAACTCTATTCAGCGTTGTACAACGTTGTGACTCAGCGTTGCCTAACTCTATATAGCGTTGTGCAACGTTGATTCACAAAAGTATGAATTTAGCTGTTCTGGCGTTGTGTAACTCTATCTAGCGTTGTACGACGCTAGGTCACAGAAAATAAGATTTTGCTGGTTTATTGAGCTTTTCGCTATCTAGACCATTTTAACGATAAACAAGGACTAAAGTATACCTTCTATCCTAGTCTAAACTAGCCTACAAGCTCTCTAATGACTTGATCTTGATCTTTCTTAAAGCTTTTATCCAAGTCCTCATAAATTGCATCTTCTTCCTATAAAACTCAAAGAAGATTGTTAAATGCCAAATGATATTGTTTTGCAATCGACAAACCTAGAGACGTTTAGTACAACAATTATGGTTAAATCGTGCATGCATTCGTTCTCAACTCAAGAAAACTCCTTTTGAATTATGGTTCGGTCATACTCCCAATATATCCTATTTCCGTGTATTTGGCTCCAAATGTTTTGTCATTGATGAGTCTCCTAAAGTAACCAAGTTTTATGTCAAGTCTTTGCCCGGTATTTTTGTTGGTTACTCAACCACAAGCAAAGCGTATAGAGTCTATTTGCCAAACTCAAAGGTAGTTATTGAGTCCATTAATGTCAAGTTTGATGAAAAAGTCCTTGAGGAATCCAAGGAAGGTAACTCTATTGTAGGTACACAAGGGGAAGAAGCTCCACAAGAAATCGAGTCACAACCTCAAGCACAACCACCGGTGATCATTGAGGAGCCTTTGAACCGGGTTGATGACATTTTGATAGGGGGAGAGACTCATGAGGAGGGCATCTTAGACACAACTCAAAATGAAATGCCTCATGATGATCCTCAACCTCAATCGTCTCCCCAACCGGTTCATGAGCCTCCCGAAGTGCTTAGAGAAGTTTCCTCTCATCCTCTTACTAATGTTATAGGTGACCCTAGGGAAGGTGTTAGGACTAGGTCTAGTTTGCACCAAACTATTGGTCATTGTGCCTTTGTTTCTCAACTTGAACCAAAATCCTTTAAAGAGGCAAATGTTGACCCAAATTGGATTGTTGCCATGCAAGAAGAGTTGAACCAATTTGAAAGGAATCAAGTTTGGGAACTTGTACCATTACCAAAGGGTAAGCAAGTTATTGGTACCAAATGGGTTTTTAGAAACAAGCTAAGTGAGGATGGTATTGTGGTGAGAAACAAAGCCCGTTTGGTTGCATAAGGTTTCAAGCAACAAGAAGGTATTGATTTTGAGGAGACCTTTGCACCGGTTGCTCGTCTTGAATCCATTAGAATGCTCTTGGCTTTTGCCGCTAACAAAAGCTTTACCCTATTCCAAATGGATGTCAAGAGTGCTTTTCTAAATGGTTGGATAGATGAGGAAGTTTATGTCCAACAACCACCCGGTTTTGTTGACCATTTTAATCCGGACCATGTGTACAAGCTTCACAAAGCTTTGTATGGTTTGAAGCAAGCTCCTAGAGCTTGGTATGGTAGACTTTGTACCTTTCTTCTAGACAATGGCTTTAGTAGGGGCAAAATGGATACAACTCTTTTCACTAAGAAAAGAGATGACCATTGTGCAAATTTATGTGGATGATATTATCTTTGGCTCTACTAATGCAACTCTTGCCCAAGAGTTTTCTTCTTTGATGAGTAGTGAATTTGAGATGAGCATGATGGGAGAACTCACCTTCTTCTTGGGGCTTCAAATCAAACAACTCAAGGATGGTATCTTTGTGAACCAAGTCAAATACGCCAAGGAGTTAGTGAAGAAATTCGGTGTTGAAGATAGCAAGAGCTTAGACACACCCATGGGCAAAAGTGCGAATATCGATGCGGATGAGAAAGGAAAGCCTATGGACATAACTCTCTATCGGGGCATGATCGGTAGCCTACTTTATCTCACGGCTAGTAGGCCGGATATTATGTATGCCGTATGTCTATGTGCTAGGTACCAAGCCAATCCTAAGGAATCTCACCACAAAGCGGTAAAACGTATCTTGCGATACGTCAAGGGTACTCAAAACCTAGGTCTTTGGTATGGTAGACAAACCGAACTAGACTTGTTAGGTTATACTGATGCCGATTTTGCCGGTGACCGTATGGACCGCAAAAGTACTAGTGGAACTTGCCAATTTCTTGGTGGTTCACTTGTATCTTGGTCTAGCCGCAAGCAAACTTCGGTTGCTCTCTCCACCGCGGAAGCGGAATATGTAGCGGCCGGTAGTTGTTGTACCCAACTTCTTTGGATGATGCAAACCCTTAGGGATTTTGAGTTAGATTTCCAAAAGGTACCAATCTTGTGTGACAATACTAGTGCCATCCTTATATCCAAAAATCCGGTATTGCACTCTAGAACCAAGCACATAGAGATACGACATCATTTTATCCGTGATCATGTTGAGAAAGGTGATGTGGAATTGGTCTACATCGACACAAAGGAGCAAATCGCCGATATCTTCACCAAACCTCTTCCAACACAACAACATCTTGAACTTAGGTTCAAACTTGGTATGCTTGAACTCAAAGATTAAATTTATGCATGTCATGGTGTTGTCTTTGTTGTTTGGAGCTTATTTCAGTTTAAATTGGTTGTATTTCTTTTGAAAACCTTGAAAAATAAGTTTTTAACTATTTCGGTCTTAATTTTCTGAATTTTCTGGTTTTCTGTTGACTCTGGCGTTACACAACGCCATTCGGCGTCGTGCAACGCCAGAGTAACATTAGTTTCAAATGAATTTGTGCTGAATTTTGAATTCTGTCGAGTTAAACGTTGTACAACGCTGCTTACCGTTGCACAACGCTTTGTTGACTTTTTCTTGTAACGTTGCACAACGCTGACTATCGTTGTACAACGCTATCTGTTTTATTTTATTTTTCCTTCGCTGAATTTTAAAATCTGTCGAGTTCAACGTTATACAACGCTGGTTACCGTTGTACAACGCCTGTCTGTTGTTTTTACTTAACGTTGTACAACGCTATTCACCGTTGTAAGACGTTGTTTTATTTCTTTATTTTATTTCTTTTTATTATTTATTTGTTTGGTTTTAGTGTTGTACAACGCCTTTTAACGTTGCACAACGCTGGGTTGTAGCGTTACCCATCGCTACTCAGCGTTGTACAACGGAGCAGTCAGTCTCTGCTCATTTTTCGCTGTTTTGACTCCTGCGTTGTACAACGCCCTTTGGCGTTAAGTAACGGTGGACGCGTTTTTTAACTGTTGCGACCCCACCTCTTCTTCTTCTTCTTCTTCCTCTTCTTTCTCTATTCCGAACCCCCCTTCTTTTTTCTCTCTTTCTCTCCAACTCACACCCCTTCAACTCTCTCTCTCAATACTCTCTCAATTCTCTCTCTCCACTCCTATCAATACCACCAATATACTCCTCTCTCTCTCCTCTCCACCCTCATACCCTCAATTCACTCTCTCTCTCTCTCTCTATCTCTCAATCCACCGAAACCCTAGCCACCGCCATCACCGTCAATTCCGGCGATCCGACCGTCGGATTTTCGATCGGCTTCGGTTCTGTGCTCTCCAAGGCCATCTCATCCTCTCCCGCTCTTCAATTCAAAGGTTTAACCTCATCCTTTCTCTCTCTTTCTTCAATGGCACCAAAAACCGCTACCAACAAACGGACCAAGCGCAACCCCAAGGGTGCCTCCTCCTCCAACCCACCGGTTCAAACCGATCAACCCGATCAACCGATTCCAATGGAAATACCCCCGGTACCCGTGGATTGGACCCTCTCCTCCTCAAACAATTACCTATTCAAAGACTCGGCCTCGTACATGCATTTTTGCCAATACCGCGATGTCAATCGCGAGTGTTCCGAGTGCTTCTACTTCGAGCACCCCTATGGTGTCTACCACTTGAATCCAAGAGAATTGACTTGGATCAAAGAAAGGATCGAATATTGGAACATGGCGGGTCTTCTCGCGCATTCTCAACCTTACAACCCGTCCTTAATCAAGCTTTTCTATGCCAATCTTACCATGACATGGACCGATGGCCACCCAACCGCAAACTCCTGTCCTCGGTCGCCACATCTCAATCACCGAGGAAACCTTGGCCAACCTTCTCGGCCTCGACAACGACAACTTGGAAATTTACATTCATGCCAATTGGCCCCGCGAATTGCCTCCGTATGACGAGTACCACCGCTTCTTTTATTGTTGGAGGAACTTCAACGTTCGCCAATTCACCGCCACCGAGCTACCGGCCTTGCTCCGCCTTCTCTTCCTCTTCATCAATAACATTATCACTCCGAAGGCAACAATCAAGACCAATGTGGAGCAATTCGCCGTGTTTCTCCTTCGCTCCCTCCTTGAGATGAATCAAAAGGTGAATCTCCCTTACATCATGCTTGCTCATATGGCACGGGTCGATTCCTCTTCTCGCTTCTCATTTCCATATGCCCACATCATTCAATCTATTCTCATTGAAAACGGCATCCCTCTTGACACACCTCTTTGGGGCGAACCCGTGCCCGAGAATGCCATTGCTACTCCCGAAAACCTCATGGCACATCTCAATGTTACCGGATGGACGGCCCAAGACGATAACTCTATTGTGCCCGGTGCATTCCACCGCAACAACTACATTTTTCGACCCAATGCCACCATAAACCAATATGAAGAGATAGGCAATGAACCATTGCATGTGCCCGGCGGCCGGATGGAGGGTCAAGGCGCACCTCAAGACTTCCATGCTTACCTTGATGCCAAGTTTGCCGCCTTGACAACTCATATTGATACGCGGTTCAACACAATTGAGGAAAACTTGACCGCTTACCAAGCCAAGACCGATGCCTCGATCACTCATCTCAAGGATGAGATGATCAATCTTTGGGGAAAGATGGAGCTTCATCTCAAGAGGGGATCCGGTAGTGGTGCGGGTGATGATGATGAGGAGTAGTCATAGCCGAAACCGTCTCCAAGCCTTAGCCCTCTCCTTTCTTTTATTTTGCTTTTCGTAGTTTCTTTGCCTTTCGTATCTCTTTTATGATTTCTCGGTGTTTTGAATGTTTAAGTTTGTGCTAAATGGATCTGTTTTGCCCCCCTTGCTCCTCTCCATCTGAGTTATCATGAACGCTCTCGTCGTCATTCTCCCATCGTCGCCGATCGTCTTCAAGTGCTCGCCTTTGATTCTCAAGGTTAGTACGATCGTTGGCTAATCTGGCCTCCCTTTGCTCGAGTTGGAGCCTCAGGTTCTCAAGCCTCTGGGCCTCTGCTTCGGCGTTGATGGGCCCTTGGTTTGCCGCCATTTCCCCTGCTGTTTCCTCCTCTGGCTGTGGATTTCGAACCGAAATCAGAGGGTTTCGTACCGAAATTGGTGTGTTCAGGGGTGCTGGTTGAGTTACAGAGGGAGTCTGGCTAGAGATTGCTTGGTCAATGAGTTCTGGATCAGAGTCAAGCCCCCTGGTGAAGTACCTGCGCACGATCTCGGGCTTTGACTTGCCTTTCTTTGGTTTCCCGGCCAGTTCTCAACCTGCAGGTAAGAAAGAAACAACGAAAAGATTAAATAAAATAGAAAAATCTAGTCTCTTAATACTAAAATAAGTACTCGATATCAAAACCGTCCCCGGCAACGGCGCCAATTTGATAAGGGAATTAAAACCTAGGTCAAATAAATTTATAACCTTGTTCTACCTTACTAATCGTTCTGGTAAAGCTAAGGGTCGAACCCAAGGGACAGTAAAAATGAGTACCGGACTTAGTTTTTCTTAAAAGCTAGACAAATAAAAATTGTGAGGATTTAATTTAAAGGAAACAACTAAATAACAATTGAAAACTAATAAAATAATTATAAAATATTTTTGGGTTGATTTTTCTGCTTTAAAATGTCCAATAAATGCAAGCGATGTCCTAGGAGCTTAGCGTTCGAATAGTTTGGTCCTAAAGCACCTCAGTCTTCGATTTTCATCCAGACAGAGGCTTATTTCGGTCCGAAATGTAAGGGTTTCGGTCCGAAATCCTTACTGTTTTGATCCGAAATTGCTTTAGAGTTAATGTTTCGACTTGTTTTCTCTACACAATGCTATGCGAAGGGTACTAAACAACCAGACCTAAGTTAAGACCTCAGCTTTCGCGATTTCGACTCTAACTTGGTTTGGAACTTGCTTTTCGCCTCATAAACAAGCAAACATGTACTTTCGTCCTAATTTTATTGTTTAGGTGAGTTAAATCGGGGTTCTAGAAATATTTAAAGTCCTATCGGATCAATAAAAATTGCACCTGTCGGTCACAACTAACCTCCTCTTTCAAGTGATTGGTTTATTTCATATACTTAACTATTCAATTAATTATTTTTGTCTAATGCCCTAACGGTGCTGCAGACATCATTAAGTAGACAATAAAGCAAGTAATTAAACTAACTAAGCAAACGATAAATCTCAACAAAACTCATCACATAAACATAGCGTAAATGATCAAGTCATCACATAATATCAATCTAATCTACTAGCTATCCCTAGAACATCATAAAGGAGTCTAGCCTAACATGCTCATAACAGAAATAAAAAGTATCATGCAAATAAGTAAGATACAAGCCATAAAACAATGAAACATAAGCATAAAGGAGTAAACCGAGGTATCCAATGCAAATACTCGCTGTCCTAAGGCCAAGGAATCGATGTGGAGATGCAAGATCGCTGCCGTCGCACACAAACACTGCTGCTCCTCAAGAAAACCCGTAAAAAGAGCCAAAAACGCCTAAAAACAATCGTGTATTGTGGAGAAAATCAAAGTGGAAGAAGAAGAGCCGCCTCTGGTCGAGAACATGTGCCTATATACTCCCCCTCGTCGGTCCAGAGGCGGCTAGGGCAAGAAACGCGCTTTCCCTCTTTGAAACTTGCCAAAATCTACTTTCCATAACCAGATTTCGGACCGAAATCAGACCATTTCGGACCGAAATTGAAAGCAGATGGGGTGAAATGGGCTGAAACCAGGGCCTGTGATCTATCTCGGCCCATGGTGGTGTAGTCTAGGTCTAGGCACGCATGTGTGAGCCAGGAATGAGTCATCTGGCTAAGGGTTGGGCTCCACTCTTCATGTCTTAGGCGTCTTGTCTTCAATTTCTACGGGAATTCTACAAAATAGAGATAGAAGCGACGACAGTACAAAATCCTGGAAAACACAATTAATAATGAGACATTTATAATGGTTTGAGTGCTATTTTGGTGCTAAGTTTGGCCAAAAATATGTATATAAATATGAGATATCAAATCCCCCCAAACTTAAATCTTTGTTTGTCCTCAAACAAAATCCTAAGCTTAAAAGAATCAACTATACTTAGACTTAAAATCAAATCATCTCAAACCAAATCAATCGTCTATGTTTTACTCAAAATTTCACATGGATGTACAATCTTAAAGCAAGTCCGAAATTTCTAATCAAGAACAAAAGTTTAGGTCTCTTTTGGATTGAACTTGTGCCTCTCTTAGCCTTAATGGATTTCATTTGTCATGTCAAGAATCCTAGCTTCTCTATGTCAATTCAATTGCAAACTCAATTTTATTCGTCCGTTCTTTTTCATAACTCACAAAAGTTTGTAAAAGGAATTTTATCCAAGTCGAAAATTTTATAACGAATCCTTCTCAAAGCAATTTTTGTTTTCACCAATTTAATTTGTGCAAGTCGAGTCGTGGGGCTTTACACCCTAGAGGATATAATGCGGTGTCATTGGCCTTAAGTTTGCTACTAGCACATGTCGCGCTAGGGAGGTTGGACGGGTGTTGCTCGACTATGGCCACGGTACACTTGGGCCATAATACTCAACAACTCCTTTACCAATGCTTTCGCACCGGGTCCGATAGGAACTAATTATAAACTACCCAATTATAACTCGAGATCTTTGAGTTATAATTCCTGACAACTTATAATTAATCCCAATACCCTCCAATTTGTGGCTAAGTTAGTGGAAGAAGGCCTCGGTGCATCCTCGTTTTCACAACTATTTAAATTTTTGTCAATTTAGAATTTTGCTCGTTGGTGATTCAAGCGTTTACACACATCCGGATTCATCTTATAATTTTCAAAGTTTATAAAATCCATTTTAGACAAAAATTTGCAAGATATAAAATCGTTCACTCGACAAAAACTTGTGAGACTTGACTTAGATTGTTTTGACATTTTTATTTTTTCAAGCATCCAATTTCAGATTCTAGACTTTTGAACTAATTACCAATTTGGTCTATTGGTGCACAAGTCACGTTAAAGCATTCTAAACATCGAAAGTCCTTGAAAAAGAAATCTTAGAAATGCTTTTAAAATTCCAAATAGTGTAAAACAGAGAAAAACTTCATAAATTGATTAGACCAGAGACAAATCACGCATTAAAATTAAGTTCAACAATTTTCAGACAATTCTATGCAAGATTGCATTATCCAGAAGGTGATTTCGGTCCGAAATGATGCCATTTCGGACCGAAATGAGACGAAAAAAATCAAAGTTTGACCGAAACAGAGACAAAAATTTACCAAAATTTTGCAACACATCCAGAAATCCATTTTAATGCTGATCCCCCCCCCCAAACTTGAATTAAGCACTGTCCCTAGTGCTATACATTCATCTCATAAAGAAAAATAAAGAGAAAAAGGAGGAGAAATTACCAAATCAAGAGGGCGGAGAAGCTGGGCCATCAACCGGCCCGTCATGTGGCTGCGGTGCTGGTGAATGGGCAGATGGCAAGCTCGAGGAAGAAGGTGAGGAAATCCACTCTGGTGGCCAGTGTCCATGCCGCAAGTAGTGATGATTCGCATTGGCAAGGCGACTCAATTCCTCTAGCTGCTGCCCCTGTCGTGTAACTGCTGCCTGAGTCGCCGTGGTGGTGTCAACGAGGGTCCTCATCATCCCACTCCACTCCCCATACCACGGAGGGTACTCAATAGGAACATCACGTCTCTGGGAGCTCTCCGGTATGTCTGCATGCGGGGGCTCCGGAGCTGGTGGAACTGCACCCATCTGAGGTGCTCCCTCAACATAATCAAGTGGGACCAACCATGTGCGACGGTCCCTGAGATCAATCCTGTGAGGATAAGGTAAGAAGAACCCAGGGCGGTTCTTCATGAGCCATCTATACCGGCAATCAGAAGCAGACCTCACAATATCGAGAAAACGCATCTCCCTGTATCTATCAATGGTGGCTCTGGACCATGCAGTGCAGTCAGTCTTAGCAGGGAGGCGTAATCCAGCAGCCTGTGCAATAAGTGTAACATAAGCGCCGATAGAAATGGCCCCAGAACTAATCTCATCACGCTGCTCAAGCCAATGCTCTACCATCAACCTAGGGATACAAATCCTCTCTGTAGTCAACCTCATAATAGCATCCATGAGTACAAGGTCACTAACAGTGCACCGTCTGACTGTCTCCCCACGAGCGAAGACAGTGGAAGCTAAACACCTATGCATCAATCGCAAGGTAGGATGCTCAATCCATGTGGCAAGAGTATCTGACCCCGGGGACCGTGTAATCCCACTCCATACATCCTCCCTATCCAGAAGGCCTCCTACCTCAGCAATCCTCCTAACAGGGTGTCCCTCCTCTGTCCCAAAAAGCACACTCAACGCATCTATCTCTGATCGCCACTCCCTATCCATCAACCTGTACTGAATGTACTCAATGCCATCCAAAGCAAACACATCCAAAGAAGAGAGAAACTCCATGGTGAGCCTCTTGTAGGACTTAACATTGATATTCCAAAAATCCGGTGTAAAACCAACTCGCGCAGTCAACTCCAAGAACTCGTCCCTAACCCCAAAAGTAGCTAAGACATCCAAGTCCACTAATCTGGTATGCTGAAACTCACGGCGGTAAATTTTCCTGAAATTCTCAAATTGTCTCTTGGTAGGCATGTGAAAACCATATTCTCGCTCAAATGGGGCGGCCGCCGGGTCATACTCTTCCATAGGGTCACTTTGAGGTGGTGGGGGTGGTGGTGCTGCCCCCTGGCGCCCCTGGGACCTTGTGACTCTCCTAGAGGGGTTCATGGTCACTCAGAACGTTCAATCCAGAGAAGGGTTTCGGACCGAAATGGTCTGGTTTCGGACCGAAATGGGACGAAAATGGGCAAAAAGGTCCCTGGAAAGTAGCAAATCACACCAAACTCTCGGGTACACCCAATAAACACAATCACAATGCAGTAAAAAATTTCTTAGCCCTTGAGTTGGTCCAGAAAGTCCAAAGTAAGAGGGAGAAAGAGAGATCCGACCTTAAAATCCTTGAAAAATGATGAAAACCGAGAGGGAGAAAAGGAGAAGGCTTGCCGAGCCCCTAGCGAGGCAGGTGAGCATCCTAGATGCGGCGTGAATACCCAAACTGGGCGATTTCGGACCAAAACAATTTCTAGGTCGCCACTTTCCTTGGAGAAATCAGCCGTCGAAAGGCCTCGGCACGCGAAACCGAGGTTGCCAATGGAGAGAGAGTGGCGAGGTGGTTCGGATGGTTGGTCGATCTCGTGGGGAGGTGGAGAGATGGGGTTGCGTGGTTAGTGGAGGTGTGGTTTCGGTTTGAAGAGGGAGCAACGGAGAGGCGTGAGGGGTGTCTGGATGGGGGGGAAACAGGGAGACGGAGAGGAAGGATTTAATGTTAGTGGGTCGGGTTTGGTTTAAAGGGTAGTGGGTTTCGGGTTTGGAGAAAATCACCTCCATCAAGAGATGGGTCTTCATTTCGGATTGGGCCTGCAAAATAGGCAATCAAACAAAGTTAATCAGGCCCATAAAATAATGAAAATAATCAAAGGCCCAAAATTCCAAGTAATTCAACCCAAAATAGTCGAGACAGCCTTAATTTCGGACCGAAATGATAAAATTTCGGACCGAAATGCATGATCAGATGCACAATTTGGAAGTTCTGCTGGTCATTTCACAATGAAAATTTTTCAGTAAGTGCAGAGAGAGAGAAGGGAGATTTTGGTGCAAAGAAAATCCTGGTTTTGTCGCTGAAATTTCAAAAATTGATTTAAAGGTGCTTCTCTTCTTGTGTTTCCCAATTCATTCCATGTTGCAACTCGCATGAGGTCGTGCGTAGGCCATCATTCATGACCAGGGGTGCTCTAGCACGAGTTGCGTCCTCAGTCATTCTCCAATCAACCAGTGATTTGCCTACAGTAACAAAAATCAAACAAATTAAAAGTAGAAATAAGAAATAACCATATTTATTTATTATTTTTTTTATATTTTCTGATTTTTTTTTTGTTTTTTTTTTAAATAAATGACAATTAAAATTAAAAATAAAGAAAAAGAAATTGAAGGAGAATCTTGGGTTGCCTCCCAAGAAGCGCTTGTTTTGGGTCATTAGCTTGACCGTTGTTGGCTAGGCTTCTATTGGAGGTTCGGAGAAGTAAACACTAGCCACTTTTTCCATATCCTCGTCGGCGATGTAGTGCTTAAGTCTTTGGCCGTTGACTTTGAAAGGCTCCGAATCCTTGTCACAAATATCAATAGCACCGAAAGGATAGACCTTCACCACTCGAAATGGGCCAGACCAACGCGATCTCAACTTGCCAGGAAAAAGCCTCAATCTCGAATTGAATAATAGCACCAAGTCGCCTTCCTTGAATTCTCTCCTTGAGATTCTCCTATCATGCACAAGTTTCGTTTTTTCTTTATAAAATTTAGCATTTTCATAGGAGTTTAGGCGTACCTCATCCAATTCATGTAGGTCCAATATTCGCTTTTCACCACATTTTAGCAAATCCATGTTGATGGCGCGAGTTGCCCAATACGCCTTGTGCTCAAGTTCGACTGGCAAATGACACGGCTTGCCATAGACTAGCTTGAAAGGGCTCATGCCAATGGGTGTCTTGAAAGCGGTTCGATAAGCCCAAAGTGCATCATCAAGTTTGCTTGCCCAATCCTTGCGTGAGCGAGCCACCGTCTTTTCCAAGATGCTTTTGATTTCTCTGTTGGACACCTCAACTTGCCCACTTGTTTGAGGGTGATAGGCAGTGGCCACTTTGTGAATGACACCATGTTTCTTCAAGAGGCCATCAAAGTGTCGATTGATGAAATGCTTGCCACCGTCGCTTATCACCGCCCTTGGCACACCAAATCGAGGGAAGATGATTTTGGAGAAAAGGCGAATGACTGAGCTTGAATCTGCTGCCTTGCATGCAATTGCTTCCACCCACTTTGAGACATAGTCAACAGCTACCAAGATGTACTCGAATCCATGTGAACTTGGAAACGGCCCCATGAAATCCACGCCCCATACATCAAAAATTTCAACTTCAAGAATAGGGTTAAGAGGCATTTCATTCCTTTTGGATATGTTGCCTGTTCTTTGACATTGATCACAAGAAGAAACAAAAGAATGGGCATCTTTGAAAAGAGAGGGCCAGTGAAAACCTGATTGGAGTACTTTGGCTGCGGTTTTAGAAAAAGAAGCATGGCCACCATAGGCAGAGGAATGACAACTTGCAAGAATGGCTCGAACCTCATCATAGGGCACACACCTTCTAAAGACATTGTCGATTCCAAGCTTGAAAAGATATGGCTCCTCCCAAAAGTAATACTTCGAGTCGGATTTGAGCTTCTTCCTCTGTTGTGGGGTCATGTCAGAAGGCACATACCCACTTGCCAAAAAATTAGCCAGATCCGCATACCAGGGCTCCTCTGTTCTGCGCTTTTCCCTTTCATTTCGGTCCGAAATAGGGACATTTCGGTCCGAAATCATAGCTGTCGCCATGATTTCTGCCACCAGATCGTCATATTTCGGTCCGAAATGGTTTGGTTTCGCCCCGAAATGTGCCTGTACAGAGAACAACTTTTCATCTGGAAAGAAATCGTTGATAGGGATTGGGTTACCTTGTTCCTCTTCCCAATGAAGGCGAGATAGATGGTCTGCCACTAGATTTTCTGAGCCTTTCTTGTCCTTGATCTCAAGGTCAAATTCTTGGAGAAGCAACACCCATCGAATCAATCTTGGCTTGGCATCCTTCTTGCTTAAGAGATATCGGATGGCGGCATGGTCGGTGTACACGATCACCTTAGAGCCCACAAGGTATGACCTAAACTTGTCAAGCGCGAAGACTATGGCGAGGAGTTCCTTTTCTGTGGTTGTGTAGTTGACTTGGGCGGGGTCTAGCACCTTGCTAGCATAGTATATGGCCACTGGTTTCTTGTCCCTTCGCTGCCCAAGAACTGCCCCTACTGCATAGTCACTTGCATCGCACATAAGCTCGAACGGTTGGCTCCAATCTGGTGGTTGCAGGATGGGTGCTGAAATGAGAGCCTCCTTTAACCTACGAAAAGCATCAAGACATTCATCATTGACAACGAATTCATTATCTTTAATCAGAAGGTTAGTTAGAGGTTTGGCAATTTTTGAAAAATCTTTGATGAATCGGCGATAAAATCCAGCGTGCCCCAAGAAACTTCTGACATCCTTGACACTTTTTGGCATATCAAGCTTCTCTATCACCTCGATCTTTGCCTTGTCAACCTCTATGCCCTTCGATGTTACCACGTGCCCCAGTACGACTCCTTGTTGCACCATGAAATGGCACTTTTCCCAATTCAAGACCAAGTTAACTTCTTCGCATCTCTGCAAGATTTTAGAAAGATTAGCAAGGCATGAATCAAAGCAAGTGCCATAAACAGAAAAATCATCCATAAACACTTCCATTTCTTTTTCAATAAAATCTGAGAATATGGCCATCATAGCTCTTTGGAAGGTTGCAGGTGCATTATAAAGACCAAAAGGCATACGCCTATACGCATAGGTACCATAAGGACAAGTGAAAGTGGTTTTTTCTTGGTCATTTGGATGGATAGGTATTTGAAAGAAACCAGAGTAACCATCTAAATAACAAAAATATGAGTGATTAGCAAGTCTTTCAAGCAATTGGTCGACAAATGGAAGTGGGAAGTGATCTTTTCGTGTCGCGGTGTTGAGCTTGCGATTGTCGATACACATCCGCCATCCAGTCACCATTCTTGTTTGAATCATCTCATCTTTTTCGTTCTTGACCACTGTTGTACCTCCCTTCTTGGGCACCACATGCACTGGGCTCACCCACTTGCTGTCAGAAATCGGATAGATGATGCCTGCGTCAAGAAGTTTGAGAATCTCCTTTTTGACCACGTCCTTGAGATTAGGGTTGAGTCGCCTTTGCCCTTCAATGGACGGTTTGTGCCCTTCTTCCAAGAGAATTCTATGCGTGCAAATGGAGGGATCGATACCCTTTAAGTCGTCGATGGAATAGCCAATTGCACCCTTGTGAGCTCTTAATTCTACCAAAAGTTTCTCTGTTTGATCTGCATTCAGCCCAGCATTAACAATAACAGGGAATGTTTGATCTGAGCCAAGAAATTCATACCTTAAAGTCGCTGGAAGGGGGCTTTAATTCGACCTGAGGTGGAGGTTTCGGACCGAAATTGATTGGTTTCGGACCGAAATCCTCTGCTGTTGCCGCTCTGGCCTCCTCCAGGGACAGGTTTCGGTCCGAAACTGGGCAATTTTGGTCCGAAATCACCTCTGGCAGGGGAATTTTTTCATGTTCATGGTCAGGTTCGAGCTCCTCCATGGTCTCCTCGACTCCTATGGCTTCCTGCATATCAGAGAGAAAAGATTGGTACAAGTTAATAGCAGTTTCATATTGGATTTCAAGGGATTCTTCAATTGTGTGTTCAATCTCTTCGATCATGAAGCATGATCCGTTGGTGGTATTAGGACACTTCATGGCGTGCTTGATGGAGAAGCGAAGTGTTTCCCCTCCCACTCTAACCAAAATCGTGCCTTCTCTGGCATCCATCATGACTCCCGCGGTACTCAGGAAAGGACGCCCCAAAATAATTGGAACCTCACTGTCTTCTTCCATGTCCATCACCACAAAGTCGCCTGGAACAAGGAATTTGCCAACTTGCACTGGGATATCTTTGATTTCACCCATAGGCAAACGCTTGGATGAGTCAGCGAGCTGGATTGTAATATTTGTGGGCAACAATTCACCAAATCCTATTCTTTCAAAAACTGACTTGGGCATCAAGCTTACACTTGCCCCCATATCACATAATGCTTGTTTGATGAACTCCTTTCCAATCACACAAGGCAAGACAAACCTGCCTGGATCGCTTAACTTAGGTGGCATTTTACTTTTTAAGGCCTCACTGCTTATCCTTGTCAGAACTACCGCTTTCAACTCTTCCAAGGATCTCTTTCCAGTGCATAATTCTTTGAGAAACTTGGCATAAATGGGCACCTTAGTGAACACGTCAGAGAAAGGAATGGTGATATGGACCTCCTTTAGCATCTCCCAAAATCGCATGAACAAAACGTCATCTTTCTCTTTGGCCAACCTTCTGGGGAAAGGAATAGAGGGTTGGTATGCAACCCCTGGGTTTGAACTCGCGGTCTTTTCCTTCCCTGGATGCTCTTTCTGGGCCTCTGGAGCTGACATTTCGGACCGAAATGTGTTGGTTTCGGACCGAAGTGGAGGCTCTGTCAGCCCCTTTTGTGCAGTTGATGCATCGGTTTGAGTCCCATTTGCTCCTGCTGCGTCCTGGAGAGGGGGGAAAGGTAGCACTTGCACCAGAACTGGTCCTCCATGCTCGTTTTGGTGTGTGTTATTCGCCTCGGCTTCATTTGGCATAGGAGGGTCCTTGTATTGCATGCCACTTCGCAAGGTGTGCAAAGCTTTGCATTGGTGGGCATTTGGATTCACCTCCGATTGGCTGGGCAGCTTCCCTTGTTGCCTTGAAAAATGCGACTCCATCATTTGCTCCAACCTAGTCAAAGTCCCTGCGTTATTTTTGAGTTCCTCAGTCAACATTTGATTAAATTTGCCTTGTTCATGCATAAAGTTTTGGACAACCGACGGTATACCCTCCCTATTGTAAACAGATTTTCTTAGAAAGGGTTGGTCACGACCATTGTTGTTAAAATGGTTATTTTTGTACAAGGTTGGTGGGTTGGTGTTTTTGTACTGGTTCTTTGGCACAAACGGTCTATCCTCATTGTTGTGATAATTAGGGTGGTTCATGTCTGCCCAATTGGCCTGCTCTCTATCACTCAAAGAATAACTGCGACTAAAAATATGTCCAGGAAAGTAAGAAGGCTCGCTGTTAAGCGAGTTGACTTGATGCCCCTCGCTGCCTCCTCGCGCAAGCGGACAATCAATTGACCTATGCCCTTCTTCGCCGCATGCACCACAAAAGTTGGAATTGAGGTGAGTGCCCTGAAGTGAGTGATATGACGCTAATTCCGCTTCGAGCTCGGCAATCCTTGTGTCTCTTGCTGTGATTTCATGTACTTGTTCCTTGCTAGATGAGCGACGATTGTTGGGAATCGGATACCACTCATAGTTCCTGGCGCATTCATCAATCTTGTCACGTGCCTGCGCTGCATCTAGTCGCTTAAATGCTCCACCTGAAAGGGAATCAAGGTTAATTTTAATATTGTCATAAAGACCATTGTGGAATGCCTTAATTACCATCCAGTCTTGGATACCATGATGTGGACAAGAGTTTTCTAAATCTCTAAATCTTTCCCATGCATCCCTCATTGTTTCATTGTCTTTTTGTTGAAAATTGTTAATTTCCTTCCTAATTGTGTCTGCTCTGTCAGAAGAGAAATACCTATCAAGGAAGGTTTGTGCCATTTGGTCCCAACTCCTAATAGACCCCTTTTTTAAAGTTTTGTACCATTTGATGGCTCGGTCTTTAAGAGTAAACCTAAATAACAAAAGTCTAATGGCTTGTTGAGGGACACCGTTACACTAAATTAAACGAGTGCATTCAATAAAACTTTGTAAATGAGCATGGGGATCCTCTTTATCATCTCCGTAAAACGGATTCTGTTGCACAAGTGCCATATGGTTGGCCGTGATTATCATGTTATTGGCTTCAATTCCTGGGATCACCACTGGCCCGCCTATGTGGCTAGCTTTTGGAGCTGCAAAGTCCATGAGAGATCTGTTTTGCCCCCCTTGCTCCTCTCCATCTGAGTTATCATGAACGCTCTCGTCGTCATTCTCCCATCGTCGCCGATCGTCTTCAAGTGCTCGCCTTTGATTCTCAAGGTTAGTACGATCGTTGGCTAATCTGGCCTCCCTTTGCTCCAGTTGGAGCCTCAGGTTCTCAAGCCTCTGGGCCTCTGCTTCGGCGTTGATGGGCCCTTGGTTTGCCGCCATTTCCCCTGCTGTTTCCTCCTCTGGCTGTGGATTTCGAACCGAAATCAGAGGGTTTCGGACCGAAATTGGTGTGTTCAGGGGTGCCGGTTGAGTTACAGAGGGAGTCTGGCTAGAGATTGCTTGGTCAATGAGTTCTGGATCAGAGTCAAGCCCCCTGGTGAAGTACCTGCGCACGATCTCGGGCTTTGACTTGCCTTTCTTTGGTTTCCCGGCCAGTTCTCAACCTGCAGGTAAGAAAGAAACAACGAAAAGATTAAATAAAATAGAAAAATCTAGTCTCTTAATACTAAAATAAGTACTCGATATCAAAACCGTCCCCGGCAACGGCGCCAATTTGATAAGGGAATTAAAACCTAGGTCAAATAAATTTATAACCTTGTTCTACCTTACTAATCGTTCTGGTAAAGCTAAGGGTCGAACCCAAGGGACAGTAAAAATGAGTACCGGACTTAGTTTTTCTTAAAAGCTAGACAAATAAAAATTGTGAGGATTTAATTTAAAGGAAACAACTAAATAACAATTGAAAACTAATAAAATAATTATAAAATATTTTTGGGTTGATTTTTCTGCTTTAAAATGTCCAATAAATGCAAGCGATGTCCTAGGAGCTTAGCGTTCGAATAGTTTGGTCCTAAAGCACCTCAGTCTTCGATTTTCATCCAGACAGAGGCTTATTTCGGTCCGAAATGTAAGGGTTTCGGTCCGAAATCCTTACTGTTTTGATCCGAAATTGCTTTAGAGTTAATGTTTCGACTTGTTTTCTCTACACAATGCTATGCGAAGGGTACTAAACAACCAGACCTAAGTTAAGACCTCAGCTTTCGCGATTTCGACTCTAACTTGGTTTGGAACTTGCTTTTCGCCTCATAAACAATCAAACATGTACTTTCGTCCTAATTTGATTGTTTAGGTGAGTTAAATCGGGGTTCTAGAAATATTTAAAGTCCTATCGGATCAATAAAAATTGCACCTGTCGGTCACAACTAACCTCCTCTTTCAAGTGATTGGTTTATTTCATATACTTAACTATTCAATTAATTGTTTTTGTCTAATGCCCTAACGGTGCTGCAGACATCATTAAGTAGACAATAAAGTAAGTAATTAAACTAACTAAGCAAACGATAAATCTCAACAAAACTCATCACATAAACATAGCGTAAATGATCAAGTCATCACATAATATCAAACTAATCTACTAGCTATCCCTAGAACATCATAAAGGAGTCTAGCCTAACATGCTCATAACAGAAATAAAAAGTATCATGCAAATAAGTAAGATACAAGCCATAAAACAACGAAACATAAGCATAAAGGAGTAAACCGAGGTATCCAATGCAAATACTCGCTATCCTAAGGCCAAGGAATCGATGTGGAGATGCAAGATCGCTGCCGTCGCACACAAACACTGCTGCTCCTCAAGAAAACCCGTAAAAAGAGCCAAAAACGCCTAAAAACAATCGTGTATTGTGGAGAAAATCAAAGTGGAAGAAGAAGAGCCGCCTCTGGTCGAGAACATGTGCCTATATACTCCCCCTCGTCGGTCCAGAGGCGGCTAGGGCAAGAAACGCGCTTTCCCTCTTTGAAACTTGCCAAAATCTACTTTCCATAACCAGATTTCGGACCGAAATCAGACCATTTCGGACCGAAATTGAAAGCAGATGGGGTGAAATGGGCTGAAACCAGGGCCTGTGATCTATCTCGGCCCATGGTGGTGTAGTCTAGGTCTAGGCACGCATGTGTGAGCCAGGAATGAGTCATCTGGCTAAGGGTTGGGCTCCACTCTTCATGTCTTAGGCGTCTTGTCTTCAATTTCTACGGGAATTCTACAAAATAGAGATAGAAGCGACGGCAGTACAAAATCCTGGAAAACACAATTAATAATGAGACATTTATAATGGTTTGAGTGCTATTTTGGTGCTAAGTTTGGCCAAAAATATGTATATAAATATGAGATATCAAACTCTAAACTAATCTCAATCAATTTGCTGGTAAAATGCTCAGTTTTTCTGTCCAGCGTCATACAACGCCAGTTGCCGTTACACAACGCTGAGTTAATTCGATTTTAAATTGCAAAATCTCTGACAAGGTTGGAACAGCGTTACACAACGCTCAGTAGCGTTGTGCAACGCTAGTTCATTTGTTTTTAAACCAGTTAAATCCACTATTTCCCCTTGTCAGAATGTTATGCAACGCTAAGTAACGTTACACAACGTTTCCACTCCTATGTCGTGTAACGCTACCCAGCGTTGTACAACGCAGTATGAAACAGGCGACTCTGCATTGTTCAGACATCGATCTGCATCGATGCTGCATGCATGCTGCCATGTTCCATGCATTGTAGCGTTGTGTAACGCGCTAAACTTCGCTCAGACTTCGCTTTTTCTCTCTGGTCGCGTAGAGCAACGCTGAATAGCGTTGTGCAACGGCGACGTTGTGTGACGCCAGTCAGCGTCGTATGACGTTCTGACAATGTTGGTTGAGTTTGTCAGTTCTGCCTTATTCGTTTTGTTGACTTCGTTGTGCAACGCTACCAAGCGTTACACAACGCTCTGACAAGTTCCAACGGAACTGTCGAGCTTTTGCTTTGGATTTTTGCTGAAGCGTTGTGCAACGCTATACAGCGTTACACAACGCTCTGACAACTCACAACGTTATTGTCTGTGACCGTTTGATTTTTCAACGGCTACTTAGGCGTTGTACAACGGCATATAGCGTTGTATAACGCCAGAGTCTGTTTTGACTGGTCTTTGGAGCTGTTGGCGCCCTCTATATATATGGGGCCTCTTGGAACTGTTTAGACACTTTTGAAACCTTTGAAACTCCTCCCTTTTGAGCTCCAACCAGTTAGACATTACTCTCTCTTGTGTTTGAGCATTATTTAGCAAAATCATTGAGATTAGAGTGTGCTAAACCAATCCACTAGTGTTAATTGCTAGATTTGTTGAGTGATTTGGTTAGAGCCTCAATCCTTTGTAGTGTTTGAGCTTGTTTAATTGAGTTAGGCCAATCCACCTTGAGAGTGATTGTAACAAGGTGATTTGGTATGAATTTGTAGTCCCGTTCGTGTGGAATTGAACGGAGCGCGCCCATTTCGAGGTTGCGAAACTCCCGAAGACGTACGACTAAGGCTAGCACTTCCTAGCGGGTCGGAACTCCGTAATACATCGCGTGTTCTATTTCTCTCTCTCTTTCTCTCTTTATTATCTTGCTTGACTTGAATTGCTTGTGCTTTGATTGTTTGTATTAGACCAAGTTTGAATTGAACCAAATATTGACCATACCGGTTTAGAAATTAATTTTTGTGCCTATTCACCCCCCTCTAGGCCTAATTTTAGGGACAACACTATGGTTTAGGGTTGTTTACATTGTTTAGATTGCTTGTTTAGTTGTTTATTAGGGTTGTTGTTTAGATTGCTTGTTTAGATTGTTTATGTGTTATTACTATTTCTGTGTTATTACTATTTGTTGTTTATGTTTAGGGATTGTTTAGATTGTTTATGCAAACTATAAGTTGCTGTGTTATTACTATTTGTTGTTTATGTTTAGGGATTGTTTGTGTGTTATTACTATATTTGTTTCTGTGAGATGTGTTTAAATTGACTATCAGTGTTTAGATTCTGTTCTCTTGTGCAATACTATTTCTCTGTTGATTGTGTTATCGGCTGCTAAAACAATTGTATTTGTTTGATGGTTTATTAGCCAACTCATAAATTAGTAGGTTACAACTAAATATTGCCGTAATTGTTCCTGGTTCCTGATGGAAAGTTTCCTTTTAATTTTTTTTTTAGGTAAGGACCCTAAACCGAAGTGCAATAGTCTATCCACACAACATGGATTCCGACTTTGATTCAAAAGACGACAGCAAAAAAAATGATTCGGACTCGGACGACGAAATCCTAGTGCAGCACATGCAAATGGCGGGCCTAATGCTTATGCAACAGGCTATTAGGAGGCGGGACAAAATTAGAATTTGTTATCTTGAATGGAAACAGGTACAGAATGATCAACCTTTGAGTGGAGCTGCAATGATTACAAATCAACTACAGGGTCATCCCCACCGTTGCTACGCGAACTATCGGATGAGCACAGATGTATTCAATACCCTATGCAATGAGTTGCGATCCAAGGGATTGCAATGTAATGGAGATGTTATAATTGAAGAGCAAGTGGGGATGTTGTTGGAATTACTGGGTCATGCAACAAAGTTGCGCAAAATTGCAGAATATTTTCAACATTCGCTGGAGACGGTTTGGAGATATATCCACAATGTGCTAGACTATGTGGTGAAATTATCTTCTCATTATATAAAACAACCAAAATCGAATACACCGAGGCACTCCAAGCTTGCGGATGGGACACAATATGGTTTGTTCAAGGTATAAAGATTTTTTACATTTTTATTATTACTTTTTATCCTTATTAAAATTAATTTTCCTTTCAAGGTATATTTAATATTGAGTTCAAAAATTTTCGACACAGAATTCTAATTGTTATGGAATAACTTCGTTTATTATGGAATTACTTCGTTTATTAAAAAAATATCAACAATCAAAATTGCAGGATGCAATAGGAGCGATTGATGGAACCCACATACCGGCGTTTCCAAACAAGAATGACAAAACCAAAGAAAGATTTAGAAATAGAAAAGGGGAGTTCACACAAAATGTTTTGGCCGCCGTCGACTTTGATGGTAAATTCTTAGCCGTAGTGGCTGGTTGGGAGGGATCCGCCCATGATAACACGGTTTTGCGATCGGCGGTTCAAGAGCGTTTATTACGCGTTCCGTCTGGAAAATATTACTTGGTTGATGCCGGTTATGCAAACAGTTCTCAATTCCTAGCACCATATCGTAGAGTATGTTATCATTTGGGTACGTTCCGTGATCGTGCACGGAGTCAAGGGGAGTATCGATATGACACCCCCCAAGAGTTATTTAATCACCGACATGCCCAATTAAGAAATGTGGTGGAAAGAACATTCGGCGTTGTCAAAAATCGGTTTCATATTTTGAAAGATATGTCACAATTTAATTTTGACACCCAAATTCAAATTGTTGGAGCATGTTGCACTCTTCACAATTTTATTAAGCATCATGATGCATCTGATGAAATGTTCCGTGTGCCACAAGGTATGGACGGTTCACAGCATAATGGTGTTGGCGATGATGACAACTCGCAAGAAGAACAACAACAAGAAATTGTGACTGATCTTCCAAGCGGAACGAACTTGCGCGAGCATATTAAGGATGCTCTTTGGCAAATGAGGCAAAATCGGTGACTGGGTGACTGGGTGTTATGTGTTGTGATACTTATTATATATATTATTTATGTAGTATGATGGAACTATTTATATGTAATATGCAAGTACTACGTTGGAACTGCTTAGAGTAACTGTTTCTGTCATGTAATATGTTATTAAGAATTTGTGTCATTTTAAGTTGTGTCAATTTAAGTTGGGTCATGTAATATGTAATATTATTATTATGAGTCATGTAATATGTAAGAATTAGTTTTACGTTGGAACTATTTAAGCAGGTCCCTACAAAAGCGCTTAGGCCTAAACCATACACCTTAAACCCGCAACCCTCAAACGAAAAAACTAAACCCTAAACCCTAAACCCTAAACCCTAAAACCTAAAACCTAAACCCTTAACCTAAACGCTAAACCCTAAACCCTGCACCCTAAACCCTCAACCGTAAACCCTGTACCCTAAGCCATAAACCATAAACCCTCAACCCTCTACCCTAAACCCTCCCTCCAACATAAATATTATTATGAACCAAAGTGTGCATAAGTACTGCCTATTATTATTATTATGCCTTTTCTTGTATGAACCTAAGTGTGCCTAAGTTGAGATTTCATGTAATATATAATCACTTCACTGAGGGCTAAATATACGTGTGTATGAAACCTTATAAACTACCTTTGCATCAGATCTATTCAAAGTAAAAAGAAATAGAAAATGTGCTTAATTTAAATTTACAAATACCAGACCATTACTGATACCATTACAAATACCATTACTGGTACCATTACTGATACCATTACAAATACCATTACTGATCCCTCTTCAAATGATTTACCAGACCATCAAAGTAAACCAAAAAGAAGGTAGGGGACCAACAAAATTCACAAATAAGGTAAAACATGTAGTAAATGTGCTTAATTTAAATTTACATAGATTTTGAACCTATATTGAAGACCAGTATGATAAGAGTCACAACCACAATGAAAATTAGACAATTGAACCTTCTAAAATTATCTAATGATGCCACCAAACCTTTGAGCTGATCATCATGATGTTGACATCTCGTTTCGAATTGAAGTGCCAGAGAATCCAATTGAGCTTCCAGTCTTTGGAGTCTTCGCAGTGTGTCAACATTCTCATATTGAGTAGATGGAGTAACAATATTTGCACGTCTTAGAAATCTGATGTAGTCATCTTCCCATTTCCAAAACTCGCATCTAGTGTTCTGTTTACCAATTTAACCAAAGAAAAATCAACTTCCCCTCTATCTTTCTGTGAATGACTAATATTCCAGTGCATCACTTTACAAAAAGTCATTTTTTAATCAAAATTGAACTCAGTAGACAAGAAATTGTACTCAGTACACATATGAACAATCATCTTTTTTAAGGTAAACCCAGTAGTACTCAGTACACAATGAATAAGGGACAGGGTTTTATAGCCGATTAGGTATTGTACTCAGTACACAAATAATGAAGGATGTACTACATCAATTTGCAACAGTTCAAAGGAAAAATTAAATTACCAATTTCAAAAGGCGAAATCACAGCTCAATTTTCAATAATATCAAATTGAATTCCAATGAACTCAATTTTCAATCTTATCAAATTTAATTCCAATGAACTCAATTTTCAAGTCAGAAAGGTGTAATCAAACACTATCTCAATATTACCTGGTTAATGCATCTGTAGAACACTCTCTCTGGATTCCTCTTGGTTCCGCTGACGAGCTTCTTCACGGCTAAACCGCACTCCGGGCAGGGAATGATAGGCAAGCCATCACTTCTACTGATTTGAGAACCGTTGCTCCACATGGATGACTGTGCGGCAGTTTCGGTGTCTCTACAATGGCGATGCATGAAGCCTCCTGGAGCGTTTGCAGTCAGGGGCAACAAATAGTCGGACCTAGCTTACAGAGAGAGGTGACTTCGACGGAGAGAAAAAGAATGGAGCGTGAAACCCTAGCGGACTGAGTCGACTCGACTTTGATCGAGTCTTATGTGGGTTACAATTGCAACGGGCCCACTGTAAAAAAAAAATTGGGAAAATGTATTATTTAAATAAAAAAACCTTATTCCTTATTCCTAATACAACATCCAAACAACATTCCTTCTTCTCGGAATACCTTCTTCCCACTCTTCTCATATTCCCACTTCTCCTCTTCCTTCTTCCCTTATTCCCTTCTTCCCACACCATCCAAACGGAGCCTTGGAAAAGAGAAGCGATAAGTGGGCGCGATTTTGCATGTTGACCATCAATCTTTTCTAACCTTACTTTTTCCGTTAATTACAATTTTACAGTTTACAATGACGGTAGTAGGTTTCCATTCGGATGAGTATCCTATGCGGACCTCAAAAGGTCTGTAGACTGTAGAGGGAAGACCTTCGTTCTAAACCGTCCGATCTACTAATTTTAACGAGCAGATTTTTACGGATCACACGAATTTCAACGAATTTGATATTAATCATGTTAATTATGGTGCATCCATAATTGATTGGACAGTTCAAATCAAATGACTGCTCTCTGCAGAGGATGTGAATTTGGCTTCCATTCCCTAAACCATCTGCTACAGAAGGGGGTTGGAAAGGGTGAATGGAGGGGAGGTTGGACTGACCGCACCTGCCTAAGAAGGTTAACGTGCTCCAGATCAGAAAAAATAGAGTGGAAATTGATGTTAAAGGTAGAAATGAGGAAACATCTTATATAAAATCGTTGCAACGCAAAATTTGTCACCTCAAATTTGAAAATTAAGATTTATTTCCCATTCTCTCTCCCATTCCATTACATCGACGTTTGTGGAGCAAACCTTTAATTGCATAATTCGCATCCGACACGGCTCCGTTTGGATCGTATGAAAATATGAGGAATAGCTTCTTTCTATGCGTAAATTTATTACAAACATCCAAACTCTTCGCAAAATTACACACTTTTCAATATTTTTTCACCTAAAAATAGACTATTCATCTTATTCCTAAGCAATCCAAACGGAGCCATAATGAGTTAAGACCTTCATGTAGCACGGACATGCGAACGCAATTAATTATATGGTTAATGTAATTATTTATAGAAAAGTACCTGATTTATAATAAAATTTTTTTAATAGATTATATTTGAGACAAAATTCGGAAAGCAATTAATTATATGTTTGAAAATGTTAATAAAATATTGGATCTTGGACAAGTCTGCTAGCCGAAAACAGGAAAGTAATCTACCGATCTATCTACCCATTGCAGTGTTTTAAATACCGTAACGGCGATCAAACCGATGAAGCTGCCGGTATGGGGTTTATCGAGGTTTACCGGTTTACAAACCGGTATAATAATATATAAAAGTCCATTTATATCAAAAGAATAATGTGGCCTAATGGTTAAGTATGTTGTCTTTAATGCATAAAGACTAGGGTTCGATTTTCCATTTCAACAAATTTTGTATTGTTTTCAATTTAACTTACTTGTTTCTCTGGTTCAAAATAATAAACCGGCCGGTTCAGTTAGCGGTTTATCCGGTTTAAACGGTTTTTTTCGGTTCATCAGAAATCCGATTTTATGGGCTAAACCTACCGGACCAGAGTCCGGTCCACGATAAACCAGGTTGAACCGCCCGGTCCGGTACGGTTTTTTAAACACTGACCCATTGTCATGAAGGTTTGAATAGAGGTGCTGACATTTACTCGCCCCTTTTACATCTACCGATCTACCAAAATATGAGATGAACAGGAAAGGAGAAGAATTCTTTTTCATTCCATAATTGTTTTTGTTACATTCAACTCTCTCACAAACTAAGCTCTCTCTCCTCTATTTATAATAATCTCTATCATATTACATCAGCACAGAGTTTGTTAAGCCGGTGAGGAATATTCTCCATGATGTATGCATCTAGTTACAGCCAGTGGCGAAGCCAGGATAGAAAAATAGCGGGGGCCAAGACAGAGGTTAGAAGCAGTCTCGGCACAAGAAGAAGGGTGGTTGCATGGAGCTAGAGCGACGAAATGTCAGAGCGAATTGGCATTGCTCAACGTCGATGGATTTTTCTCTCTTAAACTCAAAAATAAATAGAAAAAAAAAGAGAGAGAAAATGTTATAGGCCGAAGAAAGATTTCATGATGGACTTTAAAAATTACATTTGGATTAGTACCAAGAAGGCCAAGAGATTAATTGTATTAGTTAAAACTTAATAACTAATTTAACAAAATTTAATTATTAGGGGAGGATCTAGTGTTACCACTAACACCATTCCTCTCATATTCCGGCATATTTTTTATCAACAAAGATTGGCTCCGTTTGGATAGGTGTGAGAAGAAGGGAAGAAGAGAAGAAGTAGAAAGAAGTATTGGGAAGTGTGTAACTTTGTGAAGAGTTTGAATTGTTTATAATTTATTTCTTCCCTTCTTTCTATCTTCTTCTCAACGCATCCAAACGGTGCCTCAGAAAACACAACACGTTTCGTGCATTTTTACCGTCATGGTAAGGAAGGATAACAAGTTATGGTAACTCTCCTGAGCTGCTAATGTAATGCAAGCTCCGTTTGGATAGGTGTGGGAAGAAGGAAATAAGGAAAGAAGTGGAAAAAAGTATTGGAAAGTGTGTTAATTTGTGAAGAGTTTGAATTGTTTATAATTTATTTCTTCCCTTCTTCCTTCTACCTTCTTCTCAACGCATTCAAACGGTTCAGCAACTGTATCCACCAAATGTTAGAGCTCAAAGCAGATAAAGCATAGATTAGAAAGTAGGGACTACTCGAGATCTAGCTTGCAAATATGCCTATTGAGCCAATTTGAATTGTTTGTTGCAAAAAAGATAGAGCGAAGAAAACAATGCAACTACACTTGCAACTTGCATGAAAGAAACCACTGCAACAAACTTGCAACAGCAAACTTTATCCAAAACTAGATAACAAGTTGTTACGTCATTATATATTGCATATTCATCCAGACAAGATAAAGATGCAAAATTATTTGGCCCCTAAAACTGATGCTAATCTTGGTTGGCAGACCTAACATCTCTAGATTTTTGATACACCTGACCTAACATCTCTAAACAAAAGTGAGAAAACAAAACCGAGAAAAACAGATTTTCACCGCCTCTCGGCTCGTCAATGATTTATTAAGTACAAAATTAACATCAAAAAGTATTTCTTTAACTCCTCACATTGATCATACATTACCAACAGAGGGAAATAATAATTCATTTTTGAAAGTAAACCGGTGACACTACATGCTACAAAACTCTCCTGCCACGAGATCAGAACAATTCATAATTCCAAGTACGCTCAGCCATTAGTTTTGGAGCTTTGTTTTCTTCAGACAAGTCAAGAGAAGCAGACACCTGCAAGAGGAAATCATATTATAAGCTAGGACAAACTTTTGGACCATCAAAAAGAGTGAGAAACAAGATGCATAGCGTGTCAAAATTTTGTCAATTAACCCTTTTAAGCTTAATCAAGTATTGCTCAAAACAGTTGGGTCATAAATACAGCTCGGAATTTACAGGAACCGACCAAAAGATATTGTGCATAT
This sequence comes from Rhynchospora pubera, assembly GCA_028095005.1. Lineage (NCBI taxonomy): Eukaryota > Viridiplantae > Streptophyta > Magnoliopsida > Poales > Cyperaceae > Rhynchospora > Rhynchospora pubera. The sequence continues at coordinate 74,819,151 of CM051462.1, forward strand.
GTAACGCCCTAATGACATCAATTATAGTTTCAGAATACATTTAATGTGATGAAACCATTGAAAACAGCAGACAATATTAGGCCAGAACAATTGTAAGTTCATCATATTGAATACTAATTTTTTTTCTTAAGCCCCCCATAAATCTCTAACAGAATATAGCTCCAGACACTGGGATCATATTATCTGATCCAATTTATAGGAACTACCCATAAAGATAAGCTATCATTTGTAATGACACCAGCAACAGTTTCATTATCCATCTTTATGTCATATTAAATCAGACTGATGGGAAAGTGCATAAATGTTGAAAATTGACGATTTTGTCTCCCGTGTAAAGGTCAGAGTGGATATTGCGCACTTGAATCTTAAGCTTAGTTACAAATTTAATTCTAGGAGCTATGCCACTGGGTTGGTTCAATAGAATTGAATTCTCATACAAAGGTGCCATTTGCAAATAATGTTGGAGTTTTATTTGCCTATCGATTGGGCGTGTACTTGCCTAATGGGTAAACACCTCTTCATACTTAACAACCAAAAGATAGTTTTGTTGGAAACAAGGAAACCAAAGATTGAAAAAAAAAATAGAGCAACATAAAAATCACCCTGAATGCTCCATCGGTCTTAGAATCACGGATCCAATCAAGTCCCAGCACTTTGCTGGAGCAGTTGTACGACCCCTTAATTGCATCGCTGCCTTCCAATTTCTTTATTAGAGAAAAGTCCCAGGCGTTCTTGCCAGTGTCATAGCATGGCTCAAACACAGTGTTGCGCAACTCGCCATGTGCATAAGCGTACTTGATGCGGCAGGCACCTGACCCAACAGAATGGCTCACTGAGACCATGTTTGCAGGGTCAAACACCATGGTGCAGTCCACAGCAGTGCGGTTGTCCCGCCACAAGTGTGTGTACATAATGTTCACTGGCTTGTCCATCACCAGTGCCGAGTTCATGAATTGAAAGCGCACATCCTAAAAGGTTTAAGAAAATAAAGAAATCAATTGACTGACTGTTCAGCACCAAAAGGACAGGTTATTTAAAATACTTAACTTTATCCAATGTTTTTTGAGCTAATCCCGACAACACGCAATACTGCTTATTTGTCCTTTACAATTAGTCAAACATGCAGTACGGTAACAAAAAACTCTTGTCAGTTACAGGCTTACAGCCTAAAAACTAGCAAAAGTTGCACTTCTGCAGATATAATCATTACGAATATTTTAAGAGTTCCAATTTCCAAAACATTTCTTTTCCTTTTCAGCAGTTAAAGGTGATCTCTTTTGGAAAAGAACCACTAATAGAGAATTAAGGACAAGCTCAAACACTTTTTCCTTTTTCAAACACTTACGCTATTCAGTGAGACAGTACCCCTAAAATTCATTAAAGCCTAAGTAGCAAACCTGACATAACATGTTGCACCTCATAATAAGCAAAAAAATTAGAAGCTTACAACAAAAACTTTGCCGAGACCTACAAAGTAACCTAGAAAATTTGAAACCGACAAAAGTACAAATTTGTCTGAAGTCAATTATTGACCTGAACTTCCAAATTTTACCATTTCACCAAACCAAATTAAGCCAAGGAACCTTCTTACACTCTAATCACACTAAAATACCATGATCATTAATTTCATCTCATGTAAAAATCAGAGCTGAACCTACCCAACATATATTCCACAAAATAACCTAAAATACAAAATAAATCAGAGAGACAACCCCTCAAAGGCTTACTTTCTTGGGGACATTGAAGTCGACAATGAAGGCGCCGGGTTTCTCGACGGCGAGCGAGAGGCCTTCAAGGGAAGGTCCAGAGGAGAAGGTGGCGTCGGTGGCGGTGGCCTTGAGTTTCAGGTCGCCGGCGCCGGCCGAGAGAGTGACCAACGTGGCGCCGACTGAGGCCTTCTCGGACACCTCGTACTTGCCCTTGAATGTCGCCTTCACCCTCTGTCCTCTTCGCTTCTCTTCTCTCCTCTCTTCCATTTTCGGTTGTCAAAGGAGAGAATTCAGAGAAGGAAATAAAGGAATGGAAGAGGGTTTGAAGGTTTGAAGTTGGGGTTTGGAAATTGGAAGTGGGGATTAAAAAAGGCGGCTGGTCGGAGCGGGCAATCCAATATCTACGATACATCTATATGCCTCGGGATAATAACGGGTCTGTTCTAAACCCGTTAACCCTGTCGTGCAATAGAGTGGGTTACTCTGTGGCGAAACGCTTTGGAGACCTACGTGTGTCAAGTTTCTGTTATAATATTACCTTCTGTTAATTGCAGTATATATAAGGCCCTTGGAGACTGGATGCAAATTAATTATCAAAATTGTTGGTTAAACATTTTCTCTCGATTTGCCGATTTGCAAAACAACACCGAAACCTTTAAACTAACATCTCTTTTTAGTGTTTATAGCTAAATTTATTGAAGAATGGATTAAAGCAAGTGTGGCACTTAGTTTGGAGCTTCAAGAGATTGCTTTGGTCTAGTTAGAGTCAGTAATTAAGGTTTAATTAAACTCTAAACTAATCTCAATCAATTTGCTGGTAAAATGCTCAGTTTTTCTGTCCAGCGTCATACAACGCCAGTTGCCGTTACACAACGCTGAGTTAATTCGATTTTAATTGCAAAATCTCTGACAAGGTTGGAACAGCGTTACACAACGCTCAGTAGCGTTGTGCAACGCTAGTTCATTTGTTTTTAAACCAGTTAAATCCATTATTTCCCCTTGTCAGAACGTTATGCAACGCTAAGTAACGTTACACAACGTTTCCACTTCTATGTTGTGTAACGCTACCCAGCGTTGTACAACGCAGTATGAAACAGGCGACTCTGCATTGCTCAGACATCGATCTGCATCGATGCTGCATGCATGCTGCCATGTTCCATGCATTGTAGCGTTGTGTAACGCACTAAACTTCGCTCAGACTTCCCTTTTTCTCTCTGGACGCGTAGTGCAACGCTGAATAGCGTTGTGCAACGGCGACGTTGTGTGACGCCAGTCAGCGTCGTATGACGTTCTGACAATGTTGTTTGAGTTTGTCAGTTCTGCCTTATTCATTTTCTTGACTTCGTTGTGCAACGCTACCAAGCGTTACACAACGCTCTGACAAGTTCCAACGGAACTGTCGAGCTTTTGCTTTGGATTTTTGCTGAAGCGTTGTGCAACGCTATACAGCGTTACACAACGCTCTGACAACTCACAACGTTATTGTCTGTGACCGTTTGATTTTTCAACGGCTACTTGGGCGTTGTACAACGGCATATAGCGTTGTATAACGCCAGAGTCTGTTTTGACTGGTCTTTGGAGCTGTTGGCGCCCTCTATATATATGGGGCCTCTTGGAACTGTTTAGATACTTTTGAAACCTTTGAAACTCCTCCCTTTTGAGCTCCAACCAGTTAGACATTACTCTCTCTTGTGTTTGAGCATTATTTAGCAAAATCATTGAGATTAGAGTGTGCTAAACCAATCCACTAGTGTTAATTGCTAGATTTGTTGAGTGATTTGGTTAGAGCCTTAATCCTTTGTAGTGTTTGAGCTTGTTTAATCGAGTTAGGCCAATCCACCTTGAGAGTGATTGTAACAAGGTGATTTGGTTCGAATTTGTAGTCCCGTTCGTGTGGAATTGAACGGAGCGCGCCCATTTCGAGGTTGCGAAACTCCCGGAGACGTACGACTAAGGCTAGCACTTCCTAGCGGGTCGGAACTCCGTAATACATCGCGTGTTCAATTTCTCTCTCTCTTTCTCTCTTTATTATCTTGCTTACTTGAATTGCTTGTGCTTTGATTGTTTGTATTAGACCAAGTTTGAATTGAATCAATTATTGACCATACCGGTTTAGAAATTCGTTTTTGTGCCTATTCACCCCCCTCTAGGCCTAAATTTAGGGACAACAAAGATGTTGTTAGTAAACAAGGAAAATGCAAGCGTACATGTATTTGGACAAAAAAAAAATGTATTATATCAATAGGAAAATTATGCTACTAACGGGTTGACGTGATGATGTCCCGATTTGCTTTAATTGTAAATATTTTTATATTATAAAAATTAATATAAAAATATATAAAAACGAATAGGATGTTTTGTTTTCACAAGCAAATAGTCTGTCTATAAACTTTTTAAGTTTTAACAATGCAAATGACGTTTCATAATGTTTATTCCATCGCTTAATTTACACCGTTAAAAAGTTTATTTTATTTATTTTTTTGGTTTATCCAAAAAAAAAAGTTTAAATTTTTTGAAAAATAGTTAAGTTGCGTTAACTTTTGAACTGAAGGTCAAGTGACCGGCTCTAGTTTTTGCATAGAATTACATAAATGATTGTACATACATAATCTAGTGATCATACTTACACAATTTGATATTAATATTTGAACGCTAAAACATACTTCATCATTGCACAAACGGAGTGGTCTAACATGATGCGTACGGAGAAAATAAGGTCAATGTCACACTAAATTTATACAAAATTCGAATTCGCCAAATCCTTAATCAAGATCTAACTTTTCGATTCTCGGACAGACATATTTCCGACGATTAATTTAATTTATTATTTTGGTTTTGCCTGAATCAACATCATCCTAAATGCTGCTTAAATTCGTGCCAACTACCAACCAGCTCTCTATTTCTCACGTTTACATAATTCCTTTTTTTTTTTGGTTATTGACTTTTCACTAATGCGGGTGCACTTGACACTTGCAAAAGAATCCGTTCGAAATAATTGATTTGATAGTGAGATGAGGTTGGTGGAGACTTGACGATGGCTTTTTCCACTGACACATTTTTTCTCTTTCGTCGTTGTTTTTTATTGAAGCCTTCATTTGACTGCTATGTGAATCTATGATTTCAACGTTTGAACAGACTTCTATTAGTAGGCCTGTCAATATCAACAATATCAACGTTTGTAAACGTTGTTCCGTTCCGTTCCATCCAAACAGAACGTTAAACGAAAGAGCAATCAGTTTCGTTTCTGAAAATAGAACGGAAACAAAACTAAAATTTATAAAAGTTACCGAAACGGAAAACATAATTATGCTGAAATCAATGGTAAATGAAAGATGGAACGCTAAACAAAATGGAAAAACTATTCCGTTTGACGAAACGGAACGGAAACGAAAGAGATTCAGTTTCGTCATCTAAAACGAAACAAAAGTGAAAATAGGCTGTTCCACGTTCCGTTTTCACGTTTGACAGGTATATCTATTAGTCTATTATCAGTCAAGAATTTGAAGTTTGAAGTTTGACCTTATTTTGGATGTTTGTTTAATGAGAAGATAAGGCCTAATTGGGTTCAGTTTAAATGAGCATAGGCCTAATAAGGTGAAATTGGACTGAGTTTGAATAGATTTACATTGGCAGAATCGGACCCAAAAATATATATTGGGTCAAAACGTATAATAAGTTAATAACAAAATTAGGCTCAAAATATTGTGTCCATTGGGTTTCATTTATTTATAGGAACTTTCAGCCCAAGTAGAACATCAATCTACATTGTCCTAGTTTCACACTCTAGGCCCGCATATGGGTTTAATCTTTTTTTTTTTTAATATTTTTTTCCGTGAAGTAGTAAGCACAATTACTGGTATATTAATTATACCAGACGAATAAATAGACTTTACACCACCAATATTTAAACGAGAAGCATGAGTTTGGGGCTTTAACCTGAAGACTATCTGAAGAAAAGTAAATAAATAAATAAAATAAAAGAATTTACCTGTAGAAGAGTAGTAGGGGAAAAAGGCATAAGACAATAATATTACGAAAAAGATCCAGAAAATAACATATAGTGCAACTGTGTAAGATGTTTAATGGAGTGGTCATACACTCATACTTGCATTGTTTGTCAGCGAGACGGAGAGCACCTTGTCCGTCGCCCCTCGCGGTTGCGGGACTTAGAAGATCCTTGTCAAAGATACGATTTCGATGCGACGCATGATCCGGTGCCATTAGTGGCTATAAATCTGACTCGTCAAGCTCTTTTTTCGCTTGCCATAGAAAAAGTGGCAGCATAACTGCATAAGTAATGTTACTGAGATGTCGACCAGATAATTATAGAGTGAAAAAGAAAGAATATAGTACATTCATGGTACAAGTTCTTATTTTGTTATTATTTGCTTTATGAAGAAGGCACATAATAAATATGACATCTAAGAATTGCTACTTTTTCATTGAGTAATGTTAGAATCAAATATATTTGTCACTTGAGTTCATCAAACCCGATAGGATTTAAATTTTTTAGATTACAACGACCAATTCGATTTGCTTAATTTGTTCTCCATAATGAAATCTCTTTGAGGATTCAAATTATATATATTTTTTCACTTTTTTTTACTATTTTTTATTTAATTTTTTTAAATTCTCATTGATTTTGAATCCTCCAATTAAAAAAAATCTGAAAATAATAGGGAATTTTCAAAAAAAAAAAAATTAAAATGATCTCAAAGAAAATTTTAAGATGAAGTTCACATTAAGTGGTTCGGATTGGCCATTTAAAATTTTAATAGGAGTTTAGAATCGTGTTTTGAGGTCAAACGTGTTTTACTCTAGCGTTATTTATATTCATTTCAACATTTTTCTTATGTTTAAAGTTTCAATACTATTTTAAGGTGTTTATAAAGTATGGTTACTGCATAACGAAACCAATGTTGTTTCTTTTTCAACATTTAAAACATCGTTTGTATACTTGAGTTTTCCAGATTTAAGGTTATGAAAGTAGGCAGGAAAAATTTTTAAATGGCGTGCAGAGTCTATTTTGAATGCGAAGGGTCATCCTAGTTTGTTTTTAGCGACTACAAGGTCACTAAAAGCTAATTTGGAATAAATTAAATGTAACAAATCATCCATCACGTCTTCATTTTGTATTATTACTAGAAAATTGGATAGGAGCTGGACCGTGAAAATTTTTGTACGATATCTAAATTGCCAAGTGCCCCTTATCCATTGGTCTAAGTCTACTATTTAATTTTAGCTGGCGCATCTTTCCTTTTAACCTCTTTAATTTAATGACCAACTTAGTTCTGAAAATGACTTCACTTTGTTCGTCATGTCATTCCAGCTATACACCCGTGATTGTCATCTACCATACAGCAAATATAGAATAATCCACAAAAATTTATTAATAAAATGGGTACATCAAAATTAATAAATTTATTTTATAATGTAAAACATGTATATGTAGACAATATGATTTGTAAAGGGGTCCAATCCGGAGAAGAGAAGCAGCGCTTAATGGTTATTTTTTAATTTAGTTTTGTATTTTTGAAATCAACATTCCTTCCCTTAAATTTTCATCGAGAAATGCTAGAGTCCAATATATAGGACAGATGGACTCCGTCCAATACGATCGTTTTCACGTTTCTAAATTTCAAATAACCGATCCGAACCGTTCAATATGTTTTCCATATTAAAAACTTATAAGAAACCAATTTTTTTTCCGAATTTTTTTACTATTTTTTTGACATTTTAAAAAATCGTTGATATTGGACGATTCATAATGTTTATATCATGTATTTTAAAAAATACCAAAAAATAGTAAACAATTTTGAAAAAATGTAAAAATTGGTTTCTTGTAAGTTTTCAATATTGAGAATAGATTGAACGGTTCGGATCGATCATTTGAAATTTAGAAACGTAAAAACGATCGTATTGGACGGACCCATCCGTCCTATATATAGGATACTAGCATTTCTCATTTTTATTTGATTCAAACCTGACCATTCTATTATCATGAAAACACCTAATGGAATGAACCAATAAAAAGAATTCGGGAGAGAAATAGAGGATAACATCTCTCAACTACTTTTACTTTCAATAATCTTTTTTTTATATATATTAATATATTAAATAAATAAAGAGGAGGGTTCCAATGCCAACATTTTGGTTGCCCCCAAATGTGAACATTCTATTATTTAGTTACTTTTTCCAAATTTAAAATAACAATGTCAAATCTAAACCGTTCATCTTATTTAACTTAACAACCGATGCGTTTTCATATAAGTTTCATAAATTTTAGAGTTCATTTGATACTCCATCAAGAGATAGAAAAATAAACGAACCTTATTAATTATGATAGATTCATTCTAATACATTCATGTTTTAGCCTTTGATTGAGTATCAAATAAACTCTAAAATGTACAAAACTTATATGAAAACGCATCAGTGGTTAAATTAAATAAGATGAGCGGTTTAGATTTGACGTTGCTATTTTAAATTTTAAAAAAATAACTAAATAGTAAAATGTTGGCATTTGGAACAACCAAAATGTTGACATTGGAACCTTACTCATCATAAATAAATGCACCCCTCAATTGTTGTGGCCTTGTGGGAGCACTGAAAGCGACGCTGGGGGCAATAGATGGGAGAGCCGTGAGGGCCCCGAAAGCCTCATACACTGATACACACAATTTAAATAACACATACACTCAGCAGCATGGTGGTGGAGTCTTTCAGCGTAAATGGCCACGTTGGTCCGTGACAGCGGCAGCAATAGCGAATTGGTACGGTGGGTCCCACGGAATAGTACACGTGTCCCTCTCTTTGTATTTGCCTTCTCGCCGACGGTACTGGCTTCTTCTACATATTTCGGATCTTCTGTGGCAGAAACGGGAGGTCATTTTCTATGGTGATATAGATGCATGGACCACAGTTCGGAGGAGGATTTAAATACGAAAGGTGGAGATATTATCGGATATTTTTTAAGTAAATACATTTAATTTTAATTTTAATGTCTTGTAAAATATATTTATTTTTTTAAGAACATGCATGCTCAAATTTCACTTAAAAATATATGTTGTTTCATTATCAATTTTCAATAGTAATAAATTATTATTTTCATGTTATTATTATAATAATATCGATATTAAAAACAAATCATATATTACTAGCTACGAGAACTAATATTTGGTCTACTGGTAAAGGAAATTGCATATTGAGTAGAGGTTCTTTGAGTATATTTAATTTAAAAATAAGTTAGATAAGTTCAATTCTCATTTATCATAAAAGAATATTTTACCAGCTTCTGCTTTCATTAAATAACTTTCTAACGCCGGCCGAAGTAAACAAATTATTTTTCAAACGTACAATACAATCTCATGCCACTTAATTTAGTTTACATTTGCCCCACCTGTCAAGAGCGTGCCACACAATTGTGGCGTATCTATATTGCGTACAAGAAATTTACGTTTATATTTTTATGTGTATTATTTTTCTTTTTTCTTTTGATGATTAGACCAAACTCGTGCATAATATCCGTCCTAATTTTTGACAGCTGGATTAGCATTACGCAATGGAGTTTTGAACGTTATCATGGGGAGATGAGGTCGTACATTTTTTGAATTTTTCTATAATTGTTTATCTTAATCATATATATTTAGTGCGTAGACCAATAAAGATTATTGGGATGGCCGCACTTTGATACTTTCTTAGCAACTTTTAGAGATCAAATAAGAAAAAAAGAAAGTGATTATGGCGGCATGGAGAGTTACAATCTCATTATTATCACATAAAAGACCAATCGTTACCGTGTTTATACTTTATAAAAAAGAAAACAGTAAAATTAAAAGGTGGATACAGTTAAGATGTCACATGTCTCGAAAGCAATATGAATGGGAATAAAGTTTGTTATCCATTAGTATGAGGCTTGACTTAGTCTCTAGTTCATTTCCTTGTATGATCGGAATTTCCTTGTTTGTTTTGTTAAGAATTTTTTTTTTCATTTTAAAAAAATTCTTAACAAAACAAAAAGCTAAGATATTATTTTCATTTTTCAAATATATAATGCGATTAAGTTTGATTTATTGAAGCATGCATTTAATAATTTTGACCAAGGTTATGAAAATAATAAGATATCAGAAGGATATAATTTTGTAGATATGATTTGTCCGAATTTATGCATTAAAACATATCTTTTTTTAGGCCATGCATCTTGACATTTTTTCCCCAACTAAATTATGCATTTGTTCTGCCACAAAATTTAAATGAGTTGCATTCAACTTTTTACATAATTTGTCAAATTATTTTAAAAATAAAATATATTTGTTATTCTTTTTAATTTCAAAATAGATCCAAAAACTAAATCAATATCGATGGATATCTTCTGCGACAATTATTATTTAAAATTCCTCTCCCCCCCCCCCCCATCTAAAATAACACACCTATTCATATACTAAATTCTATCTCTTCGATCTTTCCATAAAGCAAGAAAGCTAATCTGAATTTTCTTTTTGGTGATGAGATTTATGTGAATTAAATGGGATTGGTCACGTTGCTTTGCAAATTAAGATGAGATGTTTATTTCGAATTACTTTTTTGAAATTCAAATCTCAAATGATCCATCCAACCCGTTCAATTTATTATTCATATTGAGATATAATTTTCAACTAAATTTTTAACTAATTTTGTCAAAATCTTTAAAACCATGATCATTAGAGGATCTATATATAATTCGAAAAAATTTGAATTTTTTTTTTGTTGGTAATGATACAAAGAACAAATTGAATAGCTTAGATCGGTTGTTTAAAATTCAAATTTTGAGAAAATAGAGGATTTTTTTCACTTGAAAAGTACCATAAACTTTCCCAAATTTTAAATACAAACAAAAGAAAAAAAAAAGAGAGAAAAATATTCCCTCATTCCACCCCTTTAGACAAGGTAGACTTCTGCGCCGACCAAAAACATCCCTCTCGTGGAAGAAGTACTAGTTATGAAGTCTCTCATTAGTCATTACATAAAGAGGAAACCAAAAAATTAATTCTGAAATAAATGATAAATTCAAATCAGAGCGTGTTGACTGGTTAGTGGTTGGATATAGATGGGTCCTTATGAAAGATTTCATTTCAAAAGTTCTTTTCTAAGCACACCATTTGGGTTCATTGAATGGATTAAGCAATTAGATTAGTCCCAACTAAACCACCATATTAGGCGAGCTTTCTCATTTATGATTTTATGTCAAGATCATCGTTTTTGATGTTATTAGAGGTGTCAAATATCTATCAATCCGACATTTTGTCGGTTGGCCTATGCTTTGTTTATTGCTTGAATATGTTCTTTTTTATTTCTCAGGAATGGAGACAGTATGTTACCTGAATAGATTGTCCCGTGAAGTTGGCGAAATGTATTAGCTAGATATATATATGTACAAATAATGGATATTTTTTCAGATATTAATTTGCCTTTTTTTTGAGTCAATAAGTTTGGCTGTTAACGTATACGCCATATCCTTAGCGTACAACGTTGTCTCACAAATACAGAGTTGCTGAGTTGAACATGATTTATATTTTATTTATCTAAGAAATATCCGGATGGAAGAGAGGCCACGTATAACCGTTTTGATAAAAATAAATCAGCAGCTCCCTTTGGATAAGGCCATCTAGATTTCAAATACAAGTTGGTTGTAGTTACTATTGAGACAATTGCAATATTGAATACAAAAACATAAAAATAATTATGAATTTAAAAAGTTATTTAATCATTAGCTTGAAATTATCATATTAGCTAGCATTTTCAATAGTTAGTAATGCTAGTAAATGTAATATGAAAAATGAGTAAAACAACTTATTTGGGAACAGAGAAACTTGGTACAATTTGAGTAACAATTTCTATAATTGCTGCTGTGGCACAAAATATCACCCTCTGCAGCTACAAGGATACATTTGTTGATGTTCTAAACAAATCCGTAACAAGTGTCTATGCGGCAATTATACAACAATGACAAATTAGTAGAACAATTAATTGTTACTCATTGCAGATTTAGTGCATCTCTAATCGTCAAATCAATATCACATTAGTTCTATTAAAGATTGCATAAATAATATAATATTATAATATATTAAACGAATCTCACAAATTAAAATTCAAAGCATTGAACGCGATTCTTATATCTGTGGAGGGATAACTTTAAATGAATCTGACAAAATGAAGTTGAAATTATTGAACAAGGTTTTATATCTGATAGTTGTTAATCTATTAATGTGGTAAAATTGATCATCTTTTTCATTCATTATATGTATAGTACGCATCTATATTTTGGTCCCACCAAGTATTTTTCAATTAAGAAATTAAAGAATTATATTAAATCCAAATTAATAAACTAAAACTTTTTGATACGATCATGTATGTTATTTTGCCAATGCACACATAAAAGAGATTTCGGCTCCATAAAGAGAATCAATAGGAAAGAAACATAATATTTTTTTTTGAGGAAAAAAAGAAACATAATATTTAGACAAGTTGATGAATATAGGTAGATTTTTAAGAACTCTTGGAATAGGTCAATACAGGGACATGGTTATATTCAAAGTTCCAAACAAGCCAGGTGGCCAAAACGAAGCAAAGAGGAGACTGCTTCCTTTTTTGCTTTTTGTTTTTGTTCCTTTCTTTTTCTATTAATTTTTCCTTTGCCCCTTTTTTTTTTTTTAACCAAAAGCACAATATCCAGGAACAAGGACAAAAACTGTAAAAGAAAATTCAACACTCTTTTACTGCCACTCCGTTTCTCCAGGCTCAGGTATTTGTTTATTTAACAAACCAATCCACGCTTCCTCAGATGCCACTTCTCTTCACTCAGCCAACTCACCTATTCCTTTCAATCACTTCATTAATCCCTTTCCATAACATACCAAGGTGCAATTACAAAACCCCATGTCTCTAATCGCCTCCATCTCCAACCTAGGACATCTTGTCTAACTTCACACATGTTGCATGATCAAAATCCTTCTACAACACCCCCTAGAAGCAACGATGAGAACGCCACCGACATCATCGACATCCCTGAAGTGCGGGACATCCACCCTCTGAACCCTCCATCTTCGAGCCGAGGTCGGCCTCGCCGGCAGGAGTCGTGGGAGGCCGGGAGCCACCACTCCTCAAACCTTAGCGAGCAGTTCACTACTATGAGCAGAGAGTTCAACGCCATGGTTGTCGCAGGATCCACTATGCAAACAAACAATAATAATGATGGAATTAATAGCAACAACGCTGATAATTACGGTCTGGCAAGGATTGGTATGTTTTTCATTTCATTTTACTGTTATTTATTATTTTTTTTTTTGGGGTTTTGGGTGGGAGATGGATCTCAATTCGGAGATGGTTTCTTATGTGAACATTTGTATCAGAAGCAAAATTAAACAAGATGGTCTGATGCTCTACAAATTAATTAATCATTTTCTTAACAACAAAAACTAAATTCAGAGTTTCAATTTTAAATAGAAATAACTTTTCTGAAGTGTTTGAAATATATATTCAAGAACAAATTTTGTATAGGCTTCTTCTTTTTATTTTTTTTTGAGGGTCGGGTGGCGTATAGGCTTCTTCTTTTTAATTTTTATGGTTTCTCTTTTTTTGGTTGTGATAGGTGAGGATGACTTTGTGGAGACAAATCCACTTGCGATCGTGCCAGATAATAATCCAATTGTCTCCCCTCGCCCTCCTGAGCCTGAGGTGGCGCGAAGCGAGGAGGGGGCACCGGTTATGGTTGTACAGGTGAAGAAGGAAGAAGTGGAGACAAAAATTGCTGCGTGGCAGTCCGAGGAGATTGCTAAGGTCAATAACAGATTTAAACGGGAGGAGGTGCTGATAAACAGCTGGGAGAATGAGCAGGTCGAGGAGGCCACGGCACGGCTTAAGAAAATTGAGGTTTGTTAATTCCCCATATAATCTCATTTGTATACAGAAACATCAGTTAAACTTTGATCTCCATTAGATGTCTCCATATTTGGTTAAGAAAAAAAAAAGAAGTCTCAAATTTAATATTAGATATTCATGAAAACTATAAAGAAATAATGATAATTTTGGGACAAAAAAATCTTCACATATTAATGGCATATGGCATGCTGGTGTTGGGACCAGACCTATTTATCAGTACAATCTGTATTATATAGGAAGTGGGATAATCTTTGATAATTTTAACTTGTTGCAAGTTTTTTTTGGTGGGCTGATGTTTTTCTATTGCAGAGAAAGCTAGAGGAGCAGAGAGCCAAGGCAATTGAGAAGACTCAGAATACTCTGGCAAAGGCGCACCGCAAAGCCGAGGAGAGAAGGGCCTCTGCCGAGGCTAAGAGGGGGTTGAAGGTGGCCAAAGTGCTGGATCTTGCTAATTTTATGAGAGCTGTTGGTCGGGTTCCGACCAAGCGGTCCTTCTTCTAGCCCTGTTCTTCGCCTTCTTAGTTCATGAAATATGCAATGTTCATCTATTTTTCTGAGTTTTGATGGTTCTGGAGTGTTTTGTGTTACTCTGCTCCCCATTGTTTGTTCTGTATATTGTATAATTGTACAAGCTATACTAGGTTGCCTAAAGGAACTGGTTTTGTTGCATTTTGTGTTTTACCTCACACATTTTTCTTTATGTCATTTGTTTATTTTTTCCTTTCTTTCCAAACAAAAGAAAGATATCATCTAAGAACCTACCTTCTAAGAATCGGCCTGCTGTAACATGGCTAGCCTAAATGATTTCAATAATAAAATCATATAGTAGCTGTATTCTGATTTCTAATTTCTGGTATATCAAATTATGGTTATTGCTAGATCAATTAGGTTCTCAAGTGAGATATCTTGAAAGTCCAGAGAATTGACAAAGCATATTGGGGACATTGCCTAAATTTGTCGGTCATGTTTGTCGTTTGATGATCTTAAATCAATGTGAGATACTGTGGGGAAAGTATCGACATTAAATAAACTTCATAGCAGGATCATTTTCTGGGAGATTCTCTAGCATTAAATGAGATTATTGCATACAGTTCCGCACTATGTTTACCTAATTGTGAATCAGCATGCTAGTCATGTTAATTTCAATGATAACATCAGATTTGTGGCCCAATTATCAAAACTGGTTTGTTGCTAGAGGTAGTGCAGTATACTGGTATAAATTTAATTGTTGCAAGAGTAGGTGCAGTTCTACTTGTACATTCACTTGGGGAGCTCTTTTTTTTTTTTGGAATATTACTAGTGGTGGATTTTGTTGCTGGCCAGGATGGGCCATGGCAATTTATATGCTTCTGTTTTTTTTTTTGTTTTTTCTCCTTTTTCTTTTCTTTTTTCATTTTCTTTGATTGACATGTGAAAGCCCAGTTGCCACTGGGATTTTGTTTAGCGTTTTCTCATTAACACAGTTGTAGTACAAAACAAGTTTCTATTGCTAAATGCCAATAGAAGTTACTAGCACTGAGCTACTGAATCATAAAAAAAAAAGAAATAGAAGGTTGTGAGAGAAAAGTTAGACAGTCCGAGTTCCCAGTTCAAGTGACAATTAATACTTTACTGATAAGATTGCCTACCATTTATGTCATGCTGTCTTTGTCACTTTTTTAAGAGTAACCTGATACTGAGGACATCAGTAGCCTTACCATAGACTTATTAGCTGGGATTTTTAGAAATTAATGAGGATTACAAACAGCTACAATGTTTCAATGTTTTAAAACATTCCATATAAAGTCCGAGGTCATACAGGGAGTCCAAACCTACATATTTGATGTTGGTTACAGTATTTATCTTTTTAATTAGAGAGAATTTTGCAATGATTAATATTTCAATAAATTCCTACTTTCTTTTTTCTGGAAACTCTATACCCATAGGCATACTTAAAATCAAAATTATAATAATGGATACTTCTTTTAAAAAATCATAATATTGAATGCAAAATCCACCAATTAAAGTCTATCAGAAAAAGTCATGCCTTCTGAAATCTAGTGCAGGCAATTGTTAACCTGATAGGTCCTGTCCTCCAAACGATCGACCTGATCGATATGCTGATGCTTCTATGGATGAAATCACTGACATGTAGGACACCAAATATCGACATGACTCGTGGGCTAACAAAAATGTTGCTTATACCAATATAATGAATGGTCCAAATATAGCCAGGCTCATTGGAGCACAGGAATCACCTGAGCTTATTAGTCCACGGCTAATTAGTCCTTCTGTTGAATGTGAGCGAGACTCATTCATCAAGACAGTAATGTGAAGACAATATGTTTTGCAGATTGTTCACGGCTATCGACCTATCGTCCCAGGCCACAGAGGCGTATAGTGTGGCGACAAGAGCCCTCTATTAGCCAATTCCCGGTTTCCCCGTTCCCTTCCATTAATGTGTTGAGCCACATCATTCATTAGCTAGTAGTCCCTCTCTTTCCCACAGTTAAGCTCTTTTGAAATATCTCTGGAAAGAGTAGAGAATTCCCATAAAGAAAAATTGAAAACACACACATAATAAAACTTGAAATTAGAAAATGAACTGTAGAAAAAGTACTATGTTAAATTTGAGAATTGCCATATTTTTTGGAATTATTTTTTTTGCAAGAATGGTTGGAAGACTATTCAGTAATTTCCATTCCCTCAATTTGTTGGGTTTTTTCATAAGTTCAAGTTGTGCCAGTTATTGTATGATTTAATTAAAAAATTACAATGAGCCAGCTTGTACATTTTGGCTGGGTATACTATACCTACACACAAAGCAATCCACCATCATCCTCTAACACAATCTCTCTAAATGCAGTAACCTCTCTGCCTCAACAAATGCATTCAACATGATTACAGACTCCTCTTCTCCAACAGGCGTACCGCGCACGTCCTCTTCTGACTCCACTTGCATGTGGACCCCCAGCTGTCTTTTTGGCTAACAGGGCATATAATAGGTCATTTCCTATGCCTCCTTAACCAAAATGTAATGGCACAACAAGTTGTTCGGGCAACCATAGTGCTTATGTCAGGTATAAATTTATAATTATCTACAATTCTGTTGAAGAATCATTGTTGACGCTATTAACTGAACCCTTGTGCCTGCAAGTTGTCAATACACCAAGAAAACTGGCATGGTTTTGGCAACTCTTTCATCCCCTTCCCTCTTTCAAAGAATTATCTGATTTCTCTGTAAAAGCGGCCATGAACAACCAAGCATATAGCTAATGGCATTATGACAGAGGTAACATGCTTCTTGGGCATCCCACCAAACACTTGTTAGGTAGGCTTGAGCACCCGCAATTTTCATACAAACCGGCAGTGTATCTCAAAAAGCCTCAAAGAACTACACTCGTTAGGTAGGCTTGAGAATTAAAATTACTGTAAATTGTGTATGCTCCATATGGTTGCCTTTCATCTCAAGGAAAAAGCCTCAAGCATGTTTATACCTTTTATTCCATGTAAAAGCTGAGATTACTGCACTCGAAGAAAACAAGTCTCTTGCAGGCATTTCATCGAACGCCCAGCTTGCTCTGCATTTTTCTTTCCTGACAAATTGACCCACCCAACTATTTCACAAGCTGATATTTCTGTCAGGTCAGGCATCTGAAAATAGAACCTGTCTGCTACATTTGCATCACCATCCTATCATAAACAGATACCACGGCATTCCATAACACTGTGGTATTTTCTGCCTTTTCATTAAACACCTTGCAACGCGCAAGAAAAACAATTAGAAGGGAGATGGGTTAGGCAAACCTCGTTAACTTCTAATATTTTAATATTATTATTTATTGTTAAAAAGAATTTCGGAAAGAAACTGGATTGAGAAAACCGGAAACGTAGTTTGATTGCCTCTGTTTTGCAATGATCGGACCCTCCTATTCTCTCGTGAAGTTAGTCCCTCATGCATTTCTGGATCACATCATAAGAAACATTAATGATGGTAATTACAGGTGCCCGTTATTGACAGCAATAAAATATTATATTAAAAAAAATGAGGCAGCCCATGAATTATATTTAAACTCTAAATGTGTCATTGATAACAAGATATGGTTTTCAGTTGTTAGCTGAAATGGTATACCATGAGGCATGGAAACCAGTAAAAGGTAAGTATGTTAATTTCATTAGAGTCTGTTCAGTAAGTTCATTTAGTAGTTCTCTGGTGATGCTCGTTTGACAGCCATATTAGGATTTGGTCACACTCTGATATCCTTTGATTTTTTTTTTTCTTATCTTGCTACGATTCTAAGGTTCTGATTTTGATTCCTAGGTACTTAAAAGAGAGGGACAACAACAAGGCTGGGATGAATCAATGCGTGGAGTTCAATTTTGAATTTGCTTGGATGTTGTTTTTTTTCCTACTATTATTTCATATTTTAGGCTTTGTTTTATGAGTAGTTTGTAGTTTCTTTTCTGCAATAAAGAAGTGAGATAGACTATTAGAATTGGTGCCGATTATTGGTACAGATTGTGTACCAGTATAGTGGGTTCGATTGAGAAAAGAGTGCTACGGGTACAGATTGTGTTGTTGGTTTTATTTATTTGCAACCATATGGGATAGTGAAATTCTCTCTTGAATTTGTATGAGGACTTCCTTTTTTTCATTGGTTCAACTTGTAATGGATGAATTTGGACGTGAAAATCTTGTAATGGATGAATTTTAACTTTGTTGGATGTTTCATGTATTGAACTGTTAAGGTGGGCTACATATAGTTTCTAGATGGATGTTTCATTTACAAGGATGGTTCCATCTATACTTATAAATGATTCCCTTAAGTCTGAAATCAGTTGTTATCCAATGGATTTGCTAACGGAAGGAACAAAAGTTGAAATTTTTGTTGTTGCGTTTGAGTGCACAACCAATACTTATTATACATCTAAAAAGCATCTATAATAGTTATTGCGCATAAATGGGACAATGTTTTACACTAACGTTTCACACTGAATGTTACGCAAGCAGCATTAGTACCAGTGGTACATTGACATTTCACCCAATACTGATACAAAGAACCTGTACCAACAACCAGTACAAAGGGAAATGCAAAAACCAATCCCAAATGACAAATTAAGTTTCAACTTTAATCATAAGAGATAACAACTGCACACGTAACAATCTCATTCGTTTGTTGTGACTAGACAAGAAATAACTTCTGAATGTTTGAATGTGCAATATGCACCCCTTCCCAAAAAGCACTAACAATATAGGCATATTTTAATTAGTTCATGCGTATTGATTCAGAGTCTAAATACCTTGAGCGTTTTAATTCAAAGTTTGTATAAATATATCACAGTATTCTCTGATTGTGCTAGCAAAGACGGAAAAATGCCAAATTTTTAATATACTTTAATAGGATGATGGAGAAAACTGATTCTAAATTATTCAAAATTTTTTAAAAAAATATGACATAATTATCGTTATTCGAGTAATATATAACTTTTTCCAAATATATTCAATGTCAATGGTAGAAAATATAATCAGTACGAGTAAGTTACTATGGACGGTAAGATGATAAAGTGCTCACTAATAATGATGTATAAAGTGACAGTTGTTTTCTCCTTCCTTGTTTTCAACAACAACAACAAAAGAAAAAAAAAACACTACCTTATTGTTTTTAAGTTATGATTATTTTACTCGTATTCTATTGAACCATTATTGCTATTATATATCATCTGAATCTGAAGGACCAGTTTTCACAGTTTTACTTTTGATTCATTCATTTAACAATAGAACCCGGACCGATATTCGCAATTACATGACCCAAATTAGGTGGGATGAATCCCTTAGGCTTCGCTCCAGAAGGAGAGAGTCGGAGCGAAGGGAAGGGACTCGGTACTCTCCGATTTTGGGAGTAACCGATTTCTCCCTCTATCTGTCTCTCTGGTCTCCTCCCTTTCCGTCCATTCTCTCCCTCTATCCGAACTCTCCTCCCTTCCCTTCGCTCCCACTCTCCCCTTCTGGAGCGGAGCCTTAAGCTAAATAACAAACACAACTCAGAACTGCACATGGGATATCCATATCCTTGTCCTCTGTCTTGGGAGTGGTACACGCCCATATATCTTTGTTGGCTGATTCAAATTAATTAGTCCTTGGAGAGTTCAAAATAATTTACAACTATGTCCTTAGTACCAGAGATATTCACAAATAGATCCCAAGACCAAAAAAAATGGATCCCAAGCTTGTACCAACCTTTTTAAAGATTTACAGACACTATGCAATCAACAAATTTGAGATTTAACAAGTACTACCATAGAAGCAAATAGATTAACACAAATCACTTTACAAATCACTTCAAGCAATAACAACAGATCATGCATAGTCATGACAATTCACACAACCAAATCAAACTATCACTTCAAGCAATAACAACATATCATGCATAGTCATGTCAATTCACACAACCAGATCAAACTAGTAGTCAGAACCAATCAAATTCTTGTTTGTATCTTTCTAATATAAGTACACCACTGAAAGAATTACTTGATCATCTTGGTTTAGGATGCACATCGCCTAGAGGCATTCTTTTCTTCCTCGTCAGACGAGAAGAGGTCAAGAGCAAATCAATCAACTACAGATCCATCGTGAAGCACTGCTTACATGGCTACTTCTGCAGACTTGAATTCTACAAAAGCTTTTCCTCGCGGGAAGTGGCCAACGTGTCTTGGAAGCAAGTATATGTCCTCCTCCTTCAAAGCAAACCCAAATCCTTGAAAGATGTCACTGATTTGTTTCTTCTTGGCTGAGGGAAGAAGCAACTTGACCTAACCAATCTTCACATTGTCTTTCAGTGCACTTTCATATTTTGTTTCAGGCTTTCAGCACACATAGAAACACACACACATTGCTTGCCCATCCATTCCCCACTTTTTGCAAGAGTAGGCGTCACTTGTAATAAAGAAACAAACCCACAAATTCAAGCAAGGTGGAAAGATAACTTAATCCAAAAATTTAAAAACAATCCCAATAAATAATTTTGGTCAACTTTAATCAATGGTTCACTCATATCACGAGAAAATTTTGCACAAAGCTCCATTACAACTAATGGATGGTTGGGAGATATTCTATGGGCACATCCACAATCAAGTAATTCAATCTTATGGTTCTTCATTATCCGCATTATGATTTTTTTTAGGTGCTCATGTTGTCTGGACTTTCAATTTAATGTTTCTATTTAGTGGCCATGGTTATTGGCAAGAACTTATTGGGTCCATTATTTGGGCTCATAATAACAAATTAAAAGTTACTCCTACTACTCAGCTTGGTTTACCTTCAGAATTCCTTCCACTAAATTACCTCTTACCCGAATTGGTAAAGCAACTAATCTAGATGGCTATTTAAGAGTTCAGTTTTCTCTTTTCTTCCTCTGAGTATGTAACCCTTCTTAAGTTAAGGTAGGGGCAAAAAGAACAGTTACTCACTCCAAGCCAGTTAATATTGAACTTCATTCAATATTATTTTCTGCTTTGACTTTATGGCATCCCTCAGACTAGGGCCTTGAGCATTATACAAGGATGTGTTGTATAATGCCATTCAGTTAAGTCTCGGATTTGATAAGTGGTTCCCTAGGATACCGCATACCCTTTTCTTTTTTCAGAATACACTTGTCACTATAGTGTTTTCTCCTTCAACAAAAAGAAATAAAAAAAACTAAAAACGCTACCTGATCAATATTGGAAAGTTTTGCATATGCAATGCCAGTTGACCTCCCATCATTCTTCTTCTTAAAGAACATGTCTTTGATTGTCACTTTATTAAGGAAGCGTCTAACTCCAGGTTTTTTACACTTGTATGGAAGGTTCGAAATGCGAACAACTTGAAAGGATGGTTTGATGTTTGTAGAGAGGCCACATTTGCGGCTTCTCTTCCTAGCCATGATCTCACCTGAAATACAAAATTAAGACATGTAAGGCATTAAATAGATAAATAACACATGATCAAGCATTAAACTGATAACAAAGTTAACATCATCTCACTGGACATCACTAGTTCACCTTCAACTGGAGACCTTTGTGCAACACATAACAATGAAGATTCTACTGTTAGTGAGTCATTGTATGAGTCATCAGATGTTGTGTAGTTAACGGTTTTATCATAGTATATAAATGTTCAGTTAGATAAGTTCAAATGCTCTGTTAATTGAGTATAAATGTTTTGTTAGTTGCAATAATAAATATAAATGTTATCAACAAAAATATTCATTTGGATAAGTATAAGTGTTTAGTTTAACAAAAACAAATGTTCAATTTCGTAAGTACAAATATTCAGGTTATTAAATATAAATGTTCAGCTTATTAAGTATTACTTTTAGTTTATTTAATAGGTGCATGTCAAGCGAAGGGGTCACAAACCGAAAAAAATCACATAAAAAAATTAGAAGGGGTCATGAACCGATTTGGTTCAAATTAAATTTTTTTCGACTTTGTCCCTGGCCCGCCTCTCTCCAAGGCTGACGCGACTGACGCGCAGCCCTATATAATAAAATCATAATTGACGCATTTAACTGTACACTTTTGATTATTAAACTGAACATATTTGATTATTAAACTGAACATTTGTAACAGACAGTAACGATGGAAAGGGATGGTTTTTTTGACGATGACACTTATCATTCTTGTTTGATGTTGGTTACGGTATCCATCTTTTTTAGTTAGAGAGAATTTGTCTGCAATGATTATTTCAATAACTTCCTACTTTCTTTTTCTGGAAACTTTATACCCATAGGTATACTTAAAATCAAAATTATAATATTGGATACTTCTTTTACAAAATTGCAATATTGAATGCAAAATCCACCAATTAAAGTCTATCAGAAAACTCATACCTTCTGAAATCTAGTGCAGGCAATTGTTAACCTGACAGGTCCTGTCCTGCAAACGATCAACCTGATCGATTTGCTGATGGTTCTATGGATGAAATCACTGACATGTAGCCATGTAGGACAACAAATATTGACATGGTTGGTGAATTAACAAAAATGTTCCTTAACAATAAAATGAATGGTCCAAATATAGCCAGGATCATTGAGCATAAGAACCACCTGAGCTTATTAGTCCACGGCTAATTAGTCCTTTTGTTGAATGTGAGTGAGACTCATTCATCAAGATAGTAATGTGAAGACAATATGTTTTGCAGATTGTTCACGACTATCGTCCCAGGCCACAGAGGCGTATAGTGTGGCGACAAGAACCCTCTATTAGCTAAGCAATTCCCGGTTTCCCCGTTCCCTTCCATTAATGCGTTGAGCCACATCATTCATTAGCTAGTAGTCGCTCTCTTTCCCACAATTAAGCTCTTTTGAAATATCTCTAGAGCAGTGGTTTAAACAGCGCCGTTACGAGCCGTAATAGTCCCGCTATAGCGGTACGACTTGGTAGACCGCTACGGTGCTAAACTAAAACTGTCGCTATAGCGGTGTTCATTGGTATATAGTAATATTACCTAAAATTATATCTATTTTTGGCCTTTTATTTCTTATGGTGGCTATAATAGTAAAAATTAACAAAATATAGATGTATTATAATGATATTTTAGAGAAATATTGCGACACAATTTATTACTTGCTAGTATAGAATGAGTATTACAAATATATCTTTGGCATATAAACTCTAACTGACTTGATATAATATCAAGTACAATGAGATTTGTCTATTACAATAATGGATTGAAAAGTATATGTGTTAAATTTTACTATCATAACATGTATATAATGTAATATGGCTCCGTTTGGATAGGTGTGGGAAGAAGGGAAGAAGGGAAGAAGTGGGAAGAAGTATTGGGAAGTGTGTAACTTTGTGAAGAGTTTGGATTGTTTATAATTTTTTTTCTTCTTCTTCCTTCTTCTTCATCTTTCTTCCAACGATCCAAACGCACCCTATGATATTTAATTTTTAATTAAAAATATGTATATGATGTAATAAATAAGTACATTTGTACATGTCTGTTATGATCCCATAACAGCTGCTAAATGAGTGCTACCCACTATCCTCTGTGACATGAGGTTGTCCGCTACCAACCCGCTATCCGCTATTTAAACCCTTGCTCTGGAGGGAGTAGAGAAGTCTCATAAAGGAAAATTGAAAACACACACATAATAAAACTTGAAATTAGAAAATGAACTGTAGAAAAAGTAGTATGTTAAATTTTTTAGAATATCATAATAAAACTTGGACCCCCAGCTGCCTTTGGCTAACAGGGCATAACATATATGATATGGCACAACAAGTTGTAATTCGGGCAACCATAGTGCTTATGTCAGGTATAAAAATTTATACTTATCTACAATTCTGTTGAAGAATCATTGTTGACGCTATTAACTGAACCCTTGTGCCTGCAAGTTGTCAATACACCAAGAAAACTGGCATGCATGGTTTTGGCTACTCTTTTATCCCCTTCCCTCTTGCAAAGAATCCCCTTCCCTCTTGCAAAGAATTATCTGATTTCTCTGTAAAAGAGGCCATGAACAACCAAGCATATAGCTAATGGCATTATGACAGAGGTAACATGCTTCTTGGGCATTCCACCAAACACTTGTTAGGTAGGCTTGAGCACCCGCGATTTTCATACAAACCGACAGTGCATCTCAAAAAGCCTCAAAGAACTACACTCGTTAGGTAGGCTTGAGAATTAAAATTGCTGTAAATTGTGTATGCTCCATATGGTTGCCTTTCATCTCAGGGAAAAAGCCTCAAGCATGTTTATACCTTTTATTCCATGTATAAGCTGAGATTACTGCACTCGAAGAAAACAGTCTCTTGTAGGCATTTCATCGAACACCCAGCTTGCTCTGCATTTTTCTTTTCTGACAAATGGACCCACCCAACTATTTCACAAGCTGATATTCCTGTCAGGTCAGGCATCTGAAAATAGAACCTGTCTGCTACATTTGCATCACCATCCTATCATAAACAGATACCACGACATTCCATAACACTGTGGTATTTTCTGCCTTTTCATCAAACACCTTGCAACGCGCTAGAAAAACAAGGGATAACACTGGGTACCTAGGGAAAGGATCAAAGAAGCGAGCAAAATCGGGGTAGAAAACTGCATGCAATTAGAAGGGAGATGGGTTAGGCAAACCTCGTTAACTTCTAATATTTTAGTATTATTATTTATTGTTAAAAAGAATTTCGGAAAGAAACTGGATTGAGGAAACCGGAAACATAGTTTGATTGCCTCTGTTTTGCAATGATTGGACCCTCCTATTCTCTCGTGAAGTTAGTCCCTCATGCATTTCTGGATCACATCATAAAAAACATTAATGATGGTAATTACATGCAGGTGCCCGTCATTGACAGCAATAAAATATTATATTAAAAAAAAATGAGGCAACCCCATGAATTATATTTAAACTCTAAATGTGTCATTGATAACAAGATATGGTTTTCAGTTATTAGCTGAAATGGTATACCATGAGGCATGGGAAACCAGTAAAAGGTAAGTGTGTTAAGTTCATTAGTGCCTGTTCAGTTAGTAGTTCTCTGGTGATGCTCATTTGACAGCCACAAAAGGATTTGATCACACTCAGACATCCTTTGATTTTTTTTTTTTTTATTTTTATCTTTGCTTCGATTCCTAAGGTTCTGATTTTGATTCCTAGGTACTGAAAGAGAAGGACAACAACAAGGTTGGGAAGAATCAATGCGTGGAGTTCAATTTTGAATTTGCTTGGATGTTGTTTTTTTTCCTAATATTTTTATATTTGTAGGCTTTGTTTTATGAGTAGTTTGTAGTTTTTTTCTGCAATAAAGAAGTAAGATAGACTATTAGAATTGGGGCTGATTATTGGTACAGATTGTGTACCAGTATAGTGGGTTCGATTGAGAAAAGAGTGATACTGGTACAGATTGTGTTGCTGGTATTTGCAACCATATGGGGTCGTTAAATTCTCTCTTGAATTTGTGTGAAGACTTCCTTTTTTTCATCAGTTCAACTTGTATTGGATAAATTTTAACTTCGTTGGATGTTTCTTGTGTTTGTCTTATTTCTTGTATTGAACTGTTATGGTGGGCTACATGTAGTTTCTAGTTGGATGTTTCATTTACAAGGATGGTTCCATCTATACTTACAAATGATTCCAAGTCTGAAATCAGTTGTTATCGCGTGGGAATTGATTAAGAGTCTAAATATCTTGAACGTTTTAATTCAAAGTTTGTATAAATATATCACAGTATTCTCTGATTGTGCTAGCAAAGACGGAAAAATGTCAAATTTTTAATATACTTAGGATGATGGAGAAAACTGATGCTAAATTATTCAAATTTTTATAAAAAATATGACATAATTATCGTTATTCGAGTAATATATAGCCTTTGTCAAGTATATTCAATGTCAACAGTAGAAAATATAATAAGTACCAGAAAGTTAATAAGGGCGGTAAGAAGATAAAGTGCTAACTAATAAGGAGGTATAAAGTGACAGGTGTTTTCTCCTTCCTTGTTTTCAACAACAACAATAACAAAAGAAAAAAAAACTCTACCTGATCAACAATAGCAAGCTTTGCGTACACAATTCCAGCTGACTTCCCATTACTCTTCTTCTTAAAAAACATGCCTTTGGTAGTTATTTTATCAAGGAACCGTCTAACTCCACATTCCTTGTACTTGAATAGAAAATTTGAAACCAAACGGCCTGAAAGGATGGTTCTCTTTCAGGTTTCTAGAAAAGGCCAGGTCTACGACTTTTTCTCTTCCGAGTCATGATCTTGCTTGAAATAAATAACGCAAGATTTTTACAAAATTAAGATATGATTGCAAAATATTACTTCTGCATTTGTACATAATTTGTTGGGTGATTGAGATTTATGCTTCTACAAAAATTGAAATTAGACATATACCATTATTAAATGAAAAATTATTTTTATGCCATCACTAATTAAAAAAAATTAGAATTATACCATCTATTAATTGATATGACCATTTTGACCTTTTAAATATACCATTATAAAATATTAAAATTAGAAATATGCCATCACAAACGAAAAATTAATTTTATATATGTTTTATGTCACTTTAAAGTTGTAAAAATTAGTACTGTGCCATTAGGAATTTTGTTTCTTTCAAAATTCTTTGTATTTATTGTTAATATCAATCATGCAAAGAAATAAATTGGTTCATTATTACATTAGTTATAACTAAAAATGAAATATTAACAAATTTGAATGTTAATTTTCTGCCCAGCACAATAATTAAATCAAACTAATTCTGTTGTACTAAATAAAAGAAAATGTTTGTCATGCTTGCGTTTTATGCCTCTCTTATTTCATTCATTAAAAACTAGTAACCAAGTGAGTCTATTTTACTAATTATAATGATTAAAAATTTCAAAACAATAAAAAGAGGTGAAGGCAAATTCGAAAATATCCTTCCCAATTTTTCCAAGGCGAGTGAAAAAGCAGGGGAAAGCCCTGGTGCTTTCGCGTGGGACAAGTTCTTCACGTTTCACCTTTTTCTAATATTTTCTAAAATACTAAACTCAATGAATCGATTATGTGTTTTCCCGTGCACAATTTTAAGAAGTAAGAAACACATCATAGTAATATACGGGACTACAAACCGTAAAACCTAGCCATGAAGAAGTAAAATATAAAACATGACAAAGCCTAGCCATGAGATCGAGGACAGTATGCAGTTGTGGAGGCAAGGGCAAGAAGAGACAGCGGCAAGCAAGAAGTTATATATATGCGATTTTATTTTCTTTTTCTTCCTTTCATTTTTGTAAGATTCATTTTCTTAATAATTTGAAAAAGGGTAATTTGGGTATTTTTTAAAAAAAATATGATAAGTTTTAAGATGGCATATCTCTAATTTGAGCCATTTTGAAAGAAATTAATGGTATAAAATAAATTTTGATTATTTTATAGTGGCATAAAACTAATTGCAATTTAAGAGTGACATTTTTCAAATTGTCAATTTTCTCAATGGTATATATCTAATTATTCCTAATTTGTATGGTTGCAAAACATCACAAGATTTTTTCCACTTGATTTTCTGATACTAACACACTAAGCTAACATAAATTTTTGCAATTAGAAAATCATTTGTTATTACAAATAATAGAGAAGCCCAAATAGGCATGATATTAATTTTCCATTATTATTGACAAAATTACATATGATAGTTGCTCTTTCAAAGAGCCTAACAGCTGGTTTGCAGCTCGAGCTATATTGTTACTTTATTTTTAATATTAAAAAGTTCGACACGTGTGATGGAACTATGAAAAAGTAAAATAACTCGTCATGTTCACTCTTCTTAGTTTGATTGCGCAATAAATTACACAACCAAATTTCCCTCTACGCTGTCTACTGTCTATTTTATATTAAATATTATTTGCTCTCGTAGGAGTAAAGCATCATCTCTACCGATCCTTATCGGTACATGACACCTGGCACTATCACTTATACTGTAATACATCATAATGTTCCTTTATTTTGCAAATAAAGTCAACATCCTGCAAATACCCTATAACCTATGTACTAATGCACATAAGCTAATTTGAACAATAAAATCCGGACACCTGGAAAGGAGACCAACTGTGTGATCTAATTTTTTGGCTCCTCTAAACTCTAAAGTATCAATTGAATGTTAATTTTCTAGCAGATTTGGATCATAGATTTTATATTCAATGGTACAAATTAAACCAAACCTCTAATTATTAAACTTGAGCAAAACAAATAAGCTGGAGCAATTATAATTTTGTATTGTTGGTTTGAGTGTGGACCATGTAATTAAGTTGTGCCGTCTTTGTAGGTCTTAAATTAATGCAATCTCGTTGAATAGCACCTGACTTTAATTAAATAAACATACTGGCAGGATCATTCACTCTAGCTGTAATGAAGAAGATTACAAACCGCTACAATGTATCAATCTTATTTCAAAATAAATAAAAAGAACATTCCATGTTTTATGTTATAATAAGGTCCTTGTAACCTCACAAGTGACATAAGCAAGCATATAAAGATATCCTCTGCCTCAAGTCAAGTCTTAAGAACTGTATTTTTTTAGTTAAAAATTAGAATCAGGTGGTTGGTTCCTGGCGGATCCGATCCGATAAAGTATATGCTAAGCATTAATGGTTGGTGGATCGGATTCGGATCCAACTCTAGATCCGGATCCTACTTTTTTGGGGTAAAATAAACACTGCAATTAACTTTTTAAGTGAACGAATCAGGTAAGTGGGCTTTAATAGAGCCCAAATATCGCCCCTCCAAAAAATAGAGCCCAAATATCTGGCAGGTTTAGATATAGCCACGTAGGCAGTGAACAAATCAATTAGCACAGTTGGTCAGTTGCTTCAAGATTCGTGTTTCGGTACAGATGTAAGTGGGGTTAGGTTTATTATTATTTTCTTTGAGGAAAAGATTTGTTAATTAATTATTAATTAATAATATAATAATCAACGCGGTTAACAACTTAACATTTAATTTAACGAAATAAAATTTACTTACCAGTTACCACCGTCATACTCCAGTAACCAGTATTTACTTACTCTCAATTATAAAATTATAAAACTCGCCAAAGATATTTAATTTCTCTCACCTAATACGCTGCCAGCTCAGCACACACGGAGAGAAAAAGAGGAAATACTAAACAAAAAAGAAAAGAAAGATTTGTTTCTCCCATTCCCTCCTCTCTAGAGTTCCTCCGATCACTCTTCATTTCCTCTCATCACCATCTCCATTTCCTTCAATTTCTCTCTTCTCTCTCTCTCTGACAAGTGTCAGGAGCTCTAATTCGTCTTCCTCTGGCCAAGTCGGCCTTCTAGAACCCCACTAGCTAAGAAAAACAAAAAAAGAGAGAATAAAAAAGAAAAGTTCTTGTGAGAGCGAGAGCGAGAGACCTTGTGGAGAAAAACAAAATAAAGACCCTGAACGAATCCGCAATCCACATTTTATTAAGTCCTCCAGAAGTCGCTTTCGCTTCGTTACCCCCAACTTCAAGTTCAAGTCTCCAACCCCACCATCCATCCCCATCTAGTCAATTTTTGATAATTTCGACTTCTCACAAGCAGATCCGATGGGGAATTGCTGCGCCAGTTCTCCCAAGACCTACGAGGGGGGTCCCGCACCGGCCGGAAATCCGAAGAAGCCGAACCCGTTCTCGATCGACTATAACCGGGGCCCGAGCTCAGTCGGTAAGGTTGCTGTTCTGTCGGACCCGACTGGCCATGACATTGGGGCTTTCTATGACCTCGGTGGCGAGCTTGGCCGTGGCGAATTCGGCATCACTTACCTTTGTATTGAGAAGTCAACTGGTACCAAGTATGCCTGCAAGTCGATTTCGAAGAAGAAGCTTCGCACGCAAGTCGATATAGAGGATGTCAGGAGGGAGGTGGATATTATGCGGCATCTGCCGAAGCATCAGAATATAGTGACTTTGAAGGATACCTATGAAGATGAGACTGCTGTGCATCTGGTAATGGAGCTCTGTGAAGGGGGTGAGCTGTTTGACCGAATTGTGGCGCGGGGCCACTATACGGAGAGAGCCGCGGCAGTTGTTACTAAGACCATTGTGGAAGTGGTGCAGGTTGATTTTGCTACTTTATGATTTTTTTATTTAGTTCTGATTAAGTAGTTTTCTCTTATTTATTGCATTCTGCTTTGCCTTCTATTCTTTTGGCAGTTAATAATTCGGGTGTACCGGTAGGTTTAAGTTGACCTATGGTTGCAAATTGGGATGCAAATGTTTGTTTCTCCAAAAAGAAAAATAAAAAGAAAAACAATGTGTATTTCATTAAAAGGGTTGTCCAATTAATAATTCTTCCAATTATTGAGGAATGGCAATTTGATCATGCAACTGCATTTCATCAAATTATCTTATAGAGCGACTTCTTCACTAAAAGATGCTTCCCCCCCTTTGCTCTCTGCAATTTAAGTAAATATCTAAAAAAAAAAATCTAGAGGTGATCTTGAGCCAGTTTTCATGTTCTTTTTGTTCTGCTATTTCAGATGTGTCATAGGCATGGAGTGATGCATAGAGATCTTAAGCCAGAGAATTTCTTGTTTGGTAACAAGAAGGAAAATGCGCCTTTGAAGGCTATTGATTTTGGTTTATCTATATTCTTTCAGCCTGGTATTTTCCTTAGGACCTAAATTCCAATTTTTACTTCTCTTTAAATTTTTCATGAATTAGGCATTCATTTGCTTTTTTTTTTTTGTAAAATGTTCTCTGGTACCTTGTACCTATGCAAATAGGTGTAACTACACTTTTTTTTCTTAAAAAAGATAAAAAGGAACAAATTACAGTCTACCTATAATAGTAGAGGTATGTTTAGGCAATGCAGTTATTGGTAACCTTTTTCTGGAAGTTGTGTAAAGTCTTATAAATTTCATTACTGAAGAAGTAAAGAGACTGCAGGAAAGAGTTGCTTAAGGAATCAATTCAATTTGTTTTGCAGGTGAAAGGTTTAATGAAATAGTTGGTAGCCCATATTACATGGCTCCTGAGGTCTTGAGGAGAAATTATGGCCCAGAAATAGACATCTGGAGTGCCGGTGTAATCCTTTACATTCTTCTGTGCGGTGTACCTCCATTTTGGGCAGGTACAATACATACCCAAGAGCGCCGCAAAGTCCTTTCGGTTTTTCTTTTATTCCTTTCAAGTAGAAGGGCTACATATTGTTATCAGAAACAAATTTTCTTTCTTATTGTGTCAGAGCAAGTTGCATATGTGAAATACGAAGTTCCATATATGAAAGTGTGAAATATAATAGAATGCTTTAAACTTGTCTGCACACGTAATATCGTTTTATCAATACAACAATTCCAATATCGCCTCATAAAAAATAATCAGGTGGCGTTGGAAACAAAAACACTAAAATATATGAATAAGTAATTTTGTATCATAACAGATGAATTAATCCGCAAAATAATGAAAATTTTACTTAATCCTTCTAAACTAATAGATGAAATGTTTCCAAAAATAATACAGACACCGAGCAAGGTGTCGCGCAGGCCATTATTAAATCAGTGGTAGATTTCAGAAGAGAACCATGGCCAATAGTTTCAGATCATGCTAAAGATCTTGTTAAACGAATGCTAGAGCCTGATCCAAAGAAGCGTCTAACAGCCCAGGAAGTTCTTGGTGCAATATATTCTGGCTTCCTCTTTATATTTCATAGTTAATATAAGGATGCAAATGAATAACAAATTATTAACTCTGTTGTGGGACGCTTTTTGTTTTTGGTTTCAGATCATCCTTGGCTGCGAAACTCAAAAAAAGCACCTGATGTTTCTCTTGGTGAGACAGTTCGTTCAAGACTTCAGCAATTTGCTGTGATGAACAAGTTTAAGAAGAGAGCTCTTAGGGTAATAACTCTTAGTCAGTTCTTCTTTTGTTAGACTAAGTTTTTGATCTTTTAGATAGTTATTGGTCATACCACTGTATGAGTTATGCAATTGATTAATGGTGAATTTTGGTTGGTTATGAGGATTCCAGCTTATATTCTGGTCAACTATCAAGGAATGTAATAACATAAAGTAACCATCTAGCTCAGTATCTGGTACTGCATGGGTTCAAGTAAGATAGAGAGGGATCCAGCTTAGTATATAATGATGTTTGGTCAAGGTGGGAGCCTAGCTTAGTATGTGGTAACTTGTGGGCACAGGTTCAGTAGTAATGGCTTCATCTATCGTCAAGTCGAAACAGATAGGCATTGTAACTCTTGAAGAAACAACTTTTTTTTTATTTATTGAACTGATTGTATGAACAGGTGATAGCTGAGCATCTAACGATCGACGAAGTTGCTGGCATAAAGGAATTGTTTGACAAGCTTGATTTGCAACAAAAAGGTGAAATTACATTGGAAGAATTGAAAGACGGTCTCCGCAAGAACGGACACGACGTCACTGATTCTGATGCCCGTGCACTGATGGATGCAGTAAGTACCAATAGCATGTTATTTCCAAATTTTTGCCATACTACTGCCTTTTAGTTTCACCTGAGTATGATTCAGACACCTGTTTGGTGTTGTTTTGCTGAAACATTTATACTTGAGCTCAAACTACACCAATTGGGTGTGCTTCAAATAAAGTACTTTTTCCTAATAACAACTGCCTGTAAAATTCTTTCTAGGCTGATGTGGATGGAAGCGGGACCTTGGATTTGGGTGAATTTATGGCAGTGTCAATCCACCTTCAAAAGATTGACAATGATGAGCACCTTCGCAAGGCTTTTGCATTCTTTGATAAAAATGATAGTGGCTTCATTGAGATTGAAGAGCTTTCTGAAAGCTTGGCTAATGAACTCGGTCCGAATCATGAAGAAGTGCTTAATGCTATTGTTCGTGATGTCGACACTGACAAGGTAATAACTAATTATCGGTTCCTTTTCTCCTTGATGTTTTGTTATTCCTTGGTTTGGACTTAGAAGTACTTAGGCCTTAATTGTACCTATTTCCCTGCACTGAATTGTGAAAGAAAACATTGAAAACCAAAACCAGGCAATTCCTAATCAGCATAAGTCTTGTGCATGGATTTCTGTACCTGACCTGATTAATTTGATAATCTACTGGTCAGTACATTCAAGTGTCAAAACAGACTGATTGAAAGTAGAATTAAAGTAAATACATTTGTGAGCTTACCAGTTCTCAAAAGATAGGTTTTAAAGAAGACCCGAGAAGCCAGCTGGCTGAAGTTCTTTATCTATTTCACTTTTGGCATGATGAAATTGTTGCTTGTTCACAGGATGGTAAGATAAGCTATGAGGAATTTTCGAATATGATGAAAGCGGGAACTGATTGGAGGAAAGCTTCAAGGCAGTACTCGAGGGAACGGTTTAACAATTTGAGCAGGAATTTGCTACAGGACCCTGCTCTGCAAGTGGCTGCTTAGATGGATGCTAAAAGCTTCTGAAAGCTCAAGGGTTTTGTGTATCCAAAATTGGCGACATTGATGAACTACAAAAGGCCTTAATTTTAAATTTTTTTTTTTGCTGCTCAGCTGATATCTTCTTTTGGGTTTCTTTTTGTGATTCTTCTCATTTTCTTTAAGATTTAAGTGTTAATTCCAGATTTAGCTCTTTCTTGTATGTACGCTTTTTGCCGGGGATGTAAAAAGGTTGTAAGAAAAGGTGGTCTTAGAGCATATGATTGTAAATATGTTCAATATCAAAGAATTTTACGATGTGTCGTTGAGATAATGCTATTCAATTTTACGGTATATGTGTCGTTGAGATATTTGTATACATTGATTGTTTGTTGATTTTTGGTGAGATTTAACTAATTGATATATTTTCATATTATATGCCCTTTCTTTTGCTATCTTATTCCGACGAGAACTAAATTGGGTGACCATACTGTAGTAGGATACAGCGGTTTTAGCTTGCTTCTTATCTTTCCTTCATCAGAGAAAATAATTTGAAAAAAAGAATAAATTTGCTTAAATTTTTATTTAAAATAAATTAACGCTTGCCACATCCGGCATTTAGTAAGTTTGCTTAAGCAACTAGATAATGTTGATAACTTCAAAAGGAATATATGATAATGTTGTGAACTGCTTAAAATAAAATTTAAATCTGAAATTCTATACTATAGACATCTTTTAATCAACCTATATTATAGACGTGCGCGAAAATTATTTTAAAAACAAAATATAAGAATCCAAGAATATGAACATAATTTATATTATACCGATGTAAAGGATGATGAGATTTGATAAATGCATTATCGTTGATTAAGTGGCCTAAATTTTCAAGGTATAAAATTAAAGATAATGAACCACAAGATGGTTTAATATGTTCATGTTTCGGCTTGATGGTCGGCTATTTAACTCTGCGGTTCTGCCCAACAATAAATCTGTTGAATTCAAATACAATGTTGAGATTATTAAGATAAACTATTGTGAAAATTTATTAGTTCCGGACCAAGTTTTTCAATTCCTAGTTCAGATAAAAGAAATGGAAAAAGATTCTCGTGCTCCACTTTTGGTGCCATAAATGTCACATTTTTATTTTATTAATTATATTTTGAAATTTCAAATTTGAAGTTTAATTCCATTGATCTTGTTTAATTTCATGAGAGATGCATTACCATTAATTTTTTATGATTTTTCAAGTTCATTTGTACGTGATTAATAGATCCCATAATAAATTAATCAATCATACTTAACTAGATTCAGTCATTTTTGAACATCTTGATCTAGTGTATCAAATAAATTCAAACTATATCTGATCATGATATTTAATAATGAATGAATCTAGTTACATATGATAGATTAATTTTAAAATGTTCATGTTTCCGCCGCTGGATCAAATATTAAATAAACTTCAAAATATTTAAAATTTATATGAAAATCCATCGCTCATTATATATGGAATAAATAAGATCATGAATTCGAAGTTCGAATTTTAAAGTAAATTTTGATATATTTGAGGCACTCAAACTACAGGCATTGCCGCATTGGAACCCTCCTATTTGTTAATTCCAATTGACTATTTGAAAAACTAAGCTTTTCATATATCAAAGTGATTCCTATTTCTCTAGGTGTTTACTGACTACTAAAGAGAAATATTGATTCCCGGAGGTGTTTACTGACTAAAGAGAAATAATTATTGTAAACAATTACCATTTCTGGTCAAATTCCACTATCTTCAGCAAATCCGCACCGCTCCAATTCTCCATTGTCTTCTGCGTCGCTTGAGCCATATTGACTTGGTTCTTCATCTGACGATCTGAACCGTTTGATCTAAATCGGACATAAAACTTCAATCCAACGGTTCAGATCCTTGACTCATTACTCCCTACCCAATGACCCAAGTCCACAGCCAGGGAGCAAGGAAGAGAAGAAGTGCATCTCTATTGTCCTTTTATGTCTGTATTTGTGCCTTATTTTCTCCGAAGTCGACTTGGTTTATTATCTTGAATTCAAATTCTAGGTTCTGTTTTGTCAACAGATAACGTCATAACGATATCAAGCCTATGAAATCTCAACCCCGGGTATTGCTTCTAGAGTTTTATTCATTTGTTAAAATGGGGTTTTGTCAAAGTTCAATAACTTCTAGACAAAACAAAACCCCAAGCAACCATGCAATCCAGAGGAAGGCACGATATTTTTATTCTTTCTACGATTTTTTGTTCCAGAAGCCTCATCTTTTACATAGTAATAAATTCCAATTCCTATCATGACCAACATAACCAACCTCAAAATCTTTGTTTTTACAAAATTGAGACCTCAATGGGTAACACCATTTGCAACTTTCCAAAAGCCAACAAACGCGACACCGATACTAAGGGTCGAAAGAAGAAGGCAGCCAAGACCAAGAAGGCAACTAAAAAACCTGTCACAGATTACAAGTGGGCTCCGAACACAACTCCGAAACTAACTGTGTTGCCGGCCCCGACCGGTACTGACATCAATGCATTTTATGAGGTCGGTCACGAGCTTGGCCGTGGTGAATTTGGCATTACCTACCTTTGCACCGAGAAGTCGACTGGCATGAGGTATGCATGCAAGTCAATTAAGAAGAAGAATCTTCGGACACAGGTTGACATAGAGGACGTCAGACGGGAGGTTGAAATTATGCAGAACCTGCCGTTACACCCAAATATAGTGCATTTGGTTTCTACATATGAAGATGACAATGCAGTGCATATTGTCATGGAGCTGTGTGAAGGGGGTGAGTTGTTTGACCGGATTGTGGCGCGCGGCCACTATACAGAGAGAGCTGCAGCAACTGTTACTAAGACCATTGTCGAAGTGGTGCAGGTCAATTTTCATCAATTTCCTTGTTTATTTTATCCTTTTGGTTTTTCAAATAATATTGGATAGAGTTCTTTATAGAATTGTCTAAATTCAAACTATGTTCCATTTGGTAATAGAATTATTTAATTAGCTTCATCTGATTTCTTCTCTATACATATTTTGCTGTCATAGGTGTGCCATGCACATGGTGTGATCCACAGAGACCTTAAACCAGAGAATTTCTTATTTGGCAACAAGAAGGAAAATGCTCCATTGAAGGCTATTGATTTTGGTTTATCAGTATTCTTTAAGCCAGGTAGGTCTCCACACAACAAAGTTTCCTTTTGTATCTTTTCTGTACACTTTTTTTATATGATTAAGGCTCCCTTTTCTGTTGGTCAGTTACAATACGTGCATGTGTCAGTATCAAAGACCATCTCAAGAGTGAAACAAAAAATTTTTTAAACAGAAACATAAATTCACTCGGAAACCCAAAATAAACCAAACATACACAAGTAATTGAGACAAAAGAAAATTAGAATGAACCCAGAAGGTTGCAACATAATTCATCTACTTCTACTGTTCATAACTTAAAATTATCTACAAGGTAAAGTGATGCCAGCTAACATTGTGTGCTGATTTGATTTTTTTTTTTTTTTATCCAGATGAAAAGTTTCATGAAATAGTAGGGAGCCCGTACTACATGGCTCCTGAGGTTTTGAAGCGAAATTACGGCCCTGAAGTCGACATTTGGAGTGCTGGTGTAATTCTTTACATTCTACTCTGTGGTGTTCCTCCATTTTGGGCAGGTACAGTTCTTGGTATTTCTGAAAACATTTCCTCATATATGAAGCACGACATTTTGGTTGTTATAGTACAATATAAGGCTGTCCTTGGTTTCTGAGTTAGCTAACTGTTTTTATTATGTAATATCCATGTTGCCACATTACAAGCACAACAAAAATATTTCAGAAAAAATCAGTAAAACAAAAAAAAAAACCCCTCATACATTCAATGATTTAATACTATTAATAGTTAATTTGTGTAATAATGGAAGCACTGGTGATACAGAAACGGAGCAGGGAGTTGCTCAGGCCATTATTCGATCAGTGGTAGATTTTGAAAGAGATCCTTGGCCCATAGTGTCAGATCATGCGAAAGATCTCGTTAAGAGAATGCTAGAGCCTAATCCAAAAAGACGTCTGACAGCGCAAGGAGTTCTTGGTACCTAATCTCTATTCATTCTGATCACCTATCATTATCTATAGGGTATCATTAATTGAAAAGGTTTACCCTTTCATTCTAACTCTATATTTTTTGGCGGTTGCAGATCATCCTTGGCTGCAAAATCCAAAAAAGGCCCCTGTTGTTTCTCTTGGCGAGTCTGTCCGAACGAGACTCCAACAGTTCAGTGTAATGAACAAGTTTAAGAAGAGAGCACTTAAGGTAATTGATTATTTTATCTCAATTCAAATTGTGTAATCGAGCTTTGGAATATAAAACATCTGATTATGTTATGGTAGGTTAATTTGCTAATCTAATTATATGAGGGTATCAATTGTGTAAACAGGTGATAGCTGAGCATCTGACTATTGATGAAGTAGCGGACATAAAAGATTTATTTGACAGGCTCGATGTGCGGCATACCGGTGAGATAACCTTTGACGAATTAAAGGATGGTCTTCGCAAGGCTGGGCATGACATACCTAATTCTGATGCTCTTGTATTAATGGAGGCTGTGAGTATCTTCTCTAGACTAATGATTTTATTGGGCTCGTATCAGATTGGTACCAGTGTTCAAGTTTGTAGTGTTATGTTATTAATTTTTACTTAATGCTCAGGAACAATTAACCCATCAATATGTAATTTTTAAAAAAATGCATTTTGATTTTCCAGGCTGATGTTGATGGAAGTGGTACTTTGGACATAGGGGAGTTTATGGCCGTAGCGATCCATATTCAAAAGATAGGAAATGATGAACATATTCGAAAGGCTTTTGAATACTTTGACTCAGATCACAACGGTTTCATAGAGATTGAAGAGCTTAGAGAACACTTAGCACATGACCTTGGCTCCAATTTTGAAGAAATTATCAATGCCATTGTTCGTGACGTTGATACTGACAAGGTAAAATTTGCTTAATGGCAAGGTTAGTATTAGTTAGTGCACCTAAATAGGTACCAGATTGAGTGCTATACATGGCACAGATATAGTATTTGTCAAATTGGATTTGGTGGTCTGGCTTAATGCTGGGGACTGTTAAAATCTAAATAAAATGTAATAAATTCGGAAGAAAGATTGCTACTCTTGGTTTCTGAGATGTTTTTGTTTCCTTACAGGATGGGAAAATTAGTTATGAAGAGTTTGCGCATATGATGAAGGCCGGTACTGATTGGAGAAAGGTCTCAAGGCATTACTCGCGTGAACGATTCAACAGCCTCAGCTGGAAATTACAACAAGACGGTGCTGTGCAGGCTGCTGCTTAAGAGAGAAGAAATGTTTAAATAGGAAAATATTTGCTCGAGAAAGTCATGTTGTGTATATGTAATTAGCAGGTTGAATTGCTTCTGTTGGTCTGAAAATAGTTCATTGTAACCGTTCTCATTTAGGGTGGATTGCTCCTTTTTCTTTTTAACCATTGTCATTTATTTCTAGCATTTTTGGCATGTATCTAAATTTTTACCTGGGCATGTTGATTCGAAAAGTAGTAAACGTTTTGCGTCAAAAAACTAATTTTGAGTAAAAGAATCTCCAATTGGTTAGTTTTAAATAAGCAACAATATGTTATGTTTTTTTTTTTAATCTATAGCTCTTAATTATTGTGTTTAACACTTCATCTCAGTTTTAGGATCATTTGCATGAACAAAAAAAATTCAAAAATAAAGCTTTATTAATTATATAGGAGGATTGTTCGAATGCCTATATATCTTTATCTTCACTTTTGAAATATTCAATAATAAAATATGTGTATAATTCAAGTAAGAAAATAAAACTGTTACATAGAATATATAATGAACACACAGAGAATACGAAAAATTTATTCATATTAACCATAAAATCAATATCTATTGGCGACTTCTTGATTTCCTCTGAAAAAAGTTGAATTTTCACAATTTTACATATAACTGTACGGAAATCAATATAACTTTTTTATATCTATTTTTTTCTCGACTAGAAAAAACAACTAAGAAAATTGCCAATACAATTTATCTGATAAATTTAATTATATTTGGGTTTTGAACATTTCTAATTAAACCTTTGAAAAAAAAAATAGAAATCTGAAGGGAATAGAAAATGAATGCACTTCAAGTTTTTTTGTTTATGTTTTTTTTTCCGGACATAAAAACAATAGTCTAGCCCTTATCTTTTTTTTTTTTCATTTCATATTGCAAACAGTGACGGCTTGATCGCCCCCTTTTGGGAGTGTTTAGATGGGAGTGAGAATAAGGGAAGATGAGAATAAATTTATTATTAAACAATTCAAACTCTTCATAAAGTTACACACTTTTCAATACTTCTTCCCACTTCTTTTCTTATTCCTCTTCTTCCCACATCATCCAAACGGACCCAAATTGATTCTCATTCCCCAATATTTTTCATTAAGAAAGAATACAGCCTGTATGAGGAGCACATAAACGATAATACTTGCGAAGAACATATATACACACCTGGACATGGTGATTATCTTACATTTATGAACATGTATTGAAAATGCACAACCACATGGTCCACATTAAATAAATGCATTTGTTAATGTTTATGCTTTGATGCGATTTTCTTTGTTAAATATAATCCCATTTCTACCTTCTACGTGAATTAATCAATTTTCCTTTATCGTTACTCAGTTAACTTTTATAATTCATATGCCAAATTGGCATTCTAATTCATTTACACCCCTACAAAAAAATTTATCTCAGATTCTCAATACGGTTCCGAGCTACATAGCAATAAACAATAGTATTCACGGATACAACTCAACAACAGAGTAAACTCCCAACTGAACAGGACAAATTTTGTAATCAGAATAGCCTGCTGTAATGATAACATCGTGCCATTCCTGTTTGTTTCTTTCCCTCGATCCAAAAAAACCCATCATAGAAATGTCAAAGAAAAGACTTGTCTCGATTGCTTTCGGGTCATTACTCTCAAAACCTATGACGATGTCCACAACAATGACCTTGCCACCATTATTGTTGGATTCAATGGCTTCTTTGCATCTTTTGAGTATCCGAACACAATCTTCGTCGTTCCAGTCGTGGAGAACATTCTGAGAAACATGTTACAGAAGAACATAAAATTAATCATTTTACAATTTACATATATATTAAGCCAGTGCATATAAATTTGAGATTTAAGTAAACTTTACACAAATTTCTGTATAATAAGCGACAGTACTAATTAAAGTGTTGGGAAATAAGAGAAATTATCAAGGAAATACAGATCTAGTGCATATTTCAGAAAATTAAATTAAGAAGCAAATAGAACCTTGAGAAAAATTGCATCAGCTGGAGGTATCTTTTCAAACATATCTCCACCAACCACATCAAAGGATTCGCTTTTCAAAGCCTTTGCTACCACATGTGGAAGGTCAAACACAGTGCATCTCAGTCTGGGAAAGGCTTCAGCTATAAATTTGACTGCAGTTCCGGTGCCACCACCGACATCCACTAGATTATTTAAGCCATCAAATATATGTGGATAGCTTGCAATGAATCCTCTCATGAACGAGTTACTCATGCTTGCCATTGCATCATCTAACAACTTGCCTGGTTTGGAATCGAGATCAAACTTTTAATTTTCCAGTAATATATAATATCAACTGTATGCGCGTGTGTATAGATTTCTCGGTTTGATATATATATGTCCTCATGCATAAAATTGTATTTTGTTACATTTAAATTAAATTACTATAATGTGTGTGATCTTTGTACAACCGCAAATTCATTAATCAACTAATTAAACGTGAGAACAAATGTAAATATGTATGTGAGACAAACATAGAGAGCAAGAGAATGGTCAGTACCATATTCCGGTTTTTCCTTCATAAATTCCCA
Organism: Rhynchospora pubera; assembly: GCA_028095005.1. NCBI lineage: Eukaryota > Viridiplantae > Streptophyta > Magnoliopsida > Poales > Cyperaceae > Rhynchospora > Rhynchospora pubera. Next base: position 74,860,530 of record CM051462.1, read on the forward strand.
GAACTTTTTCCCATCAAAGACTTTCTCAAACAAGGACCGTTCATCAGATTCCTTGAAAAATTCACTCAGTCGACCCCAAAGTTTTATGAGTTCTGCATCTGTAGCGACACGCGTAATGGCACCCACGTTGGAGCCTTCCGTTTGAAGGAGCTCAGAGGCCGGCGTGAGCTGGTACCCAGCTTCTGATTGCACAAAGATGCCTTGATTAACAAGGAGTGTCATGAGGCGGCCAAGCATTGAATCCTTGTGAGGCGGGATTGGTATGGAACGAGCAAGTTCATTCAAAGGCATGGGACGGCCATATGCTTGTATGCGGCCTGAGATATCTAAGTCAACAGCGCATCTAAGAGCGAAAGAGCTCATGTAGGATAGGCTTAGGTTTTGGATTCTGGTGATGTCTATTTGTCTGTGTGGAATTAATGTACATTAACATATAATAGAAAGCCAGCATGTCAATAACCTATTAAATATAAAGGCTTTTCAAACTGTCGCCTGTTCTCCATGTTCTCTGAATAAATTAAATTGTTTACAGAACAGAGAATGTACAGAACGAGGAAAACCAAAAAAGAATTTTATAAGTTAAAAAACAGTATTTAAGAACGTTTGTACTTGTTGCCTTTTAGGAAAACTGAAAATGTTGACAGATTTATCGTTAATCTAAAATAGAAGGCAAGGAAAATTGCATTGGCATGTTCAGTCAAGAAAAAAGCAAGCATATTATAACGTCAAAATCAAGCCCAAAAAAGTAATTATTGTTTTATAAAAACTACACACCTGATCTAGGTTCCGAGTTGCAGAGATGCTCCAGGATATTTCAAGGAAAAGAAAAGCGCCACATAACCTCCTATCAAATTGCAGTTGGATGATTACTAAGGATTAGCTCTCTGCCAAATCTAATTTTGTCCAATGGCTGAACCTTTTACTTCCACAAACTTCCCTTTCAGCATTACTTAGGATATTTTTAAGGAAAAGAAAAGCACCACGAGGCCTGCTTATGGGAGGGCCTCGGCTTGAAACCCTGCCCGATATCAGTAATGTCAAATGTGAATGGAACGGTCAAACCTGACTTGGCCCCCTTTATGTGTGATAAAGCTCGAACCCAGCCCTTAATAAATTATATTCATATGAGGTTCCGCTTGAACTCGGCCCTGAGGCCCCTGACGTTACCAATCCAGTATTGACTGTTCGAAGAATAAATAAATTATATTAATACTCCGCTAGATCGAAGAATAATGTCACATAAATTATTACACATATTTTTTTTTTTTTTTTTAGCCGCTGGCTAAAAGATTTTTGTATTGACTTCTTTTAAATTTTAATAGAAAGGTGGGGGTTTTGAACCCCATTTTTATTTCAAAAAAAAAAAAAGATGTAAGAGGTGTTCGTAAGTCGTAACTGTTCGTTTATAAGAATGTGTAAATATATTTTGTCGTTCTCTTAATTTTCTAACATCAGTTCGCTGAATTTTTTTTGTTCTTAATTTCCGCTAGCACACCTTTATAGTATCTAATTAATTTTAAACGAAAATTAATTTCAACATCACACAAAAATGAATTCCAATATAATATCTATTCTTCTTTGCTAAAGTAGTGCTGTTATGCCAGTTGAGAACCTCAGGTGGGATTTCAACCCCCAAATATCAATATTTCTTGATAACCAATTGTTGAACAACAAACATTAATCCCCAAAAATATCAATATTTCAACCCCCAAATATCAACATTTCTTGATAACCCCCAAAAATTAATTTCAACACTGGAGTAACCGAACAGTACTATGAGTACTATAACATTCTTGATAACCAATTGTTGAACAACAAACGATAAAAACCATTTTAAACCCATCAGGTTTCTAAATTAAAACCTAAATATTGTCATAAGAAATAAATTAGGTGACATGATAAACCAAAAGTGTTCCCCAAAATAAGATTTACTTCTAATAATTTTCAGTTAATGATAGTTATACCAGCACCATACATTGACGTAAGACATAACATGCAAAAGTCAACAATTTAAGCATTTAACATATTTGATCAAAGAAAACAAAGAAAGAGACACTGGTACAAACAGGTACCACTGGAACCTTGGCTGTTACGACGCCAAACACGCAACACTCACACACAACTTGGCATCAGCACTAATGAAGTCCCAACTTTATTCATCAGCTTCCGACACGATATTCCTGAGTCATCACAAAAGTGACTTGGATAAGAAATAAAAATTTTGTATTGGCATGAAATAATAGTAAAAATTCAAGAGTCATTTGCAACAAGAAAAAAATAATAAGGCTAGAACAAATATGTACATCAGAAAACCTAAAGATAAATGTGTTAATTGTATAAAATATTGTTGGTTAAACATTTTCTCTCGATTTGCCGATTTGCAAAACAACACCGAAACCTTTAAACTAACATCTCTTTTTTAGTGTTTTATAGCTAAATTTATTGAAGAATGGATTAAAGCAAGTGTGGCACTTAGTTTGGAGCTTCAAGAGATTGCTTTGGTCTAGTTAGAGTCAGTAATTAAGGTTTAATTAAACTCTAAACTAATCTCAATCAATTTGCTGGTAAAATGCTCAGTTTTTCTGTCCAGCGTCATACAACGCCAGTTGCCGTTACACAACGCTGAGTTAATTCGATTTTAATTGCAAAATCTCTGACAAGGTTGGAACAGCGTTACACAACGCTCAGTAGCGTTGTGCAACGCTAGTTCATTTGTTTTTAAACCAGTTAAATCCACTTTTCCCCTTGTCAGAACGTTATGCAACGCTAAGTAACGTTACACAACGTTTCCACTCCTATGTTGTGTAACGCTACCCAGCGTTGTACAACGCAGTGTGAAACAGGCGACTCTGCATTGTTCAGACATCGATCTGCATCGATGCTGCATGCATGCTGCCATGTTCCATGCATTGTAGCGTTGTGTAACGCGCTAAACTTCGCTCAGACTTCGCTTTTTCGCTCTGGTCGCGTAGAGCAACGCTGACTAGCGTTGTGCAACGGCGACGTTGTGTGACGCCAGTCAGCGTCGTATGACGTTCTGACAATGTTGGTTGAGTTTGTCAGTTCTGCCTTATTCGTTTTCTTGACTTCGTTGTGCAACGCTACCAAGCGTTACACAACGCTCTGACAAGTTCCAACGGAACTGTCGAGCTTTTGCTTTGGATTTTTGCTGAAGCGTTGTGCAACGCTATACAGCGTTACACAACGCTCTGACAACTCACAACGTTATTGTCTGTGACCGTTTGATTTTTCAACGGCTACTTGGGCGTTGTACAACGGCATATAGCGTTGTATAACGCCAGAGTCTGTTTTGACTGGACTTTGGAGCTGTTGGCGCCCTCTATATATATGGGGCCTCTTGGAACTGTTTAGACACTTTTGAAACCTTTGAAACTCCTCCCTTTTGAGCTCCAACCAGTTAGACATTACTCTCTCTTGTGTTTGAGCATTATTTAGCAAAATCATTGAGATTAGAGTGTGCTAAACCAATCCACTAGTGTTAATTGCTAGATTTGTTGAGTGATTTGGTTAGAGCCTCAATCCTTTGTAGTGTTTGAGCTTGTTTAATCGAGTTAGGCCAATCCACCTTGAGAGTGATTGTAACAAGGTGATTTGGTTCGAATTTGTAGTCCCGTTCGTGTGGAATTGAACGGAGCGCGCCCATTTCGAGGTTGCGAAACTCCCGGAGACGTACGACTAAGGCTAGCACTTCCTAGCGGGTCGGAACTCCGTAATACATCGCGTGTTCAATTTCTCTCTCTCTTTCTCTCTTTATTATCTTGCTTGAATTGAATTGCTTGTGCTTTGATTGTTTGTATTAGACCAAGTTTGAATTGAACCAAATATTGACCATACCGGTTTAGAAATTTTTTTTTGTGCCTATTCACCCCCCTCTAGGCCTAATTTTAGGGACAACAAAGTGGTATCAGAGCAGGGGTTATCTTTTGACCATCTTGTTAGGTAGATAGCCTCGATTCATGGCCTCTAGGGTGATAGAAAAACCGGACAAGTTTGGTTCCACTTGCAAGAACTTCCGTTATTGGAAGAGATGTATGGTTGTATACCTTAACTTGATTGACCTTTGGGAGGTTGTTGATAAGCCATACACACCAATTTGTGATAGTGAAGGTAGAGAAACCCATGCCTCTAAGACCATTAGGACCAAGAATGATAATGCCGTGAATGTCTTGTTAAATTCGGTACATGAGTCCATAGCGGCAATTTTTGGTAGTTCTACTAGTGCACATGAAATGTGGGTTTCTCTCTTGAACCGTTATGAGGGAAATTCTCTAATCAAAAGCTCTCGACAATTCGAGTTAGAGTCTAGATTGGATAATTTCCGCATAAGGGAAGGTGAATGCATCGAGGAGATGTATACTCGGTTTATACAATTGCTCGATGAATTCACTAACATAGGAGAGACCCTTTCTAATAGTCGTGTTATAGGAAGATTGCTTAGGGCTTTGGTGGGAAGACCTCAATTCGACACTCTCATCTCGACTCTTGAGACACAACAAAGGTCCCACAACAACCTCACACCGGAGATCATCTACACTCACTACCGGTGCGTGGAGGAGAAGCTCAAGCAACTTGAAGAGTTGAAGTATGAGCCCAAAACCGTGGCATTGGCGGCAAATGACAACAAGGCATCTCCCTCCAAGAACCGCCACAATGACAACCACCAAGGGAGACACCGCCACTCAAGTGACAAGGCCAAAGGCATCATCGACCTTGATGAGGACAAGCAAGGAGCCGTTCTCTCAAAAATGTTTCGAGCCATTATGATCTTTGAGGGAAAGTTCAACAAAGAAAGGCTTGAGAATGACGAAAGAGCTCTTTGCTTCGTGTGCCAAAAAGAAGGTCATACCATGTACTCTTGCTTCAAGCTCTTCCCTCACTTGAAGAAGGACAAGGAAGATGGTGGCAAGAGAAGGAGTGATGGCCGGTTCAAGTCCAAGAAGGGACATTACAAGAGCAAGAAGAAGGGTGAGAGAGCCATGCAAGCCACTTGGGACAACGATTCCGATTCGAGCTCATCCTCTCAATCCGATTCGGAATCCGAGTGCGACTTTGACAACCTTGCTCTTGTGGCTCAAGTGAATGATGTGGTGATGCCGGTGGATGACGACCTAGATGACTTGGTGAAGGAGGTCTTCAATGAGTTCAACCGAGGCAAGATCTATGTGCATCCATTGAGCAAAGCTAGCCTTGATGAAGCATCATCCTCTACATCGACTTTCACACAAGCTCCATCGACTATTCAAGAGGATCCATCCACAATTGCCATTGAATTGCCTAAGGTCACTAATGAGGTACTTCTAAACTCATTCTCTAGTAGTGATAGCGATTGTGATAGTGAGAATGACTTGAGCTTGAATGATGATGCAAACTTGCAATTTGATAGGTTGAATGATTATCTTGATGAGTCTCTTAAGACTATTGCTAGTCAAAAAGAGCAAATTAGTCTTTTGACGACTAAGGTGCATGACCTTGAATCTTTGGTGACAAGGTATAAGAGTATGATTGAAAGTTTTGAAAAACCAAGTGTTTGTGAAAAATGTCAAACTCTTTTGAGTGAGACAAATGTTTTGAAAAATGAAAGGGCTTCAAGTTCGTCTAGTGCTTTTCATAGCACCAAGATGAATCTTGATAAAATGTTTGTGGGACAAAAACCCAATGACAAAACGGGTCTTGGCTTCAAAAAGAGGAATCAATCCTTTTCTAGACCAAGAACCATGTCAAGCCCAACACAAAATGAGAGACTTTATCGCAAGAGCACCAATGGTAGGAACACACACGGGCAAGGGCAAAAGAATTTTGTTGGCTCTCAAAATGGTGCTCAAAAGAGTTTTGGTAGGAATAGAAATGGGTCTCAAAGACCTCAAAAGAACTTCCAAAACAATCGGGGCCCAAACAACTTGTATTTCAAGGGACCCGATGGGTGTTTTCATCCTTTTCAAAACAATGGTGGGAATAGGAATAGAACACACACTAGACCTCAAACCAATGGGGGAAATCAAAAAGTCTCTCAACAAAACAAAAGAAATTTTCAAAAACCAATTTTGAGAAACTCTCAATCATACACTTTCTCTAAGGATCCAAAGATTAGGGCCATGGAGCTTAGGCGTCATTTTCAAACCCATTTTGTTAGAGAAAGTTCACAAGTGAACAAGCCAACTTGTGCTTGTTGCAACTATTGTGGTAAGAATGGCCATGTCACACTAGAATGCAAAGTTAGGAAAGCAAATCATATATCCGGTTCAATTAACATGATTTGGGTTCCTAAAGTCACTTCCACATCCGTTTTGATTGGTGGAAGTGGTTCGAGTGTGGCTTAGTTAGCCATCTTCTTTCCCCAAGGTTATTCTTGTCAAATCTTAAGGGGGAGAGATTACAAGAATATATTAGTTGTTTGTTTCTAACTAATATGCATTCTTGTAGGTTTGTTTGTTATCATCATTCAAGAGAAGTGCTTGGATCATAGATAGTGGTTGTTCACATCACATGACGGGTGATGAATCTTGTTTCAAGACACTTGAACCTTTTGATGGTGGTGAGGTTACTTTTGGTAATAATCTTAGGAAGAGCTCTATTATTGGTATAGGCTCGGTTGGAAACCAAAATTTAACGGTTTTTAATGTTTACCTTGTGGATGGTCTCAACTACAACCTTTTAAGTGTGAGCCAATTATATGATGCGGGATATTATTTGAAGTTTGATCACTCCTCTTGTTTTGTGCATCAAATTTCGGATAATTCTCTTGTTTACACGGGACAAAGGAAAAAGGATGTCTATTACTTGAACTTTGATCACTTCACAAATGGTGAACAATGCTTTAGTGCCATAGCTACCGGTTCATGGTTATGGCATAGAAGACTTGGTCATGTTTCTCTAGACTCCATTAAGAAACTTGTGAAATTGAAACTTGTCCGTGGTCTTCCATCACATAAACTAGACTTAAATGGGTTGTGTGAAGCTTGCATGAAAGGCAAGCAAACCAAGCCTAGTTTCAAAACCAAAGAGATCATCTCAACCATTCAACCTTTGCAATTGCTTCATATGGATTTGTTTGGACCAATCAATGTCTTGAGTATTGGTAAGAAAAGGTATGTCTTTGTGGTGGTAGATGACTATAGTCGCTTTACTTGGGTTTTCTTTCTTGCTCACAAGGAAGAAGCATTTGACCATTTTGTTAAATTTAGCAATCGGGTTGAAAACGAAAAAGGGTTGAAAATCTCTAGAATTCGTAGTGACCATGGAAGGGAATTTGAAAATGCTAAATTTGATGAATTGTGCATAGAAAAAGGATATAAACAAGAGTTTTCCGCTCCACGCACCCCTCAACAAAACGGTGTAGTGGAGAGGAAGAACCGAACCTTGCAAGAATTAGCACGCACCATGCTACATGAATTTGCCGTACCCAAATTTCTTTGGGCCGAAGCGGTAAATACGGCATGTCATGTAGTAAATCGTGCATGCATTCGTTCTCAACTCAAGAAAACTCCTTTTGAATTATGGTTCGGTCATACTCCCAATATATCCTATTTCCGTGTATTTGGCTCAAAATGTTTTGTCCTTGATGAGTCTCCTAAAGTAACCAAGTTTGATGCCAAGTCTTTGCCCGGTATTTTTGTTGGTTACTCAACCACAAGCAAAGCGTATAGAGTCTATTTGCCAAACTCAAAGGTAGTTATTGAGTCTATTAATGTCAAGTTTGATGAAAAAGTCCTTGAGGAATCCAAGGAAGGTAACTCTATTGTAGGTACACAAGGGGAAGAAGCTCCACAAGAAATCGAGTCACAACCTCAAGCACAACCACCGGTGATCATTGAGGAGCCTTTGAACCGGGTTGATGACATTTTGATAGGGGGAGAGACTCATGAGGAGGGCCTCTTAGACACAACTCAAAATGAAATGCCTCATGATGATCCTCAACCTCAATCGTCTCCTCAACCGGTTCATGAGCCTCCCGAAGTGCTTAGAGAAGTTTCCTCTCATCCTCTTACTAATGTCATAGGTGACCCTAGGGAAGGTGTTAGGACTAGGTCTAGTTTGCACCAAACTATTGGTCATTGTGCCTTTGTTTCTCAACTTGAACCAAAATCTTTTAAAGAGGCAAATGTTGACCCAAATTGGATTGTTGCCATGCAAGAAGAGTTGAACCAATTTGAAAGGAATCAAGTTTGGGAACTTGTACCATTACCAAAGGGTAAGCAAGTTATTGGTACCAAATGGGTTTTTAGAAACAAGCTAAGTGAGGATGGTATTGTGGTTAGAAACAAAGCCCGTTTGGTTGCACAAGGTTTCAAGCAACAAGAAGGTATTGATTTTGAGGAGACCTTTGCACCGGTTGCTCGTCTTGAATCCATTAGAATGCTCTTGGCTTTTGCCGCTAACAAAGGCTTTACCCTATTCCAAATGGATGTCAAGAGTGCTTTTCTAAATGGTTGGATAGATGAGGAAGTTTATGTCCAACAACCACCCGGTTTTGTTGACCATTTTAATCCGGACCATGTGTACAAGCTTCACAAAGCTTTGTATGGTTTGAAGCAAGCTCCTAGAGCTTGGTATGGTAGACTTTGTACCTTTCTTCTAGACAATGGCTTTAGTAGGGGCAAAATGGATACAACTCTTTTCACTAAGAAAAGAGATGACCATTTGCTACTTGTGCAAATTTATGTGGATGATATTAGCTTTGGCTCTACTAACGCAACTCTTGCCCAAGAGTTTTCTCCTTTGATGAGTAGTGAATTTGAGATGAGCATGATGGGAGAACTCACTTTCTTCTTGGGGCTTCAAATCAAACAACTCAAGGATGGTATCTTTGTGAACCAAGTCAAATACGCCAAGGAGTTAGTGAAGAAATTCGGTGTTGAAGATAGCAAGAGCTTAGACACACCCATGGGCAAAAGTGCGAATATCGATGCGGATGAGAAAGGCAAGCCTATGGACATAACTCTCTATCGAGGCATGATCGGTAGCCTACTTTATCTCACGGCTAGTAGGCCGGATATTATGTATGCCGTATGTCTATGTGCTAGGTACCAAGCCAATCCTAAGGAGTCTCACCACAAAGCGGTAAAACGTATCTTGCGATACGTCAAGGGTACTCAAAACCTAGGTCTTTGGTATGGTAGACAAACCGAACTAGACTTGTTAGGTTATACCGATGCCGATTTTGCCGGTGACCGTATGGACCGCAAAAGTACTAGTGGAACTTGCCAATTTCTTGGTGGTTCACTTGTATCTTGGTCTAGCCGCAAGCAAACTTCGGTTGCTCTCTCCACCGCGGAAGCGGAATATGTAGCGGCCGGTAGTTGTTGTACCCAACTTCTTTGGATGATGCAAACCCTTAGGGATTTTGAGTTAGATTTCCAAAAGGTACCAATCTTGTGTGACAATACTAGTGCCATCCTTATATCCAAAAATCCGGTATTGCACTCTAGAACCAAGCACATAGAGATACGACATCATTTTATCCGTGATCATGTTGAGAAAGGTGATGTGGAATTGGTCTACATCGACACAAAGGAGCAAATCGCCGATATCTTCACCAAACCTCTTCCAACACAACAACATCTTGAACTTAGGTTCAAACTTGGTATGCTTGAACTCAAAGATTAAATTTATGCATGTCATGGTGTTGTCTTTGTTGTTTGGAGCTTATTTCAGTTTAAATTGGTTGTATTTCTTTTGAAAACCTTGAAAAATAAGTTTTTAACTATTTCGGTCTCAATTTTCTGAATTTTCTGGATTTCTGAACTCTGGCGTTACACAACGCCATTCAGCGTCGTGCAACGCAAGAGTAACGTTAGTTTCAAATTAATTTATGCTGAATTTTGAATTCTGTCGAGTTCAACGTTGTACAACGCTGCCTACCGTTGCACAACGCTTGGTTGATTTTGTCTTGTAACGTTGCACAACGCTGACTATCGTTGTACAACGCTGGATATTTTATTTTAATTCTCCTTCGCTGAATTTTAAAATCTGTCGAGTTCAACGTTATACAACGCTGGTAACCGTTGTACAACGCCAGTCTGTTTCTTTTTACTGAACGTTGTACAACGCTGTCCACCGTTGTAAGACGTTGATTTATTTCTTTATTTTATTTTTTATTTTTTATTTTTTTATTTTATTTTTTATTATTTATTTTTTTATTTTTTATTTTGTTTGGCTTTAGTGTTGTACAACGCCCTTTAACGTTGCACAACGCTGGGTTGTAGTGTTACCCATCGCTACTCAGCGTTATACAACGGAGCAGTCAGTCTCTGCTCATTTTTCGCTGTTTTGACTCCTGCGTTGTACAACGCCCTTTGGCGTTAAGTAACGGTGGACGCGTTTTTTAACTGTTGCGACCCCACCTCTTCTTCTTCTTCTTCCTCTTCTTTCTCTATTCCGCACCCCCTTCTATTTTTCTCTCTTTCTCTCCAACTCACACCCTTTCATCTCTCTCTCTCAATACTCTCTCAATTCTCTCTCTCCACTCCAACCAAAACCACCAAATTACTCCTCTCTCTCTCCTCTCCACTCTCATACCCTCAATTCACTCTCTCTCTCTCTCTCTATCTCTCAATCCACCGAAACCCTAGCCACCGCCATCACCGTCAATTCCGGCGATCCGACCGTCGGATTTTCGATCGGCTTCGGTTCTGTGCTCTCCAAGGCTTTCTCATCCTCTCCCGCTCTTCAATTCAAAGGTTTAACCTCATCCTTTCTCTCTCAATTTTCAATGGCACCAAAAACCGCTACCAACAAACGGACAAGCGCAACCCCAAGGGTGCCTCCTCCTCCAACCCACCGGTTCAAACCGATCAAACCGATCAACCGATCCCAATGGACATACCCCCGGTACCCGTGGATTGGACCCTCTCCTCCTCAAACAACTACCTTTTCAAAGACTCGGTCTCGTACATGCATTTTTGCCAATACCGCGATGTTAGTCGCGAGTGTTCCGAGTGCTTCTACTTCGAGCACCCGTATGGTGTCTACCACTTAAATCCAAGAGAATTAACTTGGATCAAAGAAAGGATCGAATATTGGAACATGGCGGGTCTTCTTGCACATTCTCAACCGTACAACCCGTCATTGATCAAGCTCTTCTATGCCAATCTCACAATGACGTGGACCGAGGGCCACCCAACCGCCAACTCCTATGTCCTCGGTCGCCACATCTCCATCACCGAGGAAACATTGGCCAACCTCCTTAGCCTCGACAATGACAACTTGGAGATTTACATCCATGCCAATTGGCCCCGCGAATTGCCTCCGTATGACGAGTACCACCGCTTCTTTTATTGTTGGAGGAACTTCACCGCTCGCCAATTCACCGCCACCGAGCTACCGGCCTTGCACCGCCTTCTCTTCCTCTTCATCAACAACATCATCACTCCAAAGGCAACAATCAAAACCAATGTGGAGCAATTTGCCGTGTTTCTCCTTCGCTCCCTCCTTGAGATGAATCAAAAGGTGAATCTCCCTTACATCATGCTTGCTCATATGGCACGGGTCGATTCCTCTTCTCGCTTCTCATTTCCATATGCCCACATCATTCAATCTATTCTCATTGAAAACGGCATCCCTCTTGACACACCTCTTTGGGGCGAACCCGTGCCCGAAAATGCCATTGCAACTCCCGAAAACCTCATGGCACATCTCAATGTTACCGGATGGACGGCCCAAGATGATAACTCTATTGTGCCCGGTGCATTCCACCGCAACAATTACATCTTCCGCCCAAATGCCACCATCAATCAATATGAGGAGATAGGCAATGAACCATTGCATGTGCCCGGAGGACGAGTGGAGGGTCAAGGCGCACCTCAAGACTTTCATGCCTATCTTGATGCAAAATTCGCCGCTTTGACCACTCACATTGATACGCGGTTCAACACTATTGAAGAAAACTTAACCGCCTACCAAGCCAAGACCGATGCCTCGATCACTCATCTCAAGGATGAGATGATCAATCTTTGGGGAAGGATGGAGCTCCATCTCAAGAGAGGATCCGGTAGTGGAGCGGGTGATGAGGATGAAGAGTAGTCTTAGCCGAAACCATCTCCAAGCCTTAGCCCTCTCTTTTCTATTTGCTTTGTTTTTCGTAGTTTATTTCATCTTAGGTGTTGTTTTGCAACTCGGCAAAAGGGGGAGATTGTTGGTTAAACATTTTCTCTCGATTTGCCGATTTGCAAAACAACACCGAAACCTTTAAACTAACATCTCTTTTTTAGTGTTTTATAGCTAAATTTATTGAAGAATGGATTAAAGCAAGTGTGGCACTTAGTTTGGAGCTTCAAGAGATTGCTTTGGTCTAGTTAGAGTCAGTAATTAAGGTTTAATTAAACTCTAAACTAATCTCAATCAATTTGCTGGTAAAATGCTCAGTTTTTCTGTCCAGCGTCATACAACGCCAGTTGCCGTTACACAACGCTGAGTTAATTCGATTTTAATTGCAAAATCTCTGACAAGGTTGGAACAACGTTACACAACGCTCAGTAGCGTTGTGCAACGCTAGTTCATTTGTTTTTAAACCAGTTAAATCCACTTTTCCCCTTGTCAGAACGTTATGCAACGCTAAGTAACGTTACACAACGTTTCCACTCCTATGTTGTGTAACGCTACCCAGCGTTGTACAACGCAGTGTGAAACAGGCGACTCTGCATTGTTCAGACATCGATCTGCATCGATGCTGCATGCATGCTGCCATGTTCCATGCATTGTAGCGTTGTGTAACGCGCTAAACTTCGCTCAGACTTCGCTTTTTCGCTCTGGTCGCGTAGAGCAACGCTGACTAGCGTTGTGCAACGGCGACGTTGTGTGACGCCAGTCAGCGTCGTATGACGTTCTGACAATGTTGGTTGAGTTTGTCAGTTCTGCCTTATTCGTTTTCTTGACTTCGTTGTGCAACGCTACCAAGCGTTACACAACGCTCTGACAAGTTCCAACGGAACTGTCGAGCTTTTGCTTTGGATTTTTGCTGAAGCGTTGTGCAACGCTATACAGCGTTACACAACGCTCTGACAACTCACAACGTTATTGTCTGTGACCGTTTGATTTTTCAACGGCTACTTGGGCGTTGTACAACGGCATATAGCGTTGTATAACGCCAGAGTCTGTTTTGACTGGACTTTGGAGCTGTTGGCGCCCTCTATATATATGGGGCCTCTTGGAACTGTTTAGACACTTTTGAAACCTTTGAAACTCCTCCCTTTTGAGCTCCAACCAGTTAGACATTACTCTCTCTTGTGTTTGAGCATTATTTAGCAAAATCATTGAGATTAGAGTGTGCTAAACCAATCCACTAGTGTTAATTGCTAGATTTGTTGAGTGATTTGGTTAGAGCCTCAATCCTTTGTAGTGTTTGAGCTTGTTTAATCGAGTTAGGCCAATCCACCTTGAGAGTGATTGTAACAAGGTGATTTGGTTCGAATTTGTAGTCCCGTTCGTGTGGAATTGAACGGAGCGCGCCCATTTCGAGGTTGCGAAACTCCCGGAGACGTACGACTAAGGCTAGCACTTCCTAGCGGGTCGGAACTCCGTAATACATCGCGTGTTCAATTTCTCTCTCTCTTTCTCTCTTTATTATCTTGCTTGAATTGAATTGCTTGTGCTTTGATTGTTTGTATTAGACCAAGTTTGAATTGAACCAAATATTGACCATACCGGTTTAGAAATTTTTTTTTTGTGCCTATTCACCCCCCTCTAGGCCTAATTTTAGGGACAACAAATATGATATAATCTGGCTATTTCAAACAGGTACCAGAATCTGCAGGAATGGATGAAGTAAGACTCAAAATATGTAAAGCAATATGATTAGTGCCTCTGTATGAACTTGCTAGGCAAAATTAGGCTAATGAACATGAGCTGGATTTGAAATGCAATAAAATAAATTACTTCAAGTCATGATCTTGTTATTAAGAAAAGAAAAGAGGTACCTTGAGATCAATTTCTGTTGATTCTCTATTGGCAGATTTCTTGCGCTCCTTCTCTTCTTATGTTGAGCCTCTTCATCTTCAGAATAAACCTAAAAACACAGAAAGAAAAGTTAATAAATAAAGAAAAATCCATTATAAGACTTGTATTTACAATAAAAATGAACCACCAAGGTAAACTAAAGCCAACCTGTTGCTAGACCCACAAATCAAAACCCATAATTTATTTACAACAGAAACTGTATGACTGTTATATACCAAAGGTAATTTGTAAACCTCCAGGTCAAATTAAAACACAGAAACTGAGTGGAAACAGTCACTGTTAATTTGTCGAATTTGGATTATAATACTTGCTATCAGTTACACCATGATGATACTTTATACAAACCAACTTGCTATCATACAAAAAGGAAAAACAGAAAAGAAACCGTGTAAAGAGAATAAATAAAATAAAGGACACTGTTTGAAGCTGAGGAAAGCCTTCCAACCCAATTTGAAATGCTTTAATTTTTGTCTCAATTTGCTATAGAAATATCCATTTTTCACCATGCCAACAAACATCTTTAATTTAGTGATATTTTCTGATAATATGCATTTTCTACACCAAATCCTCCTGGATCAAATAATTGCAGTTGAATGATTGGCGGCACCAACTCAGCCAAATCAATTTTTGTTTAATGCCTGAACCTTTTACTTTCACAAACTTCCCTTTGGGCATTACTTTCATCAACTCAAATCTCATGTTGCGCTACACCGTATAGTGCAACAATTCCAGACCCTTCAAAACCAATCTATTGATCTGCATTTATTATAGAAAAATCGAAAGAAACGAGAGAACCATTAGATTGATTTTGAAAGATCAGGATTGCTGCGCTACACAGTATTGCGCTACACCAGATTTACTTTTATTTGTTTCTATAGTCTTTTTAATTTACTATATTTAGTCACTATAGCTAAAATCCTTTGCACTTTGAAAGATCAAAAAGATGTATCAAAATTATAAATAAAAATGTGTGGGATGTCATTGATTATTTTGTTAAATATTGCCTGATTTTTCGATTTATGAAACGTGGTACTATGTGACTATCGATGTGGTGGGTTTTATTGTTTATAAAACTAACCCGATTCACCAAGTACACGATTATTTGACCTCATTGAATTGTTTTTATTTTTCGTGTCCCCTTTCCAATTTCTTATCGATGACGCTGCTGTCTCTATTTTTGCTGCTCAGAGACGATCTTCTGTTATTCCTTCTCACCTCCGACTGATAGGTGCCAACGAAAAACCCTAGATCACAGATCCTTTAAATGAGGGAAATGAAAAGCTGATAGCCGTTGAACTTCTCACTACTGAGTCACTGACTGAGTCAAATGTTGATTCTTTAATTAGAGCTGCCAATCACCAGCAGACAGGTGGACCAGATCAGGGAAACAAAATGACCACGGCGTCTACTCTTCTGTTAAATAAGAGTACTCTTGAGGATGGGCCCAGACAAAGCCCGTTAAGTTTTAACAGAGAAAAGATGTAAATCGTGGCTGATTTCTGCAGGTGGGACCCTCAGTGAGCTGAGACAGTATTTAAACTGAAGTTTTGTAGTCTAGAGAGAGGAGAGAGGATATGTCGGAATTCAGATATAAACCCAGCTATCCCAAGTTTATTCTCATGTTTAGCTAGCTTTCTTCTAATTTTCAATTCTGCATTGTTTTTTGAATCCTTGTTAAGGCTCAACAGCCGAGATATTGTTTTCTATTATCGTTTGTTATCCAATTACAAATTTCCAGTATTCAATTTAGTTCAATTGAGACAATTTGAGTTAATTTTTTTGGGATAAGTTTTGCTTGGTCTGATGAGCTTTACTGTCGCGAAGCTGAAGCTACTGTTATTTCTCTTCCTAGCAAACTGTAATTTGGACAGAACTTAATTTATCAAACAAACAATGGCATATCTCCATGCAAAGGGAATTGAGAGAAATACCAAATGAATTTATGAATGAAAATCCTTTCTACATTACATTTAAGAAGGTAGTGTCATTCAGGTGACTTAAACAATTAGGCTCAGTAAATCAGAAATGAAATTTTCTTTCTTTATTATGCTGGTAAAATAGTAAATCAGGATAATTTTTGTTTCTTAAATTGATTTTCATAACAAATAATACAAGAACTATGCAATAGCTGCTAATTTGCATATGCATCATGGTTTCTTTTCCTATGCAAAAACTATGTAGTTGAGCTCACTTTGTGTCAGCGCACTATGATGTATCTTAACACTGAATAACTTGCTTGAAAATCAGAAATAACACCAGTTCAGCTGTTATAGGATTCATTTCAACTTGCAAGTATATAGTTAGTTCTTATCTAGAAATAATATTAAATTTGCCTCTTGCAAAATTATTGAAATATGCATGGGTCCATTAAGCTAGGCATATATAAACCTCCAATGTTCCATGTAATATATTTAAAAATATAGAAAGTAATACATAGCCATCAAATAGTCTCTTTTATATACTACATAGAACATATATTTCGTACTATAGCCATCAACAAGTCTCTTTTCGTTTGCAGCCTACTTGTTAATTTTTTACATCCTTGATTACTTATTACTAATTACATATAATTAGTTATTACTAAATTGCTAACTAATTAATCGATCTAGTGGGCTCCTTTTAATGCACACCAATATTATCTACTATTACGTTGGCCAATACAAAATCAGCGAAATATTTAAAAAAATAATCAAAAGTATGCTCGGGTCGGATAAACTCCGCACCGATCCGTATTCGTATCCGAAATTTAGCGAATTCGGATAGTACTATCCGTATCCGAACGGATTCGGAAGCGGATACGAATTTTTCTAAACGGATACGGATGCAAATACGGATAATAATCCGAATCTGCAATGATTATTAAACGGATATCCGAATTCTCGCCTTATACCCAAACCCACTTCCACGAGTGTACAGTCCTCTGCGCAAAGTGCCAATAGAATAGATAGAAAAAGTATTGTAAGCATGGGGAATCGAACCCAAAATGCTATGCTATTTCCTGGTACAACCCAACGGCTCTGCCACCATACCAATGCCTCTTTGATGATAATATTGTTTTATATATTTACTTATATGCATTCATCCTATCTAATTTTAACTTGACAACATTACGTACACAATTTAAGCCATCCAATTTGAAAATTTTAGTACATTTTCAAATTAGTACTTGTAGACTTGTAGTATGGATAAAAAGATGGATAATTATGAATTTATGATTAATGGAAATTTATGAAATTTACAAAAAATGCTAAAGAGATGAATAAAAAAAATGTGATCCGTATTCGACAAAATATATTCGTATTCGTTGTTGTATCCGACAATATCCGAACCGTATCCGTATTCGTTTAGAATCCGAACTGTATTCGTATCCGAACACATCCGTATTCGTATCCGTATCCGATAAAAAATATGGATGTGGATATGATTTTACCACTATCCGAACCGTATCCGCACCGTTTTCACCCCTATCTAGTTGTCGCTACGGGCCTTCGGTTTATATGTTTTCTCCTTGTGGTGTGCGGAAGGTTCCAAGCTCTATCTTTTACCCTCTGCGTATGCAGAAAATTTCGAAAATCACCACCTTTTCTGCAAAAACCAAAAACGATTAAACGAAAAAACAATATTATGTGTAACTTGATATTGGGTTCCCCTTTTTGGGGTACTTTGTTTCAAAAAAAATATTATGTTCAACCCGATCAAACATTATTGTAGAGAGAATTATAATTAAATAGAAATCATAACAAACTGCACAGTTGCATCAGTTTTTTGTTTTTTTTTTTTCCGCTTTTTCGTTCTCATTTATCATCATTATGTCTTATGACTTATGATAGGAAGTTGCATCAGTCATATGATGAAAATTAAACTTTAATGAATTTTTTTGCTTTAGCGTAGTTTATTTATTTATTTGTGAGACGATAATTTGGCAAGCTCCATTTGCCTCCACATACATTCGAATTATATCGAAGCAGATGGTTTGTAAGGAAAATTAATTTCTAAGCAAAATTATTTTTTTTTAACACCAAATTTACAATCCAAAATTTCTTTTGGCGCCGTCCATATTTTGGAAAAAAAGAGGGAAAGTTTGTTTCCCAAATCCACCTTGCGCCACATCAGCTACTCTCCATATATGAATGAAAAATTGGTGGAAAATTAAACTTAGCAGTAAATTTAGCATTATTCCTTGCAAGGTTAAAAAAATCTTGCAATAACACTATTTTATTTTCATTCTAGCTACATCAAAATTTTATCTTGCCACTTTATCTTGTAATAACACCATCTATGTTGGTAAATGAAAAACCTTGCAGCAAAGATCTAGCTATAAACCGTTTTTCTTGTAGTGATTAATTTTCATTTCATCATAATAATCTTTATTTAAATTCTCCATACGGTCTAGAATATGATTTAGATCATACTTATTCAAAAAGATTGAATTATATCAAGTAATTACGCATACAAATTGCAAAAAAAAAAAAAAAACTCTCAGTATGAGTAATTTGAGCATTTTAACCGTTTCTGAATTCATTCTAAGTCATTTCTTCACAATAATCTACATTTAAACTTTCCATACGATTTACAATATGATTCAGCCATTCAGGTCTTACTTATTAAAAAAGATTGGATTATACTAAGTAATTACACATATAAAGTGCAAATAACTCTCATTCTGAGTAATGTTTGAGCATTTCCACCGTTTATGAATTCATTATAAGTAATTTCATCACAATAATTATCATTAAAACTCTCTATACGGTCTAGAATATGATTCAAATCTTACTTATTCAAAAAAATTGAATCATACCAAAAAATTACGCATAAAAGTGCAAATAAATCTCATTCTGAGTAATATTTGAGCATTTCAACCGTTTCTGAATTCATTCTAAGTCATTTCTTCACAATAATCTACATTTAAACTCTTTATACTATATATAATATGATTCATATCTTATTTATTCAAAAAGATTTGATTATACATAATGATTACGAAAATAAATTGCAAATAATGATACCAAGTAATTCTGGGTATGATTCAAAATAATGCATAATCTACATTTCTTCGAGAATATGATTCAGATATTACTTATTCAAAAAGATTGGATTGTACCAAGTAATTATGCATATAAAGTGCAAATAACTCCCATTCTGAGTAATTTGAGCATTTCAACCGATTATGAATCCATTTTAAGCATTTTCTATACAATAATCTACGTTTAAACTCACTCTCTATACTATATAGAATATGATTCACATCTTATTTATTCAAAAAGATTAGATTATACCAAGTAATTATGCAAATAAAAGATTGGATTATACATGGTAATTACGCATATAAAGTGCAAATAATGCAATTCTGAACAATACTCATTGGAGCATTTCAATAATTTCAGGATTCATTCTAAGTTAATTCATCACAATAATCTATATTTACACTCTTTATACTGTCCATTCTAAGATTCAAAAATTATTTATTAAAAAGGATTAGATTATACGAGGTAATTACGCATAGAATGTGCAAATGATGTAATTCTCAGTATTATTTGAGCATTTCAATTGTTTTTGGATTCATATTAAGACATTTCATCACAATAATCCACATTTAAACTATTTATACCGTTTAGAATATGATTCATATATTGTTTATTAAAAAAGATTGGATTATACCTGGTAATTATGCATACAAAGTGTGAATAACACAATGCTGAGTATCATTTGGAAATTTCAATCGTTTCTGGATTCATTCTAAGTCATTTCATCACAATAATCAACATTTAAATTCTTTATCCTGTCTAGAATTTGATTCATATATTATTTATTCAAAAAAATTGGATTATACAAGGTAATTACGCATATGAAGTGCAAATAATGCAATTTTGAGTATCATTTTAGCATTTCAATCATTTCTAGATTCATTATAAGTCATTTCATCACAATAATGTATACATAAACTCTTTATACTGTCTAAAATAAGATTAAGATCTTGTTTATTCAAAATGATTGGATTATACTTGATAATTATGCATATGTCCAAATCATGCTATTCTGAGTATCATTGAGCATTTCAATCATTTCTAGATTCATCTAAGTCATTTCATTACAAAAATATACATTTAAACACTTTATACTGTCCATACAAAGATTCATATCTTGTTTATTCAAAAATATTTTATTATACAAGGTAATTAAGCATATAAAATGCAAATAATACAATTTTGAGTATCATTTAAGCATTTCAATCGTTCCTGGATTCATTTTAAAACATTTCATCAAAATAATCTATATTTAAACTATTTATACTTTGTAAAATATGAGTCAGATATTGTTTTTTTCTAAGAGATTAGATTATACATGGTAATTATGCATATAAAATGCAAATAATGAATTCTAAGTATCATTTGAGCATTTCAGATTCATTCTAGACCATTTCATCACAATAATCTGCATTTAAATTCTTTATACAGTCCAGACTAAGATTCAGATCTTGTTTATTCATAAAGATTGCATTCTACATGATAATTACGTATATGAAATGCAAATAATGCAATTCTGTACATCATTGGAGCATTTCAATAATTTCAGGATTCATTCTCACTCAATTCATCACAATAATCTACATTTAAACACTTTATACTGTCCATTCTAAGATTCAAAAATTGTTTATTAAAAAAGATTAGATTATACGAGGTAATTACGCATATAAACTAAGATATGTTGTTTCTAGATTTAAACATTTGAGCATTTTCTTGGATTCATTTTAAGAGATTTCATCACAATAATCCACATTTAAACTATTTATACTGTTTAGAATATGATTCAGATATTTTTTTTTATTCAAAAAGATTGGATTATACATGGTAATTACGCATATAAAATGTAAATAAGGCAATTCTTAGTATCATTTGAGCATTTCAATAGTTTCTATATTCATTCTAAGTCATTTCATCATATTAATCTATATTTAAACTCTTTATACTGTCTAGAATTTGATTCGTATCTTATTTATTCAAAAATATTAGATTATACAAGGTAATCACGCATATAAATTGCAAATAATGCAATTCTGAGTATCATTTGGAAATTTCAATCATTTCAGGATTCATTATAAGTCATTTCATCACAATAATCTACATTTAAACTATTTATAATGTGTAGAATAAGGTTCAGATATTGTTTATTCAAAAAGATTGAATTATACATGGTAATAACGCATATAAAGTGCAAATAATGCAATTTTGAGTATCATTTGAGCATTTCAATTGTTTTTTTAAGATATACTAGATAATGACTATTTAGAGCATTTCAATTGTTTCTGGATTCATTCTAAGTCATTTCATCACAATAATCAATACTTAAATTCTTTACACTGTCTAGAATTTGATTCATATCTTATTTATTCAAAAAAATTACATTATACAATGTAATTACGCATATGAAGGGCAAATAATGCAATTATGAGTATGATGTGAGCATTTCAATCGTTTCTGAATTTATTATAATTCATTTCACCCCAATAATCTACATTTAAACTCTTTATATTGTCTAAAATATGTTTCATATCTTGTTTTATCAAAAAGATTTGAGTATACATGTTAATTATGCATATAAATTGCAAATAAAGAATTCTGAGTATCATTTATGCATTTCAATCGTTTCTATATTCATTCTAAGTCATTTCATCACAATAATCCTCATTTAAAATCTTTATACTGTCCAAACTTAGATTCATTTCTTGTCTATCCAAAAAGATCGTATTATACAATGTAATTATGCATATAAAATGCAAACAATGCAATTCTGAGTATCATTTGAGCATTTGAATCGCTTATGGATTCATTGTAAGTTATTTGATTACAAAAATCTACATTGAAACTCTTTATATAGTCTAGAATTTGATACATATCTTATTTATTCAAAAAAAATTGGATTAGACAAGGTAATTACGCATATAAAGTGTAAATAATGCAATTCCGAGTATTATTTGAGAATTTAAATAGTTTCTGGATTCATTTTAAATTATTTTATCACAATAATCTACATTTAAACACGTTATTACTGTCCATACTAAGATTCATATCTTGTTTATTCAAAAAGATCGGATTATAAATGATAATTACGAATTAAAATGCAAATAATGCAATTCTGAGTATCATTTGCTCATTTCAATTGTTTCTGGATTCATTCTAAGTCGTTTCATCACAATAATCTAGATTTAAACTCTTCATACTGTCTCAAAAAACATTCAGATCTTCCTTATTTCAAAAGATTGGATTATACATGGTAATTACACATATAAATTGCAAATCAATTCTGAGTAACATTTAAGAAATTCAATCGTTTCTAGATTCATTTAAGGTCTTTTGATAACAATAATCTACATTTAAACACTTATACTTTCTAGAATTTATTTATATATTATTTATTCAAAAAGATGGGATTATACATGCTAATTACTCATATGAAGTGCAAATAATACAATTTTGAGTATCATTTTAGCATTTCAATCGTTTCTGGATTTATTCTTAGTCATTTTATCACAATAATCTATATTTAAACTCTTTATACAGTCTAAAATAAGATTCAGATGTTGTTTATTAAAAAATATTGGATTATACATGGTAATTACGCATATAATGTACAAATAATGCTATTTTGAGTATCATTTGAGCATTTCAATCGTTTCTAAATTCATTCTATGTCATTTCATCACAATAATCCACATTTAAAATCTTTATGCTGTCAAGAATAAGAATCATGTCTTGTTTAGCCAAAAAAATTTGATTATTAATGGTAATTATGCATTTAAAGAGCAAATAATGCAATTCAGAATCTCATTTGAGCATTTCAATCGTTTCTGAGTTCATTCTAAGTCATTTTTTCACAATAATCTACATTTAAACTCTTTATACTGTCTATAATAAGATTCAGATCTTCTTTATTCTGAAAGATTGGATTATACAGGGTAATTACGAAAAAAAGTGCAAATAATACAATTATGAGAATAATTTGAGCATTTCAATCGTTCCTGGATTCATTTTAAGTCGTATTATCGCAATAATCTACATATAAACTATTTATACTGTATAGAATATGATTCAGATATTTTTTATTCAAAAAAGATTGGATTACTCATGGTAATTACGCATATAAATTGCAAATAATGTAATTGTTAGTATCATTTGAACATTTCAATCGTTTCTAGAAGCATTCTAACTCATTTCATCACAATAATCTACATTTTAACTCTTTATATTGTCCAGACTAAGATTCATATCTTGTTTGTTCAAAAAGATTTGATTATAAATAGTAATTACGTATATAAACTATAATTAATGAATTCTGTGTATCATTTAAGCATTTCAATCATTTGTAGATTCCTTCTAAGTCATTTCATCACAATTATCTGCATTTAAACACTTTATATATGTTGTCCAGATTGAGATTCTTATCGTGTTTATTCAATCAGATTGGATTGTATATAGTAATGACGCATATAAAGTGAAAATAATGCAATTCTGAGAATCATGTGAGCATTTAAATCGTTTCTGGAATCATTCTAAGTCATTTCATCGCAATAATCAACATTTAAGCTCTTTATACTGTCCAGACTAAGCTTCATATCTTTTTTGTTCAAAAAGATTGGATTATTCATGTTAATTACGCATATAAAGTGCAAATAATGCAATTTCGAGTATCATTTGAGCATTTCAATCGTTTCTGGATTCATTCTGAGTGATTTCATCACAATAATCAACATTTAAATTCTTTATATTGTCTAGAATTTGATTCATATTTTATTTATTCAAAAAGATTGGATTATACAAGGTGATTACGCATATGAAGTGCAAATAATGCAATGCTGAGTTTCATTTAGCATTGCAATCGTTTCTCGATTCATTATAAGTCATTTCATCATAATAATCTCCAGTCTAAAATAAGATTCATCTTGTTTATTCAAAATGATTGGATTATACTTGGTAATTACGCATATAATGTGCAAATAATGCTATTCTGAGTATCATTGAGCATTTCAATCATTTCTAGATTCATCTAAGTCATTTCATTACAAAAATATATATTTAAACACTTTATACTGTCCATACAAAGATTCATATCATGTTTATTAAAAAATATTTTATTATACAAGGTAATTAAGCATATAAAATGCAAATAATACAATTCCGAGTATCATTTAAACATTTCAATCATTCCTGGATTCATTTTAAGATATTTCATCACAATAATCAATATTTAAACTATTTATACTGTGTAAAATATGATTCAGATATTGTTTTTTCAAAGAGATTAGATTATACATGGTAATTACGCATATAAAGTGCAAATAATGCAATTCTGAACATCATTGGAGCATTTCAATAATTTCAGGATTCATTCTAAGTCATTTCATCAAAATAAACTATATTTAAACTCTTTATTCTCTCTAGAAGACAATTCATATCTTATTTCTTCAAAAAAGATTGGATTATACATGCTAATTACGCATATAAAGTGAAAATAATGCCATTCTGAGCATCATTTGACGATTTTAATCGTTTCTGGATTCATTCTAAGTCATTTCATAATAATAATCTATATTTAAAATCTTTATTCTGTCTATAATACTATTCATATGTTATTTATTCAAAAAGATTCGATTATACATGCCAATTACGCATATAAAGTGTAAATAATGCAATTCTGAGCATTATTTGACTATTTCAATCGTTTCTGGATTCATTCTAAGTAATTTCATCAAAATAATCTACATTTATACTCTTTATTCTGTCTAGAATATGATTAATATGTTATTTATTCAAAAAAAATTATTATACTTGCTAATTACTCATATAAATTGCAAATAATGAACAGAAAGTGCAAATAATGCAATTGTTAGCATCATTTGACCATTTCAATCGTTTTTGGATCCATTCAAAGTCATTTCATCACCATAATCTACATTTAAATTCTTTATTCTGTCATGAATATGATTCATATCTTACTTATTCAAAAAGATTGGATTATGCATGCTTATTACGCAAGATCCAATCTTTTTGTATAAACAATATCCATATCATATTCTAAACAGTATAAATAGTTTAAATGTGGATTATTGTGATGGAATGTCTTAAAATGAATCCAAGAACAATTGAAATGCTCAAATAATACTCAGTATTGCATTATTTGCTATTTTTGTGCTTAACTACCGCGTATAATCTAATCTTTTTTAATAAACAATTTTTGAATCTTATAATAAAATATTTTTGAATAAACAAGATATGAATCTTTGTATGGACAGTATAAAGTGTTTAAATATATAGTTTTGTAATGAAATGACTTAGATGAATCTAGAAATGATTGAAATGCTTAATGATACTCAGAATAGCATTATAGAAAGAATAAAGATTTTAAATATAGATTATTATTATTATGAAATGACTTAGAATGAATCCAAAAATGACTAAAATCGTCAAATGATGCTCAGAATGGCATTATTTTCACTTTATATGCGTAATTAGCTTGTATAATCCAATATTTTTTGAAGAAATAAATATGAATTGTATTCTAGTGAGAATAAAGAGTTTAAATATAGATTATTGTGATAAAATGACTTAGAATGAATCCAGAAACAACTGAAATGGTCAAATGATGCTCAAAATTGCATTATTTGCAGTTTATGTGTAATTAGCATGTGTATAATCCAATCTTTTTGAATAAATAACTTATTAACCGTACTGTAAACAGAATAAAGAGTTTAAATATTGATTATTGTGACGAAATTACTTAGAATGAATCCAGAAACGATTGAAATGGTCAAATGATGTTCAGAATTGCATTATTTGCACTTTATGTACATTATTTTCACTGTATATGCGTAATTAGCATGTATAATCCAATCTTTTTTTTTATATAAATAGCATATGAATCATATTCTAGACAGAATAAAGAGTTTAAATGTAGATTATTGTGATGAAATGACTCAGAATAATTCCAGAAACGATTGAAATGTCCAAAAGATGCTCAGAATTGCATTATTTCCACTTTTTGTGCATTATTTGCACTTTATATGCATAATTAGCATGTATAATCCAATCTTTTCGAATAAATAGCATAATAGTCAGAATAAAGAGTTTAAATGTAGATTATTGTGATGAACTGACTTAAATGAATCCATAAATGATTGAAATAGTGAAATGATGCTCAGAATTGTATTATTTGCAATTTATGTGCATTATTTGCACTTTATATGCATAATTAGAATGTATAATCCAATCTTTTTGAATAAATAACATATGAATTGTATTGTAGACAGCATAAAAATGTTTAAATGTAAATTATTGTGATCAAAATAATTAGAATGAATCCAGAAACGATTGAAATAGTCAAATGCTGCTCAAAATTGCATTATTTGCACTTTCTGTGCATTATTTGCACTTTATATGCGTAATTAGCATGTATAATCCAATCTTTTTAAATAAATAACATATGAATCGTATTCTAGACAGAATAAAGAGTTTAAATGTAGATTATTGTGTCGAAATAACTTACAATGAATTCAAAAACGATTGAAATGTTCAAATGATGCTCAGAATCGGATTATTTGCACTTTTTGTGCATTATTTGCCCTTTATATGCGTAATTAACATGCATAATCCAATATTTTTGAATAAATAACATATGAATCACATTCTAGACAGTATAAAGAGTTTAAATGTAGATTATTGTGATGAAATGACTTAGAATGAATCCAGAAACGATTGAAATGGTCAAATGATGCTCAGAATTGCATTTTTTGCACTTTATATGCGTAATTAGCATGAATAATCCA
The DNA here is from genome assembly GCA_028095005.1 of Rhynchospora pubera. NCBI lineage: Eukaryota > Viridiplantae > Streptophyta > Magnoliopsida > Poales > Cyperaceae > Rhynchospora > Rhynchospora pubera. The sequence continues at coordinate 74,887,318 of CM051462.1, forward strand.
AACTTTTTGAATAAATAATATTTGAATCATATTTTAGACTAAATAAAGAGTTTAAATATAGATTATTGTGATGAAATGATTTTAGAATGAATCCAGAAACGATTGAAATGGTCAAATGATGCTCAGAATTGCTTTATTTGCATATAATACGTGGTATTGAAGCATATAATTTGCAAATAATGTTACTCTGAGTATCATTTGAGCATTTCAATCATTTTCTTAATTAGTCTAAGTCATTTCAACACTATAATCCACATTTAAAATCTTTATACTGTCAACTCTAAGATTCATATCTTTTTTATGCTAAAAGATTCGATTATATATGGTAATTACGCATATAAAATGCAAATAATGCAATTCTGAATATCATTTGAGCATTTAAATCGTTTCTGGATTCATTCTAAATCATTTCGTCTCAATAATCTACATTTAAATACATTATACCCTCCAGACTAAGATTCCTATCTTGTTTATTGAAAAAAATTGGATTATACATGATAATTACGAATTAAAATGCAAATAATGCAATTCTGAGTATCATTTGCGCATTTCAATCGTTACTGGATTTATTCTAAGTCATTTCATCACAATAATCTAGATTTAAACTCTTAATGATGTCGCGAAAAAGATTAGAACTTCTTTGTTCTGAAAAATTGGATTATACATGATAATTACGTATATAAAGTGCAAATAATGCAATTCTGAGTATCATTTGAGCATTTCAATCATTTCAGGACTCATTTAAGGTCATTTCATCACAATAATCTAAATCGAAACTCTTTATACTGTATAGAATGTGATTCATATGTTATTTAATCAAAAAGATTGGATTATGCCTGGAAAGTACACATATAAAGGGCAAATAATGCGATTCTCAGCATCATTTGACCATTTCAATCGTTTCTGGATTCATTCTAAGTCATTTCGTCACAATAATATACTTTTAAACTCTTTATTCTGTCTAGAACTTGATTCATATGTTATTTATTCAAACAGATTGGATTATACATGCTAATTACTCATATAAAGAGAAACTAATGCATAAAAAGTGCAAAAAATGGAATTCTGAGCATCATTTGACCATTTCAATCGTTTCTGGATTCATTCTAAGCCATTTCAAGACAATAATCTACATTTTAACTTTTATTCTGTCTAGAAAACGATTCATATGTTATTTATTCAAAAAGATTCGATTATACATGCTAATTACGCATATAAATTGCAAATAATGCACAATAAGTGCAATTTTGAACATCATTTCACCATTTCAATTGTTTCTTGATTCATTCTAAGTCATTTCATCACAATAATCTACATTTAAACTCTTTATTCTGTGAAGAATGAGATTCATATGTTGTTTATTCAAAAAGATTGGATGATGCATGGTAATTACGCATATAAAGTGCAAATAATGCACAGAATGGGCAAATAATGCGATTATGAGCATCATTTGACCATTTCAATCGTTTATGGATTCATTCTAAGTCATTTCATTACAATAATCTATGTTTAAAATCTTTATTCTGTCTAGAATATGATTCATACGTTATTTATTGAAAAATATTGTATTATACATGGTAATTACTTACATAAAGTGCAAATAATGCAATTATTAGCATCATTTTGACCATTTCAATCATTTCTGGATTCATTCTAAGTTATTTCCTCACAGTAATCTATATTTAAACTCTTCATTCGGTATAGAAAATTATTCATACATTATTTATTCAAGATGATTGGATTATACATGCTAATTACGCATATAAAGTGCAAATAATTCACAGAAAGTGCAAATAATGCAATTCTGAGCATCATTTGTCCATTTCAATCGTTTCTGGATTCATTCTAAGTCATTTCATCACAACAATCTATATTTAAACTCTTTACTCTATCTAGAATACTATTCATATATTATTTATTCAAAAAGATTAGTTTATACAGGCTAATTACGCATATAAAGTGCAAATAATGAAATTCTGAGCATCATTTGACCATTTCAATAGTTTTTGGATTCATTGTAAGTCATTCCATCACAATAATATACATTTAAACTCTTTATTCCGTCTACAATACAATTCATATGTTATTTATTCAGAAATTATACATGCTAATTACGCATATAATGTGCAAACTCTTTATACTATCCAGACTAAGGTTCATATCTTGTTTGTTCAAAAATATGTGATTATACATGGGAATTACGCATATAAAATGCAAATAATGAATTCTGAATGTCATTTCAGCATTTCAATCATTTCTAGATTCATTCTAAGTCATTTCATCATAATTATCTGCATTTAAACACTTTATATTCTCCAGATTAAGATTCTTATCCTGTTTATTCAATGAGATTGGATTATACATAGTAATTACACATATAAAGTGAAAATAATGCAATTCTGAGAATCATGTGAGCATTTCAATCGTTTCTGGAATCATTCTAAGTCATTTCATAGCAATAATCAACATTTAAGCTCTTTATACTGTCCAGACTAAGCTTCATATCTTTTTTGTTCAAAAAGATTGGATTATTCATGTTAATTACGCATATAAAGTGCAAATAATGCAATTCTGAGTATCATTTGAGCATTTCCATCGTTTCTGGATTCATTCTAAGTGATTTCATCACAATAATCAATATTTAAATTCTTTATATTGTCTAGAATTTGATTCATATCTTATTTATTCAAAAAGCTTGGATTATACAAGGTGATTACGCATATGAAGTGCAAATAATGCAATTCTGAGAATGATGTGAGCATTTCAATCGTTTCTGGAATCATTCTAAGTCATTAAATCGCAATAATCAACATTTAAGCTCTTTATACTGTCCAGACTAAGCTTCATATCTTTTTTGTTCAAAAAGATTGGATTATTCATGTTAATTACGCATATAAAGTGCAAATAATGCAATTTTGAGTATCATTTGAGCATTTCAATCGTTTCTGGATTCATTCTAAGTGATTTCATCATAATAATCAACATTTAAATTCTTTATATTGTCTAGAATTTGATTAATATCTTATTTATTCAAAAAGATTGGATTATACAAGGTGATTACGCATATGAAGTGCAAATAATGCAATTCCTAGTTTCATTTTAGCATTTCAATCGTTTCTCGATTCATTATAAGTCATTTCATCACATTAATCTCCTGTCTAAAATAAGATTCAGTCTTGTTTATTCAAAATGATTGGATTATATTTGGTAATTACGCATATAATGTGCAAATAATGTTATTCTGAGTATCATTGAACATTTAAATCATTTCTAGTTTCATTCTAAGTCATTTCATCACAATAATATACATTTAAACACTTTATACTGTCCATACAAAGATTCATATCTTGTTTATTCAAAATTATTTGATTATACAAGGTAATTAAGCACATAAATGCAAATAATACAATTTCGAGTATCATTTAAGCATTTAAATCGTTCCTGAATTCATTTAAAGATGTTTCATCACAATAATCAATATTTAAACTATTTATACTGTGTAAAATATGATTCAGATATTTTATTTTAAAAGAGATTAGATTTTACATGGTAATTACGCATATAAAGTGCAAATAATGCAATTCTGAACATCATTGGAGAATTTCAATAATTTCAGGATTCATTGTCTATCTATTCATCACAATAATGTACATTAAAACACTTTATACTGTCCATTCTAAGATTCAGAAATTGTTTATTAAAAAAGATTTGATTATACGAGGTAGTTAAGCATAAAAATAGCAAATAATGTAATACTGAGTATTATTTGAGCATTTCAATTGTTCTTGGATTCATTTTAAGACATTTCATCACAATAATCCACAATTATGCGTAATTAGCTTGCATAATCCAATCTTTTGAATAAGTAAAATATGAATCGTATTCACGATAGAATAAAGAGTTTAAATGTAGATTATGGTGATGAAATGACTTTGAATGAATCTAGAAACGATCGAAATGGTCAGATGATGCTCAGAATTGCATTATTTGCACTTTCTGTGCATCATTTACAATTTATATGTGTAATTAGCAAGTATAACAATTTTTTTTTGAATAAATAACATATGAATCGTATTCTAGACAGTATAAAGAGTATAAATATAGATTATTGTGATGAAATTACTTAGAATGAATCCAGAAACGATTGAAATGGTCAAATGATGCTCAGAATTGTATTATTTGCACTTTATATGCGTAATTAGCATGTATAATCGAACCTTTTAGAATAAATAACATATGAATCATATTATAGATATAATAAAGATTTTAAATGTAGATTATTATTATGAAATGACTTAGAATGAATCCAGAAACGATTGAAATGGTCAAATGATGCTCAGAATTGCATTATTTTCACTTCGTTTGCGTAATTAGCAGGTATAATCCAATCTTTTTTGAAGAAATAACATATGAATTGTATTCTAGACAGAATAAAGAGTTTGAAAATAGATTATTGTGATAAAATGACTTAGAATGAATCCAGAAATGACTGAAATGCTCAAATGATGCTCAGAATTGCATTATTTGCACTTTAATGTGTAATTAGCATGTATAATCATATTCTAGACAGAATAAAGAGTTTAAATATAGATTATTGTGATGAAATGACTTAGAATGAATCCAAAAATGATTGAAATGGTCAAATGATGCTCATAATTGCATTATTTGCACTTGATGTACATTATGTGCACTGTTTATGCGTAATTAGCATGTATAATCCAATCTTTTTTTTGAATAAATAGCATATGAATCATATTTTAGATAGAATAAAGAGTTTAAATGTAGATTATTGTGATGAAATGACTTAGAATGATTCCAGAAATGATTGAAATGGTCAAATGATACTTAGAATTGCATTCTTTGTAATTTATATGCGTAATTAGCATGTATAATACAATCTTTTTTATTTATTAATATATGAGTCGTACTCTATACAGAATAAAGAGTTTAAATGTAGATTATTGTGATGAAATGACTTAGAATGTATGCAAAAACGATTAAAATGGTCAAATAATGCTCAGAATTGCATTATTTGCTCTTTATATGCGTAATTAGCATGTATAATCCAATCTTTTTGAATAAATAACATATGAATCGTATTCCAGAAAGAATAAAGAGTTTTAATGTAGATTATAGTGATGAAATGACATAAAATGAATCTAGAAATAATTGAAATGGTCAAATGATGCTCAGAATTGCATTATTTGCATTTTCTGTGCATTATTTGCACTTTATATGCATAATTAGCATTTATAATCCAATCTTTTTGAATAGATATCATATTATTCGTATTCTAGACAGAATAAAGGGTTTAAATGTAGATTATTATTGTGAAGAAATGATTTAGAATGAATCCCAAAACGATTGAAATGGTCTAATATTGCTCAGAATTGCATTATTTGGACTTTTTGTGCATTATTTGCACTTTATGGGTAATTAGCATGTATAATCCAATCTCTTTGAATCAATAACATATGAATCGTATTCTAGTCAGAATAAAGAGTTTAAATATATATTATTGTGATGAACTGACTTAAATGAATCCATAAATGATTGAAATAGTCAAATGGTGATTAGAATTGCATTATTTGCAATTTCTGTGCATTATTTGCACTTTATATGCATAATTTGCATGTATAATCCAATGTTTTTGAATAAATAACATATGAATCACAATATAGACAGAATAAAGTTTTTAAATGTAGATTATTGTGATCAAAATAATTAGAATGAATCCAGAAACGGTTGAAATGGTCAAATGATGCACAGAATTGCATTATTTGCACTTTCTGTGCATTATTTGCAATTTATATGCATAATTTGCATGTATAATCCAATCTTTTTGAATAAATAACATATGAATCGTACTGTAGACAGAATAAAGTGTTTAAATGTAGATTATTGTGATCAAAATATTTAGAATGAATCCAGAAACGATTGAAATGGTCAAATAATGCTCAGAATTGCATTATTTGCACTTTATGTGCATTATTTGCACTTTATATGCATAATTAGCATGTATAATCCAATCTCTTTGAATCAATAACATATGAATCGTATTCTAGTCAGAATAAAGAGTTTAAATGTATATTATTGTGATGAACAGACTTAAATGAATCCATAAATGATTGAAATAGTCAAATGATGCTTAGAATTGCATTATTTGCAATTTCTGTGCATTATTTGCAATTTATATGCATAATTAGCTTGTATAATCCAATCTTTTTGAATAAATAACATATGAATCGTACTGTAGAAAAAATAAAGTAATTAAATGTAGATTATTGTGATCAAAATAACTAGAATGAATCCTGAAACGATTGAAATGGTCAATTGATGCTTAGAATTGCATTATTTGCACTTTATATGCGTAATTAGCATGTATAATCCAATATTTTATTTAAAATAACATATGAATCATATTCAAGACCAAATAAAGAGTTTAAATGTAGATTATTGTGATGAAATGACTTAGAATGAATTCAGAAATGATTGAAATGGTCAAATGATGCTCAGAATCGCATTATTTGCACTTTATGTGCATTATTTGCCCTTTATATGCGTAATTACCATGCATAATCCAATATTTTTGAATAAATAACATATGAATCACAATCTAGACAGTATAAAGAGTTTAAATGTGGATTATTGTGATGAAATGTGACGCCGATCAGATAGAGGTTTCAAGTAGTAAAAGATGTAAGGATATAATTCACTCAAGGAGGAATAACACTCAGCTCTCAAGAGAAAGAAAATAGAGATAAAACTGAGAAATTCGTATTCATTTCATAATCTGTCTATTACATCATCATCTTTTGCTTATAAAGCAATCTATTACATTTAAAACTCACTACTCATTAATACATAACCTCAACCACTTTTTCTAATATCAAAACACATTAAATAAAGTCCTAGAAGACCACAAAAGAAAGCACAAAACACAACAACAGAATAATAACTCTTTTTTGACTAATTAAAACAAAAGATAACTCTTAACCAACTAATTAATTTTATTGACTGCTTCTTTGACTGAATGACATGGCTGGGATGATTAGTCAGCATCTAACGTGGCTCGAACGGTGTCATTCGCTTCTGCTGCGCGGTAACTCGTCCCTGAGTTCAATTAATTATCTCCATGGTAAAGAGACAGATCCTTCACATTAAAAGTAGTGGATACACCGTAGTTTGCTGGCAGCTCAACCTTGTATGCATTATCATTGATGCACTTCAAAGCCTCATGATCAGAGTACAAAACAAACTCCTTCGAAATGAGATAATGTCTCCAATGTGATAGTGCTCGAACTATAGCATAGAATTCTTTGTCATATGTCGAGTAGTTCTTGCGTGAATCTGACAGTTTTTCACTAAAGAAAGCGATTGGTCGTCCTTCTTGGCTGAGGACAGCACCAATTCCCACACCAGATGCATCACATTCAAGCTCAAATACCTGCTCAAAGTTCGGCAATGCAAGTAAAGGAGCCTCCATCATTTTCGACTTGAGAAGTTCAAAACTGTTTTCAGCATCTCTTGTCCATCGAAACACACCTCCCTTCAAACACTCAGTGATTGGTGCTGCAATGGTGCTGAAACTTTGAATAAATCGGCGATAGAAAGACGCCAACCCGAGAAAGCTGCGAACTTCATGAATTGAAGTTGGAACTGGCCAAGAGAGAATTGCCTCCACCTTTGATGGATCAACATGAATGCCTCCATTTGAAACAACATAGCCAAGAAACACCAAGTTGCTGGTCATGAACTCGCACTTCTTTAAGTTGACATACAACTTCTGCTCATTTAGCACCTCGAAAATTTTGCGAAGATGCTTGATGTATATTCATCTGGACCTTTGCTGTACACAAGAATATCATCAAAATAGACCACAACAAACCTTTTTGAATAAATAACATTTGAATCAAAATAGACCATAACATTGCGAAGATGCTTGATGTATAATCCAATCTTTTTGAATAAATAACATTTGAATCATATTTTAGACCAAATAAAGAGTTTAAATATAGATTATTGTGATAAAATGATTTAGAATGAATCCCGAAACGATTGAAATGGTCAAATGATGCTCTGAATTGCTTTATTTGCGTATAATACGTGGTAATTAAGCATATAATTTGCAAATAATGTTACTCTGAGTATCATTTGAGTATTTCATTAATTTCCTCAATTAGTCTATGTCATTTCAACACAATAATCCATATTAAAAATCTTTATACAGTCAACTCTAAGATTCATATCTTGTTTATCCTAAAAGATTCGATTATACAAGGTAATTACGCATATAAAGTGCAAATAATGCAATTATGAGTTTCATTTGAGCATTTAAATAGTTTCTGGATTCATTCTACATCACTGCATCACAATAATCTACATTTAAATACATTATAGTCTCCAAACTAAGATCCATATCTTGTTTATTGAAAAAATTGAATTATACATGATAATTACGAATTAAAATGCAAATAATGCAATTCTGAGTATCATTTGCGCATTTCAATCGTTACTGGATTTATTCTAAGTCATTTCATCACAATAATCTAGATTTAAACTCTTAATTCTGTCGCAAAAAAGATTCAGATCTTCTTTATTCTAAAAAATTGGATTATACGTGATAATTACATATATAAAGTGCAAATAATGCAATTCTGAGTATCATTTGAGCATTTCAATCGTTTCAGGATTTATTCAAGGTTATTTCATCACAATAATCTAAATTGAAACTCTTTATACTGTATAGAATGTGATTCATACGTTATTTAATAAAAAAAGATTGGATTATGCATGGTAATTATGCATATAAATTGCAAATAATGCACAGAAAGTGCAAATAATGCGATTATGAGCATAATTTGACCATTTCAATCGTTTCTGGATTCATTCTACGTTATTTCGTCACAATAATATACTTTTAAACTCTTTATTCTGTCTAGAACTTGATCCATATATTATTTATTAAAAAAGATTGGATTACACATGCTAATGATGCATATAAACTGCAAATAATGCAATTCTGAGCATCATTTGAACATTTCAATTATTTCTGGATTCATTCTAAGTCATTTGATGCCAATAATCTATATTTAAACTCTTTATTATGTCTAGAAAATGATTCATCTATTATTAGTTCAAAAAGATTAGATTATACATACTAATTACGCATATAAATTGCAAATAATGCACAGAAAGTGGAAATAATTCAATTCTGAGCATCATTCGAACATTTCAATCGTTTCTGGATTCATTCTAAGTCATTTCATCTCAATAATCTACATTTAAACACTTTATTCTGTTTAAAATGAGATTCATATGTTATTTATTCAAAAGGATTGGATGATGCATGGTAATTACGCATATAAAGTCCAAATATTGCACAGAAAATGCAAATAATGCGATTATGAGCATCATTTGACCATTTCAATCGTTTCTGGAATTATTCTAAGTCATTTCATCACAATAATCTACGTTTAAACTCTTTATTCTGTCTAGAATAGGATTCACATGTTATTTATTCAAAAGATTGTATTATACATGCTAATTACTCATATAAAGTGCAAATAATGCAATTATGAGCATCATTTAACCATTTCAATCGTTTCTGGATTCATTCTTAGTTATTTCATCACAATAAACTATATTTAAACTATTTATACGGTATATAAAATGATTCTTATGTTATTTACTCAAAATGATTGGATTGTACATGCTAATTACGCATATAAAGTGCAAATAATGCAATTCTGAGCATCATTTGACAATTTCAATCATTTCTGGATTCATTCTAAGTCATTTCATCATAATAATCTACATTTAAACTCTTTAGTCTGTCTAGAATATGATTCATATGTTATTTATTCAAAAAGACTATATTATAGCTAATTACGCATATAAAGTGCAAATAATTCACAGAAAGTGCAAATAATGCAATTCTGAGCATCATTTGACCATTTCAATCATTTCTGGATTAATTGTAAGTCATTTCATCACAATAATCTACATTTAAACTCTTTATTCCGTCTACAATAAAATTCATATGTTATTTATTCAAAAAGATTGGATTATACATGATAATTTCGCATATCAAGTGCAAATAATGCAATTACGAGCATCATTTGACCATTTCAATCGTTTCTGGATTTATTCTAGGTCATTTCAAAATAATAATCTACATTTAAACTATTTATTCCGTGTAGAACTTGACCCATATATTTTTTATTCAAAAAGATTGGATTATACATGCTAATTACACATAAAAACTGCAAATAATGCAATTCTGAGCATCATTTGAACATTTCAATTATTTCTGGATTCATTCTAAGTCATTTGATGCCAATAATCTACATTTAAACTCTTTATTATATCTAGAAAATGATTCACCTATTATTTGTTCAAAAAGATTAGATTATACATACTAATTACGCATATAAATTGCGAATAATGCACAGAAAGTGCAAATAATACAATTCTGAGCATCATTCGAACATTTCAACTGTTTCTGGCTTCATTCTAAGTCATTTCATCACAATAATCTACATTTAAACTCTTTATTCTGTGTAAAATGAGATTCATATGTTATTTATTCAAAAAGATTGGATGATGCATGGTAATTACTCATATAAAGTCCAAATATTGCACAGAAATGCAAATAATGCGATTATGAGCATCATCTGACCATTTCAATTGTTTCTGGATTCATTCTAAGTCTTTTTATCACAATAATCTACGTTTAAACTCTTTATTCTGTCTAAAATAGGATTCACATGTTATTTATTCAAAAGATTGTATTATACATGCTAATTACTCATCTAAAGTGCAAATAATGCAATTATGAGCATCATTTAACAATTTCAATCGTTTCTGGATTCTTTCTAAGTTATTTTATCACAATAATCTATATTTACACTATTTGTACGGTATATAAAATGATTCATATGTTATTTATTCAAAATGATTGGATTGTACATGCTAATTACGCATATAAAATGCAAAAAATGCAAAGAAAGTGCAAATAATGCAATTCTGAGCAACATTTGACAATTTCAATCATTTATGGATTCATTCTAAGTCATTTCATCACAATAATCTAAATTTAAACTCTTTAGTCTGTCTAGAATATGATTCATATGTTATTTATTCAAAAAGACTATATTATACTGGCTAATTACGCATATAAAGTGCAAATGATTCACAGAAAGTGAAAATAATGCAATTCTGAGCATCATTTGACCATTCAATCATTTCTGGATTCATTGTAAGTCATTTCATCACAATAATCTACATTTAAACTCTTTATTCCGTCTACAATAAAATTCATATGTTGTTTATTCAAAAAGATTGGATTATACATGATAATTTCGCATATCATGTGCAAATAATGCAATTACGAGCATCATTTGACCATTTCAATCGTTTCTGGATTTATTCTAGGTCATTTCAAAACAATAATCTACATTTAAACTATTTGTACTGTGTAAAATATGATTCAGATATTGTTTATTTAAAAAGATTGGATTATAAATGGCAATTACGCATATAAAGTGCAAATAATGCAATTATGAGTATCATTCGAGCATTTCAATCGTTTCTGGATTCATTTTAAGTCATTTCATTACAAGATTCTACATTTAAACTCTTCATGCAGTCGGGAATTTTATTCGTATTGTATTTATTCAAAAAGAATGCATTATACAAGGTAATTACACATATGAAATGCAAATAAAGCAATTCTGAGTATCATTTGAGGTTTTATATCGTTTCTGAGTTCATTCTAAGTCATTCGTCACAATAATCTACATTTAAACTCTTATACTGTCTAGAATAAGATTCTGATCTTCTTTATTCTGAAAGATTGGATTATACTAGGTAATTTGACAAATAAATTGTAAATAATACAATTATGAAAATCATTTGAGCGTTTCAGTCGTTCCTGGATTAATTTGATGTCATATTATCACAATAATGTACATTTAAACTATTTATATTGTCTAGAATATGATTGAGATATTGTTTATTCAAAAAGATTGGATTACACATGGTAATTATGCATGTAAATTGCAAATAATGCAATTCTGAGTATCATTTAAGCATTTTAATTGTTTCTAGAAGCATTCTAAGTCATTTCATCACAATAATCTACATTTAAACTCTTTATACTGTCCAGACTAAGATTCATATCTTGTTTGTTCAATCGTTTCTAGATTCATTCTAAGTCATTTCATCACAATAATCTATATTTAAACTCTTTATACTGTCCATACTAAGCTTCACATCTTATTTGTTCAAAAAGATTAGATTATACATTATACATGTTAATTATGCATATAAAGTGCAAATAATGCAATTCTGAGTATCATATGAGCATTTTAATCGTTTCTAGATTCAATCTAAATCATTTCATCAGAATAATCTATATTTAAACTCTTTATACTGTCCAGACTAAGATTCATATATATTTTTTTTTCAAAAAGATTGGATTATATATGGTAATTACACAAATAAATTGCAGATAATGCAATTTTGAGTATCATTTGGGCATTCCAATCGTTTCTAAATTCATTCTAAGTTATTTAATCACAATAATCTACATTTAAACTCTTTATACTTTCCAGACTATGATTTATACCTTATTTATTAAAAAATATTAGATTATACATAATAATTACACATATAAAGTGCAGATAATGCAAATTCTGAGTATCATTTTAGAATTTCAACCATTTTTGAATTCTGTATTCATTTCAAGTCATTTCATCACAATAATCTTCTTGCAAACTCTTTATATGTTCTAAAATATGATTCAGATCCTACTTATTCAAATTCTATTCACAACTTCTTGATATCTATTTTTTTACTTCCTCTTGAAAATGTTGAGTTTTCACAATTTTACATATAACCGTACGGAAATCAATATAACTTTATATTCTAGAAATAGCAACAAAGAAAAATGCCATTACCATCAGTCTGAAAATTAATTATATTTGAGTTTTGAACATTTCTAACTAAACCTTTTTTTAAAAAAATATAGAGATCTGAAGGAATAAAAGATGAATGCACTTCAACCTTTTTGTTTTTTTTTTCCCTGACATAAAAACAAGGGTCTAGCGGTCTAGCCCTTATCTTTTTTCATTTCATTTCATTTTAGCCAGTGTCTAAAGGCGAGTAAGATATCAAAAGTTAAAGAAAAATGAATAGAAGAAATAAAAAAGGAAAAAAAATTAAGCAAGACAGATGTAAATCTCGGTTTTGAACCGTATTATTATATTATATAATATAATATATAATTCTCGAGAAGAACTCATTTTTGTCAACTGCTTAAAATTTTCAATAAGCAAAAAAATATACATGCGACTTCTCTCTTCTATTCAATGTTTCAAACAATATTCTTTTGGCCACAACTTTCTTGTCATGTTTAATACTATTCAATATATGAACACTGTCATTGGTTAATAAAGTGTGGAATAGAAGTAGTGCAGTAAGTGGACGGCAGGTACCAAATCTTGCCGCCTTCATGAATCATGACGAAAAAAATTTCAGATATCTTTGACATAATGTTACAAAGTTTACTTTTCTGGAAAACATGTTTTGAATTTATTGATCTTGAAAAATATTCTAAATCGATTGGTCTCCTTCTTTTCACAAGGATAATTAATTAACTTTGCATTTTACCTACAGAATATAATTAACTTTCAAAACTTGCCAAGTTTGGGACACTATACACATTTTACAAGCAGAATTGTAGACTAGCTCATTCGTCTGGATCTTATTTGACAAGTTTGACTATCTGTACTTTCTTTCTTTGTTTTTTTTTTCCTTACAATTGTTAGCTCCTTTTTATGCCGTTGACCTTAGGCAGTAAGGCCCCACAATTTATATGTTTATATAAAGTTATGATAATGAATAAGAGAGGCCAATGCTGTTAACTAGATTACTAGAAGATCCCCTTTTATAATATACAGATATATTTATTCCCAAAAATAAAAAAAATGAGTTCGGTTTTGTTTTGTCTCCTTCATAACAGAAAGTCCTTCAATTGATTGTAGCTTATTGGGTTTCTTTTTCTCTCTGATAATGACATCTAAAACTCATGCCCACTGCTTCTAGAATTGTGTCAAAGTTCGTTAACTTCTAGACAAAATATGACTAAAAAGAAACCAACAACCCCTAAATGTTGTTTTCCCTCCATGAATAAGTCTCTGAAAGCTCCATTGTTGCCATCAGCAGAGTCCCAAATCATAGCATCCCAAATCCTTGTAACAACACGAGAAATTGATTGATGGGTAATATTTTTCGGGGTTGCCGAAGACCTAAAACCTATGAAGGAGATGGTGACCGGAACCAAAAGAAGGCGAAGAGGCCAACTAAAAAGCCTTCTCGGAACATCTACTCGTTTAATCAAATCAATGTACTAGATGCCCCTACCGGCCGTGACATTAATCAACACTACAACATAGGCGATGAGCTCGGTCGTGGTGAATTTGGCATCACATATCTCTGCACAGAGAGGTCGACAGGGAAGAAGTATGCATGTAAATCGATATCGAAGCAAAGGCTCATGACAAGGGTTGACATAGAGGATGTGAGGCGGGAGGTGGATATCATGAGGCACCTACCGCAGCATCCAAACATAGTGTGTTTGAGGGATACTTTTGAAGATGACCGCGCGGTGCACCTTGTCATGGAGCTTTGCGAAGGAGGCGAGTTGTTTGACCGGATCAAAGCACGTGAACATTACTCTGAGAAAGCAGCGGCGACTCTCATTAAGACCATTGTAGAAGTGGTGCAGGTTAGTACTTTTCTTTATTATCGGTCGCTTTCTAGTTTCTTAAGAATACTTTTAACTTAATTTTGATGAATTTTTGAGCAATAAATGTTAAATCTGCTCTTTTTCGCATTCTTGATCTTTTATTTCTTTATCTTATTTTTTGTAGAGTTTGTTTCAATTATTTCAAAATAGGAATCGGCAACTGATATGTATATGTTTAACGGATTATTTAGGGTGATTGCTTGTTTATTTTTTTAAAAAGAATGTTTTTATTTACTTTTTATTGTTTAAGCACAAGGTGATTAGAAAATAGTGGATACGTTTTCCTCAAGGATTAAATAATGTGCACGTTTTAATAGGCGTAACAACTACATACTTTTTTTTTAAAAAAAAATATTGCAAGTAGATTCTCGACCTCGGTTGAATTAAAATTTGACAACTAAAATATTTTATAGCAGTAACTATAATGTCTTGGTAGAATTAAAGCCTAATTTACTATTGGATACTTGGTGCCTGATCATAGGAATCTAAATTTTCACTGTTAAAACTTGGTATGCATTTTTGTCATTTAATAAAAAAGAAAAGAAAAGAAAAAAAAATGAGAATCATTAGTCAATTCTTCCTTCTCTTCTAGCAAAGTGAAATTTGTTGTTTGATGTATGTTTCAACTATTCTATCAAGTCTCTCAAATCATGACTAGTACTTTGGAATATTTTTTTTTTCTTCTTGACTTCAAAAAGAACTTTTCTTTCGACAGACATGCCATCAGTATGGGGTGATGCATAGGGACCTGAAGCCAGAGAACTTTTTGTTTGCTAACAAAAAGGAAAATTCTCCTCTGAAAGCAATTGATTTTGGTTTATCAGTGTTCTTCAAACCTGGTATGCTTCTTAAAAGATAATTAAACTAAGCCCCGGTGGAGGTATTTTTGTTTACTTTTAATTTGATACATCTCAAAATGCAATACCTCCAAAAAAGAAGAAAAAAAAATAAAAGAAGTACTGTCACAACATAATATACAACATTTTAACAAACACTATTTCAATTAGAAGTTTTAATTGAACACAAAAGGGCAACATTCAACCAATGGAGTTCTCAGTGAGCATGAAACTGAGTCTCAATAGTACTGACTGTGTCAGAAATCGTGCCGGAATTTAATGTCATTAATGCAACTGAACTGGTACCAATATTTGTGTAAAACAGGGGATGTTTTCACTGAAGTAGTAGGCAGCCCTTATTACATGGCTCCTGAGGTTTTGAAGCGAAATTATGGACCTGAAGTAGATGTCTGGAGTGCAGGAGTAATACTTTACATACTCCTCTGTGGTGCACCTCCATTTTGGGCAGGTTGGTTGGTTTGCTAGCTCAAGACTAACAACTTTCGTTACCCAAAAATTTTGGTCTTCCCTTTGTTCTTCAAAATTAATGTTATGAGCAATTATGACTATTATAATTTGGATCAGCTACGCATTGGGTGAAAAGAAACAACATAATGGCATGTTTGAAATCAAGAAAGAGTCACTAGATGAACTAGTTTGGAAGACTAAGATTTTTAGAGACTTATTGGCCGTATTTCATTCTAATTATGAAATTTCCAATTCTTTTTTTTTTGTTTAACAAAATTGTTTCAAATGATAGATAATTCTGTTGGATAGAAGTGTGATTTACATTTTTTTATTTTCTAATGAATTGGTACTATTTAATACCGAGGTTTCCTAAGAATATTGGAAAAGTCAATCAAGGCTTCGAACAAACATTCCTTTATTTACAGCTTTTGTTTAATACATGATTGGTTCCCAACTGCTCCCAACAAAACCGAATTGATGACATACGAGAAAAACCAAAACCATAATTTAAAAAAAAATTAGAAATTGGATATTATTGTAGTTTACATACTGTGTACAAATTGATACAGACACGGAGCAGGGTATTGCTCGTGCCATCATTCGATCTGAACTAGATTTCTCAAGAGAACCATGGCCTAAAGTCTCCGACAATGCTAAAGATCTTATTAAAAGAATGCTTGATCCCAGACCAAAGAAACGTTTAACTGCTCAACAAGTACTTGGTACAACAAATCTACTTTTTCTTTCAAAATTGATTTTACTTATAGAACATCGGTGAGACTAACCTTCTTGCATTTTATGTTATTCGACTGCGATTTTGACATTAGTTTATGACTTTGCAGATCACCCTTGGTTACATAATTTGAAAAAGGCACCGGATGTTGCCCTTGGCGAGTCTGTTCGCACAAGACTTCAACAATTTACTGTGATGAACAAGTTCAAAAAGAAAGCGCTTCGAGTATTGCTTCTCACAAGAATTTTATTGCATCAATACCATTAGTAATATGATATCATAAGTTAATAAAATTTAGAGTAACAATAATAATCTTTATAATTTGAGCAGGTGATTGCCAAGCATTTAACCATCGATGAAGAAGCTGACATAAAGGAAATGTTTGAGCAGATTGATGTTGACAAGAAGGGAGAGTTAACATTTGATGAACTAAAAGAAGCTCTCCATAAGCAAGGACACGACATCCCCGATTCTGATGCGCGTATGATAATGGATGCTGTAAGCATCATATATTACTCCAATTATTTACCATACTTCTCAATACTTCCAAATATTTCTGTTCTTCTCTGAACAATTGCTCATATCTATCTAGGTTGACATTGATGGAGATGGGACATTGAATTATGGGGAATTTATGACCGTGTCTATCCACATTCGAAGAATGGGAAATGATGAGCATCTTCACAAAGCTTTTGCATTTTTTGATAATAATGAGAGCGGTTACATTGAAATTGAAGAGCTCACAGAATGCTTGATCAATGATCTTGGTCCCAATCATGAAGAAATCATCAATGCCATTGTGCAGGATGTCGACACTGACAAAGTACAGTTCATTAATTAATACATTGTTTCCTTTAGTCTCTTCTTGTTAATTAAAGATCAAGTGCGGTTGCTTTACTTTTAGGGACTATTACAAACAAGTTCATCAAAATTGCCCTTCTAAACAGAAGCAGATATTTTTGCTCTTTTTACTTTATTATTAGGCCAAAATTAAGAACAATATAGTGTAAAAACTTACAATTCCAAAGGAACTGTTATTATGTTTTTCAGGATAGTATATTTACGAATTTAGTTGACCAAACAATAAATTTTAGATTTTTTTTTTTAAAAAGAACACGTTTCTCCTTAATTTCATGGGATATATACGTCTACTTGACAGGATGGAAAAATTAGTTACGAGGAGTTTGCAAATATGATGAAGGCCGGTACCGATTGGAGAATAGCATCACGACAATACTCGCGAGAACGGCTGAGCAACCTCAGCTGGAGGTTGCTACAAGAAGGAATTGTCCCTGCTGCTTAAATGAATTTATTGTAGATAGCAATATGCTAAAGCCTTGTGCTGATAGTATAAAATTGTGTTTATATATACTTCATCTTTCCTTCTCTTTTGTTGTTCTAAGTTAATTTCTTCTTCTATTTGGTTTAAAAAGTATGTTGTATAGTAAATTAGGGAAAGCTTTGCTTTTATTTTGTGGTCAAATTAAGAAGCAGATTAATTTGTATAGCTTAAGAAAGGAACATTATTGCAGATATATTGTTATGAAGATTGTAAGAACATAGATGGATGCATATTTGGTGAAGTCCCGGGAATGCATATTTTATATATTAGTCTGTAATATTAACTGCAACATGTATTTGTATGATTATATTGTAATATTCAATTCAAAAAGTTGTATAGTTTTAAACCAGGTGCGTATTTTCTTTTTCTAATTTTTACAACAAGAACCCTTCAAGTATAAAAAGTAAAAACATCTCCTCTCTTGAAGGGTAGAAATAATAAGAATTACCCTCCGTGTCCTGTCTCCGTATCTCAAGCTCTGTTCTAATATTCGCAATGTCTCTTTGAAGAAGTTCCGCATTAAAACCCAGGCCCACAGTTAGTGGATTAAAGGCCCAATTTAAAGTAATATTGGGCCAAGAGTCAAGCCCACCTAACTCCATATGGAGCATCAATCCGGCCAGAATAAACCAACGCACCAGATAAGATCTCCCGAACCCTAGCGCGAATCTTACAACCAAAACACCACACGGCGATCCATCCCTTGCCATTTCTCAGCGCTTCTGAAATCCCAAATCCCAAATTTCCCAATCGGCGCCTCCCCAAATCGAAATCCCCAAATTGAACCAACCCCTTCTCTCTCCTCTCTCTCTCTAACTCCAAGTCTAACCCCTTAACCAGATCGCCTCTCTCTTAATTTCCTCGCAATAATATTAATAATAAAAATATTATTAATCGCTCGCTCTCTCTCTACACGAATTACCTCTCTTTTCTTTTCTTTTCTTTTCTTTTCAAATCGATCCTTCTCCCTCTCTCTCGCGCGCCATGGCTTTCCATGTCGCTTGCCCCATCACTCGGTTCTCTCTCTTCTCCTCTCTCTCTCTCTCTTTGAATTTAAAAGATTCCTCTCTCTCTCTCTCTCTCTCTGACACTGACCTTGTTGTTCTTTGACAGTCGTCGGATCTGCTATTGCGAGCTAGGCTTCACCAAGAAACCAGGGTTTCTCCACGAGATCTCCAAGCTCGAGGTTTTCTTGCAGGATCCATGGGTGCTCAGACCCCAAGTAGAGTCTGCCACGACCACAATTCAGGTCGAGGTGCCTCGGTTGGAGCTCTCGCAGCTAGCGGGTCCGCCTGGCAGTCCGATATTGGAGGAGCCGGAGCCAATGGGAGTTGGGATTAGAGGGGAAGTTAGTGTTGGTGCTATTGGTGGTGGGAGCCGCAGCAAGGAGGAGAGCGCTTGGGCCCAGTCGGTTCGGGCCAAACGGCTTGAGCTTCAGCGGCAAGCCGCCGAGGCGTCAGTTGCCGCTGAGGATTATGTTAGACGGCTTGAGGCGGGTGCTGCAGCTGTGGTAATTTTTTTTTGTTTTCTTTCACTTTTCTGTGGAAATCAGTTCTAGGTTTTGGTGCATTATTGATTCACAGTGAGACAAAAAGGGCTGAATTGTGGGTTGAAATTTTATAACATATTTGGTTTTCCAGAAGATATAGCCTTATACTATGTTGTAACTTTTGGGTTTGATGGGAATGGCAACTCTCTTGAAATGCCTGTATAGCAAACAGCAAATAATATAGTCATTACTTGATAGTTAATAAAAATATATCAGTCCTTTACATATTCTGTTGTTATGTTCGGAGATTACAATTTTTTTTTTATATTGGCAGGAGGCGGCAGGTGAGGCTGCTAGCAATGCAGGAATTGAAGAATCCTCTATTCCTGCTGTAAAAATAATTTGCCGAATTTGCTTCTCTGGTGAGGAAGAAGGCAGCACAAAAGCTAATAAGATGGTACCTTGCAAAACTTGCAACAAGAAGTACCATAGGAGTTGCTTGAAAGTCTGGGCTGAATATAGAGGTATACTTCTACTGCCTTCATCTTTTCTATTTTATCCCTTAATTGTTGAAAATAACATTTCCTTTTTTTCCAGACTTGTTTCACTGGAATTCTTGGTCATGCCCCTCTTGCCGCAATTGTGAGGTTAGAAGCCTTACATTTATCTTTTCAGCTTTGAATCCAAGCTTGCTTCTTCAAAACTTGTCAAAAGATGTAACTGTTTGAGTCTCTTACCTTAATTGTATTTGTAAATTTTAGGTTTGTAAGAGGACTGGTGATCCAACCAAGTTTAAATTTTGCAAAAGGTGTGATGGTGCTTACCACTGCTACTGTCAACAACCCCCTCACAAGGTTTGTTATGTTTAATAATGGCTGGTTTTGCTTTTTCTTCATTTTGTAGTTTTCATTTTACTCAATGTCTCTATTTTTGTTCAAATTTTCCAGAATGTCAGTCATGGACCATTTCTATGTCCCAAGCATACTAGATGTCACAGCTGTGCTTCTACTGTTCCTGGTAGTGGGGTTAGTACAAGGTACTAATGAGATACCTACACATCTTATTATTTGTTTTTGGCTAAGTACATGTTGAGATAAAGTTATTTATATCTGTTCGACTGTGTATTTTTGTGTTCTATCAGGTGGTTCCTAAGCTATACTAATTGTGATGCATGTGGAAGGCTGTTTGTGAAAGGCAAATACTGTCCTGTTTGCTTAAAGGTTGGAAGAAAAAGGAAAAAAGTGTTCTCTCTTTTATCTTGGTCAAATAACTTGATAGGTTATAAAACAACTTTGCTATTTTTTTAAAAAATCCTTTCAGGTTTATAGAGACTCTGAAATGACGCCTATGGTTTGTTGTGACATTTGTCAACAATGGGTGCACTGTGTCTGTGATGGCATCAGGTGCGTTGCAGCATTTTTCCCTACTTCAAATCTTGAATTTGCAAAACCATTTAACAAATATTTTGCTTCTTTTTTCTCACAGTGATGAGAAGTACCGGCAGTTTGAATCAGATAGAAATCTGCACTATAAATGCCCTCCTTGCCGTGGTGAATGCTACAAGGTATTAATCGTTTTGAATTATTTATATTTTCATTGGCTATCCTGTTACGATACAAACATGAATTGATTCTGATCTTGGTTATATATTTCATGAACTTTTTAATCAATACGAGAGTATTCTCAAGTTTCATTTAGTTACATACTCAAAACTCACTGCAAGAGAAAGGTTATTTTGAAAAAGCAGTGGCAAAATTGTGGTTGGGTCAGTTTTTCTTGGGATTTAAAAGCAATATTTGTTAAAATTTGTCTGGGTTAAGTGCTACATCAAGCACCAGAAGCTATGTCATTTTGGTTCAAGGCATGATAGGGTTTTGGATCAATTTGCTTATTCGTCTTTCTAAGTCGTAGTGATGACTTTGATCTTGTTAGGTTTCATTTCTAGCCTACCCAACTTGTTCGGGACTAAAGACTTTGTCGTTATTGTCTTTCTAAGTCTTAGGCTATTTGAGTTTCAAGTTTTGCAAAGATCTGGGTTTCATTGTATTTCAGGTTGTTGTATAATAATAATCAATTTAAATGATTCTTCCTTTTTGGTTAGGCTGGTATTATTAGGTTTAGTTACTTCCTGTTTCAGCATTTTAGTCCAATTTTCAGCATACTTAATATGTGAAGGTCACTTTGTTTTTGTTGGATTAGGTTTTCGCCTGATCTGATATTTGTTCAATTGGTTTTGGTCTTATGTGAGATGAAATTTGCTCATTGAATTTTTAAATCAACTTCTTCTGTCAAGTTTTATCTGATCATGGTGCACATGTTAACCGAGAGAGGTTTTTGGGGCTATTTTTATATTTTTTGTACATGCTGCTACTAACATTAAGTATTTCTAGGTGAAAGATGTGGAGGATGCAGTTAGGGAGCTCTGGAGAAGGCGAGACAACTCTGACAAACGCCTCATAGCCAGCTTGCGGGCAGCTGCAGGTTTACCTACCGAGGCATCCACTTACCCATACTCTGATGAAGAGGAAAAGACACCTGTTGTCTCGAAAAGCGAACCTGGTAGAACCTTGAAATTCTCTGTTAAGAGTATCACTGACAGCATAACCAAGAAAACCAAGGAAGATGCAATGAAGAGTCCCACCAAGAAATCAAGTAAATCATCCACAAAGAAGGTAGAAATTTTAACTGCCAATAGTGATGCGGGTCGGGTTGGGAGTAATGGTGATACTGGCAAGAGTGTGGAGAAAGATGGTAGTGTACAACCCAGTATGCCACGCAAATTGCATATCAAAGGGAGTACAGGTAAGAACACGGTGGAGAGTGACAGCACCAAAGGGACAAAGCTGGTGATACATCTTGGCACAAAGAACAAGAAACTGAACTCGCCACCCAGGTCGGAAACACCAGCTCAGCAGAGACAGACAGATTCTCTTCCTATAATTATTGGTATGTGCTCAGAAGAAACACCCGCTCAGTTTTCTGTAACTCCAGTCAATATCTTCATTACTAGTTTCTATGGATTGACAGATCAGCATATATGAATTTGTTAGGCCTGATTGTAGTTCACTTTACTCCTTATAACCTGGGACTAGAGTTATCTTGAATTTTCATGACAAAAAACAGTTTTTTGGCTTATAAAATCATTTTTTTTCCTATTTTTGGGCTTCACTAATTGCCATTTTTTTTTTCTGGCTTAGTTTACGTCGTAAAAGTTTTTATTTTTTTCCACCCAGATAATAAAGCTAATAAAGCAAGCAGCAGCAGCAAAACCTCTGAGAAACCTAGCAAATCTAAGATCAAATTCACCAGTTCTGAGCCGCCCAGTGCAAAAGAACCTAGCACATCGAACGACTCAAGACCACTTCTGAAACTGAAATTCAAGAACCCATACTTTGATCAGAAAAATTCATGGGCCTCAACAGGCCCTAAGGAGGTGGAAGAGGAGAAGACCCCAGTAGTCAAGGGGCAGCGGTCTAAGAGAAAGAGGCCGTCTTCATCCAGTGGAAGATTTGAAGTGGCTAGGGAAGAAGAGACGAGTCAGGGTACAAGTGAGCCAAGTAGCGATGTGGCTGATGCAGGGTGGATTTTGAAGAAGCTTGGGAGGGATGCAATTGGCAAGCGGGTCGAGGTCCATGAAAGTTCAATGAATTCATGGTGAGTATTCTTTTTGCTCCCTATTAATTTGTTTTTCTTGGGCTTGTTGAATGATATAATATTATTATCACAAATAGAGAGTTTTCTTTCATAACTTACAAAACATTGTAATGTCCCATAAATAAATCTTATATCTTATGAGGGGTAAATTGGGAAACGTTTAGGGTAATAGCAGTGTGAGGAATATTAGAATGATTTCAATGTTTGCATAGACGTATATATCTCCTTTTTTTTATTTTTTGTATCAACTTAATAAATTTTGCAAGATTGTAACTAGAAATCAAATTCTACAATCATATATAAATTCCTAACCTATATAAATAGGTTGTCTTCTGGACAGCAGCTGAATTGCAGTTTATTTGCAATTATATCCTAAATTCTGTAATTCCCTGGGTCTCAGCTGGCTCACATTTTTAGCACAATCATTAAAAATAACCAGCATGCCTCTACTGAGTTGCAATCTGTGTTGTTTACATGTTCAGGCAAAAGGGAATGGTTTCAGATGTAAAAGACGGCACCTCATCCTTATCTGTTCGTCTGGACAATGGCAAATCAAAGACACTAGAGCTTGGGAAGCAGAAGATTCGCTTCGTCTCTTTGAAACGATCTAAAAAATAGGCTACTATGTAAAACACAGACTCCCTCAACTGATAAGCAGTAGTCCATTTGTTGCGTGAAGGGCTCAACACTTATAGCTGCTGTAACATTTCAAGTAGGAAAGTTAGTTGTTTTGTCGTTGATTTGCTTAGTTATATGGAGATGGTTTAAGTTAATTGCATAATTGTAGAGTAAATGTAAAATCATGCGCAGATATGTTAATTCCTGGATCATATATTCATTCAGGTTTTGTTTTTAGAGAGAATAAATTTATTCTATTGCTGATTTGTATCGTCTCCATATCTACTTTAAAATTAGTTTATTCAGTATTTTTTTGTATTTTGCTTGAAAATATTGTATCCAACTAATAACCCATAACCTATCCGGTATGATTTACAATATGTGACCAAGGTTTACATTGTCATAATTATTATTTTTGTCTAAATTAACATTTTTTTTAGCTTATACTGAAAGATTATACCTAAATAATGGTTGTTAAACGATATCCATAAATTATTTTCTTATGTCAGCAGTACTCTTTGAATAGCCACATCTTTTCCATGTAGAGGTAGCACAAGCTTGTAACTTTAGGACTAGTATTTGTTTTTTTTTTTTTTTTTGTTGAAAAGGACTTTAGGACTAGTATTAACAACTTTGACCCGTTTAAAGCCCGTAACTAGATTGGAGATTTGGAGTGTCGTTGCGTAATGGGAGTACTCCCTTAGACTTCAATTCTACAGCACATGTTATATATTATTGTAATTTCTATCTTAAAATAGATTGCCTACGTGTTTTAAATAAGCAAAAAAATGTTATATATTAATATTATTGTTCTTTGAAAATATAGTTCGTAACAATATTATATTCAGTCTCAAGGTTTTAAAATGAGATTTGTGCGGTTTGACGGTTGGATGGTGATTTAGCCTTTATCGGTGATAAAACGGTAATATAACTGATAAAACGGTAATATAACGGGTAAAACGGTTGTGCGGTATAAAACAAAGATAAAACGGCGATAAAACAAAAAAACGGAGTTTTTTAAAAGCTTATTCAGTCTACGTAAAAAGCATTAAAAGAGAACTTGTGTGATGAAAGTTCTATTAATATTTGGGGCCGTTTGGATCCCCATAGGATTTTGGAGAATTTCATCTTCCTACCATAAATTTATTATAAACTCTTCACAAAATTACACACTTTCCAATAAATTTATTCCTAAAAATTGCAACTTCCCTAAATTCCTCAAATTCCTAAGCGATCCAAACGGCCCATTTAGAAGATGTTATGGTATTAAATTTAATTTTTCTTATATATAGCAAACTATTCTGACCTTATTTCTGAACAATTTACCTTCCTAAATAAGTCATGAATTCTTTATTGCCGTGTCAGTGCTTGGCACCATGCAACCTTATTTCTTTTTACTTTTTTCCTAATTTCGTCAAAATTTGACCAATATTTTTCGGTCAGTTTGAATGTAGTTTTGGCAGGTCCAAAACGCCACCGAAATCTAAATTCATGGTTCTATTCGCTTATAAAGTCTCAGAAGCTAGCATCTCTGAGATCTCCGTGACCACAGATTTGATTTGGAAACACGAATTGTTTTCAACTGGAGACGAGCAGC
The DNA here is from genome assembly GCA_028095005.1 of Rhynchospora pubera. Taxonomy (NCBI): domain Eukaryota; kingdom Viridiplantae; phylum Streptophyta; class Magnoliopsida; order Poales; family Cyperaceae; genus Rhynchospora; species Rhynchospora pubera. The sequence goes on from CM051462.1 coordinate 74,912,867, forward strand.
ACAGTTTCTAATAGTCGCACAACAAAATTTGTTCCTGACACAACATTCTAAATATATTTTATTTAGCAAACAATTTTAACCCTATATCTAACATCTTTCGCCCTCATATGAAGTAAACTATTCGGTATTAAGCACTTGAAATAATGATACAATATAATGTATTTGCAATATTTTCATAAAAAAAAACTGAAAATAATTGTGAGCAAAACACAATAGGTTCATAATTATATATTTTGTTCATTCATATCTCGCTTAGAAGTGCATATAATCCCGAACCCAAAAAAAAAAGCACTAGAAAATAGTTAAAATATACAATTTGAAATTTCATTTAGCGAAGTACCAAAATCATCATTTTTTTTCTTGTTAAATAGATTGAAACATATCCAATTGAAGAAATTTAGAAAGTATCTGAAATATAGAAACAAACCAATACAAGGAATAACATATTTCGCCAAAACCTTATTATAAGTTTATACTTTATAAGGAAAATAAAAAGACAAAAGTACTTGCTTAATTGTATATTTAGGTAACTCACATGCACAATTAGTTTATTTCAATGTAGGCTCACAGAAATTATGCCAATATATTACATTTTAACATTATTTTATTGACAAGGAACTTATAAATTCTTTTTTTTTTGAAGGAACTTATAAATAAAATTATTTTATTTATCAATTAAATAGCTAGAAAAATAATTTGAAGTGTAAAATGTCCAAAAAATAAAATAAAAATTATGGACTAAGCTGTGTGTCAATAGTAAATTATGCTGTGTAAATATCATCATCTCATGTTATAATCTTCAATTTCACTTTTGGAATCTCTGGATCCTGCCTGACTCTGACGCTGCCACTTGTAATAAAACAATCAAAGAGAAAAAGTACAAAGAAAGAATCCCAACGGACTCTCCTTTGATCGTTTCGGAATTGGGAGAAACATTTTCCACCTTAGAATTTTGTTTGGCGTCAAATTAAACACCTCCATAAAAATAAATAAATGCCTCAGTAAATCCCATTCCTTCTCTCTTCTTCATTCCACCTTTCTCTCTCCTCTTCCTTCTCTTCTCTTCTCTTCTCTTTTCGGAAACAAAGCAAGACCCAAATCAGCGATGGCCATGGCGATCAGATCTGTACCGCTCGACACGCTCCAGTCGCCATGTCTCTGTGTGGAAGCGATCGCGCATCAGAGTCTCAATGTCAAGGTAAAAGGGAATTTGGTATACAAAGCAAGGAATTCTAGCTCTCTCGAGCTCAGTTCTTCGTTTATAGGGAACTTGAATCGGAGTGGCCCACTTGTCAGATCAAAGAGGAAAGGTTCAAGGAAAAGAGGCATGGTTGTGGTTGATGAGCTTGGTGGTACCTATGAAGAAGGATTCGAAGATGTTCATCGGGTTTGATTTGCTTCCATTTTTATAAAGATTCTTTTTCTAATTGAAACCTTTTAGTTTTCTTTCTTGTAGTGTTGTACTGTATTATTACAACTAGATCTGCCATTTAAAAGCCTAAAACAATTATTTTTTAAAGTTGATTAAAAGTTGGAGAGAATTTTAGTTGATGATTCCTCGTTTCCAGTTTTGTGGATTCCAGAATCTAGAGTCCAGATCCATAGGCTGTGGTAATGGGGATGGCACTAGAAAATTGATTTTCTGACAGTCTAGAATCTGGAATCAGGACCCAACTTAAACCCCTTATTTTAAGTAGAGACCTGAATTTAATTTTTTATTTAAAAATAATGTGGGACGGCCTGTCAGAAACTTGTGTCTCTTTGGGACAACATGTGGATGTGGTGTCTGCCTGTTTCAGACAAATCCCAAATTGGGTCTGGTACCCGAATTTAATTACAAGGGCCTTGAATAAGGAATAAAAATAAGGAATTTTGGTATGCATGTCTAAAATAAACTCTCAATGCGTGCTTGTTTAAATTCCTTATTCTTATACCATAGTTTTGTTAGTACAAGAATAAGGGCCCAAATTTCTTATTCTTGTGTTGTTTGGGTTGCACAAGAATAAAAATAAACACGCATACTGAAATTTCTTATTCTTATTCCTTATTCAAGGCTCATCCAAACACACCCATTGGGTCTGGTTAAATTTATTTTATTTTTAGACAGACTTGGTAGTTGCTACCAAGTAAAAAAAGAAAATAAAGATGGGTCTGGTAAAATTTTGATTGAGACAGAAGGCACAAATTTACCTAGAACTCCCAAGTTGTGTGGTACAACTGAATGGAGCTGAATCTAAATTCATATACAGAAGAAATTAAAGCACATTAATGGAAAAGATTATCATTTATCAACTGTTTAGATTGTATTCTAAACAGTTGGCATATTGTGAAGGTTAATGAGTAGAACTGTAGATTGAGCTTGTGAATCCATTAGGTACTTAGGTTCGTTTGTCTAATTTTGTCTCTCTGATAGTAAACTAACTATATAATTCTTGGTCTTTTCAGAATCTCATGAACTACTTTACACTCAAGGCTTGCAGAACAGTTCTTACCCAGCTGTATGAAATGAATCCACCAAGTTACCGGTGGTTTTACAAGTAAGTTCACTTGCATCACTGCTTATTATTTCTCATCTTTTGTTATTGAAGTTTTCACCAACCAAAAAAAAAAAAGAATGAATGAGAAGAGATCAAGAAAGTTTTCTTAGCACTTGCATTAGCATAAGAAGATATAATATAACATTGTTTTTACAGCTTTGTTGCTTCTAACAATCCACAGGATGGAAAATACTTTCTCCGTGCTTTAGGAAAGGTAAACTCAGAAATCTCTTTTCAGAAATGAAAATTTTGTTTCAGAAATATTTCCTTGACATTGAAATTTGATTGTAAATATCTTCTATGAGTATTGTTTCTAGGAGAGGCAAGAGTTGGCAGAGAGAGTAATGATTACACGACTTCACCTATATGGAAAATGGATCAAGGTAATCAATACTTAATGCTACAAATTTCATACTTATTTAGAAAAAATGAGAGGATATTCATTGAAATCCTAAATTGGTCTTTCTTCTTGTCAGAAATGCGATCATGCGATGATGTATCAGAAAATATCAGATGAGAATTTAGAGCTAATGAGGGAAAGATTGATGGAAACTGTCATATGGCCATCTGATGACACAAACACAAACACCGAGAAAATTGGTTAATGGATTACTGATTGAGTTTAGTATATAAATCCGGGACTAGTACTTGTAAGAATCACTATTAAGAGACCACAGTAAGAGGTGATTCCTATGCAAGCATGTATATATTTAGTTTCCCTCTTTAACATAATCTATAGTTCCATTTGTTTAGAACAACAATCAATTTTTCTTAGTGGGTTGTCCCCCCCCCCCCCCCTCTGTCCCCTCTTACTTTGTATAAGTGAGCGTCTGAGCCTGTTTGCTTCTTATATTGTTCTTTATGTTTTGCACTTTATCCTACTAAGAAAATTTAAAAGATTGTCAATACATTTTTCAGTTTTAGTTTTGAGACTATCATACGTTAGCAAGAGTATTATACAAAATTAGCTTTACGAAAAAAAATTAAGCTTTATTTCCCTCCAAAATGTTGAAGTACTAATTCATTGGCAATTCGATGGACTTAGAAAAGGAACCACAGTAGTTCAAAAATGGGTGTAAAAAATCCAAAAAAATGTCGTTATGTTTTCAATTTATTTTTTAGTAGGTCAGAAATATCTCTTATAAACCGTTCCTATAATTTTTTGAGTTTTCATGATAGAAAAAAAACTATGCGAAATTTGGGTGTAAAAAATCCAAAAGAATGTCGTCATGTAAATGAAGGAATGTACTTTGATACCAGCGATTTTCATAACCTAACTCCAAAAGAAAAAAAACGAAAAATCGTCAAAGTAGATAACATATTATTCAATAAATATCTCGTATAATACATTAATACAATACAATGTACTAATACAATAAAACTCCCAAAATACAATAACATCTGGTACAATACATCATTTCTTTTTGCCTGAAGCCATACTATTGTTTCCGTGCTCAAAAGTCAACAAAAATCAATGAAAAATCCACGATTAGAACACGAAAAGAGATCGTCCAAATCATAAGACATATTTTGAGGTGGTTTAGGATCATAAGTATTAACTCTCATGGGAAGAACACCATTTGGGAGGGGGGGGGGGGGGGGGGGGGGCTTCAGGATAGCTGGGGTACAAGGTTGGGGGACAGAAAAAAATTATATAAAGTGCTAGGTTATGGAGAAAAATAATATGGTTGACCGTAAGACGTGCTTGAAAATATATCACCTACAAAATCGCTATCTTGCTCTTGGGGAGGGGGGAGGACAAATTAAGATTAAGGTTAAGGTCTAGTGTTACCATTTTCACGTTTGTAGGTTCTTCATGGATGAGAGATAAATCTACAAATAGCACAACATTACACATTTTTTTCTCCACGATATTCTCATGGTAAAATAGACGCCAATTGTCTTCAGAATCAAGAGATAGGTACATCTCTTGATGTATGTTGTTAACTACACCATAATAATGGCATGTCGTTCTTATTGTAAACTGATCCTCGTTCGTACCTAATGAATCTCATTTTTTATGGATTGATAGGTGGTATTTGCGTTATCAGATAGTCTGATAGTCGTGGGATTAAATTTGGCAGATCTATTGACTAGAATCTCGATGAACAACATTATGTCTAGTAGTGATTGTGCTAGAGTACTTGAGTGTACTATGGTTTAGTTGTGTTAGTTTGGAAAATGACTCTAGCTATATTTATAGTAGTAAAAATGATGGAAAATCACCATAGCAAAAAATACAATCAGGTACTCCTGTTGGCAACAGGGGATTTTGGGTGTAGGGCTGTAGGCCAACGACGATTCCTGGGTGCCCGGCGACCCAACATTACTACTAATATTAAATCTTTTCTCGATTTTACTAAATGTATTATTTTATTATTTAAATTTATTAATAATAAAAAATTCGGTGAATGGTAACTGGTAAGTGACTCATCTGATTTTCTATATAAAAAAATATGTTCAATTCTTGCTCCGAGAGAAAGAGGATACAATGTATATTTTATATGGTGGGTTGCGTTTTTCAGGGTGCGTTTGGATATGTGTGGGAAGAAGGGAAGAAGGAAAGAAGTGAGAAGAAGTATTGGGAAGTGTGTAACTTTGTGAAGAGTTTGGATTCACTACGGGAAAAAGGACCTTCTGTAACGACACTTCTGTAACGGTTTTTGAAATAACCGTTACAGAATAGTGAGGCATTAGGCGGGAAAATTGGCGCCACAAATCTGTAACGGTTATTATTAAACAACCGTAATAACATTTCCGTCATGGTCAGGGAAAAAAATGCATCAACCTTCTGTAACGGTTGTTGGATTAGAACCGTTACAGATTTCTTATATTCTGTAACGGTTATTATCTATCAACCGTTACAGAAAAGAAAAAAGAAATATATTAATATCAACCATCTTCTGTAACGGTTATTAGCAAATAACCGTTACAGTAGGTTAACGTTTTTTTTTATTTTTTTAATGATTCTGTAATTACATATTTTAGCACGAATTTTATTAATGTTTTTATGATTCTGTAACGGCTTTTTTTTTATATTTTTATGATTCTGTAACGGTTATTTTTTAATAACCGTTACAGAATAGTTTGTTCTGTATTTAGGTCTTCTCCCCATCCCAACAAACTCACAGCTAGAGCGCCGCATCACTTAACTCTTTTCTGATCTTCTCATTTATTGCGAATTTGTGGTGGTGGCTTCACTCCAAAAAAATAGCCAAAAATTTCTAAAAATTCTGAAAAAATAATAATTAGAAAGAGAATAAGAAGGAGAGCAGATTTAAGGTAAAAAAATTAAATTTGAACCGTAATTTATTTTTTACATTTTTTTCTTATTTATTTCGATTTTTTCATTAATTTAATGGTTATTTTTGTTTTTTTATATATTTCAAGATATCATTGAATAGGAGAAGATCTTACATCGGCCGGATAAGTCGCACGATTCAACGGATCGGAAGGCACACAATTGAAAGTATATTTTCATGAACTTCTCTTTTTTTAAATTATTTGCATTTCGTTAATAATTTGCATATATATATATATAGGCATGAATTTCATATTGTCATATAGGAACCAAATACCGGAACTCAACTGAATTTAGGTCATTGCCCGTCCGAGATTAATCCATTAGGGATTAATCTCGGATAGTACTCCCGGTCAGGAGTACTGCTCTTTGGATACGATCTGTCTCATTTAGGACAGCGAGTTGTACGTTAGATGCAATGTGTTGTCTGAGAAAAATTCGGCGGCATTTCCCTTGTGTTCCCACGGATACGTACGCACGAGCAATCGTGTGTTGGCGTATTCAGGGAACATAAGGGGAAATGCTGCCGAATTTTTCTCAGATAGCACATTGCATCTAACGTACGCTCGCTAATGAGGCAGAGTATCCAAAGAGCGGGCTAGGATGGTGACCGGTCCGAAAACCTAATATGACAAATTGGTCCGAAACCCTAATAATTTGCCTAAATTTTATTGTTCAGATGGATCGGACGTGGATGTGCTCAAGTAATCGATGCTCGTCTACATTTTTGAGAGGACTTGAAGAATTTATGGTTTGTGCTAAAGAGAATTTGAAAATGAAAGAAGATGATAAAATGTATTGTCCTTGTCGTGTTTGTCAGAATTTGTTGAAGTGGTCTAAGAAAAGACATGTTGTGCTTCAAGGTAAATGTTCATCTTATTTAAGTACAAATGTTCACCTTATTGAGTACAAATGTTCATCTTATTTATTACTTGTCACTTTCAGGAAAAAGACGTATTGTCGGTGTTGGTGATGTCGTAGATGAAGAAGCATACGACCACTTCGAGGAAATACCTCCTTTTTCTATCGGTATCGACGATACATCACAGCCAGTATCGATCAGTTATAGGCGTACAGATAACACCGAAGGCGTGTGGGTCGATACGCGGAGGAAAAAAAAGAAAGTAGCTACATAATCACATGTGAGTTAAAAAACTAATATAAATTATTCTTAACATATATGTGCTAAATTGTTATATATGTTAATATTTTTATTTTTATTTTTGCAGGTCATTAATTGGTGAAATTTAACATATATGTGCTAATTTATTTTTAATTTTTGTTTAACATTCTAAATTGTTGAACTTATTATTTAACATTTTGTTGAACAATATTATTTAACATTTCAAAATTATTATTTGTTGAACTTAAATGTAACAGTCAGTCAAAATCACTTAATTAAATTTTCAAAATCACTTAATTAAATGTAACATTTCAAAATTATTTTTAACATTTTATTATATAAAAACGTTTGGACTTCTGTAACGGTTACTAGCTAATACCCGTTACAGAAGAGGTCTAATCTGTAACGGTTATTAGCTAATAACCGTTACAGACTGTTATATATATAAAAACGTTTGGACTTCTGTAACGGTTACTAGCTAATAACCGTTACAGAAGAGGTCTAATCTGTAACGGTTATTAGCTAATAACCGTTACAGAAGTCCAAACGTTTTTATATAATAAAATGTTAAAAATAATGAAATTAAACTAATCTGTAACGGTTATTAGCTAATAACCGTTACAGATTAGCCTCTTCTGTAACGGTTATTAGCTAATAACCGTTACAGAAGGTTGAACCCTTTATTAATAACCAGCCTGGCTTGCGTCTCTTCGTCACTGCTTTCTAAACTCGATCGAGCACCTCTTTCTTAAGCCTCTCTCGAACGACAGAAGCAAAACCCTAACTCTCTCTCGTGACACTCGGCGGCTTCCCTCTCTCTCTCTCAAAGGTAAACCCCTCTCTGCCTCCTTCCTCCTTCCTCTCCTTCTCTGTCTCCTCTTCCTCTCTCTCTCTCACTGACTCCCTCTCACTCTTTGTCTTTCTCTCAACTCCGACAGCACCTCCGACAGCACCTCCGACAGCACCTACTCTCTCAACTCCGACAACACCTCCCCTCTCTCTCTCAGGTAAACTCTGTCTCCTCTTCCTCTCCCTCTGTCTCCTTTTCCTCTCTCTCTCTTTGTCTCCTCTTCCTCTCTCTCTCCCACTGACTCCATCTCACTCTTTGTCTCTCTCGATTACAGATCAACCTCCATCTCGCTCTCTCAACTCCGACAGCAACTCCTCTCTCTCTCTCATCTGGTTAGCCTCATCTCTCTCAAATAGCAGATTCTATCGAGCGCAAGAATCCAAAGATATTGATTAAGGGGCCGTTTGGATCCCCATGGGATTTTGGAGAATTTCATCTTCCTACCATAAATTTATTATAAACAATCCAAATTCCTCACAAAATTACACACTTCCCAATAAATTTATTCCTAGGAATTGCAACTTCTCCAAATTCCCCAACTTCCTAAGCGATCCAAACGGCCCCTAAGGGATTCATAACCCAGTAAGTTTTCATTTCTAAATGAAATTTTGATATTGAGATAAGGACTAAGTACGGTTCTATTTAAGCTATTAATGATATTGTATGCAGGATATACAAGCGATACCTTATGGAAAATGGAAAATATAATGCAAGGACCCGAACAACATTTGATTGGTACAAAATTCAGGTACGAGACTTAAAAAAATATATTAGCTACCTAGAGTTTCTGAAACTGTGCAAAATCTTAACTATCTTTCTTGTTGGATCTTTAATTAGTGTCCGATACAAAAGGGCTGCACAGAATGTGGATAGTTCACAATGCTCGCCATGAAAAACGTATTATCTTATTGGATAGCAATTCAGGAAATACCTCATGTAAGTAACTTATTCTTTTAACTAATAACATTTGATCAAACAATTAGATTTTAGAATTTCATGATCTAACTAATAATATTTTTGACTTGTTTATCATAATATGCAGATGATCGACCCGGTTGGAGTACCATACAACAAAGAAATGATTGATGGTGTCGTGACAGAAGTTATGGACTTCATGCAAGGGGTATTATTTTGATTAAAATGTGTTTGATGACTTGCCATGTTTGATTATACTTGTGATATATGTAAATACTTTGTTTATTGTTTGTGTGATATGCATGATTATATATGTTTGATATATGTGTGCTTTGTGATATATATATATGCTGCATTTGTTAATGTAAATTGGGTACCAATTTGGTACCAATTCGGCTAGCAAATTGGGGCTAGCCAATCAAACAGGCAAAACTCAAAAAAAAAATTAAGACTTTTGTAACGGTTATTAGATAATAACCGTTACAGAATATTATAATTTTATTTTTTTTTAATTATAAATATTATCTGTAACGGTTATTAGATAATAACCGTTACAGAATCATGTCTTCTGTAACGGTTATTACCTAATAACCGTTACAGAAGTTCTCCAAACACCACACCTGTTCCGTCCACAATACCATAACGGTTATTAGATAATAACCGTTACAGAAGACTGGCTTCTGTAACGGTTATTATCTAATAACCGTTACACATGTTCTACAAAAAACTGTACCAGATTTTTCTTGCATAATACCATAACGGTTATTAGATAATAACCGTTACAGAAGAGGGGGCTACTGTAACGGTTGTTGTCTAATAACCGTTATAGATCTGTAACGGTTATTAGACATTCTGTAACAGGGGCTACAGTAACGTTTCGTGTACCGTTACAGAAGTCTTTTATTAACCGTTACAGAAACCAAAATTTCGCGTAGTGATTGTTTATAATTTTTTTTCTTTTTCTTCCTTTTTCTTCTTCTTTCTTCTAAATAGACGACATTCTTTCTAAGAAAAAATAACATTAATAAACCATATCCGTTGTTCATATTTATAACTTTTTAAAGTTATAAACCATATGGTGATATTTATAATATCCAAGGTTCCGTTAGATGAGCCCTAGGAATAAGGAAATAAGAGAATAAGAAAGTAAATATATTATAAATAATTTAAACTCTTTACAAAATTATACATTTTTCAATACTTTTTTCCTTATTTTTCTTATTCTCACACCATCCAAACGGAGCCTAACAGAACACTTACTACATAAAAAAACTCTGTTCTGTCGACATCATCATTTATATCTGATGACATTTGGAAGTACCAAAATGGCACGTAATATAAAATCGGTGGTGCCTTTTTTCGCCGAGAGAGAGAGAAGAAAATCGCCACTATTTCACGCCTCCGCGTTCTCTCTGATACTCTCATGCGCTCAAGCTGGCTGGAGATCTCTGGCGCATTGATTTATTGAAGTTGCTTTTTTCGGAAATATATACTAATCTAGATTTTGAAAGCAATAAATATAAATCTTACGCCGGACGACCAGAACATCTCTGCATGGGGCATCTCACCAGCCAATCCATTACTGACACATGTCTCCATTTGTTTTTTAATAAAATAAAGTAAATATATAGAGATGTTACTAGACTTGGTCGGTTAGATATTATTTTATAGTCAAATGAGACATGGCAGTCACAGTTTCGTTGCGTTATGTTTTTTCAGATGACAATAATTCATCATGAACTATTTTAGATTTCAAATTATATTTAATTCCTAAATTAAGTGATGATTGGTGTGACTATTTTTTAATATATTTAATTTTAAAACTATTTTAATTATAGAAAATACAAAAAACTATTTAAAATTATAAAAATACAAAAAAAAATATTTTTGATTATACAAAATAGCTGTCAAAAATAGAAAAAAATATCGCGACTTAATTAATATAATAATTATAGATTATGTAACAGACTAAAATTTTTATAAGGATCTAAATTCAAATATTTTTTAATTTTTAACGGTTGCGATTAATTGATTAAACACAAATCTGGTTCAAAATTTCAATGTACTATAAAATATTTAAATTTTATAAACTAGCCGAATCCTCTCTGCGTCACGGATAGGCTTTATTTTCTTTATATTACTATGTAAACTTGTCGCATTCGGTGCATGTGTCACATACTCATATGGTTAAAAAAAAGTTGATACTCTTTTTTTTTAGGGTAAAAAAAAAAGAAGTTTGCAATCTTGTATTGCAATTTTTACTTGCTATAGAATGCACAAAGAATTAACGGCAGAGTGAACCATTCAGCTTAATCTTTGGAAGTTCTTCTTATGTAACTATGAGGCCAAATAGGCTAATCTATTGCAAAAGTCTTGCAATTAGGGCAGATGACGGTTCTGAACTTCGTTCATATCTCTTTTGGAGCTGAGACCACTGAAGAGTTCTATTTACGAGTTTGCTAATGCAACTCGCTCACTTCCTCTCCAACTCCGGCTCAGTTTGGGGCCATTGCTTATAAGTTTAGGTAGTTTAGTTCTTTTTTCTTTTTATATATACTTCTTTTTTCTTTGCCAAAGCTTTTCCTTAAAACAAGGAGAAAGTAAGTTAGCGTAAGGAAAGATACTCTCAATTTACAGTTTACACTAATTAATCAAACTTTGCATTTCTACTTTCTGTCATGCAGCTTGATATTTCGTTTGATTATGTTTTTATTTATTTTTTAGTTCTTCCGATCATTTGGAAGTAAAATGTATCCATGCATTAAACCCAAAATTGAGATCGTTCGTTGGGCTTTTCCGAAAAAATGAAGTGAGAATTTTAAAACAAAACTTTTATAAGTCACAAGAGAGCATAATCTGACAAGCAGCTAGGACATTTTCACACTTGAAGGCCTTTTATGACAAATTTATCTTCGGTTATGCATTTAAAATTGTATCATTTCATGCGTTGGAAACTGCAAGTAATAAGAATAAGAAATTTCGGTATGTGGACTTGTTCAAATTTTTTTATTCTTATACTATGGTTTTGTTAATATAAGAATAAGAATCCAAATTTTTTATTCTTATCTTATTTAGATTGCACAAAAATAAGAATAAACACGCATATCAAAATTTCTTATTCTTATTCTTTATTCACGACTCATTCAAACACCCCCACAAATGAACCGGACGTCCAATATTACATGAGGAGATACTTGTTTGAAACAAGAGTCTTAGGCGAACTGTAATCAAATTTGCTTCTATCAAATATTTGAGTAATTGGAAAGTAACTGAATTTCTCCAACGACCCATATCCTGTTTCTTACTAAACCTTGCTTAAACGCCGTGGTGAAGGAGGCAAAACATTTGCCCATGCTTAAAATGGAGACCTAAACACTTTCTTTTGCATTTTCATACTTGTTTGGTTTTATCTTTGACTTGCTTTCCATTGCCTCTTTCTTTTTTCTTTTGACCTTACCATTAATTATCAGTTGAGATTAAGAAGTTGAATGCTGATTATTACTAAATTGGGGAATCAGTTGGCGCCTTTCGTGCTTGGGAATGAGTGATTAGTCATGTGAGTTATCTGAAACAAAAATTGCCTTTAATATCATAAATTTGACATTGAATTTTGGGTGAGCTCTTCACCCAATCTAAAAGAGAGAAGCTTGATAAAAATGCTGAGTTGGATGTCCAATTCGTTTAAATTTGTCATATAATGGGAAGATCCTGATTTCTTAGGCTCCGTTTGGATTTCATTTGGGAAGAAGAGAAGAAAAAATAAGGGAATAAATTTATTATAAACAATCCAAATTCTTCACAAAATTACACACTTTCCAATACTTCTTCTCACTTTTTTCCTTCTTTTCTTTTTCCCACACCTTATCCAAACGGAGTCTTAAAGAAAGGTTACAGTGATCCTACAACTGATTAAAAAAAAAATAGGTCCATTTTTTACTCAAAATAAAAGAAAATAGCTCCATTTGATCTATATCGCCCTCTTGAACCCTCTTTTAAGTTTTACTTTTTATTCGGTAATAAGTCAATGAGTTAATAAATATATAATACGATTATACAAAAAGACAAGGGCTAGATCCTTGTTTCTCTTCAAAAATAAATAAATAAAACAATACGATTATACGAAGCCAGAACCATGCAATTACATACATACCACCCAGAAAAGGGTGACGGAGGCAGAAGTATGTATATGTGGGACCAAACTGACCCCCTAAAAGATAACAACTCAATATTGAATTAGGACAATTCAAGTTTGAACTTTCTAATATAGTTTTTAAACTATATCAAAATTAATGATATATTCTGACTCCGAGGTTACCAATTCCATGTTCGCTTTACCCAATTTTGGCGACAGAATCGGAACTTTATGCACTTAGTAGACCCAACTGAAAATAAAAACTCAAATATTTGTGAAATCTTACACAGTATCTAGTAATTTAATGATATATTTTGACTTCAATATTGACACCTGACAATTCTAAGCTATTCCAAATTTCCAATGACAAATTCGGAACATTATTCACTTCTACCGAATTCTTTCTCAAGCCTCGACTAGGTGTTGTTACACATGCACATGATTTGGCGGCCTGGTGTATCCAATTGATAACCTGACAATATTTATTTTTTCAGCTATTATAATTGTCATCGCTAAATAAACTATGGCTGTTATCGCTGATGTATGCTATAAATGTTCAGTTTAATAATCAAATGTGTTCAATTTAATAATCACAAGTGTACTCAGTTAAATGCGTCTACTAATGGGTAGAGTCGTGCCAGGGTGTTGCGAGTGGATCAGAGAGAGCTGTGCCAGGGATAGAGTTGGAAAAAATTTAATTTGAACCGGATCGGTTCATGACCTATTCTAATTTTTTCATGTGTTTTTTGTCCAGTTCGTGACCCCTTCGCTTGGTTTTTTTCTTATAACAGTTATATTTTTTGTTGCAACAAACTGAACATTTATATTTAAATAACATAACATTTGAACTTATTAAACTGAACATTTGAACAAAAAATAAATAAATAAAATGAACATAGCGAACACTTATAAAATAGTGAACAATTATAATACAAAGTGAACATTTGTATCTCATAAAGTGAACACTTATAATAACGAAATGAACAAAAAATAATGTGTGCGTTGGGTGAGCTAGAGAGGAGAGAGCGCTATTCCTTGACGCACGATGGCAAATTGAGCGATGGTGTTAATCAATTTATTTTATTTTTATATCGAATGAAAACTCAGAATGACAATAATGACTTGGTGTTAGGTAAAATTTCTTACTTACCATTTATAATATCATAGGGTCGTGCGTTTGTACATATATTCTAACAATAAAATTAGGATTAAGAACAAAAAAAATATTTTTCCGAAATGATCAAGAACAAGTTTATTGAGAATTTAGAGTGTTATTTTTAAGAGGTCTAATATTTGAATTAAATTTTTATTGTAAATGTGTTTGGATCATCCATTTAATTTGGATTAAAAGTGATCCCAATAAATTCTTAATTCACATTAAAAAAATGATCCAAACACACAATGAATTAATTTAAATATTAAACCACTTAAAAAATACAATCTAAATCCTAAGAAAAAACCTATTCTCAATTGTTTAGGAATAATATTTTTTACTCTGAATAATTAATCTTAATTTTATTCTTAAGCAATGCAAACGGGCTAGCTAGAATGAATACTGTATCTAAAATGTTCTGCTTCGATTTTTTAGAATTGTCAAATTAATTACTTTAATAATGAATAACAATATAACTAAGCTTTGATGAAATTAGAATTATTTTTAGCTCCATCTACATATGTACCATATATAAGTTTGCAATTTAAAATTATAGTTTGGTTGTTTTATATATCGACGCACCAATATAAATTTAAGCTATATGTGTAAAAATGAGTTGAACACGTACTCCTAGGACTTATATATACAAGAGGAGATACATGAGGTTCTAGAAGGCTCGAGTAGGGTTAATATTTTGTGTATAGCGGAAGAACACTAATTTGATGTTGTTAGAGAATAACTAGATCTTATAATTATAGTAGCTTATTAATTATGTCTTCAATCAATAAGATTATATATATATATATATTCTAATATCTAGAATTTTTAGAATTTGATTTATGTTTCCTTATTATTAGGTACGGTATAAGCTATATATGTTTTTTCTTTTGTAACATAACAATCAATCAGGCTATTCGAAACTCAATTAATTATCACTATTAACAGATGTGTGCACAAATATATATATATATATATATATATATATATAAGATAAAAAATGTATTAACCGATCCAATATCTTTCTTTCGGCATGCTAGCTAGTAACGTGACTTCGGTTCAAATTCATAAGAGAACTAAACTCCTCAATGAAAAGAGATGGCCGGTTACCAAATTTTTAGGTGGAAGCTAAAACATCCCAAAGTTTTAGTATGCTTGGAGATGCACATTTGTAGTCCACAACCCTTTGAAAAATTTAAAATTATAATTAATATTAAGTGCTCGTTGCCACCTTTCTTCTCCCACATGATGACATAAGGTGTCGAGGCATGTAAAACCAAAGAAGGTTTAGCCACACATGACCTTGCGTTTCAAAATCTCTTTATATCTATCTCCATACCTCAAGGAATCTTAGATAAACTTTTTCCATACTCATGCATTTTTACCTTCCAAATCCTATAGTGCTCAAGCAACAACCCCCTTAAATTTCCCCTCTGCCTATAAATATTCAACCTTGTCGTGAATTGTTATATTCAACAAAAAGCACTTGAAATACCTAAAACAAAGTATAATAAACTGTCCTTTCTTTTGTAACCTACATACGAACAAATGGCCATGCAAAAGCTTTTCTTTGTCTTTCTCCTCATACTTTCCTGTAATAACACCAGCTGTTATAGCAGCAGCAACTTGGATTCTGTGAAAGAAACATTTGGAAATTTCCCCAAGTACCTAGGCAGGTCTCTTAAGGCCTCACAAAAAACATTCAATTTGATAACCTATGGTGCAAAAGGAGATGGAACGGCTGATGACACTAAGGTATATATATATGCACACATACGACCGATCCAATGATGTTATATATCATGCATAGGCTATGTGTTTAGCTTTGCTATAAATACCTTTACACCTCTGCTCAGAATTGTTTGTTGTATATTTTATGATATTTCATCATTATTTTCCCTTACAAGATCTATATATACATGCTGACATGCAGTGGTATGTCTCATTTATTTTGGAAGCTGTATGGTTTCATATATTTACAATATTTCCTCTTTATATCAGGCATTTCAAAAAGCATGGATGGCAGTTTGTGCCTCGACACAATCAGCTGTTCTCTTGATTCCAAACAACAAGAAATTTCTTCTGAAGCCTATTACATTGAGTGGCCCGTGCAAATCACCTGTTGAAGTTGCTGTATGATTAGAGAAATAGAAATTTCATGCACTCACATTTCTTTCGATTTAAAATCGTTATTAGTAGAATTATTTGCATCTTTTTGAAATTGTGATTTTTATTGTTTTTCATGAAAATAACAGATACAAGGTACAATTGTAGCTCCTTCCCGATCGGCATGGAATTTAAAGAGCACAACTCACTGGATTCTGTTTCAATACATAAATAATCTAAAGCTCTCTGGTGGTGGGACTGTCAATGGAAATGGGAACGCTTGGTGGCAAAACTCCTGCAAAATTAACAAATCAAAAGTACGTGTTCTCCTGAAAAACGATATTGTTACATATATATGATGCTTCAAGCAAAATATGTACAATCATTTAACATTACCAGAGATGTCTAGCTTCTTATAAATTAAAATGTTATTTATGTTTAATGACATTCTATCTAGTCTATCCCTTATAAGAAAATGCTAGCTGCTAGCGCTCCTGGTTCTATATCTAGTTGAAAAATAGATTACTTGCACATTTGCACTGAGAGAATCCAAATTTTGCTACAATCTTTGCCCCTTGAAAGTTTTGAAGTACCATGCTTGTGTTTATACACTCTTTTTTTCCCCCAACTGAGTCAAGTTGTAATTCCAGAGACTGTATTCTCTTTTATAGACAATCAGATAATGATAATATGTGAAGCATGCACTTAATTTTCTTATTTTTACTCGAAAAGATACTTAACTAATTTTTTCAATTGATTTTGCAGCCATGCACAAAAGCACCAACGGTACGTATGATGTGATGCTATTTCATTCAAGATATTAACTTGGGCTATCAAAAGTTCAAAATATATAGCTCAACTTCCTGATAAATTGTTTCTTTTCTTTGACAATTGTAAACAGGCTATGACATTTTATTCTTGCAACAACTTGCTGTTGGAGAAGTTAAACGTGAGGGACAGCCAACAGATTCATGTATCTATTGAAAAATGTAACAATGTAAACGTGGCAAGCGTCACGGTAACCGCCCCTTCATCGAGCCCAAATACCGATGGATTACATATCTCTTCTACCACTAACATAGTAATAACAAATTGCGTAATCAAGACAGGTATATGCACTATCATGTATTTTTATTACTGTACTAGCTAGATATGTTTGTTTGACATAAGAAGTTAATAACCGTTCCAAACTATATATACATGCAGCCCTACGTATAAAGAATGTCGGTGAAATATATTCTAAATATACATAACCACTTATTAGAAGTAAAAGCCTAAGGCATAATATTTGAACTTGTAACTATCGTGCTAATGAAGCCTATTGTAGAAAATGTCAATAAATGAACTCTTGCAAGCAATAGTTACTCAACACAGCCCAACATAATTATACCACATATATTGCCAAAAAAAAAATTATATCACATAGTTGTCAACTAATTAACACTAAGCAACAAGATATAGTGCTTTGCTTTAAAGCAAGATTAACTTAAGACAATCTCCTTAGCACTTAAAATTACTTAACATAGATATGTATAGTTAACATTTTTAGCATCTGATTTGGGGGTTAAAATATTGAAGGGGACGATTGCATGTCGATCGAGACGGGAACAAAAAACTTGAAAGCTACAAAGATTACATGTGGGCCAGGTCATGGTATAAGGTATGGAAAAAAATTCAACCTTTAGAGTTACCTCTCAAAAAATAAATTATCCATGCAATCCAAATGTAAACAATGCTAATACGCATCTACAACTTAATCCACAAAACAGCATTGGGAGCTTAGGAGACGGCTATTCAAGGGCCCAAGTTTCTGATATTTTGATTGATACCGTTAAATTGTATGGCACAACCAACGGCGCCCGAATCAAGACCTATCAGGTGGGAGCCACATAAGATTTTCTTCCCTTTTTTCGTATTATACTCTCTGTAACAAACATGGGCATCGATATTTATAAACCTATTCAAATGCGATGTACTTATTTGGTACAACAAAATATACGAGGTCAATCTACTTCCCGGCTAGTTTAAGATAGCTAGATACGCTACATTAGGACACGAACTCCAAAAGGGGTGTGTTACGTGTTAGGCCATTTTTCATTGTTAGGCTCCTTTCTCTCAGGTGCTTGATTTGAATCGACTTCTATTAGGCTGAGTGGCTGACTAGCCAAGTTCAATTTAACCAATTGATTCAAAATTTTACGTCTTTTTGGTATAAAGACAATCTTCCAGACACGTTGACATTTTACAAAAAAACAAGATGACATAGATATTGGTCTGTTTGGCCTAGGTACTAGAAAGTATGATATAATAGGTCAAAAGTCAAATTACACCTAAATCAAGGCTAAGTTTTTATATTTAACGTTCTCAACCGCATTGCAATAGTTGCACTTTTCTTCTCTTTTTCTTTTTTTTTCCAAATAATAAGTACATTATAAACTTTTTTACTGTTCAACTAACATCATTAACTTTTCATTTTTTTTCAACAGGGCGGGAGCGGTTATGCGAAGAATATAGTATTTCAAAACATAGTCATGTCCAATGTAAAAAATCCCATAATCATAGATCAGAACTATTGCGACTCCAGCAAACCCTGCAAATCACAGGTTAAACATCTATGATCTATCTAGTACTTTCATAACTTTTGTAATAACAAATTTTCCTTATTTGACAAGTTCGATTGATCAAAGCCTTTTTAACATTTGCAGAAATCAGCTGTGGAGGTCAGCGGCATAGTGTTTAAGAACATCAAGGGAACAAGTGCAAGTGATGTTGCTATAAATTTGAGTTGCAGTAAAACCGTTGCATGCCGAGGGATACAATTGCAGAACATTAATTTAGTTTCCCAAAATAATAAATCCACCAGAAGCACATGTCAGAATGCCAAATGGAGCAAAAGTGGCACTGTTATTCCCCCTCCTTGTGCATCCACAAACTAGATGTAATGCATAGATGATGCTTGTAACTATTTAGGTTGCTTCTTATAGTTGTCTATAAACATGATAGATATGGTAGTGGACATGATTAAAGATTGCAGAAGATTTGTACTTGTGTATGTTACTATCACACCTTTAGTCTATAAAGTTATTAATTTAATTATGACATTCTGAGCCCTGATGATTATACTTGCCTTGATTAATTAATATTAATAATAATAATAATAATAGTAACCATTTAGCACAAGAATCAATAACTAAATGAAATAAACTATTAAGAAATGGAACTGGATAACGATTGAAAAGGTTCAGTATCTCTCCTTGATAAAATACAAAATTCATTGCCTGGCTCCATCACATGCACAATTGCCATATAACTTATAACTCCAGAACCACCACCAATCAATACCAATCTTAACTACAACGAACTTGAGAAATGAAAAAACTTAAATAATTTACCAAAGCTCGCACTATTACTATAAATAAAGTTTCTTTAGCTGATCATTTTCTTTATACAAAAAAACACCGGACTTAGCAATTGATGCCACATTGTTGGACATCAGGTCCAGTGACACGGGTCGTGAATGGGTCGATACGGACCCACAGAAGAGAGAAAATAGAAGCGAGAAGGACAGCCCACACAATGACGATGGTTGGTGTGCGGTTCTGACGGCCCATAAGACCCTTGAGGAATGGGTAGAGATGGACAATCACCCAGAAGGCAAAGAAGAGCTTACCAAAAAGTGGGCCCCAAGATTGATAACCACTGTTGATAGCATAAGAAATACCAGCAACGACACCAATCTGTGATAAGTTAAATTAATAATTAGTCAGATGGAACATGAATTTGAAAAAAATAAATTAATAAAACCTAGCCACACAAATTAATTAGTCGCAGTTAAAGTGCTCTGGAGATGTCAAGGGCAATAGAAAAACATTTGCATGGTTTAAGTTTAGGCCAGATGCAGGAACAAAGTTATTAGATTGGAAACACTTGACCTGAACACCACCCACAACCAAACAGAAAAGAAACTAAAAACACAAAAATAAAAATACAAAATTGGAAAATAAAATAATGAAATATTTAGTCCTGGAGTACTAATTTTGTATGACAGTTTGATGATTCTTTGCAAATAATGTAGAACAAAATTTACTTCATTTATCAAAGTTACTCACCAGGTTGATGATAATGAGGGTAGTGGGAGGGATGAGAAGAGTTGTCCACTTGAACATGTAGAGCTCAGCAAAATCACCATCCTCATCAGAGGCCTTGGAAGTGACAGTGAAGTTGGTGTCAATGCCAGCCAGAACCTTCAGCAGACCTTGAAAGACGGCGAACAGATGAGCTGAAACACCTCCAATAACCCAGAACTGCTCATTCCTCCACCACTCATCGATCCCCACACCACTCCATCTCATCTCCAGTATACCCGTTGCAAAGATGGACAAGAAGAGAGATATGAACCATATACTTGCAAAATTGCTAATCTGTAATTCGTAGCGAGAATCAGTGTGAATTTTCAAGTTTTTACTGTGCAGTTTTGTGCTCCACTAAATTGGATACTGAAAGTTAATATTTCGACGACTAGACAGTTAACATATTCGACTATGGTCAAAGGGCCATTGCAATTTTAAAATTACATATACTAATTTGACTCGTGACATTGAAGCAAATATACAAACAAGTCACATAATGATCACCGAGGTGTAAAATATGGCAATATCTAAGGCTCTTAGTTTAGTCATTAGCAAAAGAAGTACCTGAGGGATAATGAATTTTCCGGTAAATAGACAGACGGCAGGCAATGTACAGTACAAGATGAGAGGAAGGGACGTCAGCGGGTAGATTGTGGTATTGATATATGCAAACCGCTCGAGGAACTTCAGCCTGCCGCCATAGCCATACCAGATGGGACAATGCCGACTGAACAGAATCTCAACTGAACCAAGGGCCCACCGAAGCACCTGGTTCAAACGATCTGAAAGATTAATTGGGGCAGAACCCTTAAAGGCTGGCCGCTTGGGCATGCAGTAAATGGACTTCCAGCCTCTGGCATGCATCTTAAACCCTGTCAGAATATCTTCAGTCACAGAACCATAGATCCACCCAATCTGCATTTATCGCTCTAGTTAGACATAACTCCACTCAGCAATAACCATAAAAACCATTTGTATGAATATATTTCCCTGTACATCATGATCAGCAAATATAATAATCTAACATATTGTTCACATCTAGCTTATTGCCAGCTTACCTCAGTTCCCCATTCAGTCTTATCCTCGTAGCCACAGCTGATGACATGAATAGCTTCTTTCAGAAGGGACTCAGGAGTTGCCGATTGAGGAACACCACCACTCTCCATTAATGTAGAGGCAACAAAAACATTTGATTGACCAAACCTTTTCTCTAAGCTCATTTGTGACATCAAAAGAGATTTTTCATCATCAAATCCAGCACCTGACAAGAACAAGAAATTTTCGATAAGAGAACATTAACTAATTATGTAAAAAGGTGAAGCCTTAATATAAATTTAAGACAACTGAAACTAAATTTAAGTACCTTCAACACCCTCCTCAATATCCTCGAGATTAAACACTGGCACAGAGCTGTCAACATGTTTGTGAGATTTCTTCTTTTCTGAGCTCTTCTTCTTAGATTTTTGGTCCTTCTTCTTGCCCCCACAGCACCAAGACAGAATGCTGTTTGGCCTCTTTGGCTTAAGTGGGGGTTCATAACCATACAAGGCTGTCCTGTTGAACACACAACCCGTACCCACATAAACTGGTCCTTGAATACCGTCAAGACCTCTCAAGTTAATCTACCATAAAAGAAACATATAAATATTAATATTAGATTACATTGGTTAGACAGAAGAAGAAATGTTCATACACGAAAAATTCTTTACTTACATCAAAGAACACGGTGTTTCTGTTGGCATAACGATCATTTTTATCAATACCGTCGAACCTCTGTGGGAACTGCACATAACAGACGCGCTTTCCAAGATTTGGGTCCATGAGGAAGCACATAGCCTCTCTAAGAGCCTTGCTGTTGTTGATGTAGTGATCACAATCAAGATTCAACAAGTATGGCCCATTTGTAAGCACAGCTGAAACTCGTACCTGAACAGAACCAGTGATGTTTTTTGTCACCAACAAGAAATTAGAACAGATCTCAGTTAAAACTTCAAGTATCGTTAACTAGAAACTTACCAGAGCATTCATGGCACCAGCCTTCTTGTGATGCTGGAAGCCAGGACGCTTCTCACGAGAAACATAAACCAAACGAGGGAGCTCATTACCCTCAGTGTCAAGACCTCCACTATGCCCAAGGAAAACCTAAGTAGTACAATATTATTAGTTTTTAAGAGAAAGAAGATAATTGCCAGCTTTACAAGTTGTTTACTGTTGTAACTAGTTTAGTATTGGATAAAATCTAACCTGAATCATCCCAGGATGATCCCTGGTGTTATTTCCAGGCCAAGGTGTGCCATCTTGCATAATCCATCCCTCCTCTGGAACTTTCTGTGCCTTGGCAACAAGCCCATTAACTCTCACCTTGAACTCTTCATACTCTCTCTGCACAGTAACGTATCACTATCATTACAAGTTCCACACACAAAAAAAAAAGGATAGAAAGAAAGCAAAAGGTACAAATAAATTTAAGAATGTTACCTTCATGGCCCTACGATCTTTGACAAATGAAGTTTGCACCTTACCCTTCAGGTAATCAATCTTCTGAGCAAAGTAAAACTCAGGTGCGCGGGGTTCTATGTTGTACTTTTTGCAAAAAGGCACCCATTTTCTTGCAAACTCAGATGTCTCCGCTAGCGCATCAAAGGTGAGCATGGCAGCACCATCATCAGATACATAGCAAGAAACCTTGTCAACTGGGTAGTCAACTGAAAGGATGGACAGCACTGTGTTGGCTGTTACAAGTGGGGGCTCCTTCATTGGATCCACTGTACTGACAAATATGTCAACTGCTGCAAGCTGAGATGGTTCTCCTTCTCGGTCATACCTGACAATTGATACAGGTGATATCACAATGTTTAGTCCTCATTGAAGAACGAATAAATTGTTTCCAACAAGAAGTTTAATTTGGTCCACCAGTTGACTCTGAATTGACATGCGAAACACAACTAGGAAATCTAGTTAATGCAAAAGTCATTGAATTTTTAATGATACCTTAAAGAAAGTCTATCAAGGTAAGTTTCACGATTGACGGGGAACCATTTGGGGAACTGATCAAGAATCCATGAAATGGCAAACCAGATCTCACAAATGACCGACATCAGCCACAAAGCATAGGCATTTCTCACTGGATTGGTGATTCGGTAATGCAAGAAAATGCAGAGAATTATCAGCCGCAGAACAATGACCATCCGATATGGATTAATCCTGGAAGAGGGTAAGGACACTTTTCGAGAGAGCGGTTGACGAGTCTCGTCATTCCTGTAATTAAAAAGATGAAAAGTTTACAAGCTTAGTCAGAGGGATTCAGATTACTTTAACAAAGTATATAACCATAGAATAAAATGAAATCTAAACAGGAGACAATTGGAGCTTGATTTAAGATATGAGCCACAAAAATTGAAGAACTTGAAAAGCATGAGCTTAAGACCCATAGGATGTGGCAGTCTATGGAACAATAACTTCATAAATTTTTTGGTTGCTGCAATTTTTCCATAGTAATATGGAAGGACAAATCACAAATATTTAAGATGCATGGTTTGAAAAGGCACCAAAATCAGAAAATCATTTGAACAAAACAGCACATTAAATAAGCTTAATTACTCACAGCAAGGAATCATCCATGTTATACTCTGTAGATGCATCAATGTCACCAGCCCCCCTTCCCTCAGAAGGAGCAAGACTGGTACCATTAATAGTTGGTACTGCAGTCTTGTCTTTATTCATTTTCCAGCCATCAACTCTCTCCTTCCATGCAACATTACCGAGGTTGCCTGAGAACTCTCGAGATGGATTGGCTGTTTAAAACGCAAAAAGATCCTCAATAAAAATTGTAACAGAAAATGTTTTATTTGAACAACAATGACAGAGATAGCAAAATATACGTGAGTGACTGATATATGGAAGAGGATGCACACGTTTCCCACCATGGGCCCCAGGTGACATCATGTGGTCTGGGGAAGCTCCTGGCAGCTCACCTGAGACCTGAAACAAATGCACTGAACATATGAATGCTTCCTCTTAGGATATTAAGAACAGTCTTTATCTGATGTAGACATGATTTCATTAAATATAAATAACTGTAGCTTTTTATAAAAAGTAAATGATTGGGTTTCTCCAAGTACACTTGACACTACTAAATAAAAACCCAGTGTTTTTTTTTCTTTTGATTTTTGGTCAAAGGACAACATAATTTACTTTGGAGGCATCAAAAATTTGCTCCAAGCCTCCAACATTATAATACCTGGCTAGCAGTAAGAGATGGGGCATAGCGAGGTATCTCCCCACTATCATACTTGGGGCGCCCCATATCCTGCCCTTGACGCCATGTCAGCATTCTCTCACTGATCTTCTGCTTCTGATCCTGATTACCTGATGGGTAATTAAAATCGCTGGTGTCATCAGCATCAGTATCCTCGCTTTCCTCCCCATGGATCGGGGGGCTCCCTGAAAAATAAGATTAACCAAGTTGCAATGAGATATTTATTAAAATAAAAAAATGTCTACATGTATAAAGGCAATTTGAGGATAAGTGCAAACATTTACCCATGTAGTAAAACGAGGTCATTTTTCATAATCTTCACAAGGAAAAATTTGAGTGCTAGTTCCTCGCTTATTGCATTGTATTTGATATGGTCAGACCACCAAAATCTCAAGGGGTTAATCATTTGTGGGAGTGATGAATATTTTTCTTTAATAAGTACTAGCAATAGATTTACTATATTTAGTGTTAAGCAGCATATGTGCGAAGCTATATAAATGCTGTGACCTAACTTCTAGCATTTCCTTGTTTAGAAAAAGAGGTGTGACCGAAAAATCTCTCAGAATAGTATCAGTAACAGTATGTATTACACAATATTGAACAGATAGTAACATTGAACTGAAATCAATAATCAGACCTTTATGCCTCTTGTACTTGGTCTTGCATTGAGGGCAAACCTGGGTTCCCTCCTTGCGCTCATACTCGTAACACGCCCTACAAACAGGGAAGTTACATACACTACAGGCAACAAAGAGATCACCATCCGGTGTGGTCCCCACTCCGTCACCACAGATCTGGCACACTTGGCCACTTGGATGCTTCACAGATTTCTGCACAGATCCAACAGTCAAACACAAACAATTACAAAATTAGTCAGTCTGATCAAGTATTGGAGTTAGAAAGGACTTTTAAAAGAGATCACATCCAAGGCCTTTCAAAATCAAAATTAAATAAGAAAATTAATATTGAAATTTTAGAAAAGTTAAGGATTAAGCAAACAATTACAATTCTCTATTAATAGCTAATGCACAATTCACAACATTGTATAAAGCCAACTGGCCCTTTTTGTAGTAAGGTAATATTTTTAGACAAGCTAAGATTTCCAGTTCCACAGTTACTTCAGTTGAGGAAAACCAATCATAATCTACTAAAAGCTGAACGAATTATCTTAATTTGAGACAATTTACTAGGATCCATACTACAAATTCCAGTCCCCCAATCTATTTAAAGAGATTTAACTACAACTAAACTGAAAACAGAAGAGAGTTCAAATATATCAGGTCAAGCAACTACTCACCCCTGCCTCACGCTCTGAATCCATTGAAGGAAACTTGATGAAAACCTTTCTCCAACTAATATAAAAAAACCAGGAAACCTCTCAAATCTTAGCTAATTCAGCATGAGGCGCACCACATTGCTCAGAGATCCACACCTTTCTCCCCAAATCAACAAGCGGAACCAATCAAATCTCGACTGGATCTGACCAAATCGGAAACCGAATAGAACTAGAGCTAGATCCCTCTGCTCCTCCCTAGTTCGTGTCGCACCGACAGAAAGGAGAGAGAGAGAGAATGGAAGTAGAAGAGTAGAGGGAATGGAAGGAAGAAGCAGTGTGTGATGGGATAAAAAAAGGAAAAGGGGAAGAGAGAGAAAGAGGTTGCTATCTCTCTTCTCTTCTGTTTCTCTTTCTCTTGTCTTGGGAGAGAGAGAGAGAGAAAAGGACGCTCTACCAGCGAGACTTGGTTTGGAAGTCGTTTTCGGATTTTGTTTTTCGGGGTTAAAAGAATTAAAATAAAAATGGCGTGTGATTAATTAATGAAAGAGAGAGGGAGAGTGGAAGAAGAAAGGGAGAGACAGAGAGAGAGACAAATGGAGAGTGAGCTGTCTTTGTTCTTACAGCCAACGAGCGAACATGCATTGACCTCATTCATAATCTCATTCTCTTCACTCCAGTTTAGACAAGCAAGAGTGGGTCCAGTGTTAAGTTGGGAAACAGCTGGAGCTGCAGAGTGTCCGTCGGTTATGGATGAATCCATTTAGGTGTAGGGAATATATAAATTGAGAGATTGTACAGAAAATCAATTACTTAGAACCAACAGCTAGCTAATAGGGAGTGTCGTGGAGTGTGCTGTTGGGTGTTCTCATGTTCCGAGTCCACGCAACCTTTTTTACTTGAGGCATGCATGATTTCAGCGCGAACTTGGGGCACCGACACCTCGGTTTTGGACCTTTTGCTTTTTGGTGGTTGGTTTCAGGGGCATTCTGGTAATTGTCCTATTTTTGACGTGTTAACTGCTCTATTAATTTATGTTAAAATAAAATTAAATAATTAAAGGCACGAGTGAATCGGCCGGGGATCAGCAAGAAAAAGGGTTTGAATGGAGAAGAGAGGGGCATGCATTTACTACTGATGAATGGGGCAGAAGAGTTTTTTTTTATTTTTATATGAATCTAAGGAGGATTATTTGGGTTTGGAGTTACCAAACGGACATTTGTCAGAAAATATCAGCCGTCCTTGTCAGGAATTTTTCCTTGATTTGTTTTTCCCCTTCCGACAGTTTATGGATTGGAGTTACGGATCTACTTACTGCTAATTATGCGATGTTAATAATTTGTGATGTTTCAGGCTTCAGAATTTCATTTGAGAGGTTGAATGTAGACAACAAAGGAAGCCACAAAGCAACTATCAACTAACAAAAGAAAGATGGAAAGAGAGCACTGATCTTCTCGATGGAAACGATGTTTGGTCGCAACTATTTGTTGACGGAAGAGAGAAGGCGCAATGGGTTAGCTCAGACGATCAGTCTTCCCGGCGCTTGAACTCGTCTCTCCCCGACGCCAACAAAACGCTGCATCCATTAATTCTCCTTTGCTTCCACTGAACACCTTTTACTGCTGCTTACCTACTCCTCGTTCCTTATTGATTAGCATCCTTCTTTTAGGTGCCCATTTGCTCCTCTTTTAATGCTCTGAACTCCTCCTTTTCATTAATTGATTTATCTCACTTTATCTATCTTTGATCTCTACTTCGACTTTATTTGGGTTTCCCAGTACAATGAATTTCTCCTATTACTCCCCTACTCTATACATTCGTATAGGACAAATCCTGATCCCTCTACATTTGTATCCCAATCTGTCCACTCCATCTATGGTGATACAGCTAGGGCAATTTTGTGTTGCGGTAC
Organism: Rhynchospora pubera; assembly: GCA_028095005.1. Taxonomy (NCBI): domain Eukaryota; kingdom Viridiplantae; phylum Streptophyta; class Magnoliopsida; order Poales; family Cyperaceae; genus Rhynchospora; species Rhynchospora pubera. The sequence goes on from CM051462.1 coordinate 74,940,554, forward strand.
CAACCATCCCAAAATCATTGAATGTACCCTGGCTGGTCTATGGTGAACCGGAGAAGAACCTTGCAATAAAGAAGAGTGTACATGAACCAGGTCTAGGAAGTTCTCTCAAGTCTGCTGAGCCAGTAGGGAACGACAAGGGTACAAAAAATTGGTCTACCATTGGGTCAATGTTACCACGGCATGCCTCTGTCCCAAAAGATTGCATTGAATGCTCCCATAATCAAGTTGTCCCCACTTGGAAAATTAATGCAGTTTCACATTTTTGGCGCTCTGAGGGACCTGACCAGAAGAAAGTTCCTTCACAGGAATTCTCTATTTGTGATGACACAACTACCCCATGCGTACCAGCTTGCTCTGATTTGTCTCTAGTTGGAGGAATACTGAGTCTAAATTGTATTGAAACTCCAGCACAAGCTATACCCATTAACACAACCATTCAGTTCACACAAAACTCAACCTTCAAGAACAAAACTTCCAATCATAATACAGATCTCCAGCCAACCTCTCACACTCTTCCTTACTACACTAACCCAATGACTGCCATGAACCTTAGTGACGATGACTTCATCCAGCATTTTGCCAAGCTCCAACCACCTTGTGCTGGATCCCATAATCCTGAACCCCTCCCAACTCAAGCTGAGGCTGTCACAGATTGGTCCTTATGTTTGGTAGTGAAGGTGCTCACTGACCGACTGGTTTTGGATGATGTGTTCACCAATCAAATGCGCAAAGCATGGAAAACAATTATGCCGGTAAATATCTCCTTCAACTCAAAAAACATCTACATTGCTACTTTCCGGTGCCAGGAAGATCTCCAAACTGTATTAGAAGGAGCCCCTTGGATCTATAGAACGGATCTCGTGGCAGTAGAAAGAGTCATTGATCCGCTGAACATCAATGACAGCCTCTTCACTCATATAGAACTATGGGTCCAACTATATGGTACGCACCAGCAACTTCTCTCCCTTGTAGGTGCCCAAATGCTGGCAGAAAAGGTTGGCACTCTAATCTCACATGTTACTCCAACCATCCTGGGAGGAAGGAGATACCTTAGAGCGAAGGTTCGTAGACCCATCGAGGAAGAGCTTATTGACACGGCTGAAGTTACTCTCAGGAATGTGGGGACACTAACCTTCCATGTTGTTTATGAGAACTTGAGGAGGCACTGCACGTATTGTGCTAAGTTCGGGCATGACATCAACACATGCAAAGTTTGGGCGAGGCTTAACAGGCTAAGCCAAGACCCTCGCTATGCTCAACGACCTGAGCTGATGGAGCTATCCCCTCAACGGATAGGATTATGGCTCAACAATGTAACTATGTTGCCGAACGATCAGGTACCCCTCTCCCACCCTCCTGGTAATAATCATGGACAGAATAATGCCGATCATAACAATAACAATGACCGTGACCCTCCTGTGCCACCTCAACAGACTGTGACCCACCCTAGACCTACAAACCAAACCCAAACATCCCATGGCCAATCTAAGTTATCTTCTGATCAAATTCACCAGACCTTGAAGTGGAGCGCACTAAATCAGCCACAACCCACAATTGATTCTACCACGGCTCAACCCTCTTCTAATCTGATTAATGTCCCCTTGAATTACTCTGGGCTGTCTCTCTCTGCCTCACAAACAACCATACCCAGCATTAAAGGTATAGAGCATAACAACCTTACCATAAACCCTCAACCTACTGGATTGATTTTTCATTCTGGTAGCAGTATAACACTAGCCTCAGATTCCAACTCTGTGATGAACTCTCTCATGCCAAAAAACGGCGCAAACAAAAGGGCGAGGGCGGGCCCCAAACCGTCACGGTCAGATTTATGAACCTAGTTGCTTGGAACTGTTGCGGTAGTGGAGGGCGCGTAACAGTTCCTACCCTAGCCCGTATCCTCCACAGCACAAGGGCTGGCATGGACTTTGTGTCAGAGACTAAGTGTGATGTGAGACAAGCTGTACATAGGATATCTCGATTACCTTTGAAAAACTATGAGATAGTGCCTTCGGCTGGAAGATCTGGGGGGTTATGGTTGCTATGGGATGACAACACCCAGGTCGAGATTTTAGAACGATCCCACTTCTTTATTTTTGCAAAGATTACTCTCTCCCCTGTAGCCGAACCTTGGATACTAGGTGCTGTGTATGGAGATCCGCATGACTGTGTTACGGAATACATATGGGAGAGATTAGTGTACTACTCAGAGTGTGATGGGAGACCCCTCTGTGTTATTGGTGACTTTAACTCAATCTATTCTCCGTTTGAGAAGTTCGGCGGGTCATCTCGAGTTAAAAGGAAACATAGACTTTTTCAATCTATGATTGCCCGATCTGGCTTGGTGGATTTAGGCTATCATGGCCCGGCTTATACATGGGCAAATAATCAGCAGCCGGGAAGTTTCATAATGCAAAGGCTTGACAGATCACTGGCAACGGTCCCCTGGTGTGCCATGTTCCCAGAAGCAAAGCTCTTTCACTTGCCCAGACGAAACAGTGATCACTGCCCTTTACTCTTGAGTTTAAAACCTATGAAGAAAGGAGGAATGAAAATGTTTAAATTTGAGAACTGGTGGACATATAGAGAAGATTTCAAAAATGTTTGTGAAAAAGCTGTGCAGTGTGGGGGACTAAGCTGGGAACGAGTGCTCTCATGTTTAAAAACTGAGGTTAAGAATTGGACCAGATCAACTCAAACACCAGAGGCAGCGCTGATGGATGTGGAACAAAGATTAACAGAGGCCCAGCAGAATGAACCATTCTTTGGTTCAGCTCATGAAACACAACTTCTCCAACAAGAATACAATTCTTACCTACTACAAATTGAGGCCTACTGGGCTCAGAGGGCAAGAGTAAGGTGGGCAACTATGGGGGATCTGAACACGAGCTTCTTTCATCAGTCGGTGGCAAAACGGAGGAGAATTAATCGGATCTCAAACATTATTTTAGATAATGGTGCGGTTGTAACGGATGAAAACCTCATAAGGAAAGCTTTTGTGAACCATTACAAATCAATTTATGGGGTGCATTCAGGTGGATCGAATCTTATCTTTCAGCCGGAGCTAGTTCAAGCATTACCAAAAATTATGCCTGCTGAAGCTGAGTGTTTAGCGCTACAGCCTCTGGATGAGGAAATAATCGCAACAGTTTTTTCGATCCATCCAGACCATGCAAGCGGACCAGATGGTATCAATGGTCGTGCTGTTCAAATGTATTGGGAAGTTTTTGGGCCATGTGTGCTTCATGAGGTGAAGAATTTCTTTCAGACTGGGGTTCTGGACCCTAAGGTGGCAGCATCAAACATGGTACTTGTACCTAAGGTTGAGTGTGCCACCAAAGTCACTGACTTTCGTCCAATCTCAGTGTGTAATTTTCTTTATAAAGTCATTTCGAAATTGCTGGCAAATAGAATGAAGCGGTTCATCCCTGAACTAGTTTCACTAAATCAGACGGCTTTCACACCGGGTAGGGAGATTTCTGAAAATGTGATTGTGCTAAGAGAGGTCTTACACTCTCTCAATAAAAGAAGTTTTGTTGTCCCGAGCTATTGCTATAAGTGTGACCTCTCAAAGGCATTTGACCGAATGAACTGGGGTTTCATTTTTGGAGTTTTGTCGATCTTTGGCTTTCCAGGGGAATATATTCATTGGATTAAATCATGTGTTACAATGGCGCGCTTCTCGATACTGATCAATGGGAAAGCAGACGGGTTTATAATGCCAAAGAGGGGATTAAGGCAAGGATGTGCCTTATCTCCCTACCTCTTCATATTGTGTATGGATATCCTCTCAAAAATGCTTTCGTTACATCAGCAACAAGGCTTCATCAGAGGTATCCAAATCACAAATTCAGCGCCTCACCTCACCTCAATCATGTTCGCAGATGATCTAATCATATTTGGGGAAGCATCAGCACAACAGGCAAGCAGAACTCAGCAAATAATTCAAACTTTTTGCCATATGTCAGGGCAGGAGATTGGACATGAAAAGTCAAGAGTTTGGTTCTCCAGGAATACAGGAGCTAGTGAAAGGCAACTTGTGCTCTATATCTTCAATGCTCAGCTAGGTGATGATGCTCATGTCTATTTGGGGATGCCGGTGTTGGCATCTAAACCGAATCATTTCTCTCATCTAGTTAACAAAATTCAAGGAAAATTGCAGACCTGGACAGCCAAAACTCTTTCCCAATCTGCTAAAGTTGTGCTTATCAAAGCGGTTGTGGAGCCTATGATTGTGTATGCGGTGGCAGGGGGCCCACTCCCTGCAACAATTATCTCTAAAATCAATACTTTGATCAGATCTTTTTTCTGGGAGAGTGGTGGTAGGCAAAGGATGCACTTGGTGGCATGGGAGAAAATAGCAAGGCCGAAATGCCAAGGGGGACTTGGAATCAGGGACGCTGGTGTTATTAATGGGGCCATGATGCTAAAGATCCTCTGGAAACTGGCTAATAAAGAACATGTGGGGAAGCCGTGGGTTGCTCTAGTGACAGCAAAGTATTTATCAAGGAAGAACCTATGGCAATCTACAATTTCACCCAATTGCACTACACTTTGGAGAGCAGTCATGCAGATGAGAGAGACACTCAAGCCTGCAGTTCAATGGCAACTGGGTCGAGGAGATAAGTGCAGGGTCTTCTCGGAACCATGGCATGACTTCTGGCATACAATTCAACCTCAGAATATGGCACAATCAAGACTTACTCTACATACATTAATAGATACAGAAAGGTCAAGCTGGTCCCATGATGCACTGGCAAACCTTCTTGGTGCTGGTGTGGCCCTGCATATTCTCTTGAAGTACCCTCAACCTCCTATTATGCACACTAACCGGGAGGATAGGCTGATCTGTACTATATCGCCCTCTGGTCAGCTCACATTCAAAGAAGCTTGTAAAATGCTTCAAAATCACCATCATGGGATTGATTCACAAGTGAGCAAGCTTCTAAAAATAGTGTGGCACTGCCCCGGCATTATGCCAAGAATTAGACTTTTTCTTTGGAAATTGATCTTTGATGGTGTGCCAATAAGAGGTTCTTATGCTGCCAAACTGGGTTTTCTTGCCCCTGAGTGCTCTGTATGTGGAGAAGATCAAGATCTAGTAAGACATGCTTTGTTCTCTTGTCAATTCTCTAAAGCTTACTGGTATGGCTCCCCATTAGCTTTGAGGATTGATTGCCTCCCACAAAACTTGGTCAGCTTACTGTGATGCATCTGCAATGCCTTGGAGCCTGCACAATTCACTGAATTTGCCAATCTGATATGGGCTTTGTGGAAGAATAGATGCTCCTATGTTATTGAGGGGAAAAAGCTTGATGCAAGGAATACATATCAGCTTGCCAATTATCACAATAACCTCTCTAAATTGTGCTCTACAATGCAAATTACAGGCCCGCTCAAGCATATTTGGAAGCAAACTGAAAGTGCTAGAGGTGAGGGTGTCGAGTGCTATGTTGATGGCTCATTTCGGGCCCCACATGCAGGAGGTTGGGCATATGTTCTGTTCAGTCAAGGCAAACTGAAACAGTACGGCTCAGGGTGCGGCAACGCTGACTCCTCTTTCTCCGCCGAGCTCTCAGCAATGATGCTAGCGGTACGGGCAGTTATAGAGCAGGGACTAGAATGCTGTACCTTTTATACTGATTGTCACCAGCTCCAACAGATCCTTGCTGGTACAAAAGCAATAGAAACTGTGCCCTGGCAAAGCTTTCATGAGGTATCTACATTGGTTCTGAATTGGCGCAGCTACTATGGGTTTCATTGCAAATACTTGCCCAGAGACGAGAATCAAGATGCTCATTTTTTAGCGAATTATGCTAGAATTCATTATGTTTCGTGTACTGGTTACACTTTCCCTTTGTGCCCTCTCTAATTTTTTTTTTTTTCGGGCACTGTAGCTGTAACGAATATTTTGTACTCTCCGTTGAAGCTTAATGAATTTGCCTAAGGGCTGTTACTACCAAAAAAAAAGAATTTCATTTGGGGGTTACCACTTACCATTACCCACTCAGGCATACAAAATGATGTCAAATTCCAAATTTTCTGAAAATTTTTTAATGGCAATATTCAAAATTAACTAGTGGCTTTAAGCCTCTTATGATTATTTTCTTAGGCTCAGTTTGGATAGGTGTGGGAAGAAGGGAAGAAGGGAAGAAGTGGAAAGAAGTATTGGGAAGTGTGTAACTTTGTGAAGAGTTTGAATTGTTTAATAATAAATTTCTTCTTTTCTTCTCTTAATTCTCTTCTTCCTACTCCAATCCAAACATAGCCTTAGATGTCTTAAAATTTTTTATAGCAGTTGAGAACTTCAATCATCTCCTGCAAATACACTAATTAACAACTCGCTATTGCAGATTAGGTCATACAAAATCCATGTCCTTCAAGTACCCAAAATAATAATAATAAATACATGTCCTTCAAATATTCAATTAAAATGGTTAATAAAAGAATTTTTTTTATTCGAATACAAGAACCTTTCCGGGGTTCCTCAATTGGAAAAGAATGAGCGCAATGTAGAACATATTTGTTTTCTGTTAACATTAAAGCCTTAACGGGTGTGTTTGGATCGTTGGAAGAAAGAAGAAGAAGAAGAAGGAAGAAGAAGAAAAAAAAAATTATAAACAATCTAAATTATTCACAAAATTACACACTTCACAATACTTCTTCCCACTTATTCTCTTTTTCTCTTCTTCCCACACCTATCCAAACGGAGCCAGCAGTAAGAAAAAGATTTAGGCGGCTCAAAAGAATAATGGAATGGAAACGGAGCAATTCGAATCTAGTGTCGCGCGACAAGCTGTGTCGCGCAGTAAATCGAACCATCCATTCAATCGAACGGCGTATTTTTCTTCTCCACTTCCAACTCAAAACTTATCGAATTTCGCCTCAATTAACTTATCGGATCTACCTCAATTTGTTGTGTTCCCGCATCGGATTCAGAATTAAATATGTGGATTCATTTCTTTCGACTCTGTCCCTCCATTTCATTCTTCGTTAGTTCGTTTGGCAATTCTCAGAACAGTGGGATGAATACCTTCGAGAGGGACGAATCTGGCCATCGGACCCCACTTTGTATTTTCGCAGAACAGTGACGATCACTGATTGGATATTACCACCCTATTTTTCTGATTAAAAAAAACGAAAAAGAGAAATAAAAAAATGAAAGTCGTCTCCGACGACACTCATTCTGGCGACTTACTCCATGATGGCCAAGGTTCTTGAAGTCGTTGAAAAGCTAAGAACAAGAGGAATCTGGTGATATCAACGTTGGCCCCTCTTATTTGTTAAATTGAAAGCAATTTTAAGGAAAATCTATGAACTAGAGAAGTGACAAGAAGAATAATTGATGTAATTGAACCAGTAATAAATCAAATTGCTCAACTATAAAGCTCCACAAAAATTCTAACATGCTTACTAGTAACTCAATTGAGATCAAATCAAGGCCAGAAGGCAGTAACGCCAACCATGACCATTTATTAGAGATATATTAGTAGACATGGTACGCTACAGGCAGAAAGACAAAAAAAAAAAAATCTGATTTGATGATGAAAGGAACAATCTTCGGAGAAGGCTTTCTGAAAGGAAATCGCTGGAGAAGGCCGCTGGAGACGGGACTGGAGAAGGCTGGAGACGAGGCCCTCTCGCGACCAGAGGCGATTTCTCTTGGCCCTCTCGTGAATTCTCCTGGCTCTCTCCAATTTCATCAACTCCGATTTTTTTTTTTTTAATGGCTTTTGGATCCAAGCACGTAGAGCAACGAAGTTGAATAAAACCCGGTAAGGAAGATATCGAGGAAACAAATTTGAACCGTCAGATCGCACGAACGGTTGGATGTGCTGCGCTACAAATTGTGTCGCGCAACACCTGATTCCGATTGGAAACGGAGAGTACAAATAATTAAAGAAACAGAACGTAATGCTACACTAGAATAATATTCTCCTGCTACAAGTCGAACATCACAGAGCATGTGCGCAACCTCTAGGCGCAGCTGGTCGCTGTGATATTTAAGATAACAACAATTGCTGCTAATTAAATATCCAGACTTAACATTTCTAGGTACACTTGGTTGTGACTATTTTGCGTTTTGCAAAGCCATTGCCGACAAAATTAGCTATTGGAGCCGTTTGGATGTGGCCGGAATTGCAAATTTCGGACATTTTATTATGCCAAATTTATTATAAACAATCCAAACTCTTCACAAAGTTACACATTTTTTAATAATTTTATGTCTAGGAATTACAAATTCCTACAACATCCAAACGGCCCCTTAATTGTTTGTGCAAGTCAAACATCTGCATAGGAGTATGTATTTATGGAGAGAATAAAAATTTAAAAGTAGATCAAGTAACCATTTATGGAGGAAGCACAAACCATATTAATTAAGCTACTAGTTTTTGAAGTAAATTATACACGGCAATATTTCAAATCAAATGAAATATCGCAAAATCTTTTGTTTTATTCACACAACAATCTTCCATGCGGTAGTTGTATAATAAGAAAACATTTTAATAAGTATATGTAGAGTTAATCATGTGCTAATTAGGGTTGGTGACATGCTACCACCACAATAATTAATGCTCATCAATCGCTAACATCTGTCATGTTATAACTTTCAGTATAGCCCTGTATTTATCAAAATATAGAGTATGCTTTTTTCATAAAATGAGAACATTTTAAAATTTAAAAAAATGAGAAATTTCACATGTAATGTAACCTCCAGGAGAGGAGTGTCACATAATTTGCAACATAAAACAGAGCAGGGTGGATAAGCGGCCCCAATTTGCACCATGGTCCATAAAAACAGCATAACTTAATTGGTCTCAATTTGCAAAAGATTTTTTTTTTAAATTGACAAAAGCTGTCAAAGAAGAAACAAAAGTAAAGCTTAAAGACAAAAAGAAACAGAAAACAAAGTTTGCGCCAATATTAGCAGTACTTAAGGTAAAGCTTCGCTTCATGGAGGATCCAACTGCACACCAATTCTATGCCGAAATTATTTTATATGGGAATTCTAACATAAAAAATTTTAATAGAAAGAATTAATATATTTTTTTAATAAGAAGAAAATTTCAACGCGTTTATAAATCGCGTCTGTCTCTCTCCTCTCGAACGCGTTTTATAAACGCGTAAGAAGTCTTTGAACGCTAGAAGGCTGGACTTTTCGGAATAGTTAAAACGTAATTAACGCGTTTATAAAACGGGTAAGAAGCCTTCTTGCCCGTTTATAAAACGCGCTGGGAGGCCAATATTCCAACTTCAGTCATATCAATCAAACTTTAGTCATTTCGATCGAACTTTAGTTATTTCTGTCTATAAGTTTGTGAATTTATAACCGCGTTATTTGAAGTTATATAAGACTTATACCTTCTCGCAGAATTAAAATCGTTCACAACAGATTATCTCTTCCAATCTCATTTGCAAACCTATCAATCGAATCCAAAAATGTCTACAATTACAATATATGTCAACCAATGTCCAACTTTTGGTGCTTCTTACTTCCACATCGGTTGTAGTATGCATACCGCATATGCTGATATTCGAAATGAATTATACAGCAGGCTACAGATTTTAGAAACCCAGTACACTTTGAATATCCACGGTTGTTACAATGATATTTGTAAATGGGAGATATGAATCGCTATTTCTTCCTGTAAATTCTGAAGATCAACGGCGCCTTTTTTACCACGAGACATTCGAGACGAGAGGGTTACCCATTATTGAGTTGCATGTTGATTTCATCCCCGTATATGGCACGGGACCAGATCTGAACCTAACACCCCTTGACGAGCCCGGTAGCAGTGAGCCAAACACTTCCTTAAACCTTATGTGTGGCCAGCAATCCACCCCTTACCAATACACTGGCGAACAGTCCGTTCCTACGCAAGACAATAACACATCAGGAGATGAAGTCGAGGTTGCCGATGGTGATGAAGATGAGGGTCCGGCGACTTTCTCCGACCTTCCTACCGGAGAAGAATATACCGATGTGGAAGACTTCTCCGAGAGAGAAGTGCCTTTTTATGCAAACTGCGACCAGTCGTACGTTTCAGGAAGGACGGACTTGCACCATCCTGTAAGTGAATTGTGTGATATTTTCATGTTTGAGTATGCTGGTATGCCGGAGCCTAGTTTAGGGCCACAAGGCGAACTTGCTCCTGGTAAAATATTCGGTTCCAAAAGACAACTAATTCTAGCTGTCTGTGATGTTTCATGCAAAACAAATCGAGAAGTTCGAACGGAAACTAGCAATAAACAAAAAATTGTAATGGTTTGCATGCAAAAACCGAATTGTAAGTGGCGATTGTATGGTAGACATGAGAGTTATAATACAAATTGGAAGATCTCTACCAATCCAAATGAGCATATTTGTTCGAGACCCCGGGGCCAAAAAGGTCACGAAAACCTTACAGCTAGTCTCATTGCCGAACACGTTAGGGATGAATTGAAAAAAAAATTAGGAAAAAGTGTCCAGGACATAGGAAGCCTCATAAGGGCTAGATATCCACGTATTGAACCGACTTATAATAAACTATGGCGTGGAAGAGAGCGAGCATTGGAGCAATTGTTTGGGTCTTGGGAAGGGGCCTACAATAAACTTCCATGCCTTCTGGAGGCAATGAAGGCGACGACCCCAGGGACGGAATACACAATAGTTTCTTGGAGTACAGACGATCCTAACGTTGGCGTCTTCAAGATGGCAGCCTGGGCTTTTGGTCCGTGCATAGAAGCGATGAAATATGCCAGACCTGTTATCTCAATTGATGCTAGTTTTTTATCGGGCCGATACAAAGGTAGATTGTTCTCAGTGTGTGGTTATGATCCAGAAAATCGATTAATTCCGGTTGCATTCGGATTGGGCGAGAAAGAAGATAAGGATACTTGGGGATGGTTTATGTCTTGGGTTAGATGGGAAGTTTTAGGGCGGAACAATATATACTGTGTCATATCTGACCGTCATAAGGCAATAAAAGCGATATTTGCATCCGTAGATTACGGTTGGAAGGCACAAGGTGCGCATGCAGTAGCGATTCATCAGTTCTGCATGCAGCATGTTGCGGAAAACTTATGGAAGGATTCTGGCGGGTCACAAGATGGTGATTTGAAAAACTTTTTCAAGTGTAGACTTGCTAACAAGAAAAACCCTAGACGTTTTAGAGAGAATTGGGGAGTACTGAAGGAAAACAACCTGAGGGCTTATCAGTACCTAAGAAATTATAGTAAAATTAATGAAAATGACAACAACGAGCGGACAAAACTATATAAATGGGTTCAGAGTTTTGACAAGGGGCATCGGTGGGGTATAATGACGAGTAATGGATCGGAGAGTCTGAATAATGTGTTTAGAACAGAGAGAAGATTACCAGTGACAGCACTTATAGAAGGCACGTGGTATAAATGTGCCAACTGGATGAACAAGCGAATACAAGAAGCACTTCAAAGGTTGAATTTAGGAGAAAGATGGCCGGAAGTAGTAAAGAATAAATTGATCAAGCACAATGGAAAATCACGTAAGTACTTAAAGAAAAAGAATTCAATTCATTCATTCATTTTAATTCATTTTGAACTAACTTCATCTTTTTGTTGCAATCTCAGAGGATTTTATGAGCACATTCGTGTTAAGATTGGACCTTGGAGAATTTCGCGTGAAAGTTCGCGAGGAGTACCGTGATGGTGTATGCTACGATTATTCCCATTACACAGTTCAAATTTCACCCGACATGGAGCAAACCGATGTGCAATTGCCCTTCACTCGAACCACATGTGAGTGCCAAAAACCACAATTGACAGGTATCCCTTGCGCACATGTCATTGCTGTTTGCAGGGAGACAAATTACAATGTAGATCAATTTGTGGATGGTCACTATAGCATGCAAAACCAGCACATGATTTGGTCAGCAGGTCGGTTTCATTGTTACAAAGATGAGGATGAATGGCCAATTTATACAGGTCCGATAATTGTCCCCGACAAGAGTTTGGTCAATCGAGGAAGGCGCAAAATCATTCGTGCAGAGATGTGGGTGGATAGGATGGAAGGAATGAAAGGTGGAGGTTCCACGAGAAAAACAAAAAAGAAAAATCAAGGTGAAGTTTCAACCAGTCAACCGCGACAAGCAGCACCTCAACCGCCATATCCGATGGACGCATTGCAATCCGGTCGATATACTAGTAGACCACCAACAAGGGCCAACAGTCCAAGAAGGGTAGCGAGTACTGAACATACGGTTCGGACTCGTCAAACACCCATTCAACCAGGACGAATGTCATTGCATTTTGATCAACGAAGCAACAATAATAGGGAGGACCAAGGATCTGTACAATCAGGACGAATGTCATTGCATGTTGATCCACGGGTAAGAGATGTCGCATCTGGGAATATGAGAGATGTCGCATCTGGGAATATGAGAAGTGAGTTGGCTAGATTTCCAACCAGCTCAACAGATCAAGGCAATACATCAGGGGAGAGAGGACGAAAAGGATTGTTTGGGGGAAAATTTCGCAATGTACTATCTTGCGGTAGGAAGAAAAAAATGAAAAATTGAAGATTAAGTGTTGTCGTAATTTTATATATTGTAATGGAATGTATTGTAAGAGAATATACTATTATTTTATGTATTGGCATTTTTAGTTTGAATTTCGAAATTATGTATTATAATTTTTATGCATTCTAATTTTAGTTTGAATTTCGAAATTATGTATTATAATTTTTATGCATTCTAATTTTAGTTTGACAGACAGGCATTCTTGTTATCTACAAAAAGCCCCAACCCTAAAAGGCTTTGTACTCATTTGTTCATCCGACCATACTGTGAAGATCAATCCGTTAATCTGCTCTCTCCATTTGGTGCCAATTTTGATGAGGATTGCATTCATATATTTTATCTACAATCACTTGAACTGTTTAGCGTTGAGAAGTAGTTAATTAACTCGTATAATGGGACCCTCAGCCTTCAAGTGGCACATGATATAATATTCATAACTCATTAATATAAAAATTAATAACAATTTCCATTACAATATTCAGAACCCATTAATATAAAAAATAATAATAATTTTCCATTACAATAATTCTCATTAATATGAAAACAACGATTTAAATTAATAAGAATTTCCATTACAATAATTCTCATTAATATGAAAATAAGGATTTGCGGAGACTCATGGACAGTTGCCCTATTTTGCGAGAGACTTCGACAGTCGTCAAGTTTTTCCCTAATTGGGTCGGCAGAACTCTACCGCCCATTACCCATGATCGTAGGCAGCAGAGTGTTGGTCCACCTCAGATGATGATGTTGTTAGCGAGCTGTCCATCTGGGCCGACCTTTGTTCATAATAACAGATTCCACGAGAAAATTTTTAATTTAAAATTGCTGGAATATTAACATTTTCTAAAGTTGCTGGATAAAGGCTACGTGTTTTTTGTTTGTGATTTTATGATACGAAATAGGAGAACGAATTCAGAGATATATATTGACAATTATTTACCCGTTTATAAAACGCGCTAGAATAGGGGTCTGCCAAAATTTACTGTGTTTGACGCTGCTCAAACACAGTATCACGCTGCTCAAAAAGTGGACTCCACCTTCGTACGCATTTATAAAACGCGTTGGAAGTCTTGGAACGCGTTTTATAAACGCGTACGAAGGTGGAGTCCACGTAAAACAGTAAAACAGACTGATAGACTGCGAAAGTATTGAATTCCATTAACTTAGTCCTTCTTACGCGTTTATAAAACGCGCTCCAACCCTTCTTACGCGTTTTATAAATGGGTAATAAGGGTTGAGTTTATTTATAGTCGTTCTTCTCCGCAAATTCATGTTGAAAATTCAAAAATCCAAAAACAAAAGTTTAGAGAAGTTACGCAGAGAAGAGAAACCGAGAAAACATAATGTCAACTAAACCACGTCATGTTTGTACCGGTGTGCTTCTCCAAGGAGATGGACGAATAAGTAAACGAGATATTCTTCGGCACGTCTACTTGCACTATCCTTCCGACAAGTTTTACGTGAAGGTTTTTCAACGCGACGTTTTTGAAGTGAGAGGGCCGAAATATTGGACTGATGTAGTTAAGAGGGATGGAGGATACCATGTCCGACGTGGAGATGGAATCGTATGGTTGCGTTTGCAACAGGCATGTCCTCCTGGATTTGAAAATCATCCGTTAAATGGAAATGACATATATCATTTGGACTGATTATTAGATTTTCTATAATTAGATGTTTTTATTATTGTGTGTTTTTTAATTATCTGTTTTATTTTATGTTTTAGTATATGTATTAATTCGTGTAGTATATGTGTTGTAAGTTTTATTATCTATTTTATTTTAGTTTTTGTTTTATCCATTTTCGTTTTTTTTGTGAAATTCGAAATACTAATATTAAGAGACTTAATATTTATTTAAATTATATTACACATTATAACTCAATGAACATTAAAATAAAAAACACAATACAAATTAAAAATTACAATTTATTAAAATTTTGAACCACACAATACACAACAAAAAAAAATTACAAAATACATGATATTAAAATTTTGAACCACATAAAAAAAATTGTAGAGGATCCATTGCTAAGGGTGGGTCGAGATAAGAGCACCACAACTAATAGATAAGAGTCGGGCGACTGATTGTCATATTGACTCTCTCTTTTTTTGAGACTTGGATGAAGATGACTGCATGTATGCAGATTCTCATCCAAGAATGTCGGCTGCGGTGTTATGGCTCGTAGACCCAGCCCAACAAACCGCCCTCTACACATAATAACAGATTCCACGGGAAAGTTTTTAATTTAAAGTTGGTGGAATATTAATAGCCATAAGGATTGTGTGCGACTCCGTATCACTGAATAATTGTGCCGCATACAACCCTTATGGCTATTAGTTTCGCACCAACTAATATTATTTTGCTTTCTACCATCCAACTCTTCTTTCTCTCTCATTTTTTTTCTTTTTTTCTGATCTTTTTCCTTTTTTTTTTGGTTTTGGACGACAGAAGGTGGGGGTATTTATGGGAAAATTGGATCCTCTCGAACGCGTTTTATAAAAGGGTAAGAAGGCTTCTTACCCGTTTTATAAACGCGTAAAGTCAGAAAATAACGCGTAAAGGGTTGTATGCTTTCGCCGCAATCACTGCACTCTTTGAACGCGTTTTATAAACGCGTTCAAAGGCTTCTTACGCGTTTATAAAACGCGTTCGAGAGGAGAGAGACAGGCGCGGTTTATAAACGCGTTGGAACTTTCTTCTTATTAAAAAAAAAATATATTAATTCTTTCTATTAAAATTTTTGATGTTAGAATTCTCATATAAAATAATTTCGGAATTCTATGTCTCTGCTGCAACCTCTCTGAAGAACCTGTTGTTCCTTTCCATCCAGGCATCCCAAAAGAAGGTCGTGAGATGAATTAAGAATGAAAAAAATGAAAAAAAATATATAAAAACGACATCGTGCAGCCAACTTAAAAAATAAAGATGAAATTTAGAAAAATTATAAGACGTACACATATATTAATCTAAATCAAGAGTCACTGGAGAATCAGTTCTTAGTCTAATGACAAGAGCAATGTATCTTATGTGAAAGATCGCAGGTTCCCGATTAGGGGTCTTCTTTAGACATTTATCTTAAAAAAAAAATCAAGTGTCGCTGAATTTGTACATACTTTTATAATTTATATGTAAAAATAATTGTAGCTAGTTTTATAGATATACCTTATATGCAACTAAAAAAAAAATTAGTTTCTTTTGATGAAGGATGGAATGTTGCTTTGAGATTATCTACAAATAATAAGAGTTACTTCGGACAGCTGTAGTGCCTGCCTACAATGGCAGAGTCAGAAAATTTTATAACAGAGTTTAATATATTTATAATATTAATATTATAAAATAAATTAATAAATTCACACAATATATATTGTTATGGCAAATTTTGTTGTGGACTTACTTTTTCTACCTGACTTAAATCATGATCGTTGATTTAAAGTTATGAATTGAGATGAATGGTCAAGATTCAAGCTCTCTTAAATTTATGTCCACCATGGAATAATCAATTATTTTGAGAATTAAATTTTGTAGAAATTTGATGTCTGAAAACCGCAATTTAAATGTCTGATGGAAACAAAAAAAAAAAAAGAAATTCCTGACAAAGTCCGGCTGATATTTAAATTTAGATATAATAGAAATCTTCTGAACTATCAATAATAAAATGTAGTATGAAGTTCATCACCTTGCATTCCTTCTTCTGCTCTGTTGATCTCCGGCCGCTTCACTATAGCCTTAATTTTATTTATAATTAAATTAATATGGTCCTGGTAATCACTGTTCATTTTTTGAAGCATGAATGCATGATGACAGCCTTACCACAAGTGACAGTCGTGCAGCTACTGCGGCAACTCTCTTAGCTTCCTTGGCTGCATTTGAGACGCCCACACAGGATCAGGATTTCAGTAGCACTTGTATTGGCCGAATTTCTTCAGACTTTTTAATTACTTCATCAATTTTATTTATTATTATTATATATTTTTTTTGATGGGGCTGTACGTAGGTATATGGATGATGTGCCACGGCCCCATGACGGGGTTTTTATGTGGTTTGTTTTGGAAAAATATTTTGTTGATTTATTTTCTTTTTCTGTTGAAGAGTTTGTTTTTTTTTTTTCTTTTTCTTTACTAATCTCCTATGACCAAGCAATCAGGTCCTCTGGTAGAGTTTGATTTTGTATGAAATCTTCCTCACAAGAGATTTGGATTGAGGAAATATCATGTGGACAAAAAAAATTAGATTTTGGGGTTCTGGTGATTGTTTAGATGGCTTGGATGAATGACTCATTTTTATTCTCAACATATACAGTGCTATTCTTTTCCCCTGAATTTTACAGCATATTGTATAATATAATATAGATACCCTTAGGAAACAACTATATATATATCCTCAACATTGTTTACGCAACGTAAAACAACTACAATCAAATTTTAAATATGGAAAAATTCAATTATACTTTAAATTTGATATATGCCCATTTCTTACACACACTAATTTCTTGTTTAATCAAAAAATAATTTTCGTATTCTTTATGGCATGTACGCGTATAATATATAAGCCATCTCTATAGATAAAATTTTCTGGCGTTGTCATTGTAAGCAGAACTAACAAAGACTCCGTTTGGATAGGTGTGGGAAGAAGGGAAGAAAGGAAAAAGTGGGAAGAAGTATTGGAAAGTGTGTAACTTTGGCTCCGTTTGGATGGCTTCTTCCCGGAATAAGGAATAAAGAATAACCATTTTTTACCAATAAATTTATTTCTAACCATCCAAACTCTTCACAAAAGTTACACACTTCCCAATAAATTTACCCCTTCCCAATAAATTTCTTCTCTTCTTCCTTCTTCCTACCTTATTCTCAACGCATCCAAACGGAGCTTTTGTGAAGAGTTTGAAATGTTTATAATTTTTTTCTTTTTTTTTCCTTCTTCTTCTTTCTTCCAACGATCCAAACACACCCAAAGAGATGACATAGTGACTCTAAGTTTGATCCTGCGTCTTGATTCACAGAGGCTCCGTTTGGATGCGTTGAGAATAAGGTAGGAAGAAGGAAGAAGGGAAGAAATTTATTGGGAAGGGATAAATTTATTGGGAATTGTGTAACTTTTGTGAAGAGTTTGGATGGTTAGAAATAAATTTATTGGTAAAAAATGGTTATTCCTTATTCCTTATTCCGGAAAGAAGTCATCCAAACGGAGCCATAGATTCTGATATGGATTCGTACAAGTCATGCCGTCATTTTTTGACTAATTTTCTAGCCGTCTGGATTCTTGTCTAAATTGTAATGGTTATCATAATTTTTGTTTCACCAAGTGCGACTCTACATATTATAATTGAATGAGTTTGTTTAACAAATGCATCAGATATTTATCTCGTTTAATTATTTCATAAATTTTTACAATAAGCAAAGTTTAAATTCAGGTACCAAACATACGTTATTTCTTTCCAATTAAATATTTAATATATCTTGTCAAAATTATTTATTTTAATATATATAGTTGTTATAACAAATGGATATCACGTACGGTGGCGTTATATGCATCAATCTATCACCATACAAATGGTTAATTAGATTTCTTATGTTTTAATCAAAGTGTTACTTGAGAAACATCTTACGAACAATTTATGACTAGCTCATTCTTCCTCCAATGCAATTGCTGTGTAAATTATTTTGCTAATATGGTAATACCTTGTAAAGTATTTCCGTTGATTGAATTGGGAATTATTTAAGACAATCAGAGTCTTAAGCAATCAAGTAATCAAAGCGCTATCGCTCTAACTTTTACCCTCACCCCTGCGATTTTAATCTTCTTCTTTCTGATCCCTCTGCTCCCTCTCATTCAAACAGATCGCCTCCTCTCACGCGCCTCCCCTCACGCCACCATCTCCTTCGCGACTCCTCTCACGCGCCTCCCCTCACGCCTCCATCTCCTCCGCCTCCATCTCTTCCGGCTCAGCCTCTCCTCCGCCTCGCATCCGCCTCCGTCTCACCTCAGCCTCTCCTCCGCCTCTCGTCTCCTCCGCCTCACCTCCACCTCCGCCTCCCGTCACTGCTCCGTCTCCTATACCGATCAGATCTGGTTGAGAAAGAAAGAAGTAGAAATAAAGAAGGATAAGAAGAGAAAAGAGGTTTAGATCTAGTTCTGTTATAACTTGAGAGTAAATAAATTACTATAAGAGATGATATTAATCAGTATAAGGGAGTATCTAATATGTATAAGGAAGTAAATAATATTTATATCTGATTCTGTTGTTTTTTGCGAGTAACTAAATTACTATAAGGGAGGAAATTAATCAGTATGAGGGAGTAAATAATATATACAACAGAGTAAATAATATTCATATCTGATTCCGCTGTTATTTGGGAGTAACTAAATAGCTATAAGGGAGTAAATATGTATAAAGGGAGTATCTAATATGTATGAGGGAGTAAATAACATTCAGAACTGATTACACTGTTGTTTGGGAGTAACTAAATAACTATAAAGGAGTAAATAAGTAGTAGTAAGAGAGTATTTAATAAATGTAAGGGAGTAAATAATATTCATATCTGATTCTGCTATTGTTTGGGAGTAACTAAATAGCTATAAGGGAGTAAATAACTAATATAAAATGAGTATCTAATATGTATTAGGGAGTAAATAATATTCAAAACTGATTCTACTGTTACTTGGGAGTAACTAAAAAAATACAAGTAAATAATTAGTAATAAGAGAGTATTTAATACAAATGAGGGAGTAAATAATATTCATTTTTTATTCTGATAACTGCAGGACTGGGCTGGGCGACGGGAGGGTTGCGCGACGGCGACGACAAGGTTGGGCAACGACGACGGCATGGCCGTGCGACGGAGAGGGGATGACTGCGCGACGGCGACGGTAGGACCGCGCGACAGAGAGGGGATTGATGCGCGACGGCGACAGCGCGTGGTGCACGTGATAGAGGGATCATGTGAGGAGAGGAGAGGCGCGTAGGAACGGAGAGGAGGGTGAGCGGAGGGGAGGCGTGTGGGAACGGAGGAGAGGTGAGCGGAGGGGAGGCGCGTGGACACGAAGGGAAGGTGAGCGGATGGGAGACGCATAGGAACGGAGGAGAGGTGAGCCGAGGGGAGCGGAAGGGAGGTTAGCGGAGGGGAGGCGCGTGGGAACAGAGCGGCTCGAGTGGGAGAAGAAGGTGAGTCTTTCCGTTTTTGGCAGCACATCTCTTTCTATTTTTAGATATGATTGTCTTAGACACTGATTGCACTTATCTGCTCCGGATTGAATTAGTATGGTATGGCGGTATGGATAGTTGATGTCAAAATAGTTGGGCTTTCACAGGTACAGGCAGGCCAGGCAGCCTGCGGGCCTAATCAGGCAAAATTAGGCAGGCGTGGCCGCGTGGGCCTAGAAATAAAAGCCCAAGGACGGGCAGGTGTTAATTTTAAGGCCCGTTCAGTTGGGCTCATGCAGGCAGGTTGGTTGGGCTTAGTATTTTGACAGCGGGCTAAGTGCATTGCCATCCTAAAATTCTTGTATATGACAAAGTCCAAAAATTTTATGCCTTAAAACTAACTAAAGCTTCTTATGTACCTTACAACCCGAAATTAAAAAAAAATACTAAATTAATATAATATATTAAAAATAATATCAATATAATAATATTTTTTAAATAGTATCACGAGATCGGAATCCCAGATTCCGAACGCAAGATCGGAATCCTGAATTCCGGCCTTAGCTAAGACCGGAATTCCAAATTCCGACCTTAGCTAAGATCGGAATCCGGGATTCCGATCTTAGCTTTTTTAATTTTTTTTATATATTATTTATTTAGTATATTAATTAGTTAATTAATTAGAAAAATAGATAATATATTGTAAAAATATTGAAAAAATATGAAAAAATCAGAAATAATTAAATTAAATTTTATATGTAATTTAGTTTTTTTTTTGGGAAATTAAATTTATTTTCTTTTAATTAGTTTATTTAATTAAAAATTAAATAATTAAGTATAAATTTTTAATTAATTTATAAATTTTTATAAATTTTTAATGTATTTTCCTTTGCATATATTATTTCCATATTATATATTAAACAATCATGTCGAGTCTCATTATAAATTTTTATAAATTTTTAATGTATTTACCGTGACGGAGAAGAAAAACTAAATTCACTTGATTTACTGCATTTCTCTTTTTAATGATTAATTTATAAGTTTAAAAACTTTTTTAATAGTTTAGAGTGGTTTTTAGGTTTGCAAACTTTTAAAGTGGATTTTGGAGGTCTAGAGAGCATTTTTTTGGCTCCGAAAATGGTCGTTATGGGATTATATCCCCGTAACATGTGTAGATCTCGTCGCCAGCTTTCCGGAATGTGCTCGTTTGCCCAAACGGACCTTCCTATCAAAAGTTATGCTTGTTTAAAGTTTTAATGTTTAAGTTATGCCTTTGTATCCCTGCAAATGCAAAAAGGATTAATAAAACTTTGAAAATTCTGAAAGGAAAGGATTATGCATTTGTATCCCTGCAAATTCTGAAAATTTATAATCCTTTCTAAATGGTACAATTCATTTAATTAAATAAGTTATAAAAATTTATAAATTAATTAAAAGTTTATACTTAATTATTTATTTTTTAATTAAATAAATTAATTAAAATAAAATTAATTTAATTTCCCAAAAAAATACTAAATTACATATAAAATTTAATTTAATTATTTCTGATTTTTTCAATATTTTTACAATATATTATCTATTTTTCTAATTAATTAACTAATTAATATACTAAATAAATAATATATAAAAAAATTAAAAAGCTAAGATCGGAATCCGGGATTCCGATCTTAGCTAAGGTCGGAATCCAGGATTCCGATCTTGCGTTCGGAATCTGGGATTCCGATCTCGTGATACTATTTAGAAAAATATTATTATATTGATATTATTTTTAATATATTATATTAATTTAATATTATTTTTAAATTTTTTGGCCTTACAACCAGCTAGATAACTTTCAAGCTTTGGGGTATAATGTGCATGACAAGTCACATTATTTTTGCACAATCTTCGCCAACACATATACAAACTTGCAAATTAATTAAATCATGTGTAATACTTTTCAACGTGGATAGTTTTTTATACTTCCCTCCCCAAGTCCTAATAACTAAAAATACATGCATAGGGTCTCAAAAGAACACCCAGTGCTTAATTGAGATATTGGAGGAAACCGAAGAATAGGGTCTCAAAATGGAAAAAAAAAGATCTATTTAGACACGCCTTTTTTGTATTATCAAATCAAATTTTATAGAAAATATCATTTATTTTTCCCAAATAAGTTTCAAAAAAGAAAAAAACAATAAAAGATATCAAGTAGTTGAGACTGTGCAATTGAGTTTTTAGAGAAAAGAAAGCAAGAGGAAAAGAGAGAGAATCAATCAAGAAGTCGAGAAATCATTGATCTGAGCACCATACAATCAACTAAGCAAAAAGGAAGACATCTAATATATTTTTATATTCATACATATAGCCTATCCATACCATTAAAGATTAAAATATTTTGAAGTCCGGAAAATATCCAGTCATGCATCATATTTATTGATAGTTATGTTAAAATGGCGTGTGAATAAATCACCAGGTTTTTGCTTTTTATCTCAATTTCTTTGCATAGTTCATAAAAAAATGTTTCCCACACACACTGCCTCAATGTGTAAAAATAGGAGTCACAAGAGCTCCATTTGTAAATAATCACTTCCTAATACATATTCCTCGGGATCGTAAATAAATTCGGGTACCATTCTTATTGTCTCTTTCATGATCTTTTCTATGGGTAGCACTACTGTGAGCGGTCCTAGATTTCAGTAGTGTATTCCAAATTTGTTGATTTGATTGGATAATTAGACTTTGCAGTTAGAATACTTTGTCTGTCTATATCCCTTTTTAAATGTTCCATCAGTTTCTCTTGCATAACATGTGTCTGACATGGAATACACTATGTCAAAATAGGCTGTAGAGAAATCAGTGTTACCTACGCACTGGCGCACATGTAGACACCAACCTGAATCCAAGTGTTCGATACGGCAAGCCTTAAAAGCGAATCTGATCGGATTAGAGAAAGCAAGGATCTCCGATTACAGAGAATTTACTACGATTGGAAGCACATAATCTAAGCACTATACGATCAACTATATGATCAGAAGAATAATCTAATCTAAGCAATATCATCTAAGCAATGGAAGGAGATAAAAAAATGTACCTGTTCTCTTCTCTTCCCTTCTCTTTCGCTTCTCTTTCTCTTCTCTTATCTTCTCTTCTAGCGTCTCTGTGCGGAGGTGCCCGGAGGAGAGAACTTTTACAGGAGGAGGCCGGATATTTTGGCCTCTTTATCGGTTGCAGCCACTTCCGCTCGATTCGTCTGTCTGGTGCAGTGCCATGAGATTTGTGGTGACTGGGAGCATCCGAGCCGGTGCGCGTTGCCTTGTTTTTATTTTTTATTTTTTTTCTCTTCTCTCTTGTTTCTCTTTTTTATCTAGGTATACATACATACACGATAATACATCCTTAGAAAACTAGATAGACGAAGGACCAAGTATATATTAATACCCATGTAATTGTAACGGGCCGACATAAATATAAATATATGGGCCATAACCAATGTATGTTGGTTTTTTGGTATCTCTAAGGAATCATCTTGTTTCATTATGTATTTTTTTAAAACTTCACAAGATCTGAAAAGGATTAAGCATTATTGTATACAAATTTCAGGTTATTACAAATGTTCAGTTTATTAAGTATTACTTTCAATTTTTTTAATAGATGCAATGGCAAGCGAAGGGGACACGAACCAGACAAAAAACACATGAAAAAATTAGAAGAGTTCATGAACCGGTCCAGTTCAAATAAAAATTTCTCCGACTCTGTCCCTGGCGCGCCTCTATCCAAGACTGAATCGCAATTCTATATAATAAAACCATTATTTGCGCATTTAACTGAACACTTTTGATTATTAAACTGAACACATATGGTTATTAAACTGAACATTTGTAACAAACACCTGCTAGTCACGCCCTCTTTTCAACGATGACGCGTGATAGTTTTTTTTAGCGATTGCAATTATCATTCCTATATTGGTATTCAGAAATGATAACTGTCATATGTAGTTTTCCCATTCCTTGTCATCGCTAAATACAAATTGAACACATAAAACAGACAAGATAAACATATAGACGGTTAAAGTGAATACTTACAAATAAATAAGTATTGTCATCTCTTGTTCAGATTTTTATATGCACATTCAACTTATTTTTTTTATGTGTTAATTTTGATTACTATATATATTCACATTGTATATTTTATGCGTCCACTTTCTATTTAGCGATGAAAAAGGATGACAAAACTGCAGATGACAATAATCAATTTTCATTGGTATTAACCATCACCTAATAACGGAAATTGATTATTGTTATATGCAGTTATCTCATCGTTTGTCATTGCTTGAACAAATTAAACATAGTTGAACATATAAATGATCAAATAGAACAAATACAAACAAA
Organism: Rhynchospora pubera; assembly: GCA_028095005.1. Taxonomy (NCBI): domain Eukaryota; kingdom Viridiplantae; phylum Streptophyta; class Magnoliopsida; order Poales; family Cyperaceae; genus Rhynchospora; species Rhynchospora pubera. Next base: position 74,964,606 of record CM051462.1, read on the forward strand.
TAAGTTCGATAAAAATAAGTTGAAAATGCATATAAAAACCTGAATATGTGATGACAAAACTTTTTTTTGTACATATTCACTTTGATCATCTAAATGTTTATCTTGTCTATTTTTGTGTGTTCACTTTGTTCAAATAATGGCAAGCGATGGTTAAATTGCATATGGCATTTATCATTTCTCCCTAATAACCATCCAAACTATTCACTAGTGCTATCTAGAAGGAGCGCTCCCTCCTTTCCCTCCCCTCCTCACACATCTTCCTCACTTCCCTTCCCTCCTCTTTCAGAGCGCCCCTTCCTTCCCCTCCTCTTTCCACCCTTCTTTCTTTTTAATAATCTTATATTTTCTGATAGTTAGCAGTATTAAGAAATTATTTAATGGGATAAGGATTCAATTTGTTATGACAAAAAGAATATTTAATATTAACAAAGTCAGCAATACTAAAGAGTATATATGTTCACTTTGTTTATCATACATGTTAACTATGTTATCATATGTGTTCACTTTGTATGTTGAATATGATCATTTTTTTTCTTACTTATGAAATTTTAAATACCTCAATTTCAAGTCTTAGGAGGTCTGTAGAAATAATATTCAATCTCAGCCGTCCAATTTTATATTGCCTTTTCATCAGATCCATTGGTCTCCACTCTGGGCTTCACTTATGTTTTTATTTCATTGTCTTTGTCTCCCTTCATCTAGAGTGTTTCGAAAAGAGGAAGAGAAAAATTCTTGCTTTTTTTTTTGTCTGGCCCTTCTCTCTCAAACTCTCTACTTGATCTCTCATTATCTTGCATTTTTGAAACCCTAGCTAAGTTTTCTTCAATTTGAGTGGTGGTTTGGATTCAGAAAGCTGATCGCACTATGGTCCATGCTTGAAGGTCCTACAGCATCTCATGGGTGCGCAAAGAAAGTTGTGTCTTGCAGAGGTCTTTTGTTCGTGTTCTTTCCTACTCTCTTCATGCCTCCTCTCCATTCAAGCTATGCTTCCAAGCTCGCAGAGTAGAATCTGCTCGACTTGGTGCCTTTTTTTCATTTTGATTTCTATTCTCCTAGACTTGATGCTCGGAGACGGAAGAAGGGAGTTTTGTCTTTGGGTTTGTTGCTTTCTTTCTCCTTTAGGAGCACCTCTATCCTCTGTTTCAGGTACCTTCCTTTCATTTCGCTTTATTTGTGTGTTGGTGTGAGTTCTTCTTTTTTATTTTTTAGGATTCTTATTTTTTTTCTCCTATTTCGTTCTTGGTGGTGCCATGTTATAGCCTGAAAATGCATTCCAGGATCCATGTGCATCATTGGATGCGGGTGCATCCTGTACTTGTTGGAATTATGTTCTAGAAATTAATATTTAATGACTTAATTTATTAGTTTATATTATTAATGATATCTGATCATTTGTTCCCAGAGTTTATTACTGACAGATCATTTAGGTTGAGGATCTGAATTGTGGATCTCTATGGATCATTCATTAGAATGACAGTAAAAAATCTAAATCATCCGTAATCTTGATAATAACAAGGAACATTAATTATCATAAAAAGATTAGCATGCAAGTTAAGTGATGATTAAGTTCTACAAATCATAGGTAAGGAGTTACCAATTTAATTGCATATGTTTATGTTATTAGAACATAGTATAGGACAAGACCCAATGAAACAAACATATGGATTGTGTTATGTGTCATTGTTTATTTCATATGAGTTTGATTCTAAGTTTGAGATGTTCAACTTTTCCACATGAGGATAGATTCTATAGATATGGTCTACCGCTGATTTTTGACAAAAGCTGTTATACGGACTTTATTTATATTCTCTTGAATTGTGCGGGAAAAAGTTGTTCATCAAGAAAATCGTATGTCCCTTATTAGTATACCTAGTGAGTGATGATATCTATTTGGACCCCTTGATGGAGTTGGATTGTTTGGCCAACTTGTATAATCAACTCTAGATCAAGAGATGTATAATCTGCAAGAATGACACATTCTTATCTTAGATTATACAATGATATCATGTGACATAAGAAACAAACAAGGAAATACTTTTATTTCTTATGCAGGATTGAGATATTGTAGCAATACATTATTTATATGAATTGGGAATCATAGTGTGTTGCTAGATACCGCCTATGATTATTGAAATTAAATAGCGATTTAATTCTATGGCCAACATAGCATAAATCCTCAAAGGGTCACACAAATAGAACTTTGACCATACGTGTATTATTAATTTATCCGCAGCAGTGAGTACTATGAAAATATGATGAGTTGATTAATTAATTATATATCGTTACGAACCGTTATAATTAATTAAGTCAAAGGGATCATATAGAAATAAAATAATGCATATGTTAATTTCAAAATAATTATCAATAAGTTGATAATTAATTTTATTCAACATACTTTAAATTTAATTAGTTGTATTAAATTAAAAGTATAGGCTTTTATTTAATAGTCTAATTGAGCTCAAATAGAATGTAACTTGAGAGATCTTTAAATAAGTGGTTTAATGGGTTAATTAGATATTTGATGTAGTCCATTAAAGTTAAGGGTCGGTCTTGGAGGGGTAAGAGAGTCAAAGAAAGGTTGATGGAGAGTGGTCTATATAAGGACCACTTGGAGAAGCAAATTTTAACCTTCTATCCTTGCCTCCCTTCTTCCTCCTCTAGCCGCCACCTCCTTTTTGGGCAGAATTTTGATTCTCCCTTGAAGCCCTTCCTCTCTCTTGCATTCCTATAGATCTCATGTGTTGATAATAGCTATTCTAAAAGGTTAATTGCTTGAATTACTTGAAGAATGACAAAAGGATTAGCTATCTCCTTCCTTCTTGCTAGCACAAGAGTTTGGATATGGCCAAGCTCCTTGGTGGACTCGAAGCTGACGAGATGGAGTAAATGGTGAGTACGCCATCGACCCCAATGCCGTGGTCAAGTCTCGCGAATACAATTTCGCGAGAGGTACAATCCTTCTACCCTTCTCTCTAGTTTGTTGTGTTGAATGACTTATGCACTAAATTCTTGTTGCTTGATAATTAATTAAGTTAATTAGTAACTAAAATTGAAAATTGAGCACTTTCTAACAGTCTTATACAACTGTTGTAGTTCAATTGAATAATTGTTGTAGTTGTATACATAATTGTTAAGGTTGTTTGGATACTTGTTAACAAGCCAAGGCCAAATAGGCTTAATGGAGAGATTATGCTTATTTCAACTTGAAAGAATGGAGAAGCCGAGTGAATGAAGTCGTTAGACAATTATGAGGGTTATGGCTTCCGTAACTAAACTTTACTTAGTTTTGCTTATTAGATGATGTAATTAGGAGATAAATGATGTCATTAGTCTAGTATTATAAAAGAAGAGGCTGAGGAGAGAGAAAATATCGTAAAATCAGATCTGAAACCCATTTTCTCATTTTATGTCTATTTTTCTACGAATTTTCTTGTATTTTCAGAATTCAATAAAAGAGTTGATTGCTAGTGCAATTTCTTCTTAGATTCTTATCTCTACTTTAAATCTCATTCAGTTATTAGCTCAATTATATCAATTTCGTGTTTCTCTTCTCAATTTTGCATCAGTATTAGATTTGGTCTGTTTCGAGTGCGATTGCATTTCAATACAAGTGCGAGTGCATTCTCTGAATCACTGAATTTTCATTGTTAGATTCAGTTGTGACAATCTGGTCTAAGAGAGGCGATTAAAGTAGCATGTCGATTGTTCTTGATTTACAACTCGTTCAAGATCAATTGAGAAGAGTTTGACGCAAGATCAATGGCAAACAATACTTGCAATGCAAGAGGCTCAAGTCATGATGACATCGAGGAGCTGAGAGCTCAAAACAGCTAATTGCAAGCTGAAATGTAAAGATAGTTCAAGACTCTCATCACAACCTAGAGGGAATGATGGCAAAGATAGTGGGGGATTATGTGAAGCAAGCTAATCAAGGGTTAGAAGAGAAGCTGAGCAACTTAAGCATCCTTATGGAGAGGTCCTTGAGGAAGCAAACATGTAAATGCTCAAATTTTGAAATTAGAGGAACTAGTGTTCTCAGGGAGGCCTATAGTTGATGGTAGTGTTGGAATTGGTAATGGAGTTAGAGGTGATGAGAAAGGCAGTGAATTCAATTATGTTAATCCCTTAATTGATCTAGTTGAGGAGGAGTTTAGATGGGATGAAGGTTGTAGAAAAGAAGCTGAAAAGAAAAATTTCAGAAATGAAGGGAATAAAGGTCTAAATGTCCAGCTTCCTAGAATGGATTGCCCTCATTATGATAGAGGAGTCCTGAAATTTGGAGAAGGAATTATGAGTTTTACTTTGAGGTATACCAAGTACTAGAGGTGTATAGGATTAGGATGTCAATTCTGAATTTTTCTGATGAAGTACATGAATGGTATAATTAAAAGTGTGACCAGTGGCCATCATCAATTGTCTTGGGATTTGCTGGTGGATGAGGTGATAAACAGATATAAAATGAATGGTATGAAGCATATAGTGGATGAATTCAAGAGGATTCACCAAACTGGTAAGGAGAATGAGTATATCAAGAGATTTGATAAGGCTAGAGCAAGGCTAATGAACTTCAATCTTGTCTTGAATGAAGAGTTCTTCATTGCTGGTTTATTAGTGGGCTGGGGGAAGTGTTGAGGTATACAGTGGAGTTGCACAATCCAAAAAGATTGTATGAAGCCTTCAACTATGCAACCAAGGTGGAACTCAGCAATGATAGCCAACATAGAAGGCCAAAGATGATGAACAAACCTTCTAATCCTTAAAATTATCTCTTACATAAGAAGAAACTAGCAGTTGAAGAAAAGATAATGGTGGATACAACTTATTTCCTAAACCTTGGCAAGCTAACAACAACTCCAAAGACACTACCTATGAGCAAAGGAGAGCTTGTTGAATGCACTCAAGGGCACATAAGAAGAAGACAGTGCATGACAAATATTTCCCTGATCATAAGTGTGGAGTGAAGCTATTGAATGCATTCAAGGGCACATAAAGAAAAAAGAGTGCATGTAAGTATCTTATGATTATTTTCTTAGATGTCTTAAAATATTTTAGAGCAGTTAAGAACTTCAATCATCTCCTGCAAAAACACTAATTAACAACTCGCTATTGCAGATTAGGTCATACAAAATCCATTTCCTTCAACTACCAAAATAATAATAATAATAAAAATAAATACATGTCCTTCAAATATTCAATTAAAATGGTGAATAAAATAATTTCTTTTATTCGAATACAAGAACCTTTCCAGGGTTCCTCAATTGGAAAAGAATGAACGCAAAGTAGAACATATTTGTTTTCTGTTAACATTAAAGCCTTAACGGTGAGAAAAAAGATTTAGGCGGCTCAAAAGAATAATTGAATGGAACGGATAGGAGTACAAATAATTAAAGGAACAGAACGTAATGCTAAACTAAAATAATATTCTCCCTCTACAACCTACAAGTCGAACATCACAGAGCATGTGCGCAACCTCTAGGCGCAGCTGGTCGATGTGATATTTAAGATAACAACAAGTGTTGCTAATTAAATATTCAGACATAACAATTCTAGGTACACTTGGTTTTGACTATTTTGCGTTTTGCAAAACCATTGCCGACAAAATTAGCTTAATTATTTGTGCAAGTCAAACATCTGCATAGGAGACCATATATATATATATATATATATATATATATATATATATATATATATATATATAGAATGGATTCAATCAAAGCGCTTTGACCGGAATCTCAGTTAAATCCCGTCGGTTCTCAATTTTGAAAGTTCAAACGACCGATCCGAACCGTCAAATATGATCTCCATATTGAAATCTCCTTGCCGACCAAAATTTTCAATTTTTTGAATTTTTTAAGTATTTTTTTCGGATTTTCAAAAATCGTTAATCTAATTTGTTCTGAACCCTACAAAAATTGCTGTTTTTGAAAATCCGAAAAAAATACTTAAAAAATTAAAAAAATGAAAATTTTGGTCGGCAAGGAGATTTCAATATGGAGATCATATTTGACGGTTCGGATCGGTCGTTTGAACTTTCAAAATTGAGAATCGACGGGGTTTAACTGAGACTCCGGTCAAAGCGCTTTGATTGAAGGCTTTCTCTCTCTCTATATATATATATAATGGCTAACGCGCCATCGATGGCACGTGCCATTAATTTTTTATCGACTCGTTTTTCGAAATTTAAAAGTCAAACGGTCGATCCAAACCTTTGGAGACCAACTTTTACATTTTTTCTAAATTTTTTACTATTTATTATGATATTTTCAAATTAGAGGGCCTGAAATACTCTAATCATAATGTTTTTAAAAATATCATAATAAATAACAAAAAAATTCGAAAAAATATAAAATTTGTGTGACACCCCAAAACCGGAATGCCAACAGTCGCCGCAATTACACGCTTACCTTCATGCACTTGCAAGGCTTACTTTTATCATATTTTAAATATCATGTAGCATGGCAATTTAAGTACGTGTTAATAACGCAGTAAATTCAATTTCAAATACAAGTGACTCAAAAATAAATGACATAGCTACAAGTCACGCAATTTGCTTTTCTAATCAACACATAAGATGAATTAGTTACGTATATCACATAAATGATAAAAAGTCTCACACGTATGTAGAATAATAAGCTTATAAGTATCATACAACGAGTCTTTAAGTGGCAAATATACAAGGCTCACGCAACATATAACAAGATCAAACATTCCAAAATCTATACACTACCTGATACATACCAAAATATATATATGGCTTATCACTCGCTGCACTGCCCTGCACTCAACTAGAACCTGGAACCCACAAAAGCGGAAAAGTGAGATAAAATACAATTTTATCTCAGTGCGGTATTTAGTTCCAGCCACATGAACTTCTATTGTACATGTTTAGGAACTAACCACCGAACTGAAGTAAAGAAATAAGCGATACAATATACAATCAATTTATATAACAAAATATATATCCAATTATAAACAGTGACACGAATGCAATGCAAGCGCGGCTATTATCTCAAATCGTAAAACAAGTAACAAATATATAACAAAAGCCAGCTTAGTTTGGACAATAATATAATGCAGTTCTGGTTATTCACAGATCAATCAGACATTTATTCCATATCATATCCTTATCACAATTCATTCAATTCATAACTGATCAATTCTGACAATTCGAATAACAAACATAACACGAGTCGGGAACACTCTCCTCCCTTGGACCATTCTAGACTGGTACCGTATCGGGATCCGGATCATAAGCGCTTAAGTCACGGTGTTTGGCCAGACGGTTCATGACTCCGACTCCAAACAGATGGAGTGCTTTTTCTCAACCGAACAAGTGTATCAAAAGATAAAAAAGATTCTTACTTTAGTCAACTCGGCAACCATTCAACATGTAGTTACTTAAATGAATACTTATAATAGTTCAGTATAATAATTCAAGAACATATGATATGACAAAAATGCAGGCAATGAATTTAGACATGAAATGCAAATAATTATTTCCTAACATGCAAGTAAAGCTCATGTGGAATCCGCACCTGAAAAATAAAAAGGCAGCAGCAAAAGCAAAACAAGACAATCCTAGTGACCCTCGCTCGTACCGGCTGCCCAAGGTTCCGACACGCAACCACCCGATTCTACTTAGAAATAATTTACTAATAAGTTCTAACAATCAATAAAGTCCAGATATCTGGTCAGTTTTTAAATGGCCTACTATACTTATACTGGTGCCCTTGAATCTGATTTCTATGTTTAGACATTGAGCACGTTGGACAAAGACTTAGGCATTTATTTCCTTGGATAACCATACAACCCTGTGGTACCAACATGGTACTAGTGACATCATACCAAGACATTTCTCAAGATATGTTTCAACTCCAATTACGAAAGAAATAAATAAATAAAATAATATTATGTACCATGGTCATGACAATTTAGGGTATAGGCTGGTTGGGGTATTGAACCATTAATCTCCTCTGCCATATTCAAGCATCACTAATTAAGGTACTGGTCTCAACAAAAATGTTGATTAAAATCATAGCAACAACATATTTTCAGATAAGCATCACATGCATAATCAGTTTTTAAACAATTTTTAAAATAAGTAAAAGAAATTCCAAGAAAATACAATTATTCAATTTAACCCTTCGAAATTAATTTCTTTTCACAATTTACCAGAATACTTTCAGGTTAGTAATTTGGTTTCAAGTAAAAAATTTACAAACAAAAGTTCCTGAGCTATAAATAAATTGTAAAATGATAACAGAGCCCAATTACACTGTTCAAGATTTGTATGTACTTCAGTTTATATACAGAAGAAACAAATCTTTGAATCAAGACTCATAAAACAAAGGAGAAAATAAATACCAAAATCAGTTTGTGCCCTCACTTTTATGCTCACCGAATTGTTAATCTATCTCTTCTTTGTATTCACCACTTGGAACCCAGCCTCACCGCCTAACTAGCTACGCCATTGAATTTGATGTTGGTTTTGAGTATTAGAATATTTGGTTTCGGTAATTATGAGTGGTGGTTTAAGGTTTTTACATGAGAGTTTCCAATATCTATTTGATTTCTCCTCTATTAAGAACCGCCTAAGGAGAAAGTAAACAACAAAGAAAAGTTAAACGGTGGTACAGTAATGAAAGGACCGATCAAAGAGATTTATCCTATGGTGATGATATCAAGGGCTGTAAAAACAATTGATAGAAATAAAATTTTGGGTGAACCTGAAATTTTCTTTATGAGGTCGTGACACAGGGGACCTCTTGTCAGACTATGGTATTATGTAGACTAAACTTTAAAAAGTTTGCAACTCCAAGAATTTACATGAAATTCTTTTCTTTTAAACCGACACAAAATAAAACTGAGGTCTTTCTTCCTTTATTTAAATTTGGAATTATGTAAATCCAAAAGAATTGTATATCCAAAAATAATGCGTGCATACCTTTTAGAAATGAGAGAAAAATCCAAAACTTGATATTAAAATATCATCTTAATCTTAGATTTAGTACAAATCAGATTTTTGTTTTTATTTCAAACAATTTTATTTAATTACATATAATAAGCCACTCAAAACTGGACTAAAGAAAAAAAAATCAAGCAATAAAAAAAATTTAAACAGAATGCAAATTACTCAAGGGATTAAAATCATAGGTATAACAATTTGGTCTCCAAAGATATTTCAATATGGAGAACAACTTGAACGGTTTGGATTGACCATTTAAATTTTGGATCTCGAAAAATGACTTGATGGCACGGGACCCTCCGTGCCATCGATGGCATGTTAGCCATTCTCTCTCTCTCTCTCTCTCTATATATATATATATATATATATAGAGAGAGAGAGAGAGAGAGAGAGAAAGTCTTCAATCAAAGCGCTTTGACCGAAGTCCCGGTTAAACCCCGTCAGATCTCAATATTGAAAGTTCAAATGACCGATCCAAACCGTCAAATATGATCTCCATATTGAAATCTCCTCGCCGACTAACTTTTTCATTTTTTTGAAATTTTTAAGTATTTTTTTCGGATTTTTAAAAACAGCAATTTTTGTAGGGTTCAGAAAAAATTAGATTAACGATTTTCTAAAATTCGAAAAAAATACTTAAAAATTTCAAAAAAATAAAAAAAAATTAGTCGGCAAGGAGATTTCAATATGGAGATCGTATTTGACGGTTTGGATCGGTCATTTGAACTTTCAATATTGTGATCTGACGGGGTTTAACCGGGACTCCGGTCAAAGCGCTTTGATTGAATCCTTCCTCTATATATATATATATATATATATATATATATATATATATATATATATATATTTATATAGTTTTGCTATGGTGAGTTGCAACTCACCAAAGCATTCGTGAGTCGCGCTCAAAATTTTGAAGTTTAGTTCGAAATGACCGATCCAAACCGTCCAATACGATCTTCCTATTGAAATCTCCATGCAAACCAAATTTTATATTTTTTTGAATTTAAGTATTTATTTCGGATTTTTAAAAACTGCTATTTTTGAACAATTCAGAACTAATTAGATTAATGATTTTCTAAAATCCGAAATAAATACTTAAAAATTTCAAAAAAATATAAAATTTGGTCTGCATGGAGATTTCAATAGGGAGATCGTATTAGACGGTTTGGATCGGTCATTTTGAACTAAATTTTAAAATTTTGAACGCGACACGGACACTTTGGTGAGTTGCAACTCACCGTAGCAAAACTATATATATATATATATATATATATATATATATATATATATATATATATATATATATATATATATATATATATATGCTATGGTACATCACGATGTATTAAGGCTTTTGTACATTGCGATCATTATCCGTCAACCGTTTTATAAATTGACAAATCTAATTAAACTAATCCAATCTACATATTGAAATCTCATTACAAACCAAATTTTATATTTTTTAAAATTTTTTTACTATTTTTTTCAAATTTTCTTAAACTTTTCTTTTTTGGAAACCAATTAATAATAAAAAAAATTCTAAAAATGGCACATTTTTAAAAAATCGAAAAAATAGTAAAAAAATTCTAAAAAAATATAAAATTTGGTTTGTATTGAGATTTCAATATATAGATTTGTTTAGTTAGATTTTCAATTTGTAAAATTATCGACAAATATGGTCGCGATGTACAAAAGCTTTAATACATCGCGATGCACTATAGCATTTCTCTCTCTTTCTATATATATATATATATATATATATATATATATATATATATAGAGTTTTGCTACGGTGAGTTGCAACTCACCAAAGCGTCCATGAGTCGCGCTCAAAATTCCAAAATTTAGTTCAAAATGATTGATCAAAACCCTCTAATATGATCTCCCTATTGAAATCTCCATGCATACCAAATTTTATATTTTTTTGAAATTTTTAAGTATTTATTTCAGATTTTTAAATATTGCTGTTTTTGAACGGTTCAGAACTAATTAGATTAATGATTTTCTAAAATTTAAAAAAAATACTTAAAAATTTCGAAAAAATATAAAATTTGGTCTGCATGGAAATTTCAATAAGGAGATCGTATTGGACGATTTGAATTGGTCATTTTGAACTGAATTTTGGAATTTTGAGCACGACTCACGGACGCTTTGGTGAGTTACAACTCACTATAGAAAAACTCTCTCTCTCTCTCTCTCTCTATATATATATATATATATAATTTTGCTATGGTGAGTCGCGACTCATCAAGGGTCTGTGAGTCCCGCTCGAAATTCCTAGATATGATTCAAAATGACCGATTCAAACTGTCTAATACGATCTCCCTATTAAAATCTCCATGGAGACCAAATTATATATTTTTTTCGAAATTTTTATGTATTTTTTGAAATTTTAGAAAATCGTTAATCTAATTAGTTCTGAACCGTTGAAAACAACAGTTTTTAAAAATCCAAAAAATATATAAAATTTGGTCTTCATGGATATTTCAAATGGGAGATCATATTTTATGGTTTGGATCGGTCATTTTGAATCAGATCTAGGAGTTTTTAATGCGACTCACCATAACAAAACTCGTTATCTCCATGTAAACTAAATTTTACATTTTTTTCAAATTTTTTAAGTACTTTTCGTTAATCTAATTAGTTTTGAACCGTTCAAAAACTGTCATTTTTAAAAATCTTAAAAAAATACTTAAAAATTCTGAAAAAATATAAAAATTGGTCTGCAAGAAAATTTCAATAGTGAGATCTTATTGAACGGTTTGGGTCGATCATTTTGAACCAGATTAATGAGTTTTAATCGCATCTCATAGAAGGTTTTTTTGTGATGCATCTCACCATAGCTAAACTCTGGTGTGTTTGGATGAGCATGGAATAAGGAATAAGAATAAGAAATTTCGGTATTCGTGCTTATTCTTATTCTTGTGCAACCCAAACAACACAAGAATAAGGAATTTGGGCCCTTATTCCTATACTAACAAAACCATGGTATAAGAATAAGGAATTTGGATAAGCACGCATACCGAAATTCATTATTCTTATTCCTTATTCCATGCTCATCCAAACACACCCATATATATATAGAGGTAAATTATACACGGCAATATTTCAAAAGAAATATAGCAAAATCTTTTGTTTTATTTACACAACAATCTTTCATGCGGTAGTTGTATAATAAGAAAATATTTTTAATAAGTATATAAAGAGTTAATCATGTGCTAATCAGGGTTGGTGACAAGCTACCACCACAATAATTAATGCTCATCAAACGCTAACATCTGTTATGTTATAACTTTCAGTATAGCCTGTATTTATCAAAATATAGAGTATACTTTCTTCATAAAATGAGAAGATTTAAAAATTAAAAAAATGAGAAATTTCATATGTAATGTAACCTCCAGGAGCGAAGGAGTGTCACATAATTTGCAACATAAAACAGAGCAGGGTGGATAAGCGGCCCCAATTTGCACCATAGTCGATAAAACATCATAACTTAATTGGTCTCAATTTGCACAAGAAATGTTGTTGTTGTTTTTTTTTAAAGAAACATTGACAGAGGCGTCAAAGAAGAAACAAAAGTAAAGCTTAAAAGAAAAAAAAGAAACAGAAAACAAAATTTGCGCCAATATTAGCAGTACGTAAGGTAAAGTTTCGCTCATGGAGGATCCAACGGCACACCAATTCTATGTTTCTGCTGCAACCTCTGAAGATCATGTTGTTCCCTTCCATCCAGGCGGCCCAAAAGAAGGTCGTGAGAGGAGCTAAGAATGAAAAACATGAAGAAAAATATATAAAAACGACATCTTACTGCCAACATAAAAAATAAAGATGAAATTTAGAAAAATTATAAGACGTATACATATAATAATCTGAATCAAGATTCAAGAGTCGCTGAATTTGTGCATACCTTATATGTATCTAAAAATAAAATTAGTACCTTTTGATAAAGGATCAATACAGTCTATGGAATGTTGCTTTAAGATTATCTACAAATAATAAGAGTTACTTCGGACAGCTGTAGTGCCTGCTTATAATTGCAGAGCCAGAAAATTTTATAACAGAGTTCAATATATTTATAATAATAATACTATAAAACAAATTAATAAATTCACACAATATATAGTTTTATGGAAAATTTTGTTGTGGACTTACTTTTTTCTACGTAACTTAAATCATGATCGTTGATTTGAAGTTATGAATTGTTGAGATAAATGGTCAAGATTCAAGCTCTCTTAAAAAATTATGTACACAATGGAATAATCAATTACTTTGATAATTAAATTTAGTACAAATTTGATGTCTGAAAACCACAATTTATTTTAACATACATAATTAGCAATAAAGTAAAACTCAACTCCATAAATGTCTGACGGAAACCAAAAAAAAAAAAAGAAATTCCCGACAAAGTCCGGCTGATATTTTAATTTAATTAGGTATAGAAATCTTTTGAACAATCAATAATAAAATGCAATATGAAGTTCATCACCATGCATTCCTTCTTTGCTGTTCTCCGGCCGCTTCACTATAGCGTTAATTTTATTTAAAATTAAATTAATATGGTCCCGTAATAACTGTTCCTTTCTTGAAGCATGATGACAGTCTTACCACAAGTGACAGCCGTGCGCCCGTGCTGCATTTGAGACGCCCACACAGGATCGGGATTTCAGTACTTGTATTGGCTGAATGTCTTCAGACTTGTTAATTACTTCATCAATTTTTTTTTTTTTGGGATAGGGGTGTACGTAGATATATAAACAGTGTTTTTTTTTAAAAAAAAAACACGACGTATCTAAACACGGCACGACATAGTAAGGTGGTACGATACGGTAAGACACAGACACGACACGGTACAAAAACTTAAGCGTGTCATGTCTTTAGACGTGTCTTGTCAAAATTTGATGATACAAATACAACATGACACGACACGCGAAATATCGAGACACGGCACGACATGATTAATTAGAGATACACAATATGTTTATAATTAGGATCAAAGATGGTAAATTTTATGAAATAACAAGAAAAATTCTTATATTGTCTCATTTTAAAGGATAATTTCATAATTTGAATGTTCAATTTATCTGTAAACATAAGTATGTAACTATTTTTTTTTTGAAATTTAAACATGTTCAGAAACGACACGACACGACACGAGAAAACGATGCATGGTGTGTCCTTAGGCATGTCATGTCCATCTCTTAGAATTTAGACACTGCACGGTATGACACGTGAAATATTTAGATATGGCAAGCATGTCACGACAAATGATCCAGACACGACACGTATTTAGGACACTCTATATATATGGATGATGTGCGGCCCATGACAGGGATTAAAATATTTTGTTGATTTATTTTGTTTTTCTGTGGAAGAATTTTTTTCTTTTTCTTTTAATCATGTCATTATAAGAAAATTCAGCTCTTAATATGGCATTAAATAACAGGATTTGCACCAAGAAATGGTAGATTGGGTGGCAACAGTGTTAAATAAAAGTAGATATTAATTGATTCACCTTAAGAATGACGCACCCCTTTCATGGAAAACCCATTTCGCGACTTCAGTCACAAATTGTCCGTTGCCAGGTTTGTCATAACTACAGCCATTTTATTACTTTCAGATACAAATTGTAGGATACTTAGTTTTATCAGACTAGTTAGACAGCCAAGTAACATGTATTAAGATAATTAAGAAAATGCAATATGATTACATTGTCTTGCTTCCAGCCTTCTAGACGCGCGCTTGATCTCAAAAATCTGTAGGATGGGAAAGCAAGCACAGCTTTCATTATTAGAAAAGTAAAAAATAAAGTGATGAACATTAATATGAGAAATGAAAACAAGACGTAATCAATATCCAAAATATAGATTATAGCACACCTATTACTGAACAATTCTACTGATCCAGATATATATTAACAAACGTGCATTGGAATCAACCGCTAACAACAAAATTCTGGATCGATTTTGACAATGAAATTTAAACGAGATCAAGTCCGGGTCAGATTAAAACTGAAGTAAGCAGAACAGCAACTTACGAGAAAGAGAAAGAGAAAGAGATAGAGGCGGAGAGCTGAAGAAGATGGAATGGGAGCGCAGAGCCAGATCGAGGTTGATCAATTGGAAGTGGAGAAGGAGAAATGGTCGTTGTCTCGGCATTGATGCAGCTTTATAGGGTTTTGGGCTTTGGAATTTGGATCTCGACCTCGACTTCCACGATCTTAGTGACTGCATGCTGAGAAGCCTGAGGAGTTTCATTGTCTGAAATTTGACAAATGACAAGTTTATTTAAAAAAGCAATGTAGCTTAGTTGCTCACGCACGCACTCCCGCCTATCCCTGTAAATGTAATACAGGCTCTCTACAGACTACACTCACTCGATGGAGTTCGAATCTTGGTCCGAGCAACAAACATTATTACTATTATTTTTCGTTTGCAGTTTGCATACTAGTATACTACCGAAATTTAAAAAAATAATACTAAATTAATATAATATATTAAATATAATATCAATATAATAATATTTTTTAAATAGTATCACGAGATCGGAATCCCAGATTCCGAACGCAAGATCGGAATCTAGCTAAGATCGGAATCCCGGATTCCGACCTTAGCTAAGATCGGAATCCGAGATTCCGATCTTAGCTTTTTAATTTTTTATATATTATTTATTTATTTAATTTATTAATTAGTTAAATAATTAGAAAAATAGATAATATATTGTAAAAATATTGAAAAAATATGGAAAAAATCAGGAATAATTAAACTAAATTTTATATGTAATTTAGTATTTTTTGGGGAAATTAATTTTTTTTCCTTTTATTAGTTTATTAATTAGTTAATTAATTAGAAAAATAGATAATATATTCTAAAAATATTGAAAAAATATAAAAAAATCAGGAATAATTAAACAAAATTTTATATGTAATTTAGTATTTTTTTTGGAAAATTAAATTTATTTTTCTTTTAGTTAATTTATTTAATCAAATATAAATTTAATTAATTTATTTAATTAAAAAATGAATAATTAAGTATAAATTTTTAATTAATTTAAATTCAAATTATAAATTTTTAAACAACCATTTGATATGCGTCCCGGATGTCGTCCTCTGTATATATTATTTTCATATTATATATTAAACAATCATATCGAGTCTCATGATCAAGGAAGCACTTTCTGGATTGCGTTAGAAAGGAATCACACGAGATTGATGTTTTACTGAGACGGAGAATAAAGACTAAATTCACTTGATTTACTGCATTTCTCTATTTTTTAATGATTAATTTATGATTCTAAAAAAAATTTTAGTAGTTTTGAGTGGTTTTTAGGTTTGCAAACTTTCAAAGTGGATTTTGGAGGTCCAAAGAGCGTTTTTTGGGTCCGAAAATGGTCGTTACGGGGTAACCATCATAAATTACTCAGAAAAGCTGGCGACGAGATCTAAAAACCACTTTCTCGTCGCCAGCTTTCCGGATTGTGCTCGATCGCCCCAAACGGACCTTCTTAGCTAAGGTCGGAATCCGAGATTCCGATCTTAGTTAAGATCGGAATCTAGGAATCCGATCTTGCGTTCGGAATCTGGAATTCCGATCTAGTGATACTATTTAAAAAAATATTATTGTATTGATATTATATTTAATATATTATATTAATTTAATACTATTTTTAAATTTTTCGGAGTATACTACATTACAAATTCCTCACCAGGCCCATGTTTTGTTGTCCCTAGCAAAACTTGGGTTACAATGGGCCGAATTGGAAAGTCCAGCTACTTTTCTGAGTAATTAACTAACTAAATAATTCAGTACAGAGCTGATAACCATCATCGAAAAAAAAACATCCGCGTCATCCAACCCTCCCCTCCACTCTATCTTCCGCTTTTTTCCGCGTGTCTGGGTGAGGCGCGTCTCCCTCCCTCACGCGCCCTTTGTCCCTCTCTCCCTCACATTCCTTTCCTCCCTCGTGCTCCTTCCCTCCTCGCCAGCGCCCTCCCTGGCGATCTATTTTTCCTTCCTTTCCCTCACGCTTTATCCTGCCTTCTTAAACTGAACAGATATAACAACTAACTGAACATAAATAGCAAATAAACTGAACATATGTAACAAACAATGTGGACTTATACAAAAAATTAAAAGTGAGCAAACAAACTGAACAGAAATGTCAAATAAATTAAACAGTTATAACAAAAGCATGAGGCAGTTTTAAGCAAACATCATAAAACATAGGATACTAAATTTGGCAGTTTCAGACTAGCATGAGACTCTATTTGTCCAAAGAACAAGTTACATTCGCTTCATCCACGATTGTTGAGAAAAAAAAGTTTGGAAAGAGTGGCAATGTATGTATCGGGAAGAATCATTCAGGAGGGGAAAAAATGAGTCAACTTTTCTCTTGAGAAGTGAAACAAATGCCTTCAAAAAACAATTATTAGGTGAAAGCTTCTTGTGAAGTTTAATTAACCCTTCTAAAGCTTTGTTAAGCTCTAAGTATTTAATGCACAACTGATTGGAGGTTGCAACCAGTTGATAGACAAGCATGTGTTTTCTTTTACTAATTTCAAGGGAATTGCTTTCAATGATTTCAACTGAATCAAAAACCATGCATAGACAATGCTTCTTCGATTTTTCACTCTGCAAGGAGCATGTCTAAATTGTGTAGGAAGATGATCTAGGGACTGTCATTATCAAGATTTAAGAGATGTTCTAGCTCAGAATTTTGAAGGTCCGCAATTTCCTTCCTGTATAATCTTTCCCATGCATCTAATTCACCAGCGATGCCACATGATAGGTCTTTTGAATCACAGTTACAATAAGAGAGTTATAGGCTCTTTTGAACTATAGCAACCTTAAGAGAAACGGTAGCAATACAATTCAATTCAGTAAGCAACTCAGTGAAAGAGATCATAAAGAAGTGGCTTGTCATTTGATCAACTCGGTCATTCTTCACATGATACAAGGCACTAGTTAAGGACATAATAAAAATTATTTTTATGCTACCAGGTATTTTTATGACAATATGCAACCAGTGTAAGAGGCAGCAAAAGTTTTACAAGTTACCAGAAATTACTTGTTTAGAGATTAGCAAAACTAAACTAGTTGCATCAATTTCATAAACCACTTTCTCCATCAAGAAGGCATTTCTTCCCTGTGCGAAGGGGAAAGCTCCACAGCATAGTCTTTGAGTAGGACACCATTTAGGTCCAATGAGCGGCACGGCACCAAACAAACCAGTCGTCTGGAAGTGGTTGCACCCGATGACAAGAGCCCAAAGCATCTCACCTCCTATAAAAACTCTCCCTTTTGAGCACCTCCGCACATAGACACAAGAGAAGAGAATAGAACAGGTACATTCCTTTGATATGAGCGAAGAACAGGTACATTCTGATCCGATGATCCATTCTAATCCGATCTAGTGTGTGCTTTTTTGTTTTAGTTGTTGTAGTTGATTGTTTGATCGTAGTGAGTGCGTAGATAATTTCTAATCAAAGTTAATTTTTTATTTTTTGTTCACCGTTGAGGTTTAAATTCTGTTTCTGAGACAGATAAAAAGAGAAAATGTCACGATACTAGACATGATCTGAGTGTAAATAAATTTAGATAGAAAAGGAATACTGTTAAGGTAGAATTAGAAAATAGGAAGAGTAAAGGGAATGAGATAAAATAGAAATTTTCATTAATTAGTTTCTTCACAATCTATTTCAAGAGCAATCTTCTATTTATAGTTAAGCATTCTAATGAGATCCTGATCTAAACCATTGGTTATCAACCCATGGACACTCTAATTCTACTATCTGATTGGTTCTTAGCCTTAACCTCAATTTAAGTGTAATAGCTACTTTCTTCCTGTTTCAACCTCAATTTAAGTGTAACACTCTAATTCTACTAATTGTGTTGCTACTAATTGTGCTTTTTGATCTTGTAATATTTCAACCTGATATATTTCTAATCTAAATATGTAAGAACCATTAAAGAACATAGAGATGATTGATATGATAGATATATTAATTAGAACAGAGACATTAACTTATGACAAGGATATGTGATTATCAAGTAAAATCCTCACTGAATTACTATCTTCTTTCCATTTATCTTCTCTTTTAAAAAGAAAGAAAAACCAAAATCTAATTTCATTTGGATTCCTATATATATATATATATATATATATATATATATATATATATATATTTGTTGTCCCTAATTAAAGGCCTAGAGGGGGGTGAATAGGCACAAAAACAAAGTTCTAAACCGGTATGGTCAATATTTGGTTCAATTCAAATTTGTTCTAACAAAACACAATCAAAGCACAAGCAATTCACAAATCAAGAAAGGTAAAGAGAGAAGAGAAGAAGTGACACGCGATGTATTACGGAGTTCCGACCCGCTAGGAAGTGCTAACCTTAGTCGTACGTCTCCGGGAGTTTCGCAACCTCGAAATGGGCGCGCTCCGTTCAATTCCACACGAACGGGACTACAAATTCGAACCAAATCACCTTGTTACAATTACTCTCAAGGTGGATTGGCCTAACTCAATTAAACAAGCTCAAACACTCAAAGGATTGAGGCTCTAACCAAATCACTCAACAAATCTAGCAATTAACACTAGTGGATTGGTTTTGCACACTCTAATCTCAATGATTTTGCTAAAATAATGCTCAAACACAAGAGAGAGTAATGTCTAACTGGTTGGAGCTCAAAAGGGAGGAGTTTCAAAGGTTTCAAAATTATCTAAACAGTTCCAAGAGGCCCCATATATATAGAGGGCGCCAACAGCTCCAAAGACCAGTCAAAACAGACTCTGGCGTTATACAACGCTATATGCCGTTGTACAACGCCTAAATAGCCGTTGAAAAATCAAACGGTCAGAGACAATAACGTTGTGAGTTGTCAGAGCGTTGTGTAACGCTGTATAGCGTTGCACAACGCTTCAGCAAAAATCCAAAGCAGAAGCTCGACAGTTCCGTTGGAACTTGTCAGAGCGTTGTGTAACGCTAGGTAGCGTTGCACAACGAAGTCAAGAAGAGAAACAAGGCAGAACTGACAAACTCAAACAATATTGTCAGAACGTCATATGACGCTGACTGCCGTCACACAACGGCGCCGTTGCACAACGCTATTCAGCGTTGCACTACGCGTCCAGAGCGATTGAGCGAAGTCTGAGCGAAGTTTAGAGCGTTACACAACGCTACAATGCATGGAACATGGCAGCATGCATGCAGCATCGATGCAGATCGATGTCTGAGCAATGCAGAGACGCCTGTTTCATACTGCGTTGTACAACGCTGTGTAGTGTTACACAACGTAGGAGTGGAAATGTTGTGTAACGTTACTTAGCGTTGCACAACGTTCTGACAAGGGGAAACAATGGATTAAACAAGTTTAAAAGCAAAAGAACTAACGTTGCACAACGCTACAGAGCGTTGTGTAACGCTGTTCCAACCTTGTCAGAGATTTTGCAATTTAAGAGCGAATTAAACGCTGTGTTGTGTAACGGCAAATAGCGTTGTATGACGCTGGACAGAAAAACTGAGCATTTTACCAGCAAATTGATTGAGATTAGTTTAGAGTTTAATTAAACCTTAATTACTGACTCTAACTAGACCAAAGCAATCTCTTGAAGCTCCAAACTAAGTGCCACACTTGCTTTAATCCATTCTTCAATAAATCTAGCTATAAAGCACTAAAAAGAGAGGTTAGTTTAAAGGTTTCGGTGTTGTCCTCGGTGATTGAGATGTGGCGACCGAGGACATAGGAGTTGGCGGTTGGGTGGCCATCGGTCCACGTCATTGTGAGATTGGCATAGAAGAGCTTGATCAATGACGGGTTGTATGGTTGAGAATGTGCGAGAAGACCCGCCATGTTCCAATATTCGATCCTTTCTTTGATCCAAGTCAATTCCCTTGGATTCAAGTGGTAGACACCATAGGGGTGCTCAAAGAAGAAACACTCGGAACACTCGCGATTGACATCACGGTATTGGCAAAAGTGCATAAACGAGGCCGCGTCTTTGAATAGGTAATTGTTGGAAGAAGAGAGGGTCCAATCCACGGGTACCGGTGGTATATCCATTAGAATTGGTTGGTCGGGTTGAACCGGTGGGTTGGATGAGGAAGCACCCTTGGGGTTGCGCTTAGACCGTTTGTTGGTAGCGGTTTTCGGTGCGATTGAAAATTGAGAGAGAAAAGATGAGGTTAACCTTTAAATTGAAGAGCGGGAAAGGATGAGATGACCTTGGAGAGCACAGAACCGAAGTCGATTGAAAATCCGACGGTCGGATCGCCGGAATTGACGGTGATGGCGGTGGCTAGGGTTTCGGTGGATTGAGAGATAGAGAGAGAGAGAGAGAGAGATTTGAGGGTATGAGGGTGGAGAGGAGAGAGAGAGGAGTATTTTGGTGGTATTGGTTGGAGTGGAGAGAGAGAATTGAGAGAGTATTGAGAGAGAGAGATGAAGGGGTGGGAGTTGGAGAGAAAGAGAGAAAAGATGAAGGGGGGCTCGGATTTGAGAGAAAAGAAGAAGAAGAAGAAGAAAAGGTGGGGTCGCATCTGTTAAAAACGCGTCCATCGTTACTTAACGCCAAAGGGCGTTGTACAACGCAAGAGTCAAAACAGCAAAAATTGAGCAGAGACTGACTGCTCCGTTGTACAACGCTGAGTAGCGATGGGTAACGCTACAACCCAGCGTTGTGCAACGTTAAAGGGCGTTGTACAACACTAAAGCCAAACAAATAAATAAAAAAATAAAATAAAGAAATAAATCAACGTCTTACAACGGTGGACAGCGTTGTACAACGTTAAGTAAAAACAACAGACTGGCGTTGTACAACGGTAACCAGCGTTGTATAACGTTGAACGCGACAGATTTTAAAATTCAGGAAAGGAAAAATAAATAAAACAGACACCGTTGTACAACGATAGTCAGCGTTGTGCAACGTTACAAGAAAAAGTCAAACAAGCGTTGTGCAACGGTAGGAAGCGTTGTACAACGTTTAACTCGACAGAATTCAAAATTCATTTTAAACTAACGTTACTCTTGCGTTGCACGACGCTGAATGGCGTTGTGTAACGCCAGAGTCAACAGAAAACCAGAAAATTCAGAAAATTAAGACCGAAATAGTTAAAAACTTATTTTTCATGGTTTTCAAAAGAAATACAACCAATTTAAACTGAAATAAGCTCCAAACAACAAAGACAACAACATGATATGCATAAATTTAATCTTTGAGTTCAAGCATACCAAGTTTGAACCTAAGTTCAAGATGTTGTTGTGTTTGAAGAGGTTTGGTGAAGATATCGGCGATTTGCTCCTTCGTGTCGATGTAAACCAATTCCACATCACCTTTCTCAACATGATCACGGATAAAATGATGTCGTATCTCTATGTGCTTGGTTCTAGAGTGCAATACCGGATTTTTGGATATAAGGATGGCACTAGTATTGTCACACAAGATTGGTACCTTTTGAAAATCTAACTCAAAATCCCTAAGGGTTTGCATCATCCAAAGAAGTTGGGTACAACAACTACCGGCCGCTACATATTCCGCTTCCGCGGTGGATAGAGCAACCGAAGTTTGCTTGCGGCTAGACCAAGATACAAGTGAACCACCAAGAAATTGGCAAGTTCCACTAGTACTTTTGCGGTCCATACGGTCACCGGCAAAATCGGCATCGGTATAACCTAACAAGTCTAGTTCGGTTTGTCTACCATACCAAAGACCTAGGTTTTGAGTACCCTTGACGTATCGCAAGATACGTTTTACCGCTTTGTGGTGAGATTCCTTAGGATTGGCTTGGTACCTAGCACATAGACATACGGCATACATAATATCCGGCCTACTAGCCGTGAGATAGAGTAGGCTACCGATCATGCCCCGATAGAGAGTTATGTTTATAGGCTTGCATTTCTCATCCGCATCGATATTCGCACTTTTGCCCATGGGTGTGTCTAAACTCTTGCTATCTTCAACACCGAATTTCTTCACTAATTCCTTGGCGTATTTGACTTGGTTCACAAAGATACCATCCTTGAGTTGTTTGATTTGAAGCCCCAAGAAGAAAGTGAGTTCACCCATCATGCTCATCTCAAATTCACTACTCATCAAAGAAGAAAACTCTTGGGCAAGAGTTGCATTAGTGGAGCCAAAGATAATATCATCCACATAAATTTGCACAAGTAGCAAATGGTCATCTCTTTTCTTAGTGAAAAGAGTTGTATCCATTTTGCCCCTACTAAAGCCATTGTCTAGAAGAAAGGTACAAAGTCTACCATACCAAGCTCTAGGAGCTTGCTTCAAACCATACAAAGCTTTGTGAAGCTTATACACATGGTCCGGATTGAAATGGTCAACAAAACCGGGTGGTTGTTGGACATAAACTTACTCATCTATCCAACCATTTAGAAAAGCACTCTTGACATCCATTTGGAATAGGGTAAAGCCTTTGTTAGCGGCAAAAGCCAAGAGCATTCTAATGGATTTCAAGACGAGCAACCGGTGCAAAGGTCTCCTCAAAATCAATACCTTCTTGTTGCTTGAAACCTTGTGCAACCAAACGGGCTTTGTTTCTAACCACAATACCATCCTCACTTAGTTTGTTTCTAAAAACCCATTTGGTACCAATAACTTGCTTACCCTTAGGTAATGGTACAAGTTCCCAAACTTGATTTCTTTCAAATTGGTTCAACTCTTCTTGCATGGCAACAATCCAATTTGGGTCAACATTGGCCTCTTTGAAGGATTTTGGTTCAAGTTGAGAAACAAAGGCACAATGACCAATAGTTTGGTGCAAACTAGACCTAGTCCTAACGCCTTCCCTAAGGTCACCTATGACATTAGTAAGAGGATGAGAGGAAACTTCTCTAAGCACTTCGGGAGGCTCATGAACCGGTTGGGGAGACGGTTGAGGTTGAGGATCATCATGAGGCGTTTCATTTTGAGTTGTGTCTAAGATACCCTCCTCATGAGTCTCTCCCCCTATCAAAATGTTATCAACCCGGTTCAAAGGCTCCTCAATGATCACCGGTGGTTGTGCTTGAGGTTGTGACTCGATTTCTTGTGTAGCTTCTTCCACTTGTGTACCTACAATAGAGTTACCTTCCTTGGATTCCTCAAGGACTTTTTCATCAAATTTGACATTAATAGACTCAATAACTACCTTTGAGTTTGGCAAATAGACTCTATACGCTTTGCTTGTGGTTGAGTAACCAACAAAAATACCGGGCAAAGACTTGGCATTAAACTTGGTCACTTTAGGAGACTCATCAAGGACAAAACATTTGGAGCCAAATACACGGAAATAGGATATATTAGGAGTATGACCGAACCATAATTCAAAAGGAGTTTTCTTGAGTTGAGAACGAATGCATGCACGATTTACTACATGACATGCCGTATTTACCGCTTCGGCCCAAAGAAATTTGGGTACGGCAAATTCATGTAGCATGGTGCGTGCTAATTCTTGTAAGGTTCGGTTCTTCCTCTCCACTACACCGTTTTGTTGAGGGGTGCGTGGAGCGGAAAACTCTTGTTTATATCATTTTTCTATGCACAATTCATCAAATTTAGCATTTTCAAATTTCCTTCCATGGTCACTACGAATTCTAGAGATTTTCAATCCTTTTTCGTTTTCAACTCGATAGCTAAATTTAACAAAATGGTCAAATGCTTCTTCCTTGTGAGCAAGAAAGAAAACCCAAGTAAAGCGACTATAGTCATCTACCACCACAAAGACATACTTTTTCTTACTAATACTCAAAACATTGATTGGTCCAAACAAGTCCATATGAAGCAATTGCAAAGGTTGAGAGGTTGAGATAATCTCTTTGGTTTTGAAACTAGACTTGGTTTGCTTGCCTTTCATGCAAGCTTCACACAACCCTTTTAAGTCTAGTTTATGTGATGGAAGACCACGGACAAGTTTCAATTTCACAAGTTTCTTAATGGAGTCTAGAGAAACGTGACCAAGTCTTCTATGCCATAACCATGAACCGGTAGCTATGGCACTAAAGCATTGTTCACCATTTGTGAAGTGATCAAAGTTCAAGTAATAGATATCCTTTTTCGTTTGTCCCGTGTAAACAAGAGAATTATCCGAAATTTGATGCACAAAACAAGAGGAGTGATCAAACTTCAAATAATATCCCGCATCACATAATTGGCTCACACTTAAAAGATTGTAGTTGAGACCATCCACAAGGTAAACATTAACAACCGTTAAATTTTGGTTTCCAACCGAGCCTATACCAATAATAGAGCTCTTCCTAAGATTATTACCAAAAGTAACCTCACCACCATCAAAAGGTTCAAGTGTCTTGAAACAAGATTCATCACCCGTCATGTGATGTGAACAACCACTATCTATGATCCAAGCACTTCTCTTGAATGATGATAGCAAACATACCTACAAGAATACATATTAGTTAGAAACAAACAACTAATATAATATTCTTGTAATCTCTCCCCCTTAAGATTTGACAAGAATAACCTTGGGGAAAGAAGATGGCTAACTAAGCCACACTCGAACCACTTCCACCAATCAAAACGGATGTGGAAGTGACTTTAGGAACCCAAATCATGTTAATTGAACCGGATGTATGATTTGCTTTTCTAACTTTGCATTCTAGTGTGACATGGCCATTCTTACCACAATAGTTGCAACAAGCACAAGTTGGCTTGTTCACTTGTGAACTTTCTCTAACAAAATGAGTTTCAAAATGACGCCTAAGCTCCATGGCCCTAATCTTTGGATCCTTAGAGAAAGTGTATGATTGAGAGTTTCTCAAAATTGGTTTTTGAAAATTCTTTTTGTTTTGTTGAGAGACTTTTTGATTTCCTCCATTAGTTTGAGGTCTAGTGTGTGTTCTATTCCTATTCCCACCATTGTTTTGAAAAGGATGAAAACACCCATCGGGTCCCTTGAAATACAAGTTGCTTGGGCCCCGATTGTTTTGGAAGTTCTTTTGAGGTCTTTGAGACCCATTTCTATTCCTACCAAAACTCTTTTGAGCACCATTTTGAGAGCCAACAAAATTCTTTTGCCCTTGCCCGTGAGTGTTCCTACCATTGGTGCTCTTGTGATAAAGTCTCTCATTTTTTGTTGGGCTTGACATGGTTCTTGGTCTAGAAAAGGATTGATTCCTCTTTTTGAAGCCAAGACCCGTTTTGTCATTGGGTTTTTGTCCCACAAACATTTTATCAAGATTCATCTTGGTGCTATGAGAAGCACTAGACGAACTTGAAGCCCTTTCATTTTTCAAAACATTTGTCTCACTCAAAGGAGTTTGACATTTTTCACAAACACTTGGTTTTTCAAAACTTTCAATCATACCCTTATACCTTGTCACCAAAGATTTAAGATCATGCACCTTAGTCGTCAAAAGACTAATTTGCTCTTTTTGACTAGCAATAGTCTTAAGAGACTCATCAAGATAATCATTCAACCTATCAAATTGCAAGTTTGCATCATCATTCAAGCTCAAGTCATTCTCACTATCACAATCGCTATCACTACTAGAGAATGAGTTTAGAAGTACCTCATTTGTGACCTTAGGCAATTCAATGGCAATTGTGGATGGTTCCTCTTGAATGATCGTTGGAGCTTGTGTGAAAGTCGATGTAGAGGATGATGCTTCATCAAGGCTAGCTTTACTCAATGGATGCACATAGATTTTGCCTCGGTTGAACTCATTAAAGACCTCCTTCACCAAGTCATCTAGGTCATCATCCACCGGCATCACCACTTCATTCACTTGAGCCACAAGAGCAAGGTTGTCAAAGTCGCACTCGGATTCCGAATCGGATTGAGAGGATGAGCTCGAATCGGAATCGTTGTCCCAAGTGGCTTGCATGGCTCTCTCACCCTTCTTCTTGCTCTTGTAGTGTCCCTTCTTGGACTTGAACCGGCCATCACCTCTTCTCTTGCCACCATCTTCCTTGTCCTTCTTCAAGTGAGGGAAGAGCTTGAAGCAAGAGTACATGGTATGACCTTCTTTTTGGCACACGAAGCAAAGAGCTCTTTCGTCATTCTCAAGCCTTTCTTTGTTGAACTTTCCCTCAAAGATCATGATAGCTCGAAACATCTTTGAGAGAACGGCTCCTTGCTTGTCCTCATCAAGGTCGATGATGCCTTTGGCCTTGTCACTTGAGTGGCGGTGTCTCCCTTGGTAGTTGTCATTGTGGCGGTTCTTGGAAGGAGATGTCTTGTTGTCATTTGCCGCCAATGCCACGGTTTTGGGCTCATACTTCAACTCTCCAAGTTGCTTGAGCTTCTCTTCCACGCACCGGTAATGGGTATAGATGATCTCCGGTGTGAGGTTGTTGTGGGACCTTTGTTGTGTCTCAAGAGTCGAGATGAGAGTGTCGAATTGAGGTCTTCCCACCAAATCCCTAAGCAATCTTCCTATAACACGACTATTAGAAAGGGTCTCTCCTATGTTGGTGAATTCATCGAGTAATTGTATAAACCGAGTATACATCTCCTCGATGCATTCACCTTCCCTTATGCGGAAATTATCCAATCTAGACTCTAACTCAAATTGTCGAGAGCTTTTGATTAGAGAATTTCCCTCATAACGGTTCAAGAGAGAAACCCACATTTCATGTGCACTAGTAGAGCTACCAACAATTGCCGCTATGGACTCATGTACCGAATTTAAGAAGACATTCACGGCATTATCATTCTTGGTCCTAATGGTCTTAGAGGCATGGGTTTCTCTACCTTCACTATCAACAATTGGTGTGTATGGCTTATCAACAACCTCCCAAAGATCAATCAAGTTAAGGTATACAACCATACATCTCTTCCAATAACGGAAGTTCTTGCAAGTGGAACCAAACTTGTCCGGTTTTTCTATCACCCTAGAGGCCATGAATCGAGGTTATCTACCTAACAAGATGGTCAAAAGATAACCCCTGCTCTGATACCACTTTGTTGTCCCTAATTAAAGGCCTAGAGGGGGGTGAATAGGCACAAAAACAAAGTTCTAAACCGGTATGGTCAATATTTGGTTCAATTCAAATTTGTTCTAACAAAACACAATCAAAGCACAAGCAATTCACAAATCAAGAAAGGTAAAGAGAGAAGAGAAGAAGTGACACGCGATGTATTACGGAGTTCCGACCCGCTAGGAAGTGCTAGCCTTAGTCGTACGTCTCCGGGAGTTTCGCAACCTCGAAATGGGCGCGCTCCGTTCAATTCCACACGAACGGGACTACAAATTCGAACCAAATCACCTTGTTACAATTACTCTCAAGGTGGATTGGCCTAACTCAATTAAACAAGCTCAAACACTCAAAGGATTGAGGCTCTAACCAAATCACTCAACAAATCTAGCAATTAACACTAGTGGATTGGTTTTGCACACTCTAATCTCAATGATTTAGCTAAAATAATGCTCAAACACAAGAGAGAGTAATGTCTAACTGGTTGGAGCTCAAAAGGGAGGAGTTTCAAAGGTTTCAAAAGTATCTAAACAGTTCCAAGAGGCCCCATATATATAGAGGGCGCCAACAGCTCCAAAGACCAGTCAAAACAGACTCTGGCGTTATACAACGCTATATGCCGTTGTACAACGCCTAAATAGCCGTTGAAAAATCAAACGGTCACAGACAATAACATTGTGAGTTGTCAGAGCGTTGTGTAACGCTGTATAGCGTTGCACAATGCTTCAGCAAAAATCCAAAGCAGAAGCTCGACAGTTCCGTTGGAACTTGTCAGAGCGTTGTGTAACGCTAGGTAGCGTTGCACAACGAAGTCAAGAAGAGAAACAAGGCAGAACTGACAAACTCAAACAATATTGTCAGAACGTCATACGACGCTGACTGCCGTCACACAACGGCGCCGTTGCACAACGCTATTCAGCGTTGCACTACGCGTCCAGAGCGATTGAGCGAAGTCTGAGCGAAGTTTAGAGCGTTACACAACGCTACAATGCATGGAACATGGCAGCATGCATGCAGCATCGATGCAGATCGATGTCTGAGCAATGCAGAGACGCCTGTTTCATACTGCGTTGTACAACGCTGTGTAGTGTTACACAACGTAGGAGTGGAAATGTTGTGTAACGTTACTTAGCGTTGCACAACGTTCTGACAAGGGGAAACAATGGATTAAACAAGTTTAAAAGCAAAAGAACTAACGTTGCACAACGCTACAGAGCGTTGTGTAACGCTGTTCCAACCTTGTCAGAGATTTTGCAATTTAAGAGCGAATTAAACGCTGCGTTGTGTAACGGCAAATAGCGTTGTATGACGCTGGACAGAAAAACTGAGCATTTTACCAGCAAATTGATTGAGATTAGTTTAGAGTTTAATTAAACCTTAATTACTGATTCTAACTAGACCAAAGCAATCTCTTGAAGCTCCAAACTAAGTGCCACACTTGCTTTAATCCATTCTTCAATAAATCTAGCTATAAAGCACTAAAAAGAGATGTTAGTTTAAAGGTTTCGGTGTTGTTTTGCAAATCGGCAAATCGAGAGAAAATGTTTAACCAACAATATTGTTACTACATTTGATATAATCATTTTATTAGTACATGTGACATTTGTGCTGGTGTCTTTGCTTGATTTTATACCAAAGGGATCACTATTTCCTTTCATCGATTTATGTCTACTTCTAGTTACTTCAATAGCATATTCAAACACTGAATCATTTCATGACAATAAAAAAAATAAATATAAAAATGAAAACAAATGGACGATAAAATTAATTGCATGAAATTTAATAAATTATCATATCCTTCAATTGCTTGCTTGTTTCATCCTAGTTAATCTGATCGAATTTGTATGTTTCAACTTCCTTAATTTTCTTTAATCGTAGTGCTTAGATGCCTTTTTTTTCTTTATCTTTGTTTTGATAGATGCTTTTTTTGTTCTTTTTATCTTGTTTATCAATCAGATGTTTGTGTTGTTTGTTTGTTTCATCATAGTTGATCTAATTGTAACAAAAACAGTACAATTATTATGACGAGTATTTTGAAACATTCATTAATCTTATTTTAGTTTTTAATTGTGATAAACATAATTTCATACTTTTTTTTCGAAACTTATCGGGAATAAGGTTTGATATTTTGCAAAGAATTGGTAATGCTGAAAAAAATACCTAAATATATTTTTTATTCGAGACCATAGGCTTTGATTTTCTCCAATATGTCAATAAATTAACCACTAAGTGTTGTTTCGAAGTTTTCAGCAAAGTATAATACTAATCAATGTATTATTTGTTATTGGGGCTAGGAGCAGAAAATATCAAACTAATAACATTGAAATGTCTTGCAGATGATTTAATTAAATTGCTAGTTTGTAGAAGTATTGGCAAATAATGAGCATAAATAATGAGTGAGCTCTCTTGGAACTTGTACGCCGAAAACTAAGGTATGAAGCTTTAGTCATACATTTCTTTTTTTTTTTTTGGAGTCTGCACTCATACAAAAATAATGAGCTGGGTCATAAATTGTTCGTGAAATGAAGATGTGTTTTTCAATGTGTTGTAGCACATTGATTAAGATATCAGAAATAAAATACAGTTTAAACAATCGTAAAATGATCGATTGATGCATAAAATGCCACCGTGATATCCATTTGTTGTAGCAACTATATTAAATATATATTTAATCGGCTAGAATAACGTTTTATATAATTAAAACTTGTTCTTGTAAAAATTATAAAAAATTAAACACGAAAATTAAAGATATGATGCATTTGTTGAAACAAAAACTAGCTAATTCAAAACGAATATATAATTGCGTTTGGTGAAACAAAATTATACAAGCCATCTGAAATTAATATGGCTTCACCGAATACAAGAATCCATCTGACTTGGAAATTAGTCAAATAAAGGTTAATATTGACTTAGTTCTGTCCCACTAATACACGTTTTTGGGTGTCACATTTATTGTTCCGCTATTTCCGATATATGTGGTCATCTGTGTAGAGAACACAATGTGAGTGTCCACTATATGAATTTAAATTTTCCTAAATTAATATTCTCTGCATCATGCATTTAGGCTGGATATAACATTTCGAAGAGGATCTCTGGCAGTACACGATATGGTTGATATTCGTGCGTGGAGATTCCTTTTTCATTTTCTTACACAGTGACTGTAAGTTTTTTTTTTTTTTAAATATCAAACCCGCAGGCACACATGACACATCTGATTAAAAAGTGAAAGAATTACGAGACTCAAAAGTCAAAATTAGAAATGTAAAACCCACATGATCAAATCTATTCTGCCTTGCATACTTAGCTAACCAATCTACCAGCACGAGTCGATCCCTTCAGACATGCACACAAATAAAACTTGGATTAGTTTTAAAAAGATACATTACATTAAGCAAATTATGAAAAGCCCTCCATTCTAGCTGGTCCGCCTGCAGTGAATTGTTAATAACCTTGCACAAGGTGATGCAATCATTGCTAAACACACACTCAGTGATACCTTTGTTAATTACCAATGTTGCAGCATGCTGTAAGGCCATAATCTCTGCATGAAGCGCAGAAGATAGGGACCCTGATTTCCATCCATACTCCTTCAAACTGCTCTCTCATCAGCTAGTGAATATGCCCATCGATCCTGCCAAGCTGGGGTCACAAAACGAACCATCAACTTGACACATAGTTACTCCTGTCAGAGCCCGATCATGAAATGAGATACCCAATTGAATTTTGCTAATGCCTTGTAAAGTATTTCCGTTGATTGAATTAGTATGGATGGAAAAATTGATTAATGCCATCTGTAGTTTTGTCATTCCTTGTCATCGCTGAATAGAAAGAGAACACATAAAATAGACAAGGTCAACTTATATACTGATCAAAGTGAACACATACAATAACAAATAACTTCAATAAAAATAAGTTGAATATGCACATAAAAATGTGAACAAGAGATGACAAAACTTATTTGTTTATAATTGTTCACTTTGATCATCTATATGTTTATTTTCTCTGTTTTATGTATTCACTTTGTGTTTAGCAAAGACAAGAATGACAAAATTATAGATGACAGTTATCATTTGTGAGTATGGATAGTTCATGTCAAAATAGTTGGGTTTTCATAGGTACATGCAAAATCAAGCAGGCGTAGGCCTAGAAAAAAAAGTCCAAGGGCAGACATGTGTTAATTTTAAGGCCCATTCAATTGGGCTTAAGCATGCAGGTTCTAACTTTGTAAACGACGGGCTAGGCTTGGGCTTAGTATTTTGACAGCGGGCTAGGCTCATTGCCATCGTGACAAAAGTCCGAAAATTCTATGACTTAAAAACTAATTAAAGCTTCGTATGTACCTTTATATAGACCTGCATAACGTCTAAAAGGAAGACGAAATTGAAGAGTTGCGTTAACCATTGCGTTATAGGACGAAAATTTTTGTGGCTTTGCGTTTTGCGTTCTAAACACTGAATGCAACTTGCGTTAACTGTTTAGTGTAATTAAACGATTAAAAACGATTTAAACGATCAAAATTTGTAACCGTTTTCACAGAGATGGGAGAGAAATATAACACATACACACCTTGTATAAATTTACAAAAACAAAAAGAAAAGCAAGAAAAGAAGGAGAGAAGGTAATTTTTTATAGGTATTTGAATACATGTAATAAACATTATGAAGTAATATAATACCATAGCATCTGTTTTCATGCTTCTTTTGAAAAAAATGAAACTTGCAAGCATTATACACGTTCTCCAATTAGACGAAAAATAGTTATCTCACGCAGCAAATTACATTACAGCAGTGAATCAAAGAAGGATGTAGTACAAAGCATAACAACTCAACTTATTTTAAAAAAAAACTAACATTGGATCAAAGAAGACAATCAAATAAACTAGTAAACTAGTACCAGTAAACCTCAAAACTCAATCTCAGAAATATCATTAGAATGGTACCAGTAAATTTGTATCAGTAAACCTCAAAACTCAATCTCAGATACGTTAAAATAAGCTGGAGGCTGTCTTTACAATGAAGTCAAGGGAGGAGGCTGTCTGTCTCATTGCATGTCAAGTGATTCGACCACCTCTTCAACAGAGATTTTCTTTGAGATTATTTTTTTGTAGAAGCGTGCCTACATCTTTCTCGTACTCTGGTATTTGATCAGCTGGAACCCAGTGACCATTGCAGTTAGACATTGAACTCAGATATGGAGCCCTTGAAAAGGCGACAAATTACTAGACTAGCTTCACTTTCTTAACAGGTGCTGCTGGATAGGCAAGGACTTATCACACTTCGCACGCTTCAGATACCGGGCTCTTATCAATAAACTAGTACCGTAGTACCAGTAAATTGGTACTGGTAAACCAGAAAAAACTAGTACCAGTAAACTAGAGCTGGTCTTCTTGCGAGCGGGGGAGGAATGAGCATTGGCATTGACGTGGCAGAGAAGGAGAAATTGGAGCTGGCGCAGGCGGAGGAGTTGGACTTGGTGCAGGCCTAGTCAGAACGGAGTAGGAGGCAGAGAAGGAGGCAGAGATAGAGGCCTGGTCAGAACGGAGGAAGAGCTGGAGTTGGAGCTGCCGCAGGCGTTGGCGGAGGTGGATCCTTCCTACTTATCTTCTTCCTCCTCCTCCATAAACGCCAGAGTCCATGGAGACAGATCGAGCTTGCTAGGGTTACTTCAGTGAGAAAGAGGAGAGGTGAGACGGCTAGGGTTAAAGAAGAGAGAGCAGAGACGAGGGAGATAGTGAGACTGTGAGAGGGATTTGGACTGGAGAGAGATGAAGAGCGGTGAGAAGCAGAGCAATGCGGCGCTGAAGAACTAATTTTACGCCTCTCTCCCTCGTTCGCTCCGCTGAGATGATGTCTGCAATCAAATAATAATAGCAACGTAGAATTTAAAACGAAACTGACGAAATAAACGATCACGAAACAACTCTGTTTCGTTAACCGTTCTGTTCTGAGACGAAACTATATTTCTATTTGCGTTATCCGTTCTGTTCCTTAAACGAAATTGAAATTCTTAACCGTTACCGTTTTATTTCAGACGAAACGAAACAAAATAACGATCGAAACGACTACCGTTTTCAGCCCTACCTTTATACCTATCGATTTTCGTGTCGTTTCAAACATTTTTGTTCTGTTCCGTCCCGTCCAAACAGAACGTTAAACAAAACAGAAAATCATTTTCGTTTCTGAAAATAGAACTGAAATTTATAAATATTGTTACTGAAACAGAACACGAAAATAGATTGAAATCAATGGAAAATGAAGAACGAAATGTTAACGGAACAGAAAACTGTTTCGTTTGATGAAACGAAACATTAAATGTAAGGAATTTATATTTTATTGTCCGGAAAGGAACAGAAACAGAAATAGTGGTTTCCGCTTCCGTCAAAAATATTTGACAAGTCTGTGTACCTTACAACTAGATAGCTTTCAAGCTTTGGGGTATAATTTGCATGACAGCTCACGTTATTTTTGCACAATCTTCAGTCTTCACCAACACATATACAAACTTGCAAATTAATTAAATCATGTGTAAAACTTTTCAACGTCCTTAGATTTTTATACTTCCCACCCAAATCCTAAATAACTAATAATTCATGCATAGGGTCTCAAAAGAACACCCAGTGCTTAATTAATTGAGATGTTGGAGGAAACCGAAGCGTATGACCTCAAAATGAGAAAAAATAAAATCTATTTAGGCACGTTTTTTTGTAATATTAAACCAAACTTTTTAGAAAATATTTGATTATTCCCAAATAAGTTATAAAAAAGTAAAAAAAACAATAAAAGATATCAACTAAACAATCTCTTGTTACTAAGCACATAATCCACAAGTAAAGAGATAAACTAAACACCATTTCTATTTGCAAAAAACCACACACAGATCACTTCCATCCCGTTACCACTCTCCATCAAACAACCATTGCAATCTTCTAACACCGCCAAAAGATTGGCCGCTATTTTGTTCAAGTCAAACCATGCGAGGAGTGAGAGTATAGGAGGGCCATAGCGCAAACCCGTCGCTTCGTTTACACATCTATTTTGAAGATGCAAGGGCTTCCCTCCTCCATGAAAAAAATAGTGATGTCATTCACTTCTGACTTTTACTTGACCAAGAATAGCATGCGATTGGGGCCAAATGGAGTTGCTTTCGTGCAATTCAACACCCATGATGAGTGTGAAGCATCATTGGATCTAAATGGTGACACACTCAAAGGCTATGCTGTGGAGCTTTCCCATAGAGAAGGAAGAAATGAATTCTTGATGGAGAGAGCGGTTATGGGATAAACACCTTTGGTGGTTATTGAAAATAGAAATTGATATGCCTCTTATGCAACTAGCTAGTTTAGTTTTGCTAATCTCTAAACCAAGTAATTTAAGTTAACTTGTGAAATTTCTGTTGCTTATTGTCATAAAAATGCCCGGTAGCATAAAAATGATTTTTATTATGACATTAACTAGTGCCTTGTATCATGACAAACTACTTCTATGTGATCTTTTCACTGAGTTGCTTGCTGAATTGAATTGTATTATTATTGTTTCCCTTAAGGTTGATATATAGTTCAAAAGAGCATGTGTAACTCTCTACTTGTAACTGTGATTCAAAAGACCTATCCCGTGGCATCGCTGGTGAATCAGATGTATGGGAAAAATTATACAAGAAGAAAATTGCAGACCTTCAAAATTCTGAGCTAGAATATCTCTTAAATCTTGATAGTGACAGTCCTTAGGTCGTCAGTTGTTTAAAAATAAGTTGTATTTTATGTTTATTTATTTATTTTTCTTTTTTCTTTCGTTTTTCTTCCTTGTTTTACTTCTTCACAAAGTAGCCACTACCCGGTTTATCCAAAAAAAAAAAAAAGATAGTCCTTAGGTCCTCTTGCAGAGCGAAAAACTGAAGAAGCATTTTATTGTCTATGCATGCTTTTTTCAGTTGAAATCATTAAAAGCAATTCCCTTGAAATTAGTAAAAGAAAACACATGCCAATCAACTGTTTGCAACTTACAATCAGCCGTGCATTAAATACTCAGAGCTTAAGAAAGCTTTAGAAAGGTTAATTAAACTTGGCAGAGAAGCTTTAACAATTTAACCAAAGAATTGTTTTTGAAGTTATTTACTTCACGTCTCGAGAGAAAAGTTGACTCATTTCTCCTTAATGATTCTTCCCAATACATACATATATTTAAAGCCTGTCAAACATGGTGTTCACGTGGTGAAAAGGCTGTTTCATTAACCGTGTCACTAACTTTCGACGTTCCGTCAATCGTTTCATTTAACAATTCGTTAAATGATATGTACAAAATATGCGATTTCAGTAAACGATATGTGCTATTTCGTTCCACCTTCCACTTCGTTTGCTGTTCTGTTATCGAAATGCAACATTTCTCTCTGCCACTAACTGTTTCGTTACCGTTTCACATCACGACAAAACAACATACAGCTGCCATTGACAGGCCGGCTACATATATTGCCACTCTTTCCAAACTTTAATTTTTCTCAACAATCGTGGAGGCAGCGAATGTAGCTTGTACTTCGCAGAAATAGAGCCTCATACAAGTCTGAAACTGTCAAATTTAGTATCTATGTTTAAATTATGGTATTTGCTTAAAACAAGAGCACATTGAACTTAATTTATAAGAAAGAATATCAATCAATTGCGGTTTCTATCAGACCCAATTTAACTAAAAACAACATAATCTTCGCTAATCACTCTGAATATTCTTGTAAACTGTCCATCTAATAATCTTTGAATGGGAAAAATCATGTGAACGTAAAAGTTACCTTTGCAAGAGGTCAGATAGGATAAATCTTTCTAGAATATTATCTAATGTAATGCAGTATGTATCAATTCTATCTTATTTGTCCCTACAATTATCAAAAACAAGTAAAAAATTGGACAATTTAATGCGACAAAAGAGCAAATCAGTCCAGAAAAAGCGAGAAAAAAATGACTTACCCTGATTAACTGACCACGTTTAGCTCAAGCATTTCCAACTTTGGTAGGCAATTCAATAAATCTATGAGATCACTTTCAAAAGGTTTCAATTCTTTGGTCAAGAAACGAAGATCTGCTCTGAAAATTGATGGTGCTCTCAAGAAAACATTCTTGACCGCACAGCAATTAAAGTGCAATTGCTTCAGCTTTAATGCATCAATTATTATATTAAATCTGTGTATATCTATGCGCAAGTTGAGATTTTCTAACAATGACAAGATGCAATCAATTTAGTCAAATCACGCTCACTAATGTCAAGTTGCTCTAAGCTAATTAAGTGACTTGAGAAGTTTGAACTCTTCAAATGCGCGAGGCAGTTTGATAATGCAATTTGAAAGCACCACTTCCTTCAAAGTTCAAACACTGCAAATTCCGAAAAATTGGCGGAATCTTCAACATGTGATTATAGCAAATTTCGGACGTGATTTGAATTTCTTCAATTTCTTTCCTCAACAGAACTCTAGTCCACATCTTAACAGCCCTACTGCTTATATATTTTCAAATCTGCAATGACAAACTTGCGGATCAAACCATTGTGGAGTAACAAAAACTTGTCAACAAATTTTACCATATATCTTCCTGGTATATATCTCAACATGATGTTTAAATTGCCATATCTCAGGGGTGGAAATGGAATGCTCATCATACACAAGTTCTGGAATTGAAGATCAAGCAACTCTCCAGTTTTTAGACAGACAACACGTTCTCACTGCCTCTTTCACCGGCAATCTTACCAATAATATGTTCTCTTTGAGTTCTCTTACACAAGTTCTGGTCAACGCCTGGCATGTTCCTCCTCTCATAATTCATCGCTGCCAAGTGCCAACAGAAAGATTTCATATTGGGCTCACACCAATGAGTTTCTGTCATGTCAGTAAAGGAAAAAGCAAAACCTCCAGTTAGTAAGTATTGATTGAAGTAACAAATTTATTAGAATATATAATCATTTTCTTTATTAATAACTTGTACTTTTACCTTAATAATACTTCAACTTTTCTATTTAAAAAGCGTAAATATATTTATTTTTATTTCTTGAGCTGATCAGAATCACCAACAATAGGTAAAACATTATATGATTAAATATATTGTTGCTCCTTCATGGATTATATTAAATATATTGATTCTTTGCCTGGTGCTTCTCAAACAGGAATAGGTACCAATACCAGCCTAAATGACCTATTGGATAATCTTAAAAAGGAAAACAAATGCTAAAACAACTCTTTTCTCTCTTCAATTGCTTGTTGCATGCTAGACATCATTATGTTTCATTTTACATTATATATAATAAATTAAATTAAGTTATGATAAATACCCTCGATACAGCAGTATGTCAACTTGCCTTGATAAATTTTTTCACCAAATTTAGCTATCATGTACATACGACACACTACCAGAACCTTCGACTTAGCTCTTTGCTTATTTATTATTTTTTTTTTATCAAAGTGCAAAATAAAGTTTAGTAACATTTTAATTTTCTGGATAATTGCACAGAAAAGCCTTAGAGAATGAAAGGTTTATGTAAGCTAGACAGTACAAGAGGCTTTGGTAATGCTGTAATGGTTATATTATATAGCCATAAATAAAGTTTGTTGAAATTGGTTCATGTTATATCCCACAGATAATAACCTCATGTAGATATTATGCCGCTCTAAACTTTCTTGAAATTGGTTCATGGTATATCCCACAGATAAAAAAACTTAAATAAAAAAATAAAAGAAAATTACAAATAAGACCAGGACGTGTGCAGTTGACAAGTTACATTACTACTCAATTTTGATATACAGCTTAGTCTTAAGTTCGTCAAAATTTAAGTATAAATTACCAATTATAAATTATTAGGACTTGTGCATTTGAAAATCGGAAAAACGAGATAAAAGAGAGTACCTTCACTATTAATAGGGTCGAAACTAAGATCAACCCAAATATGCTTAGCATACTCCAATTTTTTAAAATTATCCTTACAAATTTTAAAATTCTATTAGTTCTTCTAAAATCTGAAAAAATTCTTAATTAGCACATCCTAAAAATAAAAAAAAATATTCATACTATAATTTTTCGCCCCTCCTGAATCCTAGTTCCGCCCCTCTAATAAAGCAAATAAAACCAAAGGTAAAGGAAGAGCAGCGATTGGTGATTTTTAGCGCGAGAAAGGAGGAGAGGGAAGAAGGGAATTGGAGTACGAGGCACATGTCAGCTTGCCGACGGTATACCGTTTACCGGTTTTTCTGGACATTCCGTTTGACTAACATTAGAATAACTATTTCGTTCCCAGAAACAAAACGATAAACAGAATGAGAGGACATACTGTTGCCGAAACGAAATGGCCTATTTTGCTTCCGTTTCGACAAAAAGTGTAGTTTTAGTGTAAAAATACGTTGTTCCGTTCTGTCTAAACGGAACGAATAACGGAATGAATGACATTTTATTTTCTGAAATGGAACGGAAAACGAAATGGAATGGTGTGGAACAGAACGGTAAATGAACTGGCCTGGAACGTTAAACCGGCCAGGCACATGCGGCGCGAGCTAGCTATAATTAGCTAGGTCAGGGATCTTAGGCGCAAGTAGTTTAGATAAGGCCTAATCTTCTAGACTTCTATATCTATACCCTTATAATAAAGTATAAACTTTTTGAAATTCGATGTAGGAACCAAATGTTATGTTCTGGGATGTTCAAAACAAGCAGAAAAGGAAAAATAGATAACAAAGCTGTCAAATATAGCAATTCTCCGAGTATAAATTGAGATTTCTATCTAAATTCTCAAACCTCATTTATACGCCAAAAAAGGCTGACAATTTTTGTAAGAGGTTTAACCGTATCAATTTGTTAATACAATGTCTTTTCTTGCCTTCTTGGTATTTTACAGATCCCACAAAAATCACAATAGAAATAAAAAGTTGCAAATTTATCAGGAAACAATATTAATATTATTGAATATATATGTATAATTCAGAATAAGATATTTTAAATTTATAAAATTAAAAAACTTAAATATGGACAAATTAATATGGCACAATGCTTTCTAATATAGTAGGAGATCTTTCATGATTTAGAAAGAAAAGAATTAGTATATTTTGACATTAAATGGCCGATACAAATATCGTTTACTACAAATCCGCTCTAAGACCGCTCAAGTTCAAGCCAAATATTTGATTGCTTCTCTCAGAGGTAAGGATACGTCTGTATTTTAATTTGTTTATTATTTCATTTAATTTTTCTAATATAATATAATTTATAATTATAACATAATATAATGTAAATTGAAACTTCATGATGTCTGAATGCCCTTTTAGTCATTTTTTATTTTTAAATTCATCAATTTCCTACCCAGATTTTAGAATTTAATCATCTTTCATGTCTTTTATATTTGATCCCACTCAAACACAACAAAATCATCTACGGTATTTCTATATCAAAGACAGCGAAATACCAAACCAGCCCGTCATATATAGCTTCTGGTATAATAATTTTGTTTCAAGCATCAATTACTTTATGCCTAATATTTATTTAGCTTTAATTTATAATTAAAAGATACAATGCACTTCTTAACTTTGTGTCTTCAAAACTTATGTAATATTATAGAATTGTATTGTTTTAATTTTTTTAGTTAATTTGATGCTTTCAAACTTTTATGTTATAGCTTCCTTGTGCAATTAAATTTTTCCTCATTTTTTCTCTTATTTTTAAAGACATTAAAAGTGCTTTTCATAAAAATCTGAGTTTCTGATTCGAGTCACCCGAGTTTTTTTTTCCGAGGCATCCGATTCGACTCCTATGACCTATGGTCAGATTCCGAGTTTCAAAACCATGATTACAATCAAATATTGCAACTTTTTGAGCAAAGAGTTCTAGCAAGTGCTACCATTAGTTCAATGACCTGTGTTTGTGAATCTGATCAGCTCAAGTAAAAGAAAATGATATTTAGGCTTTATTAAATAGAAAAGTCGAAATATATTAATGTAAAGTATTATATATTAATAGGCAACAAAGAATTATATTGTAGTAAAGTTGTTGCCTCAAACTGTACTTATCAACTATAGAGGTTTTGCTTGATTCTTCATTTCTACTTTTCTACCACAGAAACTCGTTGGTGTCAGCCAAACAACACAAATTTTCGTTG
The DNA here is from genome assembly GCA_028095005.1 of Rhynchospora pubera. Taxonomy (NCBI): domain Eukaryota; kingdom Viridiplantae; phylum Streptophyta; class Magnoliopsida; order Poales; family Cyperaceae; genus Rhynchospora; species Rhynchospora pubera. Next base: position 75,005,610 of record CM051462.1, read on the forward strand.
ACTGCTATGAATTGTGAGAGTAGAAGCATGCCAGGGGTTGATAGAATTAGTGACCTTCCAAGAGAACTCAAAGAGAACATACTGGTGAGATTGCCAGCAAAAGAGGCAGTGAGAACATGCTCACATGCTGCCTGTCTAGCAAACTGGAGGTTTGCTTGGTCTTCAATTCCAGAACTTGTGTATAATAAGCATTCCATTTCCACTCCTAAAAGACTGAGATATAAGAATCGTGCCGAAGTAACCATGAAGATGGTAAAATTTGTTGACAAGTTTTTGTCCTTGCACGATGGTTCAATCAGCAAGTTTGTCAATGCAGATGTCATCGAACGTAACAATAAGGCTCTCAATAGGTGGATGAGAGTTCTGTCGAGAAAAGGAATTGAAAAAATCATAATCCCAGCTGAGGAATTGTATGGACGTAAAAAGTGGAAGGTTCCGCCAGTCTTCTGGAACTTGAAGTGTTTGAAGGAAGTAGTGCTTGAACATTGCGTTATCAAATTGCCTCAAGCATTTGAGGGGTTCAAACTTCTCAAGTCACTTAGCCTAAAGCAGCTTGATATTAGTGACAATGATTTGACTAATTTGATTGCATCTTGTCCCCCGTTGGAAATTCTCGTTTTGAGCATAGCTAGGAGTGGAATGAATATAATAATTGATGCATTAAAGCTGAAGCACTTGCGCTTCTCTTGCTATTATGTCAAGCATGTTAACTTGAGAGCACCATCAGCTGTCAAAGCGGTTCTTTATCTCTCAACTGATTTGCTGAGTCCTTGTGGAAGTAATCTCACTGATTTGTTGAATTGTCTACCAAAATTGGAAATTCTTGAGCTACGCAGTCCGTCAATATTGAGGGTAATTCATCTTCTTTATCACTTTCGCATGACTGATTGCTTTTGTCATATTAAATTTTCCAAATTCTGACTGGTCTACATTTCAATTTGTTCATCTGAAGTTAGATAAAGCCCCTTATTATATTGATTAGTAATTCAATTTCTTATCATGAATTGAATCATCAATAAGAAGGAGGCTGCGAAGGTTGTCAGCCATAACCAATCAATAATTGTAAATTTGCAATAAATAGTTAAATACAATTAAGAATTTAGCTAATTTGTGTTCTAATTCCTTCTATTGACTAGTACTTGTCATATGGATGTGATCTGGAGCTTTCTATAAAATTTGACCACCTGAAGAACTTATACATACATATGAATTTTGGTTGCCAAAGAGAGGCTGCTGTTGTTCGTCAGTTATTTCGCCGTGCTCCGAATCTTGAAGAACTTAGTGTTGTATGCCCATACACTTTTTCCAGTATCTGAAATTCTGACGCTTATTTACTTTTTTTTCCTGTAAATTTATTCTTTCATTATGCTTAATTCCATTGATTTTTGCAGAGTACGCTACCTAAATCCTATGACATTGGTAATAATTTGGAGAAGTGGGACCAATCTATTGTTTTCGAGCATCTGAAGTTTGTCAAGATAAGGGGATTATTCAAGAGTTATGAATCCGCTCTCTTATTTTTTGCATTCTTACTAGCAAGTACCCCAGTTCTAGAATCATTCCGTTTCTATTTGGAAGTTGAAAACCCTGAATTTCTCCAAAAACTGGCGCAACTGAAAAGAGCATCTGAGAAAGCTAAAATCTATAATTCGGAATCATTCTCTAGAAAGAGTGAGTTATCTCCGTATTTGTATTTTAATTTTTGTGTCATTTAATATGAGCGCTAGTAATTAAAGGTCGTGTTTTAGTCATTGGCACGGAGCTACAATTAAAACTTTCTTTATAAATTAAAACAATGTTTTATGGTAAAGAATGTTGTTGCTTAAACAATGTACTACCGGTAACGAGAATCCATGCTTAGTAATATGTACAATTTTTCACTGTTGATATGTAGCAACTTTATTTATGTGAGCCTTGTCCGGGAATCTTATTATTCTATGATCTTAAATAAAAAAATCATGTATCATAGACTTTAGCTATATATGTTAACATACATAACTTTATTTATGTGAGCCTTCTCGATACATGAATTTTATGAAATTAACTAATTCATTTATATTTTTATAACTATGTTATGTATGATTTAGTTATCAATCTCTTTTAGTTATATAATACAATTTTATTTTAGTTGGAACATACTAAAATATTTTGGGTTCAGTTGTCAATGCTTGTTAAAAAAATAGATTTCTCGCTGCATAATAACTAAAAGTTTTTGGAGAATACTGCTGAAATGAAATAAAATAAATAAAATAATGCCCAATTTTTGAAATACAGAAAAGTAGTAACTTTTAAAATTTAAAACAATATAATAAAGATCAAATTTCTAATAAAAATATTATAATAGCAACAATGTTTTTCTATGCATTCAATCTAACTTGGTAAATTTATATACTTTCTTACAAAAAAAAAAAGTAAATTTATATACTCAATATTATGCGAGTAGAAAGTAACAACAAATTAAACGGTGTACACAAATTAGGCAGAAGCAGCCCTTGTGAGTTGTGAGCACGAAAAAGAGAAAAATATAAAATCAGTTTTCTTTCCTTCTACGAAACTCATTGTAATAACAGAAAATCTATATAACTCGTTACAGAGGAAAAACGTTTGGAGCATTTACAGCCTATCCGACACTATTCTTTCTTTCTGATGTATTTCTGCAGCGGTTCCCGGTACTGGCAAGAGATATTTGTATTGAATTCGCTACACAGAGGAATATGAAAATTTTCCATGAAATATCCTACCAGCAGCAAATATATCCAGGTTTTTTTAGTGGAAGGGAACGGGATGGATTTAATCCATCGCGGGAAGAGAAAAAAATGGACCGTCAGATGAAAGAGGTGTACTGTAGAACCCCTCGGAATTGTATATATCTATGATGATAAATAATGGTCGCATCAGGAACATTACCCATAAAATTGTATAAAAATTGGTATCTCTAACAACCCATACTCATATTTTTTGACCTAGTCACAAACTCAATTTCTTTCTTATTCATCTAGCCACGAACTTAAATAATACTCATCACAAGGACATATATGTAGGCTCCGTTTGGATGCAAGAAGAAGAAGAGGAAGAAGGGAAGAAGGGAAGAAAAAAAATTATAAACAATTCAAACTCTTCACAAAGTTACACACTTCCCAATACTTCTTCCCTTCTTTCCACACCTATCCAAACGGAGTCGTAAAGAGCAAAATTTGTACTCAAATTTTCCATTCATTTTAAATCAAATCCAAAGTTCAATATACTTTCAGACCAAGTGCAATCACAGTACATAGTACTTTTTTCAAGAGATACAATAACAAATGAACATAAACCTTTTTCAAGAAATACAGCGAGAAAATTTTTTTTTTTTTTTGAAAAAAAGTAACCAAGAGGTTACCGTTTCTTTATATGAAACAAAAATGTTTTTTACAAGACAGTAAAAGAAAATCCAACAAAAATCCTCTGATAAAAAATCTATTGTATATTTGAATCTAGTAGAAGTAACAATTGTATACCAGACAACACTATAAATCACAAAAAAAAAAAAAAACAATTTTAACTATTTCATAAGCTCAGCCATTACGTCACTGCAATTAAGAACAAATATCTTTTGTCTGAACTTCTGTAATCCTCTTCATGCCATCATCTCTATTCCATGCATTTTTGTAAACAACCAATTTGCTCTCTTCCCAAGTTGTCACAACTCACAAGTGCCATCAGATACAGTGAGAAATGAACATAAAACTTTTCCAAGAGAGTGGCACAAAGCGGCAGATTTCCTTGCGAGCCACATACGATCGCATGCCCCTTATCTCAGACTGTCAATGGAGAAAGCTGGTGATGGACGGAAATTGATTTGGACACCCCTTCATTTAGTCCGAACATTTCGAATTTTCGAAATTACAAAATTGACTTTTTTGTTCGAACACTCTGCTTCTAACACTGTGTTTGGTTTTCGGAAAAAGGATGAAAAGGAAAAAAAATATAAAAAGGAAAGGAATGGAAAATGGATGGAAAGGAAAGTTATTTACATCAGTTTATTTAGATAATTATTGGAAGGAAAGGAAAATAATTACCCTCCTTTTATTTCTCCTGTTTGGATGAACAAATTAAAAGGAGGTAAAAACATGACTAATTAACTTCAAAAGACAATTATGACCCTAGAATTAGTGGCTCGTAAAAACAATTATTATTAGGCGATAGAAAAAACAATACAAAAAATTGTGTGCTATACTCATAAGCCTATAAGCAACTTAATTAACGTAATCATCAGCCTAATAGAAAAAAACAATACAAAAAAAAATTATTTGGTGCTAAAAGCAACTAAAGCATATTCATGTATTATACTCACCAACAAACACCACGCAGTATGCACAGATTAGCCCATCCACCACAGAGTAATTTCAGGTCTATTTTTAAAATAACAATACAAAGAGTGGGGTTACAATAGCATGCTAGATAGCAAAGTTCAACGTTGAATGTTATTAGCTATCTAGTAAATTCATATTAAATCTCTGGTTTGCCTTTGACAAGTACCCAAAGGAAAAATACCTGTACCAATCTCAAAGCAGTACCACACAACATGAGGTTGTAAAAATCAAAGATAAAGCATAAATTTAAACATCTAACTAGCAAAAAAGAAGTAATAGAAAAGAATATTGTACCAAATCAAACTGCAATAATCCTTATGCTCAAAATTTATGTTTCAACTATTGAATCTTATTGCTATCTAAAAACCATCTTACCACAAGCATACTGGTACTAAAAAGCTTTGCAAACAAGCCATCAAACTTTATATTATTACAAATTATAACTTAGCCTATTAAATTATAAATAACAAAAACTAATATCATTTGACATGCCTCGCATCCATCCCTTGTCTTGCCAGCGACTTTAGAACCTAACAATCAATACACAGATAGTAAATTAGTATTCACTGATTGGTTATTTAAACTAGTGCCAGTATGAGAGAGATGATGTAACACGACTAGTTCTTTTACCAGTATGTGAGAATTTTAGCACAGTTACACTGATGAAATCTCTCATACTGGTAAAAGAACTAGTTGACTTGTACATTAATACATACATACAACCTTTCTTTTCTATACTTATATTGTATTTTATAATACGTACGACATTCAACGTCTTTAATATAATGACATACATCAAGCATCAACAATCGTGTTTTTTACATAAGTTAATTTTGTGATTTTTAAATATTCGCATTTTTTTCCACTTTAATTATTAGCTGCCACTGCCAGCATTTGTGTTGGAGAACGAAAAGGCCAATTATTAATAAGAGAAATAACAAAATAAAAAGAGTTCAGTAAGAAATTAATTAGAGAAACTAACATGTGGTTATTAGGGAGCGTCATGTTTTATGCCTGAGCACTGTAGTCTCTAGTTGAGGGAGCCACTTTCACTTTTACATGTGGTTCCGGTGTACAACTAATACCCTGCCCGGCTGCCCCTGCCCGGACACAAACTTCCATCTCTCCAGGTCACGATGGTGGAGTATGAGGAAGGAGACGGAGAGAAGACGGCTTCCATCTCTTACAGTATTTCATTGTTCTACATGTTTGGTTTCTTTGTTTTAAGTTTTAACAGTATTTGCATCTTCTCTGTTACAACAGTATTTCATTGTTCTACATCTTTGCTTTCTCTGTTTTAACAGTTTTTAGTAGTTGCATCTTCTGTTCTAACATGTTTAATATTTCTCATATTTCGCATCTTCTTGTTGGGAACACCAAAATTAACTTTGACAAGTATATTTCTCATATTTCGCATCTTCTTGTTGGAAACACCAAAATTAACTTTGACAAGTATCTTTGTCGATAACAGGTCTAATGATATCCAGGTTTTTGGCCTGGTATATGATGGATGTGGTACCAAATTTCTGTGCACCATTGGTGCACTTTCTGATGTTGAAAAACTGACTGTAGACTCACAGTTTTGTGAGGTAAGAGTTGTTTTAATGCAAGTTAAAACAACTGAATTAAGGATTAATTGGTCAACTAATGACAACTCAATCAATCTTAACCCCCATTTTGCTAAGTTCCTTTTGCCTTGCTTAATTTTTTTAAACAATATTTTGTTAAGGGCTGTACAATAAGTCAATAATATAATTCACCATGCATAAAATGACTGATCTTGTGTCTTGTAATAGAGTAATGAATTCAAATTTGGCACTTGTTTCAGTATTTGGCCACACGGCCTATAGCAGAGAAGCTTCGTAACATTCCTCCATTTGAAAAGGATATCACTTCGCTTAGATGGCAGAAGGAAGGTGGTTGATACTACTCTTTGCATTTTTCAAAGCGCCCCTAACCTGAAAACACAATGTTTACGGTACCAAGAAAAAATATCTTGGAGGAAAAAACGATTACAACCATTTCCTTCCTTCAGCAGCTAAAGGTAGGGTTGGTATTCGACTTCGAAGACGGTGAGTCGGTATTAGTGTTTGTTAAGTGCCGTTGTATCACCGGTTGAAATAATATAATAGATTAAAATTTAGATTCTAGTTTCCGTTAAATCAGAATTATTAGATATTATGTATATTTCCTTATTTTTATGCATATTTTTTTAGTTTACAATAGTTGTTTTATTTCTAGTTGTTACCATATTAGAAAATACTCTATATAATAAATATTAGTATTGTATGAGGATTCTTAAGCAGAAATTAATAAAAACATTCTTTATCTCTCTTTCTTCCCCCTTTTCTTTTCTGTATTCTACTCTCAATTAAAGCTCGTGACACGTTGTGATTTTGCTTTTTAAGTGTCATTGTCATTCTTGTTTGGATTAGATGTTTGGATCATATGTATGTACGTTGTTGCTTTTGGATTAATTAGATATTGAAACAGATGTAACTATTTTGTTTGAATGCCAATGTAACTCTTTTAATTTTATAATTTGGCTTAGTTATTACTGTCACACCCTAAGACCGGTGGTGCCGACAGCCGCCGCGTATGCACGCTTACCTTCGCACACACGCAAGGCGTACTTTAAATTCTATTATTAAAATTAATATATAAGTCGCATAAATGAACTATGAGAACTTGACTCACAGCATGCAACCAATAATATAGACTACATAAAAAGAATAAATGCTTGACTGTGCATAGTTTAAATGAGAGTTACTTGTATATAACTATACGAGGGTAGAAAATCAAGATTATCAATTTCAAACATGCACTTCAAATATAAAGACACATGCTATTATATATATAATAAGCACTAAAAAAAATGCAATTATGCATGTTTACTTTGACACACAGGTTTCAAATTAAATCAAGTAAAACTGATAAGAGAAGTGTCCAAATACTTAGTTTCAATTTACAAGAGCAAAAACTAACAAGACTCTTATAAAAAAATATTCATGTCATTTTATATGGACAAGTGTACACAATCACATACATATATTCACTGTCAAATAATTCCAACGTGCTTATATTTTAAACACATGATTTACGTATATTAAAAGATATAAAATGAAAGTAGGAACCTAATTTATACATAGATCTTGCCAATCAATATATATAAAAGTAACTACTACTGAAAGTCAGATTTACATAAGAATGAGCTAACTGTACATTCATCATCAAAATGCAATTATCTCCTCGTTAACATAACAAATAATATATATATACTACATGCTAACTGGACCATCATACCAAAATTTAATAGTCAAATATAATCAATTTCTAATATACAAGTATGATAAAAAAATTTACTTGTACAATACTTAAGAGTTCACATAATACTCACCAAGTGACATTAAAGGCTTAATCCTTTAGGGCTCTGACCCCGCTCGCTAACCCTGGAACCCACAAAAGTGGAAAAGTGAGATAAATAAAATTTATCTCAGTACGGTATTCAGTTCCAGCCACTTAAATTTTAATTATAAGTTTAGGAACTAATTACATTACTGAGTTAAAATACAATTTACAAATCAAGTAGATAAACATTTACTTTTATTTCAAATTTCAAATAAGCATAACAAGATTAGATTAAACCAGTTAATGCAATATGACATGTGAGCTCGGCACCAATTCAATATCAATTCAGATTCCAAGCATCACAAATACCGGCTCATTTGATTGGACAATTAGTAAAAATGCAAGTCTGGTTTATCACAAGTCAATCATTTCCTTCAGATACCGCGAACCACCCTATAGATGGATGCCAACGGCCAATTCAATTCATACATAATTCAATCAATTAAATCATCAAAATGTACAAGCAAGCTGGGAACACTCACACTCCGGTCCATTCCAGACTAGACCTACTGAGTCCCGGTACATAAGCGCTTATTACACGGTGCTTGGTAGGATGGGTCATGACTCCACCTCCAAACATTACGAGTGTCTATCTCAACCACACAAGCTGTACTTACCTCAATCAAATCACATTTCAATCGGATACCATTCAATATGCCACTATACAATCATGCATCATTTATATATTCACAAAATATTCTCATGAATGAAGATCAATTTATGAATTCAAAATGCATAATAATAATATATCACATATAATTAAAACTCAAGTGGAATCCGTACCTCATAAATAAAATGCAGCAGCAAAAAGCAAGACAAGGCAATCCTATTAACTCTTAGTCGTATCGACTATCCTCGGTTTCGATACTCAACCGCCCGACTCTAATTGAAATAGTTTACTAATAAGTTCTAATAACAATTTTGGAAAATAAAAAGTTTAATTCAAACAATTAAACAACCAATGAGATATTTCATATGTGTGATATGTTTTAAATGACAAGTATACTTAATTGCTGTACCATTGAATTTGGTTTCAATGTCTAAACATTGAGCCCGTTAGATATGTACTTAAGACTTAGGCATGTTGGTTCCCTATATAAACATGCAATGCCTTAGTACCCACATGATACCAACCTTGTTAAAACAGGTTTCGGCCACAAATTAAAATAAAAAAAAGATAGATATTATGCACTATGATTATCATAGCTTAATTAAGGTGTAGGTCGGTTGGGTTATTTAACCATTAGTTTCCTATGCAATACACCACATCACCCACTAATTAGCTACATAAGTAGAATGAATGATTTCAAAAGAATTTCGTATAGTCACAGTGCTGTACAAAATTGATAATTCATGACAAAACAAAATTTTAAGGTACTAGTCTCCACAAAACGTGGAATAAAACCATAACAACAAAAGATTTTCAGAAAACTATTACATACATGTTCGATAATTGATAGAAATTCTATAAAAATGTAGTTATTCAATTTGACCCCTTTGAAATTAATTTCTTGTCACGGTTTGTCAGAATAATCATTTAAGAAAGCAATTTGGTTTATATAAAATTTCCCAAAAGTCGGTAAACTATTGATAAATTGTAAAAGAAAGATAGCTCAAATATCAACTGTTCAAGATCCGTAAATCCTTCAAAAATCAGTTTATGCACTGAACAATAACTAATTTCGAATCAATAGTTTCAAGAAATATATAAAATAAATGAGAAAATGTCAAATTCAGTTTACCACTTAATCCCCCCAAGTAGGAATTGTAAGACCCCTTAGAAATCGATGGAGAAGGCTCTAGAGTGCTCCAAGTCGAGAGGCAGGCCAAAATCAAAGAGTTTGCTTCAACCTCCGAAAAACTCCCGTCGAAAAATACGCCGAGAATAGGCCTCCAATCGGCGATCCAAAGGTAGACAATGCGAGAGGGTGGTGAGGTGAACGTGTGGGTACTTTGATCCGGTGAAACGGTGAAGAAATGGTGAAGATCAATGAGAGGTGTGTGTTTGGTTTTGGGAGAGAGGAGAGTCGCCTGTGTCTCTCCTTCTCTATGTTGGAATCGAATGGAAAAGACAAGAGATGATACGCAGGGGACCAGATCCTGATTTTTCTCCAAGGATCCACACTCAAGTTACTTCATATGCACATGGTGCACAACTAAATTATTGAACTATACACTAAGTTGATAAGTAGGCCCCATATGCCAAGGCTACAACGGAAGGAACCAAAGTTTCAGGAGTCAAATGGAGTTGTAATTTTAATTTTTTTTTCCCAAATATCGGTCATTAAAGAGAAATTTCAGTTTTCAAAAAAATCAATTCCAAAAAAAATAGACAATATGGATAAACTTTCAAATTCAAAAAATAAAATTACTCAATTAATAATTTCAGTCATGATTACCCAAATTTCACTAGAAATTCAGAAACAGTAAAAATTCAGAATGTAACATTCCTCCCTCCTTAAAAAAAAATTTCGACCTCGAAATTTATACGAGTAGGAAATCAAAAGCTATTGAAAATATTTTAATTTATATTTCTACTCCAGTTTATAGAAATTAGCAATAAACTAAAACTATTTGGATAAGTATGAAAATTAAAATGCCTAAGTATATCACAAAAGGAACACACATGTACTCTGTATTGCAAGAATGTAGCTCAAAGTAAAAACAACAAAACTAGTACAGATGAGTACCAAGGAAATCAATCAGGATAAGAAGTATAACTTAATTTTTGGAAAATAATTATCAAAACACAGTGTTGAGCAAGAACCTGAACTGTTATCAACTTATTCTAAGTTTCAATCCTAAAAGGTCAATTACCATCAAAGCTAACAAAAACAAAAATCTGGAATTATCGGCAACAAAACATCTATAGCTTTAGAAATAAACTATTATTGAGGTTGCAATCAAAGTAAATGAAACTTATAATTATCCAAGTTGGTAAAGCAGGAGATAAAAGAAAATATGTTGGAAAATTTTCAAATTGCTAGAACTTATGAAGCAAATCCTTTTTAGTCGATATAATTCAAAAAAAAAAATGCAGATGATATGGTACAGATTTGTATCAGCTTAGACAATATAAGAAAGATAGAGACAAAGTTCAAGTAGTAAAATACTTTTCATAGCTAAGTTTGAGATAAGTATTTACTCTCTATTTTAAAACTTGACAATACATAATATCTATTAAAACTTAATAGCACATTTGCAGAGAAAAGCTCATGAAGTCAAATTACGCCAATAAAAATTTAAACAAGTACTATCATCTCGCATTAACTGAAAAGACCTTGGAACAACTGAACTGACGCCGTATAAAAAGAAAATGATTTACACCCCAACTCAAGCAAAAACTTAGTACTTTCAAACAAAGTTGACAAAACAACATGCTTGCAATTTCAGACTTCTATATACAGCTTCAAACTGAACGAGAAACTAAGCGTACAATAATTAAATTACATCACTGAAGGATCCCTTTTTTTTTTTAACATTAAGCTGAAGACCAAAACTTATAAACAAATAGTTATAAGCAAACAGTTCAAGCGCAAACAAATAATAGATTCATCAACTTAAATTGAAAACGAACATAATCTAAAACTATTTCTATAAATTTGAAGAGCACCAACAAAATATTTTAAATACTCTGATTAAAATAAATAAAAGAAACACTTTGAATTCAAAAGGTCAGCTTGAAAATTTTAGTGTTCATTACAGAAACACCTAGTTTACAAGTACCACCCAAGAAATATGCAACTACTTTTTCAGTTTGCCACAATTAAGTTAACATTATTTTTCAAATGTGCAGGTCAATACACTTACGTTGTACTACTCATAATATTATCATTTTTAAAAGCTTTAAATTCTTATAGCTAGTAACATTTTGAAAGGTCTGGTCCACTTCTTATCCTTTAGAAAGCACGGTAATATCAAAATTACTCTTGGCTGCCTTGATGATCAGTCAAGGAAGAAAAGGTAATTCTTGTATTATTGAGATTCAATTAACAAGTCAGGTGATCAGTCAGCTTGCTTGATCCTTGTGCCAACAAAAGATAAGAAGATCTTTACTCAAATAAGTACCAAATATTTGTGCATACTATAGTAAATTTAGAAATCCTTATCATTTTAACCATGCATCAATATAAAACAGAACATGCTCACTATAATAAATGAAATCTCTTAACATGCCATACCAACTTTTGTACACTTATCAAAATCACTTTACATATCAAACATTAGAAAATAAATTCTATTACTCTAATGCACATAAATCGTTTTAACCTATAAAATATATCTTTAAAATTACAACACATATATAGAATAATCAAACAACCTTATGCTATATGAAATGCTTTTCCTAAGACACCGTTCGTATATATAATAATTCCACCAAAACTTCTAATTGTTTCCCAAGTTCGGCCAGAAATAAAATATTTATATTCATCCTTTTCAAGCTATCATAAACAAATGAACCTATTAAATTACGAACATATACATTATAACTTAAAACTATGCCATATAGACACAAATTTTTAAATGAACTATTCAACACACACATGAAAACTCACCAAAGAAAGTTGATAAGAATCCAATTTGCTTACTAAACAATCACTTTTTGAAGCAATCAATCACCTGATATTTAAACATGAAACAATCATACAAGCAATTAAGATAGTATATAAAGATTCTAAATATTATCACACTTAATAAGCGAGACAAACATTAATATGCTATCATAAATATTAAGAAATCTAACTTATTTACACAAGCAGCCCTTTAGACGTACCCCACTCACGCAATCTATTGGTCTGGTTTGGTTGTTAAACCATTCTCTGATACCATTTTCTGTCACACCCTAAGACCGGTGGTGCCGACAGCCGCCGCGTATGCACGCTTACCTTCGCACACACGCAAGGCGTACTTTAAATCCTATTATTAAAATTAATATATAAGTCGCATAAATGAACTATGAGAACTTGACTCACAGCATGCAACCAATAATATAGACTACATAAAAAGAATAAATGCTTGACTGTGCATAGTTTAAATGAGAGTTACTTGTATATAACTATACGAGGGTAGAAAATCAAGATTATCAATTTCAAACATGCACTTCAAATATAAAGACACATGCTATTATATATATAATAAGCACTAAAAAAAATGCAATTATGCATGTTTACTTTGACACACAGGTTTCAAATTAAATCAAGTAAAACTGATAAGAGAAGTGTCCAAATACTTAGTTTCAATTTACAAGAGCAAAAACTAACAAGACTCTTATAAAAAAATATTCATGTCATTTTATATGGACAAGTGTACACAATCACATACATATATTCACTGTCAAATAATTCCAACGTGCTTATATTTTAAACACATGATTTACGTATATTAAAAGATATAAAATGAAAGTAGGAACCTAATTTATACATAGATCTTGCCAATCAATATATATAAAAGTAACTACTACTGAAAGTCAGATTTACATAAGAATGAGCTAACTGTACATTCATCATCAAAATGCAATTATCTCCTCGTTAACATAACAAATAATATATATATACTACATGCTAACTGGACCATCATACCAAAATTTAATAGTCAAATATAATCAATTTCTAATATACAAGTATGATAAAAAAATTTACTTGTACAATACTTAAGAGTTCACATAATACTCACCAAGTGACATTAAAGGCTTAATCCTTTAGGGCTCTGACCCCGCTCGCTAACCCTGGAACCCACAAAAGTGGAAAAGTGAGATAAATAAAATTTATCTCAGTACGGTATTCAGTTCCAGCCACTTAAATTTTAATTATAAGTTTAGGAACTAATTACATTACTGAGTTAAAATACAATTTACAAATCAAGTAGATAAACATTTACTTTTATTTCAAATTTCAAATAAGCATAACAAGATTAGATTAAACCAGTTAATGCAATATGACATGTGAGCTCGGCACCAATTCAATATCAATTCAGATTCCAAGCATCACAAATACCGGCTCATTTGATTGGACAATTAGTAAAAATGCAAGTCTGGTTTATCACAAGTCAATCATTTCCTTCAGATACCGCGAACCACCCTATAGATGGATGCCAACGGCCAATTCAATTCATACATAATTCAATCAATTAAATCATCAAAATGTACAAGCAAGCTGGGAACACTCACACTCCGGTCCATTCCAGACTAGACCTACTGAGTCCCGGTACATAAGCGCTTATTACGCGGTGCTTGGTAGGATGGGTCATGACTCCACCTCCAAACATTACGAGTGTCTATCTCAACCACACAAGCTGTACTTACCTCAATCAAATCACATTTCAATCGGATACCATTCAATATGCCACTATACAATCATGCATCATTTATATATTCACAAAATATTCTCATGAATGAAGATCAATTTATGAATTCAAAATGCATAATAATAATATATCACATATAATTAAAACTCAAGTGGAATCCGTACCTCATAAATAAAATGCAGCAGCAAAAAGCAAGACAAGGCAATCCTATTAACTCTTAGTCGTATCGACTATCCTCGGTTTCGATACTCAACCGCCCGACTCTAATTGAAATAGTTTACTAATAAGTTCTAATAACAATTTTGGAAAATAAAAAGTTTAATTCAAACAATTAAACAACCAATGAGATATTTCATATGTGTGATATGTTTTAAATGACAAGTATACTTAATTGCTGTACCATTGAATTTGGTTTCAATGTCTAAACATTGAGCCCGTTAGATATGTACTTAAGACTTAGGCATGTTGGTTCCCTATATAAACATGCAATGCCTTAGTACCCACATGATACCAACCTTGTTAAAACAGGTTTCGGCCACAAATTAAAATAAAAAAAAGATAGATATTATGCACTATGATTATCATAGCTTAATTAAGGTGTAGGTCGGTTGGGTTATTTAACCATTAGTTTCCTATGCAATACACCACATCACCCACTAATTAGCTACATAAGTAGAATGAATGATTTCAAAAGAATTTCGTATAGTCACAGTGCTGTACAAAATTGATAATTCATGACAAAACAAAATTTTAAGGTACTAGTCTCCACAAAACGTGGAATAAAACCATAACAACAAAAGATTTTCAGAAAACTATTACATACATGTTCGATAATTGATAGAAATTCTATAAAAATGTAGTTATTCAATTTGACCCCTTTGAAATTAATTTCTTGTCACGGTTTGTCAGAATAATCATTTAAGAAAGCAATTTGGTTTATATAAAATTTCCCAAAAGTCGGTAAACTATTGATAAATTGTAAAAGAAAGATAGCTCAAATATCAACTGTTCAAGATCCGTAAATCCTTCAAAAATCAGTTTATGCACTGAACAATAACTAATTTCGAATCAATAGTTTCAAGAAATATATAAAATAAATGAGAAAATGTCAAATTCAGTTTACCACTTAATCCCCCCAAGTAGGAATTGTAAGACCCCTTAGAAATCGATGGAGAAGGCTCTAGAGTGCTCCAAGTCGAGAGGCAGGCCAAAATCAAAGAGTTTGCTTCAACCTCCGAAAAACTCCCGTCGAAAAATACGCCGAGAATAGGCCTCCAATCGGCGATCCAAAGGTAGACAATGCGAGAGGGTGGTGAGGTGAACGTGTGGGTACTTTGATCCGGTGAAACGGTGAAGAAATGGTGAAGATCAATGAGAGGTGTGTGTTTGGTTTTGGGAGAGAGGAGAGTCGCCTGTGTCTCTCCTTCTCTATGTTGGAATCGAATGGAAAAGACAAGAGATGATACGCAGGGGACCAGATCCTGATTTTTCTCCAAGGATCCACACTCAAGTTACTTCATATGCACATGGTGCACAACTAAATTATTGAACTATACACTAAGTTGATAAGTAGGCCCCATATGCCAAGGCTACAACGGAAGGAACCAAAGTTTCAGGAGTCAAATGGAGTTGTAATTTTAATTTTTTTTTCCCAAATATCGGTCATTAAAGAGAAATTTCAGTTTTCAAAAAAATCAATTCCAAAAAAAATAGACAATATGGATAAACTTTCAAATTCAAAAAATAAAATTACTCAATTAATAATTTCAGTCATGATTACCCAAATTTCACTAGAAATTCAGAAACAGTAAAAATTCAGAATGTAACAATTACTCTTTGAATATCAATGTAGAGTTGAATTTTCTAATGATGTTGAAATCTCCTCCTATAATCCAATTTGGATGAGAGAGGCTACCTAGCCTATCAATCTCATTCCAAAAATCTTGTTTTAAAGAGGAGGGAACAGGACCATAAACATTAGTAATGAAAATGGCAGTGTTATCCAAATTTATCTTATTAAGAACAGAGAGGGAAAAGGAAACAATTTCCCAGGAAATTATGTCAAATTTAGTCTTATCTATTCCAACAAGAATTTCACCAGACCTACCAACAGAAGGAATAAAATTCCAGATTTTATTGGCATCTATTGAATTGAGAGTTCTAATAGTAAATTTAGGACACTTAGTTTCTTGAATAAAAATAATTTCAGCTTTTTCTTTAATTATTAGTTCATTAAGAAACCTTCTTTTTCAGCAGAGTTAATGTCTCTAGCTTTCCAATTGATTATCCTAAAAATGACTGATCAAAACCTCTAGTGCTTACATAGCTTTCCAAGGCTGCTGAAACATCAAGTTATTTTTGAAGATAAATTAAAAATATGCCACTCCAAACTTGAAACATAGAAAAATGCCACCCTAAATTCATTTCATTCAGATATTTTCCACAAATATACTGTATTTTAAAATATACATTTATATTGACTAATATGCCCTTTTTCTTCTTGTTCATTTTCTTCTCTTTTTGTCATTCATCTCTTCATCCGTAATTTGCGTCTCTTTTGGGCCAAATTATCTGGTGGGTAAGATTTTTTTGCCATTGAAGCACCGTAGGCACAATTTTATGCCACTAAAGCAATTCAAAAGTACAAACTTGAAAGAAAATTAAAAAATGTGATGCATCCCGAAGAACATTGGGCTCTAAAGCCATCTGATGGCTAAGAATGATTTCACATTTGATAAAACTTTTTAAGTTTTGGTTGAATTGGTCCAACAAACATGTAGAGTGTGGTCTCACGATTGTACCATTAAAGGCCCCCAAAAGTAAAGAGAAATAGATCAAGAAAATGAAATCAATCTAGGCACTTAGATTTTGAGGGAAAAAGAACCAAAACTTTAGAACTCGTGAATGACATGAAAACTGAAAAATATTAGATTTGGGTTCTTTGCATACGTGCACAAGTATCTGAGGCACCGTTTGGATATAGGAAGAAGGAAGAAAAAAATTATAAACAATCCAAACTCTTCACAAAGTTACACACTTCCCAATACTTCTTTCCACTTCTTCCCTTCTTTCCTTCTTCCCACACCTATCCAAACGGAGCCTGAGTCCATCTATGCACGATTGCACAGAACAGATAAAGAGACGAAGGATAGAAAGTAAAGGAAGAGAAGAAAACGAAGGGCATATCAGTCAATACAAAAATATGTATTTAAAATCAGTATATTTGTGGTAAAAATCTAAATAAAATAAATTTAGAGTGGCAATTTCCTAAGTGTCAAGTTTGAAGTGGCATTATTCTCATTTTCTAACTTTGAAGTGGCATAAATCTAATTTTTCCAAAAAGATAAGGAATGTCATGAACTGTCTACCTAAATAAAAAATTTAGAGGGTCCGAAAGGTTAATTTTACTTACGTTATAAAAGGATACCGTATGAATAAATCACAAAAAATTGAGGGTCTGAAATTTTACTTCACAATTTTGCAAATTCGAACTCTGGAACTTGGAAGAATGTACTAGCTTTCCGCTCAGAAAAAATGAAAAAAAATATTATGTTAATTGCTATATGAGAAAATTTTTAGATGAAACCTGTCCTCAATTGAAAATTGAAGTTTCTATAACCGAATAAATTGAAGTAAAAATAAAGAGGACAAAAGAAAGGAGACCGCACACTATAAGAGGGGAAAATTTTACCGATTACAAAAATACTCCTAATAATTTTAAAAAGGATAAAGGATCCTCTAAAATTTTAAAAAGAGCACTGCTATAGCGGCACTATAGCAGTGCCTTAAAAACAAAAAAAAAAATTGCCTATAGCGGCAATAAAAAGTTCCGCTATAAGACCACTTTTTTATTTGGTGTCGGCTGAATTTTTACCCCTTTTTTCGTTTTTTTTCTTTTACTCTTTTTTTGTGTTTTTTAATATTTTTCTATTTTAATAAATTATATAACATATAGTGTTCTAAATACGTGTCCGGATCATTTGCCGTGTCATTAATGTTCTTCTATCGTGCGTGTCGTGTTGTGTCAAACACGATCGTGTTGACACGAACTACTTTTTTAATCGTGTCATGCTTAGTGGTGAGAAGAGACAACACGACAAGCATTCTGACAAGCCACAAATGACACGATCGTGTCCTGTTAGTCGTGTTAAATCGTATCAGATTATTTTATTATTTTTAGATTAAAAAATTATTAAAAAAATTTAAAAGTGAGCGAAAAACGTCATAATAAATTATTTACCATCATAATTTAATTTTTCGCTTATTTTAAATTTTTTATAATTTTTAATCTAAATAATAATAAAATAATCTGATACGATTTGACACGACTATTACTAAACAGATAATATAAAAGAATATTATCAACTAAAGGTTAAAAATAAAATGAAAGGCAGAAAATTTAAAAACAAACAAATCAGAACAAAACTTCAAACTGCGGCATACATACATAACACACAACAGTACATTATAAGGTAATATGTCTGACACACAAGACTAGAATTTATACACTAACACTTAGCCTGGTCCATATATATACATCAAAATAAGGACTAGGTCTAGTTTAGCCAAAATATAATCCTAACTTAACTCTAATTTAACGTAAAAGAAAAGTAAAACAAACTATAGCTGAAAAACACATTAAGGAAGTGTAATATATAGGTGGAAAACAAAGTCCCGACATGCGTATATGAACCCTTATATACCATCAAAAAGGTGGTCTCCTACTGATATGCGTCCTCTGGAACCCCCATCCGCCGAGGAACATGCAAAATAAGCACGGAATGAGAATAAATTTCTCAGTGCGGGTTTTAGTTCCAGACGTGGATTTCTGGTCGAAATCTTAATCCAGAAATAATACCCGTTTAA
Organism: Rhynchospora pubera; assembly: GCA_028095005.1. Classification (NCBI taxonomy): domain Eukaryota; kingdom Viridiplantae; phylum Streptophyta; class Magnoliopsida; order Poales; family Cyperaceae; genus Rhynchospora; species Rhynchospora pubera. The sequence continues at coordinate 75,024,539 of CM051462.1, forward strand.
TCAACATGAACATTAAATAATAAATAATGAGTAAAATATCAAACTACAAAACAGTGTAATAAAGGTCATGCAAATGCAAATCTTCAGTTAACTTCATACTGTACATCCGATCAAGAAATGATATATCCAAAATCATGCTGCGAAAATAAACGTGAAACAGAACATGACAAGCCAGATCAAATAAAGGACTAATCAATTTCCGTGACATATTATCGTGATATCATCGTGATTTCACTCAGGTCACCTAAACCCAACCGGTTGGGTCACGTGAGGAGACCTTTCCCTAACCCATGGGCACGTGAGAGACGAAGCTCTAACCCTGGGCACGTGAGGGAATTCCAAATCCACATAGCGCTATTGAACTGGCCGAAGTCGGGGGCCAACCGACTCCGGAGAGTGATATTAATTCTCATTCCAAGTCAAAATTCCATGATTGTCCTTTCGTGACGTGAATTCAAGCTTTCCAGGTAAGATTCAACTTGAACTGAGACAATTCAGCTCATGTATAACCCAAAAGGATAAACAAACTTACCTGATTTCTCATAATAACTTGAACAAATGAGCTCAATATCAACATGAGTTGTAATATTTGTACCTGTATACTAGCATGATAATGAACTATGCAATCCAACAAAATTTTTCAACATGCCATGCATAATTTAAAGTTACCGGAAAAGATCTCTATAAAAATCCATGTATCCGCACCTGTTGTTGGGTCAAAACTCGTCTTTGTCAAGTTCCCTGTAAGTTGGTCAAAAACCGTTAAGATTTAACCAAACAGTTTCCATTTGACCTTAACTTAAAAATCTAAAAGGTCCGGCTTATACTACCAGACTGACTCACATTTAATTATTATTATGGTATTGCTTGTGTTTTCAGTAACTTTTAGTTTAACTTAATATTAAAATGTCATTTTAATTTATGTTATTTTATTTTGTTTTTATTCATTATTATTTAAGTCTTTTATTTAATGTTAATTATTTTAAATGGTTTGTTGTTTATTTATTTGTTCTTTAAATTTCGTATTTAATTGTTTTATTTTTACATAAATTATTAATTATGTATTTATTTATTTAAGTTTTTATTTAATTTAATATTTAATAAGAAATAAAAATTAGTAAATAGAAATCAGAAATTAAATAAGAAAACATAGAAAATTAAAAATCAAGATTTGATTGGTTAATTGTTTGGAATCAGACAGTCGGTGATTTAATTGTTATTGTATCTGTTCTTGACTCACTCGGACTATTCTCATCATCTCCCGAAAAATCGAATCCAGCTTGATCAAAGGAATACCCAATTATTTCTAATGGCCTTTCCTTTAATTAATTATCTAATTATTAAGCCCACAATTAACTAAACCAAAGTTAAATTTCCATTTATTTTCTGCGCTGGGCCAAAAAGAAAAGCCCATAAAATTAATTCCTGCACTGGGCCAAAGAAATTCCCTTTTAAATCATTCGGTCAGAGCCCAAAATAATTCCGGCCCACAACAGCTCAAGCCCAACTCGCAGGTGACTGAGCCAGGTCAACCTGACCCAGTTGACCTGAGCCAACCATAACAGGTCCGCTACCTATCCGACAGGATCCGATAGCCAATAAATAGATCCGACCCACAATCCTATATACTTTTCTCAGAAAAACCCCGAATCAAATTATTTTACATTTAGGTCCTTTTTGTTCACAACTGAGTCCCTTTTTCCTCACGAACAAGTCCTCCTTCTTACAAAACTACCCCTGTCACCATCGCTCGGTACCAGAATGGTACCAGAGGCGTGGGCAGCGTACCAAGCACTGGTACCAAGCCACCATCCTCACAATAAGCTTCATACAAGGCTCCTCTTACTCCCAACCGTGATAAAATCCCAAATTCTCCTCAATTGATCGTGTCGGTCGTGTCGTGTCAGAATGCGTGTTGTGTTGCCTCTTCTCACCACTAAGCATGACACGACACGATTAAAAAAAAGTTCGTGTCAACACGATCGTGTTTGACACGGCACGCCACGCACGATAGAAGAACATTAATGACACGGCAAATGATCCGGACATGACGTGTTGACACGACACGACATGACATGGCACATATTTAGAACACTATATATTATATAATTTATTAAAATATAAAATATTAAAAAACACAAAAAAAAATAATAAGAAAAAAAAACGAAAAAAGGGGAAAAAATTCAGCCCACGAGACAAAAAAAAAAGGAATTCCTATAGCGGCAATACTATTACCGCTATAGGTAATTTTTTTTTTTGTTTTTAAGGCACTGCTATAGCGGCAATGTCAATGCCGCTATAGCTGTGCTCTTTCTAAAATTTTAGAGGGTCTGTCACATCCCGACACATAAGGCTTGACAATCCCCGTCGCGAATACACAATCTCTGTGCACCCGCAAGGCGTTTCCTTACTAATTACGAGGGTTAAGTTCCAGCTTACCATGATCTACCACGTTGTCTCTTATGACTCATTGAGTCATCATGGCAACACAAATTTTGGTCTAACTTCGCTTGACTTGATCGAGCCCGTCTCTGCAACCTGGAACCCACATCCATTGTGGAAACACATGCAAAAGCACGGAATGAGAATTAAAATTCTCAGTGCGGATTTTAGTTCCAATACGTGGATTTAAGCTAAAATCCAAGTTCTAGAAATAATACCCATAAATAAAAATAAAGCATGTGTGTTTCAATTTTATAAAAAGCTTATAACTTTTCATTTGAAAAGATGTCACAAATAAACATGATTGCGTGATTTTAATCAAAGCTGGACAGGATAACAAAATCTGACAAGGCATAAATCTTGCACATATCGGAACTGAACACGTGGAACGAATCCCATCGCAGACAACACATGTCAGTAGATGATAGGAAACTGAGCGTGTCAGGGGTCCAAGCATATCATCAATCGGAACTTGTCACATTTCATTCACATAATTTCGACAGTCATAATCACTCAGGTCCCTTTCCCATCCGGATGGGCACATAAGGAGACCTTTCCCTTACCTGGCCGGCATGAGGGACTTATCCCTTGACCAGGTGGCATGAGGGAATTCCATATCCGCATAGCGCTATCGAACTGGCAGAAGTCGGGGGCCAACCGACTCCGGAGAGTGATACAAAATCATACAGAATTTTTTCTTTACCTGGCCGGCATGAGAGATTACATCTCTTGACCAGGTGGCATGAGGGATCTTTCCCTTACCTGGCCGGCATGAGAGATGTAACTCTTGACCAGGAGCATACATATCATGTCAGGCATGTCATGGCATATCACAGTAAATAATTTCAGTCAGATCATTCATGAGTCGGATTTATCAATCACAATGGCATATCTAAATATCTGACTGTATTTCTTTCAAATTTCTCAAAGCGGAGAACATGCATCTCAAAATGCAGTTTTATCAATATTTGGACACTATAATTTAAAAATGCTTGAATACGGTCATGCAGGCAAACGGATTTACAATATGCATATGAATAAAAACATATTTTATTAATTACTTAAACTTTAACAAAAATCCAACGTAATTCCGCACCTGAATCGCAAGCTTTAGCTTCTCGATATCCTATGATGGTTTGATTGCTTGACAATCACCCTACTAGGGTTCTCCTGCTTGATGATCTTTTACACTTGATAGTCTCATGTCAACTGATTCTTGTTCAATTCCTAATAAAACGAGTGCCTTTCTTACTAATAGTTAAATATTTAAAGTAATCTAAATAACCTATTTCTAGACGGTTCTAGGATTACCATATTGACTGTCTAGGTTAACCAGACTGGTTGAGATGTGGATGGTTGAGTTCATATTCTTTATTAAGGAAATTATTTTAAAATATATTAAGTTTTTTATTTTGTTATTTAACAATTGATTTTGAGTTTTTAGTTATTAAATAATTTTACTAAATCTGGTTTGAAATCACAAAAATCCCGAGAATATCTTTTAAGATTTAAGAATACAATATTTATAATTCTAATATCAAAGCATCTCAAATTAGATTTGGTTCACCATTCATCCTAAGTATTCTTATTATTATTACATTTGATTGTCTATTAATATTGTACAACATTAACATTTTGTACGTACATATATATATCTTTCCATCCTCAAGTCCAAGTAATTTCTACCATTATTGAATTTGACTGTCATGTTATTTTATTTTATATATACATTATAAGTGAGCTAAAGGTTTTCCCCTGGTGTTCAGCTATGGAAACAAATGACGAGAATATGAACAATGATTCCTTAGTACCATATACATATAATTGTGATCCAGTTGTTTATTTAAGTTGACCAACATTATACTAATGTATAATCATATTATTAGTCCTTCGTTTCCCCTCTATTAGGTGTCACTCATCAAACCTGGAAACCAGCTCGCAACTGAACTAAGGAATACCTAATAAGTAATAACTAGATTAGATTTTCTTTTATCACTTCTATTACACTTTGACACTTACAAAGTTACTGGTAATGCAAACAAACCCCTGGTTTATACAACAGCCCTTGGTTGTAAAAATAATTTCGCATAACGGTCCCTGTAACTTAAGTTCTCTGTACCAGAATCCAATAGAGACCATACCAGACCTGTACAGCTTCCGTACCAAGGTCATGACAGAGTTTAACACACCCCATAACTCTCGTACTCAGTATAATGTCGGTACAAGGCCGGTCGTCATCATGAAAGCGAACGGGTTTAGAGAAGGGAGGAGAAATCGGGGCCATTTCAAGAGTTATACCTCAACTGACAGACCAACGGCATCAAGGCTAGCCTCAGCTATTATACTTCTTTCCTCTCGTTCTAGCCTCAGTTATTTTACTTCTTTCCTCTCGTTCTAATCATTTCTTCCTTGTTCACCAAATTCACTCAAAATTCGAAATAAAGAAAAAGTGGAAAATTTGAGGGACTGCATCAAACGAGAAAGGGGAGGAAAAGGCTAAGTCTATTTATAGATAAGAGAAGGGGTTACGTGGGTCTAACCCAAGATGCCACGAAGTCAAGACAACGGAGAAGATAAGCTCACCCAGGTGGGGCCCTTTGTTAGGTCGGCTTGGCATGGATAAGAGCAAAGAAGGTAGAGAGAGAGAGAGCGCTTGATTTTTGATCCGACGGAGAGGAAGCTACCATCTACGCGAACCAATCAGAAGAGAAGGAAAAGATGAGAACGAGGAAGAGGATAACAACGGAAGGGGAAACATGAGCTTCGGATAAAATTCAGATCCGCTGCCGCGCGACACAGCGTGTCGCGCGGTACGCTGGCCGTCTGATTAAGATCCAATGGACAAGGGAGCTCCGTGCATGTAACCTAGATTGATAGGCCCGTAAAAAGTGAACCGTCCGATCAAAATCAGACGGCTCGTAGTGCGCTACACGCTGTGTCGCGCAACAGCAGAGTCGGATTGGCTTCGGATACAAATGAGGAGAGAGAGAGTTAATTGATTTGGGTATTTAAGCTAGAATCATTTAAGTCATTTTTAGATACTACACAATTTAAAATATTTCGATTTCGAGTGAATTTTATTGTTATGATTGAATTATCCATTTGAAAATTATTAGTTTTAAAACTTTATTTATCTTAATATTGTTTTTAAAATTTACCTAATTGACACAATTAAATTGGATCTGGTATTTTTACTATGTTACAGGGTCCTTTGTACTTTTTAAAATTATTAGGGATATTTTTGTTATCGATAAAAAATTTCCCTACAAGAGACACTTCACACTTCTTGTCTACCTCATTATCCCATCTTTATTTTTTTATTTTTTTTAAAAAAAACAAAATTATAGGACGAGGAATAAAACGCGGAACAGAAATAAAGGCCTATTGGGCCCAAGAGAATCCTATGCTACTTTATTGAAACTAAAACTCCTGGCCCATATTGTGCTTATTGCTACCGAAATTTTAAAAAATAGTATTAAATTAATATAATATATTAAAAATAATATCAATATAATAAGTTTAATATAAATAGTATCACGAGATCGGAATCCTGAATTCCGAACGTTAGATCGGAATTCCGATCTAAGCTTAGATCGGAATCCGAGATTCCGATCTAATCTTTTTAATTTTTTTATATATTATTTATATATTTATTTAATTTATTAATTAGTTAAATAATTAGAAAAATAGATAATATATTCTAAAAATATAGAAAAAATATGGAAAAAATCAGAAATAATTAAACTAAATTTTATATGTAATTTAGTATTTTTTGGGAAAATTAAAATTTTTTTTCCTTTTATTAGTTTATTAATTAGTTAATTAATTAGAAAAATAAATAATATATTCTAAAAATATTGAAAAAATATAAAAAAAAATCAGGAATAATTTAAAAAAATTTATATGTAATTTAGTATTTTTTTTTGGAAAATTAAATTTATTTTCCTTTTAATTAATTTATTTAATTAAAAAATGAATAATTAAGTATAAATTTTTAATTAATTTAAACAACCATTTGATATGTGTCCCGGATGTCGTCCTCTAAATATATTATTTTCATATTATATATTAAACAATCATATCGAGTCTCATGATCAAGGAAGCACTTTCTGGATTGCGTTAGAAAGGAATCACACGAGATTGATGTTTTACTGAGACGGAGAAGAAAGACTAAATTCACTTGATTTACTGCATTTCTCTTTTTAATGATTAATTTATGATTTTAAAAAAAATTTTAGTAGTTTGGAGTGGTTTTTAGATTTGCAAACTTTCAAAGTGGATTTTGGAGGTCCAGAGAGCGTTTTTTGGCCTCAAAAATGGTCGTTACGGGGTTTCACCCTAGTAAAATGCGTAGATCTCGTCGCCAGCTTTCCGGAATGTCCTCGATCGCCCCAATCGGACCTTCCTATAAAAAGTTAAGCCTGTTTAAAGTTTTAAGCCTACAAATGCAGAAAGAATTAATAAAACTTTGAACATTCTGAAAGGATTATGCTTTTGTATCCCTACAAATTCTGAAAATTTATAATCCTTTTTAAATGGTACAATTCATTTAATTAAATAAGTTATAAAAATTTATATTTTAATTAAATAATTTATAAAAATTTATATTTTAATTAAATAAATTAATTTAAATGAAAATAAATTTAATTTCCCCAAAAATACTAAATTACATATAAAATTTAATTTAATTATTCCTGATTTTTTTTCATATTTTTTCAATATTTTTACAATATATTATCTATTTTTCTAATTATTTAACTAATTAATAAATTAAATAAATAAATAAATAATATATAAAAAAATTAAAAAGCTTAGATCGGAATCTCGGATTCCGATCTAAGCTTAGATCGGAAACTCAGTATCCGATCAAAGCTTAGATCGGAATCCTGGATTCCGATCTAACGTTCGGAATCCAGGATTCCGATCTCGTGATACTATTTATATTAAACTTATTATATTGATATTATTTTTAATATATTATATTAATTTAATACTATTTTAAAAATTTTCGGTTATTGCTATAATTGTTTAGATTGTAAAAGCCGCCTGTTTTAAGGCAAACTTCCATAATTAATAATAATTTATTAATTTGCAAGAGAGTATAATATCAAAATCTTATAAATTTCACACACCAACTACCTCAGGCGAGAACAAAAATATATATGCTGTTATATTAGACAGGATATCCTCCAACACAAATTTAAATTCTATTTCAAAGGGCTAATGCGGTAGAATATAAAATAAATAACTCTGCCAGATTTTTTGTATGGAATAAATAAAACATGTCAAAAGTATACTCGATCGGAATTCAGAAACAAAAGATCAGAACAAATGTACATAGTTTTGAGTAATTTAAAATTGTACACATTGTTTATCATTCAAGCAAGCTGCTTGGTATGGTAAATGGTAATTAAATTTGATCTTCAGACGGCAAAATTAAATTAAATCGCGAAACTTTCAAATGACTCAATATGGCTAACGTGTTTTCATATTAAATTTAATATTTAAATCTATCTAAAGAATAATATAAACCTTTAATATTTCAAAAAAATTAATATAGATGAGGTAGACTAAAATCAGTTGCAACTGATGAATGAGTCCGTTAGTCGTGATTAAATCTCAATTTTCGTGATTCTAACAGTCGATCCAAATCGTTCAATATGTTCTTCATATTGAAATCTCGTTGGAGACCAATTTTACATTTTTCTAAAAGTTTTTAGTATTTTACAAAATTTTTAATCTAAATAATTATGGACCCTTCGATAACAACGATTTTTTTAAATTCTAAAAAAAATGTAAATATATTAAGAAAAATATAAAATTTGGTCTCCAATGAGATTTCAATATGCAGAACGCATTGAACGATTTGAATTAGCCATAAAAATTTAAAAAAAATTAAAATATAATCGCGTCTGACTAGGGTTTACCAAACGGGTCGGGGCTGGGCGGGGCGGTCCAACCCGCAGCGGTCCAGGGGTTAGGACGGTCCACGGGTTAAGACTGGGCGGGTTAGGACGGTCCATCCTAGAAACTTGGCCCTCATCCTTCCTAAACCCGTCCCATGCAATCCGCATGGGTTATGACGGTCCGGTCCGCCGGTTCTTCATTTTTTTTTTTGGATTTTTCATTAATTATTTTTTCATCATAATGTATATATATATAATATTATATACATAGGAATAGTACGACATATATACTTAATACAGGTTTTTCTTTTTTGGTGTTTTTCCTTTACGTTTTCTTTCAATACTTTTTTCCGTTTTTATTTTTCGCTAATTATTTTTAGTTATTCTTTTGCGTTTTTCTTTATTTTTTCATAAGTTATCTTTTCTTTTTTTATTTTTTATTTTGTATTTTATCTTTTCTTAAATTTGATTTGTAATTTTTTAAATAAATGAACAAATTTAAATATAATTAAATAAAGTTATCCTCTTTTATTCCGGACTTGGCACAGGTTTAAGACAGATTGACGGGGAGGACGGTCCGGTCCAGGGATTAAGACATGGCATGTTAATACGGATTTTTTTTTAGAAAGGGCCGCCCAAACCCGCCGTAGACTCGTCCTGATCTAACCCTTCGGTCCATCGCGGTTCATGGACGGTCCGGGACGATCCGGTTCATGGGGCGGGTTTGGGGCGGGACGGATCCGACCCGGCAGATTTTTGGTAAACACTACGGCTGACAAGTTCATCCATCAGTCGTGGTTGATTTTAATCTATTATTTGGATATCTAATAAGTCAGAATTATTGTGAAACTATTTCAACCGAATGACAACCGCCACAACATTAAAATGTATGCAATTCTTGTGTTAAATAGGCTTGAATGCATTCCTTGTATCGAGACGTGTATTAATTTGTGTAAAACATTGTATAAAACGTGTACGTAAGATATAGTGCGTGCTTCTCATACACGTGAAGTTTGTGCAACATCTCGTTAGTTACAACCCAGTGTACAATATGGGTGTGTTTGGATGGTTCATGAACAAGGGATGAACAAGGGGATGAACAAAGGCCCACGAACAAAACTAGTTCATGAAAATTGGAGAACTAAGAACTAGGGAGTAGTTTCTAGTTCTTGATTGTTCGTGGGTTGTTTGGCTCTCGCGAACTAGTCTTGTTCACGAACTGCTAGTTCATGGATGGTGCCAAACACACCCTATATATCATTACAATGTATATAATGCAATTCACTTTCTTCATTACATCTTCAAAATCAATTTAATTTGTCGGAAAGTGTGGGAAAAAAAACTAAAAAGCTCCTGGGCCAATATATTAGATAGATTTGATTTGTATTAGCTTTTTTATTTTGTAATACAAAATTGCCGCATTCTTTTTTTTATTTAAATGCTCGTACGCTTATAAATTAATAATAGGTTTAAATCCATCATATATTTTTAACCTAATTTTACAAATAAATACATGCACATGCTGGCATGCACGCCGCATGCCCAATTATATCCTTTGAATAGTATTTCTTTCCTTTCTAGAGTTTACAAATGCATTTTTAAAGGCCAGAACCAAGAACTACAGGACTGGGTTGCTAGGGACAACCAGAAATTAAATGCAATTAAATTATCCAGTCGCTTAAATGCTGGAAGGGAAATTAATGCTTACAAGGGAATCAATGCTTGCTTACAATAATTTCATGAGCATGATGACGAGGAGACCATATATTATGCAAAGAGCAGCTAACTTTTTAAATAAGTAAACGTAGGACAAACATGCAGTTAATATAATAAATTAACCTGCTGCTTGTTAAAACATAGGACAAAGAAAGGGATCAAATTTTCTGTGGCATTTCCAATGCTGCTAATTGTGATTCTTGTTGTCAAGTGGAAACATGTCATCTAATATATAAAATATAAATATAAAAATTGCTCCAGACAGCCCGAGATAATTGCTAATAATGCTATCATCTAGGAATATATAAGGAAAGCTTATTTATAAAATTTTCATCCAAATGAATGGTTACATTTATAATTGAATTCTATGCAAGGTTCGGATAAATGTCCATCCACCTATTTAAGTGGATTATTTGATTAATTTTAATTTCTTTTATAAATTTCAGAAAACTACTCCATTTTTTTAGCAACTTGATTAATGACTACATTGTACACGTGACATAAAAACAATATAATATTATTGCTATGATCATATTTAAAATTCTAAATTGTGGAAATAAAGAAACATATGTTGGTCTTAATAAAAATTATTATGTGATAGCCTATCAACATTGTTAGAACAGAAGATTCTAGGCAATTTTTTCTTACACTTTCAAGTCTCAATTCTCAATTTGTGTCACATACCTTATTTCTATTTAGGGCTTGCTCCAGAAGCAGGGAGGGAGATGAAGAGCATTCACCTGTTTGTTTTCGGTGGTGAACTTACGGGAACAAAAGTAAAAATTTGAGCGCAACGGAGAATATCGTCTCCTCCGATTTTGATGGTTAATCATGGGGGATAAAATCTTATTTCACTGACAATCGAATCCCATCTCAAATTTTCAATTTTCATGGTTAATTGTGGTTCAATTTCTGATTTTCTAGAGCAAGTGAAGGTGAATATATGCATGGAGTTTAGCTACGGTGAGTCGCGATTCACGGACCCTTCGGTGAGTCGCGACCAAAACTCCTAGATCTAGATCAAAATGACCGATCCAAACCGTCCAATATGATCTCCCTATTGAAATCTCCATGTAGACCAAATTTTTTATTTTTTCGAAATTTTTAAGTATTTTTTTAAAATTTTAGAAAATCGTTAATCTAATTGGTTCTGAACCATTAAAAAACATCAGTTTTTAAAAATTCAAAAAAAAAACTTAAAAATTTTGAAAAAATAAAAAATTTGGTTTGCACGGAGATTTCAATAAGGAGATCATATTGGACGGTTTGGATTGGTCATTTTGATCTAGATCTAGAAGTTTTGGTCGCGACTCACCGTAGCTAAATTCTATGGGTGTTTGGATAGGGCGAGAATAAGGAATAGGAATAAAAAATTTCGATTTGCGTGTTTATTCTTATTCTTGTGTAACCCAAACAACATGAGAATAAGGAATAAGAGCCCTTATTCCTATACTAACAAAACCATAGTATAAGAATAAAAAATAAGGATAAGCACGCAAATCGAAATTTCTTATTCTTATTCTCTATTCCCGGTTTATTCCGTTGCATCCAAACACACCCATAGGGTTAAAATATGTCCCTTTACTTATATACTCCACTCTCATAATCTACCTTTATCTTCTCTCTCAAAGTTTCTGGAGCAAAAGGCTTAGAGGACGTTCCTATTTATTCGTATGGCAGGGACAATCTTGTAAGCAAAATGAGACATGAAATACTGTACTTCTGTTCCCGTATCAGACCTCGATTTTGAAAAAAAAAAAAAAAAAGGTATGTGATTGGATCAACTCCAAGGCCCTTCAGACCGCTTTACAATTTCCAAGCGTAGAGTAATTGTCCGATCAAATGCAATTTTTATTTTTTTTGCAACTAGATCAAATTCAAATCTGATTAGCTTTGACGCACTGTTCGAATTTAGAAAAACATTATTTACCTTTGATGTAATAAAGATATAATAGTAATAATTAATAAATATATGAGGTAGACTAAAATCAGTCGCGATTGACGGATGAGATCGTCAGCTATGATGAAAATCTTAATTTTCGAGATTCTAACAGTCAATCCGAACCGTTTAATGTGTTCTCCATATTGAAATCTCGTTGAAGACCAAATTTTATATTTTTCTAAAAATTTTTAGTATTTTTTTGTTATTTTACAAAATTCTTAATTAAAACAATTCTGGACCCTTCAATAACAATGATTTTTAAAAAAATCAAAAAAATAGTAAAAAAATAAAAAAAAATAAAAAATTTGGTCTCCAATGAGATATTAATATGGAGAACACATTGAACGTTCAGATTAGCCATTAGAATTTCAAAAGTTGAAATACAATCGCGGCTGATGGTCTCATTTGTCAATCATGATTGATTTTAGTCTGCCTCTATATATATTCCTCTGCATATTTTTTGTTTTCATTCATCAACAATAAAATGAAGCGAAAAGAAAATTAGCATGCTCAGATTTTTTTTTTCTGCAAATTAAAAAATAGGAAAATTTCCATGACCCCCATTTATCACGATTTATCTTTTTTTTTTCTTTTGCGCCGTTGACTTTTAAATTTCTATCTTCATATTTAAATAATTTCAATATCTAGTAATACAAAAGTTCATATCATCTTTAAATTTCTTTGAGCCAATTCCATCCCCATATTATCTTTCAAATTCAGAGCTTTCGTATTAGTAATTAGATTTACTCAACAATAGAAAAAAAATTATATATGAAATTAAAAGTTCGATAACAATTAAAAAAAAATGTTATTTAGTTCATGTAAACTATCTTGCTTTTTGTTGAGCATTATAAAAGCATTCTTTCTTCTTTCTCATAAAAGCACTGTTTCTTTCATGCTTATAAGAAAGAAAACATTTTAAAAGGTAACATGCCTTAATTTATTGTAATAATAATAATAATAGTAAATAGACAAGCCATAAATTGATATTTGAATTTCAAACTCATAACAAAAATGGAAAGTTTAATAACGGTTTGTATTAATTAGCAAAAAGAAAAAGAAAAGATGTCATTCCATACATTGAAAATAGCCTTTGATGGAGACAACAGTCCAAAGGACTTGGGTCATCGGCCTTGAATTTTTGTCAAAAGATAGTCACAGCATCAAGCCACCAAGCCATCAACATGTATTATGCATTTTTTATATGCTTCACTTTTGACCAGTAAAAAAATAAAAAGAGAGAGAAAAAGAAAGCGTCAACTTTAGAAAAAGGGAAATGTGCGGGAATAGGTCAAATAACACACTCATGGCACTGAGCACCAGGTTCTGATCTCTGACCCCTCTCCACTGTTTCTTTCCTTTCTCTTTTCAACTTTACCTTCCTTCGTATCTCTCTCTCTCTCTCTCTCTCTCTCTCTGTAGAAACAGAGGAGAGAGAGAAGCAGTATTCTTTTGTCTCTCCAATCTCCATCCCCACCTATACTACTACTAATAGGTAAAACGAGGCTGGTGTGAGCTCTCTCCCTCTCTCTCTCTCTCCCTCTCTGTGCAAAGGTGTCATATCTCATCTCATCTTTCTCATCCCAGCTTAGTGTGGTCTTTTCAACCTCTCTCTCCTTGTCATCTCTTCTCTTCTTCTTCTAGTAGTACCACCTCTTTACAAACGCAAGATCTCCATAGACCCACCACCAATGGCGAATACCATTCCTCTTTACTTCATCTTCTTCACCTCTTTTGTATCACTCGCCACAACCTTTCTCTCTTTTTCACAAGCTCAGCTCGATGATCAAGCAACCATGGAAGCTCTCCAGAAGGAGCTTTCAGTTCCTGACTGGGATCCAAAGCAACCCAACTTCTGTACCTGGCGTGGTGTGATCTGTACCAGTGACCAGTCCGTACAAGAGCTCAATCTATCCCACCGTGGCCTCAGAGGTAATGTCACTCTGGTTTCTCAGTTGAAATCCTTGAAAAAATTGGATCTTTCTTCAAACTCCTTCAAGGGATCCATCCCTTCTTCAATTGGTGATCTTTTGGTGCTTGAATTTCTCGACCTCTCCATGAACCATTTTGAAGGTGTGATCCCTTCTTCATTTGGTGGTCTATCAAGTCTTATATCACTTAATCTCTCCAATAATTTCTTATCTGGTGGCATCCCAGAGGAGTTGAAAATTTTAGAAAGTTTGCAAGAGTTGCAACTGTCAGGGAACAATTTGACTGGTTCGATCCCCGATTGGGTTGGTTATTTTGCTAATCTCAGGGTGTTCTCTGCATATGAGAATGGGTTAACTGGTGTTATACCTGAAAATCTTGGTTCTGTTTCTAATCTTGAGGTGCTGAACCTCCATTCAAACCAGCTTGAAGGAGATATACCAGTGAGCATATTCAAATCAGGAAAGCTGCAAGTGCTGATTCTAACTGTTAATGGGTTAAATGGTAGTATACCCGATTTGGTTGGCAACTGCAAAGGATTATCAAACCTCAGAATTGGCAATAACAGGTTAACGGGTCGTTTACCGACTTCAATTGGAGATGTCAGTAGCCTAACATACTTTGAGGCCGATAATAATAATCTCACAGGAGAAATTGTGGAGGAGTTTGCTCTCTGCTCTAATTTAACTCTGCTTAACCTGGCCTCTAACGGGTTAACAGGTACCGTGCCCAACAAGCTTGGTGATTTGAAAAATTTACAGGAGCTAATTGTATCAGATAATGGCTTAAGTGGTGAGTTCCCCAAGTCTATTCTTAGGTGTAGAAATTTAAGCAAGCTTGATCTTAGCTATAATAACTTCAACGGAAGCTTACCAGACAACATTTGCAACATGTCAAGGTTACAATTTTTAGTTTTGGATCACAATTCCTTCAATGGGTTCATACCCAGTGGCATTGGCAGCTGTATTAAGCTTCTAGAGTTACAAATGGGAAGTAACTATTTTACAGGTGCAATCCCTCCTGAAATTGGTAAGATAAGAAACCTACAAATTGCATTAAACCTCAGCTTCAATCAACTACAGGGAGTATTGCCTAGAGAATTAGGTAAACTTGACAAGTTAGTTTCTTTAGACCTGTCAAATAACCAAATTTCAGGAACAATTCCACAAGAGTTTAAAGGCATGATGAGCTTAATAGAGGTAAATTTTTCTAACAACATGCTTACTGGGTCAATTCCTTCCTTTGGTCCATTCCAGAAAAGCCCTCAAACAAGCTTTATTGGAAACAGCGAGCTTTGCGGTGATCCCTTGGGTTCAGCTTGCCATCCTAACTATGGGTCAGACTACTATGGGCTTGATCATCATAAAGTCTCTTATAAAGTAGTTCTAGCAGTTGTTGGATCTGGCATGACAGTCTTTGCTGTAGTCTTTCTTGTGGTTGGGCTATTCATGTTGAGAGAGAAACAAGAAAAAGAGGCCAAGGCGAAGGTGGCCATACAAGAGATTATAGAACCACCACAAACTTTAGTGGCGAATGTGTTTGTTGAAAGCTTAAGACAAGCTGTGGATTTTGACACCTGTGTCAAGGCAACACTGAAGGAAGAGAACAAAGTCAGCAATGGAACATTTAGCACGTCTTTCAAAGCGGTGATGCCGTCTGGCTTGGTTATCTCAATTAAAAAGCTCAAATCGGTAGATCGAACTGTGACTTACCATCAGAACAAGATGATAAGGGAGCTTGAGCGGCTCTCTAACCTAACACACACAAACCTACTCCGGCCCATTGGTTATGTCATTTATGATGATGTGGCGCTACTGCTTCACCGTTATATGTCTAATGGGACATTATTACAACTGATACATGATGTAGGGCCAGCCATGAAAGAGCCCAATTGGCCACTCAGGCTGTTGATTGCTATTAATGTCGCAGAGGGGCTGGCATTTCTGCACCAAATCGCAACAATTCATTTAGATGTATGCTCTGGAAACATTTATCTTGACTCAAATTTCAATGCTCTTCTAGGGGAAATTGAGATCTCCAAGCTCTTGGACCCTTCAAAAGGGACAGCAAGCATAAGTGCTGTTGCTGGGTCCTTCGGCTATATCCCTCCTGGTAAGTTACATTGGTTCATCTTTTATTGTTTGTTTTATTTGTTGTTAGATGAAATGTAAAAGTATAGTGTTTCCTTTATATGTTGGCATAATATGATAAAGAACTGGGAGGTACTGTTTGCCTGGATGGAGTGTACCAAGCTAGTACCAAACCTACAAGCATCTTCTTTTCTGGCTTACTCAGCAAATCAAGTTAGAATTAATTCGTGGTGTTGTAACACATTTTTTTTTTTTAATTTGATGCACAACAGAGTATGCCTACACAATGCAAGTAACTGTTCCAGGAAATGTGTACAGCTTTGGGGTTGTACTACTTGAAATCCTAACATCGAAGTTGCCCACTGATGAATGTTTTGGGGAAGGTGTTGATCTGGTAAAATGGGTCCATGGGGCGTCGACACGAGGTGAGACGCCAGAGCAAATAATGGATGCAAGTCTAAGCACCATTTCATTTGCTTGGCGAAAGCAAATGCTTGCTGTTTTGAAGGTTGCTATGCTGTGCACAGATCTAACCCCTGCAAAACGGCCCAAGATGAAGACAGTCATAGAGATGCTCAAAGAGGCGAAAGACAGTTGAAAGGAATTCTATATCTCGTTAGGAGATGATTTTATGGGAAAATGTGCATGGTTTGCTTGAAAATGTATCATGCGCGCTCTACTATTGATTCTAATTAAGAAATTGAATCAGCTGTAAAATTTTTGTTGATGATTATGTTACATAAAGTTTGTACCACTAGGAGCGAATGGAAGAGGCACAAGTCAACAGGCAATAGTCGAGGAATCAATTAAAATAATAGTGATAAGATCTGCTATGAATAATGCAGCCATTGTAGTACTATTTGCTCTTGTGTGGAATGATTGTTGATGGCAAGAACAGACGCTCGTATTGATATATAAATTAATTACCTATTTTATATTGCTAATATTCCATAAGGAATTAAAATTAGTTAACATAAAAAAAAACGCATCTTAACTATTGACTGTAGTAGAGTTGTTGGCTTATTACTTTATTAGATGCCTGTTTATGGAACTATTGAAGGCCTTCTAATGATTTAATAATGTAGCCTCGGTAATCTGTATTATCTCGTCCGGCTACTTCCTATGTCTATCTGCATTAAAAAAAAAAGTAAGAAGTCTTGCAGAACCTTGTTTATTTGATTTCATCCAGAACTTCAATGATGAAATGATCATGAAAGTGTACACCTTTTTTTTTTTATTGGATGATATGAAAGTGCACACCTATATAAACTATAAAGTTCCATTTCAAAAGCTTGGCTTTTGAAAAAGCACATAGCAATCAATGGCGGAGAAAACAGGTAACAGATAAATTTGACACTTGAGTGCTGATAAAATCTATCCCAGTAAAGAGATGAGAATTTCTGAAAAAAAAAAAATCTTAAGAGTTCTGTCACCAGAGTGCGATAAGATCTACCCCAGTAAGGATAATATTTATCCTCAATAATATTTAAGTTCCAAGAAGAAGTTGCTAAAAATAAAAAAGGGAAGTTACAAATATTTAAAGTACCTCACCGGACTATTTATATACGACTGACCTTTAGTAGTTAAGATGCAAAGATTGCATATATTTCCAATATGTATCATCCGAAAAGTATGTTTTTAGAATTTCTAAAATTCTGAAAGGACAACTTAAAAGAGGATGGCCGATAACCATTGTTGGGTACCAAATTGTCTCAACATAAGATCGGCCTGGCTCATACAATTTTGAGCTCCAGAGTAGAGAAGGACAGACAGTAAAGACTGCTCAAAGTTGAAGCCAATAGTCCAATAGGTTGTTTCAGAGGTAAGACAATGAAAGAATTTTATTTATCTATATCAAAATTACTTATTTAATTTGTTCAAAAATGTAAAATGGATTTTAATAATGTCTAGCATATAGCAAACAATTAATGAAGGAGAATGAGATATTTCGGCATATGTTTCAAAAAGTAGTCATCTAATCAATTAGAAACCTTGACGCCTCTTTGTGTACAGACTCTAGTGCTACCAACAGTTTAATGACATGTGTTATTCATTTCCAATAAGCTCAAGAAATAAAAGCAAATGATATATAGGCTTTATTAAATAGAAAAATAAAAATATGAATATAAATAATAAATTAATAGATAAGAAAATGATCACATTAAATGTTGCAAAGTTGTTATGTAACTTAGTAATCGACAATTGGAGGTTTACATAAACTCGTTTATATGACCCTAACAAAAATAACTTTCTGTTGGCCAAAAAGAATTGTAAGAGAGAAGCATGCTGAAGCTAGATAGAATTAGTGACCTTCCAAGAGATATCAAAGATAATATACTGGTAAGGTTTCCGGTGAAAGAGGCAGTGCGAACATGCTGTCTGTCTACCACACTACAACAAAAAAAATTATTAGTACCGGCTCATTAGTACCGGTTTTTAAGAAAACCGGTACTAATAATAAATCATGGCATTTTCGTAATTGTCAGATATATTATTTAGTACCGGTTTTTTTAAAAAACCGGTACTAATTAATTGATTTTTAGTACCGGTTTTTTATAAAAAACCGGTACTAAAGGTTTGAATTTATTAAAAAAAACCGTTATATTTTTAGTACCGCTAAAAATCAATTAATTACTGCCGGTTTTTTATAAAAAACCGGTACTAAATATTTAAAGAATAAAAAAAACCGTTATATTTTTAGTACCGGTTTTTTATAAAAAACCGGTACTAAAAATATAACGGTTTTTTTATTTTTAAGCGATTTTTAGTACCGGTTTTTTATAAAAAACCGGTACTAAAAATCAATTAATTAAAAATACTGTGTATGTTCTTCGTAAAATTATGTCTCTTCGTAAAATTATTTCCTCTGCTCCTACCTCACAAAATCAATCAAAGAGAAGTTTGTGCATATATATGTAATTATGTATACAAAAATGTTTTGTATGTTCTTTATGTATCATTGAAATTATTCTGCAATACAAGCTCAGTTATTAATATCCGTAATTGATTTCGGGCCTATTAAATTGATATCTATTTATCAAGCTTTTAAAATGCGTTTTTTTCAATATGACGGTCCGGAGTTGATTAACGATGCGATGTTTTCTCGGTAAAAAAACGGTGTGTATATACGAACATATGTGTCAAAATCATAATTATGCTTGTGTAGCATTTGTATGGATGATTGGTACACGATATTGTACTTAGATAGACAGTGGTACACGATATTGAACATCTCTAAGCATTTTATTCACGATAAGTACCAAATACACTATGTTCTCAATACATGATATGTCTTTTGATATGTACATGTTTAATAGGCGAAAAAACGCAATTTTTTTTACGTTTAATTAGCGAAAAAAAGTAAATGATGTGTTACGTTATTTTATCATTTTTTTGTGACATTCGTGCGGTTGGCTACAAAATATCGTTATTTTCCGAAAACACGGTGTTTAAACGACGTTTTTTTAAAACTTGCTATTTATAATTTTTCATAGATTACCGACTATACATGAAAATAACAAGTAAATTAAGCCTATTGTAACGACCTTATGCTTGAAACGAGCTCAGAACCTTTGCATCAGTGATGTCTCGGCATAAAATCTGTCCACATGGATTAGGATTTTTGTCTTCATTTCACCTCCTCTCCTTTTAAAATTTCTGAAGCAGACCCTAAATTCAATTTAATCAGAAAAATTGCTTTATATGAAATTATAAAGTAAATTATGCATATTTACATAATTTTTACATAAGTTCATTAATATCTTCCGCAGCTAAATTCAATTTAATCACAAATTACCACTTTTATTACGTATAATATTGTAATAAATCATCCTTTCTACATATCCAAATTTTCTTGTGTGCATAAATATTGACGAAAATACCCTCGCATCTTCTCTCTCCGTCCAAGTTCCGGCCTCTTATCTAGTTATCTCTCATTCTCTCATAGATTGAAACCCTAAACCCAGAAACGCCAACCTGCTCGCTGTCTCTGAGAGTCAGCACCACCACTCTGTCGAATCTTAGACGGCGGGCTTATTTCTTCTAATTCGATTTCCTCGCTCCAGGTATTTATTTTCTCGCGAATTTTAATAGCTACATCTGTACAACGAGTTTGAGGCCTTCTTCTCTTTTTTGTTGCTACAGAGTGTTTTGCTACAAAAATAAAAGCAAGTGATGAGATATGTAGACTGGGACTCAGTACTTCCTTTGAGTATTTTTTATTCCTATGGGAATCTCCTCATGCTTTTTATTCCTATTCTTTCACATTCATTTTTTGATTTTGCAAAAAGTAGGTTTGGACTACTTGTTGTTTTTTAAAATTTTGCAAATTTCTCGGCCTAATGATGAAGGAAATAGTATAAGAACGGAAATCTGAAATCTATGTTCTCCGTTGAAGCTTGAAAACTTATTCTTAGATGATTCAAATGGCCCCTAAATGACTAAGCATATGTTTTTCTGGAGCAATGTGTTTGTTGTTTCTAGAGAATGAGATGAGATTTGTATCTGCTTTATTCTGGATCCAGATTATCAGACCTAAACCCTAACTCTAAACCCTTGTCATGTGAATGCAATTTTTCTGGGCTCCAGAGAACATAGCATGTTGACATACCAAATTATTTTACTGAAGGCCTCAACAATTGTTTCTGATAAATTTATTTGTTTTGTTATAATGGATATGTATTTTTTGTGTTTCAAATTGGATTTCATTTTTTTGTTTTTATTTCTTGTTAATTTTAAGCCTCAATTTTATATCGAAGTTACTGGTGCTAGGTTAACAACAACCTTTTTGTCAGTAAACATCTATCCTTCTATTCTAATGAAAGAATTTTTTTTTTCCTAAAAAGTTTTATATCCAACCATGTAAAGAATTTCTATTCTGATTAAATAATTAATTAAATGATTTCTTAATTTAAATTAATTTAATTTAGTACCGGTTTTTTATAACCATCTATCCGGCTCATTAGTACCGGTTTTTTGTTGCGGTTAGTACCCCCTATTATTAGTACCGCTGCAAAACCGGTACTAATGATAGGAAAAAAACCGGTACTATTAATTTTATTTGGCGTAGTGCCAACTGGAGGTTTGCTTGGTCGTCAATTCCAGAACTTGTGTATGATGTGACTTCCATTTCCAAATCGGACACGTGTCTGATGAGAACATCATTGAAAGTACCCAGAAGATGGTTCTATCCGCAAGTTTGTCATTGCTCATCCGAAAACTTCCTCTGAAAATTATGATGCGCGGATGAGAATTCTGCCGAGAAAAGGTGCAAGAGTTTATAAATGGCACCAGCCTGCCGATCTTAATAAGTGGAAGGTTCGGTCAAACTTCTGGAATTTGCAGTGCTTGATGGAAGTGATGCTTTCAGGTTGCATTATTGAATTGCCTCGAGAATTTAAAGGGTTCAAACATCTCAAGTCACCGAGCTTAGATGGGACTGTTATTAATTGGTGAGGATGATTTGACTAATTTGATTGCATCTTGTCCCCGTTAGAAAGTCTAGACTTGTTGGGAAATATGTGTGGAATGAATATAATAATTTATGCACCAATGCTGAAACAATTGAGCTTGATTTGCTGGGAGTTTAAGCATGTTTACCTGAGAACAACATCAGTTGTCAGAGCGGTCCTTTGTCTAACACAAAATTTATTGCATCCTGGTGAAAGTAATCTCACTGATTCGTTAGATTGTCTCCAGAACTTGAAAATCCTTAATCTAAGTGGCTGGTTAATATGGGTAATTCATCTTCTTTCATAGTTTTGTGGGACTAATTTGCCCTTGTACCATTACACTGTCCAAATTTTTTGAAGGCAGGATGGCAAAACTCATCCGGCAGATTTGCCGCCAACACTAATAAAACTATGGAGTGGGCCCAAGGAATTGTGTTTGAGCATCTGAAGTTTGTGAAGATAGAACTGCATTTCAAATATGGCTTTATATACCATGAGTTCGTTGAAAATTTGGTGCGACTGAAAAGGGCATCTAAGAAAGTTCAAATATTTAATGCCGGAATTAAGCTTCTGTAAATTGAATGAATCTAAGAAAGTTCAAATATTATATACCCTGGTTTGTTTGAAATGTATCTTGGGGTCTACTATTAATTGAATGAATCTCATTAAGAAATTGAATTAGTTGTAAAATTGAAGCGCGCGGTGAAGAAGCACTAGTCAACATGGAATAGTCAAGGAATTAATTAAAATTTATGAAAAGATAATATCAGATTTTAATAAAAGTAGCCATAGTAACTATTAGCTCTTGCGTGGAAAGTTATTGCATGAATTGGGGCTCATATTGATGTAGAATTGATGTATCTAATATATCACAAGAAATATTTAAGTTAACATAAAAAACTGTGGCAGCGGAACACTGCTCCATAAATAATAAACAAAATCAGTATCTCTTCTCTTGACAGGAGACCAAAAAAGTGGTGATCAAGAGGAAAAGTTTGCATAGAGTAAGGGTATGCTTCAGAAATCAGCTTATAATGAAATGGAATGGAAAAAAAAAAAGAGAGAACTAAATTTTAACTCTCAAATTTGAGGTGACAAAATTGATTAAAATTGTGAAGAGTGATTCACCCCTCCCTCACATTTCCATCGAAAATTTTGTGTTCTGTAGCAGGTTAAACCTTTGGGCAGTGGAAGGGCAGCTGCCCCTCTTCCTCCTTTCACCGCCTCTACTCTCTTCTGGAGCGGATCCTAACATACTTCCATCATGCCTATTAATAGGATTATTTCAAACATGTACTTCTAGCTACAAATGAACAAAAATTATTTCAGAAATTTTTATTAGAATTATTTGAATAGTACGAATCCAAATCTATAGTTGTACTTAAGAATTACGATAAACAAGAAATTATTTTATAGATGCCAATAACTTAATCTGTTCAGTGCCTAAATAGTATATAATTTCTCCTCCAGTTGTCCCCGTCCTAGGGATAGATACCGTGGCAGCATTGCTATTTACTTTTTTTTCCAAAAACCAAGGTTTTAAAGAGGAACTTTATAGTTTATATAGGTCTATACTTTCATTATCATATTCACCAATAAAGTGCTGGTCTGCTGGATGAACGCACATAAACAAAGTTCTGCATGATTATTCGCTTCTTTTAAGCAGATTTGCGTTGGAAGTAGCTAAACAGATAATATTGATTATTGAGACATAGACACTCTCTCGTGCCCTCATAAGGGTCTTCGAGGAGTCGTACATTATAGATTGAAGCTTGATTTTTAACTAAAGACTCAGTTAAACACCAAAAGGCCTGATAATTTTGTAAAGAAGTTTTGAGTTCTGTCACCTGAGTCTGATAATATCTTTTCTCATATTGAGAGACCCTGTACCATACCTCACTGGGCAATATCTATTATTGGTTTTTTGTAGTTTTAAAAACTATTACTGAAAACAAAGAAAGGAAGGATCGAAACCCGGCTTGGAGGCTTTCATAGACATTTTAATTTAAAAATAAGTTGGGTGGCTTAGACCTCCAATTTATCTTCATAAAAACAAAGAAAGGAAGGATACAAATGTATGAAGGAAACATTGGTTAGCATTTAAGATGCAACAAATATATATATTTAGCTAAGATTGATACTTGCTAGGGTTGAGATGCCAACATCGCATTATTTCAATTTGTATCATTTAAAAAGAAAAGGATATTTTTGGAATTTCTGATATCCTCAAAACATAAAAATAGACAACTTAAAAGATTAAATTCTTTCTAATATAGTAGAGATCTTTCTTGACTTAGAAAGAAAAAAGTATAAAGGAAAAGCTTGTTCAGTATACATGATCTCATGTCTCAGAGAATTTTGACCTCCTGAGTAGAGATGGTCAAGACCACTACGTGGTTCAAGCCAATTGTTTGCTTGCTTGTTTCAGGTATGAGATGCTCGAATTTCATTTCTTTTATTCAAAATTACCTATTTTAATTTAATTTTAAAATGTAAAATGAAACATCATAAGGCAAACAATTGAAGAAGGAGAAAAGGACATATTTAAGTATTTGTTTAATTAAAAGCAAGTTATCTAAATCGAAAGTTTAAAAATCTGTTGCAACCTTATATCCTTATCACTTCTTCAAGTATAAAATTCCAGTGCTACGTACCAACAGTTTAATTATCTATATTACTGATTCCAATCAGCTCAACAAATAAAAAAAGAAATGTTATTTACGCATCATGGTTGAATATGCTTCCCATTAACCATCCATTGGCAACATGCTTAATTTGACATGACATAGCAGGCAATGCAAATGAGAATTTTTTGGTATGTATGGTATATAGCAAAATTTTACTTATTTTAGTTTTATTTTCAGAAAATTTATTGAAGTTAAACAATATAATTAATCTTCCTCATCGATTTTGTCTGTAGAGTCCAGACTCTCTCTTTGATTTAGCCCCTCTTCAAATTTCCTACAATTGTTTAATGGAAAAAAAAATCAAAACGGTAACATAAAGTGTAAATTAATACAACAGAAAATAATAAGGTTTTACTTCATTTTTACTTTCTGATATTACAGAAACTCATTCGTGTGAGACAAACAAAACAATTTTCTATTGGTTGAAAAGAATTGTGAGAGGAGAAGCATGCCAGAGCTCGACAGAATTAGTGACCTTCCAAGAGATATCAAAGACAATATACTGGTAAGATTATCGTTGAAAGAGGCGGTGAGAACATGCTGTCTGTCTAGCAACTGGAGGCTTGCTTGGTCATCAATTCCAGAACTTGTGTATGACAAGAATTTCATTTCCAAATTGGACGCATCAGCTGATGACAGAAACATTGAAAGTACCAAGAAGATGGTAAAATTTGTCGATAAATTTTTGTCGCTTCATGACGGTTCGATCCGCAAGTTTGTTATTGCTGATGTAAAACCTTGCAGTGAGTCTCTTAATGTGTGGATGGCAGTTTTATTCAGGAAAAGAGTTGAAAAATTCAAAATCGCGTCCTATGACTTTGATTTTAGCAAGTGGAAGGTTCCGTCGACCTTTTGGAATTTGCTGTGCTTGAGGGAATTGGTACTTGAGCGTTGCATTATTGAAATGCCTGGATCATTTGAAGGGTTCAAGCATCTCAGGTCACTTCACTTACGCATTATTGAAATTAGTGAGGCTGATTTGACTAAGTTGATTGCAACTAGTCCCCTGTTGGAGAATCTGGTCTTGTTTGGATATATGCACAGAATGAATGTAAAAGTCGATGCACCGATGCTGAAGCAATTGCACTTGACTTGCATTGATTTCCAGCATGTTTTCTTGAGAACACCATTACTTGTAAAAGCGGTTCTTGGTGCTGAACCTAATTTATGGAGGCAAAGTAATGTCATTGATTTGTTGAATTGTCTACAAAACTTAGAAATGCTTGATCTACGTTGGTACTCAATGAGGGTAATTATTTTCTTTCTCAGTTTTACAGGTCTAATTGACCTTGTCACGTTATATTGTCGGAATTTTGACTTGACAGATGATTTTGCATACAATTCAACTTTTTACACCAACATTTTATTGTGAATTGAATCTTTAATGAGGAGGCACTTTGTCTACAACCTACTATATATATATGGATCATGGATGGAAGCCAGTAACCTATACATAATTATAATAAATAATTAAATATTATTAGAATTCAGCTGATGGGAGTTGTATTTGTGTCTTACCAGCACTTGGCATATACACTTGATCTGGAGTTTTCTATAAACTTCTACCATCTGAAGAAATTGCACATAGATATGAATGTTGCATGCAAAAGAGAGGCCGCTGTTGTTCGTCAGTTGTTTCACCATGCTCCAAACCTACAAGAACTTGCTGTGGTATGCCTATATATACATTTTTCCCCCGTAAATTCTTTTAATACACAGATGTTAAAATTAAAAATTTAATATTAAACATAAAAAATAAATAATTTTATCAATAAACATGGCAGAGTGTCAGGACGCACCGGCAGTGATGCCACTCTTATTGGTGCACCTACCCATTCAAATCCATTTCAGCTCTCTCAGTTTATTTTTAAAATTTGGAAAATTTCAAACTTTCTTCCTACGCCAGTCACAATGGCGCTTACTATTTTTGAAAAAAATACTATTCTTAAAAATAAAATTTATTTGACCACTAATGAGATTGGCATGTTAATATTTAAAAAAAATTTTTTTGATAAAATTGTTATTAATTTTAGAAAACATATTACTATTTTTAAAAAATATTTTGTGTGATAGCACCAACAACAGTGGCGAGTTAATATTTTCAACAACAACAACAACAACAACAACTAAGCCTTTTGTCCCAAACAAGTTGGGGTAGGCTAGAAAGAAACCCAATAAGAGAACACACGTTAATATTTTCAAGAATAAAAAAATATTTCTCTTGAACCTGGGAGCGCCATTCCCAATGGCGCGGCTGAGGGGTGCAAGTCCCAGTGGCGCCCTGACATGTTTATAATCAAAATTCTTTTTTTATATATTTATTATTTAATATTCGATTTCAGGAATATTTGTTAAAAAAATTACGGTTTTTTTTCCTACATCTAAATTGCTAATGGTTATTTTACTTTGTGAGATTTGTTACTCATTAAATTTAATTACATTAAAATTTCCCAGAGTCAGGAATATAGGGCTTCTGCTTATGAAACTGAGGAGTGGGCCCAATATACTATATTTAAGCATCTGAAGTTTGTGAAGATCATAGACTACTTCAAGAATCACAAATCCGTATTATTGTTTGTGGCATTCTTATTAGCCAGTACACCAGTACTTGAAGAATTGCATTTTGCTTGCCAAGTTAAAGACCCTGAGTTTCTCGAAAAATTGGTGCAACTAAAAAGAGCATCTAAGAAAGCTCAAATATTTAATTTCCCAAACAAGCTTCTGAATATGTGAATCTGCTTCGGCATTTTTCTTTTTTTTTTTTGGTCTTCTTGAATATGAGTAACTACTCGCATAGTCGCATTACATGTTTTACTATTGGCCTCCGTAGTGCTACAAATTTAAATTGTCTTTCTTCCATAGGGCCAGTGTCATGTGTTTTTTGTTGCTGTTGTATGGTAAATTAAGAATATATAATTGTTAAGCAATGTACTGGAAGTCTGGAAACGAGAGAATGCATGCTTAGATATATGGCTTCATTTTTACCTGTTAGTGTAATGATCTTGACTGTAATTTGGAATAATTTGAGGTAATTTGGAAAAGGATGAGAGAGAAGAGAAAAGGGGATCGGTAGAGGATCAGATGAGAAGAGAGGAACAAGAAGGGAGAATGAACTTCTTGATTAAGTTTCTAATTCCCATATATTAGTACATTTTCTGTTCTTTTTTCCTTCTAGATAGCCCCTATCTAGTGTATAAAAAAAAAAAAAAATCCCATTATTACATCCATCCCCTTCTTATATACTTAAGAGAATTACAGCTCAACAATTAAAGAAAACAAGGAATTAAGCCACGTCAGCAGTCTAGTTACGCAGCTAACTGACTCGATAACAGTTGAGCTTAAAATGTAAACAGACCGTCCTTCACTTGGGCTATAACTAGTTAGCCCAATCTTCTTTTACTCGACTGACTTCTCTGGCCCACCTGTCAACTTTCTCAACATTTCCAACGATCATCCTCAATTCAGGATACGACACTTAGTATGAAGTGTTCGGTTTTAAATAATAATATTTTCCAAGAGAAAAAAATAATAATAATCCTCGTTTGGGATGCATTAATTAGTTGCGCTGGTTATGCATAATTCCTCGTTTATTCGGAAATGAGACAGAAATTTTTTTTGAAGAAAGAACCCCAAAAAGGGGTACCATATCTTTAAAACTAAAGAGAGGTTTTGAGTCACAATAGGTGACTCAGATACAACAGACAACAAAAAGATAAGCTAGAAGTATCAAAATAGCACCAGAGGAACATCCTAAACTCTGGTCTGCATCAACACATAACATCCAAGTGAAACAAACAAGTTGAAACCACAACTACAACTAAACAGGACTAAATCTACTGCAAAACTACTGCAACAGATCTTCATCCTCATCCTCCACTTGGGGTGTACCATTAGTTTGCTGACCACCTGAGTATTGTAAGCCCTATCCATCCTGGCGCTCGAAACCTGTCCACATGTAAAAGTTATTAGTGACTTTGTAAACCAAATTGCTCGCAACTAATTGCTCTGCCAATTAATTTGTTGCTTATCCGATTAGCCTATATAATTCTCCTCTGCCGATTAAGCAAAAACAATTCTCGACATCTAGTCCACTTGCATAAAACTATTTTTTTCAATATTATCTCTAATTTCTTCCAATGGATTATCGCTGGATATTGAAGGAGTGATCCATCTCTTCTCTCATCGACGTAACTCTAAAGAGA
Organism: Rhynchospora pubera; assembly: GCA_028095005.1. NCBI lineage: Eukaryota > Viridiplantae > Streptophyta > Magnoliopsida > Poales > Cyperaceae > Rhynchospora > Rhynchospora pubera. The sequence continues at coordinate 75,052,903 of CM051462.1, forward strand.
AGAACAACCCGTGGTATCATAGGATGGTGATTCCAAAGACCTCATACGTGAGGGGAATACATCTTAGAAGAGAGTTCACTCGTCCGGGTAAACTTGTTTCAATCTATTTTACTTTATTTATTATTCTGATTAATTGAATATCAATTTATCTTAATTTAATTCTTAATCACAATTCGGTATTTTGAAATATTTTATTCTAACACATGGTTTTGAAAATTGGAATCGGAATTTGGTTGTTGGTCCAAGGAGTTGAATCGGACGAATCGACAAAAATCGGGTGAATCAGATCAAAAAATAGGGTTGTTACTTGTTAGTCAATTTTGTGAAGAAGTTTTGAGTTCCGTCACCTAAGTCCTGATAATATCTTTTCTCATGAAAGACTCTGTACAGTACCTTACTAGAAATATCTATTCTTGGTATTTTGAAGTCCCCAAATATGATTACTGAAAAAAAGAAAGGAAGTTACAAATGTATCAAGCAAACATTAATGGTTAGTAACTTAGTATTTAGATGCAACTAGATATATTTAATAAGACTGATACTTGTAACACTGTGTTTGGTTTTCGGGAAGAGAATGGAAAGGAATGGAAAATATAGAAGGGAAGGAAATAGAATGGAATGGAATGGAATGGAAACAAATTTACATCTCTTTGTTTGGATGATTAATGAAAGGGAAGGAAATTTTTTTCCCTTCCTTTTTTTTCCCATGTTTGTTTGATCGAATTAAAAGAAAGTAAAAATATAACTAATTAATAACAAATGACCATTATAACCTTGACTCTTTCAACATGATGTAAAGTTATGACCATTGTGAGACAAATAATAATTAGGCTTTTATACAATACATCCATGCAAAAAGCCAAAAACTGTATATAATTATATATATATCTCGATTTTTTTTTTTGAAGAAAAATAGAGGTCAAGCATATATATCTCGATTTGTATCATTAAGATAGAAAAGGATATTAATTTTTGAATTCCTGACATCCTCAAAACTTAAAAATAGACAACTTAAAATGTGTTCTAATATAGTAGAGATCTTTCTCAACTTAGAACAAAAATTGGTTGTTTAAAGGAAAGCTTGTCCCAATATACATGATCTCCTGTCTCACGGAATTTTGACCTCGTGAGTAGAGATAGTCAAGACCCCTCAGTGGTTCAAGCCAATTGTTGATTTCTTATTTCAGGTGTGAAGATGCTAAAATTTTGTTCTTTTCATTCCAATCTATTTTAATATGATTTCAAAATGTCTAACATGCATCAAACGATTGAAGAACGAGAAAGGACATGTACGTTTCAGTATTTGTTTAGTACGTAGCAGATAATTAATCTAATCAAAAGTTTAAAAATCCTCAGAAACCTTAATTATATCCTTAATTATCACCTCTTTGAGTATAGACTTCAGTGCTACCAACAGTTTAATGACCTATATTACTGTTTCCAATCAGCTCAACAAATAAAAAGAATTTTATATATGCATTATTGTTGAATATGCTTCTCATTTCACCATCCATATTGGCAACTTGCTTACTTCTACATGGCATTGCAGGCGATGCTAATGAGAAAGTTTTTTTAGTATGTATGGTATTTAGCAAAATTTTACTTAATTTACATCTATTTTTTCAAAAAATTTATTGAAGTCGAGCAATATAATTAATATTCCTCATGAATTTTGTCCGGGAATTGATTCGGACACCCCTTAATTTAGTCCGGTCACTCTAAAGAGCACCTCTAAGACTAAATTACTCTATTATGTTTGAGATAATCATTGCACAAAGCACAATGGAGCGTACAGATGAGATTATTTTGGTCATTTAATAAAATATAGGAGTGTCGGGACTAATTAAGTAGGAGCGTGTCCAAATCAAATACCCATTTTGTCCCTAGAGTCTAGAATCTAGACCCATTTTGTCCAAATCAATACTTTTTTATTTTTGATTGATCACAGCCCGTAGGCACACTACACCCACGCACACACAAATAACCATCGCACTCCCAAGTGGGATTCGATCCCCAGACCTTCCCGTAGGAAGGCAAGTACCACTACCAACTGATCCAACCAGCGGTGGTAATCAATACCCATTAAGTAGGAGGGTGTCCAAATCAATACCCATTTTGTCCCATTTAGGCCATCTTTCAATTTCCTACCAATTATTAAATAGAAAAAAAATTAAAACATTAACGTAAAGAGTAAATTAAGATGACAGAAAAGAATCATATATATCCTACTAAATTTGTTATCTTGAACAGTACTTGCCTACTGGAGGTTTTGCAGCAGGATTTTTTTACTTTCTGACGTTACAGAAACTCATTTGTGTGAACCAAACAAAACAATTTTTTGGGTTGGAAAGAATTGTGAGACGAGAAGCATGCTAGAGCTAGATAGAATTAGTGAGGGGCTGGTCCTGGTTTAAAAATGTTACGTCATACTTGATTTGAATATCAAACAATGAATTTTTAATTTTCCTTATTAATGCAAGTTAGTAATAATTTTCAGTATTGATACCAAATTTATAAAATAAGATGGCTTCGCCAAATCCTGACCAAACCTTAATATAATGGTTAATTGCCATGTTGAAACTTAAAATACGTAATTAATTAATGCCTATATCAAGAGAAAAAGGTACTACGGACCAATGATAAAGCAATTGGTTGATTATCTAGGAAGTACAGGTTCGAGTTTTTCTGACGGAGACATTATTTGAAAAGGATGCAACCATTAATTGTTAGTATTTTTGAAGTTCGTTAAACTAAAGATTTCCATAAAAACCCAGAAAGTAAAGCTAGCAAATATCCAGAAAGGCTTAGCAATGTTAAAAATAATCAACTAGATATATTTAGCTAAGACTAATTTTTAATTTCCATTCACAATATTGTAATCAATCCGTGCAATCCAGAAAGAGGACATTGTAGGAATTTTGAAGTGTCTGGAAACTTAGAATTGAAAACTATAATTAATTGTTAAATAAATTCTAGTATAGGTTTTTATCTGAATTGGAACGAACCAAAAATAAGCTTTAGTTTGGAGGAGAGCTTAAAAGAGGAATAAGTAAATTTTTAAGTTCCATATCTCTTCAACCTGCTATATTTAATCAAATATTCTAAGCAATGTCTTTGGAGCTGTTTGGATCCTCGGGGAATTTGGAGAATTTTATATTCCTAGCATAAATTTATCATAAATAATTTAAAATCTTCACAAAGTTACACACTTCCCGATAAATTTATGTCTATGAATAAGAAATTCTCCAAATTTCTTAACGATCCAAACGGCCCCTTTTTTATTTTAACGGTTGGCTGGATATAGAGTACTGTAAAATTTAAATAGCTTCATATAATCTAATAATCAAGATGCTGAATATCTTTATTATTAATTACAGGTCTTTATCGGATGGCCAAGAAACATGGTAAACAAATAACAACCTCATTATCTCAAAAAGTTATCTCCAACTTGCATCGAGGCGCCCTGCTACTCAAAATTTTGCAATGCTCAACCGAAGATTCCAAGTATAAAAACCTCGTTTAATCCTGGGGCTTGTAATTTCATTGCTTGGTTAAGAGGTAAGAAAATGCTAAGACTTTCTTTGTTGTTTTTTATTTTTTTTTTCCTGAATACCTACTACATACTTTATCTTTTTTAAATGTAAAAATGAAATAATTTCTACAATTATGTAAACATATGGGAAAAATAGAACAAAATGTTATACTATTTGATGTAAAATTTACCGAAATTATTTTATATAAGAATTTAGACACAAAAAATTTTAATAGAAAGAATTATTTAATTTTTTTTAATAAGAAGAAAGTTCATACCCGGTTTATAACAGCGTAAAGTATCCCTCTTTTTTATTCATTTATAAAACGAGTTTAAAGGCTTACAACGCGTTTTATAAACGGATATAGGAAGGAGAATAAATCCTCCGCTCCAAATACGACTTTTGAGCTGGTCAGACCTTCCTACCCGTTTATAAACGGGTTGGAAGCCTTTGAACACATTTTATAAACGCGTTATTAGTTTTTCATATTTTTCATTTTGTCAGAGTTGTCAAGCCGCAACATTTGACTTATTAAAAAAATATTTTGCAACAAGGTCCCTGCATGTTTCATATTTATAAAATTCTCAAAATTTTATTTCCAATTAAAGATGTATTAAATAGATATAATAAATATATGAGTAAATCTATTGTGAACCATGGTTCATATAAGCTTCCGTGCACCATGACCGTTTTGGTCGGTACTTTCATAAATTGTCAAATCTAATTTAACCATCCCAATATATATATTGAAATCTTATAGCAAACAAAATTTTATAATTTTTGAAATATTTTTACTATTTTTTTCGAATTATTTAACACTTGCCATTTTTGGCTATAAATATACTAATTTATAAGCCAAAAATGGCAGGTTTTAAAAAATTCGGAAAAAATAGTAAAAAATTTTAAAAAATTGTAATATTTTGTTTATTATGAGATTTCAATATATAGATTGGATTGGTTAATTTAGATTTGTCAATTTGCAAAATCACCGATCAAACGGTCGTGGTGCACGGAGCGCTCTATGCATCATGGTTCACAATAGATTTACTCTAAATATACTACACATATTTTATATGCATTTAATTGCACATATTTCTTTTGAACATGTGTATAATATCATTTTGTTTGAATAATTATTTTATCCTTTAGTAAATAAAAAAATTAGAGAGACTACAATGCAAAAGATAAATTTGTAGAATTAAATAGTAAAAATACAAGGTCATCAACGAATAATGTACAAACAATATAATTGAGATTTTTTTCACCAATGACCATATATCTTTACTATTAATCTTGTTCAAATTCATGAGCAATGCATTTCTATATATATATTTTTTTATAAATTTTTGGAGTTTATTTGATATTCGATCAATGTGTCAATGCATAAACGTATAAGAATTAATTTGTTATAGTTAACAACATTTGTTCATCTTTTGTCCTCTTGATCGAGTATCAAATAAACTTCAAAATTTATAAAAATTATTTGAAAATTCACCGTTTGTTAAAATTGAACAAGATTAATGATTTGGATTCAAATTATTTTAATTTGAAATTTTGAAACACTAACGAAATAGAGAAGTTGTGGCATTGTGGCACTAGAAATCTCCTCTTTATATGGTCCATGATTCCATGATTTAAGTGCTAATTACAATATGACTTTTTTTTTATCTTGTAATAAATCAAAGTTTTAATTTTTTTTATCTTTTCACTATTTGTTCTGATTTTAAGAAAAAAATTATTGAATGTGTCATGTACAAGTTTCAAATGTTTTTGTTTTTTTTTTTGTAATTTGTGAAAAATAAAAACAGAAATAAATTGAGAAAAAGGAACGATCTAGAAAATAGAATGACTGCTGGCTTTTGATTCAAGAAATTGTCTATTTCTCTTCATGCTTACAAGTTACATCTCCTTTTATATTGCTGCTAATTAATATAAAAGTATCACATATTTAGAAATAATTAATCTAGCCTAACGTGATTGATTGAGAAAAACTCAAATAAACGAGAGGAGGCTCACACTGAATTAACAGCCCAAATCCCATATTAACCTATTCCTTTTTACTGTCCTTCACTGTCGCTCTTATTTTCAGTTAGCATCTTTTCGCACTTGCAATATTTTTCCTCCAATATTTATCAGATTAATTCCTCCTATCATTTGCATCCTTAATTTGTCCCTTCCTTTCATTGACCGCGCATAACAGAATGGTCCATAAATTTCTAGATCAATTGATTTTATACTATCTGAAAAATAATAAAAATTATAAAAGAATAATTTATATATATAATTTGTTTTCTTATATGATTTTACTATAAATACTACATTGAAAATCAAGATGCACGCAATGTAAATACTACATTGATCCGAACTGTCCGATCTAATCTCAACATGCACATTTTCACGGAGCACACGAATCTTGACGGGCCTAATATTAAACACGGGACACCCATCATTGATTGGACGGTCCGGATCAAAAGTCTGCCCTCTGCAGATTCCAATCTCTACTTTTCTAACTGGAGGTTTGCTTGAGCATATAACAGAAACATGTTTCGTGAGCAGAACAACACGACTTCTGTATGATTTGTTTCTGAATTAGTTTCTTTCCTTACAGCTGTCTGATTTGGGAACGATTTGTTTCTAAATTAGTCTTTTCCTTTCTTGTCTTGGGCGTTGTATAACTTGTGTTATCTTATCTATAAGCTTTATATGACCGATTGTAATTATTAACAAATTTTTCCTAAAAGAATATTTGTCAGAGGAGAAACATGGAAGAACTCGATAGAATTAGTGACCTTCCAACAGAACTCAAAGAGAACATACTGGTGAGATTGCCAGTGAAAGAGGCAGTGAGAACATGTTGTCTGTCTAGCAACTGGAGGCTTGCTTGGTCTTCGATTCCAGAATTTGTGTATGATATTGATAAGTATTCCATTTCCACCCCTGATATATTGCCACATGAATATCGTGCTGAAGACCCCGTGAAGATGGTACAATTTGTTGACAATTTTTTGGCATCGCACGATGGTTCGATTCGCAAGTTTGTCATTATTGCCGATGGGATGATTTGCAGTGAGGCTCTTGATAGGTGGATAGGCGTTCTATTGAGAAAAGAAATTGAAGAATTCCGAATCACATTCCACAATTGGTGGAAGGTTCCGTCGACCTTTTGGAATTTGCAGTGCTTGAGAGAAGTGGTCCTTAGATGTAGCAAGTGCACTACTGCACTATCGAATTGCCTCGAGCATTTAAAGGGTTCAAACTTCTCAAGTCGCTTGGCTTATCTCGGGTTACTATTAGTGAGAGTGATTTGATTAATTTGATTGCATCTTGTCCCCTGTTGGAAAATCTGGACTTGTTCAGATCTATGCATGAAATGGATATAGTAATTGATGCACCAAAGCTGAAGAAATTGTACTTGGATTGCTGGAATTTCAAGCATTTTACACCATCACTTCTCAATGCGGTTCTTCATTTTAGAACTAATATATTGCCTCCTTGTGATAGTAATCTCACTGATTTATTGGATCGTGTACAAAACTTAGAAATGCTTTATCTGGGTCCCGGGTTAATGAGGGTACGTAATACATCTTCTTTTTCAATTTTACTGGATTAATTATTTTGCCCCTGATACAGTAAATTGACCAACTTTTGGCTTTTTAGATGGTTCTGCAATTCATTTTGTCCATTTCAGGTAAGGTATATAGCTATATATTCCATATTAATTCTTTATTATGAATTGAACCTTTATTGAGGAGGAGGTACCTTGTCTACAGCCTATGCTGAGATTGGTAGCCAGTAATCAATAAATCATAATTATAATAAAATGTAATTGAAAATTTAGAGCTTATTAGAGTTGTTTGTTTTTATCAGTACTTGATGTATAAATATGATATGGAGCTTTCTATAAAATTCTACCATCTGAGGACCTTGCTCATAAAAATGAATTTTGCATGCCAAAGAGAGGCTGCTGTTGTTCGTCTGTTGTTTCGCCGTGCTCCGAATCTACAAAAACTTACTGTTGTATGCCTAAACTTTTTATTCCTTCATCTTAAATTAATGCTGAAGGTTATTTTACTTTTAACTGCAAATGTATTCTCTTATGTCTATGAACACAATACATCTTTGCAGGAAGAGGCAAACATCTACTATGCAGATACAAGTGGTACAAGTGAGGAGTGGGCCCAGTATACTGTACTTGAGAATCTTAAGTTTGTCGAGATAAACAACTTCTTTGATAATCATAAAGCCGTACTCTTGTTTGTGGAATTCTTACTAGCCAGTACCCCAGTGCTAGAAGAGTTGCATTTCGAGAAAAAATTTAACAATCCTGAATTTTTCCAAAAGCTGTTGCGACTGAAAAGAACATCCAAGAAAGCTAAAATTATCCTCCCAAAAAATTGAATTTTTTTTCTTAATTTATATTATATATATATAGAGAGAGAGAGAAAAAAAATCTATGGTGCATACTAATGTATAGAAGTTTTGGTGCATACTGATCCGAACTCTTGAATCTGTTAACCTTTTTTGTCTAACTCGTAAAATTTAAGGTCGTCTCGGAGTCAGAACTAATTTTTTGATAGTTTCTATAATTTTTTTATTCACCAAGGACGAATTTATCTTAATCAAATGTGTTTGTTTCTATGCTAAACAATTTCATCAGTATATATGTCATTTAAATTTTCAACTTCTCATAAATAATTACCAGAAAAAAGTTTCAATTCAGGCATCAAACACCATTTTTGACCAATTAAATATTTGGTATAGTTGTGCACTTGTACTTATGAAGAAAATGGATAACACAGTGGCGTCATATGCATCAGTATATATCTTAATTAGGAACCACATCTAACACTTTCTAACAACAAAATGCCCAACCACTATACCTCAAAAAAATTTAATATTTTCAGGAGTCCAAGAACAAGACGTAACATTAATCAGGATTAGGAAGCAAAGCAATATCCCTCTCCTTTGGTAAAATGCTAAAGGGAATTAATTCTGTATCCCTGTCCCAAACTAAGTTCGCCTCTGCTGCATTGCATTGCTACTCAATTCCACTTTTGCGTTCCACATTGAGTTTTGTCTATGGTGTTATGGCAGCCGGCTCCTATTCTGCCAAATTTGATTATATTTCTTATGTTTTAATCAAAATATTACTTGAACAAAGATAATTATCTCTATATTTCTTTTTTTGGATATTAATTCTAGACAGAGACTCTCTAGAGAAGTACAAGAAAACCATAAAGAAGAAAAGTAAAAGTTACAAAAAAAAAAAAAGAACCACACACTACAATCTTAGCAGTTCTTCATAAAAATTGTAGCCTAAGCCACAATCTAATCACGAATCGCATCAAGAAATCTGCTTTCATCACGGAATGGGAATACCCTGTTATTCCTTTCAAGCCAAATGCCCCAAAAAGTTGTAGCAATAACTGTAGCCTTGACTGAATCGTACTTTACCAGTGTAAAAAATGTCCAGCACTGAACAGAAGAAAGAAAAAAGGGAATCTGGCAAAGGGATTTTAGTTAGTAGCTCTTAATTTCATCCATAAGGCCTTGGAGAAAGGACAAGTAAGAATAGATGGGATACGATCACAAATATCCTCGCGGCATAAAAAATATTTCTCATCAAAAGCAATTTTTCTTCTTTGAAGTTGATCCTGTGTTAGTAACCTATCCTATGCCAGTAGCAGTAGAGACAATTTGACTGAAGGCTCCAATATATACAATACAAGGTGCAAATTTATTTTCTTATGAATTTACATTTATTAGCTTTTTTCTATAGAAAGCAATAGAAAGTACATGGAGTAGTGTTGTTACTTGTTAACATTGCATTGGTAGTGTGTAGATTTGTTACTCAGCCATAAATATTTTTTTTCTTTTCTGATTTTACAATCTAAGCATGTCAGGGACAATAAATAATTTTGGGTTCAGAGAATAAGCTTTGGATTCAAGTGAAAGAATAACAAACACTCTAAATTAAACGATATCCAAATTACACACAACAAAACTAAGCTAGCTAACTACTCCGCATCAAACTCTTTTTGTTTATATTCTACTTGCTTTTTTCATTTTCTAAATTGTGCAAAAATGTGTACTTTCAGTTGCTTTGTCACTGTATTGTTTAAGTTTTCAATTTGTCCTGTCTGCATTCTTTGTTTACCCTTAGGTGAGCTTTTGGTGTCTGGATTAGCAATTTTTTCTCTGTGGTTGTTAACAATGCTCTTAATAAAACCAAGATGCTTTGTTCTCAAATCTCTCCTCTGCACAACTTGCCTCTACATCAATAAACTTTCTGGTTATGTTGATCGCTGATTTATTTTATGATATTATTTTTTATCTTGTTTTGTAAGGAGGGTTAGTTTTATGACTTCATCAGGTCGGAACGTCATGTCCTACCAAAATACTCATTAGGGGTGCGTTTGGATCGTTGGAAGAAAGAAGAAGAAGAAGGAAGAAGAAGAAAAAAAATTATAAACAATCCAAACTCTTCACAAAGTTACACACTTTCCAATACTTCTTCCCACTTCTTCCCTTCTTCCCTTCTTCCCACACCTATCCAAACGCACCCTAGAGTATTTGTTTATTTATTATTTATGTTTAAGCACACTATTTTTTTTCAAAATGTGTTTCAATTAAATTTCCAAACTATTTATACAATGACTTGTAGTTCGAAATAACTTTTAGTTTGATGTTATCAAAACAATATCATGCGAGATAATATAATTTTGAGGATTGCTAAAATGCTATGCATAGCACGGATGACCTTCGTACTATGGATTCGTTATTGAATTTCATGCTTCAAACTATCAATCCAAACCATTCATTATCTTCCTCATATTGAAATCTCATTAGAAACCAAAATTTACATTTTTTTAAATTTTTTTACTATTTTTTTCGTATTTTTTAAAATCCTTAATCTAATAAATTCTAGACCGTTCAATAATAGTGATTTTTTAAACTCTGAAAAAATAGTAAAAAATTTCAAAAAAAATGTAAAATTTGATTTCTAATGAGATTTCAATATGAAGAAGATAATGAACGGTTTGGATCGGTTATTTGAAGTATTATATTTAAGGACGAATCCGTAGTACGAAGGTCATCCGTGCTATGCATAGTATTTTAGCAATTTAAACTAATTGAATCGGCTCGAGTTTTTAAGCTTGTGAAGTTTTGAAGAACTTAATGCGAATTTTTAAGAAGTTCAACAAGAAGAGACTTCACTAGATAGTTTTAAATTGTACTCTATCTCGTTTAAGGATGCCTTTGGGCAAATCCCTCTTTAATTAGTTAATTCATAATTTATGAGAAAACTCACAAGGTCACTCACAAGGTCTATTAAACTTAAGTTCTAACTAATAAAAAAATTATCTGATCTTCCCACGTTAACAAACAGATAACAACGACTAGTTTTCATTATGATCTAAATCTAACAGTTAGTTAAAGGCACGATTTTGTTGTTACTGATGTTATTTCCCAGTATAACAGAAATTGAGTTTTGAATGGCTATATATATGGCTTATTTATTTGTTTTTTTTTCTTTTTTGTGTTTGATTGGAATTATATTTGTGTGTTTTGATTCACAAATATAATTAAGCCATTAACTAAATGATAACATGACCTAAGCACAAAACTAATCCCACTGGATGGTTGTAGCTTCTGACACCTTACTTATGCCCAAATTAATAAATTTCTATTACCCAAAAAAAGAAAAGGTGCTTCCTGTCCTTGTTTTTTAAGGTATCTAATTCTCTTTGTATCCATGTGCTATGTTGAAAGAGTTCAAATTTTGCAAGTCATAAAATATTTTTTTGTGTTAAAACATAGGCCCGCCCCTCTCTAAATAGAACTATTTTCAGTTCAAACCCTTTATCCTAAACAAGTTGGTTAGACTAGAAATGACACTCTATACTCGTTATATCTTTTGTATATAGCTTGATTGTTACACTGGCTGGCCAAGTCTATTTCTATCACAAGTATACGGAGCTTGAATCCTTAATTTCTTAGAAGTCATCTAGTGTTCTTACCACTTGATTGACTAAATCATTCTTTTTTTAAGGTCTAGCGACTAAACCTCTTAAATAAAACTATTTTCTAAATATAAATTATTAGAAAATAAGTTTCAACATTTTTCACAAATTCATACAGTGTACAGCTATTTTTCACAAATTTCATTTCACAAAATATATCTTTGCTGTCCATTGCTGACGCTATTGGACTCCCGTTGCTGGTTGTCTACATTGGCCACTCGGAGTAATTGAATCTAGCAAAATTGAACATGAAAGTTATTCGGGCCTGATAAGAACCATCCGCTAGATCCCTCATCCCCATCATTCCCAAAGATAACGCGGTTTAACTTTCTCGTTTCGCCGCGAAAACGCGTTACCTTTTCCTTTTTTTTTCGCCGCGCCCTTTCCAATTTGGTCGATTTAACCCTCCACAGATATCGCTGACGTCATAGTGACGCTCTCAGCGCCAAGCATCCCTCGTCTTCACGATGGGCGCTGTGGAGATCAGATCTCATCTGTACGATCGCATCCGTACGGCTTAAGTAGTCAGATCAGATCGGACGATGTTGTCCAGCGAGTTAGAGAGCAATTATTGTTAAAAATATATTTTTTAAAATGTTTTACTTAATGTGACATTGTTGTAGTTTAAAATAATAAATGTTGAAGTTATCATAGCTTATTGTTGAACATATTACGGCTGCTTGTAGATATTATTCATAATTATTGAAGTTATTACGGCTAATTGTTCAAAATATTATACATAATTGTTGAACCTATTATGCACAATTGTTGAAGTTATTAACATATTATGGAAATAAAGGCGCAAGTGAAAGCAATGAGCGCTTTCGCATTCGTTATATATGAAAAAAGGAAGGCAGAAGCTCACTCAATTTCATCCGCTCACCAATGCGGCTCCCTTTTCCTTTCTTTCGAAACCATGCTAGCCCTACTGCTTTGTGATTTTTCAAAAGGACTGCTTCGGTATCAACCACAGCTTTATTTTTTGGATGGACAATGTTTGGTTTCGGAGTGAACTTTCTCCATCCCTCACAGTGTAAATTCCTTCTTTGTTACCCGTCCAGAACATTCTATCTGGTAAGGTGGAGTAATGTTTTGGTGGTGAAATTTAGCCCTCAATTTGGTTTGCTGAAAGTGGGTTGTACAAGGAGGAAATGACAGCGTGGTCCCACTGTCCAGTAACCGGGTCTTTGAGTTTATATACATAAAGATTTCGGGTAGTTTCCATTTATGTAACATTTCCTGTTCTGGTACCAAGGATCTCCAAAAGCTATGATGTTTTTCCCATTCCCATCATTAGTGTTAGATCAGCTTTCCCTCTTAAATTTATTACGGTACTTGTTGAAGATATTATTAGTTGTTGAAGTTATTGTGGATAATTATTATAGCTAATTATTGAATATATTATACCTAATTGTTGAAGATATAGTGCATAATTATTGAATTTATTATAGGTAATTATTGGATATATTACTAAACATCACCTGCATCATCATCCCTTTATTTTATTGGACCTGCGTCATCATCTCATGGTGATGTTGCATATTATACTAAAGTGCGCATCATTATCAATAATTGTTGGAACAATTCGAAATCGCATTGTAAAAGCATAAATAGATGACATCAAAATGGATGATTGTAATGAAATATGACTCTAATATCACAATTATTGAATTTATTATAGCTAACAATTGTAGATTCTATGTTCATTGTTGAATATATTATAACTAATTGTTGAATATATCATAGCAAATTGTTGAATATATCACAATTATTCAACTTTATATTAATAATATCACAACTGTTATAATTTATAGTAATACCTGTTGATTATATTATAAGTAATTGTTGAAGATACTATGACTAAATTTCACCTTTCATTTTCTATTTTATTCTTTTCTTCCATAGCACTGTTATTTATTTTATTCAACGGTCATATTAATTCTGTATTAATTACAGTAGGTAGAAAACTGGTGCATTAAAGAGTACATTAAAGGGTGATTTTAAAGTCTCTTCTCCTTCGTTGTGCATTCACATTCTGCAACCACTCTCCTTCTATCCTCATTCGCACATTCTTTTTTCAATACTTGTCTAATAGTTCTCTTCTGCAATCTTTCTGCAACAGTGGCACAACCCGATAACTCTACAAAGACGGTTCTCCAAGAGAATGAGGAGGTCTTTCAACAAATGTTAAAACTTGCTAGAAGCATTGTTATTCTTGGGAATACGTCCATCAAACTAGTTGATGTTATTGGTGAGATGCTGCAGCAGTATCGACCAATAGAATTTGAAGTCTCCGAAACAGTTTTCAAATTATTGGAATAGACATTATATGATAAATTTTCATTTGTAAAATCAACTATTACAATGAAATCGTCATAGAAAAATGTTGAGGTAATTATTGTCGTTGTATTAAAGTTATACCTAACTTTTTTAGAGTGAGAACCAGTGAGAAGACAAATTGTTGAAATTATGGCTATCTTACTAGATGTACACAGAAATTAATAGTTGAAATTTGGACAATTGATTGTTATAAGGAAGATCTGTCTGCTCCTTGTCTTGACCATCAATGAATTGTTTATCTGTTCAAGAATGATAACATTTAATATTTTGAAAAATTAAAATAAAACACGAAAATATACTAACCTCAATTAACATTTTACTTATTTGTTATCATGTTACAGATACACAAAAATTATGTACTTTAATATTTCTAATTGTTGAAGGTAATGGTTTTAATTGTTGAAGTTACAATGTGTAAGTGTTGTAGTTTCTAATCCTATTACTTCTACTTAAATAAAGGATAGTTTGCAGTATAATTCATACTAGTATATGGCTGAATGTAAAAATCCTGTGATAGTGGTGTTGTTGCAGAATGCGAATGTGGAGCAACTGAAAACACAAAAAATAATAGTTATGATATTTTCTATCTTCTAACACGAATACAAAATTAATAATTCAAATGTTTACATCCATTTGATGGTATATTTTCTACTGAATGGATGTATAATTCGTAAAACTAAAATTAAACGAGAAAATATGTTCACCTCCATTAACATTCTCAGCGACAGCAAAAATTCTACTTGGTTTCTCTTATGTTTTCCTGGAGGTCGACTCCGCTTTTGTTTCTTCAACTGAAGTACACCAGTCGACTGTTCAATTGTTTCTGTCAAAAAAAAAATATTTTATTTATTGTTATCATCATATGTATACACAAAAAGTACTAATTTTATTATTCCAAATTATTGAATAACTAATTTTATTCCAAATTAATAATGTTACAGATATACAAAATTTATTACTTTTAATATTTCTAATTGTTGTAGTTAATAAGTTTAATTATTGAAGGTACAATGTATAAGTGTTGTAGCTATTACAATAAATGAAGCATTACAATTTTAAAAATAAAAATTGAAACCGTTTAAAACTATAGTTAAAACAAAAAATGAACAATCACCTGATTGATGGTTTATGCTGGGATTGAAAGACTGATTCAAATCAAAAGATGTTACAAGCAAAAAACATATCAGCAAAACATCACATAACAGTGTGATCTCATCTATACTAAGTTTCAATTTAGACAATAACTGCTGAATATTGTATAGGTAAATGTTGAACATATAAGCAAAAACTGTATCAGCAAAACATCTCATAACAGTTTAAACTCATCTATAATAAGCTTCAGTTTACACAATAACTGTTAAATATTATATAGGTAAATGTTGAACATATAAGCAAAAAATGTATTAGCAAAACATCACATAACAGTTTGATCTCATCTATAATAAGTTTCAGTTTAGACAATAACTGTTGAATATTGTATAGGTAAATGTTGAATAACAGTATATCAGATTGATGGACTCATTCAAAAAGATAATGCAAAAATTAAACAAAAAAATTTGAAAAGAATGACAAATCAAACATAATATATCAATTGGAATATAGATTTGCTTCATAACTGTTGAAGTCAATATATACAGTTCTTGAAATTATTATCGTAACTGTTGTAATTGTTGAAGTTAATACATACAATTGTTGAAATTATTATTGTAACTGTTGAAATTAATATATATAACCATTGAAGTGAAGGGATCACTTTTGTAAATGCTGGCCCATATGTCAGATTCACCTTCTTTATTTTGTTCGATTGCTTTATCTCTTCCTCCTGAATTGTCTCGATCACAGTTTAAGTTATTTCTAGCGGAAGTCCTTCGCACTGAAAGAGGCACATGGGAGGCCCGGTCACGATGGATGGGTTGAGCCGTTGAAGTAGAAAAAGTATGAGTCTGAACCTTCCCCCGTAACTACCACCGAGTATTCTTCTTATCCCGCATCATGGGTAACCCAACTCCCCGCTGGTTCGGTTCTCCCCTCATCCGGGCCCTATTGAATACAAAGTCTCACGAGACGATACCTTCTTCGGCCTATCTTTCTCCACGTTGGGCTTCCTTCTACCGCAACATTAAAGAAAAGGAATACTTCTTTCTTATGCTTTCGTATCCAATTTGCCGGATAATCCGCTTCTAGACATACTAGCTGAATAAGCAATCCAGACTAGCACTTTAGTTATATAGCGTCTCTTCTATATAGCAATAACAGTTATAGTTAGTAACTTCAACATTTACGATATTATCTTTAACATTTAAATATATTAACTTCAACAGTTATTAAGTGTGTGGGAGGGGAAGGGGTGGAAGGGACAACGTACGTGGGAGGAGGAGGGGAGAGGGGGGAGGGGTGGAGGGGACAGCATATGCAGGAAGGAGGAGGGGGGATGGGGGAGGGGTGGAGGGAATGTACTGTTCCGAACAGTATATGCGGGAGGGAGGAGGGAGGAGGGGTTAGTTGCAGCGTACACTGAGATGAGTTAGTTGCAGCGTACGCTGGATAAGGCGGGGATGATGGGATGATAGAATCTTAGAAATGGTCTTAAGCAATTTCGGAAAGTTATTCGCTCCAAAAATAATTGAACATTAAATAATTGAAATTTCGCCTCCTTAACTATCGTATTAATTAACAAGCCGGAAGATAGAGAAATTCATTCCTTATATTTCGGGTTTGTTTTGCGTACAATCCTCCTAAGCCTTTAAGCATACCAAAAATAGAAAAATGCTATTTAATTGCCAGGATGTAGTTTCCACTTTCCAACCATTTTGTAGTGATTTTTACTTGTGTCAATTAAACAGACTCTTGTACGAAATAGTAGTAGAATTTGGACAACTGCAAGTCTTCCAAAAAAAAAAAACTTCAAGTCTTCAAGAATGAAACGCGGCGCGATGCAATATAAGAAAGGGAAAATTTTTATATTCCATGGGACGACCACATAAATTATGAACCATCACATGACCTGGGGACTACGAATGTTTTTTTTTTTTTTTTTTTTTTTTGAGAATAAACGTGATCAGTAGTTCATACATTAGAGGAATATACGTGACTTTATTATCAAAACAGTGCCAAAAGGACTGATTTTCATTGATTATATAGTGTATGACGATTATTTATGGAAGGGAATCTGGTTGAGGATAGTTCCAAAATTGCATATACATTTGGACTTTTTTTTTTCAATCAAAATTGTTACTTAAATCTAGTCAAGCTAACGTAATAGAGTCTATTAATAAGTGTCTACTCTATTATGTACCTCTTTACGCACCCCAGTTATTTTTTTTTCTTTTTTCTGGTCGGAAATTTTATTGAGGGTTTCATCCAAAATTCTAAAAAGTAAATGGTTGGTCTATAATTTTTTTTTTTTGGTCAATTGTTTTCCCAACATGTTTATATAAGGCAAAATTCTTGCAGGTACAAACAAATTGAGATGCATAACAGAAGTAAGGAGAACCTACCTAATGAAAACAAACTTCTCACATTTTTCAGATTTATTTGCCAAATGGAAGTCCACATCAAGTAACAAGATTAGTGGCAAAGGGCAAAGGGTCTTAATCAATAAATGTCCCAACAATTCTAGACTCTAACATGTCTTGACAAAAATGAGCGGAATAGAAACCCCAACAATTGAGTATAGTCATATATCAATTTACTCAATTAGTTTGCAGTATTGATTTTTTTAGGTTGTTTAAAGAGTGTGCTTAGGTAACCCCACAAATGAAAATTACTCATGAACATTCTCAAAGGTCTATAAAAGACTATATATATATATATATATATATATATATATATATATATATATATATATATATATATATATATATATATATATAGAGGAAGGATTCAATCAAAGCGCTTTGACCGGAGTCTCGGTTAAACCCCGTCAGATCTCAATATTGAAAGTTCAAATGACCGATCCAAACCGTCAAATATGATCTCCATATTGAAATCTCATTGCCGACTAATTTTTTCATTTTTTTGAAATTTTTAAGTATTTTTTTCGGATTTTTAAAAACAGCAGTTTTTGTAGGGTTCAGAACAAATTAGATTAACGATTTTCTAAAATTCGAAAAAAATACTTACAAATTTCAAAAAAATGAAAAAATTAGTCGGCAAGGAGATTTCAATATGGAGATCATATTTGACGGTTTGGATCGGTCATTTGAACTTTCAATATTGAGATCTGACGGGGTTTAACTGGGGCTCCGGTCAAAGCGCTTTGATTGAAAGCTTTCTCTATATATATATATTGGAAAAGAATTTGCTACACGTTACAAAAAAAACTTTTGCCACTCTATGGGGCCGTTTGGATGGCTTAGGAAGTTGGGGAATTTGGAGAAGTTGCAATTTTTAGGAATAAATTTATTGGAAAGTGTGTAATTTTGTGAAGAGTTTGGATTATTTATAATAAATTTATGGTAGGAAGATGAAATTCCCCAAATCCCATGGGGATCCAAACGGCCCCTATAGTAATTATCTCTACCAACATTGAGCACTAAATTTCTTCTCTCAAAAAAAAAAAAGTTGAACATTCAATTTCGCCTCTTTTACTAGCAAATCAACGATTCATAAAGATTTCTTAAGGTTCTAAGCATATCAAAGATAGAAAATTCTCTTTAATTAATCACTTCAAAGATTTTTACTTGTCAAGACAAACCAGCAGACTTGTAAGAAAACTCCATAGTTAGTACATATAACAAATTAGCACTAGGGGTTGGAACAGACTTTTATTACACATTTTTTGTTAATACATTTATAATTTTTTTTATATATTTATCCACCCGGCCATAACTAGATCTCAAGCTAACCTCAATCACATGGCCCCTAATATAATAACACCCCGACTCCTACCTACTCATCCTGATCCTGCTAATAAATAACATTGTGGGATCCATCTGCAGAGTTCACATAACACAGTGTATTACACACGAATTCGCCACAGAAAATATTATAACAACGCCAGTGATAAGCAGCGTGCCTTGCCTAGTTGCCTGTCCCTGACCAGATCACCAAAACTGCGCTCTTTGTATTTTTCTCCGACTCGGTTCAATCTCTCTCTCTCTCTCTCTCTCTCTAACAACTACAGTTTGTCTCCTCTTCCTTCCCTCATTTGTATCCTGTGATTCCTACCCAAAACCCCACACACCATTCCAACCTTCTCCATTTCCATTTCTCTTGTAAGCTCTCTCTCTCTCTCTCTCTTGATTTCTCTTCTCCACTGTTCTATTATCTGATTTTGGGTTGTTTCTAAATCTATCCTTCTCCAATCGGTATTCTTTTAATAAAAGTAAGCATGTTCTCCATTTTTAAGTGCTATCTACCATTTGTTCCTTGCATTTTGAGCAATGCTGACGTGGCAGCTAATAGACGCTTCAGGGAAGCTTTGGGTATTTGTACGAAAGGAGATGAACAAATCGTCTCGTTTCCTAACTTGAATAAAATTTATTGTTTGTTTCGGAATTTGATCACAATTTGGTACTGTTTTTTTTTTTTTTCATTGATTGAGTTCACTCCATAGTGTCAGTGACATAGTTCTCAATGGGTTATTTTTTTAATGCGTCATTGACCCGTTCTATAATTGAATTGTACAGATCTGTTTGATAATAAAATAATCAGGGAATTTGATTATTTTATTGATGTAAACAGGTTGATTTGTTGGAATCTCCGCAGAACTATCAGACAATGTCTAAGACAGGTGCTTTGGATCTTGCTTCTGGTGTGGGAGGAAAAATTTCTAAGGATGAAGTAAAATCAGCTGTTGAGCAGTAAATAATCTCGTCTTCTCATATATTTAATTTTTTTTCTATTCTGAAAAACTTTCTGAGAGAGTAAAGTTTGTAGGAAGCACATGCACTCCAATTTTAATATACTCAAAGTGTTGGAATATTCTTTATTTACTGACTGGGAGGTAAAGTTAAATACTTAAATCCCTTTCTTTGCTGATTTGCAGAAGTGCACCTCCTATTTTAATATTTGCATAGAGCCCATGGAAGAACTAAACTACTAAATATAGACATAGTTTTAAAATAGATTAATTTCTTTTTCTGTATTCAAACATTTCTCTGTTAGATTGAAGCTAAATCACATATTTTGTCACTATTGCCAAAAGAAAACAGAAATAGGAATTTTTTTTCCCAGCAAGGCAGTAAATAAAATACTTGAATTTTGGTTTTGAATATCTGAATTTTGTGCCTGCATATTCTAATATAAGGATTTTGTTTGTTCTGTTATGTACTTTGTTGCCATGCATAACTTAAGTATGAGTTATTTTAAAAAGCAGTGGGTTTATGATTGGGATTAATTTTACGTGATTTGATTGGAGGTGCTCCATATAGATAATTTTTGTACTTCCATCTGTCAGAATATAATGGTGTTTTCTGAAACTTTGAGAAAACTTTTTATTATCTAATGATTTCAGCTAAAATACAAAGCTATTTAAATTAAGAAAAAAAAAATTATGTTATTTTATTTTATGATGGAATCTGAGTATTTCAACTCTAATTGTAGGTATGAGAAGTATCATGTTTGCTACGGAGGTGATGAGGAAGCGAGAAAATCCAATTACTCTGACATGGTAATTATTTCTAGCTTTATTTTTATTGAAAATTTGAAATGGTTGTTGGACTGTAATCAGTTGTCGCTGCAACAGAAAATTAAAATTCGTTAATTATATTTTTGTCAAATCCCAATCAATCAACTCAACAAAATCTGTTACCAAACTTTTGTATACTGTAATGTTTTTAGGAACTTGATCTTTACTATCGTTTTGTTTCATTTTCTATCTAATTGTCAGGTTAACAAGTATTATGACCTTGCAACCAGTTTCTATGAGTATGGCTGGGGTGAATCCTTCCACTTTGCTCACAGGTCATAACTATATCCTCTTCAATGAAACAATTTTTTTTTAAGAAACAAAAGAAACCTCCAACACCTGTCCATACTTTGTAAGCATGGTATTACTTGACAAATATGCACATACAACTCTAGCATTATATTGATCTATGGAAAAGTTATATCCCTGTAAGTGTTGACAATTTCTGTCAAACTCCTATTGTCGAGGCCAAATTGAATGAAAAAACAACACAAGGTCACAGATGCTGGCTGCTTTTAATACTGTTCAGGTGTTATTTAAAATTAAAACCTAATTTTCTTTGTTGTAAATTGCATGTATGATAAATGCTGAGTGTTATGTGCAAATTATTAATATATACCATATGATTTGCAGAAGAGAGAAAGGACGAAATGACAAAAGAAAAGCCTAATAATCTTCTTCTTTCTATAAGTTTCATGTAGTATTAGTTTGGTTACCTACTTGTGTGTGCTTACTTTTCTTTTGATATTGTATTAGATGGAAAGGTGAATCTCTGCGTGAAAGCATAAAAAGGCATGAGCATTTTCTTGCACTACACTTGGGATTGAAACCGGGAATGAAGGTCTAATAATCTTTCGATTTTATCCTTGTTGACATTATCTGTTGTAGCCTCATCATGTTTTATGGCAACAAATGGAAAATTATATGCCTTTATGACTTCTTTGCAGGTCTTGGATGTTGGATGTGGTATTGGAGGCCCTCTCAGAGAGATTGCTAGGTTCAGGTATGATTTCTGAATCTGATGTGCTTAATATAGCTAAAATAGCAGAGAGGAAAAAAAATGATAAGCCTTTTTTGTCTTTTCATGATAAGCAACACCCTTTGCCAGAAAAATTTGTTGTACGTTTCTTTTGCTAGTTCATTTTTAGCTGGAATGTCGAATTAAATATGTTTCTTCTGATAGATGCCTGAGACTCTCAACATAAAAATGGATTTAACTGCGATTACTTTCACATATTGAAATTCGAAATTTATTGCAGTGGAGCATCAGTTACTGGACTGAACAACAACGAATACCAAATTTCAAGGGGCAGGGTGTGTTTTCTTTTATGTTTTTCTCAACCAAGCAGTTTCCTAATTTTTAGGATTTTCCTTCATGAAACATCACTTGGATTAATTACCTATTGCAAAACAGGAATTGAATAAATCAGTTGGGCTGGGTCAAAGTTGTGACTTTGTTAAGGTAACATATTTTGCACCTTATAATCTTACATATCTTTATGAGGATTGTATAATTATCAAGTTTGTATAATGCACCAAAGGTTATGCTTATATGGTGATTTACTTTTCTGAGTATTCCTGCTTTTTGCTTTCCAGGCAGATTTCATGAATATTCCATTCCCTGAGAGCACCTTTGATGCAATATATGCAATAGAGGCCACATGCCATGCACCCGATGCGGTAGAAACTTAGATTGTTTTTATGCTAAATTTAAAAGAAAATATTGCATCTCTCGCATTTTACACACCAGCTGGTATTAAATAGATGGGTTGGGTAGGTTTGATTTCAAAGAAATGTCAAGTCACCAGTTGTGTCGAGTTTTGAGTCGTTCAGTGTTGATCAGGTTGTGTCAGTTTTTGAAACCTCTACTACTAGCACAGTACCAATTTAAAAAGCTATTATTTAAAAATGCACCATGACAGGGACTATAACCATCCACAACAAAATTTATATATATAATTAAATATAAGGGAAGTAGTTTTAAATAAAATTGCATCCTATGAGCTAATTGTGTGATATACTAATAACATGAACTAAAATTTTTGTAGGTGGGGTGCTACAAGGAGATACACCGTGTACTGAAACCTGGTCAATGCTTTGCAGCTTATGAGTGGTGTGTTACTGACCATTATGATGCGACTAACCCTATTCATCAAAAGATTAAGGCTGAGATTGAACTTGGAAATGGACTTCCTGACATCAGAAGCACTCGTCAATGCCTCCAAGCTGCCATTGATGCTGGATTTGAGGTTAGCCCACTATCACTAATTGCAGTACTAAATAATATGATACTTGTTCCAAAGTATTTTCTTCTTCTTTCTGTACCATTTTAGGTGTTTATTTTGATAGGTTTTATTTGAGTCATAAATCCAAAATTTTGTAATACTGTTTGTATGTCTTTGGTGGAATGTCATTCAACCTTAGTAGATGTGAGGCACTTAATTTGATAAATGTCTATCAGTTACCGACATGTACAGACAATGCAAACTAACCCTGTGCACTTGTGCTTTTCGATAGCAGAAGAACAGAGGTCATTTTAAATTTCTCCTAGTGTTTTGTATAATTCTTTTGATTTGGTTAAAGGTTGTTTGGGAGAAGGACCTAGCAGAAGATTCTCCTCAGCCATGGTACTTGCCGTTGGATAAAAGCCACTTTTCTCTTTCTAGTTTCCGCTTGACTGCTATTGGCCGCCTCTTCACTCGCACTTTGGTACAAAGCCACTTTATATTTTCTCTTTGAGGTTGCATTTTCAAATATTGCCCCTATATTTTCATGTTGGGAACCCTGCAATCGTTGGAACTAAAATTTGACACATTTGTAACTGTTTGAACTAAACTTTGCTCAAACTGATTTTTTTTTTTTTTTTTTTTTTGTTTACAGGTAAAGACGTTAGAATATTTAAAGCTGGCACCTGAAGGTAGTGAGAGAGTTTCAGCCTTCCTAGAGAAAGCAGCTGAGGGCCTTGTAGAGGGAGGAAAGTAAGTCTTTAATTAATTAATTCTTTACAATACTAACCTTACAATTTTCAGCAATCAGTCTCATTAATTTACTATTGAATAATCATTGTGCCTTTGCAATAAGTACCTCATATGCCCTTTCTTTATTAGCATTAGCTATATCTCATTCACCTTTCCTCTCCTCTCCTCATTTTATATGAGGTGAAATGCTGACATTAAATTAGTTTGAGCATCCTTGAGAAACCAGAATTGAGAGGTCAAACATGATAAGTTAACGTTTTCAATGAATTTTATTTTCCTTACATTCAAAATTTTTACATACTGCACTTTGTCCAGGAAAGAGATCTTCACACCGATGTACTTCTTTGTGGTCAGGAAGCCTCTGTAGTTTTGTTTCAACTTTCAAGGTACAGCTAGAACAAATTTCTTGCTAAAATTCAAACGCATTATTATACTTGGTCCAAAAAGTAAATAAATAAATATGATAACATTTGCATAAATAATAAAGAAAGACAATGTCAGAAGGTGAGTTACTCGTAGATGTTCAAATTTCAAGTTTACCCCAAGGATGCCAGGGTCTATATTAAAAAGCTCTTCTTATTTCTTAGCACTTTTTATCTATTGCAGAGAGAAGCAATAAGTTATGACCGAGGATTCCCCATGACTCGGTCTGGATATTGGAAGCAGTTAAATGGAGCAAAGAGAAACGTTAAGAAAATCATGTTTGTCATCTGATATGTTGTTTTGTTTTTTCTAGGTAGCCGCTACCTAGCTTTCAAAAAAAAAATATATGTTGTTTTGTTTATTGAATCATGTATGATCCTAATTAACTATTGTTAAGACTTAATATGATCAAGGAGTTTGTTGTATGTTAATTATTTGGTGCATTATCAGTACCCCTCTTCAGTTGTATGTCCTCCTATTTATCAGTTTATAACTTTATTCCTTGCTTTTATTTTCTCATAGATTTTCTAAATTAGGTCGTCATCAATGGCTTAGCTGCCGAGTACTCTCCTTGTTTAATTTATGGTGGCATTTGACTAGTAATTGGCTAAGGGACTAAAACGGTGAATTTTTGTCACAGAGTGGAGATTTAATATGTTTGTTTTTTTAAACATTGCACTTGTATACCTCGAAAATCTTTTAAATTGCTTAAGGTCTAACAAAGGTAAGTTCCATTATAACACAATTATCTCTTCCATAGTTAACAAAACGGATAACAACAGCTATTTTGAACATAATTTGAATATAACAATTAATTAAGCGGCTAGTTATTCATACTTGGTCAAGCTGATGTTGTGACAGAAGTTATGTCTCCGTTATAAGAGAACTCGAATTTTGATTGGTAATGGACTAATGGTTCCTTTCGAACTAATAATGAATCAATATTCTGTCATAACAGAACTTGAGTAGGTTGTGATTTGTGAATCTCTTAATGCGTAGGAACCTGACTAGATTGGTTATCGGTTCGGAACTCCTCATATTGACATTTTTTTTCTGGCTTATTGATGCCATATACCATTAAATTTAAGTCCTTTTGATCTGCATAGTACAAACCGCAAGGGTTCGAAAAACATTTTTCTGACAGTTGGTTGAGATTCTCTGTACCTTGCTATACCCAAATGTCATCTTCTTCATCAATACTTCTAAATGATGGACCATCACATGATCAGGAGGCTGCGTTGGATTTTATTTATTTATTTTTTAGAATAAATGTGTGTGGTGGGCGAATTAAATTACAGTGGGAACTAATTTTGACTGCTAGAATATGCAGTGCTCAAGCTGCAGTTTTATTAAATTTTTCCAAAATCGCAGATACATTTGGAATTCTTTGACAGCCAAATTTTCAATTAAATTACAGTCAATCTAATCCCAATTATTTTTCTATCAATTATGGGTTGGCAATTTTATTAATCCCAGTTATTTTTCTTTATTTTATTTCTGTGTCGGTAATTTTAATAAGGATAACATCAGAGAGTTTTACAAGTAAATATCTGTAATCCTTTTCCTACAAATTTATATATGAGATAATTGCTTGCCAAATGCCAGGTACAAAGAAACAAGTTGAAATACATAACATAAGCTTAATTAGAAATACTACCTATAAAAATAAAGTTTTCACTTTTCAAAGATGCTACTTATAAATACATAACATAAGTTTCAATATCCCAAATGGAAGCTCATATCAAGGTCCGAGATTAATGACAAAGTGTCTTAATCAATAAATCTCCGAAGCATTTTAGACCCTAAAATGTCTTGTCATCGTTGTCAATTAAAACCTAAGTAGTAGTACATAAAAACCACCAAATTAGCGAGGACCAATTAATCAAATAGTAAAAGATTTATGGGAGGAGAACAAATGAACTCTTTATTTATTTTCAAAATATAGCAGGCAATATTGATTTTTTTTATATATTTTTCCATGCTGTATGCATTTTGATCCTCAAAAAATATATATATATATATATATATATATATATATATATATATATATATTTCACTTTGATTTATATACTAATTAAACAATACTTAGAGACATTAATTGAAGTTGCTATTATTATATGCTTTAAAGAATACAATTATAAACTTGAATTGAGAAGGTTTTAAATCCGCCTGACAATAACATGACTCCACAAGAATCTCAATCACATGGGCCCTGACAGCATCGCCAGTTCGCCACTCGCCACTCGCCACTCCTGCCTTGAGCTGGCACTATCCATCTGCAGTGTTTACATTACACGCTTCGTGCATTTGGATTCGCCACAGAAAATTTGTATAGACCAAAAGAGCACGGCGTCCGCATTTTGTCTTTTTTCCGATTCGCTTCAAGTTCATTAGTTCTATGCATCAGTGATCAGTGCATCACAAATTCACAATTCACACACTTCAAGCCTTTTGGATTTTGGTACGCCTGTCGCTTTCCCTCCTCTCTCTCTCTCAGTCTCTCTCTCGCTCTCTTTGCTTCAGCCTAAACTAAACCCCAGACAGGATTGCGACAATCTCCATTTACATTTCTCTTGTAAGCTCTCTCTCTCTCTCTCTCTACTGGTTCTATGATCTGATTTAGTATCGTTTCTATTTCTCTCTTTCTCCAATCGATCCTTAAATAGTATGTGCAAATGCTGGAGGTGTTCCTTCATTTTTGTACAAATGCTGGCGTGGAAGTTAACAAACGCTTAATTGAATGAAAGGAGATGAACAAATCGTCTCATCATTTCCCAAATTGAAGAAAATTTCGTGTTTTTTTTTTTCATTATCTGATCATATTTGATAATATTTTTTTCTCGATTCAGTTCACTCCACAGTATCAGTACCACATTTTTTAATCGTCCTTTTTGTTTAGATGCGCCATTGACGCGTTCTTTAATTGAATAATACAGTTCTGTTTGATTAATAAAAAAAATTAGGGAATTAGATTATTTTATTGATGTAAACAAGTTGATTTGATTTGTTGCAATCTGTGCAGAACAATTAGACAATGGATCTTGCTTCAGGTTTGGGAGGAACAATTTCTAAGGATCAAGTTAAATCAGCTGTTGAACAGTAAATTATTTTTGTCTTCATTTATCTTTAATTTTTATTTTTTATTTCTTAAACCCTTCTGTGACTGTGAGAGTAAAGTTTGTACGGAGCACATGCATTTCAATTTAATATAATTCAGTATTTGGAATATTCTTTATTTATTGACTGGGGAGCAAAATTAGAGTCCTTTATGTTTACTGATGCACAGGATTGGTCCCTGCTCTTTTTATTATTAATATGAAATCCAACAAAGCAAACCACTATTAAATGTAGACAATCCAAAAATTAGATTAGTTTCAGATTATGTATTTAATCATACCTCATTTGGTTGGAAGCCCATTGCATATATTGCCACTTTTACTGCAGAAAAAGCAATAAAATAAATTACTTTTTTCCATTAAAACAAAAGTATAATAAATGAAGCATTATTTTTTTAATATCCTAAATTTTGTGCTGCATATTCTAGTGTAAGGTTGTTTTTAGTTTGTTCTCATCTGTACTTTTGCAAGTCGTGCAGTATTTAATTATTTGTTATTGTAAGGAACATCGGATTAATAATGGGGGATAAATTGTAGAACCATGTGTTGATAGGGAGTGCTGCATGTAGAAAATTTGTGTGCAAATTCATTGGTCACAATGTAATTGGCGTTGTAACTTAGGGAAAAGTTTATAACCTAATCATTTTCAGCTAAAATATAAAGTACAAATATATCGTTTGTTTCACAGTCAATTTTATTGAACTCTAATTTTAGGTATGAGAAGTATCACGTTTTCTGCAGAGGTGACGAGGAAGCAAGAAAATCTAATTACTCTGATATGGTGATTTTTCCCAGCTGTTATTTTATATTATAGGTAGTTACGAAATTGTAGTTGGTCCTTGTTGGGTTTCTTTTCTAGCCTACCCCAACTTGTTTGGGACAAAAGGCTTAGTTGTTGTTGTTGTGGTGGTTGTGGTTCTTGCCTCGACAGAAAATATAGAAGCGACTAATCTTTAAGTTGTTAATACCTAATGAGGGAAACTCAACAAAAACATCTCTTACCAAATAGTTAACCACAATAATTTCATCCAACAGAGTCTTAATTTTCTTAGTTTCTTTATTTGTACTGCAACTTTTGTTTTTCTGCAACTTGATCCTTAACTATGTTTCATTTTTTTACTTCTAAATTATCAGGTTAACAAGTATTATGATCTTGCAACCAGTTTCTATGAGTATGGCTGGGGTGAATCCTTCCACTTTGCTCATAGGTCATAATTATTTCCTCTTTAATGAAGCAAAGCTATTTATTTAATTTTTGTTAAAAGCATCACCAACACCTGAATATATTTGCTAAGCATACCCAAAATTTATCATAATTGCACCTAACACTGATATATTTTGATATATAAGCACACATAACTCTAGCATTATATTGATCTATGGAAAAGTTATATCCTTATAAATGTTGACAATTTCTGACAAGCTCCTTTTGCCAAGGCCAAATTGAACTGGAAAAGGCAACAAAATGAATTTACACAAAAATATGTCTGAACTATTGGATTGGGGACAGCTCATTGCTTTCAAAATAGATGAATTTTGGGTACTATTAAAAAGTAAAACTCAAATCTTCTTTGTTATAATTGAGTTGCTATTGTGAGAAATGCTAAGTGTCTGGTGCAAATTATTAATTTCAACTACATGATTTGCAGAAGGGAGAAAGGACCCCACTATAAAAGAAAGGCCTCATAATCTTCCTCTTTCTATAAGTTTCTTGTAGTGTTAGTTCTATTAACAACTTGAGCCTGCTAACTGATGCTCATCAATGTTATATTAGATGGAAAGGTGAATCTCTGCGTGAGAGCATAAAAAGGCATGAGCACTTTGTTGCACTACACTTGGGATTAAAACCAGGAATGAAGGTTTAATAATCGTTCGGTTTTATCATTGTTGGCATCATCTGTTGAAATTTAATCATGTTTTATGGCAACAAATGGAAAATGATATGCCTTTATGACGTCTTACGCAGGTCTTGGATGTAGGATGTGGTATTGGAGGCCCTCTAAGAGAGATTACTAGGTTCAGGTATGATATCCTGACTTTCAGGTGATTATTATAGCTGCTATAGCAGAGAGGAAAAAAAATCATAGCCTCTTCTTGTATGTCCATGATTAGCAGCCCCCTTTGCCAATATAAATTTTTGTATCTTTCTTTTGTCAGTTCATCTTTGGCTAGAACAGACAATTATGCATGTTTCTTCTGATAGATGGTTGGAACTCCTAACATAAGAATGGCTTTTGCTGTAGCTACTATCACATGTTTATGATTTAAATATTCATTGCAGTGGAGCATCAGTTACTGCACTGAACAACAATGAGTACCAAATTTCAAGGGGCAAGGTGTGTTTTATGTTTGGTTCACCAAACAGTTTCTTAATTGTTTTTTTTTCCCATGAAACATAAGTACCTTGGATTAAATATCTATTGCAAAACAGGAATTGAACAAATTACATGGGCTGGGTCAAAGTTGTGAGTTTGTTGAGGTACACAATCTGTATTTTTGGATCATGTTAATTCCTGAATGTTTCTAGGATAATGATCAAATGGTTAAGCTTATATAGCCATTTACTCTTCTAATTGCTTGTGCTCTTTATTTTTCAGGCAGATTTTATGAAGATGCCATTCCCTGACAGTACTTTTGATGCTATTTACGCAATAGAGGCCACCTGCCATGCACCCGATGTGGTAGAAAACTTTAAGATGCCTTTTATGTTATATATGAAAAATAATAGCATCTTTCTCATTTCACACACCAGTATTTAATAGCTATCATTTAAAAGTACCTTCACTAGGGACCACAATCTCCTAAAGCATTTAGGACCTGAGGCACTATGGTGCACAAAAAAGAAAAAAGTAATTAACACGAACTGAAATTTTTGTAGCTGGAGGCCTACAAGGAGATATACCGTGTGCTGAAACCAGGCCAATACTTTGCCGCCTATGAGTGGTGTGTAACTGACCATTTTGATCCAACAAACCCTATCCATCAAAAGATTAAGGCTGAGATTGAACTTGGAAATGGTCTTCCTGACATCAGAAGCACCCGTCAGTGCCTCCAAGCTGCCATAGATGCTGGATTTGAGGTTACCCCACTATAAATAGATGCAGTACTATTAATTTTTTTTTTTGTGACACTTTGAGGTGTTTTTTTTTTTTTTAGTTTATGCAAATCTCAAAACCCAAGTTCTTGTCATATTGTTGGTATGCCTTTTGTGTAGTGTTATTCAAGCTTAGTAAATCTAAGGCTCAGAGTTTGGATAAATGTCTGTCAGGTACTGATATGTATGGACCATTCAAGGTTTATGCAAGTTTTAAACCCAAGTTGTTGTCATATTGTTGTATACTTGTATGGCCTTTGTGGAGTAATATTCAAGCTTAGTCAATGTGAAGCTCTGAATTTGGATAAACGTCTGCCAGTGCCAGGTACTGATATGTACAGACCAGTCAAGGTTTATGCAAGTCTTAAACCCAAGTTTTTGTCATATTGTTGGTATTGCTTTTGTGGAGTGTTATTCAAGCCTAGTAAATGTGAAGTTCTGAATTTGGATAAATGTCTGTTGGGTACTGATATGTACAAACCAGCCATGCAATGCAAATTGTCCTTATGCAGTAATCTTGTTAAATAGTGGAAAAAAAGGAATCATTTTAAAAATCTTTAAACATTTTATCTAATTCTTTTTTATTTTGTTAAAGGTTATTTGGGAAGAGGATCGAGCAGAAAGTTCGTCTGTGCCATGGTACTTGCCAATGGATAAAGGCCAGTTTTCCCTTTCTAGTTTCCGCTTGACTGCTATTGGCCGCCTCTTTACTCGCACTTTGGTACGAGCCACTCATTTCTTTTCTTTTAAGTTGTGTTTGCAAATATCATCCCAGTATTTTTATGTTGGCAAGTAGCGCCCCACAATTGTTCAAAACTATATTTGACACATTTGTACTTGTTTTTAATTTTCTTTTTTTTATTTTAAGGGGTTGAAAACTTGAAACTAAATTTTGGTTTGTTTTTGTTTACAGGTGAAGACACTGGAGTACTTAAAGTTGGCACCTGAAGGTACTGAGAGAGTTCTATGCATCTTAGAGACAGCAGGCGAGGGCCTTTTAGAGGGAGGAAAGTAAGTCTTTATTTATTAATTCTGTACTGTATACTATCCTTCATATTTTCAGTAAATAATCTTATTTCCTTCCTCAGAAGTATTATTGTATATTTGAGATAACTACCTCAAATATCTTTTCCTTTTATTAGTTATATTTCATTCCCTATCCTCTCATTTAATTAAGGTGAAATGCTCACAGACATCAGTTTGAGCATCTCTAAGGGAACAGGAATTGAGAGGTGGAAGTGCTAAATAAACGTTCTCAATAAATTTTCCTTTTCCTTATTTTTACAAACTTTGACATAATGCACTTTGTCCAGGAAAGGAATCTTTACAGCAATGTACTTCTTTGTGGTCAGGAAGCCTCTCTAGTTTTGTTTCAACTTTCAAGGTACTATTAGAACAAAATGGCTAATAAAATTTAAACACCCTAAATGAGGTGTTCTTATTTCTTGCATCTTTCCTTTATCAAATTTTGTTTTACATTCTGTGTACAATTACAGGGAAGAAATAAAGTACAACCGAGGCTTCCCCCATGATTCAGTCCTCTTGTTGGACCAGTTAAATGGAGCAAATGGAATGCTAAGAAAGGTCACGTAATCATCTTATAACTTGTATGTTGTTTTGTTTGTTCAGAATCATGTTTGCTCCTAGTAATTACATTTATGATCAAGGAGTTTGTTCTATGTTTGTGATTTATTTATTATTATTATTTCTTTTAGGGAAGTTCTATGTTAATCATTTGAGGTGGCATTATTAGGTTACGCCTTCATTGCAGTTGCCGCTTTTTGATGAATTTTGCCTTTTTGCTATTCTCTTCTTATAGATTGTGAAAATGTTGTCAAATTTTGTGAGTTAAGTCTTAATAAATGGTTTTGTGCCAAGAACTCCCGTGTTTAATTTATGTTGGCATCAGACAAGTCATTGCAAATCGTTAGAGACGTTCTGATAGCAATTAAAGGATACTAGGATAGATAGAGATGTCTTTCAGCTTATATATATTTCTGCTACGAGGAGCGTTCCGCTGGAATTCACATCCTCTGCCGCGCACGGTAGGCCACACGTGCGTTTGGATCGTTGGAAGAAAGAAGAAGAAGAAGGAAGAAGAAGAAAAAAAAATTATAAACAATCCAAACTCTTCACAAAATTACACACTTCCCAATACTTCTTCTCACTTCTTCCCTTCTTCCCTTCTTCCCACACCTATCCAAACGCACCCCACAATCGTCCGATCTAATCTGAACGGCTCCTAGAAAATACCGGATTGATAGGCTCGAAAAAATTGAACCATCCAGATCAGATCGGACGGCTCGTATGAAAAGTGCGGCTATGCCACACGGCAGAGGATACAGATCCCGTTCCGCTGCCCCTGGTTTAAAATGCCCCAAATGTCATCAATCAGCAGCCCTCAAATCAATAATTGATGAACGGTTGTGATCAATACATTGACAGATCTAAAAAATAACAAAATATAATAAATTAATATTATCTCTTCCAAACGGGAATTGCTTCCTACACGCTCCAAGTTTGGAGATCCACTCCTCTTTACCGATAAAATTCTTGTCATTTTTTAATTAATTAAAGCTTCTAATTCAAGTCCCAGTTGAAATGTGAAGAATATTTTGATCCAAAAAGGAGTGAATCTCTAATCTTGGGACGTGTATGAAGCAATTCCCCTTCCAAACAGCCAAGCTCTCTGCCTCTCGGGTCCGTATCCTCTACCAACCTCAGAAGGCCAACTCTTGATCCGAGCCGTTCGATCTAATTTCGACGGTTAAGATTTTTCGGGCCTATCAATCTTAGTTACATGCACGGGACTCCCTTAACCGTTGAAATTAGATCTAACGATTTAGATCAGAAGTTGTCACTCTACCGACCTTTTAATTCCCAGCCTCTGTCCTCCAAGGCTCCAACCTAATGCAGCTCGTTGCTTCTCTCCAAACCTAGATTCGTAAAGGCACCGACACCCCCTCGAGCTCTCTATATCTCAAATTGTTTCTCGAAGAAGCCAGATCCCAAAGACATCGGACCCTCCTCTCCTGCAGTTCCTTTCTCGTGCTCTCTATCTATCTCTAAGTTCTTTTTCAAAGGAGCCATTTTGGAACGTCTCCAGTAGCAATGATGAATTATGCTTCAATTTTTTTTTTAACCAACCAAATTTCAAACTTTTTGAATCTCTGATTGAAGCTTGTCAGAGATATCTTTATATTGAGTGTCACAACTTTGAACATCAAATTCAAGCAAGAAAAATTGGCCATCTAACTAAAGTACATCGGTGAAAATCGTCCTGAAACTAACAAATCTTAAATGGGAAAGAAGGCAGGTTTTTTTATGTTACATTTTGAGATTTAAGCTGTCGAAATAGATTTCTGAAGGCGAGAATCTGTGAGTACGTTTGTTCTTATTTTCTCTTCCTATATCCCGGATGAGGCGGTAAGCAAACTGTAATAAAAAATTTTTTTTTTTTTTGACAAGCTAGGTAGTGGCTACTAGAAGGGAATAAAACAATTGTTGTTAATGAGAACCAGCTTTTGGTCTAGTGGCAAAGAGCAATGCACTTTGACTCCTTGAGTGAAAGATCGCAGGTTCGAAACCCAGCTGGGGTGTCTTTCATAGACATTTAATTTAAAAATAAGTTGGGTGGCTTAGACCTCCAATTTATCTTCAAAAAAAAATTAGCGAGATAGGTTGTTGTTTCAAAACCATCAAATCAAGCCAATATACAATTCATCCATTTGATAAAAATTAAAGTATATATATTTTATTATTATATTTGATATCACTAAACACAGGTAATTGTTATTCCAGTCACTAAAAACTTTCAAGAGCAATGCCTGTTTTTTCCGAGCAAAATTTCGTTCAGGGAATCAGGGTTCATCCAATGTGGAGTTTATTGTTTTTATGCATGGAAAAAGTGAAACATAATTAAAAATAATTGAATATGGTTTATTCTAATTGTGCATAAAAAAACCATCGAACGAAATTCTCTAAATAAAAAATAAAAGTCCCATCTAGGCTCCGTTTGGATAGGTGTGAGAAGAAGGGAAGAAGTATTGAAAAGTGTGTAACTTTATGAAGAGTTTGGATTGTTTATAATTTTTTTTCTTCCTTCTTTGTTCTTCTTCTTCTTTCTTCCTATATCCAAACGCACCCTTGGAAAAGGAAGGTATGGAATTTTATTATATAAGAAGCTATTCTCTTTGTACTTCGTTGGTGTTTAGAAAAAGAGCAAATTGCGTTGATGTTCATTTAGCACCTTCTATTTTAGCATATTTCCAAAGATGAACGAGCTATGTTTTTATAATATATAATTGAAGAACAATTTGGCAAAATATAAATTAGCTCACAGTTTGAGAAATGTTGTATATTTGTTTAGATAAACTCCATATGTAATTTTCAGGGATGTAAATACAATTTGGCAAAATATAAATTAGCTCACAGTTTGAGAAATGTTGTATATTTGTTTATATAAACTCCATATGTAACTTTCAGGGATGTAAATACTTGATTAAGAAAATATTTGGATTTGATGGTGAAAATGAAATGATGGAGCCAGGTGGTATCCGGTGAGTGGATTTTGGGGGGGAGGGGGGGGGGGGGGGGGGGAGGGGGGTAAAACCGTGGGTAGCACAAGTTCAATTGGGCTGAATATTGTCATTTTCCTAATGAGGTTGGGAGACTTTTTCTTATTTTTTTCGTTTAACATCTACCCTTTAAAATTACTATATGTTAACGTCACCCTCACCATAAATCTGTTGTGTGTGTGTGTGTTTTCTCTCTCTCTCTCTCAAAAAAAAAAAAAAAATCCTTTGTTGTGTCTCAACTTGCTCATGAGCAAGTTATGATTAAACTTAAGTGTATGATTCTTATTGTATGTAATGTTATATGATGCTGGGATCTTTATTTGAAAAAAGAAACCATATAGTAATGAATGTAAGCGTATAAACTCGGCAAATTGAAATGTTGTAGGGGTACCCGGGTAAAAGTTCTCCTGTTGGTTCCCCAAAGTTTTTTTTTTTAAATTGGTTCCCCAAAGTTGTTTGACTATTTCTGGGAAGTTGGACGTAATTGTTTCTAGAGCTGTCAGCGTGATAAAATGGCATGTGGTGCCGTTTCGTTTAAGCGAAACGGAACGCATAACAGAAATGGTTTTTATTTCGTTTCAATAACGAAACGGTAAACGGAACGTGGAATTATACCGTTTCGACTGTTTCAGCCTCATTTCAAACTGTTTCATGTGTTATTTCTAAAGTGGAACGGTTAACAAAACGGAATTCTGTGCCGTTTCAAAAACGAAACAGTTAACGGAATGGAATTCTATACCGCGTTTTTTAACGGAACGTCAAACGAAACAGTCCGTTCCGTGCTTTTTTGACGCGTTTGACACCCCTAATTGTTTCTATGCATTATTGAGCTGACTTGACCCGAAACAGAAGCGTCGCTCATCAGGTGCGCTTTATATATTTGTAACTACGATTTGAATTGTCGGATTATATTGAAAATTAAATTCAATCTGTTCATATTTCTTTTTAAAAATTATAAATTCAATCTGTTCATTTTTTAGATTTAAAATTTGTTTAATTGGTCCACCTGAAACTCATTCAATCCATCTAATTCTTTCAAGTATGAATTTTACAGGTTGTACGAATTATAATGGTTGTATGAATTTTATACAGGTTATACGAATTATAAGGGTTGTAATTTTAATTGATCTCGAGAATATACCTTTCATATTAATTTTTATATATAACATTTTAACAACGTTCCAATGAAAAATAAATAAATAAAAACTAACATGACAATAATAGAGTTAGAAAATAGATAAAAACAAATAATTTATTGATCGACAAATATTTATTTCATGATAACATGATTTGTAATAAATATATTGCATTATCTGAAGAACTTTATACTAGATGGGCCGTTTGGATCGCTTAGGAATAAGAGGAATAGTCTATTCCTAGGCGGAAAATATTAGGAAGTGTGTAATTTTGTGAAGAATTTGGATGGTTAGGAATAAATTTCCGTCTAGAAAGATGCTATTCCTCTTATTCCTAAGCGATCCAAACGCCCCGATAATAATTGGAGATGCAAAATTTTTTTAAAAAAAATGGTTAATAAAGACGGGTTGGGTTAAAGATGGATTTTGAAGACGGACATATATACTGTCTGATTGTATAAATCATACCGGATTCAACTATACATCAAAATCTGGTAATGACTAAAGAACGAGTTGAACTTGAAAAGGATACGTTGAATGATCTGGACGGCATACAATTTCTAAAAAGCCTAATTGTAGCTTCAATACAGAGTTAACGTTAAGAGCAATATACACAAGGACAAGGATAGGTGGGTCAATGCATTAAGGTCCTTTGTTCTAATTCTAATTAATCAGTATTCTCATCATTTGATCAGACTTTGACTATAAGATCTTTAATTTAAGAGTGGGTACCTTAAAAAAGGAGCTTCGTTTTTTGGCGTTATGGTAAGAACGCGTTGCGCAGTATGCACTCCATCCAGAATACATGTTTATATATAAATCACAAAGGCTTTAATTAAACAAAGTATACCCAGTTGTCCTCTACACAAATGCAAGCTTCATTTTTAAAACAAAGTATATCCAAGTGAGCTCTATATAAGGGAGTTCTTAGCACATTAATGTAAGCGAGTCCTTGGCCATTTTGGGGTTAGCTCTGAAAGAACTGGTAAACAAATTCAGCCATGTTAAAAAAAGAGAAGGTACCGAAAGGCTATGTACCAATACTTATAGGAAAGGAAAAGGAGAAGGAGAGAGTATTGGTTCACACAAAAATACTAAAGCATCCGTGTTTCCTGGTACTACTTGAGATAGCTGTGCAAGAATTTGGGTATGATCAGAAGGGAATACTTCAGATTCCATGCGAGGTTGAGCAGTTCATGCTGGTGAACTCTGCATTAAAGAAAGGAAACTCATGACATTTGTTTTATTTTTGTAATTTTTTTTCTCCTTTTTTTTTTGTTGGGCTGTTGAGGATCTTGCAATTGTAATTTAGGAGTAGTGGAGTACTGAAGGAGCAAAGTGGTTTTGTGTGGGAATTCCTTCTCTTGAAATTTAGTGTGTGATGAAGGAGGATCTGATTAATGCAAAATCATGAATTTTTTTTTACAATTATGCTCCATCAATCTTTTTTTGTATCTTGACTTGATTTTCTTTCTAGAGTCCATAGATTTTTTTTTTAAAGTGTTCAATTTGAAGATCTGCCCATGATGGAACTTGGCAAATAAAGTCTTAGTTACTTCCAAAAATTATCCAGGAAGACAAATAGATGTTTGCAACTGCTATGTTAACAAAAATTATATCTAGACACACCCTTCTGGTCTTTCAACCGATGTTGCTTATTTGGAGCTGTTCTATAGCTAGTATAAGTTCTGAGAACTTGTAATCGATGATAGATTCTGAAGTTCAAGATTGATAAATCTAGAAAAGATATGGCATAGTGTTAAATCTTGAATTCGAAATAGTTCCATACAATTTAGAGTTCAAGATACAGATAAAATGTAATTCTAATTATCCTATAATTATGCATATGAAGCAACAATTATTTTTTTAATAAAAAGCTAATTCCAGAGTAATCACAATTCATAAATAATTCGAATTCACAGATAGCTAGTAAATATGTAAAATAAAGGATGTATTTGATGTGCTAAATGATAGTAAGATTGACAAGCTATCCAAAACCTGAATCCTATAAAATAGAATTGTTGCAAGTGCATAGCTTATCAATGTAGTTTTATATACAGCCATACAGGGTCGAACCATGGGGACAAACAAGACGAATACAAATTCTCACAAGACTAATCAAAATTTTAATAATATTTTATTACTCAAACTAAGAGAATTCAAACTCTTACAGGAAGTAGAAAGTTTTAAAACCTATATAACTCTTCAGTTCACCTTTAGAATTGTATGAATCTGATTAAGAACTGAATATCAAATTCTTATATAACTCACTACTACGATAACTACCATGACGAGATCCCGTGCCTAAAGTAGTTGATCATCTACTTCTCTATAATTTATGATTCTAGCTTAATACTAATTTAGTTCTATAGCAGGCAATGAATTTTCAAATATATTAAATGCATTCGTGACTCCAATTAATATCTAACTTTGTTATATATTTATAAATATATTAAACTCTCAAATGGTATTTGTTTTTTTTTCCTTTCATCGCACCATCTACTTAGCTTAGTTAGCATAATTGTAAGTGAATGTTAACTTAAAAATAAATATGTGTGTGTGTTTGTTCCAAGTTTGGAGGGAAAAGAAAAAAGAAATAAAGTTTCAAATGAGAATCAAATTTAAAAGATCTAGGCACGCTTCAATAAAGTTTTGATGTAGTTGTGTGTAATAACAGTTCTTCAATATATTATTAGAAACTTCGACGGACTGTTGCACTTTGATTTCTTTTTAAGATTCACCTCTAAAAAAGATTACATATATCTCTCTTGTTTTTCACCTACGTTTATCGTTATTGGCGCAAAACCTAAGGACTTGATTGATCTCAACCAAATTGCATTTGTTATATCATAGATTACGGAGTTGATTGGACCAATAAAATTTGAGAAACATGATTTAAGCAATGCAATAATTGAGGTGCGAAATCACATTGCCTCAAAGTTTTTTGGAAGGATATGCACATAGTTTTTTTTTTGTTTTTTTTTTTTTTTTTGAAAAACAGCTATCCAAATGGATAGCCTGCATTCTTTACTGATGCAAGAAAAAGCAGTCTACAAGGAATCACCAGCGGTGATTTATAGCCAGATTAAAGTGAAAAGGAAAAGAAAAGAGAAAAACAAAAGCCACCAGTTTACAAGCAAGCATGAAGTTAGGATCACTGCGAGAAATGTTTTGAAAATTCAAACATTAAAATACTATTGGTTTGTGGTACCACCCTAGGACGGTTCACTTGAATAATTTTATAGAAGTCAATTGTCAAAGTGAATAGGGGTTATGAACTGTGGCTCCGTTTGGATTCCATTTAGGAAGAATGAATAAGAGAATAAATTTATTATAAACAATCCAAACTCTTCACAAAATTACACACTTTCCAATACTTCTTCTCACTTCTTCCCTTCTTCCCACACCTTATCCAAACGGAGTCTTGTATGAAGTAAATTTGAAGAAAACATACATAGAAGGGGAAGGAAGATAAGGTCAACGTTTGGTTATCTGTAAGCATATGAGACCTTAACTTGGTTAAATGTATTCCTCTCACTTTTGTATGGCTTAGTATTAAAATAAAACAATTACCATACAAACAAAGAATGACTGTAATTTTACAAAAATTCACAAAACAAGAATGATGGTACAACATCCTACCATTACAAGTTTACAAAACCTTCATGACGGCTGTGTCAGAAAACAGCTCGCTCGGTTTGAGAATAATGCTGGACTCCCTACCTCAAAAAAGGTTTTAAAAACAACATAATT
The DNA here is from genome assembly GCA_028095005.1 of Rhynchospora pubera. Lineage (NCBI taxonomy): Eukaryota > Viridiplantae > Streptophyta > Magnoliopsida > Poales > Cyperaceae > Rhynchospora > Rhynchospora pubera. Next base: position 75,092,508 of record CM051462.1, read on the forward strand.
CATCAAGAACTAGAACGTTTGACCAAAATTTTAGCCTTCTTTTTTCCACTTTTTAACACCACACTTCTCTCTTTCTCCCGCTTCTCTCTCTTAAACTCATCATATAAACTAATAGATGCCAAGGTACGGTTCAATTCCCCTTTCAACCGTTCATTCTCTGAAATTTCTCTAAGGACCTTAAAGTGCTCCTCAAACCTCAGCTTTGCTTCTTCCTCTCCAATAACTTGACTGTCTATATTTCTCAATTTTTGAGGGTCCAAAACATAATATTCCATATCTTGATCCCTTTTCCTTTTACGTTTTAAGGAAGGGGGAACTTTTGCATTCATTGATTTCAATAATTCCTTTTGAACTGTTGACTCCCAAAATGCTTGAATTGGATTCAAGGCAATCAAAGAGGGGTTGACAATATTTTGGGTTGGTTTTAGATTTGTCATGCTTAAAATATTTGAGGCCATTTGCGAGACACTAGGGTTGTAGTGCTTTGATAGAAGGCTTAATTCCCATAAAACTGAAGCAAGGGCACCGCTTAGGTAGGGATCTGTGGCTTCTGGTTGGTATTTCTACAAGGTACAAGAAAAAAAAAACATGAGAGACATTTAATAAACTTCCAACGGTGTACTTGATTAAATTAGAGACATTTGAAAGACTATACATAGGGTCTCGATTGGATTTTTGTCAGGTCCTGCCAACATATTACAATTCAACAAGAGGTACAGCTCAAAAGGACTAACATTCTATTCTCAAGTAATAAAATGCATACCATTCAAATAAAATAAACAAGCTAGTCACACTGAATCGGACTTGAACATTTGGAACAAGGAGGTCGTTCCCAGTTAAATGTGGTACTTGCCACAGATCCTGCCATTACTAAACAAGGTAATGGCCAAAATTTAATCTTCCAATCTCTTGCCAAGAAAAAGGTCACTTACCACGACTAAACCAGAAATGGACCCACCACCAGCATCATTCTCCAACAAACTTCGGCATTTAGTATTCTTCTGTAGAAGTTGCTTCAGTGTGGCCAGTGCTGAAAATTAATGAAGACAAAAGGACAATCAGCAAAGATAGTAATGAGATGATTTATCTTACCATCAACCTTATTTGACAACTGCGATGACCAAGCAAAAGGTAATCAAGAACTATACACTCACTATAGTTTAGATATGTTGTGTATCAAATTTGGTTCAACTTGAAAATGAATTCATCATCCATAAAGCGATTTGAAAACTTAATATCCAAGAAAATTAAAACATAGTTGAAGAAGCAAGGGAATACCTGCCATTGCTTCAGATGAACCGAAGGAGAGAGAAAAGGTAGCTAGGCGTTTAATAAAAGCAGCCGCACGTTGCATGTCATGTTGCCTACCATCCCATAGCATTGTCTTTAATGCCTCTGCTAGAACCTCTCCTCTATCCCTAAATATTCCCCCCATTTCAATATTTCAATCAGTCTCACCATAATCATGATTTCTTTCTTCACAGATAAAAAAAGGTAAATTAATTTAACCTTTTTTTTGTTCAATATAGAATCAGAAAATTTGTTTACATGTCTTTAGCTGAATATTGCATTTATAACTCTAATTGTGCTGATTAGAAAAACAGAAAATGACACAATTATAGAAAAAAAAAAGAATGAAAACCTCATTAGTTATGGGTGCTCCTTTGCATATACATTCTTTGGTCTGGTATGGGCATGGGTAATTAAATTATCTGTATTAACACCTTTATTGAGGGCCTAAATCTGGTGTAACACAGATAAGAACTTGACAAAAGGTTGAGAGCGGCTGCTTTAGAATTCCCTAACAAAGAGAATCCAACACATGGATAAACAAGGGGCAGGAAATAGGAGTGGACAGGTGGGCGGATTGGGGGGGGGGGGGGGCGAGAGAGAGAGAGAGAAAGAGAGACCTGTAGGGCCGGTACTCAACAAGGAGGTTGTATAACTGCACGAAGAAATCTTGCAAATCGACATTTAATGCATCCAAGTTGCTCTTCATAATCTTAAAAGCAACAATACAGCATTGCAACCTCTCAGACACAGTTAATCGATTGTTACTTCTATCACTGCCAGAACTATTTACATTAAAAGTTTTTGACTGAAGGTGGGTCCCACTACTGAAGCCAGAGAGCTGCTTGAGGCATGACATGAGATCAGCCATGAAGTCAAGGTCAATTAAGTGAGAGAATTTCCCAAGGCCTTCTAGACATGGTGCAAGCAGTGGCTGTGCATGGGATCCACTTGTCTCAGGTATGAACCTGAAATTTTTTTAAAACAAAATTGACCAGTCAGGAAATAGGGAATTGGATGGTCCAACTTCTGAACAGAAAAGACCTATGCAAATTTATTTGAATTAATGAAGGGCTTATAAGATACCTCTTATTACAGGGAAAACATGGTACTCGATCTCATAGGAGGCAACATACTTTTAGATGCAATGATAAAATATTTCCATTTTTTCCAGGTATACTAATTTATTTGGGAAATTCTGCCATGATAAGTTGAAAATTAATTTTGAATCAGGCTTTAATAACAACCATTCATGAGTGCTAATGAATTAATCTTTCTTGGAAATGTGCAGTTGAGATTAAAGCCCGATTTAGAAATTGGTTCTCATGGCAGAATTTTCCATTTATTTTGTATCAGTCTGTCATGAGACTAGTTATTATTTTTATTTAATTTGTGCTTGAACAAAAAGAAGTCGCCTAACAGGGTAGTACTATGCAAAAAACTTCAAAAAATGACAAAAACTTAATAGAAGAAAAACCTAGGATCAGAAGCATCAACAGCATGCTTTAAAATACGGAAATATGTCTCAAAAACAGCTGAAAGTGTATCAGACTGCATCCTTTGTCTCTTTTCTGAGTCGGGAGCAAAAGAGACTGCCTTGTAATCTGCATAAACCTACCAACAAAACAAAACTATAGTCACAAGTTTACTGGCCTCAATATTAGCGCCGGCCAATGATATCATGGCCAGCAATCATTAGGGCTAACACAAGTTGGAAAAACATTATCCACCGAATCAAGGAACATATTCCATAATTGCATGCAGCTTTCCATAATAATGTATCAGTGCCAGAACTGATCAGAAAGGTACCAGCATCTGATATAGACATCCTCATAATGAATCAATTGGTATAGCTAATGAAAGGAGAGCGGGAGGTACCTCTCCTCTTGTTTTAGCAATCAACTCCTGTTTGCTCTTCTTCTTCTCACTAGGGGGCAAATGTTTCATCGGCTCCTGTTTCCCTTTCTTATTTTTTGTGAACTTGTTCTTTTCTTCAGCTTTGTTTTCGTGCTTACCCAAATCTTCATCAAATCTCAGAGACAGAAAAACCTATACAATATGTAACAACAAAGAGCTGATTACAAGGAAAATTCAACAAATCCACGGTGATCCAATTTACTTCATCTTGTTAACTTGACCCCCAAAAAGAATTATATTGAGTTAGAATAATCAAACTTTAAGAATCCACACCTCTAAACAATCAGGATGTAACTGGCAATGATGTTTTTTTACTAACTGTGCAATGAGACGCACTGCACGCACAGTTCCTTCACCTCCATGCTTTCCCTCATTTTTAAACAATGACTTGATAGCTTCACAACACAGTTTCCTAGACCAAATAAATACATAAAAATAAAACAAACTTTAACTGCTTACCTATAAACAAACATAAATTTAGAAACTAATTGTAAGCAATTTCAAAATTTTCCCTTTTCTTCACCTGATGACATCATCTGAAGAGCTTATGTTCCTGACAGTACTAGCCAATAATTTCTCACTTAAATTGAAGTGGGGAGCTGCTTCTAATAAAGTGCACATGCACCGTACAACAACAAGCTTGAAAATGGCCTCCTTTTGTAATTCTATTAGCTTCTGTAGATAGGACTGAGTAATAATTCGTGAAAAAAATGCATAAGTTTCATGAAAAACAAAAACAAAAAATTGAGAAAAAAATATTAGGCATTAGGCATATGAGCTAGCCATCGATTTTCTGATGAGAGAGAGAGACCTTGTAAGAACGCAGAAGGGTATATTCGAAATAGCGTGTCTTCCGTACAGCTTCGGAGACTGGCATTGCTAACTCCTTATCAGTAAGTTCTCTGATTCGATAACTGCAAATGATAACAACAAAGGTAACTCATTCGGTTAGAAAACTAATCAAACAATAGTTGAGACTTTGAATATCAATCTTGTCTATCAGTGACCTATAGCACTTAAGAATGAGGTCCTATCAATTAGTATTACACTGTGTAATTTACACATAGGAAATACACAATAGAGGAAACTTATCCAATTAATTTTGCTTAAAGGTTGACGTGGGATTTTCAATCCCACATAAGATTGTTTCAGGATCATAGGATCTTTTTCTATCAAATAGGAAGAGTTTTTGCACACAATGTATTTCTTAGTAACAAACTCATAACAATTGATTCTCAAGAATCACTCACCAATTGAAAGTGAGAATCAAATATGGAACTATTCAAACTAGTATTTTCTGGGACAAATTATATTTCCGTTTTTCCAATTTTTCATTTCACCCAATGATAAATGTATTCCAAACAATATTATATGCAATAATAAAATACGGTAACACCTTTCCAGGACCATTTAATACAGTCATGATATATCTCATGTTCTTAATCACCAAAATATATTTTTTTCCTTTATTCTTTTGTTATGTTGAAACTTTGATTTGTGAAACCCAACAAAAACGAAAAATACAAACTACATCAACACCTACAGAGACAAAATTTATAAAAGCATAGCATACCTAGGTATAATATCTTTAAAAACTGCCAACATCGACATAAGACCCAGCTTTACAACTTGAGGATCTTTATCTTTACAAAAGTCCAAAAGTTCCTTCAAAGATCTGATATTAGCTTCCGGGTCCTCTAGTAATGCCATCCCTATTTCAGCCAATTTTATCTTTTTCACTCCAAATGATTCTTCAGCAGAAATTTCTTCTTCAACTTCTTTCTGTGTATAAAATAATGTGATAAAGTAATGCACACACAAAATTGTCAAGAATCCATAAATCATTTTTAAAGATAGAAATTTTCCTAAAAGAAGAATTTTTCCTTGTAGAATAAGCCTGTAGGATAGGTACGCAGATATAAAATTCTCAATCCTCATACCACTACCTGTACAAATGCTCATTTCCACCAGTAGCAGTTACAATAAATTAAGTTACTCTTATCGTTAAAATTTGCAAATTATTATGCACACAGGACCCTTTTATCCATAGAAACAAACTTTTTGCATACAGTTGTCATAACATATAAAAACACAGCAACAAATGAATAGGTGCACACAAATTATTTATTACACTAACAATGGAAATAATCATATCTAGATAACTAATAATAATAATAATAACAACAACGGTAAATAAAATAATACAACAACTGCAGTAACAAAAATAACAAATTAGAAAAGTACCAAAACTTCTGAGTGTATTTTTTCTTTTGGTGAGTTGGGAGCTATATCTTCATCCTCTTTTAGCTTTTTAGCCTCCTTTTTTTCCTTCTTTAACTTTTTGTTCCTCTCGGCCTTCGTGAGCTGAATTAAGTTTGTGCCTTCCCTTTCAGCACCCTCTTCTCCAGTCAAGTCTGTGCTTGCATGCCCCTCCTCAGATCTCACCTTCTTGGCTAAAATGACAAAAAAAAAAAAACAGAAAATATGATTTAAGTATACAGAAGTTCGAAACAGACAGTACTCATAAATTACAGATTATTTCATTTTTCTTCAGTTCAAATAACGTTTATTTAAAACAATAGAAACATGCTTGTTCTTCCTATATACAAGAAAAGGATGATGATGAATAACACGATGATGGGAATGATGGAGCAACTGTTCATTTTTTTTTAATGATCAACTTAAATCACATGAGCCTGATTATATTTTTTTATTAGTGTGTTATTTGTTAATCTTGTTATTTAAATTTATAACAGTAACTGTTCCAAACAGTGCAATATTTTACTTTCTCAATTTGGCTTGAAATGAAAAATCATACTCGTCCTGTATTGTAGCTTCCCATCCAACGTCTTAATAGGAAGCGCGTCAACGGGATCAACTTGTAAGTCGTTTTCCCGTGAATCTAATGGAGCATTGTTTCTGTTTCTCCTTTCGTACAGCCTCTCTATCTCATCTTCAGACTTGTCTGCTACTCGGGTGACATGCCTTCAAGACCAAACTTTATTTCAGATTCAGACAAAGAAAATTTTACAACATAACAAACAACAGTGGCACCAACTATTTATGAACAGCTTGCACAACAATTTTATCTATCAGTGACTATATTGAAATACGCTGCTATTCTCGAAAGTTTTCTATGTAGCAACTTACTTGTCAATCTTTTTTCTATCGAAATGGGCTAGGAAATGAGTGAAACTGCGATTTTCTGAGAAAAACTCCACATCCTCATCAGAAATTTCAAATTCTTCATCTGGCGTTTCAGGTGGGAGAGCTGGAGGCAGAATCACTTTCCTTCTTTTCCCCATTTTTTTTAATTCCTACAGAAAAATAACAATTAATAATAAGTGCAATTGTATTGCTTCTGGAATTTACAGGATTAGTACAGAATCTCGCTTGAGAGGGAGAGAGAGAGAGAGAGGAAGCCCACTTTCGGTGAAAACGGAGTATTGGGCGGAAGGAAGTAAGTGATCTGCGGGCTGCGGCACTTATCTTTCTACTTTATTCTTTTCTTTTGGCGGAGGTCCGGACTCCGGAGTGAGCAGATAAGGAGAGGAGAGACTGGGCGAGGAGGCGCAGACGACTGGAGTCTGGAGGAGACACGGCGGCTGATGTTTAGGTTTAGCAGGTGTTGGATATTCTGTGACATTATTTTGTGCGGCCATCTGTGTTTCAGCCCAGAATATGATGATTTGATTAATTAATTATATACCGTCGCGAACCGTTATAATTAATTAATTCAAAGAGATCATATAGAGTAGAGATATTTTAATGTACATGTTAATCCTAAAATAATTACTAATGAGTTAATAATTATTTTTGTTCAACAATATTTAATATAGTTGTGATAATTATATTAAATAAGTAGGCCTAATTTATCAAGTCTAATTGAGCCCGAATAGAATGCAAATAAAAGGACCATTAAATATAAGATTTAATATGTTAAATGGAAGCTTAATTAATTGAATTAGTTAATCCATTTAAGCCCATTTAAGGAGCCGGCCACTTAATGGCATAAGTGTAATTAGTTACACTTATGTTAGGTGAAAATTGAGTATTAAAAGGAAAAATGATTTCGGTCAAAAACTTGACTTAATGTTTTTTCCCTTTTTGATTTTTCCCATGGCCGCCACCCTAATCAAAAAGAGAAGAAAAGAAAAAATTGTTTTCTTCTTCCTTGCATTCTCTCTTGCATCCTATAGAATCTCATGTGTTGAGCACTAGTTTCATTTAATTATTAATTAAACAAGTTGATTAATTGGAATAGAAGAGAGGATTAGCCTTGTTCTAGGTGTGCTAGCACATACTATTAGAATTTGGTTAAACTTCTAGGTGGACTCGAGGTGGTTGTCGGCGACTTGGTGGTGGAGATGAGCACGCCACCGACTCCAAAGTAAAGGATTCGAACCTTCCAAATACGATTTCGGAAGAAGTAACCTCCTACACGTCTTGTTTTGAGTGTTAAACTGTTTGTTTGACTAGATCTGTTATTTGCAATAATTAAATGCTTATTAATCGTTATTAAAAAATTAAAATTGCACAAGAACTTGAGTTCTTAACAAATTGTTCAAAACTATATTTGACACATTTGTACTTGTTTTTAACTTTCTTTTTTTATTTTAAGGAGTTGAAAACCTGAAACTAAATTTTGGTTTGTTTTTGTTTACAGGTGAAGATACTGGAGTACTTTAAAGTAGGCATCTGAAGGTACTGAGAGAGTTTTATCCATCCTAGAGAATATGAAGGCCCACCCAGAACTTGGGGATGAACATTAAAAAAATGATTTCGCTGTTCGTGACCCTGATTCGCTAATTTCTTTATAACCCTAGAACTAGAAAAATCAAGTGAACAAGAAATTTTACTTGTTCGACTCATGTTTGGTTTCACGCAAATAAAGATTGTTTGCGAACAACGTAGTTCGCGCATTGACAAAGATAGCCTTAATCGCTAAATCATACTTTTATACTAAAACAAAGGGTAATATGGCCTTTTCACACTCAAAATGGGAGTGTTTTGCAAATTTGAACATGCCCTTAGCAATTCTTCTACAATGGTTGATTTTTGCGACTCATTTGAAACCTCCATGAAACGGTATCCTATGCAGTTCTATCCTATGATATACGGTATCTTGTGGTTCAGAATATTAATAAGAGAAAAAAGAATTCTACTGCAGCAGCTTCTTCTTTTCAACAAATACATTTTAATTTATTGTTATTAGATTCCTTAACATAATAAAAAAATATTTCTTTTTGTCTATTATAAAGGATTGAAAAAGAAGCTCCTGCCATAAAATATACAACACAAATGCTCCACTTGTTGTATATCTTTTTAGTTTAATGAGATGTGAAAAGTAATAAACATATATGTGATTTATTAACAGTATATTAGGTCGATCGATAATTTTCATAACTATTAAATATAATTTATAATTTTAAAATTCGATACTTTAAAAAATTAATCTATACTATGACTCTATGGACTTGTTTGGATGCAATCGGAATTTGGGGAACTTCAAATTCCTAGGCATAAATTTATTATAAACAATTCAAACTCTTCACAAAGTTACACACTTCCCAATAAATTTATGCCTAGAAATAGAAAATTCTCTAAATTCTTAAGTGATCCAAACGGGCCTATGAGCACATCTTACACATGAAAAATGATGATACTTAATGCAACTTTTACCATTCATAAAATAAATTAAAATTATAACGTTAGCCTAATGCTACTGTACATAACCTTATTGTTGTGTGAACTGTGAAGAGACAAAATCAAAATTCAGTAACGGCTAGTTATCATTATCACGTTCAAAATACCCCACTCCCTGTAGATCATTCTCTAATTAACCCTTTCACCATCGTCTCCAGTTTGCCATCAAGGGATACCTCCCATCGGTTGTGAGTACTGAGTAGTGACCCACTCATCAGTGAATCAGTATCCTTCCCCTTCGGTCCGCCGTTTTCTTCAATTGGGCCCCATATTGCAGCGACTCAAACGACAAAATGTTTAATCACTTCATCTGACCATTGGGTGACCCGGTCAGCAGCTCTACTTTGCTGTACTGTTAGTCTGTTACTGTACCTCACTAAAATTGCTCTTTTTATATCTGCCAGTGGGTCCCATAAAGCAGCGACACCCTTTCTTGTACAGTTGTACTTCGCATTTCGAAGTTTGAATAAGTGGAGAGAAAAAAAGCAAAAAAAGAACCATTTAATTAACTATTAATTATTAAACCCTCTTCCCCTGAGAGCGTGTTGTGTCGTGTGCATTCGTGGGATTCGCATTGTCTCTTTTGGAAACATTTCACATATATCCCTCGAAAATCTTTTATATTGATCTCACCCCCAGTGGATCCGCGACCGAGAAAGAAGAATCATGAATTTCTTCAAGAAGAAAGTGACAGCGAAAGGTGCGATTTTTCTTGTTGGTTTTGTTCGAATTTGCTTCAGTTAATCGCATTTCTTCGACGCATTGTTAATTTGTTTTGTGGGTTTAGGGTTTTTCCTAGTTTTTTTTTTCTTAATCTGATATTCCTTTTACATTTTGCTTTTTCTTTATTTTCAGAAGCTCTAAGGACGAGCAAAAGAGAGATGGGGGTTGCCACAAGAAGTATGTTCCTCTCATCTCAAATTAGCAATTTGATTAATTGAAATTATGTTTTATGTGCAGCTAGCAACCCTTTGACATTATTTCTATTTTAGGTTTATTCTGTACTAATTAGTTATAGTCTAAAAATTGTGTTAAGGACTGAACTTTACCCTTATTGTCCACAAATTAGGTCAATTTTATGCATTTTTTCCTACATTATGTCAGAAATTTACCATTATTTAGGACTTAATTGAACCTCTATTTTAAAAGTAAGCCTTGGTTCCTTAATTCTGCAAGAAGTAGAAAATGCTTCAAGTTTGAGAAATTGGGTACTCAAGGGATGCTGTAGATAGTAGACTTAAAAGCTACTGTACAGAAGACCAATATTGGCATACTTGATTTACACTTTAGGAAGAGACAGAGTTTTTTTAGTTCTTTACACTTGATTTGCTAGGAACTTAAACTTTTTACTGGTGCAAGACAAATTGATGCATTACATTAGATAGCATTTTTGAGATTTTGGATTTTTTTTTTTTTTTTTTTTTTTTTTTTTTTGCTTACTGACCATATTTCTTGTCATTCAGATGTCGAAAGAGAAATTGCATCACTACAGATGGAGGTATGAAAATTGCTTGTTTGACCTTCAGTTTCTAAATTGATTTCTTTTATTTTATTTTAGTTATTTTGATGTTATTTCCAGGAGAAAAAACTTGTGGCTGAGATTAAAAGGACTGCACAAACTGGCAACGAGGTTCATTTCCAACCTCCAATTTTGATGTAGTTCTATTATGCCCCTCCACTGCACAAACTACTTTGTTGCCTGATCTTCCATTCTTTTATGCCCCTCAATTCTGTAGGTGGCTGAGTAAAAGATTTGTTTCTGAAATTTGTAGGCTGCTACTCGTATATTGGCACGACAACTAGTTCGGCTTAGACAACAAATTACAAATTTGCAAGGAACTCGTGCACAGATCAGAGGTGTTGCCACTCATACACAGGTGCTAAAATTAAGCAGGGTTGATCTGTCCAAATATATGTACCATACTTGTACCAGCGCTGGCATTGCCATAGTATTCTCTGATTGTGTTGTATTCGGTGTAACTTGTTTTCAATATAAAGAACAGAAAGACTTTCAGCGGACTTTACGGTACCTGTCAGTACTGAATTAATAATGCTGTGAAAGTTTAGAGCTGTCATGCTAATTTTCTGGCTTTTATCATCAGGCTATGTATGCAACAACTTCAATTTCTACTGGTATGCAAGGTTCAAACAAAGCCATGGCTGCCATGAACAAGGTACACAATGCTCATAAACGACATTTTATTGTAAAACCTAGGATAGGGTTTAGTTTGAGTCTTTGACCAATTTTATGTCCCGTTCTTATTTCTTTATAATGTTGCTTACTTAAATGGTTGTGAGAAAACTGAGAATTGATCCAGTAAAAGTTGCAATTGGAGTATTGTTAGCCATAATTAGGTCGACTCTGAATTGCTTTACTGAGGAATGAGAATTTTTCATATAAGATCTTAATAAACTGAATTGCAGTTAAGGTTAGACTTTAATTGCACAAGAGAGAATTCGTATCTTTCATTGGGTTAATTGGTTCAATTGAAGCAATAGTGCATTAAAAGCAAGTTTCAGTTGCATGTTGTGGTTTTGTTGGTCTTAATATTTGCAATTGAAACACTTGTAATTTCAGCAAATGGAACCTGCTAAGCAATTGAAGATCACGAAGGAGTTTCAGAAGCAATCAACACAGCTTGATATGACGGTAAAATAAGTCTCTTTAATTTATTTTGTTTTCTTTAAATGAGAAATCACATGTGCTGCTCCGTGTTGCCCCTGCTGAAATCGAAGATTTCTACTTTTAGTCTGAAGAACAAGAAAATGCTTTTGTATTACTGTAAATTATAGAAAATGGCATTTATACACATTCAGAGCACTAAAAGTTGTTCCGTTGTCCTTCTCTTCCATATTTTCTTTAAAGGTGTTCTAACTAAGTTTAAAGAAATTGGAAAGTATGGAATGCTTCGGTGATATATTGCACATTATCTAGCAATGACGAAGTACTTATTGTTATGCAATGTTAAACATGATATATTGTGTTGTTATTGGAGTGACACTCGTTTACAATTTTCATGTATATTGTGTTTGTGATTAATCCACGCACAATTTCACATGTACAATCTAGATTCTGTCGATGCATGCCATGGTTGGTTTGGGTTTAGAAATTTTGAATTTGTTTTGCACTTCCAAACAAAATCATGGATTCAGCTAACATGCCAAATAAAATCTATTTTTTAGGAGTGCTTAATGTGGAAAATTTTGAGCGTGTTTAAATAAATTTGTTTGGTTTGTCATCTGAAGAAAGTGTTAGGGGTGTTGCAATCATGTTTACAATGCATTACCCTTCACCATGCATGCACCCTAATGGTTTTAGCATTAACTGTAGATCATGTAAGATGTCGTTATCATCTTTCCTTTCTGGAAATGAGCTTCATTTTTTTCACTGGTACATTTTATGGCTTTTAGAAAATTATATGTGGCTAGCAATTCACTATTTTTTTTTATATAATGCATTTGCCAGATTGAGATGATGTCAGAAACGATAGATGAAACTCTCGATAAAGATAATGCTGAGGAAGAAACAGAGGAATTGACAAACCAGGTTCCAACCTTAAACCCTTACAATTTTTTTAAAAAAAATTACTTCTCTATGTTCTAGAGGGACAAGAAAGGTACCTGAACATGAACTCCAGGTTTATTGAGTTTTAAGTTTATATACTTGTTTTAGGCTAAATTGAATCAAAGTAAAGTGAGCATGAACTGCAGGTTTATTAAGTTTTTAAGTTTATATAGTTGTTTTAGTTGGAGAAAAAAATGAGGCTAAATTGAAGCTTTGGTGAACATAATTGAACAAATGGGGGTAGCAAAGCCAGGTGGTGAATTAATTTTAAGGCGTAATGATTAGCACAATTGTGCAATTAACAAGGTTCTATGGGACAAATTTTGGGGTTAATTTTGGATCTCTGCTTTAATTTCGTGGATCCCTGGCACATCTTGGTCATAATGTGCTCATTCCATAAGAGTAGATGTCACCAAGAATTCAATTCAATTTTATTGCAACAACACCTGACCAAATGACTGATGGTTATATCCTGTTCTTGCTCATCAGGTGCTGGATGAGATTGGAGTTGGCGTTGCTTCTCAGGTGAAACAACAGACTTTTATTTTCTTTGTGATATAATAAATAGCATAATTTTTCCCTACTCAGTTTCTCTTTTTGTTCTTTTTTTCCCCTTCTCATTTTATGATACAGCTATCTTCAGCTCCTAAGGGCCGTATTGCTGCAACTAACAGGAAGACAGAAACTATTGCCAATCCTAGTCCCCGGTATGTAAAGTATCTGTATTTTTTTATCAAAAAAATGTATTGCATTTGTGGGTTGTTTAAACAGTGTAACGCTGAATTAATTAGTAAACTGGAGAATGGGTTTTCATGGTTTTCACCTCTTTGTCTCTCTTTCTCTCTCTATAGGAATGTTGCTCCTGCTGCGACAGTAGGCCCCGAGTCCTCTTCAGAGATTGATGACTTAGAGAAGAGACTGGCTTCGTTGCGTCGGATCTAAGGCTGTCATAAATAAACAATTTAACATATTTCTGTAAAAAGGTTGGTTTTTGTGCTCTCATGTGATAGATGAATTTATTTAGACTAAGCATCATGTTCATGCATACAACAAAATTTCATTTCAATTGGTTTTCAAGACAGCAAGTGACATGTGAATTTATTACCGAGTGTCTAGTATTGCTATTCATCCTCTCTTCGTTTTTTCTCATGTGTGTTCATAATTCACTTGGCATACTATTGTCAGACAATACAATGTTTACATTACTACCCGGCTTTATTGCACAATGTGTGAGTAAATTCCCGGCTACAGAACTTAACACAAAATAACCCACGAAAGCCAGAAAATGGTTTTATAAATTTGAAATTGTTCTGTTACCCTAGCGTCAGCTGCTCAAAGTAACCTCTCATGTTCTTTTGTATTTTTTTTGGAATTTGATAACAAAGGTGTAGCCTTGTTGGTAAAATATACTTCCTTTTCATGTTTTTAAAGAAAGACATGGTAATTCTCATAAGTTGCAGGCGCATCCATGATATTTTGAACCATAATATCAGTAGGATAATTTCTCCAAACAATAAAACATAGGCAGATATAAACCAACTGAAGTGGGGTTCAACTCCTCTCCTGAAGGAAGCGACTATGCTTTAATTACGACAAATTACCAACCAACAGTGGAACCACAAATTGCCTTTACTCAAAAAATAAATAAATAAATAAATAAAATGCATGTCTCAGCACAAAGGGATCAAACACTCTCATATATGCGCTTTAAAGGCGTGCTGTGCTGAGCTACTGAAAGCTTTTCATTATTTATAGAGGCCTAAAAGTTTTGGACACCAAATAAAATTTTCAGACATCAGACAGCAATCAATATTTCTGATTGTGGCTGCCATATTCAGTTAATTTTGCAATAATTTTTTTTTTAGGAAAGTCCTTGTTGATTTCAACTTAATTATTTGCTCTTTATTTTGTTCAAGTTTTCTGATGAACTTTCTTCATCACGTGATAACGGATCAGTTTTGTAGTGTCGGCTCCAAAAAATTTGACTAAAATACAGTATCAGATAAAACAATTTTTTCACTCGATGTTCAAAAATCAAGACATCAAAGATAAATCTGGAAGCAAAGACAAGAAATTACAAAATAACAAAAAAATATCAATCTCTCTGTCTAATAGCAAATCCAAGACTATATCCACAAATTACACGACCAGAGTTGCAATTGTTGCCATTACTGCCACTCCAAAACCCAAGTAAGCCGGCACAAACCTCGAACCACTCGACGGCTTAGGAGCAGGGGCAGCTGTTGTACTGCTACTGGTTCCAGCTGCATCTCCTGTGTCAGTGCCAGGGCTGGGAGAAGACGTAGAGGATTCAGGTACAGGAGCTGAACGAGGAGAAGAGGCGCCCTTGGTCTTTTCAACACGAATGTCAACTTTCTGGCCGATGGCACAATGTCCAGGGACGCCGCAGATATAAAAATTGTGGCCAGAACGAGTTATGGTGATCGAGTCGTTACCGGAATTGTATGTGGCAATAGGATTTGTTGCATTGCAAGACTTGTAGTCTTTCTTGGATACCAGCATCACGTTATGGAAGTTTTTGTTGTACTCAAAAACTGCATTTAGCGATAAAAGTTCCATTACAAACATGTAAAACAATAATGATATAAAATTATAATGATATCAAAGAGGAATATTCATAATGCTTATCCATAATGTGCAAGTTGAAAATAATAACACACGCACCTAATGGAAAGCCTGAACATCCAAGATTTTAATTGATTAACCTTTTTGGTTAACAATTTGGAAAAGCTTTTACTCTGGGTATCATTAACACCTTGTTTTGATGTAGGATAGAAAAAGTGAGAGAAGGGGCAGAAAAGAAATTATCTAATCTTGTTTACAAGGATTAAGTTAATAAACGTTGTTTCTTTAACCTAATGCATCATTCTAAAATTTGTATTTTGTTTCACATTAAATTGGAGCGTGACAAATGGAAACAAAACAAAACAAATAAGACAATAAAAAATATAGTAACATCATTTTCTGTTACTTTCCCTTTCTGTTCCTTTCCATCCTTTCTGCCATTCACATCCACCTCTTTTGAGCCAAGCATTGTGTAAATATTAAAATAATTAGCTGTCAAATTGTGCACAGTTACTTTATAAAAGCAAAGTGTATAAGTTGGTCTGAGCGTGCTGCGTGAATCATTACATCTAACAGTAGTTCTTAAAATTATAAAAAAATAGTTAATAGCAAGCATTGCTTTGTTGGGGAAAAATTAAACCCTTTTGGCCTTTTCCATTATTAAAATAAAGAAATTGGGAACAAAAGCTCCCCATTAAGTCCTGCTATACTACAAATTAACTAAATATCATGCAAACTTTTAAATAATAATCATGGATTCAAGTACGATTGCACCGTCACAAAATGCTTACAGTTAAGTATGTGAAAGAAGGAACAGTATGACAATTAATCTCATTTTCAATATCATTGCAACTTTATGTTTAAAAAACAAAGAATTCACAGAAAAATTTCAAAGAAAACATTTAACTTACGTATAACATCTCCAATTTTGAATTTCTTTGCAGAAGCCCAAGAAGAGTAGTTAACATTGCCCACAATGGTCCATCCCTTGTCATCTCCTACCTTGAGAACCGCCGCGGTGCAAAAACTCGTAAGACCCAAGAACAGCAGCAGCACTAGAGCTTTGGCAGCCATTGTAGATCTCTTAACAGTTAGAGAGGTAAGGTTTTGTGGAAAAACAGGGAAAAGAATTGTTAAAGCAGAAGTTGAAATTGGATGGTTTCCAAACGCGTGCATGTTGCGTATATATAGAGGAAATTTCAACAAAGCACCGACTTTTAGTTCAGATATTCTCTATGGGGCCGTTTGGATCCTCATAGGATTTTGAGGAATTTCATCTTCCTACCATAAATTTATTATAAACAATCCAAACTCTTCACAAAATTACACACTTCCCAATAAATTTATTCCTAGGAATTGTAACTTTCCCAAATTCTCCAACTTCCTAAGCGATCCAAACGGCCCCTATGAGTAATTTTGTGGCGAGTTGGTTTAAGTTTTGTTGTTATGGAATAATATAGATGAACAAATGTGCAAATATAATAGCAACATATAACGCTACAGGGAGAGAGGCACAAAAATATGGAATGGATATGTGTTTTGTTAGTTGAAAGTGGGAATAGGAGGATGCCTAGGAGTAAAGCAAACTCAATCAGATTTGATATGATTTCTTGCCATAATCGTGGATTGGTTCATTCACATGATAATTGATATCATAACGGATATTTATGGTAATGGCGATAAATTATATATCAATAAAATATTTGCGTTGCAGACTTTCTATGATTAAATATGAATTTACCATAATGTTTGGAATCGATATAGAAGCTTTTTGTTTTTTTTCTTTTTCCAAAGCTATCTATTGAAAGCGCCTAAGGCTGGCTAGCTCATGCAATAATGAGCATGCACCAATTAAGTTTCTTTATAATGAATAAATTAAATGGTGTATGTTTCCTTGCAAATGAATATCAATTGAATCGATCGAGTGTCTACAATGGCCCACTTGATGATTTGAGCACCAACTTGATGAGGTCTGATCATCATTTTATAAGCATGTTTAGAAGTATTAGCTTAAGTATAGTGAACTGTCATGCATTATAATAAAGATTCGGTATCATATTTTGTGAGCCGTTTCCACCTCATCAAACAGAAAGGCCAATGATTGTGAAGTGTATCTTGTTTTCTCATCTTATCAACGTAAGTCTGAAATGCTAACTGTTATGTTTTGGTGAATTTAAAATTCTCTATATTTGTCTGTTTCTAGTTCCAGAATATTGTTTTCATAACAAATTAGATACGCTAAATATGTAGCCATTGCAAATATTTGACAGTTGGCACTAAAACTAAAAAGAGTAAATCAGGCAATGGTCAATGTAGTTGGGTCCATTTCTCGTTGTGGTTGCTACAGGTTCGCTTTCTGATTTGTCTTTTTCTTTAATTTGGAAGAAATTAAAGACCTAGTGTCATTTTCAGCCGAAATCTTCAACAAAAATCATACTTTATGCATAATCGAGATGACTTGTTTTTATGGTACATCCGTCAATAACAAGCTCGTAGCCCATGCAGAGTTGATAAGTATACATTTTTATTTTAATTGAATCTAACTGTGAAGAAATTAACCGAAACGGTAGGTAGAAATAGAAAGCTTACGCATCAATTAACTGAGAAACTACAATGTGGACCAAACATTACTCTTAAGATAACCAACGCTATGAAGTTGATAACAAATCTTGTTTGTTGTTCAGTGGCTGAGATGAGACTGATTTTACGCATCAATTAAAACAGCCCTGAAGCCGAAGAAAACAAAAAATATGTGCAAATTTATTCCAACATTTTGCAATCCAAACGGACGTTCAGTACCAACAGAAAAAAGTCCTACCAATTTGTAGTTTTCTTACACAGCCATATGTTTATTTCACATTACTTAACAAAAATTACAGTTTCATATTTTTCACATCAGAGCTTAGCAAGCAGGTTATTTGGAATCAGTTTTGCAACAGGACTATCCTTGGCCTCTAACTCGCCGGCACTTGGAGGCACATCAACTGCTGTTGAACAATTGAAGAACCCATGCGGCTGCACCATGATAACAAAAATCATGTTACTTAAGTAATACACAATGAGAAATTAAGCTACAGTTTATCATGATAATGATCCACTCTCCCACCTAACATAACCTGTAATTTTTTACAGTTCCTAATCTTTTCTATTCTTAAGCAAGCACAACAGTGCCAGATCATATGCAACTGCATCTTGCCATTGAGGTCCAATTGTGGTATACCACGTAAAGCAGTCATTTCTGTCACTTTTTGGAAGACCAAACAGTAATTTAATGATCCTGTCATTATGGGTAAAGCCAGCCTGATAATTAGTGATAGCTGGATTTTCCTGAACCGCTTGATTTATTTATAAACTAATTTATTTATAAACTAATTGCAAACGAAGGTAAAGGCTAAAAAAAAGACCTGAACTCCATGCCAAGTATTCACTAAAAAATATTGAAACTAACAAAATATCAGTTTCAGACTGGATTTCTGAGCCCACTTGCAATCACATGAATTTAACCTAGGCTTTTTTAATTTATAAATTAATTGCAAACCAGGGTAAAGGCTAAATAACAGCTGACTTAGCATATATTGTTACTATGGATTTTAGTTCATATCAACACCCCATCCCCCATCCCATTATGACCCTACTAAGTTTTAGATCGGAAGGATAAACATTTTTTTCTCAAATTGACTGCTTAATTGAGGCAACTGTATAGAGAGAGAGAGAGAGAGAGAGAGAGAGAGAGAGAGAGAGAGAGAGAGAGAGAGAGAGAGAGAGAGAGAGAGGAGGCAGAGAGGGAGGGATAGAGAAAGGGTACCATTAGCGTAAAGCCAATATGTTCAACTGGCATGACTGGCCAATCTTCTAACCTCGGGATATGAGTGATCCCAAACACATACCTAAATCACAGAAAAACAAAAATAATAATTCCATGATAAAAAAATTAGACCAAAATAGGCTGTATGACAGTATACTCAACAGCAACATTCTTTTTAGATATCTACCACCCCTAGTGGTTCACTGTGTACAGGTTAATAGCATTCTTTTCTTTGCCAATTTCTAATTCTCAGTTTTCTATTTTATGAAATTTCATCAGTGTGGAATAAGACTGAACTAAAGGTAAGCAACAACCCGATAAACATATTAAATAGTTAGGCCCACCAGTACTCATAAGCTATGTGATGATCCACCAATTATATAAAAATTTAAAAACAGCAACAAATTTTGGTGCTTAATAGTATTTGAAAAAATTAAATAAAAAATTGCAATATTAAAAAAACTTGCTGATTGAAAAAGAAACATTATGTTAGTAAAAATTACCAGAGAACAATGTCGGTTTCCTCCAAAGGTCTATCCTTGGTGACCCAAGTGGCCAAGCCTTCATTTATTCGAGGGTTTTGGTTGGGGAACTCACCACCAGGAAACATCTCATCTCTCTTGTAAGGTGTAACCCAGAGATTATGCTTTAAAAACGCAGCTCTTCGTAGAAATTTTGCCTCAGCTCCGGCAAGGGGCAAGCAGTTTGAGCCAGGCACCAGTTTGTATCCTGTTGGTTGACCCGTTCGATTAACAGTACGAGTGTTTCTCACCTGTATTAATGCAATTGTTAATTGACGCCAGGTTGTTTCATTTGTTCTTGCCTTTCTACAGCATTCCATTTTTACGCAACATTTTATAAAATTAGAAGATGACATCCAATACTTGCTGTTGGGTGCATTTCTTACCAGAACTACTTACAAGACTACCTTATGGTTTGGTTTCAAGGCTGTTGAGCACAATACAATTTACAATGATGGCATTGTGATTTTATTTAGAGGCTAAGTTGGTTCAGACTCAAACCAAATCTGAAGAAGTTTGAGATGTCTGGGATCTATCATCTAGTAGTTGTCTAAATCATGTTGGGACAGGACAGCACAGTGATAAGTGCACTTCTTACCAGAACTTACTCACAAGGCTACCACTACGGTTTCAAGACTGTTGAGCATAATGCAATTTACAAGGATTGCATTGTGATTTTGTTTAGAGGCTAAGTTGATTCAGACCAGAACTGCAGAAGTTTAAGAAGTCTGGATTCATTATCTAGTAGTTGTCAGGACAGCCCAGCCATAAGTTACCAGTATGTTAGTTGAGTAATGTTTTGGGGGAAAAAATTATAGTATTGTTACTGCCCTGTTATTTAAAATTTACAACATTTAGTAAATTGAAAGCTTTAATTTTTATTTTTAAATCACTATTACAATTAAGTGCCAAATAGGTTGCTAAAATTATGCTTGTGATCAAAGTATTTAGCATACTATGCAGTACAGAGATACTTTTAAGGACCAAGTATCCTTACAATCCAATGGCGTGCAACAGAAGGATCGCAGTCCCGCATAGCTTTCAATTCTGATTTGAGAACCTTTTCTTCAGCATAGAATGCATTATTGTGTACATTATTCTGTCCTGGTTCTTCCACTTTCACATTCACCTCCACAACCTGCAACAGATAATGAGGATTTGCATTGGCATTCACTGACTTTTTCAAGAGATACAACTATTTATGAAAAATAAAATAAAGACGTTGCTGAAAGCCCAACACAAATCATGCATGAAGCCTGAGTAAGGAAATGGACTCGGGAATAATTAGTCAATTTTGGTTGCCCATGAGGACTTCAGTTTAGTTTCAAACATGACACAATTGTGGGGCAGGGCAATTGCCTGTAAATTAGGATTAGATATTCCAAAAGAAATCTTCTTTATGGTTAATTTGTGAACAATAACCTAATTTAGAATATTGCACTCATTTAAAAAACTAACAGATACTTTCCCAATGTAATGTACCTGGTTGAATGCCTCAGTGGGTTTACAGTCAACAGCCATGTCCATTCGAGCTACAAAGAAATGCTGATGAACTGGTGCATATAGACCAGGTGCAATAGTTGTGCCATATTTCCGTGATTCACCTGGCATTAATGCACCTAAGCTAAGAATTCCAGTGAGCTTAACTTCTGCTTCAATTTTACCATCCTACAAATTAAAACACAATAGGAATGATTCAATTGAAGATGGAACAAGGAACAAGAGCTACTACGGAGATAATTGTTAGAAGCGGTGACAATAATTTACAAAAGATAAATATTCAAATGCATTCTAATACGAGTTGAACACCAAAGTACACTGCATAAATAAATAAATAAATAAATAAATCTAAGAAATAAAACCAGCACATCACTTGCCTTAGTATTAACAACATATAATTTCCTCAGGCTTAATTTGTTTGACTACAAAATTAATGAATATTACAGCTAATCAAATGTTTTACAATTATGAGAGAAGCAGAAATGGTTATTGCTACATCTTTAGAGGTATGAAACACTTTCAATTTTTGCAGGTTAGATTTACACTTTCCAGTTATGCATAAACACTAAGTATCCATAAATTAATTATACCTGATAAAAATGCCAATAAAAACCATATTCATAATTAGCAACTGTGCATATAAACGAGACAGTGAGCCTCCTGGAGCGCCTCACTTCTGCCAAGCCAGTTCTCCAGTCCTGATGCTTCCACAAGATACCATGGTCTTCTTCATGTAAGCAGACACAGTTCTCAATTGTCTCAACACCACCAGTGTAGTTTGTGAAATGGGCATCAAAGTATTTTATGTAACCCAAGCAGTCACAGCCCTAAAGAAAATCAATCATCAAGGGTAAATGCCAGTGAATATGGTACTAACTTATAGTGTAGCTATGTACAAGGCATCTTTAAGTAATATAACATAGTACACCGAAAAAACAAAGTAAATGGTTGCAAGTCAATAGAGGATGTTTCACATGAATGTTCGAATCCAGGGTAAGGATTATAATAAATTGATGATACATATTGTCACACATGAATCCATGCATGCTTTCACTTAAAGAAAAGGTTAACCCTATTTAATTTAAAAAGATAGGGTCCTAACAGTAAAACACATGTTTTTTTTAGATAATCTAGACAGTGGCTATCTAGAGAACAGTAAAACACATGTTGACCTACAATAATAACAAGGATGCTAAAATATATTTCAAGAAAAAAGTTAGATAAAGTTTAATATGCGCTATGGTGCATAGGTCATTCTATGCATTGCGGCTTTTTTCGTCGGAATTTTTACAATTTGACAAATCTAATTCAAC
This sequence comes from Rhynchospora pubera, assembly GCA_028095005.1. NCBI lineage: Eukaryota > Viridiplantae > Streptophyta > Magnoliopsida > Poales > Cyperaceae > Rhynchospora > Rhynchospora pubera. The sequence goes on from CM051462.1 coordinate 75,114,711, forward strand.
CAATCTAATCTAACATTTGAAATCTCCTAACAAACCAAATTTTATAATTTTTTAAATTTTATTACTATTTTTTTCGAATCTTTTAAAACCTGCCATTTTTGGAAGCAAACCACTATTTACAATATTCCAAAATGGCAGGTTTTAAAAAATTCGAAAAAAATAGTAATAAAATTCAAAAAATTGTAAAATTTGGTTTTTTAGGAAATTTCAATATGTAGATTAGGTTGGTTAAATTAGATTTGTCAAATTGTAAAAGTTCTGATGAAAAAGACCGCAATGCATAGAATGGCCTATGCACCATAGTGCATATTAAACTTTCTCAAAAAGTAATACAGAAACCAGAAAAATAAACTTAGTTTTTACCCTCTTGAGGGAATGTGCATTCTTCCCAAGACCGTCCTCCCCAGCATCAAAAGCATTCTTGCGGTAGTGGGGCTCGTTTGGATCTCCATAAGGGACCACCATCTCAACAAAGCTCAATCTGTGGGCAACGGGTCTACGTCCACGGCTTTCATCAATGTATGCAACAGAATATATCACCAAGCCCTCCCTAGGGGTAAATCCAATGCGGAAGTTCCACTGCTCGCAGCCAAAAAATTAAAAAGGAACATATTCAGTGCCTGCAGCACAAAGAGGGGATAGTTCTGTATCTTGATTGCTTATTTACTTTTTTTTTTCTTTTTGGAGATTTGCCTATTTACTTATGAAAAAAATCTCCATGTATGAACTATTTTCACTGATTGCTTTTACAATACAAGTAACTAGTACTGAAGAAGAAACAAAGACAATTTGGGAAATTGTTTAATACATAGAAATTAAGCATGTGATAATAAGCCCTCCCCAGGTCCTATCTTTGACATCTGACATGGGTCTATTTAATACACCACTTTTCTTCTTACCTTAGTAAAAAGTAGGGAGGGCTGTGGTTCATGTACAGCTTGGTGCTGTATCTTGGAACAACACAAAATATGAGGTATTAAAAAAAAAGAAATATGTTGAAACTAAAAGATTGGAACGGGTCATATTTTAGATGATTTACAGGGGCATTCGAGACATTTCAGTTTGCTTGAAGGCATACATCCTAGATGTTTTGATGCAACCATTGTAAAGGTGATAGCACTTAGACAAGCAGGTTCATCATGTACCTTCTGCCACTCCACAAAATGACCATTGATACGGAAACTAGGTCCCTCAGGCTGAAGAATCTGCAGAGGCTTGAGATCGCTCCTGTCCACACCTCCACGTGTCTCCCCAGGAGTATAATTCCTCAGTGGGTCGGCTGGGGGGAGAGGCACCAGCTTCCTGTCCTCAAACTCGATCACAACATTATTTTGGATGTCAACAAGTATGTGGAGCCCCTCGACAGGCCGGGCATATCCATTCTCCATCGGGCTGTCACTTTCAGTCCTGCAGAAGATCAAAGGCTTTGCAAGTCTGCGGCTGGGTGCATCAGCTTCACTGTGGTAGCCTGCACACCTAATTTGAGATCAAATGTCAATGTAACCATTTCCAATACTGTAATTTCAATGACTTGAAATATTTTGAGGCAGATAGGGAAAAACATGCTTATCAGAATCATAAGCTAATATTAAAATGCAGGGTTATATGCAGCTACCTTCTTCTAGATGGCAGCATTTGAAAATAAATATAAAGGACACTTAACAGCATTTCAATAATGGAATCATTTTTTTCATCCTATCATGGTAAAAAATTTTATTTAATTAATACATGTTGATTGAAAGGAGTTCATTCCCATGTTCTTGAAAAATCTAACTCTAGCTTAGACCCTAATCCAAAAAACCATTGGTCTACACAGAAATATCATTTAGTAAATTCAAAAATAAAAAAGTATATATGAATTAAGAGTATATATTGCCAAGAAAAACTGCCATCTTACCAAGCATCAACCATCACAAGTTCCATGTCTTCTATCCCTCTCTTTTTCATCGCTTCTATAAAAGGAGGGAAACTCTTTACAACTGCTTCGCACTCAGCATATTCCACTGCATCCTACATTTCACAATTAATCATGGAATTGAACTATTAAACACAGGAAATTCTCTTATATTTTTTCTACAACAACTAAGCCTTTTGTCCCAAACAAGTTGGGGTAGGCTAGAAAAGAAACCCAAAAAGAGAAATCAACCATCTCTTTTATTTTTTTCTAATAGGGCAAAAAGGATATTGCACAAGTTATTAGTCAGGATAGCTTATATTAGCCAACTGGCTTGTAAAGCAGTTAGTTTAAGCATTTAAAGCACTTATCACATCCACTCACATCTTGGACAACTTCTATACTGACATCATGGACAGCAGTTACTTGAAGAAAAGTAATTGATACATGGGGCCTAGTTAGGTTTTAATGAGACCTGCTGTGATAACATCTAAAACAACCAATTGGGGCCTTTCTTAAGTCCTATTAGGTGAGACATACCATTGGAGGTTGTACATCAGGTATGACTTCTGACGACACGACCTTTCCTCTGTGGTGGCCCCCCCTGGTGGCTGCATGCACCTCCGATAGTTCGACAATCCATATGCTCGTCTCATTTGATTTTCTGTTATACACGACAAGACGAGCACGTCTAGGTGGAAGTTTGCCCGGAATGACAGGGCCACCTTTAGTTCTTGGGATTAGTGATGGCTGGAAAGGAGGAAAGAAGTATGCATCGGCCAAGGCCACCACATTCTTTTCTGGCTCCAGAAGAACCACCTCAACAAACCTCATGCTGTCACGCACCTAAAAGGAATAAAAGGTTTTTGTACTAGTTGGTCAGTTTATGGTAGTAAATCACCAACCAATCACCATGCAAGTAACTCTGTGTAAATTTTTTAATACTCAATGACTCCTCCAATTGCATTATTGATTATTTCTTGCTGCTATATGTTTGGAAAATGGTTTCCAATGCCACTGTTAAATATTCTACAAGCATCCGACGTATAGCTTTCTTTTTTTTTTTTTGTCTGCATTTTTGAAGTATTATAAATGTTGATTATCAGACCAGCTCTGTTTCGTGTTAAAGTTGGGTGTTGTAAAGAGTTTACATTATACATAGTACGACATAATGGTACAAGTTGAATTGTAAACTAATAATAGATGCATATAATTTCATTTAGTACCTCAGGAGTTGCACCAGCTGCTCTGACAGTTGCCGCCGCAACAGCAATTTCAGCAGCAGATAGGGGGTCTAGTGGGTGACTTGTCTGGGCCCGAGTCATTATTGGAATTCCTACAAGTATAAAATTATGATGCATACATTACATAAATTATTTTCAATCAAGAAGCATATTATACAGGTTCACTATAAGTACTGTAATATCTCAAATGAGATAGTAGTATTCAGAACCAAACACACTAATTAAGAAATAACAACCATAATTAAACAAGCATGAAATTATTTGTAAAGTAGATAACCACAGAGGAGGATGGAGAGCAATGATCACACCTCAAACAACAACATTTCCTTCAATTAAACTTCAGTTGCCAATCCCATGGCATGAGCAAATAGCAATACGTAATCAAATAAAATAAAACAAAATATATTAATTAAAACCTTAACATGATCACCTCCCCCATATGCATCAAAACAGAGTTTAACAGTGATCGATCACAAAAAAAAAAATATATCCATAAATCCCTATCCTACCTCTTCCTCGATCACGAAAACAACGCACCTTTAGCGGAAGCCTTAGCATTGGCAGTAAGAGTAGCTTTGTCATCTACGGCCCATTCCTCGACGGCGGCGACCTTAGCTCCTGCACCTCCGGCGATGGGAGAGGCAGCGGCGGCGGAGGCGGAGGCGACGACAGGGGCGATCGCGGCGACCTTAGGTGGAGCGGCACAGCAAGGCGTCGCCTTTTCCTCAGTTGTGGCCATTGTAGCGGGTTATCGAACTCACCTCCAGCTCCGTTAACGCCTCCAAAGTACCCCTCCCTGCTTCCACCTCTGGACATGCAGATACGACACTGGTCCTTTGCGTCGCGTCTCTGTGCGCGCTCTCTCTCTCTCTCTCTCTCGTTCGCCTGGACTCCTTTGGTTCTCTCCTTTGGTAGGTGGGGTTCGGGAATGAAAGGAAAGAGAGAGAGAGGAGGTGCTTTTGTAGTGTAGAAGAGGAGGTCGGAGGGAATGGGAAAGGGAGAGGGAAGGAAGGAGAGAGTCTCCAAACTCCAAAGTTGAGTTGGGTAACTTGGTTTGGGTGCGGGTGGCGGAATCGCTTTGTAGTTGGGAATTGGAATTTGGAGTGTGATGGCTTCCTACGTGTCCGTCCCGGTTATTACTATTTTTTTATTATTTGTTTGTTGGCTTTATTTTATTTGAGGGAATTTTTGTTCCATGCGCACGATGAGGACTTGGTGTTTTATTTAATGCTTGGAGTTACAAGTAAATACAAGTGATATGAATTAAGTGGAATTATTTTTATACATATACCTATATAAAATTGCTTTTATAATATTTTTGCCTTACATGTTATTATTAGCATTAGTTTTATTACTATTAAATAATAAATAAATAAATAAATAACACAATCGATATACAATGTTTGCCTAAAAATATTTCAGTGCACAAAATAATGTATTTGTTGTTCTCATTTCTAATCTAAAAGAAATAAAGTACGGCTTCAGCAAAACTATATGGAATATTTTACAACTTAATTTTTTTTGGAATTTAAATATGTTTACTAAATAATAATTAAAAATTTAGTATATATAATTCAAGCTTTTAAATTTCGGTTTTTTCGGTTTGACGGTCCAGGTCCCCATGTTATTTCGGTGTTATTTCGATGTTATAACGGCGATATAACGGTGTAGTGTTTTTTTTCAAAGTTTGACATACATCAATTCTATAACTATCAATTTATATGTTTATACATCTCCAATACTCCATACAAATAGCATACGGCCATACCAAATTCAATATACTGCAGTATACCAATATTGAGTAGCAGTAGCAGCTTGTACCAATTTAACAATAGTTCAATATTGAATACACAATTTAACAACAGTAGCAATAACAGCTTGTTATTTCGCCGAAATAATAGAAATAACGCGTTACGTCATTTTCTCAATTAAAACTGTAACGTTCATGCGGTTTGACACATAATACCGCTATTTCTGTTATTTCGCCGTTATTTCGGTGAAATTTAGAAGCTTGATATAATTTCATATTTGTTGATTTTCATATAGGATTGGATGTATCAAGTAATTCTTACAAGCGAACAAAAGTCTCTTTCCATACTCGTCTCATTGGGTGTCATACTGTCATATGAGTCATGATATTATTTGAATGAATAAATTTTGTTAATAGTCTTAAACAAGCAATTCTTTTCCTTATCCATACCCTTATCTTCTATAATAAGCTAACAAAAGTTCTTTTCATTCTCGTCTCATTGGATGCGATTCATATCAGATGATTGTGTGAATAATAATTATATGATATAAATTACGATCTCTTTTTAGGAAAATAAACCGTAAAAAAGATTTTCATAAAAGATAATACATAAATTTAAGGAAGTTCAATTCACTTAAATATTACATCATATTTTCCAAACATAAGCCATGATTGATTTGCTTTAGATAGATCTCCATGCTTTTCTTAGAAAAAGAGTATGAAATAATGTGTGGAGAAAATTGTACTTTTAGTAGTTACCACTAATTGTTGGATGTTCTTTAAACATAAAAGAGTTTAGTTCTTAACTTTTTAGGCTTTTACGATGTTTTTAAAATAATGAAAATACATGCTTCTTAGTCGGTAACTCGTTATTATATTGCATATTGTTTAGTACTTTCAATTTGATGACCAACTTTAAAATTATGATGAAACTAAGCAGAGCTAAACTTAAAAACATTCTGAAACCTTTTACACCATTTTTCGGTGAAAGAATCATTTTATATCTATAGGTCGGCAAATGATCTACCAAACTTTCACAAAATTACACAGAATTTTAGTATAATAACAGATGTCATAAAAACATCTTTTATATAACAAATAACAAAAAACTTGCTGTTTATAATTAAACCGGAGCAGACAATTGCTGTGATCTTGGTGCAGCCAAAATTTTCTCGCTACAAATCCCAACCAAGAAATGGGATCGTCGGATACGGAAGAGCCCACAGTAATAAAAGTGTGTTTAGGTACTTCAATTATTTGTATTGCTCCGTTTGTAGCTCTTTCTGTGGCTGGAAAGTGCCAGGTGGTCCATTTGATCTAACAATTGATACCAAAACTATAAAAAAATGGCAAGCTAAATATAAAAAAAAAATCATTTTTTTATACTAAACTTATATACCTTCTTAATCTTATTCTAGGCTCAATTTAAGATGCATTAAAAAAAATTATATCATAGAAAAGGAAGCACCTAGTATGTGATCATGTGAAGATTATAATTCATATACTAATATCATGAAAAAAAATCACATATAAATTCCATGTGATCACTTGAAGATCACAATTCATATATATACACTCATGCTTCTTCGCCTCACAATACAGAAAACCACACAGAATTCGCCATAGGTACCCTAACAGGTATATATCCTACTAGTTTTATCCAGTGACTTGTGACCAAGACTATAGGATTCTTTGCAGCTATAAATCAGAGGGATATTCTGTCACCAGACTGGAGATCCTCTAGTGGACCCCACTTTTCAGCGAATTGTAAGACGAGTTTACAGAGGATTAGAAACAGAGAACACGGAGTAATTGATACCTTGTCAGTTCTCAGTACAAGTGAGACGGAGGACATAGAGGAGCAAAGTCTTATCAAACAAAACTACTCTTTTATTATTTGTATTTGATATCAAACAAATCTACCGATGAGTGGTGTTAGAGTAAAAACGACACATGCGATGTGTCTCACCTTCCCGGTGAACTTTACGTAGTTTCTTTCAAAGGTGAAAGCTCTCTTTTTACTTTTTTATCGGACTCTTTTATGTTTCAACTTGATTCATTGAAAATTAATAAAAATAAGACTTAATTTATTGGAAAAAGTATATACATATATGTGTATATTATTTGACGATCATTTTTGGTATCGTTTGTGTTTAATTATTGTGATTTATTGAATACCGTCGAGATTCAGATCATTTAAATCTCAGTCGGTGTTTTAGATTTTATACGACAATTAATCATTAGTAACTAATAACCAAATCTTGTATTATTTTATTGTCAATACCACATCAATTTCTAAATTTGCAATTATATTCTCACTTCACTTTAGAGTTTAGACTAGCTGAGTCAAATTTACTCGAAACAACAAGAAAATTATTTGCAATGATATAAATTTGGTTAGTACTTGTTAATACATAATTTTCAAGTTCATATTTAAACGACTTTTGAGAATTAATTAGTCTGTCAAGTAACAAAGTACATGAACTGTAGGCAAGATACAAAAAAAAATAATAAAATAAAAAAGAAGTTACTCTCAGAATCAACTTTTATTTGTTTCTGAAACCCCATTTGGTAATCAAAATAGGCAGCAACTAACAAGCACTAAGCATGGTCATTATATAACTTTAGTTGTTCTTAAACTCACCGGAGGTTGGAATATCATGATCAGATAAAGATAAGCGCGCACAAAAGATGGTGTGATGTACGACACAATATCAATGGGTCCCAACAGCTGTAAAGTTAATTATTTTCGCAATCCTCTCCTGTATTCATCAGTACTGGAGGCGTCCTTGTTTATACTCATTTATTTCACAATTAATGGCTCAGTTTGGATGGGAGCAAGAATAAGGGAATAACTTCTTTCTAGTCCCAAATTTATTATAAACAATTCAAATTCTTCACAAAATTACACACTTTCCAATACTTCTTCTCTTATTCCTCTTATTCCCACACCATCCAATGAGAATAGTAACTGAATTATCACTTTTTTCAAAAAAAAAAATTATCTTCCTACCTGAGTAAAAATAAAAAAACTTTTACATCTTGTACTCTCGTCTTCTTATTGTCATCTCATGAAACATAGCTTGTGAAAATAATAACAAAGTATTTTTCATATTTTCTTATTTTATCCCACTCAAAATGTAAGCAGTGGAGAAGCCATGTTAATTTTGGTGGGTCCAGATACCACTGAAGATAAAATATTTGGTTACCACTTAGTATATTTGTAAATAAAATATATATATATAAGAAGTCATGGATCCATCTCAAAAAATTTGAAGGACCCAGCTGGACATGTCGTGTTTGAATTGAATCGGGTAACGACTCCTAAAATATCACACATGACCCATGTCGTATTCGTCCTAACAAATCGCCTTCTTCCTCCCTCCATAATAAATCTTATTAAGATAAAACTTATAATAGAATAGAAAATTCTTTGATGAATGATTTCTTGACTCTTGAATTATTATTTTGTTATTGGATAATTATTCTAGATCTTCAGTTGTTATCATAATGGATGTTTGATTTCTCATGTTTATTTATGCGACATTATTTTAGAGTCGTTTATTTAAAAATTATTATTATACTATGTCTATATTAGATGCAAGATTTTAAAATGTAATTTGTGTGGTTTAGCGGTTGGGTGGTGATTTAGCGTTTACTGGTGATAAAATGATAATAAAATAGTTGTACAGCGATAAAACAAATAAAACGATTGTGTGATATAAACGAAAATCAAGATACAACAGATAAAACAGAGTTTTTTAAAAGCTTGATTAGGCATTATGTCATTGTCGTACATATATTTTTTCAAAAAAAAAAGTATGGACCCTACTAATCTGAAATCCTAACTTCGCACCTGAATGTAAGTATAATATAATTGCACAATTAGTTTCACAATAAACTTTTTAATGTTCTCTTTCAAAATTCTTACGTTGTCTAATCATATTTATACTCCTATTAAGAAGTTTAGAATTTCTTACTTTATCATACGCTACTTTTTATGTTAATTCAACTATAAATTTAAATTATTGATCTTATTCAATTCAACAAGAAATGTGTTTCTATATAATTTTTGCTGGTTTTAGAGTTCATTTGATAGATGATCAAGAGTAAAAGAAAATTAAACATATTTTATAAATTATTACAAATTAATTTTAATAATTTTATTTTTTGACCTTTTGATCAAGTACCTAATGAAAAATATAAAATTTGTACAAATTATATGGAAACAAATCATTTGTTAAATTAAACAAAAACAATAGTTTAGAACTTTAGATTCAAAATTTAAAATTTGATTTTTAAAATATAAAAAAAATAAAAAAATTACGGCATTTATGGCATAATAAAGTCACGGCATTGTAACCATTTCTATATATCTATTAGAAAATTTAGACAACTAGATGCAATGTGCTAAATAAAGTAGACACACAGGGCTTTTGTAAGAAATGGAGAAGAGTGAGCTCAAGAAAAAGTTTTTAAAAAGGTGCGAAAATGACATGCAAAACCAGCCCCCGCAAGTGAGGAAAGAGAAGCATTAAACACTTGGTTTGATTTCTTTTTCACTCCACTAATCCACTTCTCTATCAAAAATTTCAACTTCTCTTTATTGTGGAACTTTTTTGAAACAGTCCTCGACAAAAGTCTGCTGCTTGTCCCACAAAATAAATGCTTTTGCGTAGTGACCACAAATAATGGACTAACGAATAAAAGAAATTTTAAGACATAATCCACTGTCAGGTCATATGCTCATAGGCACATAGCCTCGGGGTTTTGACAAAAAAAATAAAAACAGGGGGTTCTTGACTTCTTGCAAGGTGCTACTTAGTTATGAAATACTAGTATACCACCAAGCCTTTTTGTTGAATTCAACAAATTATCTATTTCAAAAATATAACTTCAACAAATCAAGTAGAACAATTTGATCTAGAAACAAATAAAAAGATAAAAAGAAAATAAAGTTGGATTGGGCTTCTTCTGATATGCTGGACTCTTTTTGCTACTTTGGTTAAGAAAAACGACTGGAGGTAAAATATATTTAAAACCAAATACGTTTCTAAAATTTATAGGACAATACCAAAACTAATTAATAATCAGTATTTCAAATGAAATGTTCTTTTTTGTTAAAGTTCAGAGTGCATAATAATGATGACAAATAAAATATTGGCCACAAGAAATTTTAAAGAATTTTATGGATCTTGTTAATTAAATCCTTAAAGATTGGAGGGACAACCACCAATAAAATTCCTTGTTTATGTTTTACCATTTACATTTTTCCAAAAGGAAAGTAATGCTAGAATGAGCTGGCACAAACTGAGCTCCACTACTACCGACCCACAGTTTCACTTCTCTCAGGGTGCGTTTGGATAGGTGTGGGAAGAAGGGAAGAAGGGAAGAAGTGAGAAGAAATATTGAGAAGTGTGTAATTTTGTGAAGAGTTTGAATTGTTTATAATTTTTTTTCTTCTTCTTCCTTCTTCTTCTTCTTTCTTCCAACTATCCAAACACACCCTCAGTGTTTCACAAAATTGCAAACAACATCTCGTGTAAAAAGAAATTACAAAAATATGCCCTAGCTCTGTATTAACTATTAAGGCGTACCAATAGTTGGTCAGCGTGAATTTTTCCAAAAGAAAAATAAAAAATTGTAGCTTTGTTGAGAAAAACAATAATCACGAGAGTTAAAGTAAAATTGCGGACTTAAAACCTGTCAGATATTTTATTAAAAAGTTAATAGAAGAAAAGAGTTTCATTTGAAGAGCAATAGAAGCGCCTGGACTTGATGAATTTATATAGTTCCTATTTATAAAAGTTTTCTGATCAGAAGTGATAATAATTTGGCATTTTTTAAATGAGTTTTATCTAGAAAGATTGAATATTAGTAAAATAAATCATACTATAAAATTATCAATCTTACAAGTGAAAGAAACTAGCACTCAAACAGTTCGAATCCATTAATTTCTTGAATTTCTTCTACAAGAGAACCAATTCTTGGTCTAGTGATAAAGAGCAATGTATCTTGAGTGAAAAGCTGCAAATTTAAAACTCGACTGGGGGATCTTTTGTAGATATTTAATTTAAAAATAAGTTAGAAGACTTGACCCTCAATTTATCCTTAAAAAAAAAACTCTCAAAGGCACTTACAGAACGGATCGATATACCTATTATACAACAATTCATTGATGAAATTCAAAAATGTAATTAAGAGATAGATTGATAACGTTGGCATCTTTTTTAAAATCACGTTCGTACCGATGTTAACCATATTATATTCATGTTTATTTTAGCCCAGGTGGAAAACACTGGAAAGTGTGTAATTTTGTTGATATATGAATAAGAGGAAATAGATTTAATTAGTCATATGAATAGATTTAATTAGCCATGTGTCTCATATAATGCTGTGGGGTCTTCAAGGAGATAATCGAGAGACAGGAAATAAAAAAAGTCGTTGAGAAGATTTGTTTCCATATAATTTAACAAATTTGTTAATAACTACAAATTTTATTTTTGAGTTATAATTTACTTTTTAACAGAAAAAGCCGTTAAGTTAAAAAATCCTTCTTTTTTTTTTATCGATTGTTACAGTTAAGTTTTTACTTTTTTTTGTGAGAGTTATCCTCAGTCATGTCTGTCTTTAAATTTGATTTAACTATGTATATCATTGTACTCGACAAATCCTATATTTGTTCCGAACACTATCAATTGATTATAATCTATGGTTGCGATAATTACTCGTTTCGGACCACAAAACAACTCTATTAAAAAAATTCTTCACCATACCAATTGATATTATATAATTTCTTCATTTCATACGTTGCTGTGTAGATTTAGCATCGTGACAGCATGCGACAGTAGTGTAGGTATATATTTGTGGTTTTCTCCAAACAAGGTATGCTTTTGTATTAACAAATTATGTTATGGAACTATATGTTGGACTCACTTACTGCGTGAGGTGCTACACTACTAATCAACTCACGTGCTTAGTGGATCACTGATTTTAATACTGTCCCTTTGAGTCTTTGACAAAAGAAAGGACAGGCGCACATAATAATTAATATATTATATTTGCTTTCTGACCTGGGTAAGACCATAGTTTTTTTTTTTAAAAGAAAAAAAATAATAAATAAGTGATCCATAGTCATTAGTCAGTATGATATGTTCTCCCAACTTTTCACATAAATCGATATATTTGTCTTTAGATGGCATAATTGGTATATAGTCAGACGGTATGATAAGTTTATTCTTTCTTGTCGGTAAAAATAATAAATTAATTTATCCTCTCCTGGTAAGTAATAATTTATACAAATTATTTTATGAACCTATACTGTAATATATATATATATATATATATATATATATATATATATTTCAATAGCAGACCATATTGTTATAGTAAGAACAATATAAAATTATTTTGGTTTTCACAAAAATTTGCATTTTGTCGTAATTTGGTATATATATATATTAACTTACCCGTCATAATTTACTTTACTTTACGTGATATGTGATAGTATCATTCTTAATATTTCTATGCTATGAAAACATTATCTATGTTAACAAAAAAAGTAATCCTGCATCATTCAAATGGTTATTTGTCTGAACTTTGAAAGAAATGAATTGAAGTCCAGTAATTAATTTTTGGAAGTAAAATTAATATAGGACCTTAAAGAGTATTTATCCTGATAAAATGGCCTTAAAATTGAGATTATTGGCAGTATGGGTACTTAAATTTTTTGCATCAAAAGAAAAAAAGTTATAACACAAATAAAATTTTTACGTAGCATGACCTCATAAAATAAGTTTTTTACGTAACTCAATTTACAATTTGGTAGTCCTTTCTTAATGTATTGTAGTAGATAGACATGTGATGTAAGACAAATGCATCGTATGTATCAGCACCATGCTTTACAAAATGTATAATTAAAACAATTAATCATCCAAAACACAACAAGTTATATTGGATAAGCATCAACAAGTGAAGCAAAGAAACATCAAAATCTGGAATTAGCTGGGTGGCACTATTGCTTAACTTTTTTTTATGCATATTTGTGTCCTAATGGGAAGGAACAATTCTTTGGATGCGATTTGATGAGATGGTTCCATGTTGGAAAGAATAAGGTAATCGTGTCATCTTGTCAGCACTGTACATATTTTCATTAAAATAAAGCATGGCAGCTAACCCATTGTTAATTTGTTATCTAGCAGAGAAAGATCCAAGAATGCTATCATGAGTGCTACTTGGCACATATTGTTGCGTGTATTATTTTTTTAATAGAACAACTTGCAGTGGCATGTGGACAAAAAGCCCCAAAATTGAGCTGTAATCAGGAAAAAAAAAATTGGGGGAACAAAACAGAAAAAAGAAAAGAAAGAAAGAAAGAAGGCATAAATTGAAGATTTGGAGGGATAACTTGCAGTGTCATGGCATTGAGTGGCATGATGCCATTAGTTGAGGTGTATGTTTTTCAGGAAAAAGAAAAAGAAAACAGACACGTTCGATAGTCAAATTTCAAAATTTTTAAGCATTTGATGTCAAAAATTGAAAAGGCTAAAAGTTGACACGATTCGAACTTTAAGGGCAAATCTTCATTTTGGAGAACTTTAAAAGACAGCATCAACAATTGAAATAGTATAATAAAATAAAGTTGTTTGGAATCATATTTAGCATATTTGGCAATACAAAAATATGATAAATGGAAATAAAAATATTATCCCCCCCCCCCCCTCTCTCGGATAGTTTAATATTTGAAAATAGTAGCAATTATTATTCTGGCACTTTAAAATAATAAATTTATCACACTCTTTCTTATCTTTTCTGACGCTTCTTTTATTCATTTTGTTTGCTCACTTTTTCAGAGGCTTTTAAAGCGGTGTTTGAAGGCTTATAAGAATCCTCTCCTTCATCTGTACAGTATCGACTAACGAGAAGTTGAGACTAGAGAGTGCCGTGTCCGCCTCATAGACTCATATTCTCGGAAATTGATTACTACCATCTATCTTTCTACCATCGCTGCCATCGCGTCAGCGCTCGCACGCTTCTGTCCGATGGATCCCTCATCGCGTCCCTCTCTCTCAAGCGATCTCCTCATCCAGCGAAGCGTTCCCCTCTCCTCACCCAGCGAAGCGCTCTCCTCTCCTCACTCGGGTACGCTCCCTCTCCCTTCTACGCACTCTTTCGTCTCTCTTCCTTTTCTCTCCCTTCCTTCTGTGCATCTCTCTCTCTTCCCCCTCCCTTCCTTCTGTGAGTCAGACTTTGTTCAATTTGTTTATTGCATTTGTTCAATTTGTTATTTTAAGTGTTCATTTTATTTTGCTGTGCGTCAATGTTTATTTTTTATGCCTTACTTTGTTGGTATATATGTTCACTTTGTTCATTTATATGTTCACTTTGTTACTTTTATGTGTTCAATTTATTTTACTGTGTGCCAGTGTTTATTTTTTATGTCTCACTTTGTTGGTGCATATGTTCACTTTGTTCTTTCATATGTTCAATTTGTTATTCTATATGTTCAATTTGTTTTCTTGCTTGTCAGATTTATGTGTATATGTTCACTTTGTTTATTCATATGTTCAATTTGTTATTCTATATGTTCAATTTGTTATTCTATATGTTCAATTTGTTACTTCTATGTGTTCAATTTGTTTTGCTGTGCGCCAGAGTTCTGTGTTTATTTTGTCTCACTTTGTTGGTGTATATGTTCACTTTGTTCTTTCATATGTTCAATTTGTTATTCTATATGTTCAATTTGTTTTCTTGCTTGTCAGATTTATGTGTATATGTTCACTTTGTTCATTCATATGTTCAATTTGTTATTCTATATGTTCAATTTGTTATTCTATATGTTCAATTTGTTACTTCTATGTGTTCAATTTGTTTTGTTGTGCGCCAGAGTTCTGTGTTTATTTTGTCTTACTTTATTGGTATATATGTTCACTTTGTTCATTCATATGTTCAATTTGTTATTCTATATGTTCAATTTGTTTTCTTGCTTGTCAGATTTATGTGTATATGTTCACTTTGTTCATTCATATGTTCAATTTGTTATTTTATATGTTCAATTTGTTTTACATTCTCACTATTTGATGGAAAAGGAATCATTGATGAAGGAGACAGAGGAAAGACAGAGAAAAGAAGAAAAAGTACGGGGGTAGAAGAATTTGTTTTAAGTGTTCAATTTGTTCAACAGAGAGGAAAGGAGAGGTGAGGTCCAAGGAGGCGGAAAAGAGAGATAGTATCCGAAAAGGGAGCGTTGGAAGAAGGAGAGGGGATCGGAGGGGAGGAGAGCGCATCTGAAGATGAAGAGATGCGGAAGGGAACGAGCACCAGAGAGAGGGGAGGGAAAATAAGGGTAGCGATGGCGCGCGATTGCATAAATCGCGATGGCAGTTATCAGTTCTGATAGTTCTCTTTAGGTACTCTAGCAGGAAAATGAAATTGATTCAACGATATCACTCTCTTTGATGTTCGTCTATAGAACTAGAGAAAATTATTTTATTAAATTTCTCTGGCGTGTGGTTCTTGAAGTAAAATTTTTTTTCCTTTAATATGACGACCAAAATTTGATTTGATAATATGTAACCAACGAGTAATTATTGGGAAATTGATTATTGTCATCTGCCCTGCTATCGCTAAATATAAAGTGAACATATACACAACAAACAAAGTGAATATATAGACGATCTAAATGAACACATACAAACAAATAAATTCAATGAAAATAAGTTGAATATGCATGTAAACTTCTGAACAAATGATGACAACACTTATTTATTTGTAATGTTCACTTAGATCGTCTATATGTTCACCTTGTTTGCTGTATATGTTCACTTTGTATTTAGCGATGACAGAGATGACAAAACTGCATATGACAGGAATGCTTGCCCGTAATGATTCAGCCCATTCTACAAACATTAGTTAAAAGGCTTTTAAGTTTTTTTGTTCTTTTTCCCAAATTAAAAAAAAAAAAGATTTTTAAGTTTCATGACCTGACTCATGCAAAGCAAGAGCAAATAATTATGAATTTGAAACCAATTTACATTTGACCTTTATTAGCTTCTTTACAATTTTTTTCGATATCAATGTATAAACTATAAAGGTATAAATGTATAATTCTCCAGATGTGCAGTGGAAAGAACAATCGCCAACTTAAATAGGCCTCGTGTTCTTCGATAGCCAATCAAGCGCTTCTCCATTCAGCAGAGGTGATACCTGCATAAAGCCGAGTAAACAAAACATCCAATTGCATAAGAAAGCATAAGATAGAAAAATATGAACAAGTCTATTGAAAATAAAGTTAACTAACCTTTTCCCAAACCTGACCATGATAGTCATTTAGCCATTTGATTTCCCCGGGCGACATGAGAGATAATTCAACAAGCTTAGTCTGCAAAAAAAGAAAATGAACACGCTAAGAAAAGCAAAGCTATAAAAAGTAATTTCCTTTTTGTCAATTACTATTCAGAATCTCAGACGGATGTTTCCGATTTTCAGAATTTCCACAGAAAATGCATGGTTTTCTTCAAACTCACATAATATGCCTACAAACTTGCAGAATAAAGTTTGGCTATTGTGCAACATGTTGCAAAGGGCCTTTTGTGAAATGGATCCATGTTCCAACTGACAATGTCCAGAAAGGCTGATCCAAGCTTCAAATATAATCCATATCAAAATATTATGGAAAACCAAGTTTACAATAATTATAGTTTTTTTAACAACAACTAAGCCTTTTGTCCCAAACAAGTTGGGGTAGGCTAGAAAGAAACCCAACAAGAGAACACTCATCCAAATATTTAATTTTGTACTTCTATAGTTAATCATGACCATTCAATATTGTTATTTTTCTTTCAACTGAAAAAACAGAAAAAAGTTCCCAAAAGTGTAAACTTCAGTTTATTATATGATTTTAATATTAAACACCTTGAATTAGTTGAAATACAGTAAATTGGAATATGAGTCCATAACGCAAGAGACCCTTAACAACACATTCTGTATGGCACCATAGCCAATACTCATAATCTTTCTTTGAAAATAAGACAGGAAAACAGAAAAAAAAATACCTGAATTGGCACAAAGGTCAGTTTTTCAAAACCCAGATATTCAATTCCACCATATGCATTTGGCACGTTGGCTTCTATCACAAGAAGTAAATTCTGAAAAAAGGAACAAAAAGAAAAATTATTGCCTTCTCAATTTTATTGGATTGCCTGCCTTTTCTGTGGAAACAGAAAGAGACCCTCCCCCCCCCCCCACCAAAAAAAAAGGCATTACAAAATCCACAGATCCAAGATATTACAGCCTGACATATCACAACAAAGCATGTTAACCTTATAAACAATATATATTGTTAGAATTGGTAATCAGTGATAAACCAAAATGACTGACAATTCCAACAAACCCAGTATACCTTTTAATACTTGCAAATAACACCTTGGCACTATATTTGACGTGATCATTAATTGCAGGTGTAAAGTTTAAGGTGGAAGCATAAAAGCTTTCAATAAATCATGCCATCTGAGTTTCAATGATCAAGTACTTTTATTGAAATGGTTGACAAAACGAGATGGACAATCTAGTCATTTCTCATTGCTTAGCTTAAGATTGTAATTCACTATAATTTGCAAATAAATCCAGAATGAAAATATGGATATGTTTGAAGTTATCTGAAAAAGTTTATAACATATTGGCTATAACCTGCAAGAATATAATTAATGAAATTAGCATAGTGTGTGTACTTTTTCAAAGGGGGAAAGGACAACCTCAATACGAATACCAAAAGAATTGTCTTCATAGTATCCTGGCTCATTGCTAACAATCATACCCTTTTGCAATGCTGTCAAGTTTCCAAACCTGAAACTTATACTCTGTGGGCCCTCATGAACATTTAATGCAGCTCCTACACCATGGCCAGTACCTGAACATTCAGTACAAACATAAGTGCTATATACACATGTAAGATATACAGTCTGTGACTAAAAAAGTTGAAATTAATAGAAACTATCGTCAACTTTAATGTCATTTGGCTCCCTGAAGTTTTAAATGTGTAGAAAAGCCATAGATCTATTAGTATATATATTGTTCCAAAAGCATCAATTTATCCTGTAGACTTAAAGTGATTTAATTATTTCACTTGCAAATGAAAACTTTATTCTGCTAATAGATATTCATTAATGGATTTCTACATTTCAAGTATGCCTAAAATTCGATATAAGTTCTTCTCTTTTAGGGTTTTCCTCTGTGTGAGTAAATATATATGTTTTTTCCTATGTTACAAGATTAAAAGTCAAGAAGTTTAAAATGGAAGCACTATCAATTAGACAAAGTTGAAGCACAATGTCACTGATTAATCGACTTCTCTTTTTGTATCTTAGCTATAAAATAAATGAATAAATAAATAAAGCAAAGCATGAAGGCAAAAGTACCATGCCTATAATCAAGACCAACTTTCCAAAGCGAAGAACGTGCCAAGACATCAAGCACAAAACCAGGTGTTCTTTCAGGGAATATCACCTCATCAATGGCAATATGACCCTACATAAACAATTAAATTATAACAACTAGACTTTGAGAAATGAATCTTAGGTGAATACCTGACAATACACTTCCCCCCTTTTCTCACTTTCATAATATGCATGGCTGCTATGTGTTTAGTACCAAAATTATGGTTAGTCAATGTTGAATAGGTGATACCTTTTCCATCCCTCTATCTAAAAATTACGTGTTATTTGTAAATATCTCTAAAATGTTGAGATTAAGTACTCTTTCTAATAAGATGCACTAAAATATCATAAGTAATGGGTGCTGTGTTATCTGCTGAAAAAGGAACCGAGAATCCATTTCTAATATCTAAGCAAGATACCTGCAGAACTCTTGTAAAGCACTCTTTCTGCCGTTTTGAAGGTTCACCAAAATGCACAGTCCGTGTTATGTCAGTGGTCCCATCAACATACTGGGCACCACTATCTAAAAGAAATAAATTCTTGTTTTCTACCAAGCTACAATCACCAGGAATCGGCCTATAATGGATTATTGCTCCATTTGCACCATAACCTGAAAATTAAAGTTCTCATTTATCCTCAAGCTTATCCCAAAGTAAAGCTGACAAAGAAAGAAGGTAACTAAGGAGCCGTATGAAAATTTATGAATGATGTGATTAATTGTTCCACATCGTATCTCCCCAGTTTGAAAGTGGGAGTGACATGGGCTCAAAATGATACACATTAGAATTTTAAGGACCAAGTTTTGAGCTTTAAAGCTTCACAACAGTCAAACAGACATTATCCAACAATTTACTCTATAATCCTTGATATTTATTTCACCATTTAGAATAGTCATAATTTTACCAGTTAGCTACTAGTTCTTCAGTTGGTATTTGCACTTCACACTCCACTAAACAAAATAACAAATTCAATTACAGAAAAACTAATCCATGATATCCAAATGTCAAGTCCCAAGTAATTTCAAAACCTAAAATGAACCAAACAAACAATTGATCTATTGGATTCTACCTGGACAAAACACACATCCCAGATTCAAAGTACTATTAGAAAAAAAAGAGATAACAAGTCCAGTTTGGACTCAGAACCTAAAAAAAAATTACTTCAGATGGAGCACTAGATAGAAGATATGGGTGAAATTGCAGACATGAACAAAGAAAATACCACTTATAGTGTTAAAGCTAGTTTCTATAAAGCCCTCCTGCTTCTGACGAAATTCAAGTAGAGCATCCGCAACATCAAGTTCTGTTAGTGCAACATTATTGTCTATTTCCTTCTCCAACCAGCACCAGAATTCTACTAAAGCTGCAGCATCTCTGCCAGTGTGGAAAGAAAAAGGAAATTCAGTTAACGACATTATGAAGTTTAGTGACAACTGACAAGCTCTTAACTTAAACAAGAACTATACCAAATATCCATTCATCAACCAAAAATTGAAAGACGGTTCCGACATTCGATAATTTGCAGCATGAGTCAGTGTTAATAGAAAAAAGAAGTTTGCAACAAGCCCCTAAAATTTCAAGAATTACACGAGGGCTCCTTAATAGAATGTTTGACAGCTCAGAAAGCCTCCGCAATTTTGGACAGAATTTTTTCAAGGGAAAAAGAAGGCCATTAGTCCCTGCACACTCCTATCAGTAGGGTCTACTTCATCGAAGTAGTAACTTGTGGGGACGAAATCAAAGTTGAGTGACCTATTCATAACATGTTGACCCTTCTATAATTAACAAAAACAAGCAATTGTCCACTACCTTAAATGAGCATTCTTCATCCCTTCAATCTCAGCATTATTTTTCACAGCCTTGGCAAGAGCAACAGGAGAGACTTGATATACAGCATCTGGCCCACCATGGTGAATACTTTGATTGGTTGAGTTATTGTTAAGTTGACTGCTGTACCTCTCACATGCAGATCTAAAGACACTAACAATTGCTGCATTTACGCTTGAAGTATCAAGCCAGAGCTTAGCACCTTTTAATGCCAAACTGAATACAAGAGCTACAGTGTTAATAATCGATAGAAGATAAAGAAAAGTGACAATGGCAAAAGATCACAATGATATCAACAGGATGCAAGAACAAATTTCATGTGCTTGTGGTTATGAAAAATGTCATAAAAAGAATAAGAGCAATATAGTATAGAGTGCCTCTAGTATTATTTCTGGTCCTATAAACCTTCTTGATAATAAAATCCTTGCTCGATCCAATCTAACATTATGCTTTTGTATTATCCAGGGAGAATGCTTGACTTATTTAAGTTTAGAATAGCTAGCATCTTTATGTCTGTTATCAGACAACAAAAATTTATAGGGCAAAGAATTCATCGCCAGAGGTCGCTACAATTTAGCATGATAATGCATGCCAGGTACAAGTTTGTCGAGTCATGGAATAACCAAAATTTCAAGGCAACAAAAGTCTGGCAGAATCTTTTAAATTAAGCATAACGATAATATGTTCGTAATTTGTGAACAGTACCTCTCAATTTCAGCTAGAACTGATTCGTAAGGTTTCAACTCCACCCCAGCATTTGTCAGATGATTGAGGACCTCTTTTGTTACCTTTTTGGTATCAACAAACAACGTAGCACGATATGGTTCCACAATTAGGTACCCATAAAAGACAGGGGAGTGTGGTACATCACTTCCTCTCTACATGCACAAAAAGAAATGTAAAATTGGACCACTGATCAGGTCTTGTTACTGCCATGCTCAAAAGTACAATTTAATTGACTAAATATCTATCTCTAGTGCTCCAATATTGCCTTGTTCAGTGCCTAAGTTGCATAATAAAGGGTAATTTGAGTCCAATTTGAAACCGAAACTCAATTACAAGTATGCCTTGCAATTATTTCAGCCATGCTGAATGCTGTACATCTTATTACCAGTGTAACAAAAAGTCCCGATCCTTTGGTCCACCCAGTTGTCTTGGATTGCTTATTTCACACTTTCATAAAGAAGATAATAACGAGGCTAATTTTACACTGAGAAGAACTAAAGCTTAGTTGAGGCATAGTTACATACTTAGATTTGGTTATGGTACAGAACTGAATTTGCAGCTTGACAAGAACATAATCTGGGGCCAATTGATAATAGTTGGACTATAATTGAAGAAACAATCTGTTTTTACCATGTTCAATAACCAGGCAACTTCATCAAGCATTGACACCACAATGGCGGTACAACCGGATTCACCAAGATGTGACCTCAAATAAGATAACTTCGACACCACATCAGCTCCAGCATATTTTATGTCATGCACTCTGGTAGGCTTGCTTGGTGGATCAGGCCTTGAATCATTCCATATCTCATCAACCAAATTAAATTCTTTCAAAAGAATCAATTCGTGGTTCTTTTTTGAAATCTCTTGCTTTAATTCCTCGGCTGCATCGAATGAGAAAAGGAACTGCTCCCTTCAAAAAACCAAAGTGAACATAACATAAGAAATTAAGA
This sequence comes from Rhynchospora pubera, assembly GCA_028095005.1. Classification (NCBI taxonomy): domain Eukaryota; kingdom Viridiplantae; phylum Streptophyta; class Magnoliopsida; order Poales; family Cyperaceae; genus Rhynchospora; species Rhynchospora pubera. The sequence continues at coordinate 75,136,537 of CM051462.1, forward strand.
CTCAGATATATATAGCCAAAAACCCATGGTGGGCATAAAATTAAGATTAGCAACTGCGAAATATACAAATATAATCCTAGTTTCTTTCTATTTTTATAAATTAGGATTCTGAATAATTTATATCAAACAAATGAAGCATGTGGCTCTGCTACAAATAAGAGAGGCGTGGCCTGGTGCATACTTATAAACCAAAATTCCTCTTTGCGCCCCACTGGGCTCTAATCCATTCCTTAAGGGTGCACTCCAGAAGAGGTTAGCTGGTGGAATGGAATGGAAGAAAAAAAATCTGTCCTTGCTCCACTAGTCTGTCCAGGATGAATGGGTGGGAATGGGTGGCATGAAAAAGTGATTTGAGGAAACAAAATGATACCCCCCAAAATCGAGGTGTAGAGGGGAGAATGAGAAATTCATTTGTCTGATAGTGGACCCATCTATCTCTTTTTAATTTTTAGTACAGGTGATAAAGTTTATATTTAGGAGCAAGTGAAATTTTGTTTCCCACCTTCTACTGCTTCTCTTCCATTACATCCCATCCCTTCCCCCTTTCTATTCAATTCTGGAGCAAAGCCTAATGGAAAATAGCAGAGTTACCGACCATCCGTACTAGGACACCACGTTTAACACCCAATATTCTCAGACGACACTTTCTCCGAAAAGTACAATTGCTCCCCCAAGCTCAAATCGAACTAAACAAAACGAAATGTATTTAAATTATGTTCTGTTCATAAAACTAGTTACAACCTACAAAAGTTAAGCCATTTTGCAGTACTTGTCTTTTAACTTTAAAAGATTTCGTGAGTATATATCATTTCCCATGTAAGAAATGCCAGTTTTTTGCATTCATTGGATTAATTCAGAAATAATTGTAATATTTACCAAAATAACAACAGATTAAGTACTTATCCATCATATCTTCGTATAATGAATATGAACAGGTAAATCCAAAAAAAAAATGACACAAAAAACTCAAACAGAGGGAGCAATGAACTCACAGGGTCAATTCCAATCCGAGCACCAGGAGGCAATATATCATTCAGCCACTCACTTGTGGTTGGAACCCCACGGGTCCCACTCCTCATAAGAGTCCAGTCACGACTCAGTTCCTTCTCAGCCTATTCATCAGATAATTAGGCCAACCATCAAGTACACAAAATTTATCATTTGTTGAGCAATAATAACATATTTCAGCACTGTAACCCTTGGTCAGATTCTGGTACAGGACTAGTGCATAAGATGCAATTTATACCACAGATTACCTGACAATTTCTCACAATTGTGCAGCACATTACCATGACATACTTGACATGTTTCCATGGCTTAATTTTTTTTCTAAACCTTAGTACATGACTTCTACTGTTCCAAACGGCGAAAACCTTACATAAGTTGCCTAAACCCGACCTCCCTCCCCTCCCTCATCCAAATTATCTTTGGTTTCTCTCATTGATAGGAGTGCCACAGTCTCTGTGGTCGAAAGCAAAATACAAAGTGACTAAGGGCAAAACAGAGAGAACAATTATTTGCATCTCATTTTCTATTTTTAATTTTCTACCGTGTAAACCAATTAGGCAGCGAGAGTTAAAAACCATCTTCTAAAGTTAACCCAAGGGCAAGATATGGGCTTCATCAGAGGACTAGAGGAGTAGAAGCAATCTCCAGAAATTGCAGAGGCACACAGAAAATCACACCAATATACTGCTGTGTCCCGCAGCGGAATACACCATATGGTACTTACACAGTGCAACTAAAACAGCAGTTTTTAGATAGGTACCTGAAGAAAATAGCGACCATCAGTCCAAAGTGCTGCCTTATCTTTCGTCACAACAGCAGTCCCTGCACTCCCTGTAAAACCTGACAGGTAGGCCCGTCTCCTCAAACATTCAGCAATGTACTCACTCTGAAAACAGAAAAAAAATAGTAAAGACCAAATATCCATTCATGTTGGGTTAGTCAAATTCTTAATTAAAATTAGCTGCCAAATTGTTTTCACCTGATGAGCATCTTGAGAAGGAACAATATAAGCATCAATCCCCACATCAGGCCGAGAGAAAAGGCGCCGAAGAGAAAGAAGCTTCTCATCCTCCACTTTAGAACTGTTCTCACGAATCCCTCTGCGGAGCTCAGACGAAGGCCGGGCGACGATGCGGTCGCCGTCGGATCCATGCGCGCATGAGGAGACGCGGAGGCGGCGGGAGGCGAGTAGGAGAGGCGGCAGGGAGAGAGGTAAGAGGCGACGGAGAGGCGGCGCGCGGCGGAGGAAGGCGGAGAGAGGTGGAGGAGAGAGCGTTGCCTCCATTGATTTGGAGTGATTGGAGTAGAGAGAGAGAGAGAGAGAGAGTCTGGGTTTCGTATTGTGATAAGGAATGAGACCCCGTTGAATATGACCAAAATCTATCTAGACTGTCTGATCTAATATTGACGGTCAAGATTTACGGACCGTACGGATCCGATAAATTTAATTTCCTGCGCGCTATCGGCTGATTTTTCGCCACGTGATTTGAGAATCTCCTCTAGTCCTCTCTGGTTGTAGAAGCATCAGAAGACCGTCCCAAGCTGATCATGACCGTTGATCTTATTAAGAGGGTTCGTATCAACTCTGACGAGTGGCAGTGAGGCAGTGAGGAATGATCTGGACCATCCGATCTGAAATAGATAGTCCGAGTCTTCGAAAGACGCTTCGAGGTGCTGCACAATTGAAGATTGAAGAGGAGCCTATGGACTTCGCATTTAATAAAGTTTGTTTAATAGTATCTCTCCATTCGAGAAATAAAAATGCTTATGCACTCATTCGAGTTAGATGGAATGATTTAGGTTCTATAGATTTTTTTTTTTGTTTTTTTTGAATGAAGATGAAGGTTTAATATCAATCATCTTTTTTCCCTCTTGAGTTATTACACCACATGCAATTTTAAGTGGTATTGAAAACTAAATCACAACCAATCTAAACCTAGATTGTTGCACTCTTTTAAGTTTAGTAACCAAACACATCACCAAGTTCAAACTATTTTGGTTTACGTTGGAATTATTACAATTATGGACGACCATTGTTATATACCGCCTCCGGTATTAATTATCCGGCGATACACACAAGGTGAAACTTTCTATTAATGCATAATCGCTATTCAAACCATTCCATTGTATGTTACAACTATAGGCGACCATTGTTATACACCACCCCTAGCTAGTATGAATTATCCGTCGATACACTCGAGGTGAAGCTTTTCATAAATGCATGATCGCTAAGTTACTAATTCAAATTATTCAATTGTACGTCGCAACTATGGGTAACTATTGTTATAAACCATCCTAGTATTAATTATCCGCCGATATACTCGAGGGAAAGCTTTTTATAAAGGGAAAATTGGATATAACCCCCCATAATCTTCTCAATCCGGATATAATCCCCTGTAATCTTCAAAATCGGATATAACTCCCTCAAATCATGCTCAATGGGGATATAACCCCTTTTTGTTTATTTTTATTCATTTTTAACTAAAGAAAATCATAAAATGAAAATTATGACCAAACTACCCTCACTTCAAAAACGATTCAACTTCCTCTCTAATATTCATGATACCAGATCTTACCATTGTTTCCAAATAAGTTTTATCTTCTTTTTTAAATTAATGATACCAAAATCTTCTATATGTCTAGTCTCACGACACCCAATAAAAATGGTGATGGAGGAATCAAATGATCTTATTAACGTTGTATAGTTGTATTTGTCTTTTTCCAAACTGACAATTTTGAATAAGTATAAAATTGTTCTAATTACACAGATTTGCATCAGTTGTACCATGTTTGTTTCTATTATTTTTTAGACCGACAAAGAAAGGAAACGGAATAGATTGCATTGTTTGCCTAATTTATTCTCAATATCAGAAACTGACATGAAATAAATCCATTGTTGCCACTTACTGGTAAATGCGCTGTATTTGAACAAAAAATATTGGAGCATCTGATAGTGATCTCAATAGGTTCAATTTGTTTTCTAGCGCAACAATAACTTTCGAGTTGCAAGAAGCAAGATGATCCGTATGAATTTTTATTTGGTTTAGAATTTATACTAGGTAAGTAGGTCATTTACAAAGATTTCAATTGTTGAATTTGATAAATTTTATTTTATCTTTTCTTGAGTCCGAGAACGATACACTTTGACATAATTTGAGACCAATCAGATTTTGGATGTTGAGATGAGTCGGTCTGTACTTCTGATTGAAATTTGATCTAAATATTATTCGACAAACAAAGAGGAAGGGACACAGGAAGAAGATTGAGTCTGGTGATGTAGAAGGTGAAACGTTTTTGGAAATGAGAAGGGTAGTTTGGTCAGAGTTTTAATTTTTTTATTTTCTTTAGTTAAAAATGAATAAAAATGTATAAAAAGGGGTTATATCCTAATAAGCATGATTTGAGGGGGTTATATCCAGTTTTGAAAATTGCAGAGGGTTATATCCGGATAGAGGGTGCGTTTGGATCGTTGGAAGAAAGAAGAAGAAGAAGGAAGAAGAAGAAAAAAAATTATAAACAATTCAAATTCTTCACAAAGTTACACACTTCCCAATACTTCTTCTTTTCTTCCCTTCTTCCCACACCTATCCAAACGCACCCAGAGAAGATTATGGAGGGTTATATCCAATTTTGCCTTTTATAAATGCATGATCGCTAAGTTATTAATTCAAACTATTTCATTGTACAGTGTACTTTGCTGACACCTGTTCGTTCGCACGCTTACAGCTATGGACGATCATTGTTATACACTGCCCCTGATATTAATTATCCGACGATATACTTGGAGTGAAACCAAACACATCATCAATTGTATGTTATAACTATGGGCGGCCATTGTTATACACCGCCATTGGTATTAATTATTCAAAGATATAATCGAGGTGAAGCTTTTCATAAATGCATAATCGCTAAGGCCCCTGTTTGGTAGCGACTTTATTTGTTTCTTAAGTTACGAATTTTTAACCGGTTAAGTAATCTTACTCCACCCAAATTAAATTGTGTTTGGTTTGGAGTTAAAAATTAGTAACCGATAAAAGATATTATTTTTTAATAATTTATGAATTACTAATTATGAAAAGACCAAACTGCCCACGTATAATTTTTGCTTTAATCCTTCTCGCCTCCTTCAAACCTCCTCCTCCCTCCGCCTCTCTTACTCCTCCTCGGCTCCTCCCATCTTGCAATCTCACCTTCTCGCAATCTCGCCTCTCCCTCCACTCCTCTGTTCCTTGGCTCCCCTCTTACATTTGATTTGTTTAAATGAGTAATTTATCTTCTCTCATTTCATCAAACTTTGAACGAGAAAGATGGACTTACAAAATTACGATCCTGCCCAACTGCTACAACACGGTGCACTGTTGACCAGTAAAGTGTACAAAGATGATAAATAAATATTAAATTCCAGACCCTAATCGGAAACCTAATACACATAACTTGAAGTATTTAATCACAATATGAAATGAACATTGGAAGTATTAGGTGTCAGTGTGTAAAAAGTGACAGAACTACCCAAAAATACAGTTCGTCCATCTCTCCATCATATCCTCAATATTTACAATTAGTGCCCTGCAAAATAGTACATAAATCATTAAAAAGGAACTTTCTGTACATACCAGAATAAACTTCAGTTCCTAATGATTGGGACTAAGGTTGATAAAAAAAATAATCAAGGTGTCTGATAGCTGCTTGAACATCAAGGGCATGGTCAATTACTCGAAATGAAGATTTCCCAAAACTGGTACATTAAGGAACTGTTAAGGTCCAGCGATGACAAGTACTACCATAGGCTCCTGCATTTCATTACCAGACTGTGCATATTGATACCAGACATGATTGCTTTTGGTCAGTTGCTTGTCAATCTGTTATTGTAATTGTGCTAGTCCTCTTTCTACCAGTCTGTACTGAATATGTTATGCTTCTTATTTTATTTTATTTTTTTATTTTTCCGAAATAGCTGACACTTTATAGTACCTGACAATGAATCTTTTATGCTTGCTGATTAAGGAATCGCTTGCCAGCGATCTATTATTGAACATTTGCTGATATGTGGTTGAAATGAAAATTTGTTTTTCCCAAATTGTTTGTTAATTGATTCAATATCAACATCTAAATGATTCACCCCTTCTTAGTAGCAAACAAATAAGTGTTATTGGTTCATTGCTATCTACATTGTTGTACTGGTAATCTAAGTAAATACCTTACAGTATCCAATGAAACTTTCAGCCCATCGTAAATTAATTTCAATCACATGTCCCAACACAAATTTCTTTCTTTTGTATCGTTGTTTGGCACTTGCAACAGTTAGTACCAGTATTATCTGGTACAAAAGATATATTTATCCCATGTATATATCAGGTGTGTAACACTACCCCGGCAATTAACAGGTTTATAATAAATAAACTAGTTAAACTAAATGCCAGGTCAAGTTTATAAGATATATACAAGATAATTGAGTTTATTTAAATCCTAGCTCAAGTCTTAGTTACTTCATGAATTCCAACTGTGCTAATAAATCAACTCATTTATTTATGAATTAATGATCCAAATTTAGATTGGCTAAGTTCACATAATACCTAGAAGTACAACAGTACTGAAGGGAGTTGCATGTTTAAATAAACAATAGTAAACAAAAGAATGAATCAAATTACTTTATGATATCTAATGGTACTAACAAAATAACCCATTTCTTTATCAACAGAACCCAAGGAACGAGAGGAGTAATGAGCATTTGCTTGATTAATGATTTGGCTATGGGCCCATTTTCAAAAAAAAGATATGCATGCCCAAAAAAAAAAGAAAAATGCAATTTATTTTAGACCAATTTTGGGGAACATTTTTTTCCTTTCATTTTTTCCAGCGTGTTTTTAGCAGTACTTTTAGGAAGGGCATTTCGGGTTAGTACAAGAGTGCTTTATTCTTAGCAGCATGGTCTAGACATTGTCCCTTATTGGAATTTTAGCGAGAGAATGAGAGATGATTTAGGAAAATTGAATCAATCGACAGATACCCAAGCATGCTCATCGAAAGACTCCTGTGTTTCTGTATGCAACTGGTGGGGTCAGGAAGCTGCCAGTTCCTGACTCAGACTGGATTTTAAACAAAGCCTGGGGCATCTTGAAAAATTCATCGTTTTCATGCACCCGAGACCATGTCAAAACTATAATTGGAATGAAGGAGGCGTATTATGGGTGGATTGCATTAAATCATCACAAAGGGATGCTTGCAAACCCAAATCCTAATTCAATTTCCACGTACGGTTCACTTGATCTTGGTGGGTCATCCTTACAGGTGACATTTGGAACCGAAAAACCAATCCAAAGAGGATTACTCTTGTTCTTATTGCAACCCCGTGAAGGGTCAAGGTGGTATTGCTGTGGAGCTAATTGGTTCACCTAACTGGGATGAGTGTGCTGCACTCGCTAAAATTTCAATCAATCGAGTATTAAACAATTTAGACCTTAAATTAAAGGGAAAAAAAGATACCTGGTTCAGCAAGGAGTATCCTGAGAGCAATCGCTAGATAGAAGGTCGGTTTGGTTTAGGTGTTGTGAGTGAAGGAAAATGATATAGGGTTTTATAGGGATTTAATTTTCTATTTTAATAAGCTACTCATCTCATCGTTTGGAATTGTTAATATTGGGCGGTCACCATTATTAGCTAAATTTCGGAAGAGATTGCGCAGGCACTTTAGAGGTGTCTATTTCAGAGGAGAAGCAGCGCCATTAACAAGTGACGGAAAAAAATTAGAAGCCGACGAGGGCAAATTTGTAATTGAGACGAGGCGTCCGCTTTTTCTTAACTTACGACACCTCTGAAGGTGTCTTAATTTTAGACGACACGTCATATGTTTAAGAATCCACGTCAATTTGAATTTACATCCGAATCAGCAATTAAGTAAAGTTAAAAATCACGCGTTTGGCTTCTTAAGTTCTTCTTAACTGAGTTAAGAAGGACTAAAGTCACTACCAAACAGGGCCTAAGTTACTAATTCAAACCATTTAATTGTACGTTGCAATTATAGGCAACCATTGTTATGAACCGCCCCTGATATTAATTATCCGCTGATATACTCGAGGTGAAGCTTTTTATAAATGCATCATCACTGAATTACTAATTCAAACCATTTCATTGTACGTTACAACTATGGGCGACTATTGTTATAAACCACCCCTGGTATTCATTATCCTCTGATACACTCCAGGTGAAACTTTTTATAAATGCATGATCACTAAGTTACTAATTCAAACCATTTCATCATATGTTACAACTATGGGAGACTATTGTTAATTATAAATCATCCTGGTATTAATTATCCGTGGATACACTCGAGGTAAAACTTTTTATAAATACATGATCGCCAAGTTACTAATTTAAACTATTTTGTTGTACAATACAACTATGGGCGACTATTGTTATACACTGTCCCTGGTATTAATTATCCGACGATATATTCGAAGTGAAACCAAACACATCATCAATTGTATGTTACAACTATGGACTACCATATTGTTATTCATCGTCTCTAGTATTAATTATCCGACGATATACTCGAGGTGGAACTTTCTATAAATGCACGATCTCTGGTATGTCCTAAAACCAAATCTCTATAGCTCGATTGAGTTCTCACCCTAGAAATAATAGGAATGCTTCACCTCCTTTGTAGTTCAATGGCGATTAGTCTTGGATATCTCATCCTTTTTCTACTTCTAATGCTTGTACTTAGCTACAATGGACAATGTTTTAGCTTGAGGGGTCTAGAAAAAAGAACATCATGCACCTATACTGCAAAAGAGGTAAGAAGTAATTTACTCAAAAAGTTTTTTTTTATTTAGAAAGAGTATTAATCCTGGTATAATTTAGTATTTTTCGTTTAAAATTATTGTTCAACGTACTGACATAGTTTGTATGATAAGTTCATAATAAAAACAAGGGAGAATTAGTTATTTGCCACCCAAAAACAAGGAAATTATGATTTTGCCACTTTACCCACCTTTAAATGCTTTAGGAACCCCAAAAACTGTCCCCAAGAGAAACCAGATGTTGTAATAAAGAAAATTCAGGATTTTGAATTAAACATTAAATAAAATAGTATAATTGAACCCGAAATGCCAGCCTAGAATATTTTGAAATTAAAGGTCATTTAGAAATTAAGAATAAATCTTGAATAAATTAAAATACTTATAAAATTATTTTCTATTTATGAGCGACTGGCGTCTCGCTGCTGAAAGTTCAGTATACAGAGAAGCCTTACGAGCAACAGAATCATTAGAAGAGTCAGCCCTTGGTTTTGTCAAACCATCTGAAGCAACACAAAAGGGCACCTCAACAATTATCAAGCAGAACAACACAATAATTCAACTGCTTGTTAAAATCAAGGAAGAACTTGAAGATTGTAAGGATCAAATAAGAGACCTCAAAAGAACAAAAGCACCTGAAGGGTCTGACACATCTGAGGCCCTTGAACAAATCCAAAATCAACTCAAAAACTTGAGTCTCGGACCGCCAACAACCTCAAAACGGCCAACCATAACGGGCAAATTTTTCGTATATCGTGACCCAAAGAAAATATACGAAGAAGAAAAGAAAAAGATACAATGAGTCGTACTCAAACAGAAACAGTGGGTAGACCATCTGTATCGGGCCACGAAAACCAAATACCAACCGTTGAAGCATCAAATCCGGGATTACAGACTCGGAAGCCGGTTACGACATGAGGCACAAAGAAGATTGCCAAGGCGTAGACAATATCGAAGGACATTAGAATCTCAACTAAGTCCTGATGCGGAATTAAGCGTTTCACAGTTTCGTAGAGCACAACAAATTCCGGCAGAAACACTATACCAAGCCGGATGGAGCGAGAGAAATCATCGGGTATACCAACATTATTCCGATGAAAGAATTTTGGTGGTTGGAGATCAAAGGGAAATTCCCTTTATCTCCCAGGAAAGCTACAACAGGCTTGTAGAAGAAGGATTACAACACTTACATATAGGTGTTGTAATGGTCAGGCTATACGCTCTGCACAGAAGAAGTGCAGGGGTAAATGCTCTAGTTGTTTTGAGAGACACAAGATGGGGGAACGATACCTCACTGATAAGTTCCATGGAAATGGACTTAACAGACAACACACAACTGGCATACGCAGTTCCTGACATGATGGTTAGTATTCATGATTTTTACAATCACATCCAATTGGTTGTACAAACTCATGGGTATGAATCATGGCGAGGTGGAGAAAGCAACCTCTTAATCTCTCGATCTTTAATAGGGAGATTATCAAACACCAGCCATACAAACTTCAGGTACAATGTCCAAGGAGTAACAGAGCACCTAGCAAGCAGAGGCATAAGGGCTATACCGGGACAGCCAAGATCAACCGAAGAATTGAGAGGCCAACGATGGATAATCAGGCCACCAGCAATTCCAGAGGTGCAACACCCACAGACAATCAGGGTCAGATCAAGGACTGATGGCTCCCTAGCCATTAGATTTGGTGGATATACAGCAACTGCACCAGCAGAACCAGCAGTTGTCGGGCCTAATGATGAAGAAGAACTAGATGGAGAAATGGCTCTGATGGTAACAATTGAAGAACCAGAAACCTTGGAAGAGTTGGAATCAATCCAACTACTAGCATCCCTGTCTAGAGAAGGACCGATGCTAGATTACTGTCCAATCTGGGATAAAGATGAAGAATTAGAGGAAGAATGGCTCAATCCTTTCGCCTCCGAAGGTGATAAAGACAAACTGTCGCATTTTGCATACGCGGCAGAAGAAACGGAACTAGAATATCCTAAGATGAAGGCTCTCACAAAAATGATGGAATCAGCTTTTTCAACAGCTGAGAGTTCACTCACCCAGAGAAGGCCAACAGAACCAGTAATGGGTCCTGTTAACTATCCACCAGCAAGCACATCAAGGCAAACACCGATGCCAACAATACATGAAATCAGAGATCATGTTGGCAGACTCAAAGGAGGTTATGCACAACAGCATAGCGGGAGGTTCAACCTTCCAGATGCTCAAAGTGACAAAGGTGCAATTCTGGTATTACCGGAAGATATCGGGCAATACGGTGATGTAATTTCTCGATGGGAATCAATTACTCTCAATGTGGTCAATGACTGCAACTGGACGGATAACAAGAGTAAGGTGATTTTCATTGAAAATCTCCTAGGGGATGTAGAGAAAAAGATGTTCATCCAATGGAGAATGGCGTATCCCCATGAGTATGAAGAATTAATAGCAGTTGCAGATGATCCCCAAAATGTAATCTCCTGCATTCGAAGGATGATACTGCTAGAGGATCCATACCAAGGATCCACTGAAGAGCAGACACGCGCTTACCAAGACCTTGAACGCTTGTCATGCAACCATGTTAAGGATCTGTTCAATTACATGAATGATTACAAGATCCTTGCAGCAAAATCCGGGAGGATGTACATTTCCTCAGAACTCTCGGAAAAATTCTTCAGAAAAATGCCACCTCTAATCGGGCAAGAACTAGAAAAGGCATTTTTGGACAAATACCCTGGAGCAGCGATAGGCGTTATGCCAAGAATAAATTTCTCATACCAGTACCTGGCTGAAAGATGCAAACAAGCTGCACTCCAAAGGAGCTTGAAAGATCTCTCATTTTGCAGCAAAATCCCATTACCAGGCTACTATGGAGAAAGAAAGAAGTATGGGCTTCGTAAGTCCAAAACTTACAAGGGCAAACCCCACGAATCTCATGTGCGTGTTTTCAAGAGAAAACATGCTGACAAGGTCCGCAAATGCAAGTGTTTCATTTGTGGAGAAGAAGGACATTTCGCGCGAGAGTGTAACCGCAAAACAGGAAACATTGCCAGGGCAGCCATTATTGAAAATATGGAGCTTTCAGATAGCTGGGATGTCCTCTCAGTTGATCTAAATGAACCTGATAGTGATGCAATTTGTTCATTATCTGAAGGAGAAGTTGGAAATGTTGCTTCAGCCGTAATCAATGATTTACCATTCGGCGAGCAATCATTTATGATGCAGGCAGAGCAATTGAGCTGGCGGAGTTATATACAACTGCCTGAAGATCAAAGAGATTGTCCCCATGACTGGCAGGACAATGATTCAGTTCCAACGGGACATGAAAAATGTTCCATGTGTAAGGAAATGACAACTGAATCAACAAGGGCATACTGTAAAAACTGCCGCCTAACAGTATGTCCTATGTGTTCAAGATTCAGGCTGGGCAGACGAATACGAACTAAGGTGCAGCCAATAGCACCTTATGATAGTAAAGATCAGCTAATCAATGAGCTGATGTCTTATGTTCAATACCTCTTAGTGGAAAATGGAAAACTCAAACAACAACTGTTTGAAGCCAGAACAGAGGATCTCGAAGCCGAGTTTGATGAATTAATGAAGAAAGACAAAGGAAAAACTAAACTACGGTTCGAAGACGAAGAGGTAGATGAAGAAACAGAGATGGAACCCAAAAATCCAACAGGAGCTCTTCGAATAGCTTCTGCCAATACTATCTCTACTGAGGAAATTGAGCGATTTAATACAGTGGTCCAAGACCCTGTAAGGGGCAAAATAGTCCTAAACAGACTCTACAACATGGAGATAACCTTTGAAATTCCAGGAGTCAACCCATTCAAGGTTCAAGCAATCCTTGACACAGGAGCAACTGTCTGTTGTGTCAACCAAGAAATTGTCCCACAAGAGGCATTAGAGCCAAGTGCCTATCCCATACAAATAAATGGGGTAAACTCAACTCAGATAGCCAGTCTAAAACTCAAAAATGGTAGTATGCTGATTGAGTCGAATAGGTTCAGAATTCCCTTTACCTATTCTTTTTCGATGGGGAAGAAGGAGGGAGTTCAGATGCTGATCGGGTGTAATTTTATCCGATCCATGCAAGGTGGATTGCGAATCGAAGGCCAGAACGTGACTTTTTACAAAAATATCACGACAATTGCAACCACAACAGATGCTGAGGTGGTACAAGTCGCAATTCCTGAGCTTGACCTGACAGACTTAGAATACATCGAAGTAAGAGAGGCCGTAGCATACCACCAAGAGCAAGAGTCACAACAGTTTAAAGAGAAGTTCAGACCACTACTCAACAGACTAAAAGAACAGGGATTCATTGGAGAAAACCCCCTGAAACACTGGTCGAAAAATCAGGTGACGTGCTCTCTCGACATCATAAATCCTGATCTCCAGATTCAGGATAAACCTCTGAAGCATGTGACGCCTCAAATGAAAGAACAATTCGAAAAACATACAAAGGCGTTATTACAACTGGGAGTAATCAGACCTAGTAAAAGCAGGCACAGAACCATGGCTATAATGGTCAATTCTGGAACCACCATTGACCCAGTCACTGGCAAAGAAATTAAAGGCAAAGAGCGCATGGTATTCAACTACAGGTCCCTCAACGATAATACCCATAAGGATCAGTATAGCCTCCCTGGCATCAATACTATCCTTAAAAAGGTCGGTCACAGTAAGATCTACTCGAAATTCGACCTCAAGAGTGGATTTCATCAGGTGGCAATGGCACCTGAGTCAATTGAATGGACTGCTTTTGTGGTGCCTGGTGGACTGTATGAATGGCTCGTTATGCCATTTGGATTAAAGAACGCACCGGCTATTTTTCAAAGAAAAATGGATCAGTGTTTTGCTGGTACCGAAGATTTTATAGCGGTGTACATTGATGATATTCTAGTATTTTCTGAGAATGAACAACAGCATGCCGAGCACCTCAGAAAAATGCTAGAAATTTGTGAAAAATGGGGCCTCGTACTCTCTCCAACAAAGATGAAGATAGCAGTCAGAGAAATTGAATTCCTTGGAGCAATCATTGGAAAGAGTAAGGTAAAACTCCAACCCCATGTCATAAAGAAGATTGTCTCCTTTGATGAGGAGAAACTGAAAGAAAAGGCCGGACTCCGAGCATGGTTAGGCATACTCAATTACGCCAGGAGTTACATTCCAAAACTTGGGACTCTTCTAGGTCTCTTGTACACGAAAACCAGCCCTCATGGAGATAAGCGCCTTAAACCGTCTGATTATGAACTAATCAGAAAAATCAAGGAAAAAGTGCAAAACCTGCCAGATTTGGAGCTTCCACCAACAGGAAGCTATATCATCCTTGAAACAGACGGATGTATGGAAGGATGGGGTGGCATATGTAAATGGAAACCAAAAAAGCATGACCCCAAATCCATAGAAAAGATTTGTGCCTATGCTAGCGGCAAATTTCCGGTGATCAAGTCAACCATTGATGCAGAAATACACGCTTGCATGGAAACATTGAAGGCACTAAAAATCCACTATCTTGATCAACAGGAGATAACGCTAAGGACTGACTGTCAAGCAATAATATCCTTTTTTAATAAGTCAGCCCAAAATAAACCATCAAGGGTGAGATGGATAAATTTTGTTGATTATGTAACAGGGACAGGAGTGCAAATTAATTTTGAGCACATAGATGGTAAGCTAAATAGCTTAGCTGATGCACTCTCCCGATTAACAACAAAATTGGTTGTTACCAGTGAAATTCAAGAACAACAAGAGCTATTCTTAGCACATCTCGAAGGAGCATTCGAAGAGGCAGACCGATTTAGTGACAGCCTAAACAAACAGATGAATGAGCTAATTTTAAAAATTAGTTCCTTACTCTGATTCCCCTTTTAAAATCCAAACAAATGTTTAATTATTTTGTTTTTCTTTTTCAGGTCTGATGGTAATCCACGGAAAACCATTGATCTTTGGCAGTAATCTACGGAAAACTGTCTTTTGTTTAATAGTTTCAGTTTGTTTATATTTTTGCAGAAATGGTGCTGGAATATTTAACCCATATTTTTAGAAGCTATGAAGGATCTCCACGTTATAGTCTCAGGCCAGATTCCAGGATAGCGCTTAACAATGCTGTTCGCTGGGGAGCATCATTTGGCCAGACAGAAGAAATAGAAAACTATGAGACAATCACTTGTGATTTATTGTTTTCAAGGCCGACTTTGAATATGGAGGGAGGAATGAGAACAAGGCTCATGGAATTACACCAAGCCCAAATTCAAAAGTCCCTTACGGAGCTTGAAAAATTGCTAGTCATGAGTAATTTGCAAAAGGTCAGACTTGAACAACATGCTAGCAAGGATAATTGGGCAAGGGATGCCCTCGAACCTGTTAACGATAATATCGAAAAGTTGATTGAAGCTCACAGTAAGCTTCGAATAATCCAGCAGAGCATCTATTATTAGGTAGTGTGCATAATATGCTTACTTTCAGTGCCAACCTGTTTGGTCTGTTAGTGGGCATCTTTTCTTTTCTAAAAAGGCATCTTTATAATGGTGCCAGTATGTACTGGTGTGTTTTAGTGCGCCACTTGGTGCATCTTTAGGCGCATTATTGAAGTAGTGCGCTTTTCTTTATTTTGCTTTTGGACAGCACTGAGGTAATGCTTTCCTTTATTTCATTTTCAGATCGCACTAGGTGTGTCAGTGCGCATCTTTTTATTTGAGTGGGAGACAAAAGTATGTGGTAATCCAATTAATTGCATGACGATGGGGCCCAATGAGCACCCGATGCATTATTGAGATACCAGACTCGAGTCTCTATAAAAGAGTGTCATTCAGAAGTTGCAAGACACACAGAAAAACTCTGAAGTCTTACTTCTTCTCTTGTAATCGTACTCTATCAATAAAATCTTTCTCTTTCAAATTCTATAAAAATCTTTGAAGCCAGCATTAATTATAATCCGAAGTTTCAAAGTCGATCAGTTAGCTTCCACTTTGGTATCAGAGCAAGGTTTGTTTCTTAATACTATTTATGGCTTTCTAAATTTCTGTGTGTTCTAGGTAGGCACTTAAGGGGGAGATTATACTAATCCTTAGAAGATTCAAAACTTGAAACTTATAATCAATAATTAATTAAGTCTGAAAAATTCGAAAGTTCTAAAAATTTTAGAAGAATCAAAAGAATCACACTGCCGCACAGTAATTATTTTTAATGAAGATCGCGAAAAAAAAACACTGTGATGTGAGAGGAACCTGAAATTAATAGAACTTGACAACTAAAATCTAAGACTGTTAATTATTAACCTGGGTGCACAATTGGAGTGACCCTAGTATAAATTGTTAGGAAATTGCCCAATTTTAATTTTGTGACTAATTACTATTAATTAATCCAATTAAAACACAAGCAACACGAGATCTAGTACTTTAAGCAATAGACACAAAGAGAAAGAGGAGAAATCGATACCTCCCGCGAAATCGTATTCGCGGGGCTCGACCAAGGCATGGGAATCGATGGCGTGCCTTCTCCACCGTCTCCACCACGTCTCGTAACCGCCCTCGAGTCCACCAAGGAGGATTAATCACGTTCTACAAGGTACGTGCTAGCGTACCCAAAGAACAAGCCTAATCCCTATGGTTTTCTCTCTTGCATCAATCAACAACCTTGATTTAGTGGAGAGAAAATAGCTCAACACATGAGCAAAAGAGAGAAGGAGAGGGTGAAAAAGTGGCGGCCTCATGGGAGGAAATGAGAGGAGAGAGAAAGCTAGGTGGAGGCTCTCATAAGTGGTCCTTATATAGAGCACAAAACCTAATTGACCTCTTGCATAATTACAACTATGCCATCCCACCTACCACCATAATGGGCAGCCACGAAATGGGCCTTTATGGGCCATTTAACCCCTTCATTTGGACCATTAATTCATATAATTAAGGTCCCTCAATTTTTGCTCTTTAATTGGACTATATATTTGCTATTTAAATAACGGCCCAATTAATCAATATAACCATTTATATTGATAAGTGTTGAACTAAATTAATTATTAACTCATTAATAATTATTCTAGGATTAGTTAATGCATTAATTTATTTCTATATGATTCATTGACTTAATTAATTATAACGGTTCGCAACGGTATATAATTAATTAATCAATCTTATCATATTTCCACAGAACCTACTGATGTGAATAAATAAATAATGCACTGTGTGATTAATGTCCTATTTGTGTGACCCTTTGAGGATTTATGATATGTTGGCCATGGAATTAAATCATTATTTAATTCCAATAATCATAAGCGGTATCTAGCAACACGTTATGACTCCCAATTCGCATAAATAGTGTACTGCTACAATATTTCAATCCTGCATAAGAGAATAAATATGTTTCTCTATTTTGATTCTTATGTCACACGATATCATCGTATAATCCAAGATAGGAATGTGTCATTCTTGCAGATTATACATTTCTTGATCTAGAGTTGATCGCTTAGTTGCGCGCATACGATCCAACTCCATCAAGGGGCCCAAACAGATATCGTCACTCACTAAGTGAATTAATGAGGGACATACGGTTTTCTTGATGATTAGCTTTTCCCCGCACAATTCAAGAGAATATAAATAAAGTCCGTATAGCAGCCCTTATCGGGAATCAGCGGTAGACAATATTTATTGAACCTATCCTCATGTGGAAAAGATAAACATCTCAAACTTAGAACCAAAATCATAACGAAATAAACAATGACACTTAACACAATCCATATGTTTATTTCATTGGGTCAAGTCCTGTACTATGTTCCATAACATATACATATGCAATTAAGTTGGTAACTCTTTACCTATGATTAGTAGAACTTAATCATCACTTAACTTGCATACTAATCTTATATGATAATTAATGTTCCTTTGTTAATTATCAAGATTATGGACCGTTTAGATTTATTATTGTCATTCTAAAGAATGATCCACAGAGATCTACAATTCAGATCCTCAACCTGAATAATCTGTCAATAATAAACCTAGGAACAGATGATAATATATCATCTATAACATAAACTAATAATTAAGTCATTAAATTATTGACTTCTAGGACATAACTCTAACAATCTCCCACTTGGCCTAGAGTCAATCAGTAGTGACTTCTAGCCAACGAAGAATTGAGAACAATGTCATATATCTACATATATACATGTCTCGGACCTCAAAATAAATAATACGCTTATAGCTAGTTACTCATACGTCCACCACGTATGGATACATAACTGCATCTCGTATACTGCTCAAGGTAGAGGTCGTGCTAGAGTGTTCGCTGTGTTCGCGAACCTATCCAAAAATTGTTTGACCATATATATATATATATTCTCCTATATATATTCTTGATCACCATCATATGATATCAAGTGATATCGTTATAGATCATATTTGAATCTCCAATGTAACATTGGGTTCTTTAGGAGTAAGTTATAGTTCGAGATGCTTAGAACCATAATAACTCAACTAAGAAATCGATCCGAAATAAACTTCTTTTATTGCTTCACAAGTTGCTATGTATTTTGCTTTGGTGACGGAAACGGTTGTAATATTCCATTTAGAACACCTTCTAAACTTACAACACCACCTTTTAGCAAAATATGTATTTCAACTGTGATTATATCAATCTTTCGAAACACTAGCATTAGTGTAATTAACTTACACGAGCTTTTTTTAAGAGATGAAACATTATATCACTCTTTCTCATAAGGTACTCGAGGATATCCTTGACTATCGTCCTAATGTGTCTCTCTTGTATCCATTTGACAACTGTTTGTCATATCTTTTGGATACTACACATTGGGGCATATGCATAAATATGGCGTACACAATGAAACTCATAATGAAGGAATGCTTGAACTATTTCATGCACTTTCTCGAATCGAGTTGCAATAGACCGAGTTAAAACACTCAAGTCATGCCATGTGACGTATAATTAGACATCCTTTCTTGGAGTGTAACTTTCGTGTTTCTAGAACACTTCGTCAATATATGCATATTTGCTCAAACCTAACATCCATCATAATCTATCTTTATAGATTTTGTTTCCTAGGATTAGGTGACTTCGCCCAAGTTCTCATTTGAGAAAGCATTCTCCAAAGAGATCTCGACAATATTCATTTTCTTAATGTTATTCCCAATTAATTTATTGTTATCTTGAACAATACAAGTAATACAATTATGCTTCCACTGAATATCTTGTATATACAAGATACTTTTGACGAAGTTCAACTCCTTGACTTCATTGTCAAAACTTTTTATTCCAATCTCCACAACACTTGCTTTAATCCATTAATGGATTCTTGAAGCATGCGTATGTTTTTAGCAATACAAAAACCTCGATTTGTGTCAAATGCACAACATCTTCCTTCATTCATTCGAAGAAGGCGGTTTTATGTGCTTTCCCATATATCAATATATATGAAATACAACTATTGCTAGAATGATCTTTATTGACTTATACATAGCCACAAGCAAGAGGTTGTGCTTTGTACGTAGTCAACTAGTCATCGACTTAGACATAGCTACAAGCGAGAAGCCGCGCTTTGTACATAGTCGATTTGTTATCCATGTCGATCTTCCTTTTGAAGATCTAAACGTTCTTGATGGATTGCTCCTTCATGAACATCAACCAAGGTCTATACCTTGTTGTTATACATGAAATTTATTTAAAGATCATATGAATTCAAACCATATATGTGGAATCGGATCCTTCCATCGTTTCCTTGTTTATCAACGGATTCTCATATGCTAAGTTTGAGAATGTCGTGAAACCAATGCATCAAACGGCTTAGGCAATCAACTCTCGTTGATCTTTTGTAGGATTGGTACTTGAGGTTCAAGAACTACTTCCACAACGATTTGTTGAACGAGTTCTTGACTCCTCATATATTCCATGAGTTTCTCAAACATCATCAACTCGTGAGATGGTTGAGTCCTCATTAGAAGGAGAGTACTATTAAACTTCTTTTCAAAACAACTTGTAAATGAAGTTCCGCTCAACTCCCACTAAGCACAATGTATGGAGTGACAAGTTTTCCATAAGAGTACTTCTTGTAGTGACGCATAAACTCCTTTAATGCTCACTTTACTCCCACTACTTCTTCTTGAGAGTTTCAATTCATCAAGACTACATTATGATTAGCAACAACTACTTTGTTCTTATCATATTCATGGAAGTAGTGCCTTTTAATATAAAGCATCCTACAAATATTAAGTGTCTTATTTGGGTACAATCTTATCAACAATCTTGAAATAAGCTTATCAACACCAAATCTTAAGAAGCATTATACTTAGAGATCAAAATCTCATAAGATATCTTCTTCAATAGACTTCGATGGAACATCATTCAGTGTAAACAATATTGTCCTCAAACATAATTCCCTAATACGAGTCGAATAAGTCCATTTGATTTATTACCGATCGAACTATACCAAATATTGTTCGATACCTCCATTCTTGGACATATTATTCCTCATGGAGCGAGTTATAAAACTACTTTCATACTCTTTAGATAATATTTCAAATCATATGACTTAACTACTTACCATGATTAATTGTAAGACTTTTCTTTTTCCTTGAACGGTCTTTTTAACTTCACACTTGAACTCCTTTGAACTAGTCAAAAGGTTCATACTTATACCTTATCAAATAGATATGTTAATATCTACAATGATCGTTGGTTAAGTAGTAAAGTATCAACAACCTTTCATTGCACAAGTACTTATAGGTCTTTATACATCGATATGTATAAGTCCTAATTAATTCACTTGTCCTTAAACCTTCATAGGTTCAAGGTGCTTTTGTCATTTAACAAACATGATTCGCATATCAATCGATTGGAATCGAATTGAATTACGAGCTCTACGTTACGTAGACTCTCGTAATGCGATTCTCGTTTACTTATGTGACTAAGCGGTATATATAACATGAAAGTCAAATACTTTATGTCAAGTCTTACACATTCTATTTGTCATTCAAAAATTGTTTATCTATTTCAAGCAAATTCAGTCAAGATGCATGAAATCATATAAACAAATCCATAATAAAAGATCTTGTCTTTTACAAAACATAATCATCCATCATGGAATATGAAATGGAGATATTTTTGAGAGGTTTTTAGAATTAAGGTATGCAACCTTCAATTCCTAAACAAACTCTTAATAAAGATAACTCTACGTATTCAATGGTAATGACTTAGATGAACAAGTCATTTCCTATACGGAGTTTACTTTACATCTCTCGAACTTTCTCTTATTCTTCATTGCTAATACATTTCGTTAAATGTGAGCATATGAACTAGTATCAAGTTACTAGTGTAAATTAGAGATAGTGAGATAATTTGAACGACAAATACACTTTAGGATTAGAATATTTCTAATCGTCACAATCATGGTATTTCGGACAACCTTTCAAATGCCTCCCACAAACGGCAAATGAAACATCTCATGTGACACATGGTCATCAATGAGAGTCTCGAAATTTCAACTCATACCTTGGTGAAGTATTTCTTGAATACTTAACCAATCACCTTTTTGCATCAACAAGCGTGCATAAAGGTAATATTATATCCTTCATAATTCCAAAAAGATCGAATGACAATATCAACAATCCTTGATATCGGAGATTAATATCTCTAGTCATCAATTAGCTACTTCAATCTTTCGATTTGTAAGCTATATAACTTCTTTTAAAAGAATAATCTCTTGGTCAACTCATATTCTTTATACTCAATCATAAATGATGGAGTTAATATCTACTTTCTCCAAGAACACTTTCTTGAGTAAGCGAATGAGAGCGTACGAGTTAAATCTAGTCCATATGAATTCTCTAATTCAAAGGTCTAGAAATTTTGAATGAGGATACTAGCCATACGCTTTATTGAATAACTTTTCGCCAAAAGTCAATCAATCATCGCGATGCTACGTTCGGGTAGTTTGAGGAAAGTTTTGGGAATTGACATACTCAAGTTTCTCTTCACTAAGATCGTGTCTTAGGAATCGGTATTACTCTTTCAAGTAACTACCTTTTAGAAACGAGTTTGTTTATTTTCAAAGATTGATCGCAACAAAATTAACAATTTAAACATCTATAACAAAATCAATTTACAGTCATTTAGTTTATGCAATTGTTTTATTTATAACAAATAAAAACTCCCACTACAATTATTTAATGTCCCTAATGTAGTAGGTTTTCCAAGATCCCTATTTTCGTTGAGATGGTGCTAGCGTCGGCGTGACACCAAAAACAACTAGATAGAGTAGGTTCTCCAACCAATCATTCCATATGATTCTTGGTTTGTGAAATATCACATGTACATCCACAAACTTTGCCCTGATGTCCAATCCGATTAGAAAACATCGTTAAGTAACCTTTCTCTATTTGCTCCTAGTAAATCCGATTTACACCCCGACACGGATGATGGAACACGATGTCCCGCGTCGGCGAGAATGCATCAATGAACGATCATACACGTTAGAAGGGGATAGAGAGAAGGAGGGCGATTTAACTTAATCATGTTTTGTTTGGGACAATCAATTAAGTGACACTTGTTTGGTGGTCATGTAAGCATACACCCATACCTAGCCTATGACAATTCATAGCAATCACAAGCAATCACATATAAGCATCTCATTATTGTGGGTTTGTAT
Source organism: Rhynchospora pubera (assembly GCA_028095005.1). NCBI lineage: Eukaryota > Viridiplantae > Streptophyta > Magnoliopsida > Poales > Cyperaceae > Rhynchospora > Rhynchospora pubera. The sequence goes on from CM051462.1 coordinate 75,159,005, forward strand.
GGCTCCCGCTTGCATTAGTTTCGCCACATCGTCCATGGAGCAAAACTAATCTAATCCTTGTCCCTCCCACTAAATTCTATAAGGATCTAAATCCTATAAAATAAAGGAACAAAATACATGTGAAAAATATCCTATTCCCATCCTATCCTTAGGGGCATGCAAGCCTCACAAGTTACATCAAAAATTAATCAACGAATTAATTAATTAATGGCACCAAAGGCCGCATTACAAACATTCACACATGCATTTAATTTACAACCACAAGGCATTGAGTCTTGAGCCATACTAAACCCACTATCCACCTACAAAACAAAGTTAGCACATACAAGCACTTTGTTTCCAATTAACGATTTTCAAGCATCTTTGCGTATTGTTTGCTATAAGTAAATTCCGTGTACAAATTCTCAATTTTAAACAACCAAACTTGTTTAAATTCATTTAGAAAGTTCTTTCAACATCCCATAACTGAAAGGAGATCAAACAAGGAGTTTTCTAATTAATTTCAACTAGTTTGAATACTTAGAAAAACAGTAATTTACCAAAAAACGTAACTAATGGAATCCAACAAAAACAACAGTTTTCGGTCTCCAAAAATTCTCAAATAAATTACTTAAGCTCCTTATCATATTTGTGACTACCAGTAAAAAATTCAAGAAGAGATCTTAAACCATCTGGGAGAATCAAAAAAGACAAATCTCTTACAAGTGCACGAAACACCGTTATGAGATTTTCAGCTTATCCTCTCAACCATTTGGTCTGTTAGACCACCTTCTATCCAGTTTTTATATATACAATATACATAGAAAAACTTGTTTAGACTACAGGCTATCCATTCATGAAAAGAAAACAACCAAGTTCAGTTCAATAATATTAAGTTACATGCTAAACAATCAACAAATTCTGTACTGGAACAGACTGTCAATCGAAATATTTTAACCTAGTTGAAGGTCCAAACTTCCACGAAAAATTATGAAATTAATTTTCCTGGAATCCTAACTCAAATTAGAACAACTCTATTTAAACAGAATTTTTAAAGGAGTTCTCAGTTGGTACAGTTTATTAGAACAATCGATTTGCTCAACAAACTGGATCTGACAAGATCTTCCTTTTCATACTTGAAAACCCACAAATTAATCCAAGTCATGCAACAATTTATACATGCTCAGAAAGAGCTTCAAGTCCTATTTATTTCTAGCCATAGAACACTGGTACTTATATTCAAAATATAAATCTTTCAAGCCATTCAAACAGGACAGTGCGAGCAGAAACTGGTTCTGCGCACTGTCGCCGTGTTATTCACAATAAATCTATACTAATTCAGAAAAATGTGAATCCAACGCCAAAAGAATCACAATCCAAAGATCTACAACTTTCATGTAGATGAAAAAAACTTCCAGAGAACTTATCAAAGCGAAAAACGCGAAACAACACAGAAAATATCATTTCCAGACAGCAAACAAACGCATCATCTCTACTAATCCGTTAATTAGCCAATTTCTCTTAATTAAGTGTCAAAATAGCTTAAGTACGACCATGTGCTCTGATACCACTGTTAGGAAATTGCCCAATTTTAATTTTGTGACTAATTACTATTAATTAATCCAATTAAAACACAAGCAACACGAGATCTAGTACTTTAAGCAATAGACACAAAGAGAAAGAGGAGAAATCGATACCTCCCGCGAAATCGTATTCGCGGGGCTCGACCAAGGCATGGGAATCGATGGCGTGCCTTCTCCACCGTCTCCACCACGTCTCGTAACCGCCCTCGAGTCCACCAAGGAGGATTAATCACGTTCTACAAGGTACGTGCTAGCGTACCCAAAGAACAAGCCTAATCCCTATGGTTTTCTCTCTTGCATCAATCAACAACCTTGATTTAGTGGAGAGAAAATAGCTCAACACATGAGCAAAAGAGAGAAGGAGAGGGTGAAAAAGTGGCGGCCTCATGGGAGGAAATGAGAGGAGAGAGAAAGCTAGGTGGAGGCTCTCATAAGTGGTCCTTATATAGAGCACAAAACCTAATTGACCTCTTGCATAATTACAACTATGCCATCCCACCTACCACCATAATGGGCAGTCACGAAATGGGCCTTTATGGGCCATTTAACCCCTTCATTTGGACCATTAATTCATATAATTAAGGTCCCTCAATTTTTGCTCTTTAATTGGGCTATATATTTGCTATTTAAATAACGGCCCAATTAATCAATATAACCATTTATATTGATAAGTGTTGAACTAAATTAATTATTAACTCATTAATAATTATTCTAGGATTAGTTAATGCATTAATTTATTTCTATATGATCCATTGACTTAATTAATTATAACGGTTCGCCACGGTATATAATTAATTAATCAATCTTATCATATTTCCACAGAACCTACTGATGTGAATAAATAAATAAATAATGCACTGTGTGATTAATGTCCTATTTGTGTGACCCTTTGAGGATTTATGCTATGTTGGCCATGGAATTAAATCGTTATTTAATCCAATAATCATAAGCGGTATCTAGCAACACGTTATGACTCCCAATTCGCATAAATAGTGTACTGCTACAATATTTCAATCCTGCATAAGAGAATAAATATGTTTCTCTATTTTGATTCTTATGTCACACGATATCATCGTATAATCCAAGATAGGAATGTGTCATTCTTGCAGATTATACGTTTCTTGATCTAGAGTTGATCGCTTAGTTGCGCGCATACGATCCAACTCCATCAAGGGGCCCAAACAGATATCGTCACTCACTAAGTGAATTAATGAGGGACATACGGTTTTCTTGATGATTAGCTTTTCCCCGCACAATTCAAGAGAACATAAATAAAGTCCGTATAGCAGCCCTTATCGGGAATCAGCGGTAGACAATATTTATTGAACCTATCCTCATGTGGAAAAGATAAACATCTCAAACTTAGAACCAAAATCATAACGAAATAAACAATGACACTTAACACAATCCATATGTTTATTTCATTGGGTCAAGTCCTGTACTATGTTCCATAACATATACATATGCAATTAAGTTGGTAACTCTTTACCTATGATTAGTAGAACTTAATCATCACTTAACTTGCATACTAATCTTATATGATAATTAATGTTCCTTTGTTAATTATCAAGATTATGGACCGTTTAGATTTATTATTGTCATTCTAAAGAATGATCCACAGAGATCTACAATTCAGATCCTCAATCTGAATAATCTGTCAATAATAAACCTAGGAACAGATGATAATATATCATCCATAACATAAACTAATAATTAAGTCATTAAATTATTGACTTCTAGGACATAACTCTAACATAAATACCAGGGAATATTCCCTCTAAAGTGGCAAAAACACAATTTTGAAGATTTCGGGTGGCACAAATAAAATTGCCCCTAAAAATAATATTACTAGCTAGCTAGAAAATTTGAGACATAGTATATGTGTTCGAAATTTTGTATCGTTTAATTTTAACTAAATGTGTATTATTGTTCTCATTTTTAATATTTTAGATATATAAATAAATATATGTAGAAGAAATAGGTTGCTAAGACGATATGTTCATTTATATTAGAAAGTGTGATTGAGAAACAACTTAGGCTATTATCTCAATTAGATTTGCTAAAATCTAAATTCTAATGTTCTGATTTCTTATTAAAAGATTAATTATTTTAGACTAATAAGTATATAAATATAATGTCTTGCTTTATTCTTTCTTACAAATTAGTTTTTCATTACTCATACTCTATGTAATTCTATTTTGAGTTCGGACTAACAAGTCCTTCAAATCCATGAAGGGGCTACAGAAGCACAGCGAACAAATAGAAAGATAGGTGCATGGTTTTCAAAGATAGCGCTGTTGGTGGAGATGACTAGCCACATTGGTACGTCCGTATTATGTTTGTGTATGTATATATCTCTTTTCTTTATTTAGAAAAAAAGAAATAATAACTATTACGTTTTCATTTTTTTATTGAATTTGAATATAATTTTTATGTTCAATGAATCAAGCAGACGGAGCTAAGGCCATCAAGTCGACAAGCATGGGGAAAAATTCTCAGAACAACGTATGGGGACGAGGTCAAGTGAGGAAATACGTCAAGACATAAACCTACAACGACTGCAAAATTAGACAGCCAGAAGACTAGGATTTATTAGTTGTGTAAATAGGAGTTTAGTTACATGTAATTATGGATTATTTTTTAATTCAATGTGATATCATTACTTTATCACTATAGTTTCAAGTTGTCTAAAATAAATCAATTGCATTTATAGTTTTCTCTCCTTTTTTTTCATCTCTTGCTCTCTGCGATTCTTGGTCAATCTCAATTATTGGCAACTTTCTGATCCCTCTCTTGCTCTCAACTCCTTTGTTGGACCATAGGTCGACCTCTTTTGTGAAAAATACAAGGAAAGCAAATCAAGTACAAATGTCGATCGTTCAAATTTTTGGATGCTTGAAAAGCCGAACACATGAAATGGCCCATAAGTCCATAACAGATTAACAGCAAATGTTTCATACGCATTGATAATGACGCCAATTATTTTTGCATCTCATATAGTACTTGCACAAAATTAAGAAAATTGTAGATAGAACATGTTTTCCTAAACAATCCGTATATCTATAAATATAGAAAGAAAGTTGTTTTACATCAACCACACCTTTAATGAAGAGAAAATCATGATATGTAAGAAAAACCAATATGACTAAAGGACTTGAAACTAAATCCTTTATTATATTTATATTATAATTTTTGTAGTTCATTATATATACAAAACCAATATTACACTAACAGACCTAAAAAAATTGGTTATATTAATGAAAAAGTACATATGAAATGTCCATTAATGTAGATTCACTTGTTATCTTGCCCACAAAAAAAAATTATTATTTTAGTGCTAATGTTTCCTGTCATAAACCATGCATATTATGTAGTTCAATACACTAATCTTTTTAATAAATTACTGAAATAATATCAATAAATAATCAGGCTCTAAATCAAAAGATCAAATGTAGCTCAAGCGGGACCAACCCGCCTCAGTATCAAACCCCAGGAAAAAGTGACTCGCCACACTGTGTACATTCCAACCACACCAGCAATAGATCAAAGCAAGTTATATTCCCTTGGTGTACGCATTAAATCATACACCGCGCCTGATCCGTCAAATAATCAAACCCAATTCTAGACTAATCCGATCGAATCCCTTTCAACCTCTTACAAGACCTCTCAAGCCGCTGTAATCGGAGAAGGTAGAGAAGTCGAACAAGAGCAACAATGGCGCAATTGCTGGAATCGTTGTCTCGGTGGCTGGTCAACCCCCGTACCAACCCTCTCGCTGCTTGGCACATGCGCACCGTCGCCGGCCGCCTCAAGAAATACGGTAATAGTATCTCGTCAACTAGGGTTTCTTTGATTTCGTCGATCTGTGAATGTTCGATTTAGATCGAGCTTAGGATTTGTAGATGTGGGTCTGTTTTGGTATAGACTTGAGGATCGAAGTATGATTAGTTATTGTATTTTCATTTCGTATTGTAATAGTACTGAATTGATCGATTAGATCAAGACCCAACTTTTTTTTTTCTTTTGGTTTGAGTGGCAATAATTGAGTCATGCTAGGAATAGTTTTTGTTAGCTCAATCGATGTATTTTTGGTTGGATATCGCTATAGTATTACAATCTGATTTAGTGTCTAAGTTATGAGAAATAGAATGGTTGGAAGAAGAGGCTTTCTGATTTACCCTCCTCAAAAACTTTAGGGCTTTGTTCTTTCAGTTGTATTATAGAAATATGCATTGATAGAAATATGCCTAGGTCTTCATTGAGAGAAAATAATTTGTTATCTACAAATTTCCTTATGTTTAAGCTTCAGGGTTAGAGTAAAATTATACCATTCTTTTGGAATATTTATCTTCCTTACTTGGATCATTAGTATAGATTACAATAACAATATGGATTACCATAGTTGTATTGCATGTGGATTTTCTTTCAAACTGAACGCTGTGCCTAAAACTGCAGTAAACCAAACAGTGCCTGTATAAGCCTCAATATACAATCCTTTTGTTTCAGCCAAACAAATTTAACAAGCAATGCTCCATTAGGACAAGTAGATGAAAATAGTCTTGTTAGCTTTATGCCTCTATGATATAACGGGAGTCCTTTTCTACTATGCCACTATTTACTTTTCTTTTAGAGAAAAAAAATGCTGGCATAAATTCTATGCTCGTTACTTGGCCATTTTGTAATCAAATATTTTCCACAGTAAAAAAAAGTTAAAAACCAATGTTTGAACTTATTTTTTATTGCTTTATTTGTTTTTTATACAGGGCTTCGTTATGAAGACCTGTATGATCCATATTACGAGATGGACATAAAGGAAGCTCTGGCCAGGCTTCCTTCGGAGGTGGTTGATGCACGCATTCAGCGCCTCAAGCGTGCCATGGATCTCTCAATGAAGCATGAGTACCTGCCGAAAGAACTCCAGGTGCTTAATTTATTTTTTTTATATATATATTTTGTTGTTGCAAACTAAACCCAATTTTGTACTGACAATAAACACTAGTTCATTTTAGTATTTTGGTTCTCATCTGATACTTTGAATTACGGTCATGACAGAAATTGAACAAAAAGAATGTAACTGTGGATTGTACCCAAAATTTTCATTATGCAAGCAAATATGAAGAGGGGAGTAGTTTCAATTCTAAATGTATTTGACTTGTCCTTATGAAGTTGGAACCTGGACACGTCCCCTTGAATTGATTTCGTCCGTTTTGGTCCTCGTAAAATATTGTGTCATTGTGTGGTATATCTACCTAAATTCTTTTGGGTACACATCTTCAACTTTGTTTACATAAATTCTTTGCTCCTTTGTGAATATCTATATCTATAGAATGAGTGCTGATGTATTCGTTGCAAGTATACCGGGTCTTGAAGTACCTCCATGCACAGCCCTATAATATTGTTATTCCCGTCAACTATATATGACCTAAAAGTTTTGTTTCTTTTTTATCTTGTCTGCAGGCTGTCCAGACTCCTTACAAAAGCTATCTCAGTGATATGCTAGCACTGGTAAGTTCAATGTTTTTTTAGGACATTTCATTTTATCCCTTAACAGAACTCTTTAAACTATGGTATGTGTTAATTGAGAAATATCTAGTACACCAATGGCAAAATGCAAAATCCTTTTATTGCTTTTCCAATTTTTTTCAAGAGAGTAAAGCAGCAAAACGGAATCAACAATTTCACCTTATCCATCCTGATTGTGAAGTAGTGTGAAGAGGAATGTAGGTTGAACTTATTTAATAATTGTGATAGCAAGGGGCAGATCATATCTGTGATGTTCTTTTTGCTGTATACATGATCATTTCCAATGTTTTTGAATTTCTATTATTATTTATAAGTTTGCTGATAGTATTTTAAGGTTAAACAGGGGTTTAGAAGAAATGCCTGCCTTCTGCAGTCGGTCTACTTCATGTACTTATGAACATTTATAAAAGAAAAAGAAAAAAGCAAAAAGGCTTTTAATTCTAGAATGTATAGGTCCCTGAGAATATCCACATTTTCATTGAGTTACACCTGGTGGAAAGCACATCCGACCATTGTGCACAATCTTATTCTTGCTGTGGTTGGTTACGGTTATTGTAAATTTGTAATACCTGATATGGATCCTGCCCACCCAAAAGAAAAATAATAAAATAAAATAATTACAGGTACCTAAAAAATTGCTGTCATTTGTATGTGTATAATTGGCTCCCTTTAAATTGTAGTTTACAAATACTGGCGAGACCAAAACAATGGCGTTGTTTTTAAAATAAATTCAAATAATTTATAATGAGATTTTGCAAAAATCTTGTCTAATAGGTGAAAAGGGAGGCAGCTGAAAGAGAGGCTTTGGGTGCTCTTCCTCTGTACCAGAGAACCCTTCCTTGAGGCGTCTTATTTTTCTATTTTTCTTTTCCTTTGCTCATTTACTTTAATACCTCCTTTTGAGTTATAATGGGTGAATAAATATACCCTGAGAATGATAGAAGTTCCCAACTTCTTATCGCAAACATTTTATTTTTGGTAGTGTTGTGTATTGACGTACATGCTAAACATCTTTTGTAAAACTGCCCTAGTGGATGATTTGGCCTATGATTATTTGGTGAGTTGCTAAGGCATAGATGCTAATGTTGTATTTATTTAAACATTTATGGCATTTAAGTGTTCAATTAGACAAAACTCAACACAGTTCTATAATCTAAAAAGGTAGCACGAGAGAAGTATTAACTGTAAACAATGATCTGTCCAATTATTGTCACTACCAAACTAATCATACAATCCTTGCAAATAAAAATAAACTCACAGCTATATCAAAATTAGTATTTTGCGACATCTGATCAATCAATAGAATCTCATGGAAGGGAAGAGAAGTTTGGTGTCATTTACAATGTTAAACCGATCAATTTATTGTCATGTCTTTCAAATTAGTGTTGTCAATGTTTTGACATTTGAGTTTGCATATGCTCAATGGTTTCTTGTCGTTTGCTTATAAGTTTCAATTAAATGCGAAGACATGTTGCTTTATTATTGGTCATTTGAAATTTCTGGACGTGATTGTTTGCGTCAAGGAAACCATCACTTCATCATTAAGATGTGTCAAAAGAACTTAAGCACTTGGAACAACTAGTATATACACATCTGTAAACATGATTTAGTCTAATCGGACAATTACGGAAAGTCAAATCTAACAAAATTTAATAAGATTTTTCATTTTTTGTCACTGCGTATATCTTTCGATAGGTTTATTTGATAAGTGATAACTAATAAGTCATAATCATGACATAAAAATATCAATTGTATAAAAAGTATATAAAAAATGCATAAATTTCTTGAATAAACAATAAACCCAAATACAGTGCTTCTGTGCCAAACCAGTTAAGTTTGAATACGTCATATGCATGTAGGGGTGTCAATGGCACGTTTTGCCGTTATGCCGTCACGTTATCGGTAAGTGGAACGGTAAGTGGCACCAAAAATTGTGACGTTTCGATAATGGAACGGCAAACGAAATGGGTAGTGGAACGGAATAGCACATGTCGTTTATTGAAATCGTATATTTTGTACATGCCGTTTAACGAAATGGTAAATGGAACGGCAAACGAAATGTCAAAATTGTGCCGTTTCGTTAGTGGCACGGCAAACGAAACACCCTGTTCCGTTGCCACTTACCACGTTAGGCACCCCTACATGCATGGCAAATAGATCTGGGTTTAAGACAGTAACTTGGGTGTTAAATTTTTGAGTGAATTTCTTTCACGAATAATGTTGTCGCCTGTTCAAACGAACTTGTCACAATTAATGTCCTTGTTAAAAGAATTAACTTTCGAACTAAATTAATAAGGTGAGATTCTTCTAGATCATGTCATAATAAATGTATGACACCAAAAACGCTAAACTTAGGTAGGCATTCTCCAACCATCTAATATAATGTTCGATCCTTGCATGAAAACGATATGCAGTATGTACGCACCATACGAGAGTTACAAGAGAGTATGATGCAAATATCAATAAAATGTGATAAGCTTATTTATGATGAGTTTCAAACTCGTTTGGATATGTCATCAGCCTAGGTTAAGATGTCATGTGATATCTTATAAAGATATACTTAGATACACCTCTCCAATTGTTGTGTAGAATGTAATTCGAACAGGAAAATAAAATAGTTTAAATGCTAATTGATTATCTGATGATACAAGTTTTATAAGCGAAATATATAGCCCAATAATAATAATAATAATAATAATAATAAAAGACCGGTACCGATAGCATCTTCATTTCGACCCTAATCCATTTGCAAAACAAAAAAAAATTAAAAATAAATAAAAATAAAGTCTTGCTTGGATGCGGATCTGATAATAGAAATTATAATAGAATTACAATATCTCAATTATGTTTAATCTTGAAAATTTTGATAATGTTATTTTAATAGAGTCGAAATAATTTCAAATAAATAAACAAAATTATTGACATGTTGTTATAGATTGAATGTATAACAAATTTCGTATCAAACATAAAAAATATCAATATTCCAAATTTAATCCGTTTAATAGAAGATAAAATGTACATGAACTTTCATTATTTTTCTTATATATGATGCAATTATACGACAAATTACATTTAAAATGTTTTTTTTTCAAATTACAAATTATTTATAAATCTTCCAAAATTATCAAGTTGATTCATTCACAACAGATCCATACCACATAAATTGCAAATCATTTTTCTTTTACAGAGACTGATCTCTATACCTAGGGAACGAGATCCTTTGGTCGGCAGACCAGAAAGATTTCCTAGTCGTTTTTAGATCTGGGTTGTCTGATTTAATCTCAACGGTTAACGATACTCCGTGTATGATACCAGAATTGGTAGGCTCAAAAAAATTAACCGTTGAGATTAAATCAGACGACTCAGATGGAAAAACGATCAGTGATCGTTTTTATAAAACCACCAGAGGATCCGGACCCCTATACCTAGTACACCATTCTTTTTTTTTTAAATACATCATCACATCCACATTTCCATCTCACAAATTGCACAATTTAGAATCGACAAAATAACAGAGGACACATACTACACACGTCCTCGAAACTACCAACTAAACTCTCCTGTCCTCTCTTATTCCTTTTCCAGTTTCCACACGGCATCCAGTTTCCGTTTCTTTGTTTCCTCCTTTCATTCAATTCCCTCCATGGAAGAACCCAAACCCCGATTTCCCAAATTAACCCTCAAAACTACATAAATCACACACGCAAACCCCCACACCACCTCCTCGAACAAAACCCACCTCCAATCTCGACCAACAATGGTGTACAGCACGGGCTTCGTGGCGGCGGTGGCGCGCACCTCAGCCGACCTATGTCAGTACGCCGCGTGTAACCCCGAGCGCCTGAGCTCCGACGAAGCGCTCGACGCGATCTTTTGCATCCCCGTGCGATACCTGAGTCGATTCGCAACTAGGGTTTTCTCCTTCTTTTGCTTCCCCTTGGATCTCGACCCGAACCCGAGAAGGAGACATTTCATCCCCTACAATTATTCCTCTTCTTCGTCTTCGTTTTCGGATTCGGGTTCGTCGTTGGATGATGGGTATTATTCGGCTGGAGAGAGATACCATTACCACTCGGATTGATTTGTTAGATATTTTGTATGTATTATTACTTTTTGTTTTTTTCTCTTTTTGTATATATATATATATATATATAGAGAAAACCTATTGTGCATACTAATGTATTGAAGCTTCAATACATACTAATTCAGAACGTTGGATCTCCTTCAAAATTCGTGCAGATCAAATCGCTGGATTTAAAAGATTAAGTTGTACCTTTCTCCTTATTTTGCTCCGCTCGTCTGTCGACTATGGTTTGGTTCCCCTCTTCGTTCCTTTCTCTCTCACGAAAAATGAAAACCTAGAACTCACTCCTCCCTCTCTCACCTCTCTCGACAAATCGTTGACGAATCGCGCCACTCTCTGACCTCTCTGACGAATCGCTGACGAACCGCTGACGAATCGCTAACGAATCGCTCTCTGAACTCGCTCCTCTCTCTCACCTCTCTGACGAATCACTGAATCGCTTGTTGAATAGCGATATCGCCGAATCGCTGAATAGTCGAAGCTTTCAGGTAACCCTCTCCTTCTCTCAATTAAATGAATTTGCAATGAGGTTAATCTAGAACCAAAACCCTAGATTTACATGGGCACATTTTTGTTGTTGATGATGAACTTACTACTCATTTGATGTATGGTTTTGAGTTACGGGCTTCATTTTTTCTTTAATTGGCTGTGTATGAGAGTGAATTCATATTATTTTCAACTTTGTGATTTCCTCTTCCTTGAAGTTTAGTGGTTGATATTATAAAGAGTCCCTATACGGCTATACGTTCATTGAGAGAAGTCCTCTAATCTGAGATGTGCCCTTGAAGGGAGGTTTAGTAGAATAGAAGGAATTCTCTTAGATAATTGGTTAATTTCCTTTTTACCTGAAAGAAATGGCCTGGGTCTACTAGATTAGCAGTCTAGTAGAGTAAATTGAAGGTTTAGTTATTAAAGGAGTTGAGGGTGTAAAACGTGTAATCCACTTACATTGGTTAGATATGCAAAGTAAAAAAAAAGTTAGGGTTGTGTAGATAGCAAAAAAGTCTCTGTATGGTTGAAATTTGCAGCTCAATACTTCTCATTATCCGTATATGTCTAAGCATGGTACTGCTAAAGTCTATTCTAATTGAACATACAAACTGCTGGCATAAGTTGAGACCATGTTTAGTTTATATGTTTCTAACCAACCTTCATCTCTTGTAGAATTTCATAGAACTAATGATTTTGTATTTTTAATTTTTGCTGACATCAAGCGGTTGTAATTTTTTTTAGGTGGTACGATGCACGCGTTGAAGACCAAGCTAAGGAAGTAATTAATGAACTTATCTGTCGGTTAAATGAACTCAAAAAGGAGAAGAACGCTCATGAACGGAAGGAAAAAAAAATTCTCATTATAATAGTAATTAGTTTACTTGTTTTAGTGTTCTTCTTGTCGTTTGTATTTTCTGTATGTTCTAATGGATGCAATTTGTTCGAAAGTAGTTGTTTCTGTACTGTGAATGCTAAATGAATAAATGCTAAATTGAATAGTAATTACTATCTTGCTATCTCATTTCAGTATTTGGACATGCAAAGGAACTGGTACTAGTAGTCAATAAATGGTACAAATGCAAAGAAAATGGTACAATTAGTCAATAAATGGTACAAATGCAAACGAAATGACACTTCAAAAATTAAACGCAAAGGAAATGGTACTCCAGAAACTAGTCAATAAATGGTACAATTAAAGATGCGTTTTTTTAGTTATCTCTGTACCGGTTGTACAAACAATTTATACAGCTAGTCAATTGTTTTTTTATACAACACTCGTTAGACATCAAATTTATGCTCAAAATTTTTTCATAAAGGCATGGAATACACAAGGCATGAATTCATGCAAGTTAAATAGACAACTTTTGCATACAACTTTTACATACTTTCAACAAAAGATAATATTTGATATGCAACCATAATTTGAGCTTACACATCATTGTCAGACACTTAGACAACTTTTTACAAAAAACACTGATTGCATACAACTTTTGTTATGCGTCAAATTTTTACAAAATGCAATACTATCAACTTTTTACAAAATCACCCCAAAAGATTTTTCAATCACTATCATCCGTATCATCTTCTACTCCAATTAAATCCGCACCACTATCAGCTTCTTCTCCACTGAAATCTTATCCATAGGACTCACTGCTGTCATCTCCATGAGTCATTTTCTTCCCCTTCCTTTTATCTTCTTTTTTCTAAGGCAAACAAGAAAGAAATAATATTAATGATTAGTACAGTAGAAATCTTAAAAATCTTAATTGACAATCTTAATTGGAATTGATAATCACACATATCATGCTTAATTTCTATACTGGCGAAGTATGAGTATTATTATGCTTAATTTCAATTTCTATGCTTAATTTCTACACATATCATGCTTAATTTCTATACTAGCGAAATTGATAATCACACACAGCAATTACTAAAAGTATGAGTATTATTCATAAACCAATTACTGGAGAAAAAAATAAAACACATTCTTAAGTTATTCTGTACTGACTAATAAAGTAATAATTAAAGCCCCCCTAAAAAGCTAACAGAGAAAAAACCTAAGAAAAAAAGGCTTAAACCAACTACTGGTAAAAAACAGAAAAAAAAAGACACTGACCCTTACTGGGTTAGATAACCAGAAACCTAAAAAAATATATATATACTTATACATCTAAACCGGAGAGGGAGGGGGGGGTAAGAGCTTAGGATCCCACATAGAAATTACTATCCAACTCCAAACTGACACCTTTTGCCAGTAAGACCTGACAATGCTGCACATCTCTATTAATGAAACCTCTAAGAGATGAATAAAGGTATAACGTCATTTGTTTTAGTTTCTAAATACTATCTTTACATTAAATCAGAGGAAGCCCGTACCCTGTTAAAAGTCAAAAGGGATAAACTTTTGGTGCATCATTTAGTCCTCTACTCCTGGAAGGAGATGTCGAAATGAAATTGCAACTTGCAAATTCATGTAATTACAAAACATAGATGTCGAAATGAAGTTGCAAAATTATTTCATTGAGAGAAGGAGAGAATTACCTAGAAGCTTCGAGTAGCTAGGTTTTGTCGGCAGAGAGGAAGCTTCAATTTTCTAGGGTTAGTCGGCAGAGAGAAAGCGATTCAACAGAGAGGCGACAGTGGGGCGACTAGGAGATGATGTGAATCAGAGAGAGAGGGGCAAGACATAGGCACGACTGGTTGGGAGAGAGGCGTGACTGACTGGGAGTCGGAGAGAGTAGTCGGAATCAGGGAGAGAGAGATTTTCATTTGTCGGAGACGAAGAGGAGTTGGAGTCGGAAGATAGAAAGGCGAAAGAGATTAGGTTTTCAATTTCCGGCGAGAAAGGGAAAAGGATTTCTGAAGAACGATTCAGTAGATAGAGAAGGGAGCGGAGTAGAATAAGGAGAAGGCGCATCTTAATTTTTAATTCAGCGACTTAGATCTGCACGGATCTTGAAGCAAATCCAACGATCTGAATTAGTATGCATTGAAGCTCCAATACATTAGTATGCACAGTAGGTTTTCTCTATATATATATATATATATATATAGAGAAAACCTATTGTGCATACTAATGTATTGGGGCTTCAATGCATACTAATTCAGAGCATTGGATCTGCTTCAAGATCTGTGCCGATCTAAGTCGCTGGATTGAAAATTTAATTTTGGTTAACTTGTGCCTCTCTCTTATTTTGTTCCGCTTTCTCTCTCGACTAAATAATCTCTCATTCTCTCTCTCTCTCAAACGATAAATGAAGATCTCTCACTTCTCACCTCTCTCGACAAATCGGTGACCTCTCACATCTCACCTGTCTGGCCTCTCTATCTCGACTCTCTCTCTTCCGACTCCGTCACATTCACACCTCCGTCACATTTCCCGCTGAAGCAGGAGGCAGAGCCGTCACATTGCCGTCTCGGTCGCCGCTGAACCAGGAGGCGGAGCCGTCACATTGCCGTCTCTGTCGCCGCTGAATCAGGAGGCGGAGCCTTCACTTGCCGTCTTTGTCGCCTCTCTCTCGTAACCGCTGCTTCGAAAGTACGATCCCTTTTTCACTTTCTCTCGTAACCCTAGATTCACATTTTTTTCTTCAAAACAGTTTTGGCTCATAGGTTGCAAAATTAGGCCGAAATTGAGATTATTTACTACTGGATTAGTTGGTTAATTGCTTAATTGCTACTTGTATTAGTTGGTTAATTGCTACTTCAAAACAGTTTTGGCTCATGGGTTGCAAAATTAGTTGGTTAATTTTAAAGGCTCTATTCAAGTCCCAGTATGTCTATTAATATGCATTTGCCTGTGTGTTGTCTAGTGATAAGTTTTTCTCACCTTCTTGCATATTTTTTTATATTTATTCATAAGTAACTGTTGTATGCAAAGTATTTGTTTAAATGCCGCTGTATAATGAGTTTCAATTCTGATGGGTAATAATTGTTTACAATTGAGGTTCGAAGATTGTCTGGTCATGGTTCTCAAAATTTCCAGCTTGTTGAGTGTTGTGCTTATTTGGTCATGAACCAAGCAAAATATGAGTTTAAAATATCAGAAACGGTAACCAGTATTAGTTGATATTAACTCTCGAGCCTTGTTCATGCTATCTCGCAAAGTTAATATTCTACTCAAAACCCTAGTTTTTGTTCTTAATTTTTTGCAATTGGGTTCAATTGGATTCAATTTCACTGGAAAAACTGAAAATTTGGTTAATTGACTTGTGATGTAGGAATGAGTAGTCAAAGCAAGTGGAATGAGCGATCAAACCCACCTTGTGTGCGATGTGATAACTGCACAGTAGTCAAGTTGTCCACCATTACGAAAAATCCCGATCGAGAATTTTTCTCATGTACTAATCAAGTTTGACAACAATTCAATGGATGGTGCACTCCTTCTGAAAATTTAAATGTTTGATGCTTGTATTTTAATTTTCAGTGATGACAGTACTATGTTTAGGAAGGAGTTAGTTAATTTTTTTCTTTGTGGTTCAACTAGAATAGAGGTTTGTTCTATCCAGGCCAAACTCTTTGAGTTAGTACTCTTGCTTTTTTCTTGTCTGTTCTGAATAAATGTTTGATGCTTACAAGACAACATGCAATTCGGTACATGTTTGATGAAAACTCGTTTAAGAAGTTTCTATGAAAACTTCTCTGTTGAGTTGCAGTATACGCATGGTAATATGCATCAAATTGCTACTCGTTTAATATGCATCTACATGGTACATGTGATAAGCGACTACACGCGGCATTCAATGACATGTAGTACACGCATCCTATTTATAAGCAAGACCTGACATAGGGTGACAGTGCTTCCAAAAAAAAAATTATCAATGAATCTGTAAATGAACATTGCTAGCATATTATCAATGACATCCAGTAAAACAAACATGGTGCATTGCCAACATATATATCAATACTTTCTTCTTCATTGTTCTCTTCCTCAAACACCATATCCACATCAATATAAGGATCATTGATCTGTCACAATTTGTTAACAAGGACTGTTAACAAGAAGAGTAAAGATAATTTAAGTAATGAGGGACTGTTAACAATTTGTCACAACAACAAAAAAAAATCTACATAAACAGATTAGATAATTACCTTGGCCCGTGTACAGCCAATATCATCATTTTCATTTGCTGCTATCTGCTCATTCTCATTCTCATTCATGCTGAAAAGTACAAATAAGGGACTGTTATACAACACAATATAAGAGAACTGTTACAGTGCATAAGGTACTGGTACCTATAAGTTCATCAAAACAAAGCAATCGCATGAGAGTCTACTGTTGGACTAGTGTCAGACCAAATTTCAATATGCATTCATCCATGAGACTGTGACCCAGGTTATATACCATATTATATTAGATACTAAAATGATAAAAGTAATGACAAAAACAAAAAGGTAAACTCTCAAACAGGACTCCTTGGACGACACCAAATACTGATATCAGTAATGTAATCAAAAGATGTCACCTTTCATGAAATTAAACAGCCAACAGTATGCAATATCTAGTTAGTTGAAAGAAACATTAATTCATTTTCCAAATACATAATTGGTGTGTCTCGACCTAATTTTATCACCTAATTTTATCAAGTTATTTTGCAACCCGTTAACCCAATTGAACTAAAAATTGACCTAACCCAATTGAACTAAAAATTGACCTAACCCATGAGCCAAACTGTTCTAAAGGGAAAAAAACAATCAGAAACAAAAAAACAAAGTGAAAGAGGAAGTGAATAAATTCAGCGTTGTTGAAAAATTAGGATTTTGGTTTAAAAATTGACGAGAGAGAGTGAGAGAGGCGCGAGTATCTTTCGAACTCCAAAGAGGCGATGGTTGCCTCGACTTGCTTGAGAGAGAGAGAGAGAGAGGCACGAAGGGA
Organism: Rhynchospora pubera; assembly: GCA_028095005.1. Classification (NCBI taxonomy): domain Eukaryota; kingdom Viridiplantae; phylum Streptophyta; class Magnoliopsida; order Poales; family Cyperaceae; genus Rhynchospora; species Rhynchospora pubera. The sequence continues at coordinate 75,176,541 of CM051462.1, forward strand.
ACGATTCAGTCGACGGATCTAGGTTTTCGTCCGTGAGAGAGAGAGAGAGAGAGAGAGAGAGAGAGGTCTGTTTAGAGAAAAGGAACGATTCAATCCATAGAGAAGGAGCGGAGCAGAATAAGGAGAAGGCGTATCTTTATTTTTCAATCCAGCGACTTAGATCGGCACAGATCTTGAAGCAGATCCAACGCTTTGAATTAGTATGCATTGAAGCCCCAATACATTAGTATGCACAATAGGTTTTCTCTATATATATATATATATATATTGGAATTGTCTCCTATTATTCTTTTTGTACTGAAAAATGGTTAAAATTCATTAGTTTTGGATTATGCTGAAATTGAAATAGGAGCGTTGTAATGAGGTTGCTTGTAGAATGTAGAGATCATAAATCAGTTTTTATTTTTATTTTTTATTTTTTAAGGATCGACTTAACCTCCAATGTAGATTCCGATTTGAATTAAATAAAAGTGTGCAAAATAAAAGAAATTTTAGAAGCAATTACGGATTTGAAATTATATAGAAGAACTTTGAATGGTTAGTATTGAAATTGTACTGACTGAGTCTGAACAAAGAGGAAAGAAAATACTGGTACTGGCATTTCTTAATCATACTTGAAAAATAAGGAACAAACTGATTCCTTTTCTATATTTCAAGTAACAACTCAAGTTCACTTGTTGAAGTTACTAATAATAAAAATGTGAAGCTGTAATTTCAGAAACATATGGTCCATCCAGGTAAAGTTTCCTCGGATCTGTTAGTGGGGACTGTGGTTGTATTTATGAAATATTATGGAATTGTTTAGTTTTACTTTAATTTTCTGAGCTGTTCTATCTACCAGTACCAGTCCAGATGCAAATTCATTAATTGCATGGTTACACATTAAATTGACACCAATGTTCACATGGGGATCTCTATACTGTGTAGATTGTATATTTCTAGTGCTTGTTTTTTGTTCAGCTGTATCTAATTTTCCTTTCATTTATCTTTTAAAAAACAAAAGTTTTCCCTATCCAGCTCTGATCCCTGGAAGGCTTGAAAAGAGTAAAAACACTGTTATTATTTTCTAAATAAACTTAATTTAGAAGTAGCCCAGTAGCAATACTGAGTGGTACAAACTCGGAATTCACATCCTACCTTTTACAGTAGATGATAGACCTATGATCCGAACCGTTCGATCAATGATGGGTGTCCGTGATTAATATCAGGCATGTCGAGATTCATATGGCCCGTAAAAATTTATCTGTCGAGATTAGATCAGACGGTTTGGATCGAAAGTCTGCCCTCTGCTGACCTTTTGAGGTCAGCATAGAATACTGGTCCTACATACTTTTTTTTTTTTTTTTTGAGAACCGCCCGTAGGCTTGGTCCTACATACTCGTACCAGCACAGGCTACACTGTTTCTTTCTTATAATTGGGCCTTGGAAGGATCTAGGCTTGAATTTAGTGTTTAAGCCCACACATATGAAAAGCCCGTTGAAAACACTCTCACAACCCAATACAGTGAAGCAACTAAAAAAGAAAAATTCTCAATTTATGGGCCTAATTAACCACAGTATTTTTAAGCCTTCTGTGTGCACAAACATTCTATAATACTATTATATATAGACCTTTTGATGCACTTTACAAGCCTATATAACCAAGATGTATATCCCAAGCAAATTATTTATGCAAAGTCCGTTTTCTCTGGATTGGTAAATTTGTGAATTTCATGATTTTGTTTTGTCGGATGAGATTTCTTTTATCCCCTCCTGGCTCCTGTCACTTCATGGTAATTTTGGTGAAAGCGTATTATGATTAGATATCTGAAATGAAATTGACCAACAGATGAAAAGGATGGATGCCTTTTGACTATGCTGTGCATTTATTACTTCAATTACTTCTCAATCCGTGCTAAGTTTGTCGAAGGTTTTGAGTCATAATCATTCACCATGTTGTGCTACCAATCATTCCGTGGAACCTACAATCAATCATTTTTTCTTTGTTATTAAATATCATCATACCTTTTCGTTTTCTCAAGTTATTGCCTGAGCTTAAATTGGTACTAAAAGTCACTTTTGCAATCTCATGTTTCCATCTTTCATTTATTTCAAAAGAAGCATGATTTTTGGCACTAGTCACTACTATTAAGTACCAAAAAGTTTTTATTACTTGAATACTTTTCATTTTGCTATACCTTCGTGGCGTTTATTATTACTATTATTGGCTCCGTTTGGATAGGTGTGGGAAGAAGGGAAGAAGTAAGAAGAAGTATTGAAAAGTGTGTAACTTTGTAAAGAGTTTTGATTGTTTATAATTTTTTTCTTCTTTCTTCTTTCTTCTTCTTCTTCTTCTTTCTTCCTATATCCAAACGTACCCATTATGATTTTATGACCGTGGTAATTTAATTCCAGTCATAGGTACCAAACAAATGCACACATGACCCACAAAGAAGCATTTGCAATTTGACAATCAAATGTACTGCTGCCCCGTCTCACATTATATCTGTGCCACTTTATCATCTCTCAGGCTCCATTTGGATAGGGTGGAAATAAGGAACAAGGGAAGAAGTGGGAAGAAATATTAGAAAGTGTATAATTTTGTGAAAAATTTGAATTGTTTATAATAAATTTGTTCTCTTATTTTCTTATTTTCTTATTCTCTCATCTCATCCAAACGGAGCCTCACATATGTGTTGAGGTGAAGCTAAGACGGATTAATATCCTCGCGGATAAAAAAAAACTTGTAGTGCTAGTTTTTTATCCGTAATCGTCTGATTTAATCTCGATGGGCAGATTTTAACTTACCGCACGAATTTCGACTAGTTTGATATTAATCACGGAGGCATCCATCATTGATCGTACAGTCCTGGATCAAAGACTTGCATTGCTGGTCCGTGGTCCTGTAGAGGATTTCGTTCCCGCCTGAGACTACTAGCTCATGAAATGAAACCAACGGTGCAAACTTCCAAGCTGTAACTGTTAAAACAGGAGCACATGGCTTGATCCATGTACTGTCTACATGTGGTACCGTTATCTTGCTGGTCAGGAATTTTAGGCACGGCACAACCCTACTTGCGCATTCTCTTCACAAATTCGGTGGCTATTTGGAATAATTGCTAGCTAATTCCTCATTTATGCTATTTCAACCGAAGTTTTTTTTTTTTTTTGAAGGTTGGTTTGAAACCAACGATTTTATTATAAAAAATTTGAAATTAAATGCTCTCTCTATGAATCGAACTAAGGACCACTTGATTGACGAAATATAACGAAATCACTGAACCGAACAATCCAGCTTTATTTCAACTGAAAATTGAATTAGCAACTTTTTCCTAAAGTCAAAATGAGCACATTAAGTTCACTATTTTAATTTATGAATACTGATGTGTATATTAATCGGAGATACCTTGACAGAAAAGTCTGAATTTAATTTTTACCATCTGAATTAGTAGTGAAACGACGAAATGTGATAGATTTTTGAGCTTATTCTTAATTTTCTTTTCTTCGGAGTTAGTCGTCCTTTCCAACCTTTTTGGGTTTGTTACTCATATTGATATACATCATTAGAAGTTAAACGTATAAAAGAAAACCGAAATGGAAAAGGGAAAAATATATAGCTAGTCTTTATCTTAAAAAATATGTGTTATTAAAGATGTCATTATGACGGTTGTCGTTCTTAAAACAGACTAAAATATGTGTAGGTTAATCAAGAAAATTTATTGCGATAAAATAAGAATATGTTAATTAGTTTTGTTTTAGAACAAAAGACATTCATGTAGATAAGAGATCAGTTTTTATAAAACTAAATATTATAGTTATAGTCATTGGCTCATTGCAATCAACATATAAATAATATGGTACAACATAATGGAGTTGAAAAATAAACACAGAAACAAATTATAAATTTAGTTCAGAAATGAAGTTAACTAGCAAAAAACATCGCGCTTCGCTCGATGAATGATCAAAATTAATTTGTTTCGGCTGATAATTAATAATAGTTCAAACACAATATAAATTTAAATTTGTTAAATTTAATTTTTTTTCAAACAAAAAATAGAAAAAATATATCTATTGGCAACTTTTTTTTTCTATTGACATTAAGTGCAAATTAGAAGGCACCATTAATATTGTCTCATGAACAACATTCTACAGTCAGAAGCAACAATCACCATTTTGACATGGCATTAATTAAGGACAGGCACACTATTGTCATAATTGTATTTCTAGAATGGAGCAATATCCATTTAAAAGGTTAGAAATAAATTTGACCGTTAATATGATAAAGCTATACCGTCAAATGTTATAAATTGCCATCGTTAAATCACATATTTAAAAAGAGCTGAAATCTTATTATCAGTAAATATTATTTTATAATCACATTGAAAATATGCAAAAATAAAAGAACTACGTCAAATATTAACGAAAGTATACAATTATAAAAGTTTTCATCATTAGATTTTTTCTTATAGTTTTGTAATTATGGAAATAAAATTTTGTACATCAACATATTTTTGGAAAGGCTTGGAAACAATTAAAACATGATTACATTTCTAAAATAATAGAATTAAATCATTAGATTTAGAAATTTGAAAAAAAATATTTTAAAATATTATAATTATAAAATTTGATATTAATGGGTATTTCATATTTTTGTGATGAAGGATATAATTTGTATGGCCAATTGTATTAATAAATGCCCTCGAATAATTTAAAAAGTACTACATATTCCATATTTCACAAAATTGAATGATTAGATTAAAAAATAAAAATAGTTATATGGCATGATTGGATATTTTATAATTTTGGAATCATTTTATTTAAAATTTCATGCACTAATAAATTTTAATTTTCTTTGAATAATTAAAGACCTAATGACATTTATGAAATTATAGAGATTTGATTTTATGAGATTCAGAAAATTATTTAAAATATTTTATAAGTCTATAATTATAAAAATTTATTTCATTAAATTTTTTGCATATATGTGATTAAGTAAATGAATTTTCATAGCCAAAATATTTTTCAAAGCCACCAAACAATTAAAAATCTAAACTCTTATCCAGATTAAATTTTATGAGATTTAAAAAAATATTTAAAATATTTTATAAGCCTATAATTTCAAAATTTTATATCCTGAATCCTTCATATTTTTTTTAGCACGCATATAAATTTTCATAGCCAAGTGGATTGTTAAATGCACCTAAACAGTTTTAAAACTAAAGCATATTTAATCTGAAATCCAAAATGGAGGCTCCCGTTGATGTTTGAAATGGAGATGAGTGGGTCGGTTATGAAAATATTATATTGTATCAAATTACATATTGTTTTCTGATAAAATTATGCTATGATTGATAGCATAATATTTATATCTGCATAATTTCTCTCTAAAATTAAATATTAAGAACTATGATCCTTGACAAATATAAACGTTTCAAGTTTCAATTTTAAAAAAAAATGATACTATTTGGGGCGTTGACAATTTGTTTCTTTATAAAGTATACACATCGGCAAAAAAAAATATTAAGTCGTTGATTGATTAGAGGCATAAATGAATCTGATAGTTATGAAATAATGTAAATATTTAGGGGTTTAAAGCAATTTAGATGGCCTAAATAAGTTGGTTATTAAGTGATTTTTCTTTTTTGAAACTATCTTGTACTCGTTACTGGAAATAATACAAAAAATATAGTTTATTTTATTATCTTTCTGTTTCCGATCCTATGCGGTGCAAAAGCAAACGATAAAGAACTAAAGTACGTAGAGAACATAAAAATGCCACAAAAAATCATAGAACTTTAGAATAAGATAATGGATCTGTCAGAATTTACTGTAGATTCTTCGTGCAGCATTTTGTATTGCTGTTCTCTAAAGAAGTTATCTTTAAGTTCATTATACAATAAGTCACCTAAGGTGCTACAGAAAATCAAAAGTAACACGGTAGAAAACATTCCTAGATTGGAGTATTTATAGATATAAGATGATTTTCTCACTTTAATAATATTCAATTTAGATAGAAGTTATTTTTCCTCCAATATCTCAACTTAATACATCACCATGAAATCAAATGCTCCCGTTGTTTTTGTTCTCATCGAAATTCAAGGAACAATGCAAAATTTCCATTCACGGATCCAAGAAAATATGACAAACTTATTTCTTGTTGCCTCTTGATTACAAACCCTTATAATGAATTTATGGTTTCAATTTAAAGTAGAAAATTTTGTAACTCATGTTCAGTGCCAGCAATTATGTTGTGATTCTTGATATTATTCACGCAGAACCAATGACAACTGATTAGAATACTCATGACCATTCTTTATTATCCGATTTATATTTACAAAATATAAAAAAAGATAGTTTGCAAGTACTCCGGAGAACACAATTATTATTATTCTTTACGTTTGGATGAGGTGTGGGAAGAAGTGGGAAGAAGTATTGGAAAGTGTGTAACTTTGTGAAGAGTTTGAATTGTTTATAATAAATTTCTTCCCTTCTTTCCACAAGGTATCCAAACGGAACCATTATTATTATTTTGGAAGAAAACATCTCTCAAGGTTATAATTTCGACCAATTTCGTTTCAAATTTCATTTTTATTTTAATAGAGACTAGCATTGTTCAAACACAATCCACGTGAAGCCTTGTACTCTAATAAAAATAGCCTTGGTTTGCTTCAGCACCACAATGAGTTTTATACCAACTAGCTAATGCATCGCGCTCCGCGCGATGTAAGATTAACTTGCAGCGATAACGAAAGAAAAAAAATTAAGCCACAGTGGATATGTATAATTTGAAATGAGTGTGCAACATTATCATTTGGATATTAAATAGATAGATGAAAGAGTTATGGCAATTAAATAGCTGCAGTAATAATTTAAAAATAGGTAAATATGGTTACCAAAGCTTATTCTTGATCGTATCACCCCCTGATTTACTAAGTGCCTAAATCTCAATCTACCAAGTCCATTTTATAGAGTAACACCTCCAAAACTCACAGCTTTCAGAACATAGTATAAACAGATATGAAAGCAAAAGTGCAAAAAATTCAGAAAGGTCCCCAAAAAAACAACCAAATCAAAATTCAACTATAAAAATCCAACAGATTTTTATCTCCTGCATCTAGACTTTGTGTCTGAACTTCCGACCATTCACCATCTATGGCAGCCCCCTCCCGAAGCTGGCTTCATTCTTTTCCATCTTTACTCAGACCACCTCGAGTTCCTCTACAAATTCATTTTCATTTTCTCTAACATCGTGAGCCAATTTGTGTAAACCTAGCAATAGATAACCAATTAGCATGATAATCAAAATCAATATACTAAAAAAATACTAAATAATTCAAACTTGACCAATACATTAATCAGCTGATCACCTAAACAGAAAACAGAATGAAATACAGTCAGAAAAACCTACTATGATCAAAACAAAGTACCTTAATAGGAATTCAAAATAGATCTAATCAAAGTACCATTACATAATACATTGACCTTAAAATATAAAAACATATAATGATTCAGAACTCTATTTTGATCGAAAACACAATATAATGTAAAACAAATTTATACAAAAATAACTCAGCTATAGTATTCTGACGATAACTGTGATCTGAATTAAAGCATCATAACCATAATTTGCAGGTCAAAAATGCATTGCCTGATTTGATGTTTAACGAAGGTTAATTTGCAGAGTTTGAGTTGCTCTTTTTCTTACCAATCACCTAATCCTGTATAATGTACTATCATACTGGCCCTTATGTGTAACAAATATGAGACAAATTTTTTTGAATAGGCATTTAAAAAATCGCAACCTACACTTAGATGGAAGTTGCATGTTGCATGTTTGATACAATAGGACATGTCTAATAATATCTTGTCGTTGGAAAGCCCATTAGAAAGCTACTTGCACCTTCTTTAATTGTGTCATTGAGAAACCTCATTAGTTGATATAATATGTGTGAAAAACTTAACCTACGAAAGAATATTAAAAGATATAAAATTGATATATAAACAATTTCCAAACAAATTTATATATTTGGAGCCTAATCTACCTCAATGCCTGGTAATAACAGTGGCCTAGCATACCTCGCTACTTTCCTCAAGTGTAAATGGATTAGCTTGTTTTAGTTTCTTTATCCATGAGATTGTAAGATAAAAAAATTTAATTAAAGCAACATAAAGGGAAGTTATTTAAATTATGTCATGCTACTTAAATAGAAGCATAAAGGAAGAGTATCGACAAATGAAAAAGGGATAGGAAGAACAAAAGAAACCACGTTTATAAGATTCATACCAGCACAATGCCCAGTCCCCTGATAGCTTGCTTTCATGGAGGGAGAAGAGAAACCCCCCAAGACAATAACTATGTGAAAGAGTACAGTAGGGATAGCATGGCTAACTTAACCGGTATCCATATCTGCTGATGAAAGAGCAGTAGGTTTAATTAGAACAGAGTTCAATCTCGTGAATAAACAATATTTTATAATACAACCATCACATAATACTTAGTAAAATATAACAAAATATCGATTGGAATTTGACCATATTAAGATGAAAAATAGATTATACATGCAGGCACACAAATAATACATATATTTACAAACTCAGTAGAGGATAAGTGCTCATCAAAAGCAATAAGGAGAGAATTGGATGGTTAGGACACAGATGAAATTCATTGCACGAAGAACCAAAATTGGATAGTTAGGATTAAAGGTACCATCAAATTTATCGCTTTATTCTATTTTTAACAGTATATACCATTTTGTTCCCAGTAATCTCTCGAGTCCAGCAGTATATAATTCTAATGGCATCAGAATATAACTAATCATAATATGCATAAAAAAGTCGCAACAAATGAATAAAATTTAGGCATCACAACAACAATTTCATGGCGGTGTTAAAGTGATAAGTCAAATGCCAACCCACAGTTGCAAATTACTTAATTTCTAAACCCTGCAATTATATATACATAAAACTAAACTAACAACATTCACTACTGCACTGTGCATCATATCAGATCGAAAAGATATAAAATAGAGAAAAAAAAATTTTACCCTAATATTTCTCAAAGCTAATCTTCAATTTTTACCTGGCGATGCACCTTATCATATCTAAAAGGTAATCACCACCCAACAGGTAATCTATCCAATGCACAGGTCTTCCGTGTCGAGGACAATCGGCGGTAAACCTACTGGCAATCTGAAAAGATTGATTGTATCACTGCATAATCTCTGGAATTGTTTTGTCAAAGTAGAAAAAAAAGGAAGAGAGACAACACAAAATAGTTGTATTAAAGCTTAATCAAACTTTACTTTTTTAAAATTTTATGAGAGAAAAAGGTATCAAATAAAAAAAAACAATACCTGGTCATGCTTCGCAATAATTACTCATTTAATCCTTGGAGACACTCATTGCTTTTTTGAGATATGCCTACGAGATATCATACAAAATATCAAAACTGCTTCGAACATTGATTCATATCTAAATTGAGGATGAATAGCTCAAGACAATACGTAGTCAAGCGTGATAAGGAGAACAGAACTCATTTAATGAAAAAAGTGCTTTAAAAGGCATCTTATCACCTTACCCCATCACAAAAAAAAAAGTAAAATACAATGTCAGCAAATGAAGTCTTATATCTAGTTGCATGAAATCTGTATTTAGATGCACCTTGTAATGTTGAGTTAAATGTTCAAATCAGGAGAACAAAAAATAATGACGTGAATTAGATACTTAAACTTGTGCCTAATTTTTTTTTCTTGCAGGTTTCTAACATGGTACAGTTTCATGTGGTATCTTAGCATTAATGTCTAGTATAAAATCAAAATTCTCCATTACTAAACATTGATCAAAATAGATAAATATAAATAGAACAAAGAAAGCAGAGAGGAATATTAGCATACCTATACTGAAAGAAAGAAGTTCCCCCCTCTTGTGTAGCCATCTTTACTCTCTCGTACTACACGTTTCATAATAGTATTAAAATCAGAGAGGCATATTAATTAGTGAACAAAACACTAAAAAAAATCAATTGAACAACCCATACTATATAGTTCATTACTGAGACCACATCGTGTTCCTTTACAGATCCATTTTGTTCTCCAACGAAGCGCTTCGTCATTACCTCATATGTCCTTGGGTCGCTCCTAAATTTGATCTCTGCTTCCTAATGGCCGTAATCCACTCTGAACATCCTCACTCACTACATATTAGAAAAAATGACATAAATTGACCAATTATTATAGAATTAAAGACGGAACTTGAGATGCTTGCAGAAAGAAGACTATTTGTGCAAACTGCAGTCACCTTTCCCTAACTATTTTATAGTTTTGCCTTGCAATGTAATATTTTGTTCCAAAGAAAGTTCACAAAGCAGACTGTGAGGGTTATGCTCATGACCCACTTCAGGCCTCAGTTGAACATTTATTAACTAAGGTCAACAGGAAGAAGTATTCGATTTTTAACTCCTTTGAATTAGAAGAAATAGCATGATAAGACTTTAATTGAACTTTGATTGAATACTGCATTATGGGTTTTAAAGTTGGGTCAAGGTTCAACTTTTTATTGTACAAAAGCTTAAATCATACATGTTCCCTAAAATTATTGAAATATTGACCAATTACTTGCTCAATATATCCTTGAGTGTGACAACCACATATAAGCATCACATGACACAATACTATATAAATTTACCAACCTAACCATAATTAGAAGGAAGGAAGTTACCGGTATGCTAAATCTTATTATTTCTGACTTACTGGTAAGAATGAAATACACGACAATGGCTAAGAGGAATACAAATAACCTGTGAAAATGCTATCATGTTGTGTCCTTTTTGGCCGCACACAAAGCAAACCACAAATAACCTGTGCATAGAAATATCACACAATTGTGACGACGATCCAAAACTCAGTAAATACTTGCATGCAAAAAATTTTAACTGAAGAAGCGATAAATCAAAAGTAGCACCATGGGCTGAACGGATTTAGTTTGTATCTTAGAAAATCATTTATAGGAAATTGTATAAAAAACTATTAGGCACATCAATCATTTTATGTATTGTTTAAGAAATGAATCTGAGCTCCTTTTTAGAACATAAAGTACTTACTCGATATATAATTACTTACTGCAAAAGCCAAACTAAAATTGGTCTCTAGTTGCTGTAAATATAGAGGAATAAGCCCCCTTTAAAAGCAAATTATCCACATTAAAAAAATCAGAAAAAGGAACAAAATCACCTATTTACCGTCCATGCTATATCGATCATCATCGACCTCAAATCCTGACTTGTCATGTCCCTGATTATGATCATCAGCTTACTGCACCCAGCCTTTTCCTAAAAGTAAAACAAACAAAAAATAAAAGGCCAGCCAGGAACAAAATGAGATGCAAAAAGGTCCAAAGGGCGCCTAAAAATCAACACAAAGCTCTTCCAATAACCCAAAAAACATAGCAGCAGCTTTCCCAGAACACAAAACAACTAAGCAGCACATCTTACTGGTGAAGAAAAGACCAAACAGTTTAGAACAACAAAAAAAGACCTGAGGCATACCTTCAAAAGCAAAGAACTGGCACCAGCAATAACCGCAAGAAATCTGAAAATGCAAGTAATAGAGAACTCGTGAGAAAAGTGAGAGAACCCACGCAAAGAAAATACATAAGAAGATAGAAAAAAGAAAAGCTGAGGAAAGATACCGGCGCAGCACAGGCAGAAAGAATAGAAGAGGGCGGAAAACCGCAGCTATTCTTCAGTAAGCAGGCGAAATCCACCAGCAAACCTGTCAAAGAGAAGAAAAGCTCAGTCAGCCACAGAACAGCCACAACCCAGATAAAGCAAAAAAAAAAAAAAAGCGGCAAAAGAAGAACGCAGGAACCCAGCAGGACAAATCAAGTCGCTAGAACAAAATCAGAAGCAGCAGCAGCCCAAGAACAACCAAAATCAACAGAAGAGGGCAAACAGTACCGATACTACCACCTGAGAACAGTCAGGAAGAACAAAGAGTTACTGCAGTAGAGGAAGAGCATAACATCGAGGATTAAGGCAAAAAAAAAAGAGACGACACATACCAAATAAATACAGCAACAAAGCAAGAAAGGAAGAGGAGAAAGGAAGACGGGGCCTGTCGCAGCGCAACAGCACGATCCAGAGGATTCTAGAGGAGGCAGTAAGGTCAGCACAGTTCGGCGTACACATCGGAATGAGGAGAAAGTACAGAAGAGGAAGCGGTATTGCGCCTAGAAAAGGCAAGTCGGATCCAATGTAGGCGCGGAGGAAGAAGGGGTATTTCACGGACAAAAGGCGCAGGAGAAGACCGCACATAAATCGCAACATAAAACCTTAACCAACGCAACCACGTCATCAGCATCCCACGCGGAGAAGGTAGACCAAACCAACCAAGCACAGCGAAAGCAACAGAGGGCTGAGATGAAGCGCAGCAGGAGCAAGGGGACGACTGGGATTGATTTGTAATTCTACAGTGACCAGAGGTTTGAAATTGAGGTATTTATGATTTAAACAAAAAATAGTCAACAGTTCAACATTCAGCATCACAGTTATTGCATTGTAAGTGCCACGAAAGTGTCTTGATTCGTAATTGATTGTGTCGGCTGTGTTATGGCCTACCGTCTTTTGTAATATTGGCAACGAACTGCATGATATGCTAAGGAATCTAGTGATATAGCCATGTAGATATAGTGCATGGAGGCTCCACTCCATTGCCATTCTGATGTCTTTTTCTCGCAATATATAAAACTGGTCCAAACCAACCACCGTTTAAAATGGTGATGTGGACTATTGGAGATATCAGTACAAGTGTGCAATAGTGCATTTTGCAATATTCAAAATTCTTATCTATGTTTTTTTTTTTTAATAAGTTGCATGTGTGGTCCTTGTACATCATGCATATCCAGTTCTGGCACCTACCGTTTGAAAGCTTCTTACTAGTCCTGTACTCTGGGTCATCTATAGGGTCTTTGTTACTTGCGTTCCATAATTTGAGATGAAATTCAACATCAATAACATGAATTAATTCCTATACATTGTCCTTCCAAATTTCACAGAGCAACTCAAAGGTATAAATTTTGATAAAGTTTATTTTATAGGCTCCGTTTGGATAGGTGTGGGAAGAAGGGAAGAAGGAAAGAAATGGGAAGAAATAATATTGAGAAGTGTGTAACTTTATGAAGAGTTTGGATTTATAATAAATTTGGACCTTCTTCCTTCTTCCTTCTTTCTTCTTCCTATATCCAAACGGTGCCATAGGGATGAAGATAAAAGTTGATAGAACCATAAATGACCTAGTAAGTGCAATTGGCAAGTACTATGATGATCTAGTAAAATCATGAATTGAAGTTTCCATAGGCTCAAATATAAATATTGAAATTTCTAGTTTCTTTGTTTTTAATAAAAATTGATAGATTTTAAGAAATCTTACCAAAGGTTTTCTAGTTCCCACACAATGTACTCCTTTTATTTTCTAGAATAAAGGAAAACGATAACCATTTTGAAGCTTGAAAGAGCATTCACAATCATCAGCTTCATTAAATATGCTAGCATTTATTTGTTAATTGGTAGTGGAGAGTTGGATACTCCACTGGCATTGTACCATCTTTTGTTTTTAGTTTTAATAACATCACAAACAACCAAGCAAACTAATTAGATATGACTAGAAAGCATATAACGGGACAAGAGATGACAGGTAGGTTGCAAGGAAGAATCATGTGCCAAAGGTTACATTTGGTTCGTGCGAGCATGGCCTAAAAAGATTTTAGTAAAGTTGCCTTTTTATCCAAAACTTTATTTTAAAAAGTAGGAAGGGAAAATTAATAAATGGGTGCTGCTTTATGCCTTAGGCACTTGAGGTTTGATATATAAACAAACATGATTATAGTTGGTTTTTGGTTTAAAATTTCAAATTTTATCATCTATTCCTCTGTCACGAAGCTTGAAACAGCGTTAACGTGCAATGACTTCATGATGTACTGTAGTTGGAGGTGTCTAATATTTTACCTTTATAAAAAGAATTATTTATATTTTAGACATTCTTACATGCCGCAGATATTTTAACCTTATTTGCTCGAGCGGCCTTTCAATATCCCATGAGAAGATACCTCTTTTGTACATCTAATTTTTGTGAGAATATATTGGAGATTCAATCTAGATTCGGATGACAAGATAACAGCACTTCATGTCGGTGATAGCGATTTGCATAATATTTTACCTCTTTGGGGCTGAATTCTTGAAAATTCTTACGTTTAATTTCTATTATTTATAACATTTTTTTACAAACTCGTAGATGATATTCTTTCCTTTTTGGGCATTTTCAAATAAAAATACTAATGTCCATAGTACTCGGTTAATCATATGTGGCTACAAATTGTTGTAAACCGTCGAAATATAAATTTTTGTTATATGGATGGGATTAACATCCATTATATAATTTTGTAGAAAAATTTGTACCGAATAATTAGGTCTTTTCTTTTGGGCAAATAAAAAATACACAATTTTAAAATTTATTGTTGGTATACATTAGATCCGTACAAGAAAGACCATATATGTGACTTGACCAGATGCTCTGCAGGAATAATGGAATTTCGAATCAGACGTGTAAAAGAACAAAACATACCTAATTACCAATAATAATGCATGATCGACATTAATTAATTACTATCAGATATATTCCACGCATGATCAAACCTATATCAGAATTCTTATAGCTAGGCGCCTTTGTTGGTGCGATGAGAGAAGAATCGCACTTTTTTAAGTAATAAAGAAAAGTATAATGGTATAAGCATAAATGATGTAGAGGGGCTGATTGGGACGGAGGACCACACAAATGCTACTGCCAAGTGTGATAAAATTGAAATTGATATACAATTGATGAGTTGGAGGAATATAGCATATGTCTATTTTATATCAAAATGGCAGTGCATGATCAAACACAATACAAGTTGGTACTGCTATATTTTTAGGCAAAAGAGAAGATCATTTTTAACGGAATGCGCTATGGATTTTTATAGTTGCAGGGTGTATCGTTTTTTTATATGAAAGATATAGCTTGATGAATTTTTTTTAAAAAAATGTCTTTAGATTTGCATTTTATTATTTATAAAATATGTTAGGCGCTAGAACTAAAAAAAGGTCATTACCGATCAACTATAAAGCCTAGTGTTGTCTCAACTACGGAAACTTTTTGTGCAACTTCGTTTTTGCTTTGCAGATTCCAATTTAAAGCTTCATTGTAAGAATCCATTAATTGTCTAGTGATAGTGATGATATGAAGTACTATAATTAATATAATTCCAAACAGGACAATCAGTTAACAATAACTTGACTGTTATTGCAAAGATTGTTAAAATAATACTTCGATAAATGAACAGAAACATCGATCAAATGATTGTAAAAATAAAAAAATCTCTATTTTGTTCCAACTATGTTTTTGGAAAAGGAGAGAGATTTAACAAGATGAATTTTGGCTCTCAATTCTATTCTACTCATTTTCTATTCGTTGTTCCTTAGAGGGAAGGAGGGGAGAGATGAATTTGTGTCACAACTCACAAGTGGTAGCCTGGTAGGATTGGAGAAGCTCATTTTGTTTGCTTTAATAAATAAAACTATTTCATGACATATAATACTAAATATAACTTTATTATGCAATATATTGTCCTGATTGATCAATGTTACAATTATGAATCTCAAATTTGAAAAATTCAAGTTGTCAAGATAAAAAAAAATCTATATATTGAAGTTTATATTAAACGAAAATTTATTTTTTTAGGATTTTTTTTACTTGTTTATAAGGAAAAATCGCTCCTATTTGGATGGTCTGAATTTTTAATCAGTGATTGTATGCTTATTTTAAAAATAATTAAGGATTTTTTTTAAGTAAAAAATTTTAGTTTTCTATAAAAATTTAAAAATCACATTGAACAACTTAATTACTTATTTGAATTTAAAAAAAAAAACATAAACTTTCAATATTGTAATATCGTCTAATTCATATTATGCAAAGTACAATGTCTTATTTCTAAAAATATATTACTTGGCTGGACGTACTATAAGGAAATGGAATATTTGTTCACTTCATTCTCTATTCGACCATTTTGCTTTGTCCAACACTCTTTATCAATCATGGCATTGAAAAGGTCACGTTTGTTCAATTCAATAAATACGCTGAACATTTTTAATGATGAAACCAGATCCCTCAAAGCTTAACGGTATTGAAACAGAGAAATTTCGGGAAACAAAATCACACAAAAAAAAAAGAAATCATTTTTGTGTACCACTTTCTTAAAAATGTTTATGTTTATACAATGGGGTGCAAACATTCTGAGACATTAACTGCATGCTAGGCTTGACTGCCTCAGTTGACCATGCGGGTCCCACTGATAATAGTACCTTCACCGTTGCCTGTGATCAGAAATCAGAGAACATATTAATTGCGTTTTGCTTTAATGCGCAATTAATTGTGCTACTAAATACATCAAAAGCGACAAACCACAAAGGCCATTGGGGGCGTTTGGATGGGGTTGGAATAAGAGGGAATTGCAAATTCCCAGAATTTCATATGCCAAATTTATTATAAACAATCCAAACTCTTCACAAAGTTACACACTTCCCAATAAATTTATGTCTAGGAATAGCAAATTCCCCCAATTCCCCCAATTCCTAAACGATCCAAACACCCCCTATTCCTTACTCTCCCATGTAATAAGTAATAACCTTCTCCAGTGTGTTATTGAATTTGGACAATGCCATTGTTATATTATCTGCTAGAGACCGGTAATTGATGTGCAATCCATGTCAAAATTAATTGAGAAATACGGAACTCATGCATTGAACTCGTCTTTGAATATTCTGATGAATGAAGATTGGTACGAATTGATCATTCACCATCAAATATGTACTAAAATTTGGCAAATTTGAAATAAAGGATACTTGCCACGACAAAAAAACAGAACTATACTTTAAGACTCGAGTTTCACTTTTTTTAAGGAAAAAAATAGAACGTAATATTACATTTTTTTTTTGAAACTAGACTTTTTTATATAGAGAGGCATGTTTCATTGTGTCAAATAAAATTTATCTCTCTTTTGTATATAGTAGAAATTGAATATGTTACTTCTAAGATAATAGTGAAGCTACTAACCATCCGTATTGGACTTTACGTTCTATTAGGTTAAACCAATGAACTTAACTTGCTAATTTATCAGTTTCGGCCACAAATAACGACTTTAAACTGTTCAAAGTTCAAACCAATCTATTTTACAAGGAACACGTCTTTACGCCAAACTAATAGAACTTTTAAGTTACTTTAATTAGTATAAAATCAAATGTCAAAAAGAAATTTAGTTTTCCATAGAATTTTTATACTAAATAAATTCTTATTAAAAATAATTAAGTGTACTATAAATACATCAATTGGGAAATGGATAAATTTGAATGATTTAGATTATCACTAGGAATTGATTAGAACATAATATGGAAAAAGAAATCTTCTCTTCATAAAGCCTTCAAATACAGCTCAGCGTTGCAATGTACTTTACATAATTTGACAAATAATAGGAGGATGAAGATCTATTTATAAATAGTGGTTAACTTGATAGTTTTTTCAAATTCTTAAACAAAGTAAAAAAGAAAAAAAAATTGTAAACGTATTGTTGGTGATATAAAGTTGTTGCGTATCAAATTTCATTTATTTATTCTATCAAATGCCGTTCGAACACAACGAAAAAACTTGCATAACATTTCTAATTTATGATGGCGTATTTCCATATAAAATATTATAATAATATTTAAGAATTAGCTCTCTTATCAATGGATTTCACTCTTGAAAAAAATTATAGAGTTGAATAATCACTATCACTACTCATGAACGTATGAATCTAATAGTGTATTCACCTCCGGATTTTAGTGTGTACACATCACCTTTTCTATCGCTGATCTATTTGATCGGCGGCTTAGACAATTCGAATCCTGTGGCGCGCGACACAGCGTGCAGTCCGCCACACGAACCGTCTGATCAAATCTGGATGAGTTATATTTTTTCGGGCCTTACAATCTGTTACATGCACGGAACTCCCTCATCCATTGAGATTTGATCGAACGGCCTGTGGTGCGCTGCACGCTGTGTCGTGCGCCGCAGGATTTGGATTTGTGGCTTAGATGTCAATGGCTGGAAAAAGCTAAAAATGGAAAGAATATTGTCCAGAATAATAATTTTATTCCATTTTGTAAAGATAGCACATGAGAAAAGTTTTTTCATCTATAATTCTAAATTAAATTATGTTTCTTTGTTTATATGTCGATTCTAATTTTTGTTGAAGTGTAAATATTTTTTATTCGTTTTCTAGTTGGTTTCAATGTTTCTCCATTTCAAAATGAACGGAGAAGAAGTGAGGCAGAAGGCAACGGGCGAAAGATTTCGAATCCAATGCGACTCGCACGAGTTCAAAACACGAGGCGTCAGACGGTGACATTTCGCTAGACCTGGCTTTAGTGAACCGAACAAATTTCAACATTTGCGCTGGGCATTTTTGAAATATTTTCAAATATTTTTCATGGGTACTTTCAAAAATGGTGTTGGCTATTTCCTGATTTCAGGACCCTCAATAGGAAGCATGAAATGCAAACTCACTAACGGTTCTCAATAAAGGTTTTATTGTTGTTATTTGTAAAAAATTTAGTACAGTTTTCCATATGGTGACTAAATCTGGTGTGATTAACTGTACTAAAGTGGTCCTGAGGTTATTATATAATTAATTTTGATAAAAATCAGTATCAGCATCTGGTAATATACATGTGGAAATATACAAATGAAAAATTTAATTAACGATGATCTGACAGACCGATATTAATTTTAACTTAATTAGTAAAATTTAAATGCTACATTTTTCGTTATTTACAACATGTAAGTGATAATAGTATTGTTTTTTTCTGAATATTTAAAGATTTGACCAATTTGAAATACCAATTACAAACTCTAAAAGAATAAAATAAAAACACGCAATGCATCAATAAAGTTTCATACATTGTACCATTTTTAAGATAAATTGGGATCAATTCTCCCGGCTTATTTTTAAATTAAATGTCTATGAAATACCTTCCAGTCGGATTTCGAACATGCGACCTTTTATTTTATACATTATACTTACAGTTTAAAGTAGTTATTTGGCTTCATGGTATTCCTACCTTCACAAAAAGTAAGGGGAGTGCATTAAAGTAATTATACTTTTTAATATTGTAAATTT
This sequence comes from Rhynchospora pubera, assembly GCA_028095005.1. Taxonomy (NCBI): domain Eukaryota; kingdom Viridiplantae; phylum Streptophyta; class Magnoliopsida; order Poales; family Cyperaceae; genus Rhynchospora; species Rhynchospora pubera. The sequence goes on from CM051462.1 coordinate 75,195,759, forward strand.
AGAAAGTCAATCTTTAATTTAATGTTTGAAATCGTAAAATATTTCGGGAATTTGGAAACAATTAAACATGGAAAAAAATTTTCTTTACCTTCGAACACTTGAAGTGGTTTATTTATTCACCCATGCACGTGTTTAACGGTTTATTCGGTGTACAATGGTAGCTTCCGTTCACTTAATACTAAAATTAGCCAAACTAAAAAATTTGTCGTTTGGTACATGAAAACAAAAGAAAACCAAACAATTAAACCGAAGTACTAATCGGAACTAAACAAACTAAATATTTAAATTTAATCTAACTTGAGAAACTAAATAATATGTAAAATGTTAACTCACAAACAATAATTGAATCCAATACTAATATAACATCCATTATCATCTCCCTTACCTAAATTAAAACTGTAAAAAAAATGAAATAGAAATAAAAAAACCAAATCATGACCATTTTACCCCAATTATTATAAATTAATTCCGTTCTAATCAACATAATTAATCCGTTTGAACACACTCAAATTGATCCCATAGACAATCATCCACTCAAACATTTATAGTGAATGCAATTTTTAATTTATTATTATTTCTTATGCAATAGTAGAATGCCAGTACATTTTTATACAATTTATACAGATGGCATAATGATAATTACACAATGCTTTATCGTTAACTCCATTATTGCACTTTTTTGTTTTATAAACGAAGCTGCATTCCCATCCATGCATTTTGGAACGGAACCAAATCCTGTGCCGCGCGGCACCGTGCAGCGCAAAAATTCAGACCGTTCAAATTAAATCCAATGGATAAGAGAGCTCCGTGCATGTAACCTGATTGTAAGGCCCGAAAAAATCTAACCGTCGACGGATCGTACGGCTCGGATTGGTGCGCGGCATGGTGCCGCGCGGCATAGGATAGGGATCCTTTTGGAACAAGTTACAATAGGTTGTAACTTATGAGATAGAAAATTCTCCGACTATGCTGGAATCAAGCGAATGTAATTTTTTGACTTTCCCTCGAGTGATTATATCAGAAAAGGCAAGCTAGTTAAAATCTTTGTAATTTTCTCTGGATTCTAATCACAAATTGAACCCAACAAATATAAAAAATAAAAAACTATATATTTATTTTAAAAGAGACATTCTATGATAGATAGAATTTTTCATATTATTTTAAATGATGATCAATCACAGCCATATAATTTGAAAAAAAAATTTAGATTTTGGTCCATATAATTTTTTATATGTCCATAAAATTGCCGCATTAAATATGAAATATGCGAAAAATCCAGTTTAATTATTAAAAAATAATAAAATTTCGGCCTTCATAATTTTCCCAAACTACTACACCGATCCAATTAGTGCGCCTGCGCCACTATACCGCGGTTCACACAGAAGAGGCGTAGAGATGACAAATCTGTGGAAGGGCATTTTCGTCACAAAAATATATACTCGAAAATGGTAAAAGTTTGGCAGAGGAAGCGCAGAGGCGCCAGTTACATAAGGACCCACCCACCTCGTTTCATATTTCATATACTTCTCACTTTATCTATCTACCTGTGTACCAAACCATTTTCATCTTTTTTCCCTTTTTTACACAATCCGCTACATAATTTACTATAGTACTTTAGAAACATACGATCTGTCACAACACAGTCCGACATTAATTTTGGATTTATATGATACTCTATTCTCTATAACCTCCTGTGTATACAACTTGTATAGGCGAACAAATTTCGAAAATGACTCGCTACATGATTATATATAGAGAAATGGTGTGTGTGGCGCAGCACCACCTTTCTCTGCCTCCTCCTGTGGACAAAACGACAGAACCTCCCAATATACAAATTCAATTACTTCGAGATTTGAGAGAGAGTGAAGAAGTGGGAGAGAGAGAGAAAAGAGTGTGAAACAAAGAAAGAGAGAAGGTAGAGAGAGAAAGGAGAGGGAGCGCACTTGGTACTGTCTCGCCGCAAAATCGCCACCTAACGGCTACATTTAAACAAGAGAAGAGAGAGAAAAGGAGCCTCTAGAGAGAGAGAGAGAGAGAGAGAGAGAGCTTCTAATGGTGAGATTTTGAGTTGGGTTGGGGAGAAAAGGTTTGAACTTTGAAGTGCATGCCATGGCAGTGCACATTAGTGCAAAACAGAGATTAGCACAGTTGGTTTTGGTACTAGTTTGCTTTTCGTGCGCTCAAGGAAGAGAGATTGGTGCCAGAAGGCGTTTAGCTGATGTGCATAAGCATCTCAAGCGGCTCAATAAACCAGCTGTTAAGAGCATTCAGGTCTGGTTTGGTTTCCAACTTTTTGTATTTATTAGTTATAAGGTGTATTTGTTTATTTATTTTTTATTTTCTGAGCTTTAAGGAGGTGAATTTTTTATTTTGGTTATTATATTTTTCAATTAATGAACTCTGAAGTATACATTTTTTTAAGAAGTTTTCTGAAGAGTTGACAATTTTTGTGTTTGACTGATATTCCTTTGCTACACCCTGGCAATTATTTTTATTTTATTTTATTTTATTCTTCTGCTAAGGTTTATTAGGTTTGAAATTCTTTGTTAGTCAGAACTTTAACTTTAGTTAAATGCAATTTTTTTTAACAGAGTCCAGATGGAGACACAATAGATTGTGTGCCTGTGTCACACCAGCCAGCCTTTGATCATCCCTTCCTCAAGAATCACACAATTCAGGTTAAAACTTTGCTTTTTCTTTCTCTTCTTTTTAAAAAACCTCTCTCTTTCTCACCTTTTTGTGTTGAATAATATGCATTATGGCCCTCTATGTTGTACTTGATATGTGTTTTCAGTCCCCAAAGTTTCTAAAAATATGTGGTAAGCATGACAAAAAGGTATAGAATTCTTTGGGAGGTGAATCTATGTAAGAAGTTTTACTAAGAAAAGTCTCTTTTGTATGTTCTACAAAACAAATCCCTTCAATAATTGACCTTTTCAGAAAGAGGATTTTGGTCCCTTTCAACCTTTAAATTTTGTTTTGGCATTTTTAATCATTCTTAAAACTACAGTAGGAAGATGTAAACAGTTCGATTTTTTCTAACTGAAATGACTATTATGTTTGCTATACCACATTTAAGTTTTGAGTCAATAATGTGTGCAAAAATAAGTTGTAAAACCAGCTCTTGGTCTAGTGGCAAAGAGCAATGCACATTGACTCCTTGAGTGAAAGGTCGCATGTTCGAAACCCGGCTGGGGGGTCTTTCATAGACATTTGATTTAAAAATAAGTTGGGTGGCTTAGACCTCCAATTTATCTATTAAAAGCTGAAATTATATTATCTGAACTCTAATTTTTTTTACCAATACTCAGATGAGACCAACATACCATCCTGAAGGTCTAACATTTGAGCAAAATAAGATCTCCTCGAACGAAGAGAAGCCGAAGACACAATTATGGCACCAAAATGGCAGATGTCCCCCAGATACAATACCAATCCGAAGAACGAAAAAGAGCGATGTGTTAAGAGCTAGTTCTATCAAGAGATATGGCAAGAAAAGGCACAGAAGCACCCCAAACCCCACCTCTGTCGACCCTGATATGCTCAATGAGAGCGGCCATCAGGTATTGTTTCTTGGAATAAGTCTACGTTTTTGGTCAGTTTTGTTATTTTGATTCTTCACTATATAAAATATATGTTGTTTTAGTTTATAGACATGCATTATATAAACATGAGAACAATTGAAGTTTAATTTGTGTGAATTTTACTTTCAAATCTTTCACGGCAGTAGCATAGCCTCTCCATGCGAGCAGACACCTGGTATTTTCTGGTAGAGTTTTTTTGCTTTGGTTCTTAATGGAATTTGTAATAGAAAATGTGTAATATTGTTTAATTTGGGTCGACAATAGTATATTTAAAATCTTTAGGACCACATGAGGAAATATTTAACTTTTATTTATTCCGCCACAGTATTACATTACCCTTTAAAAGGTTGTCTATAATCTCAATCCTCTTAGTTCAGTTGATGTACTCAATTAAGGCTGCCATCAGTTATCTGATTGTTTTGCTTCATTTCCATTAAAGTTCTGGAAGATTGAACATTTTTGTTGCATGAAATCTGGTACAGAAAATCCATCTTTATTTCTTTGTTAGATTAAGGGAACTTTAGAGACAAAGTTAATTAAGCGTGGGCAGATGTCAGTGATTATTACTAGAAGCTAACAATAGGAAGATGACAAGCCATACACTGGGAATAAAAGATCAAATGAAAAATTCTCAGAACCATTTTCTTTTCTTACTAAAAGTTTACATCTCCTTTAACCCATGAGCCACAGTTTATTTACTCTTGTTTTTAAATGGCACCTACTTTAGTGTAGGGTGGTATCAGGAACTAACAACAGAACTGGATTCTGTTAGCTAGAAAGATCATTTACGTAATTTACTTAAATTCCTTTTCTATAAAGTGGGAATCTTTTTAACTTTATCCCATGCCCATGCCCACTTTCATCTCTTTATTTTTAAATAATATCCTCTTTCTGAACTCAGTGTGCAACATAGACCAGTATTATATATTTTAAACTTTATTAAGGACAAAATGCGAACACCACCTCTTAATTCCTTTTTTCTATAAAAGCAATCATCTTTTTACCCATGCCTAGTTCCCTTTTCCCCTTAATTCTCCTCTAATTTCGAATGATCTACTTTTTGTGGCTATGCACATGAAGCAACACAAACTGTGAAAGACCATTGATGCAAACTTACTCAAAGCTATTTTGTTTTTTATTATATGAACTAGTAACATGACTTTTTTTGTTGATATAGCATGCAATTGCATATGTGGAGGGGGACAAATATTACGGTGCAAAAGCCACTATAAATGTATGGGAGCCTAAAATTGAACAGTCAAATGAGTTCAGTCTCTCTCAACTTTGGATTTTGGGAGGCTCCTTTGGCCAAGACCTTAATAGCATTGAAGCTGGCTGGCAGGTGCTTTTTAAAATCATGTGTTTTCGTTGAAATATTAGACAGAGGATTGTTTATCTCATCAAACAAAAGCGATATCCATATTATTGTAAGCAAATACCATTAAATTACTCAACCAGCAATATAATATCACTAAGGTTTGCCCTTCAAATTTAGCAATTTGAGTCTAAATTATATACTTCTGAAATTAAGGAGCATTTCAGAGATGAGGATGTTTTAATAATTGCTGCATTGACTGTTTGGCTTGATTTTCTCTAACTTTTATTATTTTTTCAGGTCAGTCCCGATCTATACGGTGATAACAATACAAGGCTCTTCACCTATTGGACAGTAAGTCTACTTGTAATGATTGTAATTGTAAAATATTGTGTTTACACCGCAACCCTTCATTTCCCTGTAGTTTTTCTAGGGACACAATTACTGTTAAAATAGGGTGCACAGTTGCTTACCATTAATAAGGAATTTGTTTGCATTGATTGGTGGTGGTACTGTTGGCTGAAAGTAATATTCATTCAAAATTAAAACATTTTTATTTATTTATTTTCTTTTGGTGCAGAGTGATGCATATCAAGCGACAGGATGTTACAACCTATTGTGCTCTGGGTTTATTCAAATAAACAGTGAAATAGCTATGGGGGCCAGTATTTACCCCACCTCAAGCTACCATGGATCCCAGTATGACATCAGCATTCTTGTCTGGAAGGTAAATATCAATAATTCTTAAATTCTGCAAAATGTTAAATATGTTCTGTGATCCTGATAGAACATACCCTGTAGCTTGAAATCATGTACTGTATATAATAGTTTTGAATCCTAATGATAAAATTATAAAGAGTCGATCTTGCTAATAATTTACTGAACACCGTCACATGCAAACATATCCCAAAAATATTAATCTAATGAGCAGAGAATCTCTGCCACCTGTATATGGATTTGACAACACCTAGCAATGCAGGTCTTGTATTAAGGAAAGTATTTTCTACAAATGGGAACAGGGACGCAAGTAAATAATGAAAGAAACTGCTTTCCTCTAACAGCATATAACAAGGAATTATGTTTTCTATATTTGTCAAAAAGGGGACCATGATCAATTAGATCTCTTGACAAGGCGATTAATTATTTTTAAGTTATATTATATCAATAGTTTGGCCAAAATGATTTCTTTTGCATGTTATTTCTGATCAAATTTTTATAATATTTGTGATAATTAGGATCCAAAAGAAGGTAATTGGTGGATGCAATTTGGAAATGACTATGTGCTGGGCTACTGGCCGTCATTTCTTTTTTCATACTTAGCCGATAGTGCGTCGATGATAGAATGGGGTGGTGAAGTCGTAAACTCTGAGCCTGATGGAGCCCACACCTCCACTCAAATGGGTAGCGGCCATTTTCCAGAAGAAGGTTTTGGTAAATCGAGTTACTTCAGGAACATTCAGGTAGTCGATTCATCGAACAACTTGCGAGCGCCAAAGGGTGTCAACACCTTTACCGAGCAATCAAATTGCTATGATGTGCAGAGTGGTAACAATGGCGATTGGGGCAGTTACTTTTACTATGGTGGTCCTGGTAAAAACCCTAATTGTCAATAGTGGTAGTGGTAGGTGGCTTGTGTGGAAAACTTCCCTTGTAACATTTATCATTACCAGTAAAAAAAGAGTATATTATGCCATGTGAATGTGTTCTCTCTAGCTCAGAGATTTTTGGTTGGATGTAATTTTCTTTGTTTCTTCCTATAATTTTTATGTGGGTTTTGTATTGTCATGTTTCTGAAGAGAAACAGGCATGTGATAGTCCTCTTTTTAATGGATGGATTGGGTTGTATTGTCTTTTTGCTTTGTCTAGGGGCTTGTAATTACTGGGTTTTTCAGAGGCTCTTTTGACCGTGTACCGTGTACTTGGTAAAGTGGTAATGACTAGATTTTTTACTATTTTACTGCTGACAAAAACAAGTGGACCCATAAAATCCATGCTTTGGACAAGGCTCTTTTAAGCGTCTTTGCTGACAAAAGCCTCAAACTTTACAAAAGTTGTTGCTAGTTATACTTATTAAACAAATAAAAAAAGATAGTGGGGCCGTTTGCATCCCCATGGGATTTTGGAGAATTTCGTCTTTCTATCATAAATTTATTATAAACAATCCAAACTCTTCACAAAATTACACACTTTCCAATAAATTTATTCCTAGGAATTGCAACTTTCCCAAATTCCCCAACTTCCTAAGCGATCCAAACGGCCCCAGTAAGAAGTTTCTTCAAGTGAAAGTTGTGTGATATCTCGTTTAACTACATGCTAACTTGAAGCTCACATGAAACTTGTTTTTTAATGGCTTAACAAGTTACAAAAACCTACAAACACACCTTTAATATAACTGAAAATTTTCAACAAACTAATAATTTGTGGAACTTTGTAGTTTGATAATAAATTCTGGGAGATTAAAATTGGTTGGTAAACAGTAACTTAAAAATTGATAAAGATAAGAATGTGGGTCTTAGTTATTGGGAGGTGAGATGCATTGCATGTGCGATTGCGCTGCCATGTTTCCACAATTGCTCCCTCTTTTTCAGATTCTGAGTGGGGCTAACCTCAATTATCTCCTAAATTACCTCGGAATCTAGTAAATTTATGAGTTTAAAGGTACTCTGACTAGCCACCAACAAACGACCCCACTCTTCCAACCAAAATAAAATAAATATTTAATTTGCCACCCAAAAAAAAAAAAATAGAGAACTTTTTTTTAGCCCTTTGTTCGTTGGTTTTTCTTCATAAGAGATGATAATTTCGTTGAAAAAACTCTCCACATTACTTCCCCTTTTCAGACTTGTGATTACGGGGTGATAAGGATCATCCCCGATATTCATCATCCCCATCATCCCCACGCGTTTTTCTATTTTTGGCTCTACGCGTTTTCTATTTCTGAAAATCACTCTGTTTCTCTCCCTGCTACGTACGCTCGTCCCCCTCTCATTCCTTCCGTGTGTGCTCCCCCTCCCCCTCCCCTCTCTCACAGACACTATATATTGACACTATATATTGATTATAATTGTTGAAGTTAATATATATAACTGTTGAAGTTAATATATATAACTGTTGAACCTAATATATATGCCAACTTCAATAATTTAAATATGCCCACTTCAAATATTACATTCAACATTTAAATATGCCAAGTTCAACAATTATATATATTAACTTCAACAATTATATATATTAAATTTAACAGTTACATATATAACATATTAACTTCAATAGTCACATATATAATTTCAACAGATCCATATATACTTCAACAGTTACATACATTAACTTCAACAGTTATATATATTAACTTCAACAGTTACATATATAACATATTAACTTCAATAGTCACATATATAAGTTCAACAGCTACATATATAACTTCAACAGTTACACATATAACTTCAACAGTTATATATATTAACTTCAACAGTTACATATATAACATATTAACTTTAACAATTACATATATAACTTCAACAGTACATATATTAACTTCAACAATTACGTTATTGCCTTCAACATTTAAATATATTAATTTCAACAGTTATGAAGTGTGTAGAGAAAGAGAAGAAGGGTGGGGGGACGGTGTACATAGGAGGGAGGAGGGGAGGAGAGGGAGGGGGGACGACGTATGTAGGAGGGAGGAGGAGGGAGGAGGACAGTGTACGTGGGAGGGAGGAGGGGACAGGGGAGGATACAGAGGAGGGGAAGGCGCGAGAGTGTATGCGTGAGGGAGGAGTTAGTTACGTACGCGAGTTAGTTACGTACGCGTGAGGATGATGGGGATGATAGAATCTGAAGGATGATCCTAAACAATTCCGCTTGTGATTATACTGGACTAAACCTCTTCGTACAACTGTTCTCTGTTAGATACGAACTCTTCCAACCTGAAAATTGAATTTTACTGAATCCATAAAAAATAAATATACACAAGTAGCTTGAAAAGAGAAACTAATAATTTATTCCTAGAAATAAGAGGAATAGTCTCTTCCTAGACGAAAATTTATTCCTAACCATCCAAACTCTTCACAAAATTACACACTTCTCAATATTTTTCACCTAGGAATAGACTATTCCTCTCATTTCTAAGCGATCCAAACAGCCCAATGTTGGTAAAGCTCAGTTTTAAGTTTAAAAAAACCAGTTCATCCCAACCCCACCCTCCTTTCTCCCCCAATCCACAAATATACAGAAAACTGTCCTAATAGAGCCCAACTTCAAATTGCATTTTTTTTTTCTTAGAAAATATCGATCCACGACAAACAGACAGCCCTTAACAGACATCAATTTCAGTCATTTAATATACTATTTCAAAATAAAATCGTTCAAATTATCTAAAGCAATAATCTTTTGTTAGTTTTGTATATTGAAAGTTCCATGAATTAGGTAGATTAATTAGGCCACATGTGACACATGTATTAATTTCTATTTAATTAGGCCACATGTGACACATTGGAGATAGATATATTAATTTTTATTTGTTTCTATTGTTTAATTAGGCCCTTGTAGACAAATTTTTAGATAAGTGAAGAATCAAATAGTATTGGAGACAAGATAGCATGTTTGAGGAGTATGTTAATTTCACATGTTAATTTCTGTATGTTTGAGAAACTCAGACTTTTATTTCATGTTAATTTGAGGAGCTTAGACTCCTATTTCTATTTGTTAGAAACTCAGACTTCTATTTCTATGTTAATTTGACAAGCACCGTTAATTTCTATGTTATAAATATGTCTATGTTATTTAGTTAACCTTTGATGCTATGTTATTGGATATGTATCCAGTGGTGAAGTTAGAATTTCGTGTTAGCTGGGTCCGTAATTTTTTTTCGCTGAAAATATATGTATGATATAACTTTTAATATAAACATAGTATAATAATATTTTTTAAATAAAGAACTCTAAATAATGTGATATAAAAAAAATTTATGAGAAATCAAATATATATTATAATAACAATAGAAAATCTAAAATAATATATTTAATATACAAAATAATAATTCAAAAATCAAGACAATAAAAAAAATACAACAATTTCCTATGAATTTTTATTTTTCTCATAATTTTACATAATAGGTTCATTAGAAATCTTATTGAACACTTTTTTTTATATATTATAGATATGTAAAGATGGGTATGTTTGGAAGTCCATAGAATAAGAACAAGGGAATAAGAACAAGCTATTTCTTGTTTGGCACCATTTAGAACAAGGAGAATAAGAACAAAATGAACCTTGTTCTTGTTCCAACAAAAACATGAAACTAGAACAAGAACAAAAAGAAGAACAAGAACAAGCTTATTTTTATGTAATTTGGTCACTATTCAAACCACAATATTTCTTATTTTTTGTGGCGCTTGAAATTTTTTTTGACAAGAATAATATTTATGATTTTTACTGGAAGTTTTTATATAATATCCGAATTGTATTTTTTATCTTCGGTGGTAGCTTTTGTTTATTATGTCCTAAAGTTCACAAAATATTATATAGACGAATAATGCAATGCACAAGATTCACGCTAGTATATATATAATACAAATAATTATTTATCCAAATATTTCATTCCATTCTAAATTTTGTCTTAATAAAATTAATTGGGGATGAAGGAAGAAGACGATTAGTCAGGACCAAATGCTACCTGGGTCCCTATGCGTTTTTTTAGGCGTCGTTATACATTTCAAATCAAACACGACATGTCTAGCTGGGTCCTTCAAATTTTTGAGATGGATCCCAAACTTCTTGTGACCTTTTTTTTTATTACAAACAAATATACTATTAAGAAATTTTTTTTTGACCCACCTTGCTCCACGTAGCTTCGCCCCTGTCTATACGGATGCTTTTAATGGATCTGTACCAATGCTTGTAATACGTTTTTGGCTTACTTGATTGTTACAATGCTTTTTACTTTTTGTGAATTTCTAAGCTTCTATGTGCCAATTTACTTTTTGCGTTTCTGAAGCATAAGAATGTACTGCCTGAAACAAATTCCAAAATTGCTAAATTATACAATGCATTGCCAGTTAACTCTATGCTTGGTACAGCTTTAAAAGTAAAAACAAGGTACCAATGTATCAACAGGTACCAACAGCTTTAAAAGTAACTCCATGCTTGGTTCCCCATTTTATGATGGACGCATTTGTAATAAAAGTGAATTGTATATTATTATGATGGAGGCATTGGTTCCCATTGGTTCCCATCTAAATATAGCAGTGAAACATCTAGAAAGATTACAAACATAAATAACAGTGAAACATCTACGGCTCCGTTTGGATGGTGTGAGAATAAGAGGAATAAGGAAAGAAGTATTTGAAAGTGTGTAACTTTATAAAAAGTTTGGATTGTTTATAATAAATTTGAGAGTAGGAATAAGCTATTCTCTTATTCCTAAACTCATCCAAACACAGCCGTATATATAAGGTTCCGTTTGGATGGTGTGGGAATAAGAGAAATAAGGGAAGAAGTGGGAAGAAGTATTGAGAAGTGTGTAACTTTGTGAAGAGTTTGGATTGTTTATAATAAATTTATTTCCTTATTCTCACACCTCATACAAACGGAGCCCATAGCAAAAAGATTTATTGGCAACGTTGGAATAAGTGGTTGGAATAAACTTTTCTCTCTCCTCTTATTCCGAATAAGGGGTCTAATTCCACCATTTCATCGAATTAGAATAAGAGGTTGAATAAATTTTTATTCGGAATCAGACTTATTCAAAACATGTTTCATTTCATCGCAAATAAACCTTATTCAACCCCTACCAAACACACATCCCAAACAATAGATAAAAAAAAAGTGGTACAAACAAATAATATCCATAACAACTATATGCTGTTATCCGAAAGTAAATAACATCTTATAAATAAAAAAAAAATCTATAATAGACTACGAAATAAGATCTTTTATAAAGTACATACAAGCATAACAGTGGTACACGTGGCTCACGTAGTGGTACAGACAAGCATAACAATGGTACAACAAATTGTCTCCAAATTTTTCACTTATCTCCAAATTTGTCTCCAAAGGCCTACTCAAGCAATATAAACAAACATAAATTAGTACATGTGGCTCACTTAGCACAAAAATTACCAATGACCTAATTAAACAGAAATTAGTACATAAATAAATACGGAAATTAATGGACATGTTCTCGCAAAAATCACAACTTGCAAAATATCTATCAACTTTATAATGATTTAGAAGCGTTAAATATGAGCTTAAAATCATAACTTGCAAAATATCTATCAGCTTTATAAGAACTTGCAAAATAGCAGCGTAAGAGGCAATTTTTTTGTAAGGAAAATAGCAGAAGAATAATTCTTTTACGAGAATTCATAAAAAAAAAATCTCAAATTGTAAAACTGTCCCGTTCAGGGAACCTCAAATTAATTTCTTCTTTCTACTAACTTTGCTTTTAATAAAAACCTCAATTTATACAACATCAATTTGGAAAAATTTCAGATTAAAAACCTCAAGGATATTGGAAGTTGTTCAGGGAAAAAAATTTCAGATTAACTGAAAGCGCGATAGAGCGAAACCTGTTCATGGAGCATAAAAATCGAAGAATCTGGTGAGAAGGATGCAAGGCTTGTGGAGGTGTGCGGAGCCGTGCAGAGGAGAGGCACTAATGGCTCTTCAACCCACTCTCAGATTTTTTAGACTAAGCTCTCTCATATCTGTTTCGATTTTAAAGAGAGAGAGAGAGAGACGAAGTAAAGAGAGAGATAGAAACAAAAAGAAAAAGAGACGGAACAAAAGAAAATTAATTCGACCAAGAGCAATCCGACTCTGCTGTTGCGCGACACAGCGTGTAGCGCACTACGAGCCGTCTGATCTTGATCGGACGGTTCACTTTTTACGGGCCTATCAATCTAGGTTACATGCACGGAGCTCCTTTGTCCATTGGATCTTAATCAGACGGCCATCGTATCGCGCGATACGGGCCTATCAATCTAGGTTACATGCACGGAGCTCCTTTGTCCATTGGATCTTAATCAGACGGCCATCGTACCGCGCGACACGCTGTGTCGCGCGGCAGCGGATCTGAATTTGACCAAGAGTCTCATCAGCTCATCAATTTGCACAAACTTTGAAACGAATCGGACTATTTAGATTGTGACTCACTAAAAAATCTGTGAGTCACGACTCACCATACCAAAATTCATAATAACAATAACAATAATAATAACAATAACAATAATAATAATAATAATAATAATAATAATAATAATAATAATAATAATAATAATAATGTGACACCTGAAATTTTTATTATTTCTGAAATTATTTTTGATATAAATTGGGTGCACTTGGTTGGTTTTATTTTGAATAATTTTGTGCTGAAAATTAAATTTTTATACTTACTGGTATTCTTAAAATAAGAATATGAAAATTTCTAAATTTTTAGTTGGCATTATAAAAAGATTAGCTAATTTTCTATTGTTGCATAATTGTTTTTATGCATAGAATATTAATTTTTGATTTATTTGATAATTTCTGAATTTTGTAAAAAAAAAAAAAAAACGGAAGTGTAAATGGGGAGCCGACCCCTTTATCTTTTTCCTCTCTGTCTTTCCATTCGGCTCCAACAAAGAGGCTTGCGCCTCTCTTTCTCCAAAACCGAAGCCCCTCCCCCCAAATCCATCCACCTCAATTTGTCCGCTGTTTCACCGGATCGAAGTATCCACGTGTTCGCCTCACCACCCTCTTGCACTATCCACCTTCGGATCGCCGATTGGTGGCCTCTCCTCGTCGTATTTCTCGACGGAAGTTTTCCGAAAATCGAAGCGAACTCGTCGATTTTGACCGCCGTTCGACTTGGAGCACTCTACGGCCTTCTCCGTCGATTTCCAAGTGGACTTGCAAGGTTTTGTCGGGGATAAGTGGTGAAACTCGAGAAATAGCGAATTCGACTCGTTTTCTCGCGTCATCGGTCTTTGGCCGAAATTAAGTGAGTATTTTCTTTGATTTGGGGTATATATATAACTATCTTTGCAATTTTCTTGAGTTAATTACAATTTTCTTGCCAATTGCATGTGTATTGGATTTCTAGGGTTTATCGAGAAGTTCACGAAATCTAATTAGTATGTGTAATTTGAGTAATGAGAATTTGTGTTGGATTGAATACTTGTGTTATTATGTCACCAATTGATGAATGGATTGATTGCTTTGATAAATGTTGGACATTTGGGAATTTTATGCATGATAGGAATTATTAAGCATATGGCATGGATTTAATTATTGCATTTATTGTTGGTATAAATAGTTGCATGTATATAAGGGTAAATATGAGATTTTCCATGTCATGCTTTGCATTGAATAATTATTGATTAGGTAGCAATATAGATTTTACGAGTACAAGGGGTTGAATTGGTAATAATGATATCATATTGGATTGGGTTAGGATTTAGTCATAAACTCTAAATTATGATCTATCATGTGTGCATGTATACATTAAAGATAGAAATGGATTTCAAAAATAATTAGTGATACTTATTGCAATTGAATTAGAAACCTAAATAAATTTGTTCTACTAAATATTATGTTATTATTTACATGAGTGTTGTATGCAAGGTTAGATGTGTATTTAGTACTCAATGGTACTAATCAAATGGCATGTCATATCATGATCATTTTTACGTATCTAAATTTAGAAGATAACTATTAAATAAGACTAATGCGAATTTAACTATTGCATTCCATACTGTCATGCATGTAAGAAAAGTTTATTAAAGTAGCTTGCTTGTTATTGGTTTAATCTTCTAAAAACATGATTCTTTTATTTGATATATATATTGGCACATGGCATATTAGGATGCATAAACCATTTACTTTGGCATACATGATCATTAATGTAGAGATGACATAGTATGAGTTGTATGACTTATGATTATTGAGTCTAGTAAATGCATGGCATAATCATGATGCATGGTAGTATAGTTTCTAATCTAATTTATAAAAATTATAAGTAGCATACTTTGGGTGTTATGAAAATTAAAAAGGAATTTATATTGTTTTAAAGTCAGGTTATTAGGAGTCGGAATTTAGAAACAACTTGCTTATTGGAGGCTTTGTTGAATCAGTGATTTCTTGCTTGCTTTTGCTTTGGGTTTGGATTTTTGCTTGCGATATAAGGTACGGATTTCACTTGAGTTTTATTATATGTGATATATATTCTGATTGTTGTTGTTATTACTATTATTATTATCATTATGCATTCTGAATTCATAATTAGAATTTTGTTCATGAGATCATTTTGTGAAATTGTATATTGATGCATGATTGGAAAGTGGCATATTGAATGGTATCCGATTGAAATGTGATTTGATTGAGGTAAGTACAACTTGTGTGGTTGAGATAGACACTCGTAATGTTTGGAGGTGGAGTCATGACCCATCCTACCAAGCACCGTGTAATAAGCGCTTATGTACCGGGACTCAGTAGGTCTAGTCTGGAATGGACCGGAGTGTGAGTGTTCCCAGCTTGCTTGTACATTTGTTGATTTAATTGATTGAATGGTATATGAATTGAATTGGTCGGGGTAGCCCCTCGTAGAAGGTGCTCGCGACATATTGACTTTGATAATGAGAAAAGAAACCAGACTTGCATAGTAGAAAGTTGTCCAACCAAATGAGTCGGCATTTGTTATACTTTGAAATTTGAATTATTATGGAATTGATTGCCGAGCTCACATTGCATACTATATGGATTTAATAGATTTTGACATTGTTATTTCTGCTTTGAATAAGAGGTGAATGTTTTTACACGATAATTGATACATAACGATTAATTATTTTTCTAAGGAATTAAAATGACAATTGGTATATTCTGAATTTGTTTAAACGATTTTGAATAGTACTGAATTTATTTGTCTAATTGCATCGCTTGATCAAAAGTCGAGTTTTAATGTTATTTGAAATAAAAATTGAAATGGAATTTAATTTGGAATTTATTTGACTCAGTCTTGTATTTAGTTCCAACACATGATATTCAAAACTCAAGTGGCTGGAACTGAATACCGTACTGAGATAAATTTTATTTATCTCATTCCGTGCTTTTTGCATTGTTTCCACGATTGGTTGTGGGTTCCAGGTTTCAGATCAAGTGCTGGACTGCAAAACGAGTAGCGGACCATTGGATATTGTGGTTAGTAATCCAAATATACCAGGCCTTTATAGGATTTACTTTATATTTAAGTAATTAATTATAAATTTCTATTTGATTGGTATATTATTTGAGTAGAATCAATATTAATGGATAAATTAAGTATTAGTAGCCTTGCGGGTGCAGCAGGCATCCGCGGCGGGCACTCCGTCGCGTGTTGTCGTGTTACAGTATTCGACGGGGTGTCACAAATAATGCATCATGTTTACATTGCAGTCTAGAGCAAACTAAAAAGCAGCAATCATCAAACCAACAAAATTTTATTGATCAACGAACATTTTTACAACAAGAACAATAAAAAAAATAAAAAGAAATAAAATTACATATTAGCCTAAGCATAGAGAACTAATCACAACTACACCATTATCACCTAAGTTCAGACCACCAGCTAGCAAAAACACTCGAACACCATCTTCTGAAGCAAATCCCTGAACAACATCCGGTTACTTCCCTGGATCGGTACAGTCCGGTAAGTGAGACATGGCATTTTGTGCACGGGTTTCGGCCATTGACGCCACAAAATCAATGTAGAACAAGTAGTCGAAGTACCTGGACACATAAGATAATTCAAACAATTACGTGAAATTCCTTCTGCAAATGTTCTAGAAACTATGATCCAATGTTTAAAACACAAAAGAAGGATATGTTAAAGTGCTTACATTGTAATGCCATGGTTCAAGTCGTCTACAAGTCTCAAGGGACTTACCATCAGTGGCCGGCTTTCAATCTGTTTCAATTCATATATATCATCTTTAATACAACTAAGAATTTACTATATTTGAAGATTAAAAATTTAGCCTATTAAGGATGTAAAATTTAGTACCTTTGATTAGAGCAAAGACACCAAGAGCTTTGAACAACATACCAGGACTTTCTTCCGGATCGAATACAACACGTAGTCTACATTTTTGTGAAAGCAAATTATAATATGCACTACATTAATTCAGAAATCATATATCAGTTTGGATCCACAATTGATACCTTAAACGGTCGATAGGTCGCTGGTTGTACTTGGTTCTCTGGTCAGAATCTAGAACCGGGTGATGTTGGCATCTTTACCCTGCCATAAAAGATTAATAAAGGGTGCGTTTGGATCGTTGGAAGAAAGAAGAAGAAAAATGAAGAAGAAGAAAAAAAATTATAAACAATCCAAACTCTTCACAAAATTACACACTTCCCAATACTTCTTTTCTTCTTCCCTTCTTCCCACACCTATCCAAACGCACCCAAAATATATACTAGTCAACGTCCATATAGCAAACATACGTTATTTAGGTGCTACTAACCTACTAGGGTACCATTGTAATAATGGTTAAAACAGAGGGTTTCCCACAAAAAAATAGATGATAACATGTGGACCTTCAAAGTGTTACTTATCTCAACCTAAAAGCTTTCCGTCCAACATACCAGTTTAATTGCATTCAAAAATTGTCCTTAAGTTGCCTTATTCAATACCTGAGGTGCCTTACCTCTTTTTACAAAATTCGATAAATATTTGAATTCGTATGATTCAAATCATTTACAGCAATAAACCAATCTCATTAAAACCAGACTGACATGATTTAAGACAATAGCCTTTGAAAAATTTAGATGTATTTTGAATCTAAATTAAATTACTCAACATCTATATGAATCTAAAAGTCATCTGTATCAATCCCAATTTGGTACAACTACAATTTGAAGCATCAAATTAGCCATGTGTACTCAACCATGTTTATGGAAAATTTTGGTCATCTCTTATTCACAAAAGAAAAGAGTCATTGAAAGATAACGAATTTTTTTTCAAAAAAACTAGTTTACACTATGCTAAATTTTGAATTGTTCAATACTTACCTGTCAAAGAATCAACGAATGAGTCAAAACTTCAATGCCCAATAGTTTCCTTTATCGTACTTGAAAGTCATTACTTAAAATCTCCCTTTCTTAAGCTACTAATAAGAACCGAGAGATATACGGCGGCGGCGTATGAATTGCTCAAGAAAATCCTAACATCGTATTAATATATATAGAAAGAGATGACATATCTAAGCCGTCTGATTGTCCAATTACAAATAGACGGATAACACCTAATTAGTACAAATATTACGTGTGCTTCGAGGCTCTTCCAAAGTAATAGTGTATGACGTGGCTAGTGTTGCACTGAGATACACTAATTTATTTTCAGTTTAAATGAGATTGTTCGTTACTATTTGCGCATTTTACTGAGTTTTGACCTATTTTGAAAAATATCAAATAACGATTTTATTTTTCAAATTCATATTAGAAAATTTTTACAATATATATTTTACAATTTTGGTAATAAGTATGAAATTTGCATTTGAACAATATTATAATTGAGAAGTTTCAATATGTTATTTTTTTTGTCTATAAATTAGTATCATAGAATTCTTAATAATTATAAAAGCAAATCCAACAGATTCGATGAATTATTTTTTCATGCACAATTTGAATTTTTAAATTTCTGAAGCCATTAAAATGTTGTCGTAGTGTCAACATATTTTATACACGTATATTGAATATATTATGTAGATAGGTAATATGCTTTTCATTTAAGTTTGAGATTTTGTTATTAGGTGATTCCATTTGAACTCCGGTAGTCGTAATTATGCATCAATAATAATAGCTACGCTGACTTCTTTAAACCTCTTTTTTATTGAAAAGATTTGTATAACCTTCAGATTGAAATGAGAGTTAGAAATTAGAATTCACGCAACACACACAAAGACCTCTATTCTGAAAAACTCTAAACTTGGGACCCTCAGATAGAAAATAAATTAATTATATCTTACAAATTAGTCTGAATCAAAATGTAAAAAACATAAGGTCTTTCCTGCAACAAACACAAGACCTCTTTTTGAGAAAACTCTAAAAGTGGGACCCACAGTCAAACACTGCTTCAGTGCCTCTGCCACTTCACGCTGACGTGTCGCATCCCGTTTTCTTCGTTCTCTCCTCTCCTCCTTTTCCCCAACTTGAACCGCCATTACAACTTTTTTATTTAAAAAAATATTAATTTCCTCATTTTTAAATTTTAATACGCGCCACTCTCTTAGTAATTCAATTGTCGCCACTCTCTCTCTCTCTCAAGCGAAACGCTACACGCCAAATCCAGTGGCGATGCCACACTAACCAAACCCAGCACCATAATCCATCCTCGCGTCCCTCCGACATGGCGCCGCCTCCGCCTCGGCCGGAGAAGATGGCCGCGGTTTTCTTCATGGGAGGCAGCGCCGCCGTGGGGGCCAAGTCATGCGCTGCCCCTGTTGAGCGCGTCGCGTCAAGTTGTTGCTTCAGAATCAAGGAGAGATGATCAAACGAGGGTACATCAAGAGGCCTTACAACGGAATCAGGGATTGTTTTGTGCGCGTTTTCAGAGAAGAAGGTGTGATTGCGTTTTGGAGAGGGAACCAAGCCAATGTCATCAGGTACTTCCCCACGTAGGTACCATCTTTTGTGAATTTTGTAGAGAAAGAGAAAGAGAAAGAGCGATTAACGTTGTGGTTTTGTTGTTTCGATCTTAGGTTGTTGATGGCTGGCTGATTAGTGACTTAATTGTTTGTTAAATTGGGTCTTGAATTGAACTAATTTGAAATTGGGTACATGATTTTGATTGATGTGCTTTGTTTATTTGGGGCAATTAATTAATCGTGGCAGGGACGGAGCTATGTAGAGGCAAGCCCAGGCACTTGCCTGGGCTTGTTCTCTGGAAAATAAGGCCCGACTATGTTATTTTAATCATGTGCCTGGGCTTAAAATCTGAATGTGCCTTGGCTTGGGCTTTTGGCCTGTAAATTCTATCCCTCTTTTTGCCTGGCCGACTGGCCCCATCTGAATTGCTCCATTAGGAAAACAGAAAAATAAATTTGTCTTGGCTACTTGCTGTCCCTCTTTGTTTGTGTGCCTATGCTTAAAAAATATCTGGCTCCGTCCCTGAATCGTGGTCATATTAAATCATGTATTATCATTGTGTCAATTGTTTCAAAAGAAGGCCGAAATGTTATGTTACCAAATATGCATTGCAGCTCATTAGAATGTTGAATAATTTACCAGTTCCTCTTTTCAGGCATTTAATTTTGCATTCAAGGGCTATTTTAAGGGCATTTTGGGCCGAGATAAAGAGAAAGACGGCTACATAAAATGGTTAGCTGGCAATGTGGCGTCAGGTAGTTGTGCAGGTGTCATGACATCTCTAATTCTTTATTACCTTGATTTTGCACAAACCCGGCTGGGGACTGATGCAGGGACGGAGCTAGCAAACCCGGCTGGGGACTGATCACTGATGCTGTGGTCCACCATGTCAGAATTCAGCGACAGTTTAAAGGATTAGTGGATGTGTACAGGAAACACTGGCCAGTGATGGTATAAATGGGCTCTATAGATATAACATCCCACGAATTTTTATCACCTTTGACCAAAGTTGACCAGAGTTAACCATTGACCAGTCAAACTTTTGACTCTATGTTGACCGAATAAGAAAAGAAATTAACCGCTTTGAACATCTCTTTGATTTAGTGGAAAAAAATAACGCAACATGCAGCCTGCCACCTGTCCATCTTTGTTGCGTGTCCCTTGTATGTTGATTTCCTTATGTATATACTTAGTTTTCATCTCCCTCTCAAAATTAACTAAGTTCATTCTTCATTTCTCTCACGATTTAGCCAAACAGAGAAAACCAATACAAATAATGAGATTTAATTTTGATATATCGATTGAAAGTTTGATTGGATGGCCATTTGGAATTCTGAGTCTACGTCGCAGTCGAATAGCCAATTTGATTTGTCTATTTATTTCTGAACCGTCGTGTCAGGTAACCGGACTTCTCTATATTTAATTTCGTATTGTTTGATTGATTTGATTTATCGTTTGGTTTTGATTGAATATGTTTATTGTTTGTGATTGGTATATTTTACGGGATATCGGAGTTTGGAATCGGATATGAAATTGAATCTGAATTTTGAGCCCTGATCCTCCTGAGTTCGGGGAGGGGCCGGTCCTGATCCTCCTGAGATCGGGGAGGGACCACTGTGACTGACTGACTGACTGTCTGGACCCGATTATCTCCGTAAAATATATTATTTGTTCTGTGGATTAATCCGATCTAATTGAACTTTGTGATAATAATTAAATGTAGAGAAGCTGCGTCGTTAAATAACCGGTTACTGAGGTTTGTACCTGACCCTGTTTTGTTTTTCTGTTGCGACGTAGGTTGACGGGCCGTCGGATGGGTGCAGAAGATACCGTTCTCAGCTCGCGCCCCGCGACCCGTCGGTGCGGGACGTGACAATAGATACCAACAAGGCGGAAGAAAATCAGGAAAGGGGATCTACTTCGGAATACTGAGATTGCTGAGTAGAAACAGTTTATTTAGAATGGAAATTTTTTGATTGTGAGGTGATGCCTCTTACAGATAATTTCATATGTTTTTATAGATCTTCAAAGGAGGCTTCAATTATTAGTGCGGGTGCTCATTGGGCCCCATCGTCCACTTAATTAATTGAGCTGTCCACAATAATTGTCCTTAAAAGGTGCCAAAGTAGGCACCGAAAGTAAAAAGATATTCCTGCACCCATGTGCCACGGAATCAAATGAAAAGAGAGATGCCAAAGTAGGCACCGACAGTAAAAAGATATTCCTGCATCCATGTGCCACGGAATCAAACGAAAAGAAAGATGCCAACTTAGTGGTGGTGACTTTGCATTATCATCCTTAGGTTTCGATGTGCTTCCTGTAGTTCATTTATTTTATGATTTGATGGACCCAAGGCATCTTTGGCCCAATTATCTCTACTTGCATACTGCTCAAGTCTTGTCTTTTGTATGTAACTTATTGTTATAAGTCTTTCTAATTCTAGGATGACTGTTGCAGTTTGTTCTTTGAATAATTCTGCTAGCCTCTGCTGTTGAACTCCTCGGAAGTGTAAGGACATGGAACTTCTTGATAAGATGTCCGCAGTTATTACCTCGTAGTCACTTACAATAGTAAACTCACCACAGAGGGCGTCCCATCGCTCCGCTTGAGTGAATGCCTTTCTTGTATCCGGCCTTGTCCCAAATGTTGACGATTCTCATTTTAATAAATTTTTAAGATAAACTAGCACCATTTTCCTGAAACAAAAAGAAATTAATCAAATTCTAAAATTATCAGTAGCTTTCCGTAGATTGCTACCAGATTGGTCCTTAAGATATAAAATATCAATAGGTTTCTGTAGATTCCTGTCAGATATTTGGGTATAACGGGTTTTTCCGGCAGTCCGTTATGCCTGCTTCTTTTATATTAAAACAATTTATTGAGATTATCAATAACCCCAATTAATTGTCTTTGCTGAGGTATATCCTCCACTTCTTTGATTGCTCCTTCAAGACTTTCCAAATATTCTTCTATGTTACCACAGTCAACGGTTTGCATCATTTTTGCCGTTAGTCTTGATAACGAATCTGCGAGAACATTCAGCTTACCATCTATATGCTCAAAGTTCACATGGACTCCTGTTCCTGTAACAAAATCAACAAAATTAAGCCACCTAACCCTAAATGGTTTATTCTGAGCTGACTTGTAGAAACTGATGATCGCCCGACAGTCAGTTCTCAGGGTGATCTCCTTTGGTCCAGGTAGTGGATTTTTAGAGCCTTCATGGTTTCCATACATGCGTGTATCTCAGCATCAATTGTTGATTTGAGAACTGAGAATTTGCCACTTGCATACGCGCATATTTTCTCTGTGCTCCTTGGGTCGGATTTTGATTTTTTCCATTTGCATACTCCTCCCCATCCTTCCATACATCCATCTGTTTCCAAGATAATGTTGGATCCTTCTGGTGGCAGCTCAAGATCTGGAAGTTGAGCTGCCAGATCTTCCAGAAAAACTTCTCATTTCCTTGTTGATGTTCTTTTGAAACATTTTGGCAAATTCTCAGTTCTCAAATCAACAAAATCTGCTCATCAGATTTTGGTCTCAGTAGCTTCCAGATCTTGAGCTGCCACCAGAAGGATCCTACATTATCTTGGAAACAAATGGATGTATGGAAGGACGGGGAGGAGCATGCAAATGGAAAAAATCAAAATCCGACCCAAGGAGCACAGAGAAAATATGCGCGTATGCAAGTGGCAAATACTCAGTTCTCAAATCAACAATTGATGCTGAGATACACGCATGTATGGAAACCATGAAGGCTCTAAAAATCCACTACCTGGACCAAAAGAAGATCACCCTGAGAACTGACTGTCAGGCGATCATCAGTTTCTACAACAAGTCAGCTCAGAATAAACCATCTAGGGTTAGGTGGCTTAATTTTGTTGATTTTGTTACAGGAACAGGAGTCCATGTGAACTTTGAGCATATAGATGGTAAGTTGAATGTTCTCGCAGATTCGTTATCAAGACTAACGGCAAAAATGGTGCAAACCGTTGACTGTGGTAACATAGAAGAATATTTGGAAAGTCTTGAAGGAGCAATCAAAGAAGTGGAGGACATACCTCAGCAAAGACAATTAATTGGGGTTATTGATAATCTCAATAAATTGTGTTAAGATAAAAGAAGCATGCATAACGGACTGCCGGAAAAACCCGTTATACCCAAATATCTGACAGGAATCTACAGAAACCTATTGATATTTTATATCTTAAGGACCAATCTGGTAGCAATCTACGGAAAGCTACTGATAATTTTAGAATTTGATTAATTTCTTTTTGTTTCAGGAAAATGGTGCTAGTTTATCTTAAAAATTTATTTAAAGGAGAATCGTCAACATTTGGGGCAAGGCCAGATACAAGAAAGGCATTCACTCAAGCGGAGCGATGAGAGGCCTTCTGTGGTGAGTTTACTATTGTAAGTGACTACGAGGTAATAACTACAGACATCTTATCAAGAAGTCCCATGTCCTTACACTTCCGAGGAGTTCAACAGCAGAGGCTAGCAGAATTATTCAAAGAACAAACTGCAAGAGTCATCCTAAAATTAGAAAGACTTATAACAATAAGTTACATACAAAAGACAAGACTTGAGCAGTATGCAAGCAGAGACAATTGGGCCAAAGATGCCTTGGGTCCAACAAATCATAAAATAAATGAACTACAGGAAGCACATCGAAACCTAAGGATGATAATGCAAAGTCACCACCACTAAGTTGGCATCTTTCTTTTCGTTTGATTCCGTGGCACATGGGTGCAGGAATATCTTTTTACTGTCGGTGCCTACTTTGGCATCTCTCTTTTCATTTGATTCCGTGGCACATGGGTGCAGGAATATCTTTTTACTTTCGGTGCCTACTTTGGCACCTTTTAAGGACAATTATTGTGGACAACTCAATTAATTAAGTGGACGATGGGGCCCAATGAGCACCCGCACTAATAATTGAAGCCTCCTTTGGAGTCCTATAAAAACATAGGAAATTATCTGTAAGAGGCATCACCTCACAATCAGAAAATTTCCATTCTAAATAAACTGTTTCTACTCAGCAATCTCAGTATTCCGAAGTAGATCCCCTTTCCTGGTTTTGTTCCGCCTTGTATTTGGGGTCAATTTAGTGGGATTAACTTTGTATAGAGGATTATACTTTGGTATATATGATTCCATGAAGCCGCTTGTGCTAGTTGGTCCTTTAGAGGTAATTACTCTTTTACATAATTTTTATTATTGAGGAACTTTTTGAAAAAAATTATGTTTAATCTTATACCAGTCCAATTTACATGGTCAGCAATCAGCTTGTACTGGTGTTTCTTGAGCCTTTTCACATTCATTTATGGAAAGAAGATGGGATGGGGTTTCATGCATGAATATCAGACAAATCGTCATGGATAGTTGTACATTCATTTGCTTCATCTGATTTTTGTTCAATTACATAATGGATAGAAAGAGAAAAAGTCAGAGTCTTTGTTCAGTATCTGACAAACACTACTGCAATTCTTGTGTTATATGGATTTTGAATATCTTTTGCCATCAGTACTGAACCTACCTGTTACTGAGAGTGGGTTTCTGCCAGTACCAACCGATTGTCGACATCAAATCCTATTATTGTGGATCGCGGTGTCTAATTATTACCTACTGACAAAACTTAAATGGAAGCAATGTATGCTTGACTTAGTGCATGGATTCCATACAGCTTGGTTATTTTGTTATTACTTATTACTTGTAGTTTTGGTTAGTAGGATATGCATTTTTTTTATTTATAGTAGTAGCAATCAAAGAATGCTCTGTCCTTTCCATTTTTCATTTAAAGCATAGCTTTCTTTTTTTTTTTTTTTATCTTCTTTAGTAACTATTTATGTAACATTTTTGCATCTAGGGAAACTTCTTGGCAAGTTTTGCACTAGGATGGGGTGTGACAACCTTTTCAGGTGTCTGTGCATACCCATTTGACACCCTTCGGAGAAGGATGATGCTGACTTCTGGCCAGCTGTCAAGGTATCTTAGCGCTTTTCATGCCTTCAGACACATAATTGGCACCGAAGGTATTTCAGCGCTTTTTAGGGGTGTAACTGCAAATATTCTCTCTGGTATGGCAGGTGCTGGTGTCCTCGCTGGGTATGACCAGCTTCAACGATTTGTTAACCGACACAGTAAAAGTTTTGACCAAGGAATTAAGAGGGAATTAAAATAGCATTTATTATGTGCAGATGGACAATTTCTTGAGAGCGCAATAAGTCCCAAAGGAACCATGAAAATCCTCTATTGGATAGTTTGTTTTTATTATTGAAAGGCCTGATATATCTCAGCTTCCCTAGCCTGATATAAATCGTTCCTGCTGCATGTAATTTCTTTTAATTACAGTGCAAATTATAGGCACGTAATGTTTTTAGGTCTTTTTTTTTTTTCTATATTTCAGTGTTATTTTGCATCTATCTATTGGCTAGTGTAAAAATTAACATAAAGGTATGAAGAAACTTATATCCCCAGTTCTGTTTCTGTCATACAAAACTAGAAAAGTACCTTGACACTGGCCCAATATCAACTTTTTTTAGGCTTTGCAACTGTCTTGGGCACTGGGATTGTAGTTATTTTGGGGTCAACCTGGTGTTTCTTGGGTCTGGACCTCTGGTACGTGTACTGGTAAGGGTGGTTCGATTATTATTGTTATTATTTTTTGTTTTTCCTTTAGAACTTCATACATTATTTGTTTAGCTGGAGTTCTCTATCCAAATGAAAGAACAGTTTCTGAAGTCTGAACCATCAAAAGCTTTGATAGCATGCGTGCTACTACTAGTCTACTGCAAATCAGCCTGACTTTAAGACTTAATTAATTGAGACACCAACCGACCTCTGGCCCTCCAAAATGTCATTTTCAATCATTAAAGGAAACAGTGTTTAGATGTTTTCCTGTCTTTGATCATATCATCGTACGATGAAATCCTTCATTAATTGCCAGTTTGCCACTATGCTAGTTTCTAGCTTGCATTGTATCAGTATACTTGGGTCATGTCTAGGAGCATCTTCAATTATCGTTATGAGTTGTGACCTTTTAGGTAGCAACTCTGGATCCCCAATTTGTACCTTCTTACTGAACGAATGTTTCACATGTAATCGGTTAGGCTCATATCATAATCAGAAACTTCTGATAATTACAGTCAATTATTTGTTACTCCTGGTCTCCTATTAAATAATTAATTATTCAAAGCATATGCTCTACGTACGTCAGATTGAGAACCACAAAATTATAGTAAACATCGTAATATCAGCAGGAAGAAGGAAAAGAAAATTACATATATATTTTTTGAAATAAAGAGCCCCAGTTTGGGATCCCAATATCATTACCAAAAGGAATTTTAGAGTCATTAGAAAATGACTCAGAGATACAACCAAGCAAAATAAAGAATAGTACTACAAGTCTTAAAACTAAACCGAAGCATCACTAAACTGTAATAGCAAAGGAAATAAAACCACACAAACAACACTAAAAAAATATTTTTCAACCTATGGTACATCTTTTTCAGCCTATGGAATGCATATCAAAACCTTTTCAACTTCTATAATTTCTGCTTCAAATAAGAAAATATTTTTTGAAACAGAACTGTTAAATGAAATTTCCTTTGTTGTTATCTCTTTCAAATTAATTATTTACTCTTTATCCAAGGAGAAATTCAAAATAAACAGACTATTATTGATTATTCACCTTTTCTCTTTTTATACACACGCTGTAAGAAAGATAATCTTTATATAAATTTTTCTAGAAAGTCTTTTTTTTTATTTATGTTGAATCTTGTTCTATTGCTAGATTTAATTAGTTGTTGCACTAAATCTAATAATCTTTTAACAATACTCAATTTTTTATTAACAGGTTTTTAAAAATCTAGCAATTTATTTTTCATAGACTTTTTGAATCTTGCAATGTTTAATGTAACAATTAATATATCAAAGAATTGCTACATTAAACATTGCAAAATTCAAAAAGTGTATCAAAATAAATTGCTAGATTTTTAAGTACCTACTAAAAGAAAATTGAGTCTTTCTAAAAAATTGCTAGATTTAGTGCATCAATTAAATCTAGTAATAGAACAAAGTCTAACATAAAAAAATATCTATCTATAAAAATCTATGTAAAGACCATCTTTCGTGTAGTGGAAACACGTATCCTTTTTCTTCATCTATATATATATATATATATATATATATATATATATATATATATATATATATATTTTGGGTCGTTAAAATCCCGTAGACAACAACGTACTTTTAATTTATAGTTACCTACACATCTAACAGTCCGGTCTGCTTAAAGCCTTGTGAGATCGGAAATTGATTACTGTCATCTGCAGTTTTGCCATCCCTGCTATTGCTAAATATAAAGTGAACATATACAGCAAACAAAGTGAACATATAGACGATCTAAGTGAACACATACAAATAAATAAGTTCAATGAAAATAAGTTGAATATGCATGTAAACTTCTGAACAAGTGATGACTACACTTATTTGTTTGTAAGTGTTCACTTAGATCGTTTTTATGTTCACCTTATTTACTGTATATGTTCACTTTGTAGTTAGCGATGGCTGTGATGGTATATTTGCCGATGGCACTTATAATTCCTGAGAAAGGTTTGATGGAAGCAAGATGATCCATTACATACCCTATGAACCTCTCCACCTTTGCTGTCGTATATTCGAGCGGCAATGTATCCAAACAGAAAGGAGCCGATAGGGATATTCGCTACGAGAAGATTGTGGTTGATAGCGAAGTGCTTGAAACCAAATAACTCAGAGGAAATGGAGACAGCCAGGTATGTAATTGCGCCTGTTGACAGTCATATTATTGCTCTGCCAGCGAGTAGGAAAATTTTTGAGGGGATGAGTAGGAGGAAGAAAGAGATCGCCATTGGTACCATCAGCATTGCTAGAGAAGCCGTATTCGATACCACATGCTTTTGCCTGCTGCTGGATTTGTGATTTCTTGTTAAAATTTTGTTATGAAGTGTACAATAAGAATCATGATTAGCACATTTTGATAGCTTTGATAATTTAGAAAAGAAAAAGAAATGCATGATTAGCACCAGAAAAATGCATCAGAAGAATTTATCTTCCTGTGGGATTAGCTTTAATGGTAGCCCTATCAGCATTAATGAATTCTTAATTTTATTTGTAACTTTTCAATTTATTAATAAAAGAAAACTAGGTATAGTTATAAGTAATTATTTCCAATGATGTTCTTAACAGATGTAAAGTGGGGTACTCGGGTTTTGGGTTAATGATTTATTGAATTATATAATTCAATGAGCTTGATGTACATCAGTACATGTACTGCCAATCTGCCAGTATAGACCAAAGCAGCTGTTTGGATTGTGTGTACAAGTTGGAAATCACTACTAGAATTTCGTTTATCTGTGTCGGAACACCGACATATTAGAGTCGCTAAATCAAGTAGCGACGCAGAAAGAAAAAACAGGCGCGAGAACATTTAATAGGTGTCGGTAGGCCGACACAGATTAGTTAGGACGCAAAAATATTCCAAACTGAGACGCTGTCAAGTTTTGTACATGGACGCGAATATCCTGAGTGTAATTGACATCGGTATACCGACACTTATAAACATGAACACTAATATTTAAGAGAGGCTTTACATGGCGCCAAAATTTTCCATGAATGATTAAACTATTTTCATAAATGGCGTCAAATATTTTAGAGAACGTTTTTTAGATAGCACCAAAAATTTTCGCCAAATTAGTTACCTAATTTTTATCGTACCAATTAAAGGAAATAAATCTTAATAAAAACTAAAAAAAGAAATAAGTATAAAAATAAAAAACTTCCCACCACTATGTAAGTAAATACTACTTTATAAAAAAATAATAATAACCACCCATTTATCAGTTTTATTATTTTATAAATGTAATTAACATGGTTGAAATCAATTCTGAAAAATTTCTAATGATTAAGTTTTACTCAAAATAAAATACTAATGAAAAGAATGAATATTTAAAATAAGAAACATGATTAGTTTGAATAACACATCATTAAATTCTTTGATTTTCAAAATTAAAATGACATATATTGACTCGTAAAATTATAATAGAGTTGTAGAACATTTTACAAGCTTTAGAACGAAATAAAGTTTGCATGAAACCAAATGGAATTTCAGAATTTAAAAAACAAATAAAGTCCTGGGACCAGGAATCGAACTAACGAATCAGGTTGGGAATCGTTGCGGTCCCTAGCGGGCCAGCTGGGCTACAGATAATATTCGAAATAATGACAAGTAGTTATTATTTAAGTTCTTTTCCACCAATATTGGCGCCGAAAAGAAAAATCAAAAGTGGCGGGCCAAAATGAATACGACAAAATTATTTCGTTGATCATGTTATTTATATGCTTATAGAAATGAATATAATATTTAAAAAATAAATATAATAAAAATGGTAAAAGAAATAAGAAAAGAACAAAGGACAATAGCCCACTTCAATCTTTTTTCGTCCAATTAATTCATGCGACTTCTATTGTTTTCTTTTTGCTATATACAGCGCCAAATTACCTCATAATTTTTTTTATACATAGCGCCAAAATTTGTTACCCAATATTTTTTCATAACAAAAAGAATTTGATAAAAAAAATTTTCCTCTTTTTCATAACATGGATGAAAGGATGAAAATAGAAATAATAAATAAAATGAAAGGATCATTTCTTTCTGCTCCCATAAAAAACGACATTTTTTATTTAATAATTTTTCATATATATTGGTGGTTGGCATCGATTGTTCGAAATAAAAAATTTTCTTGGTAATAATAAGATATTACAAAATCGGCTATTAAGATAAATTATTGTGTTACTAATATAAGAACTATTAAAGGTACATGACATGAGTGTTCTCCAAAATGACATGATACGGGCGTATTCGTACGAAATGCACGTGTGTTGGCATGACACGGTACGATATATTTATGGAGTTAGCATGACATGTGCGTATCAGCGTATCGTGTTGGAAATTTTCAAATATTAACGCGTCTTAACACGACACAAATTGACACGATATATAACACAACACAACATGTGACACGACGAGAATTGTTATTATTTAGAATTTATTAAAATATATTGAGTTTATATTGTAAATTTAATAACTTTTGATTCATAATCATTTCATTCTATCAGCGATTTTTAATTTAATATATGAAATTTCAGTAATTTATTATATTTTTCTATTTTAAAAATTATTTAAATATTTTTAATAAATTTTTATTGAATAAATAATAATATGACTTAACACGTTTAACTCATCTAATATTTTTATCATCTATATTTTTTTCTAATATATTTGTTGTAAAAAAATTTATATTTTTATTTAACATGTTTTCGATAATATTTTTATAAATCCTCATGTATCATTATGATTTAAAATAATAATTTTGAGAAGTGCAAGTTCACCTAATCAATACAAATTTTTTTCATGTTCAATGTACCTAGTGTCAACGTGTCGTGTCGAAGTCATGTGGTGTTGGAGATTTTCAGACATTGACACGTCTTAACGTGATACGAGTTAACATTTGACCCGACTCGACACGACACGTGACACTAGTTGACACGATAAAAAATTTTATTATTTTGAATTTATTAAATGATATTGAGTTAATATTATAAATTTAATAATTTTTATTGAATAAATTATAATATGACTTGATACGTCGTGTTAGATATGTCACGCCATAATGCGTGCCAAGTTAACCAATTCCGTCATTTGACACGGCACGACACGATACACTGAGAATATTAACTTGTGTCAACACGATATTACATGAGTTCTAACACGCACATGTTAGATACGACATGATACAACATGACACATTTTTTAGATATAATTTTTTTTAAAATATAAATTTCGGTTTCATATTAATTAGATTTCATTGTGAAGAAGGAATTGAGTGTTTTGGATATAGACCATTTGAGAACTAATGCATAGCATTAATGGGTCATGTGTTATGTGTAGCAATCCTCTAATTAAAATATTTCAAATATAAGTATAAAACTAATTAACTTTGAATTACATATACAAAAAATGTTTTAAATTTATGTAATTTTATTAATATATTAATTATATTTAAAATTTTTAATAATGTGTATGGTGCAAGCTTTTAAATTTCGGTTTTTTCGGTATGACGGTCCAGGTTCTCATGTTATTTCGGTGTTATTTCGATGTTAGAACGGTGATATAACGGTGTAGTGTTTTTTTCAAAGTTTGACACACATCAATTCTATAACTATCAATTTATATGTTTATACATCTCCAATACTCCATACAAATAGCATACGGCCATACCAAATTCAATATACTACAGTGTACCAATATTGAGTAGCAGTAGCAGCTTGTACCAATTTAACAATAGTTCAATATTGAATACACAATTCAACAATGGTAGCAATAACAGCTTGTTATTTTGTCGAATAACTGAAATAACGCGTTATATTGCCGAAATAACTGAAATAACGCGTTACGTCATTTTCTCAATTAAGATTGTAACGTTCATGCGGTTTGATATAGAATACCGCTATTTCTGTTATTTCGCCGTTATTTCGCAAAAAATTAGAAGCTTGGTATGGTGTTAAGATGTTTTAAGTTAATTATTGGTATTGTTGACAAATGATGACGACAAAAAAATATTAATATAACTAACTCATTATGAATGATTATCTAAATAAAATTTTCATCTCATTCTCAATATACTTTATATGATCATATAAATTTACCACATTTTTATTTCGCTCTATCATTTTCCTTTCAACATTTTCCCCAAAGTTTCTTTAGAAATTTCAGGGCCGCCACCATATCCTCAACATAATATCTCCGTAGACATTAGCAAACCCTAACTAGATTCGTATCCTCCGGACATTTCCCAACATCATCCGTCCGATCGAAATAGACAGTGGGATTTCGAGCGGATCCATTTCTTTCTCCAAAATAAGAAAAAAAATCGGAATTGTTAGATCATCTCTTCTAGAGAGAAGAGGAATACGAAATTACTAATCGACGGATATACGAAGTTTCGTCGCGTGAAGAGCAAACCCTCTTCGTGTCTGGTGCGACACTCTCCACTCTCTCTCCCTCGTTTAGAACTGGTGCAACACCTCTCGACACTCTCTCGCTCATTACGGTTACTAGTACCAGTTAGGCTTAAAACTCATTCCATGGTTGAAGTTGCAAATTATTTATTACTCTACTGGTTCCTTGATTCGGTGTTGTCTTGCTCAATTGGAGGTTAGATTGGCCAAAATATTACCCTAATATAGGACCAAGCTTGTAAAATTGGTATGAACGGTAAGATTTTCCAGTATTTTGATCATCGTTTTGCCGCTCCATGGTTTTGACTTGGGACTGTCTTATAGAGAGATATTTATGTTGACTCATAAATATTTTCCAGTATCAATTTCTTTGTTTTCTCATTCTCTATTCAATTCTTGTTTCAATTTTATCAAATTCCTCTAGCTTATTCTCAATTTGGTGAACCATGTTTGCTTGGTCTGGTGCTAGATTGTAACAGTTCAGCTGAAGGTTTGCGAATTCTATTCCTGAGTGATTCAGGATCGTGACACATTTGCTTCCGACTGGGAGATCTTAATAAGATGTTCAGAGGATACGGATCCAACCCTAACTAGCACTGTCTAGATCTGAATTCTTAGATCCGCAACCTCTCCTTCTCTCTAGCCATGGCGACGGACGTATCGCTAGTCCCTCCGTCGAAACCGCCGACCCCGCCTCTTCGACCGACATTCGGGCCATTCGCAGCTTCGTCTCGGGTCTTTCCGACACGCTGCGCCGATCGATCTCCGATTTGAAGCCATGGCAGGAGATGGTCGATCTCTGCACCATCTCCCGCCCCACCTCCCTCTCTCAGGTGGTCCCGCTCTGAGCGATCCGAAACCTCCAAGGTTATTGTTCTTGGTGGCGGGTCCCTATTGATTTTTTTGAGTGTAGAAGCAGAACACCTCATTAATTTCTACTTATTTCTTATAAGCGAACGTTTTTTTTTGCCTCTTGTTGTAGTGCCTTATGATCGATGAAGCTGATCGGATGCTAGGTTTAAACTTTAAGGGTGAGATGGAAGATATGCTTAATCGCCTTCCAATGGTAGACCAATATTTTATTACCTCTTACTGAAATGAGTTTAAGCATTAGTCACTTCTTACCTTCTAGCATAAATAACGAAATTTAAAAAAATCAGATAGTGCATTTTATAGAGAAGGTTTTTGAATCAGTTAGTAAATTTTATAGGATATGAAATCTTCTTGAATCAGTTGGTGACTTTTTCATAGGATACGAAATCTTTTTTAACAGAATGCTAGCAACAAGTTAATAAGATATTATTTTTTTTGTGATGTTAAAAGCTTTTCTGATAATTTACTTACTTTTTTTTTCTCATACGCAGAAGAGGAAAACAATTTTATGTATTTCTACACAGAGGTAATTTGTCTTTTTATATATATAAATTTTTGTTTTTGTTCTTAGTTCGTTATCTTTGCATTTGTCCGATGCATCACTTCCTGATTAAAATAATATTTGGCTTATTTGTCAAACAAAAACACTCAGGTTTTTTAGTTTGCCAAGTTATCATTTAAGAAAAAGGCAGCAGAGAGCGAGG
The DNA here is from genome assembly GCA_028095005.1 of Rhynchospora pubera. Taxonomy (NCBI): domain Eukaryota; kingdom Viridiplantae; phylum Streptophyta; class Magnoliopsida; order Poales; family Cyperaceae; genus Rhynchospora; species Rhynchospora pubera. The sequence continues at coordinate 75,229,907 of CM051462.1, forward strand.
CTGCTCAACCCAAACCTATCTACATTGGTGTTGATGACAAAAAGCCAAAGGTAAGAACTAAGAAATTAGATTTATATTTCATAAAATCACTGATAGATGGATGTGTCGAATTTTTTTGTAGGCAACTTTTTCTGGGCTACAACAATATTGTTGTATTGTGGAGAGTGAGGTGAAGTTCCTTGCACTTTTATACTTATTTCGAGAAGCAGCAATCCAAAAAAAAACGATTGTGTTTTTGTCAACAAGGTAGGCGATCAAATTTTACTCAAAACTTCTTGGTTACATAAACACAGAGTGCTTTTACATGAAGGGCACTCAAAAGCAGAGTGCTCGGAATTCTAACTTGCATGGATTCACTCTTTTACATGATGATCATGTCAGCTCATGCCGCCTGTAAGAAGCCCTAAATGGGAGTCTCCATACTCTTGCAGAATGATCATGTTTACTGATCTATCGATGCAACTCACATGAACAAGTACTACACTATATCTTTCTTTGTCTTTTCTGTACATACATGCAGGTTTTTTGTAGTTCTCAAAACCAGTAATTATGTTAACCCGTTTAATTAAATGACGTAATGGGCACCAGCACACTAGTGTAGAATAAATAAAAATGAGGGTTGTTAAGTAAATTATTGTATTAGCTGGTCAGTTTTGTTGGCTTATTGGATGAGGATTGCCACTATTTTTAATTGGATCTGCTCCTTTATCATTATGGGTTGGGCATTACGTTAGGTTAGTTTGACTTGTGAATTATTTTGATGGGTTGTTCATCTGAACTGTTGGATTTAAATATAATTGTGGGCTCTGTTGGAGTATAATTAGTTTATTGCTGAACTGCTTGACTTGAATAAGATTGTGGTACAATTAGTTCACTGTTTTGGTGACTTGAAGTTCCAACTAAAATTAAGGTCTGATGACTAAAAAATTGAAAGAAGTTTGTAGGATGAAATGTGAAAATAGTCTTGATTGTATTTTATTCGGTAAATCACCACCTTTAACCTGCATTGAATAGGTTAAAATTTAATATTGGATTTGGTGTCAATTTTTTTGTTAAATTAACAGTAAATGATTAGAAAATAACAAGGATAAGCACCTAGTTGAGCTTATATAGTTTGGATATTAGTTTTGTTTAACTTTATTGATGTGCTTGCTTGCTTTCATGTTGTGGTCAATTTTTCAGCAACAGAGAAGTTTGGCAATAATACCAATGGAAAACAACACTTCACACGGGATCACACATGAAGAAGACTTAAGTGCAGCATATGCAAGCACGTCAAATTCTACGGGGGAATACACTATGTGCCTTGATATGATAATTTAAGCTAGGTAGATTATGAATTCTGGTTTACTTTGAATTCTAAACATATGAATAATTTTTGTTATTTGTATTGGATGATGATTTTCAATTGAATGCACAATATATATTTGTGTGATTTTTGTTTGATTCAATGTGAATTATGTGTATGGCTGAGAATTCCAAAAAAATTGTGATTAATTAAAATCGTATGAATTAAATAGTGTGGTACCAAATTGGTACCGGAAAGAATTGAATTGCTGTATAAATGTAATTGATGTGGCTATCAACAGTGGCGTCGGTATACTAACGTCTTTGATCTAATATACAACAATGTACAAAAACGCGGATACAGTGGGCCCCACTAAATTCTGACAATAAGTTTTCTGTGTCGGTGAGCGAAGACGTCGTTATATTGACTCTAATAGATTGTGGACCCCACTAAAATTCTGATAATATATTATCTGGGTCGCTAAATATAGACGTCGGTATACCGACATAGTAACGTTTAAATAGAGACGCGCTTACTGTTTGAATAAGCGATTGGAGAACATGGTAAGCGTCGTTATCCCGACACAGATATAGAGACGCGTTAAGTAATCCGCGTCCTTGCGACACAGATGTTTATTATTAGCGGCTAGAGTATCTGAGTCGCTTAGGTAACGTCTTTAGGTGGACGCAGATAGCTTTTCGTGTCGGAATAGGGACGCCTTTTTGCAAAGCAAATAATTGACATTCTAGTAGTGAATGCAATATTGACCAGACACTTTTATTCCTGATTCTCTACTTTTGCCACGTGTCCAGAAGATATTACCACGTATATATATATATATGTTAGCTCTACCTTCTAGTGCTGACAATAGTGCGGAGCCAAGTTTGCCAAAGAATCCAAATGAGGAGGAGATAGACACCAGCGCCGCTTCAGACATTCCTCTTGACTGTGGTATCTGACCTAAGTTATTTGCATATACCAACCCGAGTGTGCCTCCACACCCATACACACTAAAATAGAGCAAAAAATTCAGACTTCTCACTACGCCATTTTTTGTTATTAGTACCGATTATATATAGATTTTTAGTACCGATTGTCAAACGATACTAATAATAGGGTGCTAAAAATAATTAAAAACCAATAATAAAAAGCCAGTGTTAAAAATCCATTGAAAATCATGGCAAAAAAAGACGAAGATCAGTTAAAAATCGGTACTAAAAATGATCTCTGCCTTTTTTTTTTTAAAAATATTTATTATCTTTAGTATTGATTTTTTTATTAAAAACCGATACTAAAGATCATTATATATTTAAAAAAATATCATTTTTAGTACCGGTTTTTTATTAAAAATCGGTACTAAAGATCTCTGCCTTTTTTTTTTAAATATTTATTATCTTTAGTAGTGGTTTTTTTATTAAAAACAGATACTAAAGATCATTATATATATAAAAAAATTGTTTCTGGGGCTAGCGTCCTTTTTTGCTAGCCATAAATTAATACCGATATACCAGTCGGTATATATACGCATCACATACAATAATACATATCAAATTTAATCAACGCAAATCAATAGAAATTCTAATTTAGGTTTATGATTTATTTCGGTTTAATAAAAATCCTAGACAATTAACACAAATGAGAGGGAGATCGATGCACCTTACACAAATGAGCAGTGATAGCAGTGAGGAGTAGAGGCGGCAACGAGAGCAGTGAGAGGAGATTGATGCTAGAGGAGCAGAGGCGGCAATAGAAAAAGAAGTGAGAGGAGAGGTGGCGCAGTAGAGACGGAGAGGCAATGGAGATGGAGAGGCAGTCGAGAGAAGAGGGAGATGCAGTTTAGAAGGAGAGGCAATGGAGACGGTGAGGTAGTCGAGAGAAGCGAGAGAGACAGTGACGAGGGAGAGGCGCTTAGATTTTGGAAGAGAAGAGAAAGAGGCAGTGTAAATGAGGAGCACTTAGAAAATTTCGTGTGAAGATATAAGATGAGTCGAGAGTTTTGGTGACAGAAAAAAAAAATTGAATTGATCTTTAGTACCGGTCTTTTAGAAAAAATCGGTACTAAGATATTATTTTTTGTACTGATTTTTTAAAAAAACCGGTACTAAAATAGATAGAATTTTGATTTTTTTGAAAATACTTTAGTACCGATTTTTTATTAAAAATCAGTACTAAAAGTAATACATATCCTACTAGGGGTGCATAACATCTAAAACGACCACGAAAATGGGGTGTTGCGTTAACCGTTTCGTTTTGAACGAAACGATCGAAATCATGAAAATACCACGAAATATACATAGACGAAACTGACTACATATTGCATTAACCGTTTCTTTTTTTAAATGCAACTAAAATCTTTAATCGTTTTGGACGAAACGAAACGAAAGAACAGTGAAAACGGTCGCCGTTTTCACCCCTATATCATAATAGTGTTTTCCATCAAATGGGCTTATATGTTCATTACAAGGCTCCTTTGATGGGCCCCAAAGATGGCTTGTTAGAGGTCTTAACTTCATGGGCTTATCAGGGCCTTAGCTTGGATCGGCTAATGGGCGTCATGAGATGGATTTCAAATAAATGTATTCGTTAAGACGTTAACAAGGTTTATTTTATTTCTTTGTTGATGACTTGAGATCAAATTGATTGTTATTATGCATGCCAACAATCAAAACATTCAATTGATATCTTTCAATATGTGCAATACTAAGTATAATTAAGTATATAAAGATAAGTGCAAAAGACTGATCATCTGGCTTAACGAAAGGAAGTTATAGTGTGTCAGGTTTACTGCATTAAAAAGATGCAAACAGAAAGTCAAATCTAAACGGATGATCATGAGATGTTTTTAATTAAAATACTAAAAATTAATAAATAAAGAAAAGTTTAATTAAGCTACGAAGTTTGATGATTCTTAAAAGGACATTGAAGCAGGGAACGAACATCATTACATTCGTGACACTTGGTTCTTTCTTTTGTAGTTAACAACATGATGATTCTATAAAGTACTAGGGTTTGGTACTTTTGTACCTTAGTTCACTCGTAACTGAGAGAGAGAGAGAGAGAGAGAGAGAGAGAGAGAGGCTTCAACTCAATCTAACCACAAACATTAATTAAATTTGTCAACAAAATATTTGATAAGGCAGTGCAAAGTGCTTAGAGGAAGATGAGCTGGACTTCCACGCAATTATTGCCCTTCTTAATAGACAAATGATTTAGATCGGCTCTTCTATGGCGATAGGAAGAGCTGTGCCAATATATATAACAACAAGATTAGTGGCATGTTTATTATTCACTTTATGACTAAAAGGAATGGAAAATGTAATAGTGTGAGATATTTTAATTTTTTTTCAGTTTTGCTTCGTCAAAACTTTGTATTTTTTTAATAAATTTTTCTCTAATTTTGTACCATTTTCTTTCTTGAGAATTAATATTGTATCCAAGATTTAAAAGTAAAAAATATAAGAAAATAGAAAAATTAAATTAAGAACAAAAAAAGAATCCAAATAAATTACTAATTAATGGATCGTACAATACAAAACAAGTGGCAGTAATTTGATGCTGCAGCAGCGAACGCATCACTATAGATTCGGACATGCAAAGCTGATGTTACTAGTTTATCACTACAATTAACACCGTTCAAATTCTAACAGGAAATATGATTCTATGCTTCTGCGGTTCTGGTATCAACCCACTTTATGGTAGGAAAGTAAGTAGCCTGAAGCCCAAAATGTGATGTGAGTGACCTGTCATACAGAATTGCAACTTGTGCTTAGCCATTGAGAGATTGGAACCCTTAAAATAAGGAAACATGCCAAGATACAACTCAGCAAAGGCCAAAGGAGCTCGATCGAGACCAGAGGACAAAAGGCAATATAAGTGCATGCAAATGTTGGATGCTTGCGTGGCAATGATTAATGGTGGTGATTTTTCATTTTTGGTGGCACATGTGAACAGAAGAGGGAGTTAAACTAGTTTGTCGTCAGGAATCGCAGACAGAAAGTTAGCAAGGTTTTGGGATTATATGCGCGCGTCCAAAATTTCAAATTCATCCATTGCAAATTTGAAAACCATGGTGGCAAAATGGTTATCTGCACTCATTTTTTTTAATATAATGACAGTATTGTACATACGTTAGCAGAGTTAGAATTTTTTTCATTAATTAGTGATCATGGTAATTCCGTCTCAAAACTAATTACGTTAGTATTTAAAAAAGAAAATGAATTTTAGCTATTGGCATCATTAATGAAATTGTCATAACATTTTTATCGGGGACACATATATATAGTATTTTCAGAAAATAGTTTACATAACCATAAAGAATTAATTGAAGAAGACTTGATCTATAGGAAAGAAATATGCAGTCGGATGACTCCTAATTCCTAAACATATGTCTAACTTTGACTCGTTTGAGACTCATAATCAATGTTTTGAAAACCGGAGGCCCGTCCGTTTCTGGTTAAACCGGAAAAAATCCGGTTCAACCACGATTAAACCAGTAGACTCGGCCACTGTCCGGTTAAGTGGCCGATCCGATTTTCAAAACATTGCTCGTAATTTTGATTTTAGTTCATTTATTATTTGTATTAATAATTGTAATATGGTCAATATATACATAACATCGGAATCAAAGTTGGCACATATTTAACACTACATGATAGATCTTCTAAGGTGCTCTCCATTGACTGGCTTGTAGGGTGGGGCCCAAGAGCTGAGTTCAAAGGATCATCATTCATCAGCAGCTGCGGCCCTCTATGATATATTATTGTCTGATCAGCCTAACAACAAAAAGTGATGTATGGAACGATGCTCACATAAAAGAATTTGCTTTATATTTGGAATGCAACAAAAGTAGAGCACAGTGCTCTAGTAGAAGGAACAAACTCGTTCCATACCACAAAAACCAATTATCATCATGCTCATGCATCCAACACACCTCTCTCGAGTTGTCACCCAACCTCTTTCACTGAACCTCCTCACGAGAGTTATTACTTATTAGTTATTTGTGACCTACACGCATGTCTTAAATATATATTTTTTAAATTAACTCATATATATTTTGTAACTAAAAGATATTTAAAAAAACAAAAGAAAGGTTATACGGCGATGGTTGGGGTTACGCAGTAGACGTAGTAAATTAAAACATTCTTGCAGCAAGATAGATATTATTGAAATGAACAATTAATAAAGGCAACGAAAATCAGAACTAAATATTTTTCAATATATAATTTGTTGAAGCTAAACGGAATTGTATATATACGTCATGAGGTAACTCTGTGTATATCTTGAGTTGTAAATATTGAGATGTATATAAGGATTGTTACCTGAAACATTTAACACTCATCATCACGTCTCAACTCTCAAGATTTATTAGCCGCACTGAAGATTTACTAATTTTTGACTCCTATATGGCGAGCTATATATCGATAATTGATTAATCCATCTTCAGGCTTCAGCTTCTCTGACAAACAAACAGATTTAGAACTTCCATTTCTCAACATATCTCAGCAACCACTCATAATTAACAATTATAAGATAGAGGATTGCCTGGAATCTGCGTGAATAAATTAAAAAGACAAAGTAAGCAAGACTACCAAGCCACGTGTCAATGTGGCATCTCTCCTGTTTGGCTTGCCTGCCTGTTTGTAATTATTATCGGATAATTAATCATGAGTTCTGTCACTAAATGAGCCAGCTGTTTTCCAATATGGCAGAGATATTAAGCTTAATTTAACTTTGGTTATTTTATAGGTTCTAAGTTTGTTTTTTTTTTCCTTTCTCATTTTGGATAGGCAAACAGATCGCCATGACTAATATATGAAGTTATGAAACCCTTCTAGTTGGTCCCCAGAAATAGTAGCATTCTGTTGATTACTAATATATACAAATAACATAATAGTATCGAACTGAAGAACTGATCGTCGTATATACAGGCGTGCTACTTCATGATTCTTAAACTCTGACATAACAGCTATCAATTTCATCGAGTTAAAAAATGTATACTTTTTCCCCCCTTTTCACAAAGATTAAATGTCAAAATTCAAGTGATTAATCGTGCATTTTAGCACTCGATACTAAATATTGTGTTACAGAGCTCTAGACTAATTATACTGAAGCTTTTACAAAATGGTTATGAGGTATATATGATATGACAAAAGCTACTGGGAATTCCTCCTGCTTGGTATCTCACAGACAGTAATTAACATCAGCTAAGAAGTTAAATGTAAATAATTTTACAGCAATTAAAACTAGTATTCTTTTTCCATATTGATCAAAATACCATCACTATACCCAGTTTTTCATATTGATCAAAATACCTTCCCTTTCAATTTCGAATTAATTTTTTTTAATATTTAAATTTGAAAATTTTCATTTTTGAAATTCTAATATGCTCATATTTGAATGTATTATGAATTCCCGTAAAAGGATCATTAATTACTAATTAGTGCCTGTTTTTTAACACACTGTGTTACACAAGGAGCACCACAGAAGATCTATATATATGTCAATGAAAACAATACGACCGCTATTTAGTTATCTTATAATGAGGTTAACATTGTGATGATGATTTAGCTATTTTTATTCAATGTAACTCCAGAAGGATAGAGTTCACATTTATTTATAAATTAGGTTAATTAACTTCCTTTTTAATTCTTTGTTGTAAATATTGAAAGTGTGCGAAGCAAGGAGCCAACCTTAGAAAAAGATCAACACAGGTCAAATAGATATATATTGTATTAGACAGGAAATTAAAAAAAAACATAAATAATATTAGGAAGGATCAAATAAAGAATAATAAGAGTTATCAATATTATTGTATGATTCTGCAATGGGAAACGGAAGCAATGAAATTAAATAAACAATTTCATTTTTTTTATATATAATAAAAAATAATAAGGAATAATATCAGAATCGGAAATGGCTCGTGAAGTAAAGGAAGCATCGATAGCGTCAAAAATTCTGGTATTGTTTGTATTCTTGGCGTATTTTTGGCTTGGAGTGCGCATGGCAGAATTTATCATACTCCTCTCCAGTCTTAATTATGCTCGTATAAATGAAATTATTTGACAAGTAATGAGAACTTAATTTGCAAGAAAAACTCTAAAAAATAAAGTAGTGCTTGATGTCAAATGATAATGAAATTAGACATTCAGAGTCACTTTGGAGGAATAGTCTCCGTTCGAAATAATAAGAAAATATATAACTGCAAAATAATAATAATAATAATAATAATAATAATAATAATAATAATAATAATAATAATAATAATAATAAGAGTTTTGTTACGGTGAGTCGCGCTAAAAAACTCTTAGATCTGATTCAAATGACTGATCTAAACCGTCCAATACGATCTCCCTATTGAAATCTCCATTCAGACCAAAATTTATATATTTTTTAAAATTTTTAAATATTTTTTCGGATTTTTAAAAACTGATGTTTTTGAACGGTTCAGAACTAATTAGATTAATGATTTTTTAAAATTTCGAAAAGATATAAAATTTGATCTGCATTAAGATTTCAATAGGGAGATTTTAAAAGACGACGGTTTGGATAGGTAATTTTGAACTAGATTTAGGAGTTTTGAGCACGACTCATAGATCTCTAGTGAGTCGCGACTCACCATAGCAATAACAATAATAATAATAATAATAATAATAATAATAATAATAATAATAATAATAATAATAATAATAATAGAGAACTAGCTTTTGGTCTAATGGCAAAGAGTAATGCATCTTAAGTGAAAGGATACAGGTTCGAAACTCGGCTGGGGTCTTTCACATACATTTAAATTAAAAAATAAGTTGGTAGGCTTGATCCCAATTTATCTTCAATAATAATAATAATAATAATAACAACAACAACAACAATAATAACGAAAATACAAAAAAAAAATAGGAATAACGGGACAGATGATTTTTTTTTCTTTGGTTCGAAAATGGCTATCAAATGTAGTTCTTTTACGAAATTTCTCGAATTGAGTCATAATACTCTATTAAATATTATGCCCATTTAAAAAGCAAAAATAATTTGCACTGTCGTCTGTTGATTCTATTGGATCTGATTTCCTTTTTATTTTATTGACCCCCCTTTTTGATCCAATGCAATAAGGTTTTTAGAATTGTTCAATTCTTTCATTATTAATATTTGCTAGATTATAATTCTGCTCTCCTTGAAAAAAATATGAACTGATGATAATTATATAAATTCACAATATATAGATTAATGATGCATGGTAATTTCATGCAAAATATGAACTGATGTTTGTTGATTCTATTGCATGTTCACAATAAATTCACAATATATATTATCTGTGCTTACTATACACTTAATATGGATGATTATATAATTATTTATTTGTAAAAGTAATTAAATTTAAGCTCTATAATCAGTTGATATGTTTTAATACTTTTTTTTTGTCCGAACTAGCTCTTGATTTTATCTAAAAAGAAACATTCCATTAGTTTTCAATAAATTATATATGCCATATATATCCAGTAATTAATGACTGGAGAGAGAGAAAGCATGAGGTGGCCAACACAAAGCGCGTGTTAGAGAAAGGGAAGGGGGTGGTGAGTTGTGCATGGCAACAAAATCTTCTCACGGGCTTTTGCACTCATCTCTCCGTCACCTCATTCTCTCATTATTATTTCCTTCCATACAGAAATTGAGAACACCATTCTAATTATTTCATCCTATACATATTCCCCTTTCCATGAAACAAACAAACCAATACATAATTTCTGCTAAATAATAAACTGTAAATACATAAATGGCGTTTTCCTTGCCTAATTGGCACCTTGTGGTGGATCCCTATATAAGAGAATCCTCCTTGTTTTTACCACTTTAATTTTTTTAAACAACTTTGACTGTCAAAATGTCACCAGGGTCTTGCGAGGATAATGTTTGTAGTAATATATATACATGTACAACATTCTGAATATTAATATTACAGTTGATTAAGAGTTGTGTGATGTTTTATTCCCTTTCAATAATTGACCAGTATTTTTTTTATAACGTTGAGATTGCCCAATCCCATCAGATATATTAAAACAAAAATATTGAATGAAATAAATAATCGATGCAAATAGTTTTTATTTAAAGTAACGGGATGATTCCTCATAAAAATGAGGTCACATGTTAATATTACTAATTAATAATATGCCCATTCAATGTGTGGACAAATTTTTGTTATACCACAAATGGAGAAAGTAAAGTAAATGGTAAATATATAGTTTGTAATTTAGTTACGACTTTTGATAAATTTTGAAAAAAAAGAGGGAAAATATAAAAGAAAACTAAAGCTGCTTTGTCATTATTTTATTCATGAAATTCTAACCACTAGCTAGATTATAATATTAGAATACAATATTGCTTGCCAAATTACCATTCATCATTAATCAATGCTTGAAAGCATAGTAGGCACAGATAATATATATTGTGAACATGCACCACACACACACACACACACACACACATATATATATATATATGTTTATATAATGCGATACAAAGTAAATATATATCTATAGTTACCATAATCCATAAAATTTATCAAAAGTTAAAACGAAAAGGACAAATATTAAATTTACTAAATCTTTAATTTAATTCACTTCCTCAGGCTCACCTTACGCAAGACATATCTTGTCAAAATTTATTATGTAAGATCCATGGGTGTTGAATGAAAACTCGTTGCAGAAATTGGAGTGTTTTCATGCACAAGAATGATTATGATCAGTCGATTTGTAATTGCTATTATTGCAAAAGAATAACAAAAAAGTCTTCTTTAATTGAGAGGATTAATATCACATAAGCTAAATGAAATGTAATTCTGATAGACTGATTTTCAAGTGATGCTTGTAGTATTAGACACAGTTTTATATGTTCAAAAATAAAATTGAATCTACATAGCCAATAATAACTATTTTCCCCATGGTTATGCTATAAAATAATCACCAGAATTTTGAAATACTATATTTAAACCTATACGGTAATATATAACAATGAAAATTACGGCCCTAAAAAATTTTGGCCCTCAAAAAACAATGAAAACTTACTGTTTTATTGATTGATCTTTAATCTTATTGACATTAATTAACTTATATGGTAATACAGAACATAAAATATCATAAAGTACCATGTTCGCTTCTTTGATCCCTATTTCTTAATCTCTAATTTGTCGTTCATCACAAGATCAGGAAGAAAAATATTACAAGGATAATATCGCTCTACCATTGTCAAGGTTATTAAAGCTTAAACCCAATAAAATATTAATGTTGGTTATTTCCTTTGGTATCCAATTCTTTATATTTTACTCTCACAATGTTTATAATATTTACTCTTTCAATAATTCATACACTAATTGCTTATCAGAAAAGAACACCAGTGCCATAGGAGACACGGGCATCTCTGTGGGTGGAATCTAAATCATAAGTTGCACATATATATGCCAGGTTGAAGTATATGTAAGAGAGAGACTGCTAGCGGCGCCCGATCGAGTAAGAGAAACTTAAAGAGATGACTACAAAGGAGGAGAAGAAGGCTGTATTGCAAGAGAAGCTTGAGCTCCTACGTACTGTGACAAAGTCTCATGCTGTAAATTTTCTACTTATCCCTATTATTATTAATTATGTATAGTTTATCTCTTGTTGAGTTTTCTTATATTTTGATTTTGGAATAATCTCTCTTTCTGTTTATTTTTGTTCTTTTATAACTAGATCTTGATCGATCTCTTGAGCACTATCTTTGAGCATCAAATAAGTTTTCTTTTTTTTTCAGATAATATGGTATATATATAAATCAACTTGTATTTAATATATATAATCCTGACGCTAATACATATATATTACAAGTATTTTAAATAAGGATAGATCGATGCTATAGCTGGAAGTTCTTATCCAAAGTTCCAAACCAATATCTTGAGCTAATGTTCATTATCAAAAGAAAATTAATAATAAAAACTATGGATCTGTGCAGTCATTAATTATCACGAAATAGTCTTTAATTTCCCTCTTCATTTGCAAGTGCTAAAACAGACGTGCATATAATTAGACGAATTTTAATTTTGTATAAGCAAGTAATAAGCTAACTAAAGGGGATTGCCTCTTCATCTGGATTCATGATCAGAACTTGTGGAATGCGGGCTATATGGTATATATATGTTCTTAGCCCTTGTTCTAATTCACAAAACATCTAATGTAGTTACTGCCTTTTTTTTTCGTTCGGTCCTAGGTAAACAAGGCATCAATTATAGTCGATGCAACCAAATATATCCAGGAACTTAGACAAAAGGTCGAAGAAAGTGAACAGCAGCTTGCTCAAGATGACAATTTGCCCAAGGTACACGCATATATAACCTAGCTAGTCAGGATAAACATATATGACATAACGCATCAGCCACATATACAAAAGCATGTGCACTTATTTCATTAGAAAAAGTTGTGGGTCTTGGAACCGCATATTGAGCGTCCTCCATTGACTGGATCTGCGTTTAACATTGATAACATATAGTGCATATATATGTATTGCTAGTTTTCTAGTACTATACCTCAAACATCATTTATGATAATAGATGAATGCATTGATACAAATTGCCGTTATGAATGCATTGATAAAAGTTGGCGTTTTAGCAAATTAAAATACTATATATTTTACATATCAAAGGCAAAAATTTTAAATGTGCCTTAGCTCTTGCTTTTCCTTGTCATAAAAAAGGTGATGCCACATTCCATATATCAAAGGTTATAATCAATTTCCTTTCCTGGCTGTACATTTTTTTTTTTTTTGCCTAATGATTATGCATATATCTGGTCCTGAACTGCTTCATGCCTAAATTTTGGGCTGTAGCTTCAAAAGAAAGATGCACCCAATTAGCTACAAGTAACCAATTAACGATATTATTTTATCGCCCTGTTAATCTATATATTTCAAAACAGAGTTATCATGGATCTATTTTTTTCTCTTTTTATCAGGTAACTGTTACAACCCAAGAGAAAGGGTTTCTCATAAATGTGTTCTCAGAGCAGCACTGTCCAGGGCTGCTCGTGTCAGTATTTGAAGCATTAGATGATGTAGGCTTAGAAGTTCTTGATGCCAATGTATCGTGCACGGATACCTTCCACCTTGAAGCAATTGGTGGAGAGGTAATATAACGCTCCTTACCTCACTTCTTTTTGTAAAATTTCTTGGGACTTAAAAGAATAAAAAAAGAAAAAATATATATGGGCTGATCTAAGTATGCGTGTTTTATTACTGCATGCTTAGCATATGTTTCTTGAGCGATCACTTATCACATTATGACTAGTTTACATTATACCTTTAATTATTTAACATTTCATAAGCCGCTTATATATTATCCTGACTGCTAAATCCTCATGTTAAGTAGTATGGTACCAAATACCGAATACAGTCCTTTACTAGATAGCCTACTGCCATTGCTGTTGCAAGTTTCTTGTACTGGCTTTCCTTATGGCCAGTTATTTTGTTGGTTACTGTCACAAGCAACCTATACTATAATTTTTAACCCACTTAAATGAATGAGGAATATGCTATTTATCTTTGTAGAAATCCAAAGGTTCTAACTGAAACTATGTGAAAAATTTACCAAAAGTGCCAAGTAAAAGAGCATATTGATATATCCTTGATAATTGATACTATTAATTCAAACCATTAAGTGTCAACAAGTTCATATTGACATTGATGTATCCTTGATAATTATCATTATATGAAGCTAATCAAGCCTTAAGTGCTGCTATCAATCGAAAAACTAGCACTCTGAAGAATGCCATTTTAACCATCTAAACACATATATGTGCGATGATTATTTGTTTTCATTTGCACAGAGCCAAGAGAGTGTAGATGCACAAACGGTGAGGCAAGCAGTGCTTCAAGCTATCAAAAAATGCATGGAGACAGCAGAGGATTAAATTAAGAGAACCAAAAAACTTTGTATCTCTTTGTCAAGCGCAAGCTTGCTTAGGGTTTTTCTACATACTAGCTAAAGATAAATATATATTGTATATTATTTTCCCTTGTCTTAAATTGTTACAAGTATTAGCCGCTAAAGTATTGTTACAATATAGTTTTGATTAATTGAGTAATAAGTTGTCATTATGATAATTGGTTGTTGTTCGGAATTGTTTAGGACCATCCATAACATTCTATCATCCCATCATTCCCGTCTTATCCAGCGTACGCTGCAACTAATCCCTCCCCCTCCCTCCCACCCGCGTACGCTGTCCCCTCCACCCCTCCCCCCTCCCCCTCCTCCCTCCCACGTACGCTGTCCCCTCCACCCCTCCCCCTCTCACACATTTCATAACTATTGAAGTTAACTTATTTAAATGTTGATGGTAATATCGTAACTGTTGAAGTTAATATATATATATATATATATATAGAGATTGGCTAATGTCCTTTGGATAGGACAGAGAGGTTGTCCTATTTAGTTTTTAAGCGTTGGATGTCTTTAAGATTGGTGCACAGTTGAGATCCGATGGATATGATTTTTGCGCTGAAAATCGAAGTGCGTTTAATTTTTTCCGTCTCTCATCTCTGTTTCTTCTCCGTCTCCGTCTCTCCCACTCATTTCATTTCTTCCCCTGTTCGTTTCACCTTCGAAGAATCCAACAAGCACACCCTAACAGTTGATCCCAAGTGGAATGCGCGAATAATTCATCTGATCCCTTCGCTTCCACTTCCATCAGTAACCCAAAAAAGATAAAGAAATAAAATAGAAGAAGAAGCATTTGATGACCCTAAAAAAATAGAAGAAGAAGAGAGACAATTCTCTGACAAAAGTCCTTCCGACGAACCACTGCACCGTTGCCAGAGTTTGAAGCACTATTGAAAAGCCGGTGGCAAGGAAAAGATAATAACACTACTCTCAACTCCTGTCATGAGGTCTTTAGCATTCAATTTTGAAGAAGAAATTCTTGAACCAAATAAATAAATGCAAAATTGGCTTAATTAAATTTATCAAATCCAAACTGCTTGCATTTGCCATCAATTTGAGTTTTAGAGAGGCTTCATCTATCTTTCTTCTCTATTTTGTTTTTGACTTTTGTTAATCCATTACGTGGGCCCTAGGAGCATGAGTAGTTGTCTGGTATGGGTACGCACCTATTTTACCACCGCGAAATGAATTAATGGTGGCACCAAATGATAAATTATCCATGAAAAGCCAGAGGATGTGGTTGAATAGATCTCAAAATTTAAGGGATTAGAGGCCGAAGTGATGATGCATGAGAGGGGTTTGTACAACTTATTAGTAGCTTGCAAAAGGGCAAATTTGATGATGCACGAATGGTGTTTGTTGGCAGGCTCAAGAGAGGAATTGTTCTTGATTTTTGTATGAGAAAGGTTTTAATTAATGGGCTGTGAATAAGTTGTTACTGGGTTGAAACACAAATGTCGAAAGGAGTTTGGGATTGCAAGCACTCCAAAAAATTGCAAGCCTAATTTTAACAACTCTGATTGCAAAAAGATTTTAAATAAAACGATAAAAATGGATGTGTGAGACGGAGAAAGGGAGAAACGAGTGGGAGAGATGGAGAGACGAAGAGCAAACGGAGAGGAGAGACGGAAAAAATCAAACGCACTTCAGTTTTCAGCGCAAAAATCGTATCCATCGGATCTCAAATGTACACGAATCTTAAAGACATCCAATGCTAAAAAACTAAATAGGACAACCCCTCTATCCTATCCAAAGGACATTAGACAATCTCTATATATATATATATATATATATATATATATATATATATATATATATATATATATAGAGGGGTGATAAAATACACTCTGGTGTACGGATCGTCCTCGTACACCAGAGTCGTTTTTGAAATCCAAAACTCAAACGGTCGATCCGAACCGTTCAACTTGTTCTCCATATTGAAAAACTCTCGGAGACCAAATTTTATATTTTTTTGAATTTGTTTGCTATATATTATGATATTTTCAAATTAGAGGGCCTGAAATACTCCAATTGTAGTATTTTTTGAAAATATCATAATATATAGCAAAAAAATTCGAAAAATGGTAAAATTTGGTCTCCGAGAGTTTTTCAATATGGAGAATGACTTGATTTTTGGATTTGAACGGTTCGGATCGACTGTTTGATTTTTGGATTTCATAAACGACTCTGGTGTACGGGAGACGATCCATACACCAAAGTGTATTTTATCAATCCACTATATATATATATATATAATTGTTATAGTTATATATATTAACTTCAACAATTATAAATATAGAGAATGGCTAACGCGCCATCGATGGCACGTGTCATCAATTTTCTATCAACTCGTTTTTTCGAAATTCAAAAGTCAAACGGTCGATCCAAACCGTTCAAGTTGATCAAAATATTGAAATACCTTTCGAGACCAATTTTACATTTTTTCGATTTTTTTACTATTTATTATGATATTTTCAAATTGGAGGGCTTGAAATACTCTAATCATAATGTTTTTAAAAATATCATAATAAATAGCAAAAAAATTCGAAAAAATATAAAATTTGGTCTCCAAAGATATTTCAATATGGAGAACAACTTGAACGTTTTGGATTGACCATTTGAATTTTGGATCTCAAAAAATGACTTGATGGCATGGGACCCTCCGTGCCATCGATGGCACGTTAGCCATTCTCTATAAATATATATATTAACTTCAATAGATACGATATTAATTTCAACAATTATATATATTAACTTCAACAATTACGATATTACTTTCAACATTTAAATATGTTAACTTCAACAATTACGACATTGGCTTCAACATTTATGTATATTAATTTCAACGGTTATAAAATGTGTACTGAAAGAGGGAGGGGGAGAGTGTATGCAGGAGGGGTGGGGGGAGAGCGTATGCACGAGGGGTGGGGGGGAGAGCGTACGCAGGAAGGGTGTGGGGGAGAGCATACGCGGGTGGGAGGGAAATAGAGCGAAGAGCGACAGACGGAGGGAAATAGATCTACGTACGCTGGATTTTCAGAAATATAAAGTGCGTGACCAGAGGAATAGTGCGATGATTTCTAAAAATAGAAAACGCGTTACTGGAATGATGGGAATGATCGATGGATATTGGAGATGATCCTTACCAGCCACGGTTGTTGTTTGATGCCCTGAAATTTAGTAAGTTCTAAAGAAGATTCATGGACCATGGTTCAGCAAAGATTTCTTTTCGGCCTTTTAATGGTTTTGACGGGCTATATATGTTGTCCGGTCCATCAGAATCCATTTTATTTGTAGTTCAATAAAATAATAGATCACAAATTCACAATCTTACAAGATTCTCTGAAAAAATAGTTTTTTTTTTCTTTTGAGGAAATTGCCCGTTGCTGAATTTGTTGAAGTTATTATTTCTAATCTGGAAGTTACCAGGACAAATAGATGTTAAAAATTAAAATCTAAAGTGACGTCCGTTACAATGCGAGAATTACATAAGCGCCGTATATAAGTATGGCTGCATAACGTCTAAAACGACCACGAAAACGGTCGATTTCGTTAACCGTTTCGTTTTAAAACGAAATTGATCACCCATTTGCGTTAACCGTTTCGTTTTGGACGAAACGGTCGAAATCACGAAAATACCACGAAAATACACATGGACGAAACTGTTCTAAGCTTTCGTTAACCGTTTCGTTTATAAAACGCAACAAAAACTCTTAACCGTTTCGTTTCGTTTTGGACGAAACAAAACAAAAAGACGGTCGAAACGGTGACCGTTTTCACCCCCATATATAAGCCATTAAGCCCTTTGCAAAGGAGTGAATATTGGGCTGGGATTTGATCAGAACTTTTTTCATCATCGGTTAGTGGGTTGTATTTGGGTTTCTTTGTGCCAATCTCCAGACTCCAATGCGTTGAGGACTTTTTGGGTTTTTGTTTTGCCATGGATAACTGAACAATAAGGATTTATCCATTCTCTCTCTCTCGGTAAGCAATTTTTACAGAAATTATAAGTGTCATCGGCGAATATACCATTTCAGCTATCGCTAAATACAAAGTGAACGTATACAGCAAATAAGGTGAACATATAGACTATCTAAGTGAATACTTACAAATAAATAAGTATTGTCATCACTTGTTCAAAAGTTTACATGCATATTCAACTAATTTTTATTAAACTTATTTGTTTGTATGTGTTCATTTAGATCATCTATATGTTCACTTTATATTTAGCGATGACAGAGATGACAAAAAGTAATCAATTTCCCAATTTTTGTGCTGCATTTGAGTTCCTGCAGATTTTGCCGAATCATTCCTGAGTTTACACACGAAAATTATCTCGTTAAGGATTTTAAAACTTGAATAGAAGCTGACCATTATCAGCGTCGACTGTCAAATTTACTTAACACTTTAGTTTGTTAATTTTCATAGAATATCCTTTAAATTAAGCAATTTTGCTAGTAAATTTCTAGTACGAATTTTTCTTTTAAAAAAATGATTACCATCACAAATTGTAATCTTCCCTATGTTTTGATAGAAGAAAGAACGAAATATCTCAGAAATATTCTTGTATTGAAGAGGTTTCTCTATCATCCATATATTGTCAATTAATTTTAGGAAGAAATGGTTGGCAACCACCGTTAACCTTAGGAAAAGAAAATAAAGCAACCCCTCACCCCAAACCAAATCAAAAAAAGGGGAAAAAAACAAAAGATAGCAAAACATTAAAATCATGTTACTAACGCTCCGTTTTGTCTCGACAAAAATGCTAACAAAAATTAGACCTCAAATATATCTCATGACAGGAACTCTATTGTTTGTATTAATATCCTCGATTTGCATAATAATTTTCAATAATCAAAATATAAAAGATATATTCAGAGAAACAAAATCAAAAGAAGACCATAATCCCTCTTTAATATTTCTGTGTAAAAACATTATAAAGCCTCAATTTTACTATCTTTTGTCCTCACTAACAGTTCTCTTGTTATTTCCACACACAAATGTGCATTCTTGAGCGCAAAATCATTGTAATTTGTGGAAAAAACAACAGACTCTGCATTCTTCACCAGGATATCCATCGCTTGCTCTTTCAGCAAAATATTTTGACAAGCATCTGATACCTCAAGAACATCGAGTGCATTTGAGGGTTCTAGCGACCTCAGAATGTGCCTCTCGCAATACTTCTTGAGATAAGGGATGTCATACTTGTCAGCTGCAACAAGCAAAGAATAGTAGTGCTTCTCACTTGCTTCTTCTGATACATAACCATGATAGAGAAAGTGTAGGAGAGACTCGAGTTCGTCATGTGTTAGTTCCGGCAAAGAGATCTCTTCCTCTACTGGGGCTTTGCATTCGTCTGATGCTAATATGTTCTTGAAGACTTGTGATCTCGCTGCCTACATCAGCAGCAATATACATATTAAAACTTAATTTCAAGTTGGATAAATCAACAGTTTACATTTAGATTGTACAAAAAGATAATGGGTCATTTTCGTTTGCAGCACCACATTCTTATATCTTTTGGGTCACGAGTCTCATGACGTCAACTGATTATCTTACATAAAAATAAAAAAAAATTGTATACGCGTCAAATCTTACCAAAATAGCCCTATGGGCTGGTATTGAAGGCCCATTTCCTGGTTTTATAACGATATCTGTGTGGAGTTCTTCACGCAATGCAGCCCCAAAGCCTTCTAGAAATCCCAACTTTTCATTTATTTCTATTTCCTTCTCCTTCATCTCCTTGAGCCTCTTGAATGCATCTGCAATACCCTAAACAGTGGGATCAATACAATTCCCATCACCACTGTCTAATCAAAATATCAGTTGGAGATGTAAATTAAGTTTTTGTTTAAATTTTTCCAACTTCCTTGTTCGAAATACATTGAAGATATACTCACAAGCAAGACAAAATTAATGTTATCTAATTAGAAGAATTTGTGCAATTATATTCACCTTTACTCTGGATATTGAATGGAACATTAGTTCCACGAAGATGTTTTTTTTTTTGTGTAAAATATATAAGTGCACAAATAAATAAAACTTTCACGAGAACCAGCTCTTGATCTCATGGCAAAAAACAATGCATCTTGAGTGAAAGATCATAGGTTCGAAATCCGACTGAAGGGTCTTTAATAGACATTCAATTTAAAAATAAGTTAGGTGGCTTAGACTCCCAATTTATCTTAAAAAAAATAAAAATAAAATAAAACTTTCACAAATTTCATAGACCATAAGGGAAAAATTGTATGATCAAGAACAAAAAAATATTTATTCGGCTGTATATGATGAGGAAAGAAAAGGAAAACCCATTCACATAGTAAACTAAAAATCAAAGCACAATTGAAGTTATAATAACTTGCCTTAGATGAAATAGGCTTGGAGCAATGGATTTTTGCCGAAGCACCCACCTCTCGGTCGGAGCTCGATTCACTAAAGAAGGAAATTATGCACTTTGCACCCTCATAGCAGCTGTGGCAGACGGTGTTCCTTGGAGGTCTATACAAAGAAGCCAAGGGACTACAAATGCAACAATCCATTCCCTCTGTCTTGGTTTCCTCTCTTGCTCATTAACTCCCAATAGATCACAGGATTCTCATTTATTCGATTTGTGGTCTTATTATAGATACATGCATACATACAATGGTGGGTGGTGATTGGTGAGTTGCTATTTTCATTTTTTTTAGGGTTCTTTCTTAATTGATAGTTGTTGGATTATAACGATGGGAGCGTGAATAATTAGATACTCCTTTTTTAGGGATATTGTAAGTGTGCTGATTGACGATATTGCCCTTTTTCATCGAAAAAGAACAAGCAAGTCTTTACTTTTTTTTTTTTTTTTACTCCTTTCCTACCAGAAGAATTAAGCCTCGTTACGTTAAAGAAGGAAGCTTATCATTATTATTTAACGGGGGTGATAAGGATCATTCCCGATATTCATCATCTCCATCATCCCCACGCATTTTTTCTATTTTTGGCTCTACGCGTTTTCTATTTCTAGAAATTGCTCTGTTTCCCTCCCTGTCGTGTACGCTCGTCCCCTCTCCCAGCCCTCCCACGTACGCTCCCCCTGCAGCGTACGCTCGCCCCCCTCCCACCCTCCCGAGTACGCTCCCCAACCCCCACCCTTCCGCGTACGCCCCCCTTCCCCTCCCCCCCCACCCTCTGGTAATATCATACTCTCACACACACAATATATATCGATTATAAATGTTGAGGTTAACATATTTAACTGTTGAAGTTAATATATATAACTGTTGAAGTTACACAAATTAACTTCAACAGTTATATATATTAACTTCAACAGTTATATATATTAACTTCAACAGTTATATATATTAACTTCAACAGTTACATATATAACATATTACTTACATATATAACTTCAATAACTACATATATAACTTCAACAGTTACACATATTAACTTCAACAGTTATATATATTAATTTCAACAATTATATATATTAACTTCAACAGTTACATATATAACATATTAACTTTAACAATTACATATATAACTTCAACAGTACATATATTAACTTCAACAATTACGATATTGCCTTCAACATTTAAATATATTAACTTCAACAGTTATGAAGTGTGTAGGAGGAAGAGAAGAAAGGTGGGGGGGGACGATGTACATGGGAGGGAGGAGGGGGGACAACGTACGTGGGAGGGAGGAGGGGACAGGGACGGGAGATAGTGTACGGAGGAGGCGAAGGGGAGAGAGTGTATGCGTGAGGGAGGAGTTAGTTATGTACGCGTGAGGATGATGGGAATGATAGAATCTGAAGGATGGTCCTAAGCAATTCCGATTATTTAATTTGGTCGTGCAGTTGTAATTATGTTCAGGAGCTATTGTATCTATAATTATTGTATCTATAATTGGTTATACTCTATAAATATAATCAAAGTTTTAAATTATGAAAGATAATTTAAAATTTTAAAAAATCCCACATATTAATTTAATCTCTGCCATTTTAAAAAAATTCCGAGAAATGAAGTTAATCTCTACATTGTTTACTGCATGTGCAACAAAAGACTTGATAGAAAATCAGTAAAAAAAAAAAAATAGCAACATATATCAATATACCTTTATAGATCATCTTTAAGTTATTTGAAATTTATTTGAAAACAAAATATTATTTTGAATTGTTAAATTAATTTATAGAAAATAAACTCGTATCATTATTATAATAATAATACCTTGCAACGTAATTAGAACACAATGAGGTTATGAATTTGTCTAAAATTGGATAGCAATCAGCATATATAATTTTATGTGTTTAATAAATGGAGAAAAGTACACGATAACACGATTGAAGAAGCAAAAGCGGGCCAACCACTAAGTGCCAACTCTCATAAACCACAACCTCTATCTTGTTGTTTTAAACAAGACCCAACCAAAGATTAGAAGGTTTGGGTGTTTGTTATAACAAACTTTTATTTTGTTTGTAATATTGCAAGTGTAAGAGGCCTCAGTGGGTCCAATACAATGATAAGGATTCCTTTTCAATATTCGGCTGAGAGAAGATTGGTACATTGACAATAAAAGAAATGTTTTAGCCATTATTGCAATAGTTGATAAATTACGTACGTAGATGGTCCCAAAAGTATGATGTATTTCGTATATGTGTATCTCATTATAGTCCATACATTCAATATAAGCTCATAAATACAACAACTCCCACGGCTGACGTCCTTGGTGTATTTCGTCCTACCGGAAACTTTTAAAAAAATAATAACAGAATTAGAATATACATTCCAATCGATATCATTGGGTAAATAAAGTCTTTGAAGCACAGTAACTATCATCAGATATATATATATATAGAAAGCCTTCAATCAAAGCGCTTTGACCGGAGTCCCGGTTAAACCCCGTCAGTTCTCAATTTTGAAAGTTCAAATGACCGATCCAAACCGTCAAATATAATCTTCATATTGAAATCTCCTTACAGACCAAAATTTTCATTTTTTTAAAATTTTTTAAGCATTTTTTTTCGAATTTTAAAAAATCGTTAATCTAATTTGTTATGAACCCTACAAAAATTGCTGTTTTTGAAAATCCGAAAAAAATACTTAAAAATTTAAAAAAAATGAAAATTTTGGTCGGCAAGGAGATTTCAATATGAAGATCATATTTGACGGTTCGGATCGGTCATTTGAACTTTCAAAATTGAGAACTGACGGGGTTTAACCGGGAATCCGGTCAAAGCGCTTTGATTGAATCCTTTCTCTATATATATATATGAGAATAGATTCAATCAAAGCGCTTTGACCGGAGTCTCAGTTAAACTCCGTCGGTTCTCAATTTTGAAAGTTCAAATGACCGATCCGAACTGTCAAATATGATCTCCATGTTGAAATCTCCTTGACGACCATAATTTTTATTTTTTTTGAATTTTTTAAGTATTTTTTTCGGATTTTCAAAAACATCAATTTTTGTAGGGTTCATAACAAATTATATTAACGATTTTTGAAAATCCGAAAAAATACTTAAAAATTTCGAAAAAAATAAAAATTTTGGTTGGTAAGGAGATTTCATTATGGAGATCATATTTGACGATTTGGATCGGTCATTTGAATTTTCAACATTGAGATCTGACGGGGTTTAACCGGGACTCCGGTCAAAGAGTTTTGATTGAAGACTTTATATATATATATATTTGCTAAAATGCTATGCATAGCACGGATGGCCTTCGTGCTATGGATTCGTTCTTGCATTTCATATTTCAAACAACCGATCCAAATCGTTCATTTTCATCTACATATTAAAATCTTATTAGAAATCAAATTTTACATTTATTTTTATTTTTTTACTATTTTTCTCATATTTTTGAAAATCACTGTTATTGAAGGGTCCATAATTTATTAGATTAAGTATTTTAAAAAATCTGAGAAAAATAGTATAAAAATTTTAAAAAATGTAAAATTTGATTTCTAATGAGATTTTAATATGTAGAAGATAATGAATGGTTTGGAACGGTTGTTTGAAGCATGAAATTCAAGAACGAATCCGTAGCACGAAGTGTCTCCGTACTATGCATAGCATTTTAGCAATCCTCTGTGTGTATATATATAAATATATATATATATATATACATATATATATATATATTAGCCATCCTCTGTGTATATATATACCTCTATATATATATATATATATATTTATGATACATGTCAGAAACTCAAACTATATAATTGAATTGAAGAGTACGGATAAAATACATGTTAACATATTAAATTAATTTAGTTTGCTTTACTTATCTTATTTAGAGGAGGGATAAGGAAAGTTGACCTCACAACTAATCCTTGGAATTATTAATCTAAGTTATATGTTTGGTGGAACATGATTATTTAGGCGTGATTATTGCGCCTCCCTTTGTTATGATATAACAACGAAGCTACATATTACCTACTAAATTTCTTAAAAGAACAATACATAAAAATCTCAATAATCAATATTCCTAAAACAAATTGTTGTTTATTTTTATTTTAATTTCCTACACGAATACTCCTAAAACAAATTGTTGTGTATTTTTATTTTAATTTCCTACACGAATAATCTTATGCTTATAATTTTTCAGAAATTGTAGTAAGAAAGTAACCTCATCTTGGGACCTTGAAAGGTGCCCGTTTTTAGTATATATATATATTTTTTTCAGAAAGCAATGTTTTTTTTTAGTTGCTCAAGCTCAAGGGTGTAGACGTGCACTTCACAACTTATAACCTCAAAAGCAAGAGAAAAAAAAAAAAACAAAAAGTAAATGGAAAATGAAGACGGATCTAAAAATTCGGCCTTGCTCGGTTATACACTATGTTGTACGTAAGAAGGCCCCCTGGACATTTAAATAGTAAAGAAATTCTTCCTTCCAAAAAAAATAATAATAAAAAGAAATGTAACATCTTGTTAGTTTCACTGGGGACCTTCGAAAGGCATCTGATCTCTGAATCTCTCCATTTCAAGGCCCCTGTGTAGCTGGGTTGTGTTGATATCATGGGCCATACTTGTCTTCGTTTCCCGTATCATTTAAGGCCCCTATGTATCATTTTGGAAGACTTATTTATTTGAGATTTTTCATCCGAACTTGAAATAAAATAAAGCAATTTTTCAATATTTTATACGTATGTTATTAGATATACTCAAATACAAAAATTAAAATTTTTACAATATTTAATTTAAATATATTTAAAATTTTGGATCACTTTTTGAAAATATTAAACATACAATAATTTAAAATCTTTCGTTTCCCACTGGATTGAGCTTAAATCAATACTTATAAAATTATTTGCATGTTATTCATCGAATTTAAGCTCAAACTTTACATATTATAATTTTCAAGATAAATAATTTAAAATGATCCCCTCTCATCTTTCGTTTCCCACTAGTTTCTGTAAGAACTGAGCTTTTATTGCAGACCGGAGACTAAGCTTTTCATCTCTGGGTAATTGTCAGAAAAATAAGAAATAATCAAATCACAGTGATTCCCAAGGCACTAGTCAAATAAATATTTTACCATGAAATGGATAAACGTCATCTAAAACTGCATCTTTTAAATCATGAACATAACAGATAATAAGTAAAATTCTCCTCTATTTTGAACAATCAGCATTATTTACAAGGTCATTTGCAAATATAATTTTAATTTACAAGCTTTCTTATTGTACCCCATGACTGAAACTACATTCATCCAGTGACTATCATCAAATATAGTCACATTTCTTCTAAGGAGATCATGGGATTTTCCAGTTCTTTAATTGCCCACGCACTCTGCCTATTGGCACGGTATAAGCAAAATACTGATCTCTTTACCAGCTCCATCTCTCATCTTTGGCAGCCAAATCCCACTCGTCTTCAGGTGGATTCTCAAAAATTTCACATACATCGGCCGAGGGACGGTGGGTGTTGCATAACAGTAGAGCTGCCCCCGATACCATTGCTATCGTCGCTGCCTTTATATGCATTCTGCACATACAGTTGAACAGTTAATAAATAATTTTTTAAGTTACAAAATGATGATGTAAACATAATGGAAGTAAATCTTTTGTATCTGGGATATGTGGTACAGTAAATTAGCATTTTGACCCTGAGTTTTCCCCCTATCTTTTTCCTGCCTCTCTTCTCTTTTATCTTTGGAGATAATATTGGCTGTGCTAATTTCTTTATTTACATTTGCAATGTTCTTATTTAAGATGGAGGCACATCTATGCAAAAAATAGACATAAATTACCGACCTAGCATATTGACGACTCTTTTTCTTGCGGTTACTGACAAGAGATGCTCCAGCAGCTAATACCACCAGCATACCTGCTCCACAAAATAATAACAATAATAAATAATCAATATAATTGACGCACTCTGTGCCAGTCCTGAGCCTTAATTTTTTTGTTTGCTGAATGAAGTACAAAAGGATTTGGCACTTGTCAATAATTTTTGTCTCCAACAACTTTTCAGAATTGATAGACCAACCAATTGAACTGATTAGACTCGGATCAAAGGATGGATAACATAACTAATTAATGTTGACTCAGCAACAACTGGTACCACCATAGTTAATTTCGGCTCCAATTTGAAACTGTTGAAGCAGTGATTCTTTCCCAATTTTAGAACGATAACCATACAACAACAGCTCAATCAAATGACTCGAATTAAACACTACTACAAAAACTAATTTACTCAGTAAAATCATAGAGAGAACCTTACCGATGCTGGCGAACTTATTGTCCACAATCCAACCTTGTACTGCGCTCATCTCTCTACGATTTGTGATTAGTGTTTTCTAAATCTACTCTTTTGGATTGATTAGAGAAATTTAGATCGAGACATGTTATATAATCAGAGAGAGAGAGAGAGAGAGAGAGCATGTAAACAAGAACTGAAACCTCGTCCGATTTTGTTGGTTTCGTCGCCAACGGATTGGGAACTCATCCTCTGGTCTTTTACCATAATCATCTTCAGTTTCGTACAAAAGACGCTCTTTTTAAAATTTTTATGTTATTGGTCTGAATAGGTAAACATGACTGGAGTAATCCAATGAAAGGAACTGGAGAAGAAAGAAGCAAATTTTCAAGTTTATCCGGTTATATATTTAGTTTCGCATCGATACCCTTTATTGGTAGGATTATCCTAAGACTTTTTCTAATTTCGGGTTTGGGTAAAAAGAATCCAGTTCACATTTTCAATGTTTTTATCTATTTCTGTTGTAAAGAACACTATTTTTTTTTTCACAATTGTCTTGAGTTTTCCGAAATTGGCAAAAATGCAATGTGTTCTGCTGTTTAAACTCGTTTTTGCCAGTAGTCTTTTAGAAATGCCAATACAGTGATTATAAGATGAGTTGGTTTTATTTAGAAATAAATTATATTAGCAACAAATTTTTTTACTTGTTTTACCGAATTTCTAGCACTTATAAAATTAAAAATTAAACTAGTAAACATGTGAATCAAAAAGGTCGTGCATCCAATACGATACAATTTGAAATTAAATAATCAGACATCAATTTAAGAAATTAATATTTGTAATTTGTTTTTTTATATGGACCAAATATTTTTGCAAGTTCATTAAATTAGACGTGTATTCTATCAATCAAAATAATAAAAATACACTTATTCATAATTTTTATTATTTTATTTTGGCAAGATTAGTTGTTCATTACATATATATATTTTTTAAGCAATTCATTACATATATTGTTTACGTGCTATCATTAGTTTTTAATGATGACCATAAACAAAATTATAAAATGGAAGTAGTTAGGATTATTATAATTCTGTCCTTTCCAATTCCATGTGGTGAGATTTGGGCACAAATTTCTTTTATCCTACTCAGCTGTTCTTATCCGGTGACTTCACCGAAGTTATTAGATTCATGTTTTCCTCACGTCGTAGTCAGGTAAAAGTTTGGTGGCTTATTTCATTTTATTTTGTATTGTTTTGACTTCAAAAGCAGTTCACTAATTGTGACGACTTTGGAACAGCAAAGTAAATATCCTGAGTCGCATATTACCGTATTAAATATTCATAGACTGCACCTCAACATTTTTAATTTAGTGGAGGTTCTGATGTGACAATTTTAAAGTTTTATTAAATGTCATAATTTTATTTTCATCAATAATTTAAAATTTAAAATTTTTAAATGTTAAATCTAAACTGATCTTGTATAACTTAACAAGTGATGTGTTTCATATAACACTTATAAAATTTAGAGTTGATTTGATATTTGATCAAGATGTCAAACTGTGAATGTATTACAATTTATCTGTCATAGTTAACAAAATTCGTTCATTTTTTTAACCTCTTGATAAGGCTGCTAATGGACGGGTTCCAATCCATGTCCAGCTCCATCCAGTTATGAGAACTTAAAGTCCATATCCAAACCACGTCCATAATGTATGCTAATATTCCGTCTATGTCCAATTCATTTGCTGACAAAAAATTATCCACTTTTTGTCCATAAATTATCCACACAGACAAGTTGTGGTCAACACACTAGTAAAATTTCACAAAGAAATGAATCCACTTTTTTGTCCATAAATTATCCACATAGACAAGTTGTGGTCAACACACTAGTAAAATTTCACAAAGAAATGAATCGAGATTATCCATTATTTTATCAACATCGTTAATTAGATTTTGATATTCTGATTTGAAGCTTATAATCCAATTTACCAAATGGCATATAACAAAGATCAGATGTCTACTATCTAGACACGTGTAACATATTAACGGATTGATCGAAATTAGGAGGCGAGAGAGATGGTACGAGAAGGCGAGGAGGCACAATAAGGGAGTAGAGGAGGCGGCGTGGCTCAACGACGACCACCTTGAAGCCATGCAAAGCAAAGACATCGTAGAACTTGGTCGAGATCGCATCCAGCGTCAGCGTCGGGAGGTTCTCCACCGCTGCGTCCTCCAGCATCCGCCGCGCGGCCTCCAACTCCGTCGCCTCCAAGTAACATAGTTCAATAAGTGTCAAAGTGTCGGAATTCAATGGGAGAAGTGCGAGAGCAACTCGACGGAGAGAAAGATGGGAGAGAGATCTTAGAAGTTGTCGCTAGATTGGTCGAAGCTTTCTTTTGTGTTGGTGTGGTTTGGTCAGAGAGAAGGAGAAGTAGGATTGGGGAACTATATATGCGAGTGGAAGAGAAATAGCTTGTTAACTGTCTAAATAATTTTAATTTTTTGGACTTGGACTAGACTTTAGTCCATACCAAGCACAGTCCAGTCCATTATAGTTCAATATATTTCAGTCCAAACTGTCCATGGACAGTCCAGTCCACAAGCAGCCCTACCTCTTGATCAAATATCAATCAATTTTAAATTTTATAAAATTTATATGAAAACGGTTTTGATTTAACATTTAAATTTAAAAAATTTTAATTATTGATGAAAAATAAAATTATAGCATTTGGTGGAACTTTAAGTTGTTACACCAGAACTTTTCTCTTAAATTTAATGTATACGTTGAGGTAAAAATACTAAATTAAATTTAATGTATACGTTGAGGTAAAAATACTAAAAATATAAATACGGTACGTCCCTAACTTGTATAAAAATATAAATACTCTTGGTATTGGGGACGAAGTAGATTCTTGTCGTTATTATTGTTTAAAATATCATATTAGGTGACAAGCTGTAAGATAGCTCAAATTTCTTCTACACTTATCGAATCATCCCCTTGGTAAATAAAATATAATCCGGTCTTTTTCAATTAATATTTAAAAAATATAAATCCTATTATTGTTTTTACCTTTTTAATATTATTTTCCAGATTAATGTTCTTTGGCACTACCTTCTCAATTGGAAAATAGGTCCATGTACAACTTTGTCAGTATTCAGAAAAAAAATTGTGAACCATTTCTTTCCAAAAAGAAATACTTATTGATAATGCAAAACTCGACATTGTCAAATGACAATTCATCATCATGTACATAGGGGGCGTTTGTTTGTGTAGTAAGGAGTTGCATAACTTAAGGATGCCTAAGTGTTTATGTAGTGTTATGTAATAGATGTTTGGTTGTGTAGTAAGGATGACTAACTTAATGCATGCATATATTCATGTCAAAAGACTAAAATGCCCTTAAATTTGAATTAGTATTATGTATTATATTTTGTGACCTAATTATTGTTAATTATTAATTATTATAAAAATTAATTATTAATGATGATAATAAATCATTTTTAATATTATGAAATATTAATAATTACTTTTAATTAAATATTATAAATATTATTATTTATTTTATAATAAAAAATATAATTGATTAATTATCTTCAATTTTTATTATTAATAATTAATATTACTTGTTAAATATTATTAATTATAATAATTAATCTTTGTTATTAATTATGATTTTTTAATAATTATTGTTACTTATTAAGTATTATTATTTATTTATATTAATTAATTTTTAATTTTAAATTATTATAAAAATTAATTATTAATGATAATAAGGAATCATTTTATTATTATAAAATATTATTAATTATTTTGAATTAAATATTATTAATTATTTAATAATAAAACAATATTGTTTATTAATTATTATTATTATTACTTGTTATATATTATTATTTATTAATTATAATAATTAATATTTATTACTAATTATGATTTTTTAATAGTTATTGTTACTTATTAAATATTATTATTTATTAATTTTTATTGATTATTAAATATAATTATTAATTATTTTTAAGGGGTATTGTTGGGAAAAAAATTTAAGGGGACTAGTGCATAACTTATGTACCCTTAAGGCATCTTATGTAAGAGGTGTTTGACGACTTAAGGATACATAACTTAAGTTATGCACCCTTTAAGTCACAAACAAACGTCCCCATAGTGCTTCGAACATTAATTACTTGTGATAAAAAAAAATGTAGTTATGTGGACAATTTCTAATTCAACATCAACAAAAAGTATTTCTAATCCATTCAACCTCACACGTCAACTTAATGGTTAACAGTATAATATTTGATAAAACTTTAATTTGGGTCTGCTCTTGATCCATCGTTGTGTGATCAGTTTGAGTAGATCCGGGTACCTATCCAACGGTACGTAGTTACGTACCATGTTATGTTGCTCATAATTTAATGTTTCAAAAAGATAAGGAGCTCATATTTAACCAAATTATAATGTTTATTAATATAAACCAATTAAGAAAAACAACTTTTTTAGAGACTGGCCCTGCTTGATCCAACCGTATACTTATCAAAAAGCAAACACCGAACGTCAGGGTAGAGTACGTGTACACTGTACACTATTTGTGTTTCTTTTCATTTCTTCTTCTTTATTTTTTCCCCCTCCTATTTGCTTACCTTGGCGAATGGAATGGGCGTCTGGAGATTGGAGTGCCAAATTACCCCTTCAATTTATGAAAAGTCAGGTTTCATAAAATAGTTTTGATTACTATTTTTCAATATCCAGTACTAGCTAGCTCAGCATTAAGACATTAGTTCACTTTTCTTTATATTTTTTTCTCTCTTGATTTTTCATCAAATTATATGGTATCAGAATGTACCAACTTATTTTCCCCCTCATTTTTAACACCCGGCTAAAATCTACTTCGTCCCCAATACCAAAAGTATTGTTTTAATCTATTAAGTTAGACATAATTTTGAATTTTCTTAATTATTTTGTATTTTTGTTGTACCTTGCGATTATATTTTTGTTATGGGCGATTTAGATTTATGCCATTGCAAATATTTAAAATTCGAGATATGCCATCACTAAATGACAAATGCCATTATAAAATAATAGAAATTAGTTTTTTGCCATCGGACAATTATATGACGATTTTACCCTTTTAAATATGCCACTATAAAACTTAATAATTAGTAATAGGGAGTTGCTTGTGTCAAACATATATGACACGTACACTTGTCCAACGCGATGAAATTTTAATTTTTAAAATTGGAATGGCCGATCCAAACCGCTCAAATTGTTGTGTGTTATAAAATCTTCATGGAGACCAAATTTTATATTTTTTCAAATTTTTTTACTATTTTTTTGGAATTTTTCAATATGCTCAATCTAAAAAGTTCTGAATCCTTCAATTTTGAAAATTCGAAAAAAATAGTTAGAAAATATGAAAAAATATAAAATTTGATTATCAAAGATATTTTAATATAGAGATCATATTGAGCGGTTTGGATCGACCGTTTGAAATTTTAATGTGCTACGTTTGGATCGTGTTTGATGTCCTATATGTTTGATTCTAGCATTACTCTTAGTAATATGCCATCACAAAAGATATAATTTGTATTATTAATCATTAATAATTAGTTTTACGCCACTACAAATTTACAAAATTATTTTATGCCACTGATGCAAGAAAATAGTGGCATATATCTAATTGGTCATCTAACAATGGCCATAATTCTAATCTTAAAATTGAAAAGATTATATTTTTAAGATTTATTTACAATAATATTCTCGTACCGATTTTTTTTTTCACGTAAGTAATTTTGGATTATTAAACTATAATGCTCTTTGTATATTTTTTCCACTATAATGCTCTTTGTATAATATTCTTGCTTTTCAAATAAGTAATTTTCTGAGCGCCGTGTATGTGTTTTTTTAGGGTTGTTTTTTAATGGAGGTAATTTGGTCATTTAAAAATTTTAATGACAAAATTGGTTATGGCATCTAGAATTTAGTATGTTTTTTGAGAAATAATGGCATAAAATTAATTTTAGCAATTCTATAATGACATAAATTTAATTAGCAATTTAAAGATGGCATTTTTCTAATAATCAAAATAGACGATGACATGAAACTAATTATCTCGATTGAAACGCCTCACGTCGGAAACTAGTAAGGAAACTTGTCTTGAAAAAAATTCTACCATTCCGATATAATTTTATTTTTATGTTACCCAGAAAACATAATCGTAATCTCTCCCCAAATAAACATTTCTGAAACATTGGCAATTAAGATATAAAGCTCACTAATTATTTCTATAGATACATATACATAACATAATTGAGAAGCTCATGGAAACAAGAAGTTCAAAGATTTCTTGTTCCGACATAAAAAATAGTCCAAATTTTCCAAACAAATTTATTATTCTTATTAGAGATCACATTCTCTAAAACCACCAGCCAAATCTTTCCTCCTCGTCAAAAGACATAGAATTAGAGCTCAGATTGCTGTTATTAAAATTGCCAGCGATATCGGAATCGACATTGTCAATCTTGTTGTAGTAATGAAGCATTGTGGCACCTGACAACACTGCCAATGTCAATGCTTGTGCATTGCATCCTGGAACAATTTGTATAGCATTAGCAAAGATTTAGCCAAACTAGTATTTGTTAAAGATCAAAATTTTAAAATTAAGAAAGAAAGAAAGAAAAAAATGTCATTTCTGATAGGTGGGTACATGCTGATCGATTGAGAATCATAACCCCTTTTCCATTTTCTTTAGTTTTAACATTTTGTCATTTTAGTTGAAGTAGAATAGCGAAAGCTACTAATGAAATTTGATGTTTTTATCACACTACAATACTTTTTTTTTTTTAAATTTCAATATTCAAATTAAAATTTAATTGGGTCCATTGTATCTTCGGTTACCTGGCATGGATAAGGCGGAGACTAGGCTTCAGCGGCGTTCTCGCTCCATTGTATGCGAAAGAGGCTCCAACCGCAGTTGCCCAAAGTGCCCCTGTAATTTCAGAACACGAAATAACATACATCAGAAAATGGAAATGTGATTAATTGGAAAAATTAGTTCTTAAATTGTTCCAAACTTCCAATTATTAAAAAAAAAACTGAATTTCCTTAATTACCAATGCTGGTTAGCTTGTGCTCAGTAACCCATGCTTGCAAGGGAGCCATTTGTATCTAGTTTTTTTGTGGTTAACTGGAGGGAAATAAAGCTTTGAAAATGGAAGTGGGAATGTATGAGTGGGGTTTAAGGAGAGAGTTTGGGTTTCATTTATAGGAGCCTAGGAGCCGTTGGTTTTATTCTAAACCAGATGCTATGCCTTGGTAACTAGATACAAAATTACTATGGGGCTGCACCCAATGTTTTGGGACACCTGGTTTCATCGTGTTAGGTAACATTCAAAAGAATCATGCGTACAGCGTACTGTCAGAGTGGTCGGCGTATCTCCGTGTGTGTGTATATATATATATATATAAGTTTAGCTACGGTGAGTCGCGACTCACGGACCTTCCGGTGAGTCGCGACCAAAACTCCTAGATCTAGATCAAAATGATCAATCCAAACCGTCTAATATGATCTCCCTATTGAAATCTCCATGTAGATCTAATTTTTTATTTTTTCGAAATTTTTAAGTATTTTTTTGAAATTTTAGAAAATCGTTAATCTAATTGGTTCTGAACCATTCAAAAACATCAGTTTTTAAAAATCCGAAAAAAATACTTAAAAATTTCGAAAAAATAAAAAATTTGGTTTGCATGGAGATTTCAATAGGGAGATCATATTGGACGGTTTGAATCGGTCATTTTGATCTAGATCTAGGAGTTTTGGTCGCGACTCACCGGAGGGTCCGTGAGTCGCGACTCACCGTAGCTAAACTCTCTCTCTCTGTCTCTCTCTCTCTCTCTCTCTCTCTATATATATATATATATATATATATATATATATATATATATATAATTTTGCTACGGTGAGTTGCAACTCACCAAAGGGCCTGTGAGTTACGTTTAAAATTCTGAAATTTAGTTCAAAATGATCGATCCAAACCATCTAATACGATCTCTCTATTAAAATCTCCTTGCAGATCAAATTTTATATTTTTTTCAAAATTTTTAAGTATTTATTTTGGATTTTTAAAAACTGTTATTTTTGAGCGGTTCAGAACTAATTAGATTAATGATTTTTTAAGATTTTAAAAAAATATACTTAAAAATTTCGAAAAAAATATAAATTTTGGTATGCATGGAGATTTTAATAGGGAGATCGTATTAGACGGTTTGTATCGATCATTTTGAACTAAATTTTAAAATTTTAAGCGCGACTCACGGATGTATTGGTGAGTTGCAACTCACCATAGAAAAATTCTTATTTCTACTACTTGTAAAAGCAACTTACAAAAATTGTAAAAAAAATTAGATAAAAGTTGTATTAAACCCCTAACATTAATTATGGATCATTGATTTTATTAATCTGATATGATCGTCCAGATGTAACTATCAGATAAAAGGCTGGCAATTTATCTGATATTGTTATGTTGCTGGAATTGTTCGAAATTTTTACTAATGTTCGCGAGTTCGATTCTCTGCCTTGTTAAATAAATTTCTGATTTTTTTTTACTTTTCGTCAACTCCGCCGCTAGAGTTTGTTGTGTTGCTGCCGTCCCAAACTCATTTACAACCTTCTCACCTCTCTCTCTCTTTCTTCTTTGCTGGGCCTTTTCTCTCGAGAAACTTCCTCCGTCGACGTCGCTAGGTTTCTTTTCCTCGCTAAAAACCGACACTCTTCTTCGCTCGCACTTTCGGTGGACACAAAATCTGACTCAACTCTCTCTCTCTCAATCTCAATCTCTTCCCAAAAATTTCATTTTTTGTTTTTCTACTTTTGTGGGAGTATAGATGACAACAAGGTGGAATCGTGAGGCCGTGCGAGTACTTTCCGCACGTGCCGACTGGAACAGAGGTGTGATTGCCATCAAACTTCTATGAGACCGACATCTACATGTTCAATTGCTACACTCCTCCTTCCAACCATGGCGGTCTTGTCGGCTCCCCTGACCCACCAGCCACCACCCCTTCCCATTTCCCATGCCTCTTTCCATTTCCAAGGTCAGAAGATATTCTTAGGCCCTGATCAAAATCTCATTTTTTAACATGGGATTTCATTTCATTTCATTTCGTTGGAAAATTCTTGATCAAAATGAACGGATTTGGTGTCATTTGATTGGAATTCCCATATAATTAAATCAAACGAAATCCTACGAAATCAATTGAATTGAATTGAAATTCCGTGAAAAAACCATTTTGATCAGGGCCTTAGTTTGTCAATTTCAAATCCCTGTGTTATTTCTTTATTTATTTGAGTTCTAAATGTACTTGGTTTATCTTAATTTATGCTACAGGATCAATTCTCGTATTGCACAGTATGCAAAGGAGCAATTTCATCCCCGCGTAGAATTTCTTGATGACTATTCCTGACGCAAAATTTAAGTTTTGCCTATTTGTGGTCCAAGATATTCTCCTTGTATTCCTCTTCGTACAGACTAAGAAGAAATTACATCTTTCTGATCTCTTGCAATCTAAGTGGGTCATGTTTCAGTCATATCTGTTATACTTATACCGCCTTCTTTTCTCCTTTGGGGACTTTTGTTGGCTCTTTATATATATTTTCTGTGAAATTATTGTTGTTTCATTGTCTAGAAAGGGTTAAACTGAGGATAAATTAAATGTCAAGTGTTGACTAACTGAGACAAAAACTGGACTATTTTTTAAGATGAGGAGTAATATTGATTTTAAACTAGTTCAACCCTTTTCTTTTTTATTAAAAAATCATCTACGAATTGATCTCTTTAACCCTGTTGTTGCCACTAAGTTTATAAAAGAGGTAAATTATTAGCTTTCAAATATTTTTAGATTTTTAATTTTACTTTGGAGTTGAATTAAAAAATGCTTAATGGGTAGTTGCAGGTTGCTTTTGTAATAGTAAAAAAGATCAGGAATTGTTTCTTTTACAAAGGTAAACATTCTTCTTTTGCTTCTTACAATTATACATTGGAATCTTGAAAAGTGCTCCTCAATTGTAAATATATGTCATTAAATTTTCGATATTGTTCATAACTAGCTTCTTTGAAATTCATAAGTTATGGTATCGTCTATTGGACAGTTTATTGTTCTTTCTTCCACCTCTTACTGGTTTTTCAATACTGTAATATTAATTTTTTTTTTTCAGCTTCATGTAAACTAATAGTGGTAGGTTGATTTGCTTCAACAGAAAAGCTTGGGATCCTTTATTCCTTCATTTACTGGTACGGTACTAACCATTGTATCTCATTTTTTTTCTAATTTTCTAATTGATTAAAGGAGATGAATTTCTGTTTTCCACTTGGTTTAACATAAAGGAGATATTTCTCTTTTCCACTTCCACATACAAAGGTAAGCAAGCATTGTTGTCCTCTCTTCTTTATTTTACCAGTTTAGGCAATTTTAGTTTATCAATTACAGTCGGTACTTCAAACAATTGGTTGGAAAGAACCAATCTAGACAATTTTGTTTGTTATTTTATTTTTAATATGCTTAAATTTAGTATGTTTTACATATCAACAAACAAAAATTAGCCATTGTTTGGATCTGACAATAGACAAGTTTACTGGAAGCAGACTTGTCTTGACATATACTCATATAAGTATTTTTATTTTTATTTTTATGTAGGTTTAGAGGCTGAATGAACTTCACCATAGGTAACAGCTCGACTCTTTCAAGGTCACATCAAGACCAAAAGAGGATGAACAGAATTAGCTTGATGAACTAAAGGACTGTAATTTTATAAAATCTGATAAGTCTCACTTAAGTCTGAAACTTGAGTTGCAACTCAACATTACCAGAATCAAGATATGGTATTGGACCGTAAAAGTCTCACTTGAAGTGTAAACCTGATGTTTCACTAGAAAGTTCACAACTTAAAAGTCCAACTTCAAGAATTTAAACCTGATGAAATCAAACTAAAGTGCAAAATTTAAGAAAGTCAATCTAAGATAAAGCCTTAAGGAAAACAAAGGATATTAGTCTTGACCTACCTAAATGTGACTACTAAAAGTCCAACTTTCGCTCACTTCGAGATGACATAGTGCTTAGTCAGTGGAAGGAGCATGTGTTTGTTATTCTTGTCTAAGGGTGGTATAGCGCTTCATTCCAGATGACTTGAATGAAACTCTGAGATATCTCTAATCTCTTAAAACTGTTGAGAATTGACATAGGTTGCCTATCTGTCTAGTGTCGAACTCAAAATCTCAAAACGTTCTTTCGAGACGGCATAGCGTCTAGTCAGTGGGAAGAACAACCTCTCCAGTTCTTGTTGAGATAAGGCATAGCGCAACTGTAATCGACACTTGAATGAGAAACCTTCAAATCCTAAATCTCTAAATCAGCTAAATGTTGACCTGGGACATATAATCCCCAGTGGTGACTTTAGTAACCTTATGGTGGCCTCAAGCCGACTTCACCATAGTAAAATAACTAAGTTGATTTAAAAACATGACCTAGAAGTCAACCAAAGTCTGGTGCTAGTCAAAGTATAGTGCCAATATAAAATTATGTCTACATGGAGATTTCAATAGGGAGATCGTATTAGACGGTTTGGATCGGTCATTTTGAACTAAATTTTAGAATTTTGAGTGCGACTCACAGACCTTTTGATGAGTTGCAATTCACCATAGCAAAACTATATATATATGTATTGACATTTTTCCTTTATTTTTCTTTGATGATATCTTTTTCGATTCACTATTTCGGCTTTCATTACAAAATAAATAATTGAAATTAATTCATGGATCATCACCATCATCATTACTACTGGTAACTGTACCCTATTCGTTATTTTTGAAAAAAAGGTAGCAAACGCTACCTGTTTCATTAGAGAAACAAAGAGTATTACATCCTACACCTAACTTACATAAACCCATTTCTCAGGAAAAATAAATCTCTCAACAACATAAGCGACTGCCAACAAGCTCAATCTATAATATTTCAGGAGAGCAAAACAACTTCTTTAAACTAACAATTTTTAAACTAAAATCTAAAACACTACTGCTGGTCATTCTTTTTGTGTTCTATCTTGTCAATCCTCCGTGTCAGCCCTCTCCTCCTCTTGGTTGGCGATAGCCATCACCCCCTCTCCCTGCACCATTTGTAGAGGCACCATGCTCCAATTTTTCACTTTCCATGCCTTCAGCTTTTCTGCATACCTC
This sequence comes from Rhynchospora pubera, assembly GCA_028095005.1. Classification (NCBI taxonomy): domain Eukaryota; kingdom Viridiplantae; phylum Streptophyta; class Magnoliopsida; order Poales; family Cyperaceae; genus Rhynchospora; species Rhynchospora pubera. Next base: position 75,269,046 of record CM051462.1, read on the forward strand.
TTCGGTATTGCCCCTGCCCAATAATCAATTGTATTATCAATCAGTGTGAGCAACATATGAGTAGTTTTAATAGTCATGGAATTAAAGATAATATCATTTCTGTGTTTCCACAGAATCCAACAAACCGCACTATACATCACTAAAAAAGCAACCTTATCAGATTTTGGCAGATTCAAAGCAAAATTATAAATGTTCTCAACAGTTTGCCAATTTTCAAAATAAATATTACTATCTCCCATCCAGAACCATACCTGCATGGCTACCCTGCATTGTACAAAAATATGATTAATAAATTCATCTGCACCACAAACCTCACAAGCAATGCTACCAGGCCAATTCCTTTTGGACAAATTGATTTTCAATAAGATTTTATCATGGTTAATCAGCCACATTAGGATTCTAACTTTATGAGGAACAAGAGTTTACCACTAAGTCATAGAATTTTCTATTTTGACACCTCCGAACTGAAAGAAGTTATACAAGGAGTAGGTTGTGAACACCTGCTTACTATCCCATTTCCATAACAACTTATTTTGCTCATTGTTAATCCTAATTTGATCAATAATAGTCTGCAATTCTATTCTTTCCTGCCACAAAACCCCATTTAGAGCATCATTAAAGTTTAAAGTGGAACCCTTAGAGAGATACACTTCATATATAGAGCAATTTTTATTATTACACATATCATAGAGAAAGGAAAAAACAATACTATTGTGGCAATCTTGATACCAAGTATCCTTCTAAAAATCTACATCTCTGCCATTACCCACTTGATAGCTACATGAGACCTTACACAGACGTTTCAACTTAATCACTTCCCTCCAAAAAGGTGAGAAAATTGCAAGATTATGACAAGTAGTATACTTGGCCTTAATAACTATTTTCCAAATGCTATTATACCCATTATTGTTAAATTTCCACCACTACTTAGCTAATAAAGCATCGTTCATTTGTTGCAAATCTAAAACCCCCATACCTCCATTCTTCTTGGGTGCACACACCTTTTGCCAGTTAACCAAAGGATATTTTTTTTTCTATGATTACTACTCCCCCATAAATTTTTTTTCCTATGCATATCAATCATTCTCCTAATTTTTTCAGGCATCCTATACATAGAGAGACTATATATGGGTATTGCACTAAGCACAATATTTATTAAAGTTAACCTTCCACCTATCGACAATAGACTAGCTTTCTAACTTTGTAACTTCTTACTAATTTTGTCTACTATGAACCCCCACTCTCTGGTATTGAGTTTCTTACTATGAAGGGGTATCCCTAGATAAGACAAAGGTAATTGTCCTACTTTGCATCTAAAAGTGCGAGCCAAATGCTGGCACTCTATACCAGAGATATTCAAAGGGATCATCTCTGTTTTCTGAAAATTAATTTTGATGCCAGATAGAGCCTCAAAAGAAAGCATGGTCCAAAAGGCCCTTTCCACATTGTGCTGATCCGCCTCTAAGAATAAAAGCGTGTCATCAGCATAGTGTGTGTTGAGAACAATTTTTCTATCAGCTAAAGTAGGTCCTAAGCCTTTTAGAAAACCAGCTTCTCTACCCTTATTGAAAATTCTACTTAAAGTATCAGTAGCTACATCAAAAAAAAAAGGGGACAGTGGATCCCCTTATCTAAGCCCTCTTTTGCATAGAAAATTAATACTGGGTGACCCATTAATGTTTATACAGGTCATTGAAGAATGAAGCAAATTATGTATCCAATCTATCCAAACCCTGCTAAAACCTCTAAGTATTAAAATTTCTTCTAAATAAGCCCAATTGACTCTATCATAGGCTTTCTCAAAGTCTATTTTAACGAGGACTCCCTTTTGATTTCTAGTCTTACAATAGTGTATAATTTCATGAGCTAACACCACGTTATCTAAGAACCTACCCTTCAAAAAACCCGCTTGAGAATTGTCTATAAGTTTATCTACCACTAATTCTAACCTGTTGGTCAAAATCTTTGTAATTATTTTCATGCTACAATTTAGCAAACTAATTGGTCTAAGTTGTTTGGTAACATTGACATTCTTCTCCTTTGGAATTAGACTAACTATTGCCTTGTTGATTTTGACTAATTGAAGGTCATTACTATAAAAACTATCCACTAGTAGTTTTAAATCAGGCCTAACCAGGTCCTAAAAGAATTGGTAGAAAGCAAAAGAAAACCTATTAGGACCTGGTGTTCCTGTGGCATGAGAGCTAAAAACTGCATCTTTGATTTCATTTATGCTAAAAGGTCTATCCAATATCAAATTATCATGTTCATTGAGCACAAGGTTTTCTTCCCAAAAGGAGTTATCTAGACTAGCTACTTTACAACCCGCTGTTCCTAACAAATTTTTGTAGTAATTTACTATATGGTTCTCAATTTCTATCTTATTATCAACTAAACTTGCATCAATTTCTAGATTTAAGATCAACTTTTTTTTTTGCCTATGGCTAGCCACTTTATGGAAGGAGGTATTTTGATCTCCTTCTTTCAACCATTGTTGCTTGGCTCTATTTTTCCAAAATAACTCTTCTTCTGCATAAATCTTGTTAAGGAGATCATTAGTATCATGCCAAAGCAACTGCTCATCTTCATTTAAATCTCTAGAATCCTAAATTAATTCTAATCTATGTAGTATTTCTAAAGCTTTTTTTCTTTTTCTTTTCTGACTATCGAAATTCTTCTTCCAACCTTGGATTTTTTCCTCATATACTTATTCTGCCAACTACGTCCTATATTAGCTTCTAAAGGAACATTTGTCCACCATTTATGTACTAGTCTAACAAATTCATCATCTCTAGTCCAAGCACTAATAAACCTAAAAATAGTATTCCTATTATTAATGTTTACCATAGTATCCAAAACCATGGGACAGTGATCAGAACCAAAGGAATTCAAGTCAGTAACAGTAGTGTGGATAAAATGATTATCCCACTCTAAATTTCCTAAATATCTATCTAACAAGGCAAAATTTCTCCCATTAGTCCAAGTGAAATGTCTATTGTGAAGTTTATAATCTACAAGCGACCAGTCTTGGATAAATCTATTGAACCTCCTACTAGTTGCCATATTAAAATTCAGACCAGATTTGTCACTTCTAAACCTAATGTTGTTAAAATCACCACAAATTAGCTAGCCATGCCTTATTCCAAACAGATCCTATCTGGTTGAGCTCTTTCCAAAAATTCCTCTTTAAATTGCTTGCTACCGGACCATAGACTATAGTGATTTTAAGCTCAAAGTTATCTAACCTATGAATGCAATTAATGCTAAGAGAGTAATTTCCAATTTGGATATCATCACTGTCTAAAATATTACTATGAATGCAATTAATGCTATACCCTATTCGTGCTATTGTTATTGTCGTTTTCGTTAGTTAATTATCAACATCAATTTTGAATTTATGATCTTGCTTATATATAGGTCCAGTCATCACAAAGGCTCGCTCACTCTCAACTACAACATCGGGCCCGAAGGAGGGATTGCTTCATGACGGTGCCACCATCGTGCCGTGTTAGATGTAGGACCGTCTGTATGGAAAAAATTAATAGTACATCAGATTTTAACTTGTGTTGTAACTTTTGTTTTCTAGGCTGCAAAGTTTGTGAACGCATGAAGGTGGTATCCCCGGAAAACCTATAATAAACATCTTCAACTACGTGCCAACTATCTACAGTCTTGTATAATATTAATTCTTTTTCAAATAATAAATTATTATATTTCTTTTCATATATTTGTTTTCCCAAGCCTGTTGGCTAGCTGCCAACGAACAATGTAAATAAATTAAAGGAGTTTTTTGTAATGTAACTCTTTATAAGATATATCATTGTTTATAATTGTTTGCCTCTAAATTTTGCAACATAACAAAATTTAAAAAATTCACAATGTGGTGGAATATGGAGCCCACAAGAACATGTCAATCCATATTACTAGAAGAGGGTTTATTTATTTATTTTTTTTTGAGGGGTAAGGCCCGTGGGCTACTAGAAGAGGGTTTATTGCTAGAGGCGGAAGAGGATTCAAGATTTAAATTGCAGGAATTATAAGTGTCATCGGCAAATATACCATTTCAGCCATCGCTAAATACAAAATGAACATATACAGCAAATAAGGTGAACATATAGACGATCTAAGTGAACACTTACAAACAAATAAGTGTTGTCATCACTTGTTCAGAAATTTACATGTATATTCAACTAATTTTCATTGAACTTATTTGTTTATATGTTCACTTAGATCGTCTATATGTTCACTTTGTTTGCTGTATATGTTCATTTTATATTTAGCAAAGGCAGAGATGACAAAACTACAGATGACAGTAATCAATTTCCTTTAAAATGACATGATATTATTATTAATATTATTGTGACACCTCGCATGCTCATATTAATTTAATATTTAATATGATAAAGGATTAATAATATATATTTTAAAATATGATACATATGGGCTATGGCGTGTATGAAAATTTTGAAAGTATATAAAGAAAAATTAATCTCTACTACTTAAGCATCAATCCAAAGGATTGATTATCCAATACTAGGGGTGTCAAACGTGGGAAAATACCACGGAACACCCCCTATCGTTTACCGTTTCGTTTAAGAAAACGGTACGATATACCATTCCGTTAACCGTTCCGTTTTTAAAACGGTACAGAAATCCATTCCGTTATTTGTTTTACATAAGAAAATACACATGAAACAGTTTGAAAAGAGGCGAAACGATTCGAAACAGCACAATTTTTTGTTCCGTTTGCTGTTTCGTTATTGAAACGAAATGAAAATCGGTGCCGCTATTTGTTCCGTTTCAGTTAAACGGAACGACACCACGTTGGTGGCGCTGCCGTTGACACCCCTATCCACTACAATATAGATCATGGATTGATTATGATCTAATCTGATGAGTGGTCTGAATTGAACAGCTGTTTAAAAGATTTAAGCCTTTCCTATAAGCCGTTAACTTTCGCTGGCGGACCGAAATTGCACCGGGTCTAAGGAGACTGTCCGCGAGTTCGATTCTCTACGCTATCGTTTATCGAAAATTTTTCCCTCAAATTTTCTCTCGCTTCACTACCGCTACTAAGGATTTCAGAAATGGAAATTTCACCGCCTTAACTACGGAAATCCAAATTTTGGTGCGCCGCTCTACCACCGATATCCTTCCAGGTTGGTGCGCTCTACGCTGCTCCCTTCTCTTCTTCTCCAAACCGTCAATCGCGACAAGAAATGCAGAAATGGAAGAAATGAAAAAAAGGAGCGGCTAGGGTTTTAATTTGCGCTGCCCCCTCCCCCAACGAAAAACCCTCATCTCTTCCCCTCTCAAAATCCTTACGGCGCCGCCAATAAGCACCAATTTTCGTTCTTTTTTCTTTTTGATTTTCGCCTCTGCTTCTTCGTCTCTTCGATCTCCCAATCCTGATGCAGCGAATGATGAGAGTAGTGATAAATAAAACCTTGCAATCACTTCCTGAAACTGTGGACATATCGATCTTCCTCGCTGTTGCCACAACTAAGGCTTTTCTTTTTACCCATCTGTTATCAAATTTCTTTGGTTCTTCTATTATTTTTGTTAGCTGAGCAATTTTCCTTTTAGTAGTGCAAGATCTTTATCAGTGGTGTTGATTTCAGGTGTTGATTTAAGTTTGCCCATGGATACTGTTGCAACTTCTCGCACTGGTATTGATTTCAGGTGAGTTTGAAGGAGATTGTTAACTGTCACAAGGCAGAGATCTATGCGACTCTCAAAAAGTGTTACAATAGATAACTTGTGAAGGAATCAAATTCACCTAAAAAAATGTTACAATAGTTCCTGTTGAGTAACTTAGTTTTAGTATGAATTTTTCAGGTAGTATCAAAACTGACTGAAGGGAAAGCTACACACATACCTTTCAGAGATTCAAAATTAACCCGATTACTCCAAGGCCGAGTTTCTGTAAGAAATATATTATCTTTTCTTGATAAACCGACATCATGTTTTTCATTTTTTGTTAAATTGCAACTGGAGGCCCCCCTACAGGTGAAGTTTGTCGGGTTATTTGTTTTATCCTCAATAATTATCTTATCCGAATTATGCATTTTTTATTTATTATTATAATTGTTATCATCTTATTGTAGACAAGGTGTGAAGCAGCTTATTTTGTGGTAGCTCTACACGAGGAAAGTACAATTGTTATCACTGTGCGTGGGACCAAGACCCAGAGGACTTGTTGATCGATGGTTTGTGTAGAGAATGCGACTTGAGCTTTGAAGATTTGGATGGACTTGTCAAGTATGAACCCAGTAATCTCCGAAATAAAATAAAGAAATCCATAAATCAGTATCAATAATTTTACAGTTGTTAATTTTATTTACATTTTTCGTACTGAACACTTGCCAAGTACAAGGGAGAACATTTCCACATTATGAACATGAAGGCATAGTTGGGTCAGTCAGGGAGCTTTTTATGCAAAATTGATGGTCATAAGTCAATTGTAAATAGTTCTTTCAACCCTTTTGCCTAATTTGGTTTCTTGACTTTAGAATAGCAATGTATGTCAAGTAACTTAGATTCTGGAAGCGGCTTTCTGACTTCTTTGTTGGGTGAAGGTGGTAAATGCCATAGATACAAATTAAGGATTGTTGGTCCTTTCTTATGAGGGGCTATTGCCACACTGTTAGGAATTACAGTAAGTTCCATTTTTTAACATCTTATGACTTTGAAATAGTGTATAGGCCGTATTCAATGCCAGCATGTATTGGTCAACATGCAAACCGTACTGGTATAATTTTTTCTTCAATTGTGTGATTGTCTCAAAACAATGGATAAAATAATTATACTTTATTTTGTTTTGTTGACAAATACTCATTGCTCTTTGAATTTATACTTTTTTTGGAAAAAAGAAGAAATTAAACAGCTATATGGAAGGTACCACAACTTATATGTGTATACATATCACATATGGGTCTCTCCCTTGTCTAGACCTTGTAATAGCTGAAGCATGTTCTGCTTTCGTAACCATATAAGTAAAATTTCAATTTACTATTTTGTTTTCCAACTTTTCTTGATATTATGTAATCTCTGAATGATGTTCTTTGTTCCTCTTTCAGAATTGTTTGTAATGATGAATTGTCTTTTTTTTTTTTTGAAGGCAGCAATGATGAATTCTTGCCCCGGCTTTAAGCTAATTCAATCTTACGTCTTTTCTAATTGCATAAATCTTAAATCTATAAGCAATTGCATCCATTTAGCCCAATTTTGTATAAATCTGATAAAGCATACAATTATGGGTTTTGGAATTATAAAAGATAAAAGAAAACCAAATGAAAAACCTTGTTTTACCATTAGTACAGTGGAAGTAACTTTTTAATGGTTAAGAGGCACTGTTCGGCTCAATACTAAGAGGTGATTTTTCTTTCGGTATTCTGTTTTTTGTTTTGTTTCTCTCTTTCAAGCATCTAGTGCTGCTCAAATTGATTTCTTTGTTCTATTGCAACATTCATATTTGTTATTATTATTATTTTTGGGTTTGAATTTGGATTTCATGGTTAAGAGCATCAAACAATTGTAAAATTCACAATTATTACTTAAGCAATGCATCTTGAATTTCACAATTTTCTTTTGTTGCTGAATTTGCTAACACCAATTCTCTCTTTCTAATACTCCCAGGTGTTGCTGTCTGTGAGCAACTGGAGGTTGGTGTTCTTTAATTATCCATTGTTTCTTTTTGTAGTTCTTATAATTTTGTTTCCTGCCTTGGTGGTCCTTAGTAATGCAATGATATAAACCTCTAAAGTCTATACAAAATGAGTGGAGTTAATGGATGGCATCATATGATTGTAAAGATCGTATTGGTGTCTTGATTCAGTTTTTTTTTTTTTATTTTGATGTTGTTTATTCGAGAGATTTCATCTTGAAATTCACATTTTTCTTTTATTGCTGAATTTGCTAAAATCAAATCTCTCTTTTTAATACTCCCAGGTGTTGCAGCTGTGAGCGACTGGAGGTTAGTCTTCTTAAATAAGATAAGAAATTCACAATTTTATCTTGATGTTGTTTACATATGCGCCCTTAAGATAAGAAATATTTTCAATGGGTCTCATTTTTCTAATTTCTTCTAAGGAAGTCCAGATGATTCCTTCCCTCAGTTTTGGGTATATCGTGATATGTGAAAAAAATGGATGACCAAGGGCAGAGGATTTATTCATATTATTTTGGCATAGGTGCTAATATTCATATGAATATTGTGGGGAATGCCTGTTACAATATTGCAAAAGCATACAGCATGGTATACAACCTTGTCATTATTTTTTTTTTTTTTCATTCTATAGAAGACCATTTCATATCTGTTAATTTTTATTTTTTTGGTTTGAATTTGGATTTCATGGTTAAGAGGATCAAACAGATTGTAAAGAGCATGAGCTGTAGAATTAAGCATATTATTATATGACATGTCTTGACAAGTGTCACTTGCTGGTTGAAAATTGTTCTTATACACGTGTGTTTGGATGAGCATGGAATAAGGAATAAGAATAAGAAATTTCGGTATGTGTGCTTATTCTTATTCTTGTGCAACCCAAAGAACACAAGAATAAGGAATTTGGGCCCTTATTCCTATACTAACAAAACCATGGTATAAGAATAAGGAATTTGGATAAGCACGCAAACTGAAATTCCTTATTCTTATTCCTTATTCCTTGCTCATCCAAACACACCCAAAAAAGAGAAAAGAAAAGTCGCTCAGCTTGGAGAAAAGAAAAGTCGCTTCTTGCTCAGCAGCTCAGGTGAATTTCTTCAACAATTTTTTGATCTATTTTTTAGCAAACATTTTTCGATCTATTTTTCTATCTAAATTTTTAGCAAATATTTGTGAAATTGTGACTTGTAAGAACTAGAATTGACTTGTAACTTTGCGTACTTGTCTGCTTGATGCAAGATTTTTGAAGTTGTAAAAACTTTAATTGACTTAGTTCTAACTTGTAAGAACTATAATTTCTGTAAAGTTATAATAATTGTGATTTCTAATATATGTTGGATGTAATTTGTCATTTGTAATATGTGATTTGTAATTTGTCTGTTTTGGATGTAGTTTAGATAAATAATACTCTAATTTAAACATTGGATATAATTAGTTGGATGGTATAACATGCATGTTTGGATTTAACATTTTTAAACGATTTTAACGTTTGTTATGTTTAAGAAAATGGAACAGAAAATGGAAGATATTTTATTTACATTGTAATGTAAATGAAAATGGTTACGTTAATTATAGCGGAATGTATACGGAAGTAATTACTTTTGTGTACGTTTTCCACGTTTGACAGCCTAAGATGTTGGTATCAATCGTTGTACTTGCTGGTAGAGCTGTCAACGGTGCACCATTTACCGTTATGCCGTTTCGTTTAACCAAAATGGAACGGTTTGTGGCACAGAAAATTATACCGTTTTTTAAGTGGCACGGTTGATGACACAGTTGATTATACCGTTTCGATCATTTCAATCTCATTTCAAACCGTTTTATGTGTAATATACGGTTGATGGTATAGAAAATTGTTTTGTTTAATAAATGAAACGATAAGTGGCATGTTGGTATTGTACCGTTTAATAAGCGGCACGGTAATGGTTTGGTGTCATTCCATGCCATTTACCACATTTTGACAGCCCTACTTGCTGGTCTCATAAAATAATTGTGTCCACTTTATTTGGTTGGGATCCACCGATCCAGCTACTTCGATGAAAAAGGAAATTTGGGTAGAGACTACATTGAGGCAGTAAATGCTCAAGAAAGAAAGGTATGATAGTGAGTGGATGGGTGTAAATTAAATGCATATAATAAACTAATAAAGAAGATTAAAGGAGAGCCGTGAATGGTAATTTTCTGTACGCACAGAACCAATGTACAGTTACCATTTTTTTGCAACTAGCTTGATGTAGAGGTCATCTTTTGCATGATTTATAAATGCAACAAACCACCAAAAATCAATAACGAGTAATGCTCTGACTGTGCATGAGTTGAAAACAAAATTAATTGTTTGGTAATTTAAACTTCTTCCATTCATAATAACACATTCATATCACGTCCCTCGTCACTAAAACAAAATCTTTCTAAGCAAACAAAAGAATTATATATTGAGGATTTTAGATATTTGCTTTCTATCCTAAATTCAATCTATACTTTTATCTTTCTGTTCATGCATAAAGTTTGAATATTGTCTTTATAATTTGCTTTTCATCGTGCAAAAATTTCATGTGTCCAAATTTACAATTAAATAGTTTCAATTTTAATGGAAAAAAGAGCAATCCCCATTTATTTTATAGTCTGTGCCTAGTGCCTACGCATATACATGTCAAACGTCTCAAAATACCACGTTACCACCCATACCGTTTGCCGTGTCGTTAAGAAAACGGTTTCAACATTCATTCCGTTAATCCGTTTCGTTTACGAAACGGCACAAAATTCCGTTCCGTTATTCGTTCCACTTAAGAAATTACACATGAAACGGTTTGAAATGAGACGAAACGGTTCGAAACGTCACTATTCTCGTTCCGTTTGCCGTTTCGTTTATTGAGACGAAATAAAATTGGTACCGTTATTCGTTCCGTTTCGTATAAACGAAACGGAATCACGTCTATTTTTATGCCGTTGACAGGCCTACCTACGCACCAGTAGTACAAGATTAATAATTGAAGTCATTGGTCCCCTAGACTCCCCAAACGGAACCAAAGTCACTTTCAAATTCCTCACACACCCATACTTCAGTAGTTCACACTCCCAAGTCCCAACTACGATCGATCAAGTCCTTGGCAGTTGGCACTCTTCTATCTTTCAAAAATTCCCAACCTTAACTTGTTTCCAACGCTCTTGTTCTCTTGATCGAATCTCACCACGCAGAGCGGCCATGTCGAGCTCCTCCCGAACAGATTCTTCTTACCAACCCGACCATCTCTCCAACCTCCCGGATGCGTTGCTCATTATCATACTCTCGTTCCTTCCGACTCGCATTGCGGCTCGCACCTCCTTTCTCTCCCGCCGCTTCCGCCACCTTTGGAAGGCCTGCCCTGCTGTCGACCTCTCTGCCGATAGATGTACCGACATAAAGACCTTTGAGGCCATGGCCAACAGCGCTCTCAGCCGCGATCCCTCCAATCCTTTCCTCCGCCTCTGCCTTCGCCTCGAACCTGGATTCTTCCGTAAGCTACGTGAACGTGACTCATGTTTGCCTTCTTTACTGGCCAAGGCCCATTCACTTGGCCTCCGCCACCTCACCTTTGATCACTGTGGCATCTTTGATCACACCTTCGATGACCTTGATCCATTGACTGTCTCCATCATATGCTCCATTGATTCTCTCCAGTCCCTCAAGCTTCCTACGGTACCTCCACAGAGTCTTCCCTCTGTTGTCAATTTGCCCTGCTTGAAAACCCTTTCCTTAACGTTTGATATTGAGACTACAGCTGAGGCATACTTATCCGATTCTGACTCTGATTCAATACATGAGGACTACTCAACTGATTTCAATCGATTCCTTTCTCAAATTTCTTTTCTTGAAGATTTAAATCTTCGATTGAATTTGAATGCGGGGTTTACTCTGTCATCACAGACTATCCGAAAACTGGAGCTGTTTATTGATGAAATTTTCGATCCAGATGAATTTGTGAACATATCCATGCCTTCGCTAGAGATGCTTCGTTTGGAAATGTTGAATATTGATTGCGACCGCCTGCCTCGCATTGAAGTGAATATGCCTTCTCTGAGGAAAGCCGACCTTAAACTTCGCAAAGTTCACGAGGGTGATATTGGTGTTGTTGCGAGGCTACTGAATTGTGTCTCCAGAGTTGAAGACCTGAGGCTGGATATAGTAGAGTATTTGGTAATAAGCTCCATCCTTACCTTGCTTTTATTTAGCTGATGTCTTAGTTCTTCCAAGGGACGCATTGCACTGAATAGGAAATGACGGTAGGCGAGATTGTCATACAAAGTTACATGCTGGGAAGCGGTACTAGTAATATGGAAAGTATTTTGGTTGAGAGAACGTAATATAGCTGTAACGTCTAACTGTAAGAGCCAGATTATCAGAATAATTGATTGCCAACCTTGGCCTGTGGTTATATTTTTTTAGTTTATCCACCAGCAAATTTGTTGCATTAAATAATGCAAGTATGTACTTATGTTTAACATTTGTTCGTCATACCAGTAAAGGGTAAATTGGATAGTCGTACCAGATATGATGGATGAACGTTTACTCACCAAAACTTGTGAAAAAGTTCAAGTTTGAAATTTCATTCTGAATAATCTGAGTTTATTCCTATGAAGCTGGGGAAATCCCTGTATGGAGTAAGAAAAAAAAGTATCTAATTTTGGTCTTGTGAACTATTTATAAGTTAAGAACTACAGATTTATGCTTTAGTTAGATTTTTATAACTGTTGTGTGATTTCTGCAGAATGTGAACTATCCATTTCCTGTGTTGTTGGAACCAGGCAAAGACGTGCCTAACTTTCCTAATCTGAAGCACCTGGACATGAATATGTGCTTTCACGAGCACAACTTTGAATCCGTTATGGCATTGCTTCGTCATTCCCCTGCTCTGGAATCACTGAAGGTGGTTTATGAGGTGCATTACTCTTTGGAGTGCTTTTACTTAGCTCGTTTGTCACTTGATTTTTGTTAATTATGCTACCAATCTTTATTAGATGTGAACATGCGCTTTCCTGTCTTGTTCCTTTAGTTGCATCATATCATTGTTAGGCCTAACAATAGCCGAGTCTATATCAAATTGGCACAAAATTCTGAAGTATATTATCTACGACCCATTTTCTATGTAGTTTTTACATTCTTGGAGTTGTGTGCGTCTAACTTAGGGGAATAGGGGTGTAAATTTGGAATTTTGCTTTCCGAAAGAAATTGGAAACTTGGAATAAATAAGGGTAATTTAACGGAAGTTGGTTTTGTTTTGTCAGCCATCAGCACTAATTACAACTAGGATTTCCATGGGTTGTTCTGGATCCTGTTCCATGGTTAATTTATATTCTTTGTTTCTCTCTGTTAGACAAAAATATGACAATGAAGTCTGAACTCTGAACTAATGCCTTTCATTAGTAGATAGTGGTTTCAGTAAAATTAGAAAATCAAATAAAGCAGGGTTTTCAATCTCGGTAGGAGCAACTGAGGTTTTGATGGTAAAAGGAGATCATGATAATTGAGAAAGAACCAAATATTACTATATTAGCATATCTAAAAAATATTACAGATATCTTTTGTGACTGAAAAAACCTATATTTGTGACTCTTTTTGGCTTTATTAATTTGTATTGTTGTGTTATGTGTTTTGTTGGTTGTTTGATGCTTATTAAGCTTGAGCGTAAAAATATCCCCAAATAATGAACTAAAGAATGGAAAAAAAAAACTTAACCAGAAGAAGTTCATAGTGTCTAATTATTTGTCTGTCTTTATGTCCCTCAAACATTGGAAATTTGCGCTGTTTGGAATAGAGTGCTAGCTACTTCACTTGAACTTTCAGGTAACTAATAGCTGTTTCTAGGATAACTTTTTAAGGGGTTATAGACAAATTAGTTAGGCGACTTTAAGGAGGTTTACTGCTGTTTGCATCATATTTTTATCTATATTCAAAATCTTTTAGGTGACGTTTAAAAATATTATAGACAGTGAGATTAAGAATTAAAATTAGTACTTTTAAATAATTATAGATTTCATGATCTTCAAATTTCAAAACTTGGAATAACTTTAACTTAGGGGTGTAAACTTGAAATTTGAAATTTTGAAATTTAAAATTACAGCAAGTCAATAAACACCTATCTATTTTATTTTTTTTAAGACAAAATGATCAAGTTAGAAAGGTAGTGTTGATTCTATTTACTCCAAAGTTATTTGGCGATGTAAGGTCCACGAGTTAGCTCGTTGACCCAAGAGTCAAACTAAACTTGCCATTGCCAAATGAGCCCAATTAAAAGTTAAACTAACTTTATCCTATTCTTAATTTGCTTTAGGCTCCAGATCCCAAGTATTTGACATTATCAGAGGAAGGAAGGGTTGTGCGTGTTGATGCTGTTATCAATTACGATCATAACTGCATTCGTCTAAGAGATCTTCATTTGGGACAACATGGTAAAGACTTTATGAAGTTGGTGAGAAAACGAACCAAGACTATTAACAGACAAGAAGAGGCAGACTTGTTGAAGAATCTTGTATTCGTTCTCTGATATAAAATGTGCTTGCACAAGTATCGGATTAACCCTTCACCGGATGCGATAGAGGAGTAGACAGAGATGGGACCATCACAGACTCCTCAGCTTTCAACTAATGCCTGTGTAATTGCTGCTGCGTGTTTAGTCTTTTGGTTATGTTTGTAACTCTGAATGACTTCTGTTGGTTTGTTTAGGATTGATACTTCAGATGCCCTCCCTTAAGGAGGGGTTTGTTTTGTTTTAGTTTGTGCTGTAAACTTTTTGCTCTCAGCTAATGATATTCTCTGGTTCCCTGCTTGGGAGCTTTTTTTTTAAAAAAAAAAAAACACTCTTCACCGGATGCAGTACCTTATCTTTTCTTATTATTGTTATTTATTTGTTTATTTATTCGTTCTTTGTACTCGGACTTTTTCGTTTATTTAAGTAGTGAACTTTTGAGCCTCGACCTGTCTCAGAAAAACAATTAATTTGATTGGGTTCTCCCATGTCAGTTCTTTATTAGGAAAAAGAAAGACAAAAATCAGTCCGAACAACTTTGCAAAATTTTGTGGCATCATCGTACGGTAATATTAAAAAAAAAACATCTGTGACATCATATTTTATTATATTTTTAATTTTGAGCTGGAGAATGGCTCTTGATTCTTGTGAAGCATTAAAAAGTATGTTGCACCAACTATAGAGAAAATTGTTGGAAAAGTATGAAAACAGAAATCACACAAATTTTTATAATTTTTTATAAAATTTAATTCTCAAAACATAAATGCACTGTCATATGCCACGGTTGTCTTAAATAGACAATACAAAACTCTAGAAAGAAAAAAATACATAAAATTACTAAAACAATCCTAAAACTATAAAACTTATAAAGAAAGGTCCAAAAGTCTATGAAAGAAAGTTGAGATCGCAAATTCGAGCTGACGATTTGCTTGATTTTGTTTTGGGCTTTGGGTCACGGAGCTCCTATCAAAATTTCTAGTTGATCTAATGGTCTGATAACATCCATTTTATTGAAGTATGCGTGGGACCATATTGCATCAAAATACATTTGATATTATGTTTGATGAATTGATGAATGTATTGAAAAAAAGATAAAAAAATAGAATGAAAGATATTTTAGTCTAGTTTGCGATGATAAATAGGGAAAAAATATAATTAAGGATATTTTAGTCGTTTTCAATCAAATAGAGTGTATTGGAAGTTTGGAACAAAAGGTGTGGTCCGTCCACTGGGCACTGGAAGCGACTCAGTAGTACTCACAGACACTCAACACTCACTGCACTTGTTGCTGGTGTTAAACAAACTTTAGGCTCCTGGACCTGGCGGCTGGCATGGCGACCACTCCGATTCCAATTCCAATCTCTCAGCTCTCCCCGACGCGCTGCTCCTGACCATCCTCTCCTTGCTTCCCCTCCTTCCTCTCCCGCCGCTTCCGCCACCTCATCAGCCGAGACAGCTGAAATAAACCGGCTTCTCTCTCAACTGCCTTTACATCTTCAGGTTTGTGTTACCGATCCAATGCTTCTTTCTTCCCAATCAGTCAGAAAATTGGAGTTGATTGTCGTTGTGGGTTGTGAAAATTTTGATACTTTGGAATTATCAATGCCTTTATTGGAGTTTCTTTGTTTTGAAGCTCATGGGCTGTCCATCAATAAAAGCCTACCTCGCATTCACGGAGCAATTCCTTCGCTCACAAAAGCTGTCATTAAACTTGATGAGCTGCACAGAAAAGATGCCAGTGCTGCTGCTGGGTTGCTCAAATGCATCTCACAAGCACAAGAGTTAAGCCTGCACCTCAAGGAGAGTGAGGTAATGTGCTTCACCACTGTTTCTAACATTGCTATTTTTTCTATTATTGACTGAAGGTTTCAGTCTGGTAAAAAGGATATGATTTCATTTATTTTTTTATTTCTATATACTTGAACTTGATGAACATTTTGATTTTGTTTGGGTGAATTTGGAACTGATCATGCTATGCTTTAAGGAGTTAAATAGAAAATAAATGAATGGTAGGTACAAGAGATAACCTGGATGCATGAATAAAACTTTTTTTTTTTTTGCTTAAATTTGGATTGCCATATAAATTGCCTTCGCGTGATAAAATTGGCTTAAGATAGTGAGATTAAATGAATGAAAGTTCCAATATTGCCAAAGCTGTGATTTCTATGTAAAATAGTCTTGTGATTCTTTGATGGTGGCTCAAGTCCACTCTCTCCTGGCGAGTAATTTTGTTGTGTAAGTATTGCAAAGTTGTTGACCTTCTTGGCAATATTGGTAAAGCCAGTAATTTACTAGGTCAGCTAAGTAGCTACAGTTCTGGTGCAAGCATATTTTCATTTGACTAGACATGTCTGTCAGAAACCTATCAATTAGCTTATGCTTTTCAAGATTAATAATAGTGTAGTGATATTTTAGTCTGTGTGTCATGTATTTGGGCTATAATTGTTTGAATTGTTGAATTTCAAGTTTCAACGCCTTTGTGTGATTCCTACAGGATGAGATGGTTCCATTTACTATACTGTTGGAACCAGGCAAAGATCCCCCAATTTTTCCTAATCTGAAGAGCTTAGATGTGACCATGTGCTGTCACAAGCACAACTTCGAAGCAGTTGTTGCAGTGCTCCATCATTGCCCTGCTCTGGAATCGCTTAAGCTTGTTCATGAGGTGCATAACTTTTTAAGAGTTACTTTCTTTTTTTTCCCTTTTAATTGTGTGTTGGTTGAATCCTACCTTATAGTTGGTCTAACCCATATTGTGAAGCGTGCTAAAAAGAGCCAATTTCTTTTTTATACTTTTTTATTTGTCTTGGTGTGTGTGTGGTTTTGGTCGAGAGTTCTAAGCTTTTTTTTTTATTATCCTTTTTTGAGAAAGCAACTAGGTTTATTAGGGTAAGGATAGTACCTGATTTTTTATTCAATTCATTCCTGTAATTTGAGCTGAGAGCTCTGTATTTTGTTCCCGGTTGTGTACTTTTTAAATTATTTTCTGTTTATTGCTAGTGCATTTTCAAATCTTTTTTATTTAGCTCTTGAAGTAATTTTTTGGAACTGAACCCTGAACTTTTGTGTTAAGTTCAATTGCACTCCTGATCTTTTATTTGTTGAGTGGCCCTTTCAACTTTTGAGTTGTGCAGCTTGTGCTTAATTGATCTCTCTGTCTGTTATTGGCTACCGGTGCTGTTATAATGTTAAATTAGGTGCTATTGCATCAAGGATGGATCGAGAATAGGAATAGATTAGGAAGAGGATGGTTGGGAATGACTGACCCTTTTCACTCCTTTCGATGTTCTGTAGGAGGAAGTCAGAAAGACTGATAAATAGAACCATCTGATTTGATTCGTTCTCAATAGCCATGAGATTATCAACTGTGTACTCGCTTGCATTCTCTGTGCCTGTGCACAATTGCTCTTTTATTTTTATATTATTATTATTATTATTTTGGGTTGAGGTAGAAAGCCAATTTAGTATTGTGATGTAAAAAGCCTAGCTTCCTTGCTGTTGGCATTATTTTTTGTTTGCATTTACAAATTTACAACTATAATGCCACTGATCATATGTATTTCATTTTTTTATTTTAGTTTCCAAAGTTCACTTATAGGTCAAGATTGAGGAACTGGGAAGATTGGGTATCGGAGCTGCCGTGCAGTGGTTGCCGCTACGTTTATTTCAGAAATCTCCATTTAGGGGAGAACGTTAAAGAATTTGAATATATAAAGTCGTTGAATAACAAGTATACATCTAAGAGGCAAGCAAGTACGTAGGCTGTATCAGTTATAAGTTATATGTAAGTCATTTTTTTATCAATTTTTTTTGGAAAAATATTTGTAGACGAGTGGTGTTCTCATCTACTTGTAGTTGCTAATTTGTGAAATTTTGAGAATGCAGGAGTATGTTTTTAAAAGCAACAAAAGGAAATGTTTTGTGTGTAACTCATGTTTATGTAAATTAAATTACACTTTTGTACCCTGGAAGTTTATTTTGAATGTCTTCCTTTTAGCTTATTGTTCTGTGGGGCCTTTCATGCTATTTATTTATTTTAACATAATCATAAGTCTATGATGTTTTGTTTCTGCGTTAATTGAATTGATGTTTCAATTTCAATTGTCTGAGGAAATGACAAAATGAAGGGAATAAACCCAAAACAGGTTGAGATGATAGGCTTTACACTTTTAAGCATAGTTTCAGTACTCACTGATGCAGCAAAATCTACATTTTCAGCCATTTCCTGAAGAGGTTTGGGCACCTTGAAAAACAAATGAATTAATAATGCTCAGTGCATAACCTCAGAACACCACAATTCACTTCAGATGTTGCTTTGCAGTGAAACAATTGAACAAATTTCCAAAGCTTCTAGACAATCCATTATGGCAACGGCAAAGGATTTCTGCGATGTTTATTAGCGTGCATTGTATTCTGATGGTTCATATATTTTCTTTGCAAATTAGTGACACTTCATTGAATTTAAGATTTTTGGTGCCTTGGTAAATTATAGAGCAATATTAGAGGAATTTTACAGAAAAGTATGGATTTCCACTGAAACTACATTACAGTTAGCAATAATAGAGGAACTTCAATGAAGGTTCACTAGGCAAACAAAAGTAAGAAATGTTTTGTAAAAATGAGACCACAAAATTTAAAATAAATTTCGTGGTACTTCACAAGTATCAACGTTTTTGAATTGAATCTTTTACAAGCAGCAACAATCACAATTATTCAAATCAATTAATCAACACACAAATTTATTTAGTGTAATGATAAAAGCAGTAGAATAGGACAAATAACTTCATTCTACTGCTTGTAATTTCACAACTACAATTCTGAAATGAAAACAAATAGAAATTAAACTATGATGTTTTGTTTAATTTCAAATGGAGACGGTGACATTTGAGAATTTTAGAAATTCTCAAATGATGTTTTGTTTAATTTCTACTTTTAGAAATTAAACAGGTACGAGACCTGGCTGTTATGTTTTCAAGCTCTGATGTTGGTTGGCCAGTGGATGAAATACCTGCTGATGAGGCTTGGGTGGAAGCTGTTAATTTTCCTGCAATCTGTGGGCCTGCTGAGTTGACGGGGATGGTCTGGGCATGGTTTGACCTAAGCATGATTGACAGAACACTATAATGATTTTAGGATCTAAAACAGTCAAGCATATACCCTATAATATACTTCAACTTATAAATGATTAGTCATTTTGAACCATAAACTGTCAACGATAAACTATATTCCTAGAAAACCGTCAACTTTATTGGTAATTAAGACTCAAACCATTATTTTCTCTTTTATTTCAATCGTTATTTTGTTTCCTACTTAAAAACACTATTAAGAATGGGTATTTTGTTTCCTACTTAAAAACCGTCTATTTTGTTTCCTACTTAAAAACTATTTTATTTCAATCGGTATTTTGTTTTCTACTTAATATTTTGTAAATTAGTAAATTTTAAATCACAATAGAAGTGATTTAGTAAATTATATATAGATTTTTAAATTTGTAGTTGGAAATGAAATTAATGCATGGGCATAAGATAAATTTATAATGAGTGGTTTAGTAAATAGAAGTGCCTGTAAGTGTTTCTAGGATCTTAATGCGGAAATAACCAGGATCCAGGATTACCTCCAGCCATTGCTTGTTGTTGGGTGTTGTGGATGAGTCGTTTCTATTGAGAGAGAACTTCCAGTCGTCAAGCACTCCATGGCCACCAGTCCCTGCAGAAAAGAGGGCACTACTAGTCCGATCGGCCTCCCTTACAGTGATGGCGTGCTTCCGGGATGTCGGACTAGACCACGTCTCCCTCAAATCTCTATCTTCCTCTCTATTTTGGTGTATAGAGTGATAGGATATGACTTGGATACTGTTCTCCATCAGAACAGGATGTTAAAAGGGTCAGAAATCACTCAGGAGGCGCTGTGGGTCGGTGGAATCCAAAAGGCGCTGAGATCACATGTTCTGTCCAGATGCAGTCTCCGTCCTGGCGACCCGCCAGAAATCCTGACGACCCGCCAGGAATCCTGACGACCCGTCAGGAATCCTGACGACCCCGCCAGGATCCTGGCGACCCGCCAGAAAAGGACCCGAGACTGACTGGCTGAACTTACAGTGCCAAGTTGGAGGACTTGATGCACATCTTATCTTTTTTTTAAAAAAAAAAAATAGAAGTGCCAAGTGCAAGGTAGTTAAAGAAAAAAAAAAAAGAAATCATAAATCAAAGCATGAAAAAAAGAAGCAGAAGAGAGGGTAGGTACAGTTGGTGACTCACTGAGTATACCAGTAAGGTTTTCTCACTGCTGGAGATTTTGTCATGTCTTCAAACCAAACGGGCTGCTGGTGGTGCCTCACTGAGTATACCAGTAAGGTCTTGGCATATGTCTTCATGTGCCCACTATAATTTCTACAGATTCTTCAGTGATGACTTTAACACAAAATATTGAGGGATAACACTATAAATGGGCACGTACACTAAAGCATTGTAAATCATCAGAAATTAATCACAAAAAAAAAAAAACAGATTCGCTAATACTCTCAATTTTATCACAAAACAAACTTTGGCACTTTGGTGAGCCTAATGAAATGACGTCTCTCTGTGCGTGTGTCTGCTTTTAAATTGTTTTGCCCTCCCAAAGAAAAATAAGAATTAATTTACTAAACACAACAGCAAATGACTTATAAAATAACCTTACCTTCTGTTGGAAATCTTAAAAAGGTGGTTCCGTCATAAGAATAAACAAACAACAAATGCTTTTCAATAGCGAGATCGTATTGGACGGTTTGGATAGGCCATTTTGAACTAGATCTAGCCATCTAGGAGTTTTGAGCGCGACTCACCGTAGCTAAACTCATATTTCAATCAAAGCGCTTTGATCGGAGTCCCAGTTAAACCCCGTCAGATCTCTATATTGAAAGTTCAAATGACCGATCCAAACCGTCAAATATGATCTCCATATTGAAATCTCCTTGCCGACTAATTTTTTCATTTTTTTGAAATTTGTAAGTATATTTTTCGAATTTTAGAAAATCGTTAATCTAATTTGTTCTGAACCCTACAAAAACTGTTGTTTTTAAAAATCCGAAAAAAATACTTAAAAATTTCAAAAAAATGAAAAATTAGTCGGCAAGGAGATTTCAATATGGAGATCATATTTGACGGTTTGGATCGGTTATTTGAACTTTCAATATTGAGATCTGACGGAGTTTAACCGAAACTCCGGTCAAAGCACTTTGATTGAATCCTTACTCTCTCTCTCTCTCTCTCTCTCTCTATATATATATATATATATATTAAAAATATCATAATAAATAGCAAAAAAATTCGAAAAAATATAAAATTTGGTCTCCAAAGATATTTCAATATGGAGAACAACTTGAATGGTTTGGATTGACCATTTGAATTTTGGATCTCGAAAAATGACTTGATGGCACATGACCCTCCGTGCCATCGATGGTACGTTAGCCATTCTATATATATATATATATATTTATTGAAATATAAGGAAGTTTATGCTAAATTATTGTCATGTAAAAAAATATAATGCAATGAAGCTGCGACTTTCTTGTCTAATATTAATTAAATCGTGATATTTTTTTTCTATTTTTGACTGCTATTTTGTATAATCAAAAAAGGTTTTTTTTTATAATTTAAAATATTTTTTTATTAAATATATTAAAAATGGTCATACCAATCATCATTTAATTTAGTAATTAAATATATTTAGAAATCTAAAATAATTCATGCTGAAGGATCATAATCATCATTATATTAATCCGATTGTTTCCATAAATTAAAAAGCGGGTCTTGAACATGCAATATAAGAGTACATACAATTTTCTTTTAGCAATTATTTGGGGCATTGAAATTAAAAAAAAATGATTTAGAATTAATCCAGTGTAAATATTTAAAATTAGAGATATGCAATCACTAAATGATAATTTATTTTTTTCTACTATAAAATAATAAAAAATATTTTTTTCCATCGGACATTTATATGACAATTTTATTCTTTTAAATATGCCACTATAAAATTTAAAAATTAGTAATATGTCATCATCGCTTGTCTCTCTCGAGCCGTCCACCTTATAACTGACCTGGCAAGAGAATAGAGATCTGGCAAAATAAAAAGTTACTATTATACTCCATTTTGCAGAGAATTACCATCTGGGTAGATAGCACCTGCTCGGAAGCATCAAAATGGTTTTCCTAGTTATTCGAGAAAGTACTGGAGTATCAGTATGAAGAAGATGATTAATGAACTGAAATGGCTTCTTAGCTTTTGCCGCGTATTCACAAATTATTTGGGTGTGTTTGGATAAGACTTGAATAAGGAATAAGAATAAGAAATTTCGGTATGCGTGCTTATTCTTATTCTTGTGCAATCCAAACAACACAAGAATAAGGAATTTGGGCCCTTATTCCTATACTAACAAAATCATGGTATAAGAATAAGGAATTTGAATAAGCACGCATACCGAAATTTCTTATTCTTATTCCTTATTCTTGGCTCATCCAAACACGCATACCGTATTGTTAATAATTAGTAATTTAAAAATCATATTTTTCTAATTAATAAAATTCACGGTGGCATAAAACTAATTATAAAAATGTGTTAGTGGGTGGTTGGCCCAACTTAGATTAAACCTAATCAAGTGAAAATTAAGTTAAGAGGAATAGAAATAGAGCAACCTCTTTTGCCGTCGTCCATGGTCCATGGATGCCCTGATCCAGAGAAGGCGCAGGATGAGTCATGTCATGGTCCCACGTCAAGTCCGTCAACGGCAGGCGGCCACAGCCATGTCATGCTTCCGCTCCAAAGCGGACACCCGCCAAATTGACCGTCTCTCGAACCTCCCTGACGAGCTGCTCGTCACAATCCTCTCCTTTCTCCCGACTCCCACAGCCGCTTGCACCTCCGTTCTCTGCCGCCGGTTCCGCCACCTATGGGAAGCCTCCCCATCCGTGCAGGTCATTTACCGCAATCCCGACCATCTCGACAAGTTCGTTGCACTGGCCGATCGTACCATCCTCCACCGCAACCCTTCTTTCTCCCTCCTCAGCTTGCACCTAGAGCTCTACTATTTCGACCTATCTCTCCATAACTCATACATGCCTTCCTTGCTCGCCAAGGCTGCTTCCCTCGGCCTGTGCCACCTCACCATTGTTGGTTATGTGCATCTTCAACCTATTCTCCCGATCATCTTCTCCATCAAAACTCTCAAGTCCCTTGCACTTCCTAACGTAGCAGAAGATCATCATCATGTGTTTCCCTCTAAATTCGCTTTCACCTCCCTGACAAGTCTCTCTCTTGGATTTTCTAGCATCGACCTCGACCCACCCAATTTCAACCAACTTCTCTCCGAATTGCGTTCATTGGAGGAGTTACAACTTGATATTTGCTCCATAAGTAGCCTTATCATTTCCTCCCAGACTATCAGAAAACTCAAACTGGAAATTAGTGGTTCAGAACTCCATACATTGAGCTTGTTTCTACCTTCATTGGAGTCGCTTAATTTGAGAAGTCGGGAACTCTTTCCAAGTCTTCACATCCATGGAGAGGTTCCTTCACTGAAAAGTGCCGTGATTGGCCTTGATGAACTTCATGCACAAGATGTCACTGCTGTTACCAAGCTGCTGAATTTTATCTCACATTTGGAAGAATTAAGACTGCTTTTAAGGGAGAGTACGGTAATAAGCTACTCTCTCTCTCTCTCTCTCTCTCTCTCAATTCGAAAGTCAGAACAAATTAAAAAAATATCAAATTTAAGAAATCTTCATGTCAAATCAGCAAAGCCTGACACTATTGAGCTCGACTATTTAATTTAATTCAAACCGTATATATATATTTTGCAGAATATGTTTTTGTTAAAAGTTTTATTGTTCTTGCCAAACTGACTATGATATTGTTCTATACTGAATAGGGCAAACTGTCACGTTTAAATATTCTAAAGTCGGAAGAAACGAGATTTTGTCAATCCTAGTTTTTTGCTTTTGATGGTGAAACACGCTTGAAAGTTGCAACTTTTTTAATACTAGAATTGGTGTATACTTTTGTTTCAGTTAGAGGCTTAACACAATATTTTAGCGTCTGCTGAACCAAAAAAATAAATGGCTGAGATTCAAATGTATATTATCATTATGTTTTTTCTCGATTATTGAAGAAATAAAGGTGTTGTATTAAATAATAAAGTCAATCAATATTCGATACATTTGGTTATCCAGAGTCCAAACCCAGAATACCTACAACTACAACCATGGGTCACATTTAATATTACCTCTTCACAAAACAGGCCCTAAAACTAAACAAATGCACAAATAATATTTTTTGATAAGTCTATGAGTGGGCCTGGCTTGCTGAAACAATATGTGGGTAATATAGAGGAGAAATGCATAGTTGTGCACTTGTGCTTTACTTGGATAACCTCGACTTCTTTGTGATTACTACAGGATGAGAAAGATCCAATTCATATCTTATTGGAGCCAGGAAAAGACGTGCCCAATTTTCCTAATCTGAAGCACTTGTATGTGCGCCTTTGCTTTCATAACCACAACTTTGAAGACATCATCATGATGCTCCATAATTGCCCTGTTCTGGAGTCACTGAAGCTCGTTCATAAGGTACATAACTTTGTTTAATTTTTGGAGTCATGTATTGGTGGAATTTCCTTATGTTCTAACATTTTAATGGGTGAAGATTTCTTTGATGAAGATATTCCTTTTTGTTTTATATCTCTTGGTCTTAAGTCTTAACTATAACAATGTCTAATATTAGATTGCAGTGAGCACACATTCTGAAGCATACAACTGACCCATTACTTTTTTTTTTCTTTATTTTTATATTCGCCTTTGCAAAGGGATATTAGTCAGGGCAAACCTCTGTTCTTTGGTGTGTGTGTATTGGGGGGGGGGGGGGGGGGGGGTAATTGTGGGCCTTATGGAAAAGAAGATTGAAAGTAACTGATTCCTGACTTAATTCAACGTGACCATTATAATTATGGCTAAACTTCCATGCCCACTTCTAAATCCTGTACCCTTTTAAGGAATCATAATATTTGTTTGTTAGTTTTTATATTTCATTTAGGCCCTGATGAAAACCTTATTTTTAAACATGTGATTTCATTTCCTTAGAAATTTGTTTTTCAAAATTAATGGATTTGGTGTAATTTGATTGGGATTTTCTTGTAATTAAATCCAATGAAATCCTGAGAATTAAATGAAATAAAATGCTGGGTACAAAGCATTTTCATAAGCCTTAGTATTTTGATGAAAGCTTGGAAATAAACGCTGTACTATATATCTTGGTTCAAGTGACCTCAATGCCTATTATACTTTTAGTTGGGGTTCAATTAAATTCTTCGTCAGTCATTAATAACTGTTACTGTGTTAATCAAGTTGCTAATGTGGCTTGATTGGATTTTGATAATGAAATATATAAGTGCAATCCATGTTATATATATATAAATACCCAAAATCTCAACAGGTCAGGTACTTTATGCTCACCTTTTCCTATCTCAATAGTTAAAAATCAAACCATTAACCATTGATTATCTGAATTTCACATGTCCCTTTCTCTCTCTCTCCCCTCTCCCAAACTCTCCAAAAATAGTTGGCAAAATGCCATTCTATATAGTACAGTGACAATCGAGCAACTGAACTGAACTACCTGAGCAGCCATGTGGTTTCAGCTCGTTCATGGTTATAATTCAAACTTCTTGTTGCTCTTTTTTTTTTGTGTTATTATTTCTCTTGGTTCATGGGAGTTGGGACTTGGGTGTAAGAGTACGTCCTATATTAAATTAATTGAAGAACCAGGCACCTTGCGCAGTACTTTGCAACTCTTTTCCCATTCCTGATCATAATGTATTTTTCTATTGGTGGTATTTGGCAAACTTGTTGCAATATTTTGCAAGTGGATTAAAATGTTAGCTCCATTAATTTTCTGGTCAAAGTTTTGGATAAGTATAGTTGGTGTTCATTTACTAAGGTTGACACTTGCAAAGGATATGCAGACATGCAGTAATTAGTTTTACTTGTGATGATGTTTCTTGCAGGTTTGCATCCTCTTTTGTCTGTAATTTCTGAAATTAACATTATTCTTTTTTATGTTTTTTATTTAGAAACCAAAAATAACTCATCAGGCAAGAGGGAGGAAGAGAGAAGATTGGTGTTCAAAGCTGCCACGTCGTCGTAATGTTAATTTCAGAAATCTCCATTTAGGAACGAACAAAAGAAAATTCAAGAAGTTGCTGGGAAGAAATTAATGTACGCTGAGACACAAGCACAGAACTAGAACTTGTGGCGTCGATTAAGATTAATGTTGTTTTGTAGTCTGCTGAAGCTAAAATATCCTTGGCAATGTGTTGTGTCAACAACGAAGCTTGTTGCCAAAAGCAATGATACAATTGTCCTTTTTGTGGCTAACTTTTGTGTAAAAGATACTCATGTCTAGTTATCTAGATGCAGTGGATGTAGAATGAATTCGTTTTAAAAATTGAGATTGAAATAATTTCTTTATTGACCTCGTAACCACAAAAATAGTATGCTTACGGTTCCTTGATAATATTTATTCAGCTTCTAAATGAGAAATTGATATGTCAATCAAAGGAACATCCCAAATATTGAACTCAATCACCCTAACATCTGTTATGATTACTCAGTTAACACAGCAGTGATTTTCCATTATTAAATATGCAACATTTGATAAACATTAATTGGGGCAGATCAAACTAGATTAAAGACAAGCCCTTTCACAAAATTGGAAGCACAGATTGAGTTAATTTGGATCAGACTGGGGATCTAAAATTGGTAAGGGTACAAATATAAGTATATAACCACAGAAAATGCAGCTTTTTGGGAAGATAAACAGAAAAAAATAAGAAATTAAATTTTAGCAACTTTTGAAAAATTAAATTTTAACACTAAATGGTTCTTATTATTCCCCTATCAAATGAAAATAGCAACAAAAATTGCTCTCTGGCTTTCTTCCTTTTCCCATTTATTTTGTTGCCATTAATCATCACTTTGACTCACTCTCTATGCGCATAGCCTTCACTCCTCTCCTCCGCACATAAATTAAAATAAGAAGAGGCACTCTCACCTCCTCTCGTCTTGCAATTGTCAGTTGTCACCTTCATTTTACATTTCTCTTGCGACCCGAGCACACTCCAACTAGTTAGTTTCTCTATATTTTGCGATTTTGTCACAATTTGTCTGACTTTCTCAATCTGGTCAAAAGAGGTTTTAATGCAAAGTCTCTCTCTCCCCCACCACAAATTGGGTGATTTTCTAATCTGGTTAAAAGATGTTTGGATGCAAAATCAGAGGCTGTTTCAATTTATGAGAAGCTTGTTGCATGCTATTGCTACCTTCCCAAATCCCAACCTCAGTAAGTTTAATGTACTAGTTGAGGATGGTCAAATGCTTATGCGACTATCTAAGTTCACAGAAATTCTTTTTAATACTGCCTCCTAATTTCATATTGTATTAATTGTCCATGAATTTTCACAGGCCAAATATCTCTTGTCAGAATACCAGCCAAGATGATATTGATTGGAGCGTGCTTTTTGTTCTCCCGACTGGCTCCTATAGGCTAGGTATCTAGCTTGTTGTTTATATGATCTAACAAAAATGTAGAAGCATAGATGGCAAATGGATAGTAATGGACTGGTATCCTTCAATCATCATGGTAAATGAACTTGATCAGTTCAGATTTGTATGTATTTACAAAAGGGAAAAAAATAACAATAAAATTAGAGAGATGGGGTGTTGTATATATTTCTGAACTGCAGAGGGACTACTTAAGTTGGATCATTACTTAATTAGAATAGTGTCTCGCACTTTTTCACGGCCCTCGGATCAACAGAGGAAAATCCGGTCTCGGATTGAGGGGCAAAAAAGAATGCGGATCAGATACCCCTTGCGAGCCTCAAGAGGCCGATACCGATACCACCCCGAAGCGCGGTACCTGTACGGTCTTGAGTTCTCACGAGGGTTTATTATTTAAAGGGGTCCTTTCTTTCCAGTAGGCGCAAGCCCCTACTGTTAATTACCTCCGACATGGTCAGGAGCACCTCTAGATCGGGAAAACCAAAGGATTGTGCGTCGTGAGCTGTTAGGGAATTGTAAATATGCAATTAGCGGTCCTATCATGCATTTATATATTTTTTTGTTTTTTTTTGTTTTTTATTAATATTACTACTATAATGCAATATTAATTTATCATATTATTATATATTTTTTTTTTTGTGGACTTTGGATTGCAGGGGACAGCAGTCTCTGGAATTCTGATCTTGTAGAGGTTTCGGTTGACTGCCGTCGCTGGATGCTTGTAATCTTCTCGTTTTCCGAGTTTTCTCTGTAATGTGAGGAATCAAGGTTTAGGCTCTTCTAGTTTGCATTTTTGTATTTATAAGGCACAGACTTCCCGAAGCGGGTTTCCTAGACTCCCTGTTGATCTTTGCCGAGGGTGTCTGAAAGTGACGTCTGATTCTTGATCAGATCATTAAACAAGTCGACATTATCGAGCTATTTGAGACATAAGTAATGTGACCAAGGAACATGTTGAAGGTTTCTGAATGCGGATATTATCTGGGTAAGGAACATGGATCCGTCTGATGTGGTAGTATGATGTGGGATAGGGTCTTTAATATAATCTGAGGGAGTCGTTTACAGCAACAGTATTGGCCTCGATATATCCTTGGCGGTTAGATTGCAAACACTCAAGTTAGGACCTCCTGCCTTCTTGAGAGAGCGGGTGCCTTAGATAATCGTAGACTCCTGAAATAAAAGTGTGATCTTTCCCCAAGGTACGGGTATGATGATGTGGAATTTGTCCATGGTGACAATATTTGCATATCTTTGATAGGATCATAATGCTGTGTGCCTGTGTCAGCGGTGTTGGCATATGTTATCTCTGGCGGGTAGATTGCATATACTCAAGATAGGACCTCCTGCCTTCTCGAGAGAGCGGGTGCCTTTGATAATCATGGCTTCTATCGTCTCAGCAGGCTTGGGACAACATTATGAGCTTTTCTCTGACTGCAAAGAGTTCCACTCGTATGTGATAGGATCCATATTCTTCACCGGTAATATCTTGCGGTGTGATTTGCCTTCTCTTTGGGATTTTATCAGTTTGCTTGAATATTGATTTGGTCTTCATCTGATTTGCATATTATTTCGGGTCTCTTGATAGAGTCCTGTGACGCCGTGTTAGATCTCACTATCCATCATTTTGAGGCTAGCGAGTCTCAATTTAACCAGATCATTGAGCTTGATATTTCACCAGTACTCTTGTTTGTGAGCAACAGTACTTGGTGTCTCCATTTTGATCCATGCCCGTCGTGACGATGACCGTCTGGTGGTTTTGATCACTTGGGGTTATGATGAACTTTATCTAGAGTCATAAACGGAGCACTAGATTCGGTCGTGCTAGTATTCCGGTATGACTTTCTGAATTTTATAATATTATCCATGCCTTCAGTGATTTGATTATGAGCCTTTGAGCCTTTGCCGAAACGGCTTTTATAATACCCAGGAGAGAATAATGGTAGGGGTATATTTAGTAGAGTTTTTGGTGGTGATGATTAGTCAAATAGATTCCCCTTATTTTTCTGAGCTTCTAGGATTTTCCTCATATTTTTCTGACCCTCATATGATTTTTCATGAATTTTTAAAGGGTTTTTTGGATTTTAAAATAAATATAAGGCTGAGGTGGCAATTTGTGACTGGCCAGAGCTTGAAATATGGGTTTAAAATATTCTGTTTGGATTTTGGTTGTGGTTTTGGCATGACTGTATTCTCCATATTTTTCTGGATCCGTAGAAATTTAGTTTGGATTTTTCTGAGTTACGGTTGAATTTCTATGAATTTTTAAACTTTCCATCAATAGAATGGTGCCACATCAGCAGTAATGACACGTGGCAGCGCATGATTGGTCCAAATCAGCGGAGGAAATAAGGGATCAGCAGCGACCTCAGCTGTTAAGAGTGACACATGGCTTCTTCTGATTGGACTGGGTGGGCTTCTAGCGGGTTATCACACGGATTTGACTCAGCACAACCAAGCTGCCACAGAGAATCACGAAATTTGGGACGGTTTCTATTAAAACTGTTAGGTTGCTCCCATACATCTGGTGTTTAGTGGAAATGCTAATACCTTCGCATGTGGGTCCCATTGTCAGCGGGTATGGTTTAGCCGTTATGTCATGTGCCATGTTCATGCAAGTTAGGGAATAAACCCCTTCTTCTCTCCCTTCTTCTTTCTCTCTTCGTCGACAGGACAACGAAGCCCCCCCGCCATGGCTGTCTAATTATGCGCTCTAGGCGATCAATCGTCCTCAAGATGGTGCCGATTAGAATCGCGAGGTCCCCAGGAGGTCGTGTGACCCATTCTTAGGGCCTGTCTCTTTCCCTTTCACTGTAATTATCTTCCTCTTCGCTGGCTAGGGTTTGACGAGGCCTGACGGTGGTTCTGAGCCACTGGTGGTGATCAAGTCGAGATGGCTCGCCTGAGAGCATCATGAGGGATCCACGAAGCTTGGTATAGCCTCAATTTTGCTGCCGAGCTCCCTCGGCATGGTGTTTCACCTCCTCCTAAATCTGCTATGACGGCGAGTTGGTCAATGCAGTTGGCTGGCCATGGTGAAGACCAGGTAGGGTGTCTGTGAGGTTGGTGATAGGTATAAGAAGGCGTCTGTGCAGTCAATTTGACTGCCGAGGGTCTCCATCCAAGAGTTTCTTCATAGCACAACCATGGCTGTGATGACAAGCCATCAATTTCCTTAATGTTACCATTCCTTGGCGATGCAGGGAGCGCAATGAGGCGCTGGAGGGCATATTGGCATGCCCCTGAAGATGTGAAGCTCCCCTATTGCATCATAAGACCGTAGCAGTATGAGGTTTCTCCTTGATTTAGATCTGACCATGGTGATGAAGGGGGAACTATTGGAAAAGAATTAGAGATATATGAACCTGACAGCTTGCATATGGGGAATAACAAGCTATCAAGTTAACACAAATGAACCTCTACTGTATAGTTCCTCCTAGATTGGTGATCTCCTTCTTCAATGCATTGATGAGGTGAGTTGTGCAATGCTCCATGAAGCTCCAACAAAACCTGCTGTCCCTTTTTATTTATTTTAACCTGCTGTCCATTGTTCGTTTTGCTGTCCTTGTTGTTGTCCACAGTTTTATTTTATGTGATGTTTTGCTTAGAAAAGATGCATACTTGATTATGACCTATTTTAGCTTCACATCTTCTTAATGCAAATGTGATTTTTTGTTTTAGCCTTCATGAATATAAAACATGAGTATTAACTAAGTGTTTGATTATTTCCTACATTGTTTACTAAATGCTTAGATTAACTAAATGCATTTATATACATATTTACATGAAACGTTTTATCGGTTATTCCTTACATTTCTATTATGTTTGCATAAACCAGAAAAGAAAGTAAGAAGGGTGTTGCAAAGAGAAAGGAAGAAAAAAAAACTTTTCTTACTTCACCAAACAGATTACAAGGATGTAGATTAGATAGCTCCTACTATTGCTGAAAAATACAAAGCTATTACTCCTACTAATTCACTCTTTTTTTTTATTTTATTTTTTATGAAGTAGCTATCCTAACTTAACAATATTCTCTTCCTCTTCTTCTCACAGAATGTATACAAAGTAATATAGCCTTGTGATGTATGCTTGATTGCTGTGTCTCTCGTGTGTTTATGATGTGTGTGTCTGGTCTCTCCTCCCTTGCATGGCTTCTGAGATGCTCCTTTTATAGGAGAGGCAAGCAAGCACTGTTGATGGCACCAATCATCTAAATTTTGAGGGAGCTGGACAGTTTTACCCTTGCCAGTGAGTTTGGCAGAAACTTTTGACCTTAGCAACCTTCTTTGGTTTGGGGCAATTGATATTTGTTCCATCATTTTCTTTACTGGGTCTCTCTCTTCTTCTTTCCCCTTTTTTTTTATGTAAGGCATGATTTGAATTATTCCCATTTCAGGTTCAAGGGCTTCTTTGCCACAGCCTTATTACATTTTAAAGAATTGAGAGGTGTTACAAGGTGCTTTAATTATTTTCAGGATAATAACAGCTCTCTATGCCAATCTTTAACTTATTCTTGTTGTATAAACAGTATAGCTTGTAAGCTCCTCATTTTCTTCACTTTATTGAACGTTTGACCTCCATATCATGAAATTGAGGCATCATCTTTATGGGTCCCTGAGATATAAGAATTATGATGCTTTTTATGGTCTTGAACTAGCTTATCATCAATAATTGTTGTTGCTGCTCGAGAATGGATTCTGAACTTAATTTGAACTCAACAAACTGAGTGCTTAACCATGGTATTTCTCGATTTCAAAATCCAATTCGCTGTTTCTTCAAATTGACTCTTTGAATGTCATCAAAATCCCTTCCTGGTGACTGCCTAACCATGGAATTGGATTAATTGAGTTTCATTCCCATCAATTTAGCCATTCTTGATTTTCTGAGCCATATGCAATTGAACCATCTTCACTTCGAATTCACTGGAGAGGAGAGAATTGGTCTCATCTATTGGCGCTAGGATTCCTCTCTCTTGCAATTGAATGCTGTCATGATGACATGGTGGAAGGATTATGCGAGCAGAGCTTGTCTGGCTTTGTGTCTCAGCAGGCGACAAGGTGAGATAGTACGTTTCTGTGCACAGCGCGAGAGGGAGAGGAGAGCGAGATTCCATTCCCTGCCATCATTACTTGGCTTCGTTTGTCAACAGGCGTGCGAGAGGGGAGCCCATCTCCTGCGTCATGGCGTTCGTCAGAAGCCTTCCTGCGTCATGGCGTTCGTCAGAGATAGAAGTAATTATCGGAAGGGACGAGAGAGGGAGACGAGATGATGCGCTGGGCCAAGAGGAACTGTGGGCTGCCCTCTTCTTTCTTTTTTTTTTTTGATCAAAATGGGCCTTTAGCTTCCTCCCTCTTTTTGTTAATTGCAAATGGGCCGCCCTCTTTTTGTTAATTGCAAATGGGCCGATGTGTTTCAACAAAGAAAAGTTGCTTTGTTTAATCCATGTTGCACGAATCTTGATGCGATGTCTTCATCCCTTTTCCTTGCCACAATCTGATGTATAGTCGTATATTTCATGTATGCATACATGAAGTTATACTACTATATTTTTTATTTGTACCTCGAGGTGTAATTTGTGCTTTTCATGGATCCGAAGAGATTTATATTGCATGCTGATTTATCATGATTTCCTTTTTCATATTAATATTAGCACCAATATAGTTATTGAAATCTGAACCGCTTGGTTTGGTGTGGCATGGAGATTTTTAATGGTCATACCCGTGAATATATCCTCCCGTCTTATTCGGGATAATATGTAGGCTAGTCTGAAAAATTTATTTATCAATCATGAACCCCATTCGATTGCTTATAGTAGCCTTAAAAATTCTTGTACCGTTGTCCGGTAACTATGACGATATTTTAGGGTTCAACAAATGCCCCCCACCAGAGCGGGTTAGGAGAATTATCTTCGAGTGACCTGCTCTGGTGCCTTGTCATGAGTCACTATTTATGTATTTGTCTTATATGATGCCCCCGTTTTTTATGATAAGTATGACGCTGCTACTCGGTTATGCGCATGCCTGGTAAAGTCGTTGTCTTTTCTTCGTTGGATGGTAATTCCGTACTAAGCCCCGCATTTAATTTTCTCCAATTCTCGATGCGTCATTGCCTTTGTGTCACATCTTTGCCTGCTACCATGTGGCCTTAGAGGTTTGGTTCCAGGTTCGGATAGATTCCCTTTCGGTTCGGTTATGCACAGTGAGACCTTATCCGAGTCTATATATGGGAGTTCTTTTTCTCTTGTGTCACCATCTCCTTTCGTTAAACTTCCCATTTATATCTCCCACCATACTCCATGAATGCTTTGAGAAAATATCCCAACATCTCTTGAGCAGCTTTTAAAGTCTTGATAGCTTTGTGATGCCTTGAATAATCTCTGGGTCTTTCCGGGAATCTCCCATTTCACCCATAATATCTTCACATCGTTAATTCTAGCATCTCTTCTTTAATGTCTGGGGTAAGAGACAAGATGTCATAGAACATCTTATACGTTTTGCTCAAACATTTCACATGTAGAAGTTGAGGTCTCCCTCGTCACATGTAGAAGTTGAGGTCTCTTCAGAAGGTGTGACGAGCTCATCCTCCTCATGGCGCACCCCTTTTCTTTTGCAAAATCTTTACTGTGAAGGGAGTCATTTATGAAAAGAATTACACGCCTATCATTTCTTTGCTCTTGTATGCTGCTTTAATCAGGAATGTCTCATTTTCTGCTCCGGGTGATGTTGCTGCTTCGAAGTGACGCTGGCCTCCTTGACTTTGTGATTTTTTTATCTCAGATCTGACCAGCTTTGTCGTGGCGGAACTGTGTTGCACCTTGATAGTCTTTTGTATGGTGGTTTTTCTATGTATCATCATGAGACTTTTTTTTTTTTTTTTTTTTTTTTTTGCATATGTACAAAGATAATGCTATTTAGTAATTTAAGCGTAGTACTTTTTCAAGTACCTCCCATTTATAGGTGTCATGGGATGATTTCCATCTTTGTCTATTAGCAGGTAAGCCCCTCCTTCGTAAACCTTGCAAACCACATACGGTCCTTCCCAATTAGGTGCGAACTTTGGGCCATGGTGTCGTCCTGTTATCGGTCTTCGTAATACAAGGACTAATTCTCCTTCCCGAAATGTCCGGGGACGAGACAGTTTATCGTATGCCCGAGTCATCTGAGCGCGATATAATTCCAAACTTTGTTGCGCAGCTAACCGCTTTTCATCCATGGCGTCTAACTCTTCTATCCTCAACTTAGTTCGTTTCTCAAGCGGCATTTCATTGTACATTGCGACCCTCAATGATGGGAGTTCTATTTCCAGGGGTAGGATAGCCTCAGCTCCAAATACTAGAGAGTACGGAGTTGATTGTGTTGGAGTTCGTTCAGTCGTTCTGTATGCCCAAAGTGCTTCTGGAAGTCGCTCATGCCATATTCGGTGTTCTTTGCCCACCATTTTCCTTAGGATACG
The DNA here is from genome assembly GCA_028095005.1 of Rhynchospora pubera. Taxonomy (NCBI): domain Eukaryota; kingdom Viridiplantae; phylum Streptophyta; class Magnoliopsida; order Poales; family Cyperaceae; genus Rhynchospora; species Rhynchospora pubera. The sequence continues at coordinate 75,304,256 of CM051462.1, forward strand.
CACCAAGGCTTTGTTAAATGCTTCTGCTAATCCATTTGCTCTTGGGTTATAAATCGAGGAATATCGCCAATCCAACTTGTGTTGGCGGGCAAAGTTGTATATCTTGGCATTTTTGAATGCTGTCCCGTTGTCAGAAATAATCCTGCGGGGTGTTCCAAATCGGTATAGGATCCGAGTACGGAAAAATCGAACCACATCTTCAGCCCTTACTTCTCTATAGGCTTCTGCCTCCGCCCATTTAGAGAAATAATCAGTCGCAGCTAGGATATATTTGTGCCCCCTGGACGAAGGCGGGTCGATGGGACCGATAATGTCAGTTCCCCACATATCAAAAGGCCATGACGCTACCGTGGGATGTAAGGGGTTCGGGTGTTGATGTATGAAGTCTCCATTGACCTGACACGCGTGACATCTCTTCGCATACCTTTCACAATCAGAGATCATTGTGGGCCAATAATATCCCAAATGTTTGATTTTTAATCTCATTTTAGGGCCGGACTGATGAGCCCCACATATCCCAGCGTGAACTTCTTGTATTACTTGTTGTGCCTCCTCCTTAGAGACACATCGGAGCCACATTTGATCATACGATCTTCGATAAAGAGTATCGTTCACATAAACGTATCGGAGAGATCGTCTTTTTATCTGTTCTCTCAATGCCCTATTTTCTGGCAATATCCCTTGCCGAAAATACTCCAGGAATGGTTTTCTCCAATCTTCTCCATCTTCCACTTCTTCCATATCCTTATTTTCTTCTTCCTCCAGAGCAGCGACTTCTAGGTAAGCAACGTTTTCTTCATCAGGTTCGAGACTCATGAAGTATGGGGAGAGTGATCTTCGATTACGAATGACGACTTGTACTTCCTTCTCATCTGGGTCACCTAGCTCTTTAGCCAACCTGGCTAAAGCATCCGCCTTCCCATTCATAGCTCTAGAGACTTTCTCCAGTGTCACATGTGAAAACTGTGTTATCAGCTCAAGAGCTTTCTCATGATACTTGATTAATTCCGGCTTGATGGTCTGATATTTTCCTGTCACTTGGTTTAGGATCAGTTGGGAATCTCCATGGACCCGCAATCGTTTGATACCCATGCTTATTGCGGTTTCAAGCCCTGTAATCAATGCTTCGTATTCTGCCTCATTGTTAGTACATGGTTCGGTAAGTGCAAAAGAATGACGCAGAATGCCTCCTTCAGGTGTCACAAAAACTAAACCAATCCCTGCTCGCATCCTAGGCAGCCTTGGTCTTACAGCGGGTTGAATCGATGAAGCACCATCAAAATACATTTCCCAATAAGGTTCTTCTTCTTCTTGCATCTGAATCGTCTCCTCATCTGGAAACTCACATGCTAGAGGAGAGTCATCTGGCACTGGATGATGAGCCAGAAAGTCTGCAAGGGCCTGCCCCTTTATAGCCTTTTGTGGGGCGTAGGTTATATCAAATTCCATCAAAATAATAGCCCACCTGGCCAATCTTCCTGTAAGCATTGGCCGAGTCATCAAGAATTTTAACGGGTCAACCTTCGAGATAAGGGTGACTTTATGTGCCAACATATAGTGCCTCAATTTCTTAACAGCGAACACTAATGCCAAACAGTGTTTTTCGATGGGTGAATACGAGTGTTCTGCCCCTACTAACATCCGACTGAGATAGTATAGTGCGTTTTCCTTGCCTTCGTCATTCTCTTGGGCCAACAATGCCCCCAGTGATCCTTCCAAAGCGGTGGTGTAGAGAATCAAAGGTTTTCCAGGAATAGGTGCAGATAACACTGGTGGATTGAGGAGATATGCCTTGATGTCTTCAAAGGCCTTGTGGCATTTGTCATCCCATTTAAAAGGAACATCCTTCTTTGTGAGATGAGTGAAGGGTTTAATTCTGCCGGAAAGATTTGCTATGAACCTTCGAATATATGCTAATCGTCCCTGTAGAGATCTCAGCTGTCTTAGGTTCCGGGGTGGTGGCAATCCTTGAATTGCTTTGATTTTCTCGGGGTCGATCTCGATTCCTCGGTGTCTCACTACGAATCCCAAGAACTTTCCCGAGGAAACCATAAAAGCACATTTCAACGGGTTGAGTTTGAGAGCATGCAGTCTTAATCTTTCGAATACCACCCTAAGGTGTTGTAAGTGTTCTTCTTGAGAATGTGCCTTTACCACTAGATCATCCACATAGCATTCCACCACTTTATGTATTAGGTCATCAAAAATTTTGGTCATAGCCCTTTGGTATGTTGCTCCTGCATTCTTTAATCCGAATGGCATGACCTTGTAGCAATAAATACCTATCGGTGTGCGAAAAGCGGTGTGCTTTTGATCTTCCTCATCCATCTTTATTTGGTTATACCCCGAATACCCATCCATAAAAGAGAAGACCTCGTAAGACGAGGTGTGATCTATGATTATTTCGGTGACGGGCAACGGGAAATCATCCTTTGGGCATGCTTTATTCAGATCTCGAAAATCTACACAGACCCGAATTTGACCGTTCTTCTTTTTAACAGGCACTATGTTGGCTATCCAATCGGGAGTTTCCTCTTCTCGGATAAATCCTGCTTCGATCAGCTTTTTTACTTCCATTGTGACCTTTTCTTCCAACTCTATCCGCATCCTTCTGGGCGCTTGTTTAATGGGCTTGAAACTTGGGTCTATTTTTAATTTGTGAACTGCCACTGCAGGATCCAGCCCCGGCATCTCACTATAAGTCCATGCAAAACAGTCGATGTACTCCCTCAAGAGAGCTTCAAGTCGTTTCTTATTTTCAGGTGAGAGAGAGGCACTCACAAAGGTGGGTCGTGGTTCTTCCTTTGTTCCTAGATTTACCTCAAGTAATTCATCTATCGTATTCTGGCCTCCTTCTTCAAGTTCCTTCGGTGCCGTTTTGGCTGCTAATATGAATTGTTCTTCCTTCTCTTCTCCTGCATCGTTTGTTGCATGGGATACAAAGGGCATTTCCCTTATTTGGTTTCCTTTTACTAAAAGATATGTTGGATTGTGTACATTCCAGAAGCGTTCATACGCCTTTTGGATCCTTATATTCTCATGGGTTTGATCGTACCCCAATCCTTTGGTGTATCTTTTCTTGCCGTCTATTCCTTCGATCTTCGAAGGATTTCTGTCCCACATTTCTCGAAAGAAATCTGCTCTTGTTGGATCTATAGGACCAAAACATCGAAACTTCTTAAAAAGGGAAACCAACTCTTTCCGACAATATTTCTGTGCCTTGACCGATCTTAACTCTTTATTTTCCTCACCCAACCATTTTTCCGTATTTTCGCCTGAGGGTCGTTCTCTTCCAAACTGATCTCCTTCAGCCTTGTAGAAGAGGATAGGTGGCTGCATTGTCTTTTTCTTACCGATATATTCTATTTTAGCCGGCACTAAAAAGACTTCCAGTCGTTCGACTTGGTTCGTACTTCTTGGTGTTAAATCTCGATAATAGTCTTCAGGTTCCAGATCGACAGTGAAGGAACAATGGCATTCCTCATTCTCGATACTGTATTCATCTTTTATGGATGGTTTCCTATTGATCTGAGATTTCATTCCACTTGATGTACCCTTATCTGGTTGTGATTCCTTGATCACGAATCTAACTTTCATCGTTTTCTTTCCTTTCTCAGTTGGTGAAGGCCCCGCGTTTTCCTTCCCATTCTCGTACCTGGGAGAATCGAAAATTATGATGGCCTCTGAAGATTTAGGAACGAAAAACTTCGCGTCTGATAATTGAACCTCATTCACAGAAAAGGGGTATTTATCTCCTCTTATTGTTTTCTGTTGACCGTCCGCAATATATTTTATGCACTGGTGGAGAGTCGAAGGCACCAGGTGATTCTCATGTAACCAGGGTCGCCCCAGTAATGCTCGGTATGAAGTATCTGCATCTATGATGTAGAACTTCACATTAGTTTTTAATTCCCCGACTTGAAGTGGCAGAGTGATTGCCCCCAGCGCCTTTCGAGGATGTTGGTCAAATCCTCTAATTGATGGTGTTTCTTTGGATAGATTCTTTACGCTTAAGGAAAGGTATTGTAAACACTTCAATGGTAGGATATTGACTGAAGACCCGGGATCTATCAATATTCTTTTGATTTTGACTCCTCGTGTTACTCCGGTTATGTATAAAGGTCGGTTATGTGCAGACTTTCCAACCAGTAAATCTTCCTCTGTAAAGGTGATCAATTCCGCCGGGTCAACATATGAAGCTTCCTCGGTTACTTCATCAATTGTGCAAGTTTGGAAACCTTCTGGATTTTGCAGGGCATGTATCAGGGTTTCCCTTAATTCTTGTGACATCATTAGGGCATCAAAGACACTGAGTGGGGCAGGTATCTTCCGAAGATGTGCCAGTACATTATAACTGTTCGCCGTTGGCCTTCTCTTTTCTGACAAGTCCTTCGTCTGGTTTACTCCTTTTGTGTTCTCTTTGGAAGGTTGTCGTTCGGGTATGTATGTGCCGGAGCGAAGGGTAACATTACACTCATCTGAGCATGATGATGGCGGTTCATTTTCCTCTTCTAATTCGAACATTGTTTTGAGGAAGAATTCGTCTTTCTCTTCATGATACTCTCTCCCTATATTTTCAGGACGAATCACAACAGGTCCTTCTTCCGAGCTATCGTAATACTCGTTGATTTCAAAGCTGCTTGAACTATCATAGCCGTTGAATGACTCTTCTGGATCAAACTCACAAGTAACTGTGTTAATGAATTCGTCCTCGTATATTTCTAGCATTTCTTCCCATCTCGGGTTCCGTCGGGCTGACCGGTTTCGAAGTTGGGTGTTCCTTGAGGACGAGGGCCCCCGTGTCCTCATATGTCTCAACTGGGCTCGCCTGTCTTGCCACATTCTATATACGGGGCATCTTTTGGTAGCGTGACCTCTTTCCAAATGATACAAGCAGAATTCAGAGTTGTCCCTTCGCCTGGCTCTTCCTGATGACCGCATATTATCTCTTAAAACTTCTCTGAGCCAAGCATAATATTCCGCTCCTTCAGCTGGTGAAGTAGGTGGTTCCTGTAGACCATTTCTCCCTCTCGTCTGCTCAAGTAATGCCCTTCGAGCAGAGCGAGCTCTCCCAGTTACTGAGTACCCACGATCCCTTTGGTGACGCGCTCTTCTGCGATTCCTCCTGGTGGGGATTGTTCGTACTTGGGCAGGTGCCATAGGCGGTGTTCTTATGTGCGGGATTCCCCACATCGTCATAGGAATTCCTTCTAATACCACTGGGGCAGAATTTGGTCCTATTGAGTTCCTTGGATTTTCATTTCCTGAAGAAGTTCTCCCATGCGTTCTCGTGTCTAATCGTTCTGGTATTGCTGGTTCGGTATTAGGATTGCGATTTGATCTTGGAGATTCTATAGTCTGTTCAGGAGGGCTCTTTTTTATGCTCTCTTCAATCGGGTGTTTCAGATTCTCCTGGTTAGGATCTTTTTTATTTTTTCGCCTTTTGCGTCGTTTGTCGCTTTTCCCTCGAGGGACCTGATCAGCTTGATTCTCAACTTGGGGAGTCTCCAAGGGTGTATCGGCCCGAGAAGGTTCTTCTGATAAAGGCGTAGTATGACCATCTACCGATTCTTTTCCGGTCTTGTCATTATTTTTCTCTTCTTCTGTATCATTCCTTGTTTCTCTGATTATAGGTCGTAGAGTTTCTACTGCAGCCTTGATCGCTTCCTCATTCGTGCGTTTGTCAGTAATCGCCAAGTCACACAATGATTCTAGGGTAGCAAGTATCGTCATATTTTGTTGATGTATCACCGTGATCGTGTCAAGAAACATGCTCATCTTCTCCTCCAACCTAGAGATGACGCCTTCATGTGATCCAACGGGCTCTTTTCCTTTTCTATCTGGTGAGCACGAGCCTGTTTCCTTTATTACAATCCCTTTATCCTTCCTTCTGGCGGATGTTTCAGCGAGAAGTTCAGTACAGAGTCTTGGCGTAACTTCGTCATCATCTGAGTCAGTATCATTAAAATTGACCACATTACAAGTTTCGTGATTATCTTGTTCGTCATCCGTTTCCATGTCTGATAGTTCATCATCTGTTTCCATGTCTGACAGTTCGCCTCTCTGTAGGACCTCGTTCCTATGGTTACTTCGCGACGCTTCGCCATGTTCCCATGTTTTATCTTCTGACGGCTCATATTGCCCCCACATCTCTCGACACCAGGATTCTTTCGGGAGATATAGTATATCTTTGTTGGATCTAAAGATGGAACACGGGGAGAGTTTTACAGCCTTTGAATACAAGGGACTTTCTGCTAACTCCTCTTCTGTATAATCTTCGGGTGGGGCTATTCTTATTTCACAATCATAAAACATTCCCCACTTTGGATACTTCTTCCACGGACATACTATTGATGCTTCCAACGGAGGCCTTTTTCTTTTTTCCACTGTGATCCTGGTATCAGAGGGTAATTGAAAGTACTCAAGAAGTTCGGCGTTGGTCATTCGAGCCTCGTGTATCGCTATTGTTTGATAAGCTCCTTCCACATCCCTTCGACTTGCTATCCACGGGTACGGGATTGTCGGGTCATATCGTCGTTTCTTGCATGTTACATGTCTCTCGGGTGGTATTGCCGCACATATTTCCATACCCCCGTTCATTGGAATGTGGATCATTCTTACGTTTTGGTATTCTGACTCATCTGAATCTGGAGCAATATCCTTTTTCGGGTTGTTCTCGCCTTCTTCTGATGGTTCGTCTACCCGCTCGCCTTCGGTAATGGCGTTGCAATACTCATATTGATCATATTCTTCTTCCAAATCTTTGCCTGTATGAGTACGCAATACTCCCTGCATCTCTCTATCCACAAGGCGAAGTACTTCATCTATCAGTTCCGACTTAATCTCAGTCTGAACGTTTCTTGGGTCAGCGAAGATAGTTACTGTCAGCTGTGGATCTTCTGGATTTTCGGAGAACGCGATTTCTATACTGTTTATGTCGAGTGGTGCTAGAATTGGTCCCGGGTTGATTTCAAATTCTATGGCTTGCTCTTCCTCCCGGTGTGGCATAACATCGTTATCTTCCATTTTGTCTCCTTTTATATCTTCGAATGAGTCCCATCCTGCCCACATGTTATGACAGGACCCCTGGGAGGGAGTTTCTGTTCCATCTTCCTCTTCAATGTCTCCCCATCCTTGGGCGACGATGCCTTCTATTCCCCATCCTAAGTTGATGTCATCACCATTTTCGTCAATACTCAGTTGTCGAAATGAGAATTCGATTTCATTTTCAGTTTCATCATCATCACTAGAATATTCAATTGGATCCATACCCTGAGATATCCTTATTTCGCTCATCATGGTTCGGATAATCCGATGCATTTCTGGGTATAGAGTGAAATAGTCTTCCAGGGTAAAGTCTTCATCTGATAAGTACTCATCTTCTGAGTATTGTGGTTCTTCCGTTTCCTCTGGATCTTGTTCTTCAAAATCATCTCTCCACGGGTCTTCCCCGGTAGGACCCTCATATCCTATCGAGTAACAGTGCTCATCATGACCGTATATTTTTCTATTTTTGTCTCGCCGATACACCAATAGTGGCTTCGAGGTATCTTCACCGTGTTTGTTCTTGATTGGCGATGTGTCGCCTTTGAAGTGCACTGGTTGTAAGTTCTCGCTTTGAGGTTGACTCATGTATCTTTGAATGGTTGGTCTTATCTTTTCAATGATCTTTCTATTCTCTTCCTCCAAAGTTGCGGTATAAATGGATCGCATTAATTCCAACTCTTCTCGTATGGCCCGATAACCGACTGAGATACGAGCTGTATGTTTTGGCCTTCGGGCTAGAGGTGTCGCTATATTCGCAGGAGGTTGATCGTCCATTGAGTCTGTCATCGTGACACTGTTGCAATGTTCATGTCTATCTAGACATAAGGATTTCTCCTTTCCTTTTGAAGTACCAATCTTGGCATTTGTTTTTGCTCCTGAAATCTTTGTCATGACATGCTGGGGAATAAAATGTTCAAGCGTGATAGGCCTTGGGACTTTCTGCACGTACTCTTCATTTTTGTCTTTCTTAGTCCTTTCGCCCATCCCAGCAAGTTGCTTAGCTCTAGCCAATGTTATCGGCTTTTCCTTTTTCTTCCCGTTTTCCTTCGATCGACTAAATATGACTCTTGGAGCGGGAATGTTCTCTGTAGGTTGGGGGTTGCTTTTGGCTTGGAGCTCACTATGCATTTTTCTTAGTAACTTCTTAGATTTCTTGGTTAGGTGGAGGACCCAAGGCTGATGCAATTATGTTTCGTCTTCCGATCCTACACAAGATATCATGTTAACTTGGAAGTGCGATTTTGGAGTTTGTTGAGCCTCTTTAGGTATTTTTATCTCTCCCTCTTGTATTTGATTTTCCAACCAATCTTTAAAGATGTAACACCCCTCAAGATTGTGTCCGAGAATTCTATGGTAAAGGCAATAATTAGGATCATCGGACTTGTCTGCCTCTTCAGGTCGCTTGCACTGTGGTAGTTGCATGCCGTGCCTTATGGCAATTTTAAACAGTTCATCTATGTATTCTTTTTTGAAAGAATAAGGCCTTTTCCTACGCTCCCGTAGACTTATGCCAAACTTCCGTTGGCCTGATTCTCTATTATCATCTCTTTCTGCTCGCTTGTTCTCGTCAGAGCCAATGTTGTAACTAGCTGAGGCCATTGCGTTTTCGCTTTTCTTTGTTTCGCTCTTCTTTCCTTTCTCTCTACCCTTCTCTTTTTCTAAACTGGGCCGAGCTGTTGGAATCCATCCCTCTTGACTTAAAGATTCATACTTGGATGCCAGAGTGACCAATGGCTGGAACTCTGTGATTTTTGCTGGCACCAAATATGGTTGAATCCATCCCGGTAGATTGCTCATGACTATATTAACTTGCTCGGTCTCCTTTAACGGCGGTTGACACCGAATACTCACGTTCCTCCATCTCGTGATGTATTCTACAATCCCTTCACCCTTCTTTGGTTTTAAATTTGCCATATCCATAAAGGTGACATCCTGAGCGATGACCATGAATTTAGAACAAAAGGCATCTTCCATCTCTTCCCAAGAGTTAATGCTATTTTTTTCCAGAGACGCATACCACTCAAAGGCAGCTCCTGCAAGGCTTTGGGGAAACTGCCGTAGTAACCATGCAGGATTATTAGCTGTGTCTCCACATGTGGTAACAAAGTGGGCAAGGTGTTGCTCTGGAGCAGTTTTTGATCCTATCCCGTCGAATAACCGAAATTTCGGTACCACGTATCTTTTGGGGAAGGGTTCATTATCAAAGTGTCGAGGGTAAGGTCTCCCTACCCTTCTTTTGAATTTTGTTGGGATTCCCAATCCAATCTCCTTCATCTGTCTGAAGATCATTTCCCGAAGGTCTTCTCCAGTTGTCGAGTTTGAGGAGGTTGGTAGGGGATAGGCGTGCCCCCTATTAGCTAGTGATGCCCTAGGAGAATCCCAGGAAACACCACGGTCTTTTTCTTCTTTATCCTCATCCTTTGTAAGTCTTCTCCCAATCCTCTTAGCAACAGTTTCTTCAGGTTCTTCAATACGGATCCTGGTGCTACCATTTGTCCTGGGGCGGATTTCGTTTTCATCGTGAGAGTTCTGCTTCTTTTGTCGAGTTTTTAATTTGGCATTTTCTTTTCGAAGCGCCTCCAGTTCTCGAGCCATTAGCTCCAGCTTCTTTTCTAAGTGTGTATTCGCGACATCTCCTTCTTCGCTTGCACTTTCACCCGTCGATACATCATACTCCTGTTGGAATTCCTCCTCATTCATAACGGGGTCGATTGGATGTGTTGGTATTTCTTCTCCGGACGTGGGTTTCTTCCTGGTATTTCGGCCCTTCTTTTGGCCAACTTTCGCTTGCCTTGTCTCTGGTTGTCTCCCATCGGCCTGGCTGCGTGTTATTACCATCTCACTTTCTGGTTCTTGAGGTTCGTCCTCATCGCCACTAGCCGCATATGAGATGAGCTGATCATCAGATTCTTCGTCTATGCTCATGGCATTTACGGTAAAAGATTCTTCGCAATCATATACTTGCTGCTCGGTTTGCGCTTCTTTCTTTTTCTTTTCCCATCTCTTAGTCTCCAATTGAATTCGCAAATCTCCTCGGGACAACTGCTTGAATCTTTGTATTATTCTGGTCTTTTTACGAACAATATGTTGACCACTTTTCTCGAGGATTTTCTTAGGCTCATCCTCCTGATAAGTTAACCTTTTGTAAATTGGGTCACGATGGCCACGATTGTCATGAGATGTTTTCTTTTTTGTAGGTTCGGACAACATCGTAGGCGGGAAGGAAAGCCTGTCAAATACAGATTTACGAGGTTTTTCCTCCCTGTCTTCTGGTTGCAGAAGACCATGAACTTCCCTCTGGCCCTGCGCGTTCTTGATAACACGATATACCCTTCGAATCTTTTCGGGAATGCTTGGTCTCGGGTTATCGGAGGTGACAGTCAGAGATTTGAAGCGGGCGGGCAAATCCCTCCATCCAAGAAGGCGTGTATTCGGGGAACTCCATTTCGCTGCTCGGAGTGGAGAAAAAGAGTTTTGAACAGGCACGTCCGTCTCCACTTCGAGCTCCTCTTGGTATGCTTGCAAGGCTTCCCTTGTCGAAACCTTGACCCTTTTCATGAGTTTCGGCGCTGGCTTGGTTGGAGCGAATACCTCATTGATAGTGTTCTTGGCTTTGAGTTTCTTGACACGCGTTTTGGCTATTGGAGCAGTGTTAATGGTACGCGGTCCTTCATGGTTATCAAGTTGCACGTTGTCTTTGCCAATCGCCTCGCTGGCAGGGGTGTTGAAGGAGCTGTTGACACCAACCTGCACCACTGGAACAGTAATCGGAATTGATCCGATTAAATACATCGCGGAAGTGGCCCCTGGAACCACTTCATTGCCATTATTGCCCTTGTTCGTCATCTTCCTGCAAAAGAGAAGTACTTGTTTATTTGTCAGCAAAAGATAAAACGTCACTGATCCCTAAAGCTCATACATTATATCCTTTGATTTTCCCGATGAAAGGAAAAAGATGTCCCACCGGGCGTGCCAGAACCTGTCTCGCACTTTTTCACGGCCCTCGGATCAACAGAGGAAAATCCGGTCTCGGACTGAGGGGCAAAAAAGAATGCGGATCAGATACCCCTTGCGAGCCTCAAGAGGCCGATACCGATACCACCCCGAAGCGCGGTACCTGTACGGTCTTGAGTTCTCACGAGGGTTTATTATTTAAAGGGGTCCTTTCTTTCCAGTAGGCGCAAGCCCCTACTGTTAATTACCTCCGACATGGTCAGGAGCACCTCTAGATCGGGAAAACCAAAGGATTGTGCGTCGTGAGCTGTTAGGGAATTGTAAATATGCAATTAGCGGTCCTATCATGCATTTATATATTTTTTTGTTTTTTTTTGTTTTTTATTAATATTACTACTATAATGCAATATTAATTTATCATATTATTATATATTTTTTTTTTGTGGACTTTGGATTGCAGGGGACAGCAGTCTCTGGAATTCTGATCTTGTAGAGGTTTCGGTTGACTGCCGTCGCTGGATGCTTGTAATCTTCTCGTTTTCCGAGTTTTCTCTGTAATGTGAGGAATCAAGGTTTAGGCTCTTCTAGTTTGCATTTTTGTATTTATAAGGCACAGACTTCCCGAAGCGGGTTTCCTAGACTCCCTGTTGATCTTTGCCGAGGGTGTCTGAAAGTGACGTCTGATTCTTGATCAGATCATTAAACAAGTCGACATTATCGAGCTATTTGAGACATAAGTAATGTGACCAAGGAACATGTTGAAGGTTTCTGAATGCGGATATTATCTGGGTAAGGAACATGGATCCGTCTGATGTGGTAGTATGATGTGGGATAGGGTCTTTAATATAATCTGAGGGAGTCGTTTACAGCAACAGTATTGGCCTCGATATATCCTTGGCGGTTAGATTGCAAACACTCAAGTTAGGACCTCCTGCCTTCTTGAGAGAGCGGGTGCCTTAGATAATCGTAGACTCCTGAAATAAAAGTGTGATCTTTCCCCAAGGTACGGGTATGATGATGTGGAATTTGTCCATGGTGACAATATTTGCATATCTTTGATAGGATCATAATGCTGTGTGCCTGTGTCAGCGGTGTTGGCATATGTTATCTCTGGCGGGTAGATTGCATATACTCAAGATAGGACCTCCTGCCTTCTCGAGAGAGCGGGTGCCTTTGATAATCATGGCTTCTATCGTCTCAGCAGGCTTGGGACAACATTATGAGCTTTTCTCTGACTGCAAAGAGTTCCACTCGTATGTGATAGGATCCATATTCTTCACCGGTAATATCTTGCGGTGTGATTTGCCTTCTCTTTGGGATTTTATCAGTTTGCTTGAATATTGATTTGGTCTTCATCTGATTTGCATATTATTTCGGGTCTCTTGATAGAGTCCCGTGACGCCGTGTTAGATCTCACTATCCATCATTTTGAGGCTAGCGAGTCTCAATTTAACCAGATCATTGAGCTTGATATTTCACCAGTACTCTTGTTTGTGAGCAACAGTACTTGGTGTCTCCATTTTGATCCATGCCCGTCGTGACGATGACCGTCTGGTGGTTTTGATCACTTGGGGTTATGATGAACTTTATCTAGAGTCATAAACGGAGCACTAGATTCGGTCGTGCTAGTATTCCGGTATGACTTTCTGAATTTTATAATATTATCCATGCCTTCAGTGATTTGATTATGAGCCTTTGAGCCTTTGCCGAAACGGCTTTTATAATACCCAGGAGAGAATAATGGTAGGGGTATATTTAGTAGAGTTTTTGGTGGTGATGATTAGTCAAATAGATTCCCCTTATTTTTCTGAGCTTCTAGGATTTTCCTCATATTTTTCTGACCCTCATATGATTTTTCATGAATTTTTAAAGGGTTTTTTGGATTTTAAAATAAATATAAGGCTGAGGTGGCAATTTGTGACTGGCCAGAGCTTGAAATATGGGTTTAAAATATTCTGTTTGGATTTTGGTTGTGGTTTTGGCATGACTGTATTCTCCATATTTTTCTGGATCCGTAGAAATTTAGTTTGGATTTTTCTGAGTTACGGTTGAATTTCTATGAATTTTTAAACTTTCCATCAATAGAATGGTGCCACATCAGCAGTAATGACACGTGGCAGCGCATGATTGGTCCAAATCAGCGGAGGAAATAAGGGATCAGCAGCGACCTCAGCTGTTAAGAGTGACACATGGCTTCTTCTGATTGGACTGGGTGGGCTTCTAGCGGGTTATCACACGGATTTGACTCAGCACAACCAAGCTGCCACAGAGAATCACGAAATTTGGGACGGTTTCTATTAAAACTGTTAGGTTGCTCCCATACATCTGGTGTTTAGTGGAAATGCTAATACCTTCGCATGTGGGTCCCATTGTCAGCGGGTATGGTTTAGCCGTTATGTCATGTGCCATGTTCATGCAAGTTAGGGAATAAACCCCTTCTTCTCTCCCTTCTTCTTTCTCTCTTCGTCGACAGGACAACGAAGCCCCCCCGCCATGGCTGTCTAATTATGCGCTCTAGGCGATCAATCGTCCTCAAGATGGTGCCGATTAGAATCGCGAGGTCCCCAGGAGGTCGTGTGACCCATTCTTAGGGCCTGTCTCTTTCCCTTTCACTGTAATTATCTTCCTCTTCGCTGGCTAGGGTTTGACGAGGCCTGACGGTGGTTCTGAGCCACTGGTGGTGATCAAGTCGAGATGGCTCGCCTGAGAGCATCATGAGGGATCCACGAAGCTTGGTATAGCCTCAATTTTGCTGCCGAGCTCCCTCGGCATGGTGTTTCACCTCCTCCTAAATCTGCTATGACGGCGAGTTGGTCAATGCAGTTGGCTGGCCATGGTGAAGACCAGGTAGGGTGTCTGTGAGGTTGGTGATAGGTATAAGAAGGCGTCTGTGCAGTCAATTTGACTGCCGAGGGTCTCCATCCAAGAGTTTCTTCATAGCACAACCATGGCTGTGATGACAAGCCATCAATTTCCTTAATGTTACCATTCCTTGGCGATGCAGGGAGCGCAATGAGGCGCTGGAGGGCATATTGGCATGCCCCTGAAGATGTGAAGCTCCCCTATTGCATCATAAGACCGTAGCAGTATGAGGTTTCTCCTTGATTTAGATCTGACCATGGTGATGAAGGGGGAACTATTGGAAAAGAATTAGAGATATATGAACCTGACAGCTTGCATATGGGGAATAACAAGCTATCAAGTTAACACAAATGAACCTCTACTGTATAGTTCCTCCTAGATTGGTGATCTCCTTCTTCAATGCATTGATGAGGTGAGTTGTGCAATGCTCCATGAAGCTCCAACAAAACCTGCTGTCCCTTTTTATTTATTTTAACCTGCTGTCCATTGTTCGTTTTGCTGTCCTTGTTGTTGTCCACAGTTTTATTTTATGTGATGTTTTGCTTAGAAAAGATGCATACTTGATTATGACCTATTTTAGCTTCACATCTTCTTAATGCAAATGTGATTTTTTGTTTTAGCCTTCATGAATATAAAACATGAGTATTAACTAAGTGTTTGATTATTTCCTACATTGTTTACTAAATGCTTAGATTAACTAAATGCATTTATATACATATTTACATGAAACGTTTTATCGGTTATTCCTTACATTTCTATTATGTTTGCATAAACCAGAAAAGAAAGTAAGAAGGGTGTTGCAAAGAGAAAGGAAGAAAAAAAAACTTTTCTTACTTCACCAAACAGATTACAAGGATGTAGATTAGATAGCTCCTACTATTGCTGAAAAATACAAAGCTATTACTCCTACTAATTCACTCTTTTTTTTTATTTTATTTTTTATGAAGTAGCTATCCTAACTTAACAATATTCTCTTCCTCTTCTTCTCACAGAATGTATACAAAGTAATATAGCCTTGTGATGTATGCTTGATTGCTGTGTCTCTCGTGTGTTTATGATGTGTGTGTCTGGTCTCTCCTCCCTTGCATGGCTTCTGAGATGCTCCTTTTATAGGAGAGGCAAGCAAGCACTGTTGATGGCACCAATCATCTAAATTTTGAGGGAGCTGGACAGTTTTACCCTTGCCAGTGAGTTTGGCAGAAACTTTTGACCTTAGCAACCTTCTTTGGTTTGGGGCAATTGATATTTGTTCCATCATTTTCTTTACTGGGTCTCTCTCTTCTTCTTTCCCCTTTTTTTTTATGTAAGGCATGATTTGAATTATTCCCATTTCAGGTTCAAGGGCTTCTTTGCCACAGCCTTATTACATTTTAAAGAATTGAGAGGTGTTACAAGGTGCTTTAATTATTTTCAGGATAATAACAGCTCTCTATGCCAATCTTTAACTTATTCTTGTTGTATAAACAGTATAGCTTGTAAGCTCCTCATTTTCTTCACTTTATTGAACGTTTGACCTCCATATCATGAAATTGAGGCATCATCTTTATGGGTCCCTGAGATATAAGAATTATGATGCTTTTTATGGTCTTGAACTAGCTTATCATCAATAATTGTTGTTGCTGCTCGAGAATGGATTCTGAACTTAATTTGAACTCAACAAACTGAGTGCTTAACCATGGTATTTCTCGATTTCAAAATCCAATTCGCTGTTTCTTCAAATTGACTCTTTGAATGTCATCAAAATCCCTTCCTGGTGACTGCCTAACCATGGAATTGGATTAATTGAGTTTCATTCCCATCAATTTAGCCATTCTTGATTTTCTGAGCCATATGCAATTGAACCATCTTCACTTCGAATTCACTGGAGAGGAGAGAATTGGTCTCATCTATTGGCGCTAGGATTCCTCTCTCTTGCAATTGAATGCTGTCATGATGACATGGTGGAAGGATTATGCGAGCAGAGCTTGTCTGGCTTTGTGTCTCAGCAGGCGACAAGGTGAGATAGTACGTTTCTGTGCACAGCGCGAGAGGGAGAGGAGAGCGAGATTCCATTCCCTGCCATCATTACTTGGCTTCGTTTGTCAACAGGCGTGCGAGAGGGGAGCCCATCTCCTGCGTCATGGCGTTCGTCAGAAGCCTTCCTGCGTCATGGCGTTCGTCAGAGATAGAAGTAATTATCGGAAGGGACGAGAGAGGGAGACGAGATGATGCGCTGGGCCAAGAGGAACTGTGGGCTGCCCTCTTCTTTCTTTTTTTTTTTTGATCAAAATGGGCCTTTAGCTTCCTCCCTCTTTTTGTTAATTGCAAATGGGCCGCCCTCTTTTTGTTAATTGCAAATGGGCCGATGTGTTTCAACAAAGAAAAGTTGCTTTGTTTAATCCATGTTGCACGAATCTTGATGCGATGTCTTCATCCCTTTTCCTTGCCACAATCTGATGTATAGTCGTATATTTCATGTATGCATACATGAAGTTATACTACTATATTTTTTATTTGTACCTCGAGGTGTAATTTGTGCTTTTCATGGATCCGAAGAGATTTATATTGCATGCTGATTTATCATGATTTCCTTTTTCATATTAATATTAGCACCAATATAGTTATTGAAATCTGAACCGCTTGGTTTGGTGTGGCATGGAGATTTTTAATGGTCATACCCGTGAATATATCCTCCCGTCTTATTCGGGATAATATGTAGGCTAGTCTGAAAAATTTATTTATCAATCATGAACCCCATTCGATTGCTTATAGTAGCCTTAAAAATTCTTGTACCGTTGTCCGGTAACTATGACGATATTTTAGGGTTCAACAAATAGTTTATTATATTTTTCAGCATCTATCATTTTCTCTTTTGTTTTATTACAGCCTACAAGTCCAGTGCCAAAGAAACGAACATCAAACACAAATCCAAATGCAAACAAAGAGGAGAGTCATTTGAAATAAAATGCAATCTGTGAAAGCCTGAAAGGTATGAATTAGTTGCATTTATAATTTTGATATAAAGGAAAATTTTCTTTTTTCAGGGGGCTTGAAATGATTTTAGTCATTTTTCTTCTGTGATTAAAATAATGTATTGATAATTTGATACATATGAGTATTATACTTCCTTTTTGACAACAAACATGAAACACTCACGTAAATTGTCATGACAGATTTGATTTTTCTGGTAAACAAGTCTTTAAGAATCGGATAATAAGATCCAATTTGATTATTTGCAAACTTAGATTTTTTTCTTGTATGGTCAATTTGACATAATGATTGATATATTAGAGAGATGCGGTAATAGTTTGTGATTATTGTCTTACTCTCAGTGACAAGCGTACTCACTGAGATGCCCAAGCTACGAGACAATATATATGATCCAACTTTGTCTCCGAGGAAGGCCGTGGCTGAGGGAACGAAGGCCGTGGCCATAGTGATAGCACCAAAAGCGTTCTTGGCATAAATTGTGAATCAAAATTTCATAATGTATTATTGTCATACATGACAATCTCGCACATAAATTGTGAATCAAAAGCGTTCTTGACAGAATTGGACAATTTAAGCGATTGTGCATTCATTTCAACCCATTTGATCATTATAAACTATATTTAAACTCTTTATACAGTGGAGAATAAATTTATAATTTTAAAAATTCAAATGGATTGGATTATACATGGCAATTACACACATAAATTGCAAATAATGAGCGTTCAAGACAGAATTGGAGCATTTCACACAATTGTGCATTCATTTCAAGTCATTTGATCACACTAATCTATATTTAAGCTATTTATACAGTGGAGAATGAGTTTATAATCTTAAAAATTCAAAACAGTTGGATTATACATGGCAATTACGCACATAAAGTGCAAATAATGACCATTCTAGACAGAATTGGAGCATTTCACGCGATTGTGCGTTCATTTCAAGACATTTGACACAATAATCTATATTTAAGTTATTTATACAGTAGAGAATAAGTTTATAATCTTGAAAATTCAAAAGGATTGGATTATACAATGCAATTACGCATATAAAATGCAAATAATGAGCATTCTGGACAGAGTTAGAGTGATTCACGCGATTGTGCATTCATTTCAACCCATTTGATCACTATTATCTATATTTAAACTCTTTATACAGTGGAGAATAAGTTTATAATTTTAAAAATTCAAATGGGTTGGATTATACATTGAAATTACGCACATAAATTGCAAATAATGAGCGTTCAAGACAGAATTGGAGCATTTCACGCTATTGTGCATTCATTTCAAGTTATTTGATCACACTAATTTATATTTAAACTATTTATACAGTGGATATTGTGTTTATCATGTTAAAAATTCAAAACAGTTGGATTATACATGGCAATAACGCGCATAAAGTGTAAATAATGATCATTCTAGACAGAATTGGAGCATTTCACGCGATTGTGCGTCATTTTAAAACATTTGACACAATAATCAATATTTAAGTTCTTTATACAGTGGAGAATAAGTTTATAATCTTGAAAATTAAAAAAAGATTGGATTATACTTGGCAACTACGCACATAAAGTGCAAATAATGAGCGTTATAGACAGAATTGGAGTGTTTCACGCGATTGTGCATTTATTTCAAACCATTTGATCACTATAATCTATATTTTATGCTTTTTATATAGTGGAGAATGAGTTTATGATCATAAAAATTCAAAAGGGTTGGATCATATATAGAAATTAAGCACATAAATTGTGAATCAAAAGCGTTCTTGACAGAATTGGACAATTCAAGCGATTGTGCATTCATCTCAAGCCATTTGATCACTATAATCTATATTTAAATTTTTTATACAGTGGAGAATAAGTTTATAATTTTTAAAATTCAAATGGATTGGATTTTACATGGCAAATACGCACATAAATTGCAAATAATGGGCGTTCAAGAAAGAATTGGAGAATTTCACACTATTGTGCATTCATTTCAAGTCATTTGATCACACTAATCTATATTGAAGCTATTTATATAGTGGAGAATGAGTTTATAATCATAAAAATTCAAAACAGTTGGATTATAGACAGAATTGGAAAATTTCACGCGATTGTACGTTCATTTCAATCCATTTGACACAATAATCTATATTTAAACTCTTTATACTGTGGAGAAAAAGTTTATAATCTAGAAAATTCAAAAGGATTGGATTATACAAGGCAATTACGAACATAAAATGCAAATAATGAGCGTTTTGGATAGAATTGGATCGTTTCTCGCGATTGCACATTCATTTCAAGCCATTTGATCACAATAATCAATATTTAAGCCCTTTATACAGTGGATAATAAGTTTATAATCTTAAAAATTCAAAAGGATTGCATTATAGATGACAATTACGCACGTAAAGTGCAAATAATATGCGTTCTGTACAGAATTGGAGCATTTCACTCGATTGTCCATTCATTTCAAGTCATGTGATCACAATAATCTATATTTATGTTCTTTATACAATGTACAATGAATTTATGATCTTAAAATTGAAAAGTATTGGATTATACATGACAATTACGCACATATATTGTCAAATTAGGTCTGTTATGGACATAATTGCAGAATATTAAGAGATTGTGCATTCACTTCGAGTAATTTGATCACTATAATCTATATTTAAGCTCGTTATACAGTGTAGAATAAGTTTATGATCTTAAATTTCAAAAGGATTAGATTATACATGGCAATTACGAATATAAAATTCAAATCAAGAGTGTTCTGGACTGAATTAGAGAATTTCAAGATATTGTGCATTCATTTCAAGTCATTTGATCACTATAATCGATATTTAAAATCGTTATAAAGTGGAGAATAAGTTTATAATCTTAAAAATTCAAATGGATTCGATTATAATGGCAATTACACACATAAAGTGCATATCAAGAGAGTTCTGGACAGAATTACAAAATTTCAAGCTATTGTGCATTCATTTCAAGACATTTGATCACTGTAATCAATATTTATCCTCTTTATACAGTGAGAATATATTTATAAACTTAAAATTCAAAAGGATTGGATTATACAAGGCAATTACGAACATAAATTGTGAATCACAAGCGTTCTTGACAGAATTGGACAATACAAGCGATTGTGCATTCATTTCATGCCATTTGATCACTATAATCTATATTTAAACTCTTTATACAGCGGAGAATAAGTTTCTAATTTTAAAAATTCAAATGGATTGGATTATAAAAGGCAATTACGCAAATATAGTAAAATAACGTGCGTTCTGGACAGAATTGGAGTATTACAAGCGATTGTGTATTTATTTCAAGTCATTTGATCACTATAATTTTTATATAAACTCCTTATACAGTGGAGAATAAGTTTATAATCTTAAAAATTCAAAAGGACTGGATTATACATGGCAATTACGCACATAAGTTGCAAATAATGACAGTTTCGGACAGAATTGGAGCATTTCGTGCGATTGTGCAGTCATTTCAGGCCATTTGATCACAATAATCTATATTTAAACTCTTTATACTGTGGAGAAAAAGTTTATAATCTTAAAAATTAAAAAGGATTGGATTATACATGGCAATTACGCACATAAAGTGCAAATAATGACCGTTCTGGACAGAATTGGAGCATTTCACGCGATCATGTAATCATTTCAAGACATTTGATCACAATAATCTATATTTGAGCTCTATATACAGTAGAGAATGAGTTTATGATCATGAAAATTCAAAACAGTTGGATCATACATGGCAATTACGCACATAGAGTGCAAATAATGAAAGTTTTGGACAGAATTGGAGCATTTCATTCGATTAGGCATTAATTTCAGCCATTTAATCACAATAATCTATATTTAAACAATTTATATAATGGAGATTGATTTTATGATTTGAAAAATTCAAAAAGATTTTATTATAGACGGCATTACGCACATATAGTACAAATAATGTGCCTTCTTGAGAGAATTCAAGAATTTCAAACGATTGTTCATTTGTTGCATGTCATTTGATCACTATAATCTTTTTTTAAGCTCTTTATATAGTGGAGAATAAGTTTATAATCTTAAAAATTCAAAAGGATTGGATTCTACATGGCAATTACGCACATAAAGTGCAAATAATGACAGTTTTGGATAGAATTGAAGCATTTTGTGCGATTGTGCATTCATTTCTAGCCATTTAATCACAATAATCTATATTTAAGCTCTTCATATAGAAGATATTGATTTTATGTTCTTAAAATTCAAAAATATTTTATTATAGATGGCAATTACAAACATATAGTACAAATAATGTGCCTTCTTGACAGAATTTGAGAATTTCAATTGATTGTGCATTCATTGCAAGTCATTTGATCACTATAATCTATATTTATACTTTATATACAGTGGAGAATAAGTTTATAATCTTAAAAAATCAAAAGGATATGATTATACTTGTCAGTTACGCACATATAGTGCAAATAATGATCGTTCTAAACAGAATTGGAGCATTTCACGCGATTGTGCAGTCATTTCAAGCCATTTGATCACAATTATCTATATTTAAACTCTTTATACTGTGGAGAATAAGTTTATAATCGTAAAAAATTCAAAAGGATTGGATTATACATGAAAATTACGCACATAAAGTGCAAATAATGACCGTTCTGGACAGAATTGGAGCATTTTCACGCGATCGTGCAATCATTTCAAGCCATTTGATCACAATAACCTATATTTAAACTCTTTATACAGTGGAGAATGAGTTTATGATCATAAAAATTCAACAGGGTTGGATCATACATGGTAATTACGCACGTAGAGTGCATATAATGAAAGTTTTCGACAGAATTGGAGCATTTCATTCAATTGTGCATTCATTTCAAGGCATTTAATCACAATAATCTATATTTAAGCTCTTTATATAATGTAGATTGATTTTATAATTTTAAAAATTCAAAAAGATTTTATTCTAGATGGCAATTACGCACATATAGTACAAATAATGTGCCTTTATGACAGAATTGGCGAATTTCAAACAATTGTGCATTCACTGCAAGTCATTTGATCACTATAATCTATATTTAAACTCTTTATACAGTGGGGAATAAGTTTATAATCTTAAAAATTTAAAAGGATAGGATTATAAATGGCAATTACGCACATATAGTGCAAATAATGACCGTTCTGAACAGAATTGGAGCATTTCACGCGATTGTGCGGTTATTTCAAACCATTTGATGACAATTACCTATATTTAAACTCTTTATACAGTGGAGAATGAGTTTATGTTCATAAAAATTCAAAAGGGTTGGATCATACATGGCAATTACACACATAGAGTGCAAATAATGAAAGTTTTGGACGAAATTGAAGCATTTCATTCGATTGTGCATTAATTTCAAACTATTTAATCACAATAACCTATATTTAAACTCTTTATATAATGGAGATTGATTTTATGATTGTAAAAATTCAAAAAGATTTTATTATAGATGGCAATTACGCACATATAGTACAAATAATGTGCCTTCTTGACAGAATTTGAGAATTTCAAATGATTGTCAATTCGTTGCAAGTCATTTGATCAATATAATCTATATTTAAGCTCTTCATACAGTGGAAAATAAGTTTATAATCTTAAAAATTCAAAAGGATTGGATTATACATGGCAATTACGCACATAAAGTGCAAATAATGACAGTTTTGGACAGAATTGGAGCATTTTGTGCGATTGTGCATTCATTTCAAATCATTTAATCACAAAAATATATATTTAAGGTCTTCATATAATGGAGAATGATTTATAATTTTGAAAATTCAAAAGGATTGGTTTATACATGGCAATTATGCACATATAGTGCAAATAATGACCGTTCTGAACAGAATTGGAGCATTTCACGCGATTGTGCAGTCATTTCAAGCCATTTGATCACAATTATCTATATTTAAACTCTTTATGCTGTGGAGAATTAGTTTATAATCTTAAAAATTAAAAACGATTGGATACATGGCAATTACGCACATAAAGTTCAAATAATGGCCATTCTGGACAGAATTGGAGTATTTCACGCTATTGTGCAATCATTTCAAGCCATTTGATCACAATAACCTATATTTCAGATCTTTATACAGTGGAGAATGAGTTTTTGATCATAAAAATTCAAAAGGGTTGGATCATACATGGCAATTTCGCACATAAATTTTGAATCAAAAACGTTCTTGACAGAATTGGGCAATTCAAGCGATTGTGCATTCATTTCAAGCCATTTGATAGCTATAATCTATATTTAAACCCTTTATACAGTGAAGAATAAATTTATAATTTCAAAAATTCAAATGAATTAGATTATACACGACAATTATGCACATAAAATTCCAAATAATGAGCGTTCAAGACAGAAATGGAGCATTTCACGCTATTGTGCGTTCATTTCAAATCATTTGATCACCATAATCTATATATAAGCACTTTATACAGTAGAAAATAAGTTTATATTGTTAACAACTCAAAAAGATTTGATTATACATGGCAATTACGCAAGTAAAGTGCAAATAATATGCGTTCTGTACTGAATTGGAGCATTTCACGCGATTGCGCATTCATTTCAAGTCATGTGATCACAATAATCTAGATTTATGTTCTTCATGTAGTGTACAACGAATTTATGATCTTAAAATTTAAAAGTATCGGATCATACATGACAATTACGCACATATATTGTCAAATTATAAGTGATGTGCACAGAATTGGAGAATTTTAAGAGATTGTCCATTCATTTCGAGTAATTTTATAATTATAATATATATTTAAGCTCGTTATACAGTGTCGAATAAGTTTATGATCTTAAAATTCAAAAGGATTAGATTATACATGGCAATTACGCACATATTGTGCAAATAATGTGCGTTATGGACCGAGTTAGAGGATTTCACTCGATTGTGCATTTATTTCAAGTCATTTGATCACAATAATCTATATTTAAGCTCTTTATACAGTGGAGAATGAGTTTATCATCTTAAAAAATTCAAAAGGATTTGATTATACAGTGCAATTACACACATAAAGAGCAAATAACGAGTATTCTGGACAGAACTGGAGCATTTCACGCGATTGTGCATTCATTTCAAGTCATTTGATCAAAATAATCTATATTTGAGTTCTTTATAGAGTGCAGAATGTGTTTACAGTGCAAATCAAGAGCTTTCTAGACAGAATTAGAGAAATTCAAGCTATTGTGCATTCATTTCAAGTCATTTGATCACTATAATCTATATTTAAACTCTTTATACAGTGGAGAATATGTTTATAAACTTAAAAATTCAAAAGGATTGGATTATAATGGCAATTACGCACATAAAGTGCAAATAATGAGCGTTCTTGGCATAATTGGAGTGTTTCACGCGATTGTGCATTCATTTCAAGATATTTGATCACAATAATCTATATTTGAGCACTTTATACAGTGGAGAATGAGTTTATGATCTTAAAAATTTAAAACGGTTGGATCATACAAAGCAATTACGCACATAAATTGTGAATCAAAAGCCTTCTTGACAAAATTGGACAATTCAAGCGATTGTGCATTCATTTCAAGACATTTGATCACTATAACCTATATTTAAACTCTTTATACATTGGAGAATAAGTTTATAACCTTAAAAATTCAAATGGATTGGATTATACATGGCAATTACGCACATATAGTAAAATAACGTGCGTTCTGGATAGAATTGGAGTATTGCAAGCGATTGTGTATTTATTTCAAGTCATTTGATCACTATAATTTATATTTAAACTCTTTCTGCAGTGGAGAATAATTTTATAATCTTAAAAATTCAAAATAATTGGATTATACATGGCAATTACGCACATAGAGTGCAAATAATGAAAGTTTTGGACAGAATTGGAGCATTTTATGCGTTTGGGCATTAATTTCTAGCCATTTAATCACAATAATATATTTTTAAGCTCTTTATATAGTGGAGTTTGATTTTATGATCTTAAAAATTCAAAAAGATTTTATTATAGATGGCATTTACGCACATATAATACAAATAATGTGCCTTCTTGACAGAATTTGATCACTATAAACTATATTTAAACTCTTAATGCAGTGGTGAATTAGTTTATAATTTAAAAAAATTCAAAAGGATAGGATTTTACATGGCAATTTCGCACATATAGTGCAAACAATGACCGTTCTGAACAGAATTGGACCATTTCACTCAATTGTGCATTGATTTCAAGTCAATTGACCACACTAATCTAAAAAATATATATATAGATTAGTGTGGTCAATTGACTTGAAATCAATGCACAATGGAGAATGAATTTAATATCTTAAAAATTCAAAACAGTTGGATTATACATGGCAATTACGCACATGACAGAATTGGAAAATTCAACAGCGTTCTATACAGAATTGGAAAATTTCATGCGATTTTGCGTTCATTTCAAGTGATTTGACACAATAATCTATATTTAAGCTCTTTATACAGTGGAGAATAAGTTTATAATCTTAAAAATTCAAAAGGATTGGATTATACCAGACAATTACACACATAAAGTGCAAATAATGAGCGTTCTGGACAGAATTCGAGCATTTCACGCGATTGTCCATTCATTTCAACACATTTGATCACAATAATCTATATTTAAGATCTTTATACAGTGGATAATAAGTTTATAATCTTAAAAATTCAAAGAGATTGGATCATAATGGCAATTACGAACGTAAAGTGCAAATAATATGCGTTCTGTACAGAATTCGAGCATTTGAAGCGATTGTCCTTTCATTTCATGTCATGTGATAATAATAATCTATATTTACGTTCTTTATACAGTGTACAATGAGTTTATGATCTTAAAATTGAAAAGTATTGGATTATACGTGACAATTACGCACATATATAGCCAAATTATGTGTGTTGTGGGCATAATTGGAGAATTTTAAGAGATTGTGCATCCATTTCGAGTAATTTGATCACTATAATCTATATTTAAGATCTTTATACAGTGGATAATAAGTTTATAATCTTAAAAATTCAAAAGGATTGGATCATACATGGCAATTACGAACGTAAAGTGCAAATAATATGCATTTTGTACAGAATTCGAGCATTTCAAGCGATTGTCCTTTCATTTCATGTCATGTGATCACAATAATTTATATTTACATTCTTTATACAGTGTACAATGAGTTTATGATCTTAAAATTGAAAAGTATTGGATTATACGTGACAATTACACACATATATAGCCAAATTATGTTTGTTGTGGGCATAATTGGAGAATTTTAAGAGATTGTGCATTCATTTCGAGTAATTTGATCACTATAATCTATATTTAAGCTCGTTATACAGTGTAGAGTATGTTTATGATCTTAAAATTAAAAAATATTAGATTATACATGTCAATTACGCACATATTGTGCAAATAATGTGCTTTTAGGACTGAGTTGGAGCATTTCACGCGATTCTGCATTTATTTCAAACCATTTGATCACAATAATCTATATATAAGATCTTTATACAGTGGACAATGAGTTTATGATTTTAAAAATTTAAAAGGATTTGAATATACATAGCAATTTCGCACATAAAGAGCAAAGAATGAGTGTTCTAGACAGAACTGGAGTATTTCACGCGATTGTCCATTCATTTCAAGTCATTTGATCAAAATAATCTATATTTAAGTTCTTTATATAGTGGAGAATGAGTTTACGATCTAAAAAACTCAAGAGTTTTATTATACATGGCAATTACGCTCATAAAGTGCAAATCAAGAGCGTTCTGAACAGAATTAGAGATTGTCAAACTATTGTGTATTCATTACAAGTCATTTGATCACTATAATCTATATTAAAGCTCTTTATATAGTGGAGAATAAGTTTATAATCTTAAAATTTCAAAAGGATTGGATTATAATGGCAATTACGCACATAAAGTGCAAATCAAGAGCGTTCTTTTCAGAATTAGAGAATATCACTCTATTGTGCATTCATTTCAAGACATTTGATCACTATAATCTTTAATCTCTTTATACAGTGGAGAATATGTTTATAATCTTCAAAATTCAAAAGGATAGGATTATACATGGCAATTACGCACATATAGTGCAAATAATGACCGTTCTGAACAGATTTAGAGAATTAAAAGCGATTGTGCAGTCATTTCAAGCCAGTTGATCACAATTATCTATATTTAAACTCATTATACTGTGGAGAATAAGTTTATAATCTTAAAAACTCAAAAGGATTGGATTATACAAAGCAATTACACACATAAAGTGGAAATAATGTGCCTTCTGAACAGAATTGGAGCCTTTCACTCGATTGTGTATTCATTTCAAAACATTTGATCACAATAATCCATATTTAAACTCTTTATACAGTGGAGAATCAGTTTCTAATCTTAAAAATTCAAAAGTATTGGATTATACATGACAATTACGCATGAAAGGTGCAAATAATATGCGTTCTGTACAGAATTGGAGCATTTCACGCGATTGTACATTCATTTCAAGTCATGTGATCACAATAATTTATATTTACGTTCTTTATACAGTGTACAATTAGTTTATGATCTTAAAATTGAAAAGTATTGGATTATTCATGACAATTGCGCACATATATTGCCAAATTATGTATATTGTGGACAGAATTGGAGAATTTTAATTGATTGTGCATTCATTTCCAGTAATTTGATCACTGTAATCTATATTCAATCTCGTTATACAGTGGAGAATGAGTTTACAATCTTAAAAACTCAAAAGAGGTTTATTATACATGGCAATTACGCAAATAAAGTGCAAATCAAAAGCGTTCTGAACAGAATTAGAGATTGTCAAGCTATTGTGCATTTATTTCAAGTCATTTGACCACTATAAACATATTTAAACTCTTTATAGAGTGTAGAATAAGTTTATAATCTTCAAAATTTAAAAGGATAGGATTATACATAGCAATTACACAAATATAGTGCAAATAATGACCGTTTTTAATAGAATTAGAGAATTTCAAGCGATTGTACTGTCATTTCAAGCTATTTGATCACAGTTATCTATATTTAAACTCTTTATACTGTGGAAGATAAGTTTATAATCTTAAAAATTCAAAAGGATTGGATTATACAAGGCAATTACGCACATAAATTGTGAAACAAAAGCGTTCTTGACAGAATTGGACAATTCACGCGATTGTGCATTCATTTCAAGCCATTTGATCGCTATAATCTATATTTAAACTCTTTATACAGTGGATAATAACTTTGTAATCTTAAAAATTCTAATGGATTGGATTATACATGGCAATTACGCACATATAGTAAAATAACGTGCGTTCTGGACAGAATTGGAGTATTGAAATCGATTGTGCATTTATTTCAAAGTCATTTCATCAATTTAATTTAAATTTAAACTCTTTATACAGTGGATAATATGTTTATAATCTTAAAAATTCAAAAGGATTGGATTATACATAGCAATTACTCACATAAAGTGCAAATAATGAAAGTTTTGGGCAGAATTGGAGTATTTCATGCGATTGTGCATTCATATCAAGCCATTTAATCACCATAATCTATATTTAAGCTCTTTATATAGTGGAGATTGATTTTATGATCTTGAAAATTCAAAAAGATTTTATTATAGATGGCAATTACGCACATATAGTACAAATAATGTGTCTTCTTGACAGAATTGGAGAATTTTAAATGATTGTGCATTCATTGCAACTCATTTGATCATTATAATCTATATTTAAACTCTTTATACAGTGGAGAATAAGTTTATAATATTAAAAAATCAAAATGATAGAATTATATATGGCAATTACACACATAAAGTGCAGTCATTTCAAGCCATTTGTTCACAATAATCTATATTAAAATTCTTTATACTGTGTAGAATAAGTGTATAATCTTAAAAATTCAAATGGATTGGATTATACATGGTAATCACGCACATAAATTGTAAATAATGAGCGTTCAGGACAGAATTGGAGCATTTTCACGCTATTGTGCTTTCATTTCAAGTAATTTGACCACACTAACCTTAATTTATGCAATTTATACAGTGGAGAATGAGTTTATGATCTTAAAAATTCAAAACAGCTGGATCATACATGGCAATTAAGCACATAAATAGCAAATCAAGAGCTTTCTAGACAGAATTGAAAACTTTCATGAGATTGTGCGTTCATTTCAATCCATTTGACACAATAATCTATATTTAAACTCTTTATACAGTGGAAAATAAGTTTATAATCTTAAAAATTCAAAATGATTGGATTATATAAGGAAATTACACACATAAAGTGCAAATAATGAGCCTTCTGGACAGAATTGGAGCGTTTCACATGATTGAGCATTCATTTCAAGTCATGTGATCACAATAATTTATACTTACGTTTTTTATACAGTGTACAACGATTTTATGATCAGAAAATTGAAAAGTATTGGATTATACATGGCAATTACGCACATATATTGCCAAATTATGTGTGTTGTTGACAAAATTAGAGAATTTTAAGAGATTGTGCATTAATTTTGAGTAATTTGATCACTATAATCTATATTTAAGCTCGTTATACAGTGTAGAATATGTTTAAGATCTTAAAATTCAAAAGGATTAGATTATATATGGCAATTACTCACATATTATGCAAATAATATGCGTTCAGGACTGAGTTGGAGCATTTCACGCGATTGTGCATTTATTTCAAGCCATTTGATCACAATAATCTATAATTAAACTCTTTATACAGTGGAAAATTAATTTATGATCATAAAAATTCAAAAGGATTTTATTATACATAGCAATTAAGCGCATAAAGAGCAAATAATGTGTGTTCTGAACAGAACTGGAGCATTTCACGCGATTGTGCATTCATTTCAATTCATTTGATCAAAATAATTTATATTTAAGTTCTTTATACAGTGGGGAGTATGAGTTTACTATCTTATAAACTCAAAAGAGTTTTATTATACATGGCAATTAAGCACATAAATTGCAAATCTAGAGCAAACTGGACAGAATTAGAGAATTTCAAGCTA
Source organism: Rhynchospora pubera (assembly GCA_028095005.1). Lineage (NCBI taxonomy): Eukaryota > Viridiplantae > Streptophyta > Magnoliopsida > Poales > Cyperaceae > Rhynchospora > Rhynchospora pubera. The sequence continues at coordinate 75,334,127 of CM051462.1, forward strand.
TTGTGCATTCATTTCAAGTCATTTGATAACTATAATCTATATTTAAACTCTTTATACAGTTGAGAATAAGTTTATAATCTTCCAAATTAAAAAGAACTGGATTATAATGGCAATTACATACATAAAATGCAAATCGTAAGCGTTTTGGACAGAATTTGAGCGTTTCACGCGATGGGGCATTCATTTCAAGACATTTTATCAAAATAATCTATATTTGAGCTCTTTATGCGGTGGAGAATAAGTTTATAATCATGAAAATTCAAAAGGATTGGATTATACAAGGCAGTTATGCACATAAAGTGCAAATAACGAGCGTTCTAGACAGAATTGGAGCGTTTCACACTATTGTGTATTCATTTCAAGACATTTGATCACAATAATCTATATTTGAGCTCTTTATGCAGTGGATAATTAGTTTATGATCTTAAAAATTCAAAAGGGTTGGATCATACAAGGCAATTACGCTCATAAATTGTGAATCAAAAGCGTTCTTGACAGAATTGGACAATTCAAGCGATTTTGCATTCATTTCAAACCATTTGATCACTATAATCTATATTTAAACTCTTTATACTGTGGAGAATAAATTTATAATCTTAAAAATTCAAATGGATTAGATTATACATGGCAATTACGCACATATAGTAAAATAACGTGCGTTCTGGACATAATTTGATTATTACAAGCGATTGTACATTTATTTCAAGTCATTTCATCACTATAATATATATTTAAACTCTTTATACCGTGGAGAATAAGTTTATAATCTTATAAATTTTAAACTATTTGGATTATACATGGCAATTACGCACATAAAGTGCAAATAATGATAGTTTGGGACCGAATTGGAGCATTTCATTCGATTGTGCATTCATTTCAGGCTACTTAATCATAATAATCTATATTTATGCTCTTTATATAGTGGAGATTGATTTTATGATCTTAAAAATTAAAAAAGATATTATTATAGATGGTAATTACGCACATATAATACAAATAATGTGCCTTCTTGACAGAATTAGAGAATTTCAAATGATTGTGCATCCATTGCAAGTCATTTGATCACTATAATCTATATTTAAGCTCTTTATAGTGGAGAATAAGTTTATAATCTTAAAAATTCAAAAAGATTGGATTATACATGGCAATTACGCACATAAATTGCAAATAATGGGCGTTCAAGACAGAATTGGAGCATTTCACGCTATTGTGCATTCATTTCAAGTCATTTGACCACACTAATCTTTACTTAAGCTATTTATGCAGTAGAGAATGAGTTTATGATCTTAAAAATTCAAAAAGGTTAGATTATGCATGGCAATTACGTACATAAATTGCAAATAATGTGCGTTCTGGACATAATTGGGCATTTCACGCAATTGTGGATACATTTCAAGTCATTTGATAACAATAATCTATATTTAAACTCTTTATTCAGTGGAGAATGAATTTATGAACTTAAAAATTCAAAAGGTTAGATTATACATGGCAATTACGCACATTAAGTGAAAATCAAGAGCGTTCTGGACAGAATTGAAAAATTTCGAGCTATTGTGTATTCATTTCAGTTATTTGATTACTATAATTTATATTTAAACTCTTGATATAGTGGAGAATAAGTTTATAATCTTAAAAATTCAAAACGATTGGATTATACATGGCAATTACGCACATAAAGTGCAAATAATGAATGTTTTGGACAGAATTGGAGCATTTCATGCGATTGTGCATTCATTTCAAGCCATTTAATCACAGTAATCTATATTTAAGCTCTTTATATAGTGGAGATTGATTTTACAATCTTAAAAATTCAAAAAGATTTTATTATAGATGGCTATTACGAACATAGTACAAATACTGTGCCTTTTTGACAGAATTGGAGAATTTCAAACGATTGTGCATTCATTGCAACTCATTTGATCACTATAATCTATATTTAAACTCTTTACACAGTGGAGAATAAGTTTATAATCTTAAAAATTCAAATAGATTGGATTATACATGGCAATTATGCACTTATAGTGCAAATAATGACCGTTCCGAACAAAATTGGAGCATTTCACGCGATTGTGGAATCATTTCAAGCCAATTGATTACAATAATCTATATTTAAGCTCTTTATACATTGGAGAATGAGTTCATAATTTTAAAAATTCAAATTGATTGGATTATACATGGCAATTACGCACATAAATTGCAAATAATGAGCGTTTAAGACAGAAATGTAGCATTTCACACCATTGTACATTCATTTCAAGTCATTTGATCTCACTAATCTATATTTAAGCTTTTTATACAGTGGAGAATGAGTTTATGATCTTAAAAATTCAAAACAGTTGGATTATATATGACAATTACGCACATAAAGTGCAAATCAAATGCGTTCTAAACAGAATTGAAAAATTTCACGGGATTGTACTTTCATTTCAAGCCATTTGACACAATAATCTATATTTTACCTCTTTATACAGTGGAGAATATTTTTATAACCTTAAAAGTTCAAAAGGATTGGATTATACAATGCAATTACGCTCATAAATTAGAAATAATGAGCGTTCTGGACAGAATTGGAGTGTTTCACGCGATTGTGCATTCATTTCAAACCATTTGATCACTATAATCTATATTTAAACTCTCTATACTGTGAAGAATAAGTTTATAATCTTAAAAATTTAAATGGATTGAATTATACATGGCAATGACGTTCATAAATTGCAAATAATGAGCGTTCAAGACAGAATTGGAGCATTTCATGCTATTGTGAATTCATTTCATGTCATTTCACCACACTAATCTATATTTAAGCTATTTATACAGTGTAGAATGTGTTTATGGTCTTAAAAATTCAAAACAGTTGGATTATGCATGGCAATTACGCACATAAAGTGCAAATCAAGAGCGTTCAAGACAAAATTGGAAAATTTCACGAGATTGTGCATTCATTTCAAGCCATTGGACACAATAATCTATATTTAAGCTCTTTATACACTGGAGAATAAGTTTACGATCTTAAAAATTCAAAATGATTGGATTATACAAGGCAATTACACACATGAAGTGCAAATAGTGAGCGTTCTGGACAGAATTGGAGCGTTTCACGCGATTGTGCATTCATTTCAACTCATTTGATCACAATAATTTATATTTACGTTCTTTATACAGTGTACAATGAGTTCATAATCTTAAACTTGAAAAGTATTGGATTCTACATGACAAGTACGCACATATATTGCCAAATTATGTGTGTTCTGGACAAAATTGGAAAATTTCAAGCTATTGTGCATTCATTTTAAGTTATTTGATCACTATAATCTATATTTAAACTCTTTATGTAGTGGAGAATAAGTTTATAATCTTAAAAATTTAAAAATATTGGATTATACATGGCAATTACGCACATAAAGTGCGAATAATGAGCGTTCTGAACAAAATGGAGCGTTTCAAGTGATTGTGCATTCATTTCAAGCTATTTGATCACAATAATCTATATTTGAGCTCTTTATATAGTGGAGATTAATTTTATGATCTTAAAAATTCAAAAGGATTGGATTATGCATGGCAATTACGTACAAAATTGCAAATAATGTGCGTACTGGACATAATTGGGGCATTTCACGCGATTATGCATTCATTTCAAGTCATTTGATCATAATAATCTATATTTAAGCTCGTTATACAGTGTAGCAACTCACCAAAGTGTGATAGATTCTGAATTGGAATTGTGTGATAGATTCTGAATTTTATGTCACTTATGATTAGACCATTGAGTGTGGGTGCTTCATTCTCACATCACATTATATATATATAATATAATGAGAAAGCCTTCAATCAAAGCGCTTTGACCGGAGTCTCGGTTAAACCCCGTCAGATCTCAATTTTGAAAATTCAAATGACCGATCCAAACCGTCAAATATAATCTCCATATTGAAATCTCCTTACAGACCAAATTTTTCATTTTTTTTAATTTTTTAAGCATTTTTTTCGAATTTTCAAAAATCGTTAATATAATTTGTTCTGAACCCTACAAAAATTGCTGTTTTTGAAAATCCGAAAAAAATACTTAAAAATTTCAAAAAAATGAAAATTTTGGTCGACAAGGAGATTTCAATATGGAGATCATATTTGACGGTTCGGATCGGTCATTTGAACTTTCAAAATTGAAAACTGACGGGGTTTAACCGGGACTCCGGTCAAAGCGCTTTGATTGAATCCTTTCTCATAATAAATATATATATATATATATATATATATATATATATATATATATATATATATATATATATGAGTTTTGCTATGGTGAGTTGCAACTCACCAAAGCGTCCGTGAGTCGCGCTCCAAATTTCGAAATTAAGTTCAAAATGACCGATCCAAACCATCTAATACGATCTCCCTATCGAATTCTCCATGCAGACCAAATTTTATATTTTTTCGAAATTTTTAAGTATTTATTTCAGATTTTTAAAAACTGCTGTTTTTGAACGGTTCAGAACTAATTAGATTAATGATTTTCTAAAATCTAAAATAAATACTTAAAAATTTCGAAAAATATAAAATTTGGTCTGAATGAAGAATTCATTAGGGAGATCGTATTAGACGGTTTGGATCGGTCATTTTGAACTTAATTTCGAAATTTTTAGTGCGACTCACGGATGCTTTGGTGAGTTGCAACTCACCATAGCAAAACTCTCTCTCTATATATATATAGAGAGAGAGAGAGAGAGAGTGTGTGTGTTTAGCTATGGTGAGATGCATCACAAAAAATCTTCCATGAGATGTGATCAAAACTCATGAATCTAGTTCAAAATGACCGATCCAAACTGTCTAATATGATCTCTCTATTGAAATCTCTATGAAGACTAAATTTTACATTTTTTTTTCAAAATTTGTAAGTATTTTTTTTTTAAATTTTAGAAAATCGTTAATCTAATTAGTTCTGTATTGTTCGAAAACTGTCATTTTTAAAAATCCGAAAAAATACTTAAAAGTTCTTAAAAAAATGTAAATTTGGTCTACTAGCAAACTTACCCACCAAATCAGTATTTATAAATAAAGATGCGTGGGTTTCAGAATAGTTTTGTTAAAATTAAGCCCGACACGCCAATCATTTTTTCCATTGTTGGTTTGTGCTTTTCATTTCTTTCCCGATTTCTGCAACCTAACGCTATGTGATCATTCGTGTGCCGGATATTATTGCTTTTAAAATTGATCCGCTTCACCAGTATACGTTTATTTGGTAGGGTATGGTTTTCTTCTTAATTTTTCCGTCCCCTTTCTATTTTGATAACCATCCCGTCTCCTCCATCTCTGTGTGCTGGTCGGAGACATTCTTTCGCTTTTTCCTTCTCTTCTCCTTCCCCTTTAATAGCACTGCCTGACTCTCATATCCGGATTTGTCGTCAAACTGACCGTACCTCCTTCCTCTGTTTGTCCTTCTCTTCTCCGACTGATGTTGGAACCACAACCCTAGAAATCGGTAAGGTCCCTTTACACATTATCTCTCCATCGCCTTCCTAATTGAGTCTTACTATTTACTTTTCTGATTTTCTTTCATACTTTTTTGAAAGTAAATATTTTAAAAATTTTCTCGCTGATATTTTTATATATATTTGTATCCGATAAGTTTTGTTCGATGGTTGTACCAAATTATATTTGAACATTTTTTTTTTTGAGATTTTGATAGTGAAACATTTGTCAAAAATCAAAATTGTTAGTTCGGTTATTGATTGCAGTTTGCAAATTTTTTTTTATTGGTTGTTTCGTACAAGAATTAGGAGGTCGTTGTTCAATTAGAGTTTCCTTCTATTTATATGTAAGAGAATCTCAGAGGTATATATTTTTTAATTATTACAAATCCATTTTTATCTTATCGATTAGTATCTATTTTTCGATTTTTTGGGATGTTATCTTGGTCTAATCTTGAATTGGTAATTAATTGGAGTTACATTTTTTAAACTCATGCGTTATGTACATGAATGATACGGTTGTGATTCTTTTACAGCTTCATTCTTTGTCTATGTCCGAGATAAATTTCATTACGGCTGTCATTAATATATATATTGATTCGAGAGTTTAGGACCCAATATAGTTTGTACACGGTCTCATAGCATTAAATTTTTATTAAATACATTTAAATTCTAAATTAATACCTAATGGTAACTGTTTTGTTGCGTATTTTTTTTTGTGAATAAAATCACCGAAAACTAATACATATTTGGGTGTTCTTCTTCGATTGGTGCGTGTCCCTTGAAGAAGAGACTAGAGCGTATTTTTCTTTCTCCATTTACACCAGTATGAATAACCTCTTCAATTTTTTTCTTGATTGTTTGACAAATTTTTAATTTTCCAACATATCTGTTTTTTTTTTTACTTTTGGTTAAGTTTGCTTTTATTTCTTGGTAAGTAAGGGGTATAACTGGAACTTTTACGTGATACATTTTGTTGAAAATTTATAAATTGTTGTAAAATAAAGTGAAAGATGGAAGAAACAAAGATAAAAGAGAGAGTAAAGTGGTGCTCTGTAATTCTTATTCTCAATTGTTCAATTTAGATTACAGTATACATCCTCTATTTATAAGGCAAAAACAAATCTTCTAATTAATGCTATAGATCTCATACAATTAATAGGAATAATGAAAATGGACAATCAATATATAATTCCATTTATAACACTTCCCCTTTGTTCATCTTTCATTATACACTAGTAATATGATACTTCGGGATCAATATTAATATGATACTTCTGAATCATTTATACTGCCTCATTAAAAACCTTACCAAGAAAAACCCATTGGGATAAAAAAAACTTGGATAAGGGAAAAAGAGTACAGCGTGTATAATGCTTCCCCTCATTTTGATATTATTGGACATTCTTCAGTCGGTGTAGACCTATCTTCTTTCTGAGTTGTTAAAAAATTCTTGTTGGCAAAGACTTCGTGAATAGATCGGCCAAGTTGTTGCATGATTGAATTTTTTGAACTTCTATTATACCATCCTTTTGTAGATCATGTGCCGAGAAGAACTTCGGCGCAATGTGCTTAGTTCGGTCTCCTTTGATATATCCTTCTCTAATTTGTGCTATGCAAGCTGCATTATCTTCATATATTGGAGTAGGATTTTCCTTAATGTTTTGAAGCCCACATTCTTCTTGAATATTTTGAATTATTGATCTCAATGAAACACATTCTCGACTCGCTTCATAGAGAGCAATTAGTTCAGCATGATTTGATGATGTAGCGTTAGAGTTTGTTTTGTCGATCGCCATGAAATCGCAGCTCCACTATAAGTAAATATGTATCCTGATTGAGATCGTGCTTTATGCGGGTCTGATAAATATCCTGCATCTGCATATCCAACTAGATTATATTTTATATCCTTTTCATAGTATAGCCCCATATCTCGAGTTCCGCAAAGATAGCGAAAAATATCTTTAATTCCATTCCAATGTCTTCGGGTTGGTTTGGAACTATATCTTGATAGTAAATTTACAGCAAATGAAATATCAGGTCTGGTATTATTTGCAAGATATAATAATGCTCCTATTGCACTTAAGTATGGCACTTCAGGACCAAGTACTTCTTCATCATTTTCTTGGGGGCGAAAAGGATCATTTTCTATATTTAACGATAGTACGACCATTGGTATTTTCAAAGGATGAGCTTTATCCATATTAAACTTCTTTAGTAATTTTTCAATATAATTTGACTGATGGATAAATATTCCATTCTTTAAATGCTCGATCTGTAGACCGAGACAAAATTTAGTTACGACCACTTTCTATATTTAACGATAGTACGACCATTGGTATTTTCAAAGGATGAGCTTTATCCATATTAAACTTCTTTAGTAATTTTTCAATATAATTTGACTGATGGATAAATATTCCATTCTTTAAATGCTCGATCTGTAGACCGAGACAAAATTTAGTTACACCAAGGTCTTTCATTTCAAACTCCTTTTTCAATAATTTTGCAGTATTTTCAATCTCTTTAGGAGATCCTATAATGTTTAAATCATCAACATACACTGCAACGATTGCAAAACCAAAATTTGATTTTTTAATAAAAACACACGGACTAATTGTATTATTCTTATATCCTTCTTTTAAAAGATATTCACTAAGTCGATTATACCACATTCGACCTGATTGTTTTAGTCCGTATAAAGATTTTTTCAATTTTATGGAGTACATTTCTCTAGACTTTGATTTATATGCTTCAGGCATTTTTAATCCTTCAGGAATTTTCATATATATGTCACTATCAAGTGAACCATATAGATAAGCTGTGACAACATCCATAAGTTGCATTTTAAGATTTTCTGTGACTGCGAGACCTATTAAAAATCTGAGAGTTGTCGCATCCACTACAGGTGAATACGTTTCTTCATAATCGATTCCATATATTTGTGTAAACCCTTGTGCCACTAGCCTTGCTTTATATCTCACGATCTCATTTTTCTCATTTCTTTTAATGACAAATACCCATTTGTAACCTACAGGGTTAACATGTTTGGGCGTCTGGACTACTGGTCCAAATACTTGTCGTTTATCAAGCGAATTTAATTCAGCTTGTATAGCATCTTTCCATTTAGTCCAATCATTTCTTTTTCTACATTCTTCTATGGTTTTTGACATATTCTCTTCTTCGCTTATAACATCACTAGCTACAGCGAATGCAAAAATTTCATCAACTTGAGTTTTATTCCTATTCAATGTTGTATTATTTTTCACATAATTTATAGAAATCTCATAATCATTTGGTACTTCGGTTTCTTCTGGAACTTTCTTAATCTCTTCAAAGATTTTAGTTTCTTCTAGAACTTTATTAATCTCTTCTGGAGATTTAGTTTCTTCAGGAACTTTGTAAACCTCTTCTGAGGTTGTACCAACTGCTTTATTCTGCTCTTTTTTTTCGTGGATTTACATCCTTAGAACCAATTGGTCTTCCACGTTTTCTACGTTCATGAGATTCATTTGATAATTTTGTAATATCTATTCGAGCAGGTGCATTAATAGCTGGAATATGTGATTTAGTGACTCTATTTATATCTGTGAATGCATCAGGCAATTCATTTGCAATTCTTTGTAAGTTTATAATCTTTTGAACTTCAAGTTCACATTGACCACTTCTAGGATCAAGATAAGACAACGATGAATTCCATGTCACTTGTCTATCCAGCTTTTATTTTTCTTCCCCTAAATTTGGGAATATTGATTCATTAAAATGACAATCAGCAAATCTTGCTGTGAAAACATCTCCTGTTAATGGTTCTAAATATTTGACAATGGAAGGAGAGTTAAAACCAATATAAATTCCCAACCTTCTTTGAGGTCCCATTTTTGTGCGTTGTGGAGGAGAAATTGGAACATATATTGCACAACCAAATACCTTTAAATGAGACAAATTTGCTTCTCTTCCGGAGACCAATTGTAACGGGGAATATTTATGATCAGCAGTTGGTCTTAATCTAATTAGTGCTGCAGCATGTAATATGGCATGTCCCCATGCAGAAGATGGTAAACTAGATTTCATAATTAATGGTCTAGCTATTAATTGTAACCTTTTAATCAATGATTCTGCTAGACCGTTTTGTGTATGAACATGTGCCACTGAATGTTCTACAGTAATCCCAATAGACATGCAATAATCATTAAAAGTTTGGAATGTAAATTCTCCTGCATTATCAAGTCGGATTCTTTTAATTTGATAATCCGGAAAATTAGCTCTCAATTGGATAATTTGTGCTAATAATCTAGCAAATGCAACATTTCTTGTTGCTAACAAACACACATGTGACCAACGTGTTGATGCATCAATTAAAACCATAAAATATCTAAATGGTCCACATGATGGTGTAATAGGTCCACATATATCTCCTTGAATTCGTTCTAAAAATGATGGAGCTTCAGGTCCAACTTTATTTGGAGATGGTCTAGTAATTAGCTTTCCAAGAGAGCATGCTTGGCATGTCAATTCTTTTGATAACAGGATCTTCAGGTCCTTTAGGGGATGTCTGTTTGCACTTTCAATTATTCTCCTCATCATTATATTTCCTGGATGACCCAATCTATCATGCCATAATGTAAATAATTTTGGATCAACTAACTTCTGGTTAGTCACCATATTTGATTCTATTGTACTTATATATGTACCATATAGTCCATTTGATAATGCTTGTAATTTCTCCATAATATTTTTCTGGCCATTTTTAATAGATATGATATGAAAATATTCGCAATTTTTCTCATTCATAGTTTCAATATGATAACCATTTTTTCGAATATCTTTAACACTTAGTAGATTTCTTATGGATCTACTTGAATATAATGCACCATCTATTATTAATTTTGTTCCTTTAGGTAACAAAATACAAGCTCTTCCGGAGCCTTCAATAATATTACTTGAGCCAGAAATAGTTTGGATATTAGTCTCACCGAGATGCAATTGCAAAAAGTATTTCTTACTTTTCAATATTGTATTTGTAGTTCCGCTGTCTACTAGACATGAATCTTCTTTACTTATCATTGCGTCAGTCATTTCCTCAAAATAAAATAAATAAAAGAAAAAAAAATGAAACAGACTTTTGGTATTCACGTAAAATAAAAAAAAGGAACTTTATTAACTTTTATTACCGTACCGGAGAGAAAAAAAAATATTTATTCCCGTACAGACTAACATTTCTATTGTTACCTTTTTTCTTATTACCCTTTTTGGTTCATCGGCTGTACATGCCAAATAATTTGGTAAGTAGACCAGAGAAGAATCTAAACAAGCAATGCCAGAGGAAAAATAAATAAATAAACAAACAGCTAATAACTTTTATTCTGCATACAAAAAATACCGTACATGAAAAAACAGAAGGGAATTAAACTAATTAAATAAAACATCTCTAATTTATTCGCATACATTAAAAAAATGAAAATTCTAATTTTCCTTCATGGCACTTATTTCTTCATCAACATTATTGAAAAAATCCGATACATCCAGATGTGTATCTGTTTGGAAACCATTCTCATGATTATTTTCAGCCAAATTAACTTCTAGATTTTTCTCCTTTTTCTTGATCGAAGCTTGATAGAGCAATACTAGATGCTTGGGTGTACGACAGGTACGAGACCAGTGATTTGTCATGCCACATCGATAGCAAATATTTTCATGACGTTTTGCTTTATCATTTTTCACCATATTATTTTCATTTGGTTTATTGTTTTGACCATCACGTCGCCAAGTATAGCTGCGACCACGCCCACGACCACGGCCGCATCCATAAAAATTCTTACGGCCACGACCGCGTCCTCTATTAGATGATATCGCATTCGCTTCAGGGAATGGAGTTGAACCAGTGGGTCGTGCTTGGTGATTTTTCATTAGAAGCTCATTATTTTGTTCTGCAACTAGGAGACATGATACTAATTCAGAGTATTTCTTAAAACCACGCTCTCAATATTGCTGCTGCAGGAGCAAATTTGAGGCATGAAATATGGAAAATATTTTTTCTAACATGTCTTCTTCTTTTATAGGTTCACCACATAATTTAAGTTCGGAGGTTATCCGAAACATTGCAGAATTGTATTCTGCAACAGATTTATAATCTTGTAACCTTAAATGAATCCATTCATAACGAGCTTTTGGTAATAAAACATATTTTTTATGGTCAAATCTTTCTTTCAAACTCTTCCAGAGTTCTAATGGTTTTTTCACTGTTAAATATTCATTTTTCAAATCTTCGTGAAGGTGGTGACGAAGAAAAATCATAGCTTTAGCACAGTCCTGCAGGGAGGCTTTATTTTCATCCTTAATGGTTTCTTGCAAACCATTTGCCGTAAGATGTATTTCAGCATCAAGGGTCCATGGGAGAAAATTCTTGCCCGAAAGTTCAAGAGCAGCAAACTCAAGTTTTGTAAGATTTGCCATGTGTACTTTTTCTCCTGAGCGATTCGTGCTGATAACGTGTTGTAAAATAAAGTGAAAGATGGAAGAGACAAAGATAAAAGAGAGAGTAAAGTGGTGCTCTGTAATTCTTATTCTCAATTGTTCAATTTAGATTACAGTATACATCATCTATTTATAAGGCAAAAACAAATCTTCTAATTAATGCTATAGATCTCATACAATTAATAGGAATAATGAAAATGGACAATCAATATATAATTCCATTTATAACATAAATATTATTCTGAACTGACAATACAAGTAGCTTGAAGTTGACTACAACGCAATTAATTTTATACTTAATTCATTGTCACAACTGATTTGTTACCAGTTGATACAACTACAATACCAAATCAGTATTGCTGACAAGATTTGTTACCAATTAAAATATTCAATTATATTCTTAAATTTAGAATATATTCTAATAATTCAAATGTTGTGTGTTCTTCTTTCTTCTTCAATTGATGTGTGCACCTTGAAGAGACTAGACCTTATTTTTCTTCCTCCTTTACACCGGTAAAAAATAACCTCTCAGCTTTTTTTCTCAGTTGCTTAATTTATTTTTCTAAATTTTCAATGTATTTGTTTTTTTATTTTGTATTTTTTTTTGTTCTTTGTTTTTTGCAATTTCGAGTTCACAGTTCTTCACTGGTAAGTAAAGGGTATAATAGAAAATTTTAAGAAATTATTTATGGTGAAAGTTTTTAAATTATTATTCTGAACGGACAATACATGTAGTTTAAAGTTGACTACAAGTCTACAACGGAATTACTATTCTTAAAAATTCATTGTCCAAACCAATTTCCTACCAGTTTCGGAGATTCGTATTGTTGACAAGATTCGTGTATTGTTGACAAGATTCGTGTTAATACAAGTGTCAATTTGATCAGTTGTCATGACTATAACTCTTAAGTATCCCTGATTTTTAACTCTTACTTTATGTTCGGAGAAAGACGTCAATTCTTACTACAGTGAAAAATTAATGAACATACAACAGAGAACAAATCATCACATAAATCTATGGTTTAGTAGTAACTTAACGTTGCAAAAAAATTCACTAGCGCTATTTTAATATTTTAAAATAACTATTTGTGATCCCATTGTAAATTTTTTTTACTTATACAGATTGCAGATGTTCTACTCATTATTAGTAAATGCTATATACCTCATACATTGAATTGAGTCTAAGTATAATCTACAGAGAAGGTAGGCCAAACCTGAAAAATATCAATTAGAGTAGCGTCCAGATAATCACAAGCAGTCTTATTTTCTGCCTCTCTTGAACATGCACAGCCTTGACACCACCAAAATACTAGATTAATTTGAAAGTCTGACATTATTATTCTAATAATTTGATACCAAATCTGTTCTAATACATACACTACATCACATTATGATTGGTCAATTGTTTATTGTTAATAAATGAATTTTCAAATACAGGTTTCGAACAATAATGTTGTACCTGTAGCAGATAAATCTTCCAAGCTCAGTCGGTATTAGACTGGATATTTGGTTCACATCTAATTGAAGATGAGTCAGAGAATCTAATTTTGCCAGAGGGTCTTTCTTAATCGGAGATGTTGTTATCGCTTGACTTGATGTCTTGGAGGTTTGCTATGATAGAAATGTCTATTGACTGAAATAAAATTAGTTCACGTAATGAATAAGGTATCAAGAAGGTAAACGAGTTTTTTCATATCAACTATTTTATGAGTTTTGTAAGCCTAGACGAGAGAATGGGACAGTGGGCCAGAGAGTCCTTTTTCACTGTGATGTGTATTGACCAAGGACATTTATCAACCTCATTTTGGTATCATATTTCATCTTCAATAGTTTTGTAATCGGTACTTATTTCCTTATGGCAACGACCAACACATAATTTATAAGTCTAACCATCTCTAATTAATGCAATTGTTTATTTTTTTCCCACTTTTTCTGTTCCTTTGTCTATTAATTTGTGCACCAAGATTATTCATGCTCATTTATAATAAATTCCTCTGCTTATTTGTCTTTACCATCAATAATTCTATATATGATATAGTCTCATCTATATCGGCAATCATTAATCTGACCTTTTTTTTCTGTTTTTTTTTGCCTTTTTATTTTGAATTGAAAATAATAAAGATAGTCAGGATCGAGCGAAGCTCGATGTACCCTCTAGTAGCTAGATAAATCACAGATGAGAAAATTTTACACGTGTTATATTTTCAAAATGAAAAATAATTATTATTTTAATCAAAATATTTTTTCATATTTATCGTGCTCTCTTTTCATTAGCCCACCGATCGACCTTGTGTTATAGTCCCCATCACCTGAAGTGCTGAACCCTTGAACCTATTTAAGCCCTGTAGTGAGACCAATACGAGCTAGCATATATGTGTGTGATGAAATGTTATCTGCAGCGTGTACTTGGTAGCCACTACGTACAACTTAAGACATGATGGCAAACCAGTCGAAAAAATGTTGAAACCGGAATCCAAATTTCTAACGCTTAATATATATATTGCCAGCCTTAATTACTTTAATTAATTCATTCGTTAATTAATAACTTGAGCTTATTTACCTTCCATCCACAAAGAAAGGCTCTTGGAGTTTCTTTCAATAGAAATGATTTTGAAAATGCCGGGTTTCATGTCTTGGTAGCTCGGGCCAGAGACACTACGGAGGTTTTGCTTAAGTTGATGTTTTGCCTCTCTCATTTGTCACTTCTTTGTGGAGTTGTGTTGTGCTGGATGAGAGTAAAGATCCTTTTATATATAGGTGTTTGGGGCCAGCAAAGAAGTAATGAAATTACAAAACTGTAAAAGGCTAAGGCTACTAAACAACTAATACGCTCCATGTGGACTCGCCTATCTAGGGTGTGTTTGGCATCACATGTGAACAGGGGCGGAGCCAGAGTTTTAGGACAAGGGGGGCAAATGATGCTCATGCTTAAATTTTAGATTCTAAGGGGGGCAAATTAAATAAAACAAACTAATTTGCATGTAATTATTGTATTTTTAAGAGTTACTTTGAGAACATTAGGGGGACATTTGCCCAGTTTTTACTATACTTAGCTCCGCCCCTGCATGTGAACTAAAAGTTCACGAACTAGACTAGTTCGCGAGAACCAAACAACCTACGAACTAGACTGTTCGCGAACTTCTTGACTAGTTTCTAATCTCCCAATTTCTATGAACTAAGAGTTGTTCGTGGGCCTATTCGTGGGCCGTTGTTCATCCCTAGTTCGTCTCTAGTTCGTGAGCAAACCAAACACACCCCTAAAGTCTAAACAATAAATACGTACTGTTTCAGTAATTAAAGCATCTTCAATACTTGGGAAGGAATTAAAATCGCTGCTTAGCTGTTTCCTAATCTTAGTACAGCTGAACAACTTGTTCAAAAAAAATAAATTTAATTTTTAAAGAGTTCTAGATTAGTCCATGAAAATATCTGAAGTTCTAAATTAGTGTAGGGAAATATTTCTGAATCTAGAACGAATGAAAATATTTAGGTCTAGAACATTTATGGAAAATATTTAGAATATTATTATATAAGTTTAGATAGTTTTTAGATGTAGTGTAAATATAGGTATCATATCATCAAAACGAAGGTAAAGCACTTGGGAGTCTGAGAAAAAGCCTAGATCTTAAAGCAAATTTTGGGGCCTGTGTGGTTGAACCTAGATCTTAAAAGCTATACTTAGGCTGCTGAATAGCACACATGCAACAAACCAAAAGCATGGCACAAGCCTTCAGCCATATTAACTTACAACCAAATAAAGAGAAATGCTAGAGTCTAATATATTGGACGAATGAGTTCTGTCTAATACGATCGTTTTCACGTTTTTAAATTTCAAATAACCGATCTAAACTGTTAAATATGTTCTCCATAATGAAAACATATAAGAAACCAATTTTTACATTTTTTCGAAATTTTTTACTATTTTAGAAAATCGTTGTTATTGGACGATCTATAATGTTTATATCATGAATTTTCAAAAATACCAAAAAAATAGTAAAAAAATTCGAAAAAATGTAAAAATTAGTTTCTTGCAAATTTTCAATGTAGAGAACATATTTAACGGTTCAGATCGGTCATTTGAAATTTAAAAATATAAAAATAATTATATTAGACGGACCCATCCGTCCTGTCCTATATTCAGGACACTAGCATTTCTCCCAAATAAATCATGCATACTCTTTTGAAACTAGGTTTCTGACCTAAAAGCCTACATACGTTTTGAAAAATAAAGCACAGGGTTGGCAGCCTTAGCCACATAATAAATGATGGTGCTAATAATAACAACTTAGAGCTTCCAGAATGAAATATAGTTTGCAACAGGTCTCTTTCCGCCTATATATAATTGCCAGGTTTATGGATTATCCAAATGCCTTGGACAGCAGGAGCAATACTTTGACAAAAAAAAAGAGAAAATAAAAAAACAAGAATGGCCAGACAGCCAGTACTTCAAAAAAATATATAATAATAATAAATAAAAACAAATAAGAGTTGTGAAATAATTCAACCAAACATAGCACGGCCAAAGAATAAAATTTTTACTTACCTTCTAACAAAAACAGTATGCTCAACAACGTTTATCCGCTTCTGAATGAGAAGTTGATAAACTTCTTATTACAGTTTTCCATTTGATATTTCAATCAAAGGAACCCCCCAAATATTGAACACTCAATCACACTGACTCACGCCATCTGTGATTACTCCAAAAACACAGTGGTTTTACCCTTTATTGAATTTGCAACATCTGATAAAGTTGGGACAGATCACACCAGATTAAGACCAAGCCCTTTCACAGAATTGGAAGCACGGATTGAGTTAATTTGGATCAGACCAGGGATCTAATATTGGTAACGGTAAGGACACAACCACAGCAAATGCAGAATGGGATCAACTTTTTGGAAGAATTATTCTATCTTTTGGCAAAACAAGGAATTGTATATATACAAACAGAAAAAAACATTCCTGAAAAACCCAAAAGATTTTAAAGCAACTTTTGAAAAAAAAAATTAAATTTTAGCACTAAGTGGTTCTTATTATCCCCCTACCAAATGAAAATAGCAACAAAAGTTGCTCTCTGCCTTTTCCCATTTATTTTGTTGCATTAATCATCACTCCGACTCACTCTCCATGCACATAGCCTTGAGTCCTCTACTCCTCTGCAGGAAAGTAAATTAAAATAAGAATAGGTACTTATTAGGTGGACAATAAAGTTGACAAATAAGAAGGCAAGGCTATGCACCACCAACAATTCTATTTTGCTAAAACAGCCTCCATCATTTGATACTAATCTACAGCTCAACTTTGGGAAAACCCATGCTTTGGTAAGAGAAGGAACTCGTACTTAAATGAATAAAAAGTAACTAGATCTAAAAATTTGTATAAATATCTTTCTTTTAGTGAAGGCTGGAAGTGCTGCACTTTTTATTTCAATCTAATCCAGTGCAAGAGTGAGATAGTTACAGATATGCATATTCCTTTAAATTAAGAAGATTGTGGACAATGAAAGAAAACCTCATTAGTTTGCAGATATTGCTACCAAACTTAAATATGACGTATTGTATAGAATGACTTCACAACCACTATTTGCAGGCCAAAAATAGAGTTTGCAGTCATTGTAGTTTAAAACATTCGTGTCCACTCTTCTAACTAAAAAAATTGCAAAGAAGAGGGACGTGCTGCATCTTTTATGGCCTATTGCAGAATTTCTTTATATTGTCCATCTTTTCAAAATGCACTTGGTCCAAAAACTAATTTTCAATAGCCCTTGTTTAAATTTTGGGCCCATGTGCCTTTGTCTTAATATGAAGAACAATCTCATATTTATTCATCTTAAGGGATGTAAGCTACAATTAAAATCAAACTCATGCAAAGTGTTGCAATCACCCCAATTCCAAATTCCTTGGCCACCATTTGGTGCTGTACAGTTTGTACATGTGTTTTTCCCCCCTTTTGTTTTTATTTTATGTATATACCACCACCCCACCCCCCCCCCCCCCCCAAAAAAAAAAAAAAAAAAAACCAATGCACCACAGCCACACCCACACCCACACATTTTTTTTGGTGTCTTTAATTACTTTTAAATATAAAATCAGTTAAAACAGATCGGAATTCATATGGAAACATTACCTTTCGAGAGGCCTTCTTCTCCCTGACCTCATATCGCTCATGAGAGAGATCTGATAACCATGCTCCAGGACTAACAGTCTAAATCGGAACCAAACAAGATAAAAATAAAATTCCAATCAGTACCATAGATAAATTAACTTAACAAGGAGGCAAACCACCTCTACACATATTGCATTTCTACTTCTCGAACTTAATAACTCTGTTTATCATGAACAAAACCAAATCCCACAATTTGGTCCATTCCTTATATATTCAATTGGTGGGAGGCAGAAATGCCTAGAGCTGACAATTTCTAACTGATCTGACCGACATAGGACTGAGCCTATGAAATAATGGGTTTGGTCCAGACCAAATATCCCAGGAGCCACTATGGATTCAGACTTGGGGCCGTTTTCGACCAGAGCAATTTCCTGGTTTCTGTATGTGCCAATTATACTATTTGAAAACACCCAGGTGTATAGAGGCAACAGATAAACCTGTTATCTGAAAGGTTGATTGGGGGTTGGGCTCTCAACCTGAAGGTGAACAAAAAAGATAAAATATTGCCAACTCAAAATGATTCATTGCCAACCTACGTATTGCATATTTAATAAGTTGATTCAAGTCTTACCAAAACCATTCCCAATGCAATGCAATGCTTTTAAAGTTTCAGCAAGGACACCAATTCATATCAATTCATGTCAGTAAGTAGATCAACTGCTTGGGAACAACTACAACCCATTGATCCATTTTATTAACTCTTTTCCAAGAAAAACAAGATACCACAATTTGAATCTGAAAGCCTAAGAAAGGCCAGAAAAAAAGGAACAAATAATGAGGTACATACAAGCAAGCACTTCTGAATGGATTTAGACCTCTTTTTTGGCCTCTGAGGTAGCTTACAACCCTTCATCCGCATGAAATCCTCTTCTTTTTCTTTAGTAGAGAGTGAGATGAAGAATCGAGGAAGCACAATTGAACCCTTCTCATCAAGACCTAACATGCCATTAGTGGGGCAGTTCTCTTCAAACACTAAAGCCGAACCTCTTGTTGGGTAATAACGATCTTTATTTGGAAGATTCTCAGAAACAGCCAAGTCAGACTTTCTGTTAAACAATAGAAAATTTAAGGTAATTTATTAATAAAAAAAAGTCAGAAAAATGGATTGGGCATATCAAAAAGCATGTATTTCCCACGCCTAACAAAAAATAAAGAGAAAAGAAAATAGATATTTATTTTACAGGGTTCGTCTCTACATAAAAGGACAATACAAAAAGCAATCTACCACATATTTTGAAGAAACACAGGGACCATGACAAATTAATTAGCTAGTTTGTTTCAAGTAAGCATAATTTTGTCTATATAAAAGAGTTAGTTGTGAGAGATAAACAGTCTATTTTTCACAAATTCTATTGAAAATTCAGTAACAATCTCTAAAAATTAAAATTTAGTTTATTTCTTGCTCTAGTATCTACATTCAAAAGAAAAAGTAAAACAGGGCAACTTCGTGGACAAAAATCTGGTCCTAGAACAATGTCTGAAATAGAACCACAGGGTACATATGGGTTCCTTGTTATATTTCCTGTAGTGTTGGTATGGACTCTGGAATAGATAAGACTTGAGGATCTGATGCAGTCCTTATAACACGTGCATTTGTGCAAGTAATAAAGCAGTTATATCTTCTGTAGGACTGATTATTATTGTTCAATTTCAAATTTGTGAGGATTTTGATTGACCGAGTGAAATACTGCAAAAACTCTAGTAATTAAAATTCATAATTACTAATCATATAATCAATGTTTGATATGCCATAGAAAATATAAGACTTTGGAAATTATCTCCCCACATTATTAAGCATTCAAACAAAAGAGGATCTAAATTGACATCTTGAATCAAGGGAAGTCGCTATGAACCCTTTCCTTGTTTGCACAATTTCTTATGCAGTGGGCAAGATGACTTTGGTTAGAGCTATTTAGACTGCAAGATGACTTTATTCCAAGAATCCCAAACCCAGGAAGAAAGACTGCTAGGAATACAGAAATATACAATGATTACCATATTTTGATTTGTAATTGTAATAAAAGGCATTCAGTTACTAAAAATGAATTCTAAAATTGCCAAGTTTGTTAGGCGACACTTTGACCTTTACTCTTCTTCTTTCTCTATATATTTACTATCTCCTCTCTCTTATTATTAGTGTTTTTCTCACGAGAAGCCCATTAACATTTTTAGTAAATTGCCTGCAGCTTCCTTGTTAGTTGAGAAGGGAAACATAATACAAAATAAGTACTACAACTACAATACCTTTCGGTGGCTATGAATTTGCAAATGATTCAAGAAGAATATTGCAACAGACTACAGTGGAAAAAGGTTATTTAGATGAAAAGTAGCATACCTAGGCAACCAGTGATTAGCTTGCAGCTTACTGAGTAATAAAGCGAACAAGGTAATAACACGGTATCCCAACTAAATTCCAGGTAATCATCTAACTAAAACATTAACAAAATACCACTTTAAGACTACATGACCCGGTAACGTAATTTTACACATGTGATTCAGAGACCACCACAATAATTTAAAAACAGTAGCTTTCATAAATAAAAATCAAGAAAAATTCAATATACAAAATTATAGGCAGGCCACGAAGCAAAACAGATTACATATTTCAACCTATTTAATTATTTATGTTTACCCATGCTTTTACCTGCGATGAAGGGAAGAAGGTTGGCTTGAACTTGGTGATGGCAAAAGTGATGCTTCATTTTCTCCTAAGATCTGACGGCTCACCGAAGGAGAGATTCGTTTCAAACCATTAAATTTAATTGGACTGATGTCATCTCGAGCCTTCCCGCGGTGAGTTTTCTTGCGGCTACCCCACCTTAACACCAAATCAGGTTCCTGATCCATCTGGTAATTGGCATATTAATCCTTTTAGAAAATTTCTAATTCTAATTTTAGAAATTTATGTGTAGGAATTAGATAATTTTCAGATTGAAGCCTTCAATAAATAAAAGGTACTGATATACACTGTTGACAAAAATAATTTTAACAGATCTGTAAGAATTAAGCTTTAAGGATAAAACACCACAAATCCAGGTCTTTACCAACGCTATTTATTCATGAATCAATACAAAAGACTTAAAAAGGAGAAACAATTGAAATTAAAACCAATGAATTGAGAGTACTCACGGGAGGAAAAAAACAGAAAAAAAAAGCTAAAGGAAAAAACAAAAGTTACTGACGATTTTCATCACTTAATACAACAAATCGAAAGCATGCAATCAACAAATTGGATTAAGAAGAGTTCTGATAATTGAATCAAACACTGAACCCAGTATGAACTCCTACCCAGAAAAAAAAATTGGGCAAAATAAAAACCCAACTCCTCTTTCCTCAAAAATTGGCCAACAAAAAAAAAACAAAAGAAATCCAACGAAACTTGTTCTATCTCGCTCAGAAACTCAATACAATTCTCAAAACCACACAAAAAGTAAAATAAGAAAACGAAAACAAACCTATTCAGGCAAAATATTCTACTAAAAACGAAACAAAAAATCGAGAAGAGATATCGAAAGCTTACTTAGATAGAGATAGAGATCTCTTGGATTTCCTCTGAGGAAAAGCGATTTTGGTTTAGAGGATGAAACTAAACTAAAGAAAAATATGATATCCATCTATTTGCTCACCAAAACATAAGAGGTTGATGAAGGCATGCGCCTCGGATGAAATGAACCGTCGGATCATGGAATGGACGGACAGATGAAGGGGTTCATCCAAAAATCGCTCCACTTCTAGTACCACTTTGGCGCCGTAGGTGAAGTACTGCGTTACGGCTGGATACATAGGACTGGATATATCCAGTTATCTTTTATTTTTATTATTATTATTTTTTTTCTGAATTAGGTCTAAGCAGAACTAGGCTGTCAATTCAAGGCCCAAATTAGGCCTTTGTAGGACTATGAAATTATTTTGATTTGTTTTACGTTTATGGCCCAGAATAGAATTGTGAGTTTGTGACTGTACAAATTACTCAAATCTGCAATTTTTTCTTAATTCATTTTTGCTTCTTAACAACGTCTTAATAGTCCAAACCAGTAATTCTCTACTCTCCGTTATGCTTGCAACTAGGTTAGAGTCCATTGGCTTGAAATCATCTTCTGTGAAAATAAAAATAGATAATTAATATGAGCATTAGTTTCTTGATTGAATTAGCTGAACTGCTTATATTTTTACAATTTTCTCAAGCTAGACTATTGGTGATGTTGAGCCATTTATAGGTGCAAAAAATGAACTCACATAATTTTGTTGAATTTGTGTGTATTCTTTATGTGTTACTTCAGTTTTGCCTTACTTTTATATAGTAAATAATTCGATTTGGTTTATTAAGGCTTCCACGATTGCTGGACATTTATTTTTGGATGCATGTGAATAAACACTAGGGTAAAAATAATATTACTACTTGTTTTGTTTGTAATTCAGATTCTTTTTGTTTGCTTTTCCGAAGTGCTGGATTAGTACTATTTTACTTTTTCTTTTTTTGAAAATAAAGCCCCATAGGTAGGTTCTCTTAGAATCGGATTAGTTCCTTTGAATTTCTTAATTTGTTTTATTTCGAACCGTACAATTTAAATAATATTTGCACCAATCCAAATAATATAATTTAGTACTCATGTTCTACTATTTCAATTCTTACCTTTTTTTATACTATTTTTGCATCTATTCAAAACTAATATTACACTACTCCTTTGGTGATTGATAACATACCTCGGGTGCTTCCCTCTGGAGGTTCGCTCCAAAACATTGTCTAGTTTAACATGTTATAATTAATATTATTAATTATAATTAATGTCATCTATATTATTAATATAAACCAAGTTCATTTAATATATTTATCTAAAAGGTGCATCAGATTTTGATAGAAAATCTGATAGACCAAATTCATATAATCTGGATCCTTTTAATTACCTTAGTTATATATTCATCTCCTATGAATTAAGAAGGCACCTTTTCTAATTTTCGTCCACTAAGAAAAGTGAAAACGCCATAATTTTGCCATCATTTCGACTAAGAAAAATTAAAGAAGATCATATTTCTGTCTATCGACATGTCTGCTCTTCAAAACAGTAAGTTCTAACTTGTGAATTATTATTTTATATGAACATTCGTGATCTTATTAGAAATATTATTATGATTAAATATTTTTCTGTCTATCATAACATTTTTTTTAAAAAAATATTGGTTATAACGATTACTTAAAAGGCAAAAACACCATCACCAAATTTGTTAACATATTTTACCAATTTAATGCCCGTATAACGTGCAGCAATAGAAGTTTAGTATTCATCTATATCTATATCTACATCTACATCTACATCTACACTACTTATAAAGCACTCATATAAAAGGAGTAAACTTGTCAGATAAAAGGGTATAAACAATTTTTATATCAATTATGGACCATTGATTTGTATAATTTGATTTGATCAGTGGTCTAGATCAAGGTTAGACTTTTCTTAAAAAAAATTAATTTACTACCAAACTAGCTATTTATTTTAAAAAAATTAAATTATTGATTTTACCATATCTTTATTGCCTAACATGTAATATTTTATAAATAAAAAAAATAATATCAATATTTTTTTTTATTTGCCCACGTATTGAGGGCATCTTTTGCTTAGTAATCCAAACAAAGCAACCAGTGCACATTTCACTATAACACCCAACAAAATAGACAAATACAATTTACATCTCACACATCAAACACATTCTTCCCGGTGAACTTAACCTCGATTGGGCTGACGTTCTTGCCGATGACCGACTCCCTGATGATTATTCAGCCTACTTACTCTTTCATAAAATGCGTTATTGGACTATTTATCCGTTCATAAAACGCGCAAATTCCACCTAACACGTTTTACGAACGAGTTAATAGGTGAGGGAGAGTAATGTTCGTGTTTTATAAGTGGGTAATTATTTGGTTTTATTAAAAAAATCTTGATAAAATTTTTGAATAAAATATTCTTTATATTAAAACTTGTGACCTAAGTTTTGGATCAAAACATTAAACATTTGCAATGCTATGCTTTACTTTATAACTTTATCCTTGGGAATGCTTGAATGGAACATGAGTAAATATTTGTCTATTTTGTGGTGAACTTCAATGTAAAGGTTTCTTCCAATGGAATGTTCAGATTGACCAAGCACACTTGTTTGTTAACTGAGAGTGTGGGTGTTTGGCTTTTAATGTTCCATTGACCAAATGCATTGCATCTTTTTTTTGTATTCTCAACTTTAGAAGTTTTGCATATACATCCAACTAGGGGTGTTTAAAGTATAAAATCGTAACGGAATAAGACATTATGTTTACCGATAATGGTACAATCTTTATTTTCGTTTTTCGTTTCGTTTTAGAAACAAAACATATTTTTGTTCCCTCAGTCGTTCTGTTTCGACGTAACGGAAATAGAACTACAGATAACAATTGTTCCACACATGTAATTCACTATTGCGTTTAAATGAATGCAGAATAAGGCATTCCGTTGCAAACAATACCTCTAAATTCGTTTTCCGTTTCGTTTTTAGAATCAATACACTTTTAGAATGCAGAGTGCACATTGGGCTGTCCGATACATATATATTATAATCAATAGTGAATAATTTGACTATATTTATAATATTCTCGATATGAATTATAACAAAGAAATAATATAATAATAATAATAATAATAATAATAATAATAATTATTATTATTATTATTATTATTATTATTATTATTAGAATCAAGTTTGACATGATGTATATATATATTTTTTTAATGATAATATTGATTGCATGGTGAAGAATAAGTAGGCAAAAACTAAAAAAAAAACAGAAAAAAAAATCAACAAGTTATTTCGTTTTATCAAAAACAGCAAGCTTGGCAAGAAAAAAAAACTCCAAAAAAATTACACACGTTTCCTCATATATATATAAAATTAAGCGGAGCATTTTTTTTAATCATATACACACATCACACAATAATACATTTATTGTTGCCTGTTCCCTTACACGAGCGGAATGTGTTGCTTTTACTTTTTATATTTTTTAAAGATAGCGAAACACATTAATTACATACGCCAAGCATGATCATACACTTACTTTTTTTTAACCATATTGCACATATCGCACAATATAGCAGCCATTAATTGTAACCATAACCAAATTAACTTGACTTGACCGACTGGGTCACTTATTGCAACAAATTAAACCAGGATGAAGCAAAACTAATAATAGCACGTGTTAATAGACATCATCAACTGCTCCATCAGATGCACAAAGGTTCAACATAAAGTAAACTTATATATTTTTTGATGTTCGTCGGCTCATTGAAGCCGTTGCGCATGTGAATGTACAAGACATGGGTCGTTGCAATGAAGTTAAATATTCGTTCTATCAGCACCGGAGAAACAGCAGTTGGCTCAAGGAATGCTTGGTTGAGCCGCCTCCAACCATCTCGAGTCCATTCTTCAAACCTGATAACTGCTGCATCTTTTGTCATGTTTTGTTCCTTCATGTAGCAGTCCAGTACAGATGGTAATTCCTCCAGTGAATGCTCACGCTGCATCAAACTAGCTAATTAATATAAAAGCTACAATGTATCATCCATTTTCTTTACATCAATGCCTTTTAAGAAAATCCAGATACGGAATTGTATCTGATAATTGAATCATTACAGGTGAATCAGAATTATGCATTCAAAAAATTCTGTAAATAAAAACGTTAATTACTTAATTAGAGGTTGTTTGAATATTTGCATACCTCATATCCAATTACATCATCAATGAATCTGGCAACCTCACTTGCAGCCCTGACCATATCTGGGTTTTGGTTAACCCACAAAAACGCCTCTTTTGTAGCAACATCTCCCATTCCAACGAAAGAGGCGCAGCACAGCATAGGGATGGCCGAAGATACTAGCGAAACTTCCAAGCGCTCCTGAAAAGTTGGGAAATAGCCCTGTGCAAGCCACTCTGCTTCTTGAAAGTAAGATCTAATGAGAGTTTTGAACTGAAAAAGATAAATTAGCTGTTAGTGTTGGGGTGATCAGTTTAAAACTTTAAATCAATACAGAAGCATGCACCACTCATGTTGCACAAGCAATCTTTATAAAAAATCACGAAGTCGTTTATTACTCTAATACTCTCTTTGCAAATCTTATAAATATTAATACTTTGTGTCTAATTATCTTATTTTGTAATTATTTCCAGGAAAATGTGATATTTAGCTTGGAAATTGTGTTACTTTCTGTTGTTGCTTTGTGACTTTGGTTGAAACCCGGCTTGTTCTTGTTTGAAGAGAACTGGTCATTTCTAGCTATGTGGAAGTTAAAACTGATCTAAAATGGAAAATAAAACTAATGCTTCATTAAAACCATTCTTGATCATGAGCAATCGTCCACGTCCTTTTTTTTTTATAGCCTAGTCAACCTGTTAAATTAGAATATGCATCTATAACAGAATAAGAGAAAATACAAACCCCTTCAATCAAGTAAGACGCACGATACTTCTCACTAGGCTCTAATTCATTCTCAATGTCTTCACACAAGTTGATTAATGTGAGATACACTAATTTTAGGTACTCGTCCAGTATCTCAGCAGATTTTTTATCCCACCTGCAAGTGTACAATAATCAGTTCCATTTGGGCATTGGGCACATATTGGGGACGCAGAGAGGGAGGGGGGAGAGAGGGGAGGGAGAGGTGTTGGGGGTGGGAGGGAGAGAGAGATAGAAACCTCTCAACAGCATGAGCCAGCTGTCGACATTCCTCCAAAGTTGCATGAACGTCATATGTATCATCCAATATTGTAGCCAGAGCAATAACTTTTGCAAGTATGATGCGGGCTCGAGAGAATTGTGGCTCGAAATATACGCCTGTTATAAAAAAGTATGACTCGATTATGCGATCGCGTGCATATCCTAACTTCTCTTTAGGATTAAAATCCTTCCACCATCTGCCACAAATTAAGATACATGTACATAAAATTAAGGAGCAAGTCTATGATTTTATGTTTTTGGATTAACTGCATGATTGGTTAATAGTAAATTAGTATTACAAAGTAAATAACGTTACCATTGAAGAAACAATACTATTTGTACAACCGTAATCTAAGTAGAAGAAAATGTTAACTAATTAAATGAAAAACTGTTATCGAACTAGAATAAACTCACAATGAAATGGCCTTCAGCTCTTCACAATGTAGAGCTTGGACAATATTGAAATCAAGCTTGGCAAGCTCCAATATCACATGATTAGGGGTTTCTTCTTCCTCGTATTCATCAATATACCACCTTGCCTCGAGTCTCTTCATCATTTTAGGCAAAGGAGTATTTAGTGCACGTGATACTTGGTCTCTCAATGGGGATTTCAGATCATGAACCAAATGTTTTAGACCACCGTGTGTAAAAAAACTCGCTTTTTCAAGTATGTCCTCATCACAAATCTGAAGACTAGCTGCATTGTATAGGCTTAACAGTCCTCTGGCATCTCTGCTCAATGTCGTTTTAAAATTTCCATCATCGTTTTGGAACTTGAGAAAAATATCTGAAATAGTTAGATTTTAGAAAGATTTCATATCAGGATTGATCAAATAATGTATATGCTGTCATCTGTCCAAGTTTTTGTACGGATATATTTCAAAAAAAAAAAAAACTCTAGATTTCACGTGTGTCAAACAAAAATATTTAGAAAGATCCCAAATTGCATTCGATTTAAGGGTGAAGAGGATTTTTTTTTTCAGAAAACTATATATTCATCAACTTATTGAGTGTTGTGGCCGGTCTCCACTACTGAATCAACCTAATTTTGGTCCAAAGTGCTTATTATGTATAATATGTTAGTTTTTTTTTTAAATGTGGACAATCAGATTAGTTATAAACAGCCCTTTAGATATTATTGTGCAGCAGTAATGTGGATATTGTGGAGAAATAGAAATAATTGTTGCTTTAATGAAGCCAGACCAAATACTAATAGGCAATGTATCGCAGATATAAAAAGAGTGCTTATGTATTGGTCAGGCGGGTGGAAAGCAACACTCAAAGAAGCAGTTTGGAGCTTCTGGCCAGATGAAATCGGTGTACCAGAGCAATTGGAGGATGAGAGACCAAGGATAGATGGTGAAGTCGAAGGGGGACAAATTATGATACACATGTTGTATAAATTTCAATGTTATGTTTGTTTTCCTTCTCTTATGTCAGATTGTTGTAATAATTGGGTATTAAACTTGTTTCCGGTGATAGGGTCCGAGAATGTGAGATAATAATGGGGGCACTGGTATTCAATTTGGTACCAGTGCCGAGTAACTTGGGTGTTTTGTTTTTTTCTGGAACGTTTGTAATAATGGTATGCTTTTCAGTGAAAATGAAAAGTGGTGGGTGTTTTACCCACTTATTTCAAAAAAAAAAAAATGTATATATAGAATGCAATTGGTTGTATAAAAGAGTATAATCTAATTTTAGTTTACATGCGACATGTTTGGCTTACTCTAATTGTCTCTCTTGCTTTCTTTAGCTGACTCTAACAAATTAACTACTGCATCATAGGTTTCATCTCAGTTCTGGATGTTAGAAGATTTTTACTATTTTAGGTTTAATGCGATATTTTGTAGCTTGATTTTGTGATTAATGGGTCTCAGAAACTTTTGAGAACTGGATGTAGGCAGTTTTAGCATTCAAAAGTATTTAACAATTTTAAGAATAAGTTGAGAGCCGGTCCTTGATTTAGTAGCAAAAGGGATAATTACTTGATTCACATGGTTAAAATCCGAATGACAATCATTTATAATTATGGATATATAAATTTCAAGTAGTTGAGAGTCTTCACCCTCATATTATTCTAAAAAAGGAATGCTTTAAGAATTTTTGGCAGTGTTTTTAAAACTGTACCGGCACTCTTACTGGCCAGATGGCCGAAATCTGGTATTTTCAGGTATTTTCTGAAATCATCTTGTATTTCCACTCACAATACCGGATACTTTCGTTTCTATCATTGTTCCAGTTTTCGATATTACAAGAATTTCCGGTATCCAGTACGGTTTTCAAAACACTGATTTTTGGGAATTTTATGTGACCAGATTTCGTGGGTAATAGATTCTAGAATCTTGCGGGATCGAATTTTCAGTTGCCAAAAATGTTGATAATTAATCAACAATGGATAACTTGCATCTCTCTCTTCTTATATATTATTATATCTCCCCTGCAGAAGAAACTCTAAATAATAAATTAAACTTTTATTGTAAAGTAGTATGGACAAGTTAGATTTCTAATTTGAAATATTGCAGCACCTTCAGTTGCTATCGGTGTTCGGTAGATATAAATATTCTGATCGATGGTGACAAGGAAAACAGCATAGGACTTCACACTACCAAGTATGGATCTAATTTTATTCACAAAGTCATTAATATTTTTTTTTCTTGAGATATTTCGGTTTAATTTTTTTGTAATTTTTTAATTATTCACTCATCAAGATCACAAAACTGAGTTTATTTACTTAGTCAAGTTCAGTCATTATCAGCCAATTCCTATCCATAGTCTCCCGAACCATTAATTAATTTCCAAATTTTAGTGTCAACTTTTTTAATACTTCTTGATGGAATTACATGAAAGTCGTGTGAGAGTGCTGCAACAAAGAAATTTCTTACCTGCAGAGATTGGAAAACCATGCTGCCTGAGCAATTTGAAATAAAGTGCAACTTCGTGAAGCTCATTACTTTCAAATGTAAGAGCACGCAAATTAGTTAATACCGCATCTATTTCTTTCTGAAACAGATAACCAATACCAAGGTGTTGAATTGTGTCGATTAGTGTCATCTTTTCGACTATATCAGCTGAAGATTTAATCAAAATTCTCACTTCTTCTTTCAGGTAATCTGCCCTCGTCTTGTTCGACATCTACAGAAATCAATTTTTTTTTTACAGGAATAATATATATTGTGATGAGTAGATCAAAGTAGTAACAGATTAACGAATGTATAAAGAAAGAGTATTCAACAACATATTGACAAGCTTCTCACACTTTCTCCCGCCAGTAGATGACACAAAATTTAGGCCTCTATTAACTCAACCAGTTTCATGTAGTATAATAGCTCATAAAATCACCACATTAATTACTTCTGTTTAGTCCTAAGTATGTGTATAAATATCTCTCCTCATAAAGTATATATATAAAAAAAAAATAAATCATTGGTTTTTCTTCATATATTTTCTCCAAACAGGAAAAAGAAAAAAAGGATATGTCCTTTTAATGTATGTGTGCACACACACACCCGCACACACGAGCGCGCGTCCGTATAAGCTCTGAATTCATATGTGTTTTGGCATTGAATATATCCTCTTATAGAAATTTCCAAAAAAACAAAAAGAAAGTAAATCATATCTATACCTGTATGGGTACAGCGTGAGTTATGAAAAAGTCACCCCACAAATTGGGTTGGTAGGCATATGATTTCCGTCCAAGTTTCTCACTTTTGAATGTATCCTCCATCTCTATAAGTTATAATTTCAAGTTATCAAGAATTAATATTTTCAGAAAGACAAAATAGACAAATACAAGAAATTCAACTATATAGTGGGAAGAGAAGAGAAACATCACTATTACTTGAGGCTGTGTTTGGATGAGCGAGAGAATAAAGAAATAATTTCTTCATATTCCCAAATTTATTAGAAACAATCCAAACTCTTCACAAAATTACACACTTCCCAGTACTTCTTTTCTTATTCCTCTTATTATCCAAACGGAGCCGCTATAAGCTGAATTGTATTGATCTTTCGTATTCATCACCACTACATGCATCTAACATCTCGTATTTATAGACTTATTTATCGCTAAATTAATCACAAGTTTGCAACAAACCTAATAAATCTGATATCCTACAATTGTTAACCTAGTTTTGGGGCCGTTTGGCATCCGTGAGATTAGCCTAACTTTTAAATTAACAATCTAACTTGTTAATCTACAATTGCCAAACAAGTTTAAGGTCAATGGATTTAGTACTCGCATTAGAACTAATCTTTACTAACATTGTCATATTCCAAGAGAGAGCATTTTTTTTCTTAGAATGTACACAACTTAACAGCAATTATAAACTGAGCATCATTAAAATAATAAAGTCTCAAATACAAAAGTAGGTCCATCTGACCTAAACTAGTTTATAATCTCGCAGCGGAAGACATACTATAATAACAAACTTTTCAAAATATCTAATAAATAATCTTAAACTACTCATAATTAAAAACTAAATAACTTCTCGATTAATTTCACGCAACGGCTCCAGCTATTAGCAATATCCTTACTCCAACATTGTCACTATAGATTAAAAATTGGGGTGAGTATAATTTTCAACTCAGTAGGAATGATCTCGACTACCAACCTCTGGAAGTCAATCGGAGATATCATTCAAAAGATTATAAAATTGAATAAGTCAACTTAATGAAATAAATCAAAATTCTATCAATTATCAACATAATAAAATGTATACGTCATTTGTAATATATCAAAATCTTACTGATAATCATCATAAAAACAATACTTTCTTTCGGCGAACCAACGTCATCAACATACTTTGGCCAGACTTCATAATAGAATTAGACTACTCAACCGTTAGTTTGGACCATTTCGCACTCCCAACAGTGGATGGAGTGGAATTTTCACCTGCCACGGTGAAAATACGTTCCAGCATCTTGAAGGAACCAAGTTCCGCCACGTCTGACGGACCGCTAATCTCGAAGGAATCGCCAACCAGGTACCGGCCAAAAATAATAAATTCTCCTTGTGTGTATATCAATCATCAACTCAATTAACTTCCCATAAAATTTTAATTTCATCATTACAAATACACCAAACCATTAATTAGTTCTTCTCCAAAAATTTTAATACTCCAAGTAGTTTATATTTTGAAATACCCACTATATATTATGGCTAAAGATTTTGATCGAAAATTTGAAAACAATAGCACCACACAATATGATATAATATAATTATATAATAAATAAAATTTAAATCTTTCTAATGTATCGAATTTACCAAATTGAAATATATGTAGAAAAGTTATCATGATTAAAATAAGGACTATGATAAGTTTGAAAAACATATTGTTATAATCTTCGATTTTCAAGATAAAACTGACTTTAATTTACAATATATTGACCCATAAATTTATAATGATTATTTAGAACATTTTATAAGATTTCCAACGAACTAAAGTTTGTAAAAATCAGAGTTAAATTGAAGAAATTTTAGCATGGAAACCAATTAGAATTTCAAAAGCAAGTTTCATGGCTGGGATTCGAACTTGGCACTCCTAAAAAAATTCAAAGTTTTAACTGTACAAGTAATGACCAACTGGACTACACTTCCTTCATTAACCAAAATCGAATAATATAGATATATACCCTACAATATCGAAGCTTTCTTCTCCAAACAGAAATCCGCATTTTTAACAGTTCAAAACGTGTTTTGCATTTTTCACCTTTGTATTTTCATTCTAATTCACATAAGCCATCTACCTGGTAATTATTTAGATCAAAGTAACAAAATAGGATTGAAATTCAAAAGGAAGAGAATGGAAAAGCAAAGGTCGGGACGGCTCCTACCTTAACGATGAACTCTTCGGAGAAACTTCGTGAACCCCTTTCTGTTCTATCCTGCTCCTGCCCAAGCTACTTCTCGCTCTCTCAAACTCTCTGAAGTCGTTTAAAAGTAGTTTTGATTTGGTTTGAGGATTTGATGAACCATGCACCTTTATTTATAACTAAAATTTTCACATAAAACATTTCCATATTTTACACGTGTTTTGAATGAGATTTTGGCTTCTACCACTTCACACTTCACTATAGAACAGTTTTGCAAAATTTTCCAAGCATTTATTGCAATGTCTATTCATGTTTTCCGAGATTATTGATCATTTTAACCCATTCTTTCATATGAGCCACATTTATACTACGACTAGGCACTAGGTTTGTAGCTATTTCATTTTCATGCTTTTATCACGTGTGTAAGATAGATTTGACATAAAGCTTAAGTGACGTAATACAAACTTATTCAATGGTATTTTGTTAGATTATAGTTATAATAATCTTTACCCAATTTCAAGTCATCACAGAACTGTAGAAATAATATCCAATCCCAGCTGTCCGATTTTTTTAGTCTGCTTGATGCATTTCATCTCATCCCTTTGCCTCCACTACGGCTTGCATGTTTTTCCCTCTTCGGTTTTTCTGTTGTGTTTTTCTTTCTGCCCTCCTGTGTCGCTTCTTGGTCGCGTGTCTGGAGTTTGTGTTCGATGCGTTCCGTATTTTATTTGCTCTGGTGTTTCTGCCGTAGCGGATCCGGCGAAACCCTTTTGTCCAGTCCAGGCCATGCCTCTTCTGTACTCTGCGGTCACTCCGCTGTGTACGGATGTCTTCGCTTTCTCTAGAACTATCTTCAATGGTACTGTTCTCTTGCTAGGCTTTATGTCTCGCCTTTCTCTCTTGCTATTCTGTGTTTTGCTTTCGTTGTTTGGTAGTCTAGGGGTGGGAATGGATCGGGCCTATCCATGGGCCTAAGGGCCGGATAGGTTCATTTGTAAAAGTGGATCGAACTTTTTCTGGATATTCGGTTCGGTCTAATATAAACCGAACCATAGTTTCGATCCCTATCGTCGGAGGCCCTCCGATCCCAATGGTAGACTAGCTGTATCTCTTCGTTCTCAGTTTTTAGGAAGAGAATATTTTTAACCCCCTTTCATCTATGTTTATGTTAGGCATTCGATTTCATCATGACCTAAATTATTTCAACTTTTGGATGAATTGTTGATGGTAGTATATGGACACATACTTTATTGTATTTGTACCTGTTACGAATAAGTTGTTTTCTGGTGTCAGGAAAGGAATTGGTACATAGAACGATGTACACATTTAGAATATCAGCTTTGATTTTATGATCCTTCGATTGCTGGTATTTACTTTCTCATTTATTGTTTTAAGCTTTTATTTATCCAATTGATAACCAATTTACTATTCATGACCTGCACGTTGTTGGGCCTACAAATTAGTTGCTTTTGTGTTTTTCAGATTTTTTGTCCGCACATCCTATTCCTCGTACAAATGTTATCCGTACAATATATTCCTGGCCAACCAAAAATAGTGGCGATGATTTATTATTGCCTCCTGCTTTTTGTAATTTCTTAGGCTTTAACGAGAGAGCTAGGTCATATTTGGTTGGTTGTTATCATAAAACATTCATAGTTCACTGACCCAATCTATCTACAGGAACCTCCAGATCAACGCTGGCCGTTAGATTTGTACATCTTTGCGATGGATTTCATCGAGTCCATCCGTCTCCGTTAATAGATGTGTCCAGTGGATTTTCTGCGCGTTATTTGTTTGTTTACTTCTGTGTCGCGCGTAATTTCTTAGCTGCCTTTCTATTTAGGTTCTTGCAGACGCGCGAACGGCTACAAGGACATCCCACTATTGATCTATGCTGTGGATTTTCTTAGCATTCTCTGTTGTTTCCTTCCGTGTTGCACAAATTCCTTAAGTTAAAGTGGCTTTCTGTTTAGACCCTTGCAGACACACCAACGGCTGCATGGATCAAGGCATCAAGCAACTTACTCTTCAGCGCATGTGCTTCTGGATCCTTCTTCCATCTTTGCTATTTTGCACGGAGCCAAAAAGAAAACCAGAGAGAGAGACCTCCATCCTTCTCCTCTTCAACACAGGCGCTTCTCCACCTTTCTTCGTTCTGAGAGGCCGAGAGCAATAGAGCGGAGGAGAGGTAGGGATCGTTCCCACCAAAAAAAAGAAAAAAAAAATCGATCCTTCAGCCTCTGCGAGAGATCACCGATGGCTGGGCTGGCGTGGGGCCGATCGACTACTGGCGATTCAAATGTGATGGAATTGCCAGCGATGCCAGGTTTTCTTCCTGTCTCTGATTGCTTCACTGTTTGTTTCTTTAGCCTTGCAAATAGAGGAGAGAAAACCCTAGCTATGCCTCTACTGCGTCTCCGCCATGTCTTCATTCTCTAAGTCAATTATGCTCCTCTTTCGCTTAATTGTTTTGGCATTTCAATACTTTTTTTTTTGCAAACTATATTTGATTTTATTTGCTCTTATTTTATTTGCAAATGGAGTGTCTAATTTTTTGCAACTTCTAAACTTTAGTTCATACTCTCTTCTCAATTAAACATCAAATAGTACTGATGTGATTTATCCTCCATTTTATGTTGATATTTATTACTGGAGGCTAATTTATTTTAAAATAATAATATGATGACAAATTTAAATCTATCTGACTTTGAAAAGGGGCCAAATTTAGCCATAATAAGAATTTGGTAAGTTTCACAGACAATGTACCTATTTGCCTTTTAAAATTGTTTCAATAGCCTTTGTGTATTCCAGTAACTCAGGTAATCTTTTTTCCCTTACATATCTATTATTGTAGTCAATTAAGAAGTTGGCATTAAACCAAAAACTATCAAGGGTTACTTGCTAGCAATTCAAAAACATCAGAGTTGGGCCCCTTTCTATTTATTAACTAAGACAAATTAGCGGAACTCTTTTATTTCGTCTAATTTTTTGAACTTTTATTTCTTTTTCAAGGGAGACGTAATCATTTATAGTTGGCCTTGATACATGAATATGGCATTAAAAGTACAGTAATGATAATATCAGTATATGTGGTCTATATATGTAGTTTATATGATAATAAAGTTCGATGGTTTGTTTTGTAGGTGATTTGCTATGAAGGATTTGCTCAATAGAGAATTAACTTCATGTCATCTGAATATGGTCTGGCAAATGGATCACATGAGGTATTGTATTGTTTCTAAACAATTAGTCATGCATCTAAATTTTTACGATCTTTACAGTGCCATGTCATTGAACAAACTTTAGTTCAATATTTTGCATCGATTTGATATATTTAGACACAGTATAAAACTAAATGGTAAAGCCTTTAAGTATTCATTAACTTCTGAATTTGGTATATTTAGACGCCTCATGCTTGGTCCACAATACCCCATCATACTTAGATTTTGCTTAGCAGAAGCTTTAGAGTGTTCGTTTTATGTGATGGAATACTAAAAAATCATTTCATTTATAACAGCATATCCTATGTACCAGTGTATGCAATCAAAACATTTGATATTGATACCAAAATGACAGTGCTTCATGTGTCAGGTCTGCAGATGCATGATGTTGGACCTTTTTCCAGGGGTGAAATTGTGTTCTGCTGACAGTTTGCTGGTAAAAGGTCAGTTGTATTGGTGAGGTCAACTATTGAAAATCTCATCCAGTTCTTGGTGGATGATGTGCTTTCTTTTTCGCAGGCTATGAAGGTTGATTTCAGTTTGGCCATGCTCCAGTTTGGTCAATCCGACCAGCTTGCAATTTGTTCACGGTGGTGGACTGAGGCTTGCTTTTGGTATAATTTCAAAATTAGATTTATTTCTGATTTTTCCTAAAATTGTTATCATTTCTATTGTCGGTTGAATTTATTTCGCCTTTGGATATAAAATTTGTCATCTATAAGATTCTTAGCTGATTAATATTTTTGCATTATCAGTTGGTTCATAATGTTGGAAAATGGCTAATTCTATTCCGAGGTGGGAAGGCTGTCGATGATATAGCAGTCACTGATGGCTTGCGGAGATAGTGATGTGACATCAAATTGAGTCATTTTAGGGATGTTGCTGTCATTTATCAAGTGACGGATGCATTGCCGGAATATGAAGAAATAAAACGAGGTCAACATTACAACTAAATCAAAAGGTCATTTAGTTCATGAATCTTTATACTATGTACAATTCTTATAAAAGATAACTGACTCTGAGAACAAAATGCGTGCCCTTATCGAAAAAACTGACTTTAGGAACAAACGTGCCCTTAATGATAGGGTTTGTTGATATTATTTGTGGTTCAGTTAGTATTGAGATATGAAACATCAAATATGAACACTTTAGGTATTTTCTAATTTATTTTCCAAACTATATGGTGAGAAAGAGGGATAAAAAATTATGAGTGCATAATGTTAAATAGGCTCCAACCTGCCTCACAAGCGCATATAATTTTATACTTAAGTTAAATTGTGCGTTTATTTCTATAGTTTTAGAAACTGTCGGCTGCAGATACGAAGTGGAGCACAAAAATTATTAAAGCAGGAAGCCTTTTGTTCCCATGAGAAAAGAAAAGAAAAACGACAACATTGTAATCAATTATATTTTCCTATAAATAAAGAAAATTTCACAGAAGAGAATAGAAAAGTATGCGTGCTGATCCAATCAAATTTAAGTAGTCACCTTTCTCCATTTATTATATTCACAAATGATGTATGCAGTTGTGAACTCCAGCGGAAGAGAAGGCACTGCGGAGCATTACGAACTCAATTGGTATATATGCCTTTTCTCTCAAAGGTTTTAGTTTTTCAATTTCCTGCGTTCAAGTCAGCTTCCTATTTTTGCTTTTTCTTTGTCCTTTCTTTACTTTTCAACAGATGTGCCATTAGGTGCTATTTGAAAAGAAGAAATATTGATCTAAGGCACCATTATTTGAGTAGTCAACTGGAAGTTAGTTGATTTTTTGGGTCCGATTGAGGTTTTGTAAATAGCATTTAGTCATTTTGTTTCCTTCTCACAAATCTAGGGAATAATAATTTCGATTGCCAAAAATAACAAGATTAGACTTTTTTGTCATTTTCTTGCATACTTTGCAGCAAATTTGTTTAATGTGGCGATTTTTCAGAGTTGCTGTTATGTGGTAAAGCTAATTTGTCTAATGTGGCAATTCATTTAATAACCAACTCCAATTTAGCTAATTTGCCAGCCAATTGCCAATTTAGTGTGAGTCGCTTTTGTTCATGGCAAAACATACAGCGAGATCAGTACATGAGCACAATGATAAAAATCGACTACGGTTCAACAAAAAACCTATTTCGTTGCAAACTGCAAACCAAACTTCATCGCGCGAAGCGCGATGAGATAACTAGTTACTCCCAAAGATGCTGATATATAACACCAAAAGTTATAAAATAAGAATCGATTGATGTCCAAATACTGGCTGTAGTGCAAAAAAAAGCCTCATGGGATAAAAATTTCAACTGCTGCAGCTATTTGTTAACTGAACAGGAACAATAAAAAAAGAAAAAAGGTAAATCAAGTGATGAGGAAACTATGTCGAATCGCATCCTCAGCAGTCCAAAAAAGGACTGCTTGGAGCAGTCCTTCTCATTTTCTTTAATTTTTAAAAATTATAAAACTCAAATGGAGAATTCAAACCGTTGATCTTGTTAAGTTTTATCGGCGATGCATTTTCATATAAGTTTTATAAAATTTGAAGTTTATTTGATACTTCATTAAGTGACCAAATTATGAACGGATTATAATTAATCAAACCAGGTTCGTTCATTTGTTGACCACTTGATCTGATATCAAATTAACTTCAAATTTTATAAAACTTATATAGAAACGCATCGCTGATAAAACTTAACAAGATCAACGGTTTGAATTTTCCATTTGAGTTTTACAATTTTTAAAAATTAAAGAAAATGAAAAGGACTGCTTGGAGCAGTCCTTTTTTTGACTGCTGAGGATGCGGTTCCGAAACTCTGTAGTATCTACTATAATAAATAATAAAAAAAACTTAAACAACAAAAAATTTCATCTAATTTCCTGGATAGAGTTCTTATTTTTTTTTATTTTTGCTTCTTTTTATAACTGTTTCCTATTTTAATCTCTGAAGTTGTTTTTTCTTACACCTATGTATCAGATTGGTTTGTTTTACCTTTGTTCCTTTTGCAGATCATAGTTTTGGTGGTTCAACTTAATTTTACTCGTCAATTGTTTATGCAAAAGATTGGAAAAGGAAAAAGTTGGAAGAAGGGTCTGGCATGGCACAAGTAGGTAAGATGGTGGCTAGCAGCTCATACTCAATCATGTTTCTGTAACCTATTTACTGGTGTGTATCAGTCACTATCATATTTAGTTGTTTTCATATATTCTGATACTTGGAATATGGGGAATTTACAAGCTTATGCAATTTTGATATGGTTGGGTTTTTTTCCCTTTTTGGTTAAACTAAGGGATGCCTGTTTGTTGAACTAAGGGATACCATATGTGACCTTGATAAGTTATCCATCTGTTTTTTTTTTCCTATTGCTTCTTGGTACTGATTAGGCTGTGTGCTAGATGTGGTAGAGTTTCAAGCAGTGGGTGTCAGAAAATGATAAAAAAATAAAATATAATATGGATTGAAACGTTTAACATGTCATGCTAACACAACACAACATGTCGTGTCATTATGCATGTCGTGTTAACCAATTCCATCACGTAACACGACACGACACGAGACGTTTAAAATATTAACTCGTCTCAACACGACACCACACAAGATAAAGGAGAAGAAGGTTTTGGTTTCAAGTCGAGAGGAGGCGAGCTATGGCTATCGACAACCGGTAACGATCCGATCTAACAAAATGATAAAAAAATTGAAATTCATAAAAAAGACACAGCTACGAGTAATAAAATTCTAAAATTGAAAAAAAAAACATAAAAAGATCATGCATATTCAGTTGAAACTAGTTGCGTACCTGACCTGAAAGCCGCAACAAAATCGCACTCTCTTTTGGAAGTCTAACCTAAAAGCCTACTTACTGTTTTGAAAAATAATGCACAAGGTTGCAGTACAAGAAAAATGGTCTTTACATAGACTTCATAATTAGATTTTTTTTATTTATGTTGGTTATTGTTAGATT
The DNA here is from genome assembly GCA_028095005.1 of Rhynchospora pubera. Classification (NCBI taxonomy): domain Eukaryota; kingdom Viridiplantae; phylum Streptophyta; class Magnoliopsida; order Poales; family Cyperaceae; genus Rhynchospora; species Rhynchospora pubera. The sequence continues at coordinate 75,373,926 of CM051462.1, forward strand.
AATATCTAATGTAGTAAAAAAAAATTGTTAGACTTTTTCAAATTACTACACTAGATATTATCCAATGACGGCATGAGCAATACTTTGACCGAAAAAAGAAAAAAAAAACAACTCCTTCTTTCCTCAAAAATCGCACTCTCCCCCCCCCCCCCCCCCCCCCCAAAAAAAAAAAAAAAAAAAAAGAAACCCAACGAAACCTGTTCTATCTCGCTCAGAAACTCAATACGCATCTCAAACAACACAAAAAGGAAAATAATACAACAAAAACAAACCTATTCAAGCAAAATATTCTACTAAAAACGAAACAAAAAATTGAGAAGAGATATCGAAACCTTACTTAGATAGAGATCTCTTGGATTTCCTCTGAGGAAAAGGAGGAAAAGCGATTTTGGTTTAGAGGATGAAACTAAACTAAAGAAAAATATGATATCTATCTATTTCCTCACCAAAACATAAGAGGTTGATGAAGGCATACGCCTCGGACGAAACGAACCGTCGGATCATGGAATGGACGGACGGATGAAGGGGTTCATCCAAAATCGCTCCACTTCTAGTACCACTTTGGCGCCGTAGGTGAAGTACTGCGTTATGGCTGCTTATAGTTATAGGACTGGATATATCCAGTGATTTTATTATTATTATTATTATTATTTTCTGAATTAGGTCTAAGAAGAACTAGGCTGTCAATTCTAGGCCCAAATTAGGCCTGTCTAGGATTGTGAAATTATTTTGTAGTGTTTTACGTTTACGGCCCAGAATAGAATTGTGTACAAATTACTCAAATCGGCAATTTTTTCTTAATTCATTTTAGCTTCTTAACGTCTTAATAGTCCAAACCAGTAATTCCCTACTCTTTCATTATGCTTGCAACTAGGTTAAGAGTCCATTGGCTTGAAATCATCTTCTGTGAAAATAAAAATAGATAATTAATATGAGCATTAGTTTCTTGATTGAATTAGCTGAACTGCTTATATTTTTACAATTTTCTCAAGCTAGACTATTGGTGATGTTGAGCCATTTATAGGTGCGAAAAATGAACTTACATTGTGTGTATTCCTCCTGTGTTACTTCAGTTTTGCCTTACTTTATATAGTAAATAATTCTATTTGGTTTATTAAGGCATCCACAATTGTTCGACATTTAATTTTGGATACATGAGGATAAACACTAGGGTAAAAATAAAATTACTACTTGTTTTGTTTGTAATTCATTTTTTTTTTTGTTTGCTCTCCAAAATAGTGTCGGGGTTAGTACTATTTTACTTTTTCTTTTTGAAAATAAAGCGCCATAGGTAGGTTAGTACTATTCTATTAACACAATATTCTGTTAGAATCGGATTAGTTCCTTTGAATTTCATAATTAGTTTTATTGCGAACGGTACATTTTAAATAATATTTGCACTAATTCAAATAATATAAATTAGTACTCTTGTTAAACTATTTCAATTCTTACTCTTTTATACTATTTTTGCATCTATTCAAAACTAATATCATTACACTACCCCTTGGTGATTGAAACATACCTTGGGAGTTGGGAACTTCCCTCGAACTTCACTCCAAAAACATTGTCTAGTTTAACATTTTTGCAAAAAAAAAAATTGGTTATAACGATTACTTAAAAGGCAAAAACACCATCACCAATTTTGTTAACATATTTTACCAACTTAATGCCTGTATAATGTGGAGCAATAGAAGTTTAGTACTCTTTTTGTAAGGGTTTGTAAAAAGTTGGCGTCCTAAATTGGAAGTTGAACAGGCTCTGTTTGGATAAGGTGTGGGAAGAAGAAAAAAAAGGAAGAAGTATTGAGAAGTGTATAATTTTGTGAAGAATTTAAATTGTTTATAATAAATTTATTTTCTTATTCTCTTATTATCTTCTTCCCAAATGGAATCCAAACGTAGCATAAAACATGAACTACCTGCCTAACAACTGCTCATGTCATACCAAGTAGATGCAACCGAAAAAAAAAAAAAGGGAAAAAGCATGGAAGTGAAAAACCCAATCTATACATTGAGCTTCATACAGTCAAGAAGATTAAGGAGCTCAAGTTTTTCAATTTTAAGTTACACAGCTAATTAAATCCAAACAAGCAACCATTGCACATTTCACTATAACCCCAACAAAATAGACAAATACAATTTGCATCTCACACATCAAACACATTCTTCCCAGTGAACTTAACCTCGATCGGGCTAACGTTCTTGCCAATGTTCCTGAAGTTCTGGCCAACTCCCTGACGGCCTGCGTTCACCTTCTCGGGGTAAACACCATCCTTCGGGTGCAAGTACTGGACCTCTCCATTGGGGAAAACCCTGTAGAACTGGTAGTTGATCTTGTACTTGGACCGAAGCCTTGTTCCAAGGGCAAGACATTGTTCCTTCCTAGCAAGCTTCAACAGATTTGGTCCTTCCCTCATGATAGCAGCGCCTCCGGTCGGCATTTCAAAGACCTGCTCCTTGGGAGAAGTCCATGTTATGACGTAGAATTCTTCAACTTGGGCCTTGCGCAGGAGGCCTCCGGTGCTTCCAGCAAAGATAGGGGAAGGGGTGTTGGGGTCAAGCTGAGGTGGGGTGAAGCCAGCAGGGGCCTCAGCTGGAGCAGGGGCAGCCGGGGCAGGCTCGGCAGATGCAGCTCTGATCGGGATGGTGCGGAAACGGACTGTGGAAATCTGTTTGGAGGCTACACGGGGTCGGGAGGTGGCAGGCCGGGAGAAAAGGGAGGCTTGGGTTGTGGTCATGGATGCCATGTGTAATAGGTTGTATGATGCTGAAAAGGGGAAAGTGTTAGTGCAAAGTGGAGAGGTGTAAGAAAGATCAAAGAGCAATTGGAGCGTTAAGAGAGGGAATGGATTTGGGTGGATTTGGAGAGAGGTAAGGAGTGGATAAGGGGATATGGGATTGGCCAATGGGGATTGGGGAGAGCTGATTTTGATACGCTCAGGAGCTGGCTCCACATTTTTGAGCTAAGGAGAGACTGTTTTTTTTTTTCTTCATTTAAAAAAAAAAAGAGAGAGACTGTTATTTTCCCTTTTTTCTTTTTTTAAGTCCTAGTTTCAGTTGTATAAAAATCGTAGAACATCCGTTACATCCCTCATGTTTCGAAAATTGCAGTTTAAACCCTTTTTTCGTTTCATGTTTCGTTTGAAATTAACGGTGAGATCAACTTTATCGGAATGATTTTATAAACTTGTTATGCCAACCAAAATGAAGTCAACATAATATAGGCTTGTTAAGTCAATTAATTTGCAGCTAAACCTTAAGTTATGGAAAATTTTAAAATTGAAGCCATAATGGAGGTGCCGACTGTGCAAACAGTTTAACCCTCGTAATCTTTTGTTATTTTGTTTTTATTATCATTGTTCAACAAATTAGGTGCTATGAACCATAAACCCATGAAACGATTTGAACCCTGAAAAACAACTTATGCAAACCATCATTTAAGCAAATATAATACCGAAATAAAGAACCTTTTAGTCGGAATTCAAAACTTATATTCAATACAACGAAATTCAGTACATCCATTCTGAGAAAATAGTAGGAAAGCACATAAAATTTAGACCATCAAAGACAGCACTCCAACTTATTGAATTCAAACGGCCCAACTACAACACAAAATTATTTCTAAGGCTATGATTATGAACATAGAAAACTGGAGTTTGATGATATAACGACACAAAAGACCTATGAAACCCAACAAACAGAAACTCTTTTTATAAAAGACCCATTAAGACCCAAACTAGAACATAGACCTTTCTAAGTAAACATATGACAAAAGACCAAAATCTCAGGACAGAGACCCAAAATACCTAAAAACCCCGGGTTTGAGGTCAAAGGAGCAGACACAACCTCTTTTGATAAAAGATCCAATGCAAATCCCAAAATATGCGTATGTATTAACAATAGAACATGACTTCCTTCACATTCTCCTTGACCTTAGGTAGGGGCTTGATTTCCAGTGGCTTATCCCTTGTCTTGGCTCCACCTCCAGTCCTTGCGCTTACCAGAGCTGACCCACCTGGTCCATTTCCACCAGATCCTGGACCTTCTTCAACTTCACCTATGTTGTCACCTTCAACATAGTACCTTGCTCGAAATGCCGCAAGATGAGCATAATATGCTGGCGGTACTGCAGGAATCAAGATAATACACCACTAATTACAGACATAATTCAAACCTATGATTACAGTATTCAACAACTTAATGATGTATACAATTAACAACTCAAATTATGGTCTAATGTTAAGTGTAATTTCAGATCAAGTACTGTACCATGATAAGTATTATAATATGTGATTAACCAGAGTTAGATCACTGACATCTAACAAAGTACATACAATTATTTGGCAGGAGATTTTCTTTAGGCTATCTAATAACATCTACATACCAAAACTCATCTAATAGCATTTACATATCAATAATAATTAGAGAAAACAAAAACATTGTTAAAGCAGAGTGTGAAGCAGATGATGGAAAAAAAAAGGTAAGATTCCAAAGATACATACCAACTGAGACAGAGCGGGTGCACCTCGCATAGCTGTTTTCAAACATGAAAGAAGTGAAAACAAATCCAATGAAATTGTGAACTAGGGGAAAACAGAATAGTGCTGTTCCTGATTTTACTTACGTGTAGCACAAGTTGTTGGTCATGACCTGGATTGCATCTGCTGAGTACCCATTTTCATCAAAGAGGACATGGTAATGTGTAGGTCTGCTGGTACCCTGGAAATTAGAGACCAAATTAGGTAAATAACTATCAACAAAACTAAAGCACATGTAGTTTTTGTATTTCAAGCAGGGTTCAAATAATACCTGAATACCAGCATGACTGCAGAGATAGAAGTCAAATTCTGAAGGGTGGCAGATCATTTTGTCAACAACAGTCCCTGAAAGCAGTTACATAGCAAAAATTAATTTTATCCTGAATTATAATTTGATGTGAATCTAAATGACAACATACAGGAAGCTAACTAATAATAACAATACTGGTGTACAATCTTTGTATAAATACCAAACGTATCAGTTAATTTAGAATTTATTTAGGAAAGGTAATTTTTTTTTGTACTAAAATGATCTAATACAAGAAAGTAACATCGCAAACACTACAAACATACCTGGAAGGATGTTTCCACTCCTGTCAGTCATGTCGCGCCTTCCATGCACTTCTGGAAAGAGGCGAGTGTGATGCCTCTTCTGCACAACCACAAATGTAACTTTTGGCAAATAACCGTCTTCCAAAGACTGACAGGCCTACAATTAGGTTGAACAAAACAATAACTGATATATACTACAAATTTAAAACATAATATCTAGATGATCTGAGGACGAGAGAAAAAATAAATCAAGAAATGGATTCAGGATTAATACCTTTCTGATGGAATCCATTTCATACAGTAAGACATGGTTGAACTGTCCTTCACTTACACCATCTCTGCAAAAGATAGAAGTCAGGGTTTTTAAATTAAAACACACTAAAAAAATTGCATAAAATCTTAAAATGATTAGTAGATGTAATGTAACCTGTAAAAGATAATTCTGGCAGGCTTCATCTTTGTGGCTCTGAGAAAGGCAATGAGCAACTCCCTGCAAACAAAAGGAAAAGGGAGAAAATTAGTTTAAAAAAAAAACCAGGACAACAAAAAATAAAATTGTTAAAAGCTGGTTACTTACCTAATCATGCCCCCATACACGGTGCCCTTTTGAGGATCCAGCTTCTCTGTGAACAGATCACTGATAATCTCTTGCCTATGCTGCTGGGCACAAACAAGGCCTTTGTACTTGGTTGCAGTCGGCCAATCCATGGATGCCACAACCTACAAACAATATTGGCAAACAGTATTTTAAAAAAGCCATAGTGATATTCCTTTCATTTGCACACTTGGAAATATTAACTTTTTAAATATCAAATTTATTGAAGAAAAGGAGATTAACAATTTACAGCAGCAATTGAAGGTGAGGAGTCCTCGCCAGGTGGTGGGTGTGTGACATCAGCGCCAAAGATGATTGTCGGCTTGTCAGTCAAGAAAGGGTTTCTGTCAGGACCATTTCTCAAGAGCGTGCTTTCAAGGAATGTGTTGGTTCCACCAACCTGTTTTGTTGTTGTTTTTCATCAAATTGTAGTCAATAGTTAACAACATAAGTGCATAACAATACAGATAAGCAAACAAAACTTAAGCAATGTATTGTAACAAGAGATATACCTTGACATTGATTTTCAATGCAACATTCTCAAGGTACTGCTTATTTCCCTTCAGAATATTCTTAGGCAAGCAGCACTGAGACACGATTCCTAGTTCAGTCTCACAAACCCTTTTAATCTTGCCTACACATTGAAAATCAAAACTCACACCAACCACAATTACAGATGGTAAAGAAAATTCAAAGACTTTTGGAATGAAAGGGTTGTACCATAAGAGCCACTAAATTCAGGCAAGATTACAAGTAGCATATTAAGATCTTGACAGTCCCTATGAATGTTTTTCAGAGTCATTTCAATTCTATCAGAACGCTCCAGGCGAAAATCGATAGTAGGCTGTCGGTTGAATTTCTTCAAAAAAGAAAAACAGAACATTTTACATGCAATTTTAACCTAAAGGGGGCATAAAAAAGGGGAAAAAGATGGAAAAATATCAGTCCATTTTGTGGAAAAAATTGTTAAGTACCATGCCAATGGTGTTGCACATCTGTACAAGGTCATCACAGAACCTCCTGACCTCCTCCAGACGTAAGCGGGAAAAACTCACACAGGTCCACTTTTCAACAGTAGCTCCATGGACCATTTTCTGAATAGACATATTGGAAATATTATAACGATGTTCTGGATGATGAGATTGTCTGTACTGTTTTTGTTATTTAATTTGTTGGGAGCCTACTTAGTTATCTTGTTTGCAATAACTTCTGTATTTTGTTCTTCACTAAAACCTTTGTTTTTTTTAGACCAAATAAAAAAAAAACAAAGATAAGCATTTCTTCAAAAAATATAAAGAAAAATAATTACATATTTACCGATGCAGTGTAAAATTAAAAGTTAGGAATAGAATTACCTTCCCTATCATGTTCCATTGCCCAACGCCAGGAATGCATGTTTTTTCTCTGCCATGTTCACTATACTTTAGCTGAAAATTAGCATTGCTTAGTCCTCGGAAACTCAATTAGATCAGCTGGAGCTAATTTGGGAAAGAAAGAAACATGATGTAAAGAAGAAGCAATACTGTAGGTGCTGGCAGAACACGGGCATCTACAGTGATGAGCTGGTCAGTGACTTTGATCCCAAACTCTTTGGCATACTTGTCGTTATTATAGTCATTGTGACGAACCATCTGCAATTAACAAGGAAGAAAAAAAAGAAAAAGGATTTAGCATCCTTAATACCATGGATTTAAGCAACTAAGATCTACAATTCATACATTAGCAATGCTGCTCTCTCTATCACTGGGTCTCTGACATGTGGCCCTTAGCAACCCTGTAACCTGCCTGTCATTCAGCTTTTTTGAGAACTTCTGTCCTTCAACAATATTGCATACCTACCCACATTCAGCCGAATTAGAGAAGCATCAGATGATTAATGGGAAATTATGCATAAGGTGTGGTGTGACCAACATACCTCCATTGGCAAGTAGGTGGGCCTGTTTTCATTGCCAGACTGGAGACAAGGCCAGGCTGTATACCTCAGGTTGCAATTGTATCGCTCCCTGAAATAATCCACGACAGAGATACTTGTGCCCTGCTCATCAACTGGGAACCTGAACAACACAAAATAAATTCAGAACATGTATAGAAGGATTAAATGACTTACTTATTTGAGGAAAGAAAGTAAAGTAAAATACATTAGGTTACACATAGGAATTGTTGTAATTCCACTGATTTTGTAACGCTGAACCATATCTTTCCTATGTGTAGCCTCCACACGAAGTCCTCTGAGTGCTTTCTTCAACTGCACATTTCAAAGAAATATCCTAATTAGCATCAAGATTATGCCTTCTGCAGGAAAAAAGTTAAAAGTGAGGTATATATAATAGCAGGCTACCTTCACTCGGTCCTTATCACTAAGAGCTTTGGATGTGTCCTGAATGTTGAGACAGCTTTTAGCAAATTCAACCACTGGCATTGGCTGATAGAAAGCTGTTGCTGAGATATCTATAACACGAGAAAAGAAAAATGAATAAAAACAAATTATTACAAATTAGATTAGCTTTGTCCATAAAGATTGATTTCAGAAATAAATTACCAATGTTCAATGAGAGTCCCATTTGGGTGGGACGAAGGCTCTGGTAGTAGCCTTTCCAGCATTCCAAGCCATCACCAATGTCACCTCTGGGGCCCAACAGGGGAGAGAAGAATGACCTCGATACAATGGTATAGCTGCACAACAGCCAATTCAAGCAATTATTTTACAAGTTCAGACAATTTCACTTCATTTTTTCTTAAATTATTTCATTTTTTTTGGAAATAAGTAGGGGAGCACCCAACCAAATTTCTTTTATTCAAAGGAAAAGCGTCTAGTTTTTATTAGAACTCAGATTCATCTAATAAGAAGCCCAAAACCCTATAATCTGAATACAAATATTCCTAAAAACCAGTACCATCTAGACCAGTACAAACCTAAACAGAGCAACTTGCAAGATGGAACCATCACAACTTGCATCTTTGAACAAAAAGCAATCAACACAAAAATTAAACCGCAGAGTTTAGAAACAGCTACGCAGAGACTCTCTCTTTCTTCCATCACTTCTGTTTCTGGAAGCAACCCACAACATTCCAAATTGGCATAAGGAATTATGTATCAGATCAGTAAAAGAACCCACAACATTCCAAATGAAAGGTTTTTTGATGGTCCAGTCAATTCAGTAAGTAAATAAACCCCTCCATAAATTGAAAAAAAGAAAAAGTCAGAAAGCACGCACTTAAGGGATGGAGACTCTCTCAGAACTACATCAAGGGCTTGGATCGCCTCCTGAGGCAAGTCCCTTAACTTACCGTGAAGGAACAGCTGAAGGAGGGCCAGATCAGCACGGCCAGCATATCTGATGGTCACCTTGTATTCCTTGTCATCCCTAGGCATTTCATAATTCAAAAGTTAAGGAACTACAACAATTTTTTTGACCCTCAAAAAAAAAGTTTAACAATCTTTTTGATTGCCAAATATGTAAAATCCAGAGAATAACCACTGATTAACAAAAAAATTGCACAACATTGACATCATATTGAACTATAAAACCAACATTTGTCAAACGGATATTAAATTATGATTGTCAGGATCAATACACGTGTAAACACATCAAAAGGCATGCTCAACCATTACAGTTAACTGAAATCTTTCAGTTGTCCATTTCTGGATGAAGTATGCTTTCATAAAGCTTAGTTGAGTCCCAATTGCAGTAATCATAAATTTAAATGAACCATTAACCTAGTTTTTAAAATATATACCTTAGTTTTCCTTTCTTCTCTTTGTCTTTGTCTTTATCTTTCTCTTTGTCTTTGAGCTTGACAACAAAGTCCTTGGATTCAAATGGCAGCGATCCAGCAGTATATATGCTCTTCCTTCCATCATATGCCGGTAGTTTTCCGCCAAAGAAGGAGTCCTTATGAACTGCAATGAGTTCTGCCATTACAGCTCTGTTGGTGCCCCTCGATTTGGCTTCAGGAGTGATAGACACCTAATAAAAGAACAGAGAGACATATTAAAGTACTGTTGATAGAATATAAGAAAATCTGGATCCTTAACCATCAGATCTATTACTAAAGCAACTCTTTGATTTTAACAAATTAGTTAGTAAAATAGGAAAAAAAAACTTAAGGCTATAGCCTTTTTTTTCATGATCTATTCAAAGGAGCCCACATAATGCACTACTAATCACAAAGGGAAGAAACAAAAGACAGTCGAGCAACTCAATCTAGCAATATGTCATGTGTAAATCAAGTTCCTAGCTAATACAATTATCCAGCCTAGGAAAAATGATACATACTAAAAAGTAAAAACCACAGCTGTCCTAAGTCCTGCAAATATGTGTATAACTTCTCATAGATCTAAAATTGTATCAATGGGGATGATCTTTTAATTTTAAAGGGGGAAAAAAATGGAATATTGATTACATTAATCAGATGATATGCAAAACATTTTGTTAAAAAAATGAACAAAAAGGTATTTAAAAAGATGATACACTACAAACCGATAGCATGCTCAAATATTCTTTAATTATCAATATTATCATTGTTGTGTGAGATAAAGCATGTCAGCGAAGTAAAACTCTTATCAAGATTATCAATTTATAATGACTAAACAGAGATGAAGGTCTAGAACAAACTTTTCTAAAAAAAAGCTCATAAATGCTAGACTAAAGTTATTAAATAAGCAAACTGAATATTCTTTCTGTTAACAAGAACCTGAAATAAATCAGAACTTGAAAATCATACAGATCTTCAATAAATACTCTGTTCATCAACGATAACCATATAGCTTCAATAAATAGTTAAATACTCTTTCAATAATACAATGCAACCTTAAGAGCTTTGTCAAGGGAGGACACGTATGAAAGCTCACTATAAAGGTGAGATGTATCGATCTCGCTTCATGAACAAAACAAAGAATTTTCATAAAAATATCATCCACTTCAAAAACAGATTTTCTTCTTAAAAGACAAAAGAAAATACTACTATAGCGCACTAATGCAGAGAGTATACTCTGTTCACATTGTGAGATATGTTCGTCTCTCATTATACAAGTAAGATCGGGCAGATGACGAACTCAAACGCAAAATCTCAACAAAAAGGAGCACAACTATCGATCTAAACAAAGAAAACCAGATCGGATTAAGAAGACAAAGAAGATCTTACATCATAATGATAGAGATTGTTCTCAGCGACTTGAACGAGGAAGTGATTCGCTCTGACACGGCACTTAGCCCCAACGGTGCCTGAACCTGGTCGAGGAGCGTGAACTAGCGCCTTGCTTGAGGCAGGCGGGAGAGATGAAGGCACAGCCACAGCCGACTCCGCCACCGCCACGTCAGCTCCAGATCCAGATCCGACATCTGGTTGCTCAGTCAGAAACAAACTCCTCTTGATCTCTCCAGCCAGAGATGCCACGTCAGACGGAGTATAGCCTGAAGGAGCGTAGGTACCCCGACCAGAGGAGGCGTAAGAGCCACCACCACTTGATCCCCTGCCACGTGGCGCATATCCTCCGTCTCCACCACCACGGCGACCTCCTCCACCACGACCGCCTCCACGGCCGTCTCTTCCACCACCTCGACCTCCTCCACGGTACATTTTGACAGAAATGGAGAAGAACAAAGGGGAAAAGGAAGATTGTAGAAGGAATTGAAGAAAAATTAGAGATAAGAGTGAGTGTGAGGTGACAAACTGACAATGTATTAACAGAAAATGGAAAGAAAGAGCTTTCCTTTAACAGAGTGCAGCGACTTGCGAAAGGAAAGGCCTATTTATAGGCTCTGAGGTCAGGTGAGCGCAGTGAGAGAAGGTCGATTTTTGTTAGCTTGTACTATTACGGAAATTGCTTTATCGCTCCACATGGGTACCCAGTTTTATTACCTTCCCTTTTAATGCTGCCGATAAAGTAACCTTTCATAAATAGAAATTTATTTGAGCTATGTCAATGTCATTCGTCTCATTATTGATTCCTACATGACTACATTAGCATATATATAGCATTTGAATTGTCGGTCACATAATGCATTTATCATGAATTTGTTGGCTCGGTTCGGAATTAAACAATATATCCTTTCATAAAAAAGTCAAATTTACTTGAGCCACGTCATATAATATATTCACATTGTTGATTGATTCAAAAGCTATGCTTTCAAATATTGTATTCTTATAGTGACAATAAGAAAATAACATTTAAATTTGATTTATTTTAGGACGACATAAAATGATTATTATCACAATACGTCTAATGATCATTTTTTTATAATTTTTTTTTGTTTGAAGATATACGAAAGCTATAGTTGTCAACACTAGAAATAAAATTAAATTTTAAATTGCGTAGTTTTTGTTAGCGAGGGACAATATATGCTAATTAAAAGAATGAATGGATAGAGGAAAAAAAAATCAGATGTATTTTAGTATATACTTTGTTAATTCCTTTTTTCTTTTCTACGCCAGACATTTTTTTTTTTTGAAATCTTAATACAAAACACAATGTTTCTACTTTACTATGGTATTCCAATAAAAGTGTATTTTTTTAAAATTTCTCTGCTGATATTGATTGTCGGCCGTATTGACAACTAATGGACTAGAATTTGTGTTCATTAACTTCACCTAACAAACACACAATTTCATTTATTGTGAAATTAATGCATTTTTTATCACTCAAAAAATGCGTGATTAACTTTTTTATAATAAATACTTGTGAAATTCACAATTTATTTAATTAAACCGATCAAAAATAATTTCAAGATAACTTTTACACCTCCAGCTTTTATTTTGTGGGAGAATAAAACGATGACACCAATCATATCTCTTTTCGTGAGAAGTATCTTTGTCAGGGAGTCGTATAATCCGTAGGTGCACTTGCACAACGATAATACGTTGAGCGCAATCTGTGACTCTGACAGCTAGGCTCCGTTTGGATGCGTTGAGAATAAGGTAGGAAGAAGGAAGAAGGGAAGAAATTTATTGGGAAGGGGTAAAATTTATTGGGAAGTGTGTAACTTTTGTGAAGAGTTTGGATGGTTAGAAATAAATTTATTGGTAAAAAGTGGTTATTCCTTATTCCTTATTCCGGGAAGAAGTAATCCAAACGGAGCCCTAGATTGGAACCGTAACGGAGCTAATATTCTTGTTTGCGCTCGGTGTAGAAATTGTTAATAGACAATCAACTAGGCCCTGATCACTATGGACGGGACTTGGGATTTCAATTCATTTCATTGGATTGGAGATGATTTCGAATTGACGGGAATTGAAATCCAATGATCAAAACTATTAATGGAAGAATTGACGGGAATTGAAATCCTATGATCAAAAACCATATAATTATAAAAAAAGAAATGATTTGTCTTCTATAAAGTGACCATTTTGTCCTTATTATTTAAAAAGGCTGTTACGGCTAATATGCCCCCTCGTTTCTACGGCTAATTAATAAACAAGCAATTGTAAATATAAGGCCCTCGTTATCATTCTACGGCTTTTTTGTAGAGCATGATCCGTAGCTCTTTAGTAAAAAACACACCAACAACACTGATACTACATGCCCCCTCGTTTCTTTGCTTTATGGTAAAAAACACACCATCAACACTGATACTATAACCCAGATTTCATAACCAATGTATAAGTCATTTTACACACCAGCAACACTAATACTATAACCCAGATTTCATAACCAATGTATAAGTCATTTTGTGCTAGAAAATTTAATCCCTTGCCCTTTTAATATTGTGTACCAATTGAGCTGGTACCTGTCTCTGTATGCAACGAGAAAGAGCACAAAGTGAGCACAACCCAACTAACAATTGATAAAAATTAACAAAATCAAGCAAATAAGTTCTCAAAGTAGAAGATACAAGACAATTCTCAAATTCTAAATCATTCATATAATAGGATACAATTATCCTTTAGTCTGTTATTTATTTCAAATGTTGAATGCATCCTTACAAGACAATTTTTCAACTAAACTAAATAGCTGCAATTAACTTCACAAAACTACATTTCTAGAAGGAACAAAATCAAGGTTTTAGATCAAATCTAGAAGCAAAATTCAACGACTATTGCACTAACAGAAGAAGAAGCAGCGAAAGAGAAGAGAGGTTTACCTTGAGCTTGCGAAGCTTGATGGCGGAGAGAAGAGAAGAAGCAGCGATGGCGAGATCTGATCGGAGAAGGTGCGCGCGTAGAGGACAAATAGGGTGCGCGCATAGAGGACAAATAGGGTGCCCGCGTAGAGGAGAAATGGATTGGAGAAGAAGGAGCAATTTAGATCTGATCGGAGAAGAAGGGTTTATAAAGTTTAAAAGGTGATATCGGAGGTTATTAATGTCTTTTTCAATCAAACGCATCTAATCTGACTTGTGGGTCCGGAGGCGATTGAAGAGACCTTCCGAAATCCGACCAAATTTTGACTAAAATCCCACGATTTCAGAAGCCTCTAATTTTCCGACAAAATCCGACCCAATCAATTGAAATCCAATGTTTTACTTGATTCTGATCAGGGAATTTTGAAATCATAGGAAATCCGATTCCAATTCCTATGAAAAAAGCTGATTGTGATCAGGGCCCTAATGTTAAGTTCGGGGACCCACTTTTCGCGAAATGGTTCTTTCTTCTGGTGTAATCCATGTGCATATATTATAAATTCAGTTGAGGAACTATTCGAACATTGTAAGTTTGTAACGAGTCCGTTGAGAAAATTTCATCAAAAAAAAAAAAAGTCCGTTGAGAAAATCTGGAGGAGAACTGAGTGGTCCAGGGACCAGGACCCAGCTTCCCAAGGTTAATATAATTTTTTTAAATATCTTTGCATTTATCAACTGCCTGAACTACAAATAAGTATTTGGACCCACTTGTCAGAAGTCAATTGACTATTTGACTCAGGCGTAATTAGGCAAAAATAGGGCGGTAGTTCTGATCTTCAAGTCCGCTAAGGTAATTCACAAGCAAATAATTCAATTGTCGTTCAATCTTGTAACTCAACTGTGTGAATCATATGCGGCCATAAAAAAAAACATTTTTTTTTCATTTTCAAGCATCATATCAAATATTTATAATAAACTATTAATATAAAACCACATATAAATTACAAGATTGTAAAATTTTATAATGAGAAAAAATTTTAATTGTTGTGGGATTTAAACATAATTTTATTTTTTGTAAAAATATATATGCAACATTAAAATACAAATGGGAATTGATGTCACCAGAAACAAACTCCTCTTGATCTCTCCAGCCAGAGATGCCACACAAACAGAGTACAGCCTGAAGGAGAAGGAGTGTAGGTACCCCGACCAGAGGAGGTGTAAGAGCCACCACTAATGATTTAAATAGCGGCCGCAATGACAGTAATAACAGTGTGACTTGGTAGACCGCAATGCTACTAAACTAAAAGTGCCACTATAACAGTATTTATAAGCATACCACAATACTACTTAAAAAGTATATATTTTTAACGTTTTATTTCTTATTTTTTTCTAAATAAGTAAAAATAAATAATATATAAATGCATTTAGTGGTATTTTATTTAAATATTACTATACAATTTTCTATTTGTTGATGTATAATTCGTATTACGAACATATGTTTGGTATATATTGTCTATATGTATATACTACATATATCTACATATACGAATTACATATATTAAATTACACTATTAAAATATGTATATAATGTTGATAGGATGTTTTCATATCATTGTTTTGATCCGATTTGGACCAAAATTATGTTTGAATCTATTTGTTTTTACTTCATTTCATCATTAATAGGTTAGAAATTAGGTACTGCTATGGTCTATTGTTATTTTACAGGACAATCATCAAAATGGACTCGATTTTGTGCACAAGTTGTCATAGTTGGCCATAATAGGTGCATAGTTGACTAGACTGTGAGAACAATCGGCCATACTGGGAAGATAGTTGACCAGACTAAAGAAGATGGCTAGAATTTAAGTTCAGACATTTTCAGTCGGGTCGTCTGCCAGATTGAGCGACCCGCTTGTCATTTGAGCGACTGGCTTGTCATTTCAGACGATCCGCTCAGACCAGTTTCGACGGTTTTCATATTTAGACAGTAATTCTTGGCAACTATTTTCACGCACTTTTTGCATGATCTAACCGACTTACTTGCACATTTTCTCTCTCTAAAGGTTATTTTCCTTGTCTATATAAGCATCCTTAGATAAAGAGAGAAGAAGTTCGATTTTGGATAGATTTATAGAAAAACAAATCTAAGGTTTCAAAGCCAGGGGCTCCGATCTACCAGACTAGAGATCCAGTTGGACAGTCTGCAGAGCCAGTCGACCTGACTAAGAATCCAGTTAGGCAGTCCGCAGCATTTTCAGAGCAAAATAATCGAAAGAATTGATCTGATTGGTTGTAATCTTTCTTATTCTTTGATTATTATTGCTTGATGATAAATACATGTGCATGTTTAACTATGAATTGATTAGAATAGAGTAGTTAAGTAGGGGTTATAGTTGTGAACCTATTTACTTATAGTTGAATTTGCATGTTTAATTAGTTTTATTTGATCTCTTGTGTTTTATCTCTTGTGCCTGAATTGATTACTTGATATCTTTGAACTGCGCTAGGTAGATCTAGTATTTTCCCATCAAGTAGTAGCTAAACTTGAATGATTAGAAGTAAGTCCGACCAAATTGTATGATCCCATGATGGCTGCTAAATTACCGCTATCTGCTATCCGCTATGATTTGAGATTGTTCGCTATGAACCTACTATCTGTTATTTAAACCTTTGGCCACCACCAATTCATCCCCTGCCACGTGGCAGATATCCTCCGTACGTCTCCACCACCACGGCGACCTCCTCCATCATGGAGGCCATAATCACCACCACGATCGCCTCCAGGGCCGTTTCTTCCACCACCTCGACCTCCTCCACCGTACATTTTGTCAGAAATGGAGAAGAATAAATGGGAAAAGGAAGATTGTAGAGGGAATTGAAGAGAAATTAGAGGGAGAGTGTACTGAGGATTTAAGAAGAGTGAGGTGACAGTGTAATGTGTATTAACAGAAAACGGAAACAGAGCTTTCCTATAATAGAGTGCAGGGACTTGCGCAAGGAAAGGCCTATTTATAGACTGAGGTCAGGGGAGTGTAGTGATAGAAGCTCGATTTTCGTGATGCTTGTTAGCTTGTACCATTACGGAAATTGCTTTCGCTCCACATGGGTACCCAGTTTTATTACTTTCCCCTTTAATGCTGCCTATCGAGTAACCTTTCATAAATAGAAATTTATGTGAGCTATGTCTGTGTCATTCATCTCATTATTGTTTCCTACATCAACACATAGCATTTGAATTGTCGGTTACATTATGCTTTTATTTGTTGGCTCGGTTCGGAATTGATCCATATATCCTTTCATAAAGTCGAATTTACTTGAGCCACGTCATATAATATATTCACATGATCTGATTGATTCAAAAGCTTTGTTTTCAAATATTGTATGAGAAATGCTAGTGTCTAATATATTAGACGGATATACGATCGTTTTCACGTTTTTAAATTGCAAACGACTGATCTGAACTGTTCAATATGTTCTCCGTATTGAAAACTTATAAGAAACCAATTGTTACATTTTTTTGAATATTTTACTTATTTTTTGGAATTTTATAAAATTCATGATATAAAAGTTATGGATCATCTGATAATAATAATTTTCTAAAATATAAAAAAATAGTAAAATAATTTGAAAAAAATGTAAAATTTAGTTTCTTATAAGTTTTCAATATGGAGAACATATCGAACGCTTCGGATCGATCGTTTGAAATTTAAAAATATGAGAATGATCGTATTTGATGGACCTCATCTGTCCAATATATTAGACTCTAGCATTTTTCATATTTGTATTGATATAGTGACAATAAGAAAATAACATTTAAACTTGATTTATTTTAGGAAGACATAACATGATTATTATCACAATGTGCCTAATGATCATTTTTTTATAATTATTTTTTGTTTGAACATATACAAAAGTTATAGGTGTCAACACTAGAAATAAAATTTATTTTTAAATTGCGTAGTTTTTGTTAGCGGGAGAATATATGCTAATTAAAAGAATGAATGAATAGGGGGAAAAAATTCAGATGTATTTTAGTGTATACTTTGTTTCTTTTTTCTTTTCTACACCAAGCATTTTATTGAAATCTTAATGCAAAACACTATGGGGGCGTTTGTTTGTGACTTAAAGGGTGCATAACTTAAGTTATGTATCTTTAAGTCACCAAACACCTCTTACATAAGATGCCTTAAGGGTACATAAGTTATGCAACTTAAATAGGTTGCATAAGTTATGCACCGGTCCCCTTTAATTTTTTTCCCAACAATACCCCTTAGAAATAATTAATAATTATATTTAATAATCTATAATAATTATAATAATTAATAAATAATAATATTCAATAAGTAACAATAACTATTCAAAAATCATAATTAGTAATAAATATTAATCATTATAATTAATAAATAATAATATATAACAAGTAATAATAATAATTAATAAACAATATTGATTTATTATTAAATAAATAATAACATTTATAATTTTTAGTTAAAAATAATTAATAATATTTCATAATAATAAAATGATTTCTTATTATCATTAATAATTAATTTTTATAATAATTAAAAATTAAAAATTAATTAATTGAAGATAATTAATCAATAATAATTTTTATTATAAAATAAATAATAATATTTATAATATTTAATTAAAAGTCATTATTAATATTTCATAATAGTCAAAATGATTTATTATCATCATTAATAATTAATTTTTATAATAATTAATAATTAACAATAATTAGGCCACAACATATAATACATAATACTAATTAAAATTTAAGGGCATTTTAGTCTTTTGACATGAATATATGCATGCATTAAGTTAGTCATCCTTACTACACAACCAAATATCTATTACATAAAACTACATAAACACTTAGGCATCCTTAAGTTATGCAACTTCTTACTACACAAACAAATGCCCCCTATGTTTATACTTTACAATGGAATTCCAATAGAAGTGTATTTTTTTTTAAAATTTCTCTAGTGATATTGATTGTCCGCCGTATTGACTACTAATGGACTGGAATTTGTGTTCATAAACTTCACCTAACAAACACACAATTTCATTTATTGTGAAAATATTGCATATTTTTTATCGCTCAAAAAAAATATGTGATTAAATTGTGTATAATACATACTTGTGGAATTCACAATTTATTTAATTAAACCGATCAAAAAAAATAATTTCAAGCAACTTTTATAAATTGCAAGAGTTAAAGGGTTCAAAATGGAACACCTCCAGCTCTTATTTTGTGGTAGAATAAAAGGATGACACCGATCATATCTCTTTTTCGTGAGAAGTATCTTTGTCAGCGAATCGTATAATCGTTGGTATAACCAATTTTGTTGAGAACGAGGGTTCCGAAAACCACCTCATGGAGAGACGGCGAATCACAGCTGAGCCGCCTTAGAGTTTTTAACCTCACGCCATTAACTCTCCACAGTCTCTAGCACCCAACTCACCCACCCTCTCCCCCTATTGGCCCGCTTTGAATTGTGTGATTTATTTCGCTCCCCCAATTATTTCTGTCTCTGCTGCTTGACTGGCTTACATTTAATACTGGTATTGTACTTGACCTCTTAATTTCTGCCTTTGCTGCATTAAGTCCTCTTATTGCCTGCTTGTTGCTCCTTTCCGTCTCTATTTTCCAGTACTTTGCTCCACCCCTCTTAAATGGATCTCTCTCACATTAATTGTCTCCATGCTACTCAAAATTGGCAAAGGTCTCTGTGCTACTATCCCACTTTTACTGCTTATTATGGCACTATTAGGGCTCTTGGCCAGGGGCTTTCTCTCTGGGGTGTACCTGTTCCCCTTGCTGAGCCGGTCTCATCCAAGTTCTCCTTGAGGAAAAACGATTTTTCTCCAATACCTAGCATGGTTACAGTCAATATTGGTTCCGTGCCAGTATCAGCTTGTGCTTACCCTTCTGATGCTAAAAACCATAATCTATGTGTTGGCAGCTTTACTTTAGACCTCTGTAGTTGCCACTTGAAGAATTTGGCGTGCCAATCACTATCTGCCTCAACCCAGAAAACATTAAGTGTGAGTAACCTTGAAGGAAAACTAGTTAGCAAAAAACAGCACCCAGTAACACCAACCAAAAACATAAAAGCATTACCAACTGATACTTCCAATACAAACCCCTCGATACTAGGACCAACACCCAATTTCAGAGGTAATTGTTTACTCTCCCATCATAACAAACAACATAAAAGTGAGATGGATTTCTCTGATGAAGAGCTCATCGCTCAATTTGCAGCCCTAAGCTCAAATGGCGAACATAACCCAAATTTCATTGATATTCCTCAGAGTGCAGTAAAAATTTGGGACTGGCCAAACTGTGTGATTTGCAAGGTTATGTCCTCGAGGGTAACATTTGAGTCAACCTTCTCTACCCAAATCAGAAAAAGTTTCCAGGTGCATCCAGAAACAGTAATACATGGGCTTGGAAATAATTGTTTTATCGTGGAGTTTAGAAGACAGGAGGAAATGCTGAGGGTGCTTGCAAAGAATACATGGATGTGCAATAAGGATCTGGTTGTGTCTCGACTGGCTGTGGGGCCCTCTGACCTTGTTGACCCACAAATAACCAAATGTGAATGTTGGATCGAGATTCACGGGATACCACCAGAATCATTGGACCAAGAAGGGTTGGAGTTGGTTATGAGTAAGGTCGGTGCTCCTTTAACCGACATCAAAAGTTTTTGGCATGCCGGGCAAAGAGTATATAAAAGAAAGGTGTTGATCAATATGAAAGAAGCATTGAAACCAAAACTACCCATGCGTCATCCTCAACTAGGTGTCAAATGGGTCCATGTCGTGTATGATGGCTTAGCCAATGTATGCATGTTCTGTGCACTCATTGGACACGACCATACCATCTGCCCAAGAAAGATGAGGTTGAAACAAATGCAGCAGGAAGAAGAACATAAGGAGAAACTAGGAGGGGTTCCTATACCCGAAACTATGGGATGGAAATGGTTGATGGATAGGTCTTTTGTACCGAGGGAGGAATCTCAACAAGACCAATATAATCCAAGGAACAAGATGGGACAGAACAGTGTGCAGAAAGGAAGTACAAGTTCAGGAGCTGAACATGGGGAAGGGAGGGGTGTAAAGAGGTCGGTGGATCTGAACTTGACACAAGCAAGTTTTCTTATGGGAGGCGCTGTTGATGGACAGCAACTGACAGCTGAGGAGACACAACATTTAAACTTCAAACGGGCCAAGGAGGCGAACCCAAACTCGCCTTCCAGGTTTGCTCAATGAATGCTATTTCATGGAATTGTCGCGGTTTTGGAGGGCCGCGCAAGAAAAAATTCCTCATAGATGCTATGCGGTCAACACGGTCCGAGGTTGTGTTCTTGTCAGAAACAAAGGCGTCAAATAGGAGAATGAATAGGCTCATGCGCTCGCTGCCAGAATATGATTTTCATGCAGTGCCAGCACGTGGCACGGCTGGAGGTATATGCCTTGCATGGGATAGTACGGTGAAGGTACAAATTCTCAACACCTCTTGGCGGTTCATTTGTGCAAGAATTACAATCAAAGACAAACCTCCTTGGGTAATTATAGGGGTATATGGTGACTCAAAGCACCGTACTAATAATATCCTTTGGTCAACCTTGAAACAACTTATCCAAATACATGGGAGGGTATGCATTTTGGGAGATTTTAATGAGATCATTTCTAGTGCTGAGAAGTTCGGAGGGAGCACAAGGACCAAGCAAAATACTTTAGACTTTCAAAATTTTGTCTTTGATTCGGGTTTGGTTGATGTGGGGTACAAAGGTCCAGCGTACACTTGGACCAATAAAAGACATGTTGCAAATGCGATTTACCAAAGACTCGATAGGGTACTTGTGACACCGGATTGGTTACATTTATTTCCTAATGCTTATGTTAATCACCTCCCCATGATCCATAGTGACCACTGCCCTATCTTGCTAAGAGTCAAGAAACCCCCTCCCAAATCACATCATTTCAAGCTAGAAAACTGGTGGTTGAAGGAGCGCTCCTTCCATGAGGAATGGGTGAAAATTTGGAATTCAATGGCAAATAACACCTGGCAACTGAAATGGGAACGAGCTAGGGAAGGCATGAAGAGTTGGGCTGCCTCTCACATGACACCAAAAAAGAAATTAGAGGAGTTGACAAAGAAATTATACCATGTCCAGTGCCAACATCCGGCAGTCAGAGATCATACGTTGGAGGCAGATCTTTTGAAGGAGTATGATTTGGCGGAGGAGCAACATAACCTATATTGGAGCCAAAGATCGAGGCTGCAGTGGAGAGAGGAAGGAGATCGCAACACTCGGTTCTTTCACACCATTGCCACCAATAGGAGGAGGCACAATTTAATCACAATGGTACAGGATAGCAGAGGAAAATTAACGGGGGATGAGAGAGTAATCAGAGCACAGTTCCTTGCATACTTCACTGACCTTTATTGTTCACAAACAGAAGGTCATGGAACAAGTCAGCATACGACCCACATGGAAAGAGTAACAGAAGAAGTCTTTGCAGAAATTATTCAAAGCCCAAAACCGATCATACCTACCACAGCCCACCAGAGACTGAATGCACTTCCAACTATACATGAGCTGAAAAAGACTCTTTTTGATATGGGGCCGGACAAGAGCCCGGGCCCAGACGGTGTAACCGCGAGGTTCTTACAAATGGGCTGGCCGACTGTGGCCCAAGATTTACTGTCCCAAGTAAGAAAAATTTTTGAGGAAGGCATAATTCCAGAGGATTGGCTAAAGTGTCGAGTTACTTTGATCCCAAAATCACCAGAACCTCAGACGCCGGCTCATTTCCGACCGATTAGTGTGGGTAATATCTTGTATAGATTGGTCATGAAAATGATTGCAAACAGATTGAAACCTTTCTTGAGGGAAGTAATTTCACCAGAGCAAAATGCCTTTGTAAAGGGCAGAAACATTGCAGAAAATATTATTCTGGTCAAAGAAGTTTTACATTCTTTTTCCAAACCAGATTTCAGACAACAGACTTTTATGTTGAAGGCAGATGTCAATAAGGCCTTTGATAAATTGGACTGGTTTTTCTTGGAGAAAGCTTTGAGGTACATAAACATCCCCGACAAATTGATCAATCTTTTGTTGTCTTCTTACAGAAGGGCAAAAGTGACAATAACCATAAATGGAAGAGGGGATGGTTTCATTAGGCCGACACAGGGGCTGAGGCAAGGCTGCCCAATGTCGCCCTACATTTTCATCATAGCCATGGAGGTTCTATCTAGATGGCTACAGGAAGCTACTACTCGAGGAGCTCTAAAAGGAGTTCAGGTTGCACACACGAGTCCTGTACTTACTCATGCCATCTATGCTGATGACCTCATATTGATGGGAGATGCAAGCCAGAGAGAGGTCGAAACTTTGATTAATATCATGCATAAGTTTGGGTATGTGTCAGGTCTCAACATAAATCCAATCAAATCAAGACTATGGTTCTCCAAAAGTTGTGATGAACATGTGGTACAGATGGTACAGGAGGCATGGAGGGCAACATGTGTGCAAGGAGATGAGAAATACTTGGGCGTTTTGATAGGCCAAAAGGGGGAGGCAAAAAGAACTGGGGTGTTATTGTTAGAGAAATTGAAACAGAAACTAGCTGGGTGGAAATCAAACATGCTGTCACACGCGGGTAGATTGGTTCTGATCAAATCGGTACTAATGACAATGCCGGTATATTATATGTCAATTGAGATGTTGCCGAAAGGGGTTATTAAAGAGATTAACAGTTTGATGGCAAAATTTTTTTGGGGAAAAACAAACCAAAACAGATACCTTGCTTTTACTGCTTGGAGGAAGGTGTGCAAACCAATTGAATTGGGAGGCCTGGGAGTGAAAGATTTGCAGAGCTTTGGTGATGCCTTATTCCTAAAACTGGTGTGGTCTATAATGGCAGATGAAGATAAACCTTGGGTGAAAATTTGCAAGGCAAAATACTATCCAAACGTTGGATTTTGGAGGGCAAGAAATGTGACTGGTGTCAGTAACATGTGGAGACAGGTTATCAATAAAAGAGACTTTTTTGCAACCAACGTGATGTGGCAATTGGGAGATGGAAGAAAGACTTATGCTCTATCACAGCCTTGGTTTCAAGGCTGGAGTGTGCAGGAAGAAGCAACTAGAGATGACAGGAGATTGCGAGTGAGACACTTAATTGATGGACAAATCGGGCAATGGGACTTGCAGAAACTGAATAGATTGTACCAGCCACAACAGGTACAACAGATTTTGCAGAGTAATAACAAACCAAACCTGAATGAACCTCTGCAAGACAGATTGATTTGGCAACCTGTAAGAACAGGCCGATACACAGCAAAGGAAGGGTATAAAGCTATTGTGCAAGGTCAGGGAGGTCTGACTACTGAGCAGCATATTTTTTGGGAAGGTCTGTGGCGGCAGAAAAGTATCACACCAAAGATTAAAATTTTTATTTGGAGATTGATCAATAGAGGCCTGCCGATGGCGGTGCATATGCACACTAGGTTCCCTAATTTTTCCCCAACCTGCCAAAGATGCCATGAAGAAAATGAATTCGATATGCACTGTCTTTTCTTCTGTGCAACCTCTAGACAGGTTTGGTTTGCCAGCCCTTTAGGGCTCAGAGTAGATGATTTACCACTGCAAATAGGAGAAGCGTTGAAGCAAATCATGGGAGGTTTAGATGAGTATGGTACCCAATTGTTTACTAACATTATTTGGGAGGTGTGGAAAGAAAGAAACAAGACTGTCATTGAACATGCAGTGTTCAAACCGATGGATGTGCTGCAAAGAGTGCAGGCGATGTTGTCCCCGTTGCCACACTATCTAACAGATCCAATACAAACCGCTGCTGAAGTAAGGGAGACTTATGAAATTAATGAAGAGGGCTGGCAGGTAGTACTGGATGCATCGTGGGACACTACACAAAGGGCAGGATGTGCTTACATTATTTATGAAAAAGGAACTTTGCACTCAGTAGGAATGTACTGTGTAAATCTCAATGATCCTTTCATGGCAGAAGCACAGGCATTGCATGAGGCAATCAGCCACGTGTCCAGCAATACAAGGATACCACAAATGGCAAAGGTACAATTCTTCTCAGATTGTATTAATTTGGTACAAGCAGTTAACAACCGTGAGTGGGAAGATCTGCCTTCTTGGAGAGCTAGAGGTACAATAAACACTATTATCAAAATGATGGAGGAAATGCCAATTAATACAACCTTGCATCATGCACGAAGAGAGGCAGTAGAACAAGCACACATTCTAGCTAACCTAGCAAGGAGGAGGAGCATTGTGTTTACGGGATACCCAAATTGGCAGATGCAGCAACAAGAGGGCATTTCAGAAGAAATTGACACTCGCCACTTTCAAAGGGTGCATCATGATCCACCTTAGTAGTTTTTTACTGGTAAATTTACACTGGTGCCAAATATGTACTTCAGTTCTTAGTTTAGTGATGGTTTTTTCTTTTTTCTTTCTCGTTTTACTAGTTTAGTTTGCTTTTTTATGTTAGTCTTTTCTGAGAGCACCAGTGTTTTTGCTGATTTGTGGATTTGATGTAACACGTTGTAAGACTTTGATTTATCTGTTTCATTGAAATCGTGCCTACGGGCTTATCATCAAAAAAAAAATAAAAAAAAAAAAAAAAAATAATCGTTGGTGCACACGACGACAATACAATGAGCGCAATCTACACAGCTGGAACCGTAACGGGAGCTAAAATTCTTGTTTGCGCTCGGTGTAGAGATTATTTACATACAGTCAATCTAATTTACAGCAAGGATGACCACTTGTTATGGGACGGGTCTTTCTTGTTGTGTAGTCCACGTGCATATATCATAAATTATCATAAATTCAATTAAGAGCCGATTCGAACATTGTAACGAGTCCGTTGAGAAAATCAGAAGGGAGAACCGAGTGGTCCCAGACTCCCAAAGGACCCAAACCCAGCGTCCCAATCTTCCTAGGTTAATACAATTTTTTTCAATTAAAAAAAAGGTTAATACAATTTCTTAAAATATCTGATTATTCTTAACCCCTCAACTGGCTGAGCGACAAATGAGTAGTAGGACCCACTTTTCCGAAGTCAATTGATATATATTTTTTATATTATAAGTCAATTAATTCCGGAGAGGTAATTCTCAACCAATTAATTCAGCTGTCTCCGTTCTAACAGGGTCTGACGTTTGTAAATTGTAATTCAACTCTGTAAAAAATGTACGCCCAGAAACTTAAAATTTTTTTATATACAACCATCACAAATATTAATGTTAAACTATTAATATAAATCACATACAAAATACAAGATTGTAAAAGTTTGTAAAGAGAAAATTTTATATCGTTGTGGGATTAAAACATAATTTATTTTTGAAAAAATGTATACGCAACATTAATAAAATATTATGCATCCATGCATCATCTAATGCAAAAGGGAATTAATATCTCTTATTCTTTATTAAATATAAACTCTAGCTCTAAATGACGCAGTCTTTCGTACATGGCTATGTAATTTTTTTTTTTTTTTTTTGAGCTGATGTAATGGCGCACTAATTTTTACCACAGAGGAAGTTAACTGCTTCCATGCGGTGATGCGCAGGAAGTCTCTGCGCCACTGTGTAATGCCCAGTTGAATTGGATTGCAAATATCATATAGGAAAATAAAAATTATTGACTGATCGTAGAGAAATTTTTATTAGAAAGGACATCGCATGAGAGCTACTTTATTTTTTATTTTTTAATGAAAGGCATGGGCACAATTAAAATTCTGTCTTCAAAACAAGATTGCTATTGAAAGAATGAGCACAAAATTTATTGTTTTCATTTCCCAAATAAATATATTGTAATATTCATTTACTGGATACTTTTTATCTTCAATGTATTTAATCAATTTGAGCATTGTTACAAATTCTGAAATCAACAAAACTAATATAATATTCTTTTAAAAAATAATTTAATTGATATATAGAAATATGTGATTGTGTTATAATCCAAAAAGATACCACAATTTTTTAGCGAACAAAAATGCTGAAATATATTGATAGCATGCTCTACGTGTATTTTGTTGGAGTTTTTTATTTTATAATTTTCATTCCATATCAATTTATAAAATTACAAATAAAGACATATATGCTCCAAATATAAAATCAAATGTGCAGAATAGTTTGTTTGTGTAAATGGAACTAACTTTTAGCAAACAAAATTGTTGAAATACATAACAATCATTAAACTTCCTCTATTTTTAAGTTGCAACACTTTTTTTAAAATCCTAATAAATTTTTATTTAGGCATACAAAATGCATAAATGCATTTACATCTTTTGATATATTTAATTAATCCTAGCATCATGTCAAAGTCATAAAAGCTGTAAAACTAACTGATATGTTTAATATAATTTAAAATATGCATGATAGAAGTTGAAATATATTTAGTATATGTTTTAAATTATGAATTGTATCAAATACATATGATATGGCATGAGAAATATATTTCCAGTCCGTTGTCTGTTTGAAATTATGGATTCATAAATATATGGCGGGAGAAATAGAGCGCCAAAATAGGGAGATTATAAGATTCCTAAAACCCTCAATTGATGCACCTCTCAAATGTGCGCCAACGGGTCTTCCCTCTAAAATCATATTTATTCAAATTGGTTAACAAGCAAGTCGATTTCGTTTAGAACAATTGACCAGATTGCCCTTTATTAACAAAAAATACGAGGAAGCATTGGGCAGATGATGAATAGCACAACCAATATACAAAAACAACATGTACGTCCAAATTAATCAGTGCATTGTTTAAGTTATACGAAAAGTAATTGTAGTTAAATAAATTATAATAAACAATATTTTAATATTAAAGTATCATGTTTAATTTAGTCACTAGTACTAATATTAAAAATATCTTTTATATAAATTTGAAGAAGCAGATCAAAATTGGAAATTGCAAATAATGAATTGTTTCCGGTTGAAATACTTGACAAAAATGATAGAAATAATGGTTTAATTGCACTCAGAAGTCAGAACATAAATTTTGAAAATAAGATTATATTATTTTATGAATAGCTAGCGTTAGAAGGCTTGATTTATTTGATGTTCAAAATAAGGCTTTAACCTCAAAATCTTATTTTGGAGGGGAATAAAAGGATGACACCAAACATATCTATTTTTCCTTTTTTTTTTTCTGGAATAAGCAACTTACGTCGAAATTCGTAAATTCCCTGGGTGCACAAGGACGAAAGATAATTCAACTGCATGATAGATTCTAGAACGGCAAGGTGGAGCCGATATTCTTATTTGCGCTTGGTGCAGCAAGAGATGATACGCAATCAACTGGTGTGAATCTAGTGGGACCCCCTTTTCAGAAAATAGTTCTTGCTTGGTGTGTAGACCTTGTTCACATATTATATTATGTACTTCAAATTGGAGCAGATTCAGACACTCTAACGTGTCCGTTAAGAAATCACAACGGAGAACTGAGTGGTCCCCGCGGACTCCGTCTCCCTTGAAGGCCTGAAGAAATACACTCTCGGACTCTCGGTGCATAACCTCTCATGTATCAACTGTCTGTCTGCCTTAACAACAAAAATGTAGCGGGACCCACTTGTCAAAAGGCAGTTAAATTTTTTTAATACTATAATAATAATAAAAGTCAGCAAGTCCGGAGAGGTAATTTACAAACGATTAATTTAACTGTGTCTCCGTTATAACAGGGTCGGAGTCCCGTCAGACATTTTCTGCATGTCCGGTTCACCGTAGACCAGAAAAGGAAGCGGGCCAGGAAGAAATCGACCCCACTGTCATAGACATTAAATCTGCCCTGACTATAAACTGGTTACATTCGACCTGAATTTCCTTTTTATTTTTTTTTCAGAAGCACCAGAAAATGTTCTAAGCAATGACACTTAAGTCGTATGCGGAGCTAGAAAAACAATGATTCAAATTCAAGCATTTCAGAAAATATTAATACCAACTTATTAATATAAATAATCACATATAAAAATTACAAGATTGTTACTGTAGAGGTTAATATTGAGAAAAAATATTTTGTTATGAGGTTTAAATATGTAAATATTTATTTTATTTAAAAAAATGTGAATGTAATATTATAAATATTATAAATATTATATATATTCATGCATTATTTTATAAATAAAATGGGAGATAATGTCCCTGCATATGACACTTTGATCGTACATACTTGGCTATGCGACTATACAAGCAGAGAGAGCAGATGAAGCACCTATAACTTTCTCTTGCGTGTCAAAGTTATTTAGTTTTTTACCTGATCTAATGGCGCATTAATTTTACCACAACGGAAGCTAACTGTCTCCATGCGTAGAACTGACAATGGCGCAAAAATTAATATATGAAAAGAAAAACTAGATTGCATTATTGATTATTGCAATTTCTTTTACATAGATCATCAAAACCCATGAGCATAATTAAACATCTATTTGCAAATCTACATTGTAATTCTTTTACATTGCGAATAAACAATTTTCACAAATATATAAACTACAAACACTTCGGCAACATAGACAGCCACAGCGTGTAAAAGAAGCACGTCCAGAACAATACATTAATTCTTTTTTTAGTGAACAAAAGCATTTCATTGAAGTTTTTATTCAAATTTATTCTCATTAAATTTTAAAGAGATACATTTAATTTAGAAAATTATAAATGAAGCACGTCCAGAACAGTTTGTTTGTGCATATTTAAAGAGATGCATCTAATTTTTAGCAAACAAAAAGCTCATGAACACATTATGTGCATCTATAATTCTATATTGACCAAGTTTTTGAAAATGCCTTTTTTTCAGTATGATGGTCCGGAGTTAATTAACGGTGCGGCGTTTTTTGGATGAAAAAACGGCGAAAAAACGGTGTATATATGCGAACATCTGTGTCAAACTCATATGTATTTTTATGTACAGTACTATTACATTTGTATGGACAATTTGGTATACAATATTGTACTTAGAGAGGCAGTGGTACACGATGTTGAATATCTCTAAGCATTGTATTCACGATATGTACCAAATACACTATATGTGTCTCAATACATGATATGTCTTTTGATATTGTACACGTTTAATCGGCGAAAAAACATAATTCTTTCACCAAAAAAACGTAAATGACGCGTTATATTATTTTATCGTTTTTTCTGTGACGTTCGTGCGGTTGGCTACAAAATACCGTTATTTCGGAAAAAAAAGGCATTATTTAAAATCTTGATATTGACATTTTAAGTCAACTTTAGCCCTTTCAGGACACGAATTTATCGAATTTGAAAGATATCCATAATATATAATCTCAAATCCTAATACATACGTTAATTTTGAGTATACAAATTTGCATGAATAATATTAATCTAAAACACAATTTTTCTGTGCTTTATTTTCAAGTATGGATGCTATGCTACAAAATATATAGGGGGCGTTTGAATCACTTAGGAATAGGAGGAATTTCCTATTCCTAGACATAAAGTATTGAAAAGTGTATAATTTTGTGAAGAGTTTGGATTATTTATAATAAATTTATGCATAAAAATAAAAAAATTTTAAATTCCCACTTAATCCAAAGGGCCTCATATTGCGGCCTCGGAGAAGTGACAAAGTATGGAGGTTGCAAAATAAATAAATACCTAAAACCCACATCTGTTAATGGGCCTCCATTCAATCCGGTGGACCCGTTGGTAATCTTTTGTTCTTTTCTTGATCACTTCAAAAACATATTTGCTCATGTTGGCTTTTTGCCTTTTTGCAATTAAGTGCAAGTGTATTCATTTTTTAACAATTGACGTAATTATCACAACAAAACTGAAATATATATAAAAAGATGCACGCCCAAATTAATTAGTCCAATTTTTTAGCTACACAAACAGTGTGTACTTTCATTATTATAATATTTTTTTAGCGACTGCCCAGTCGATGACGTATGGTGAAGGAAATCGTTAGGTAGAATGTCAATTACACAAATTAAAAAAAAAGAATGTCAATTACTAAATTGATTGATTGTCTTTTTTTTTTTTTGAAAAATTAGATAATAGTCCCATAATCTTTTCTAATTGAAATTAACTCCCTAATCTTCTTATTTCAGGATATAAGCCCTTTTAATTAATTTTAATTATTAATGTTTAAATGAATGATTACATCATATGGCCAGACTACCCTTAATTAATTAGCAAGCTCTCCTTCTGATCTTCTACACAGTGTATTCTTTCAGTTTTCTGCTTTCTGTAGCAACATGGTGTGTTTGGTATGATTAATGAATAAGTCTTATTCGGAATAAGGCTTATTCGGGATGAAACCAAACGCATCCGGAATAAGCCTTATTCCGAATAAGGACTTATTCAACCCCTTATTCTAATTCCATCAATATGGTGGAATTAGAATAAGGGATTGAATAAGCCCTTATTCGGAATAAGACTTATTCCGGATGCGTTTGGTTTCATCCCGAATAAGCCTTATTCGGAATAAGGCTTATTCATTAATCATACCAAACACACCCCAAAAGAATAATTTCATCTCTCCTTCCTGTACTTGCATTTCATTGTTAACTTGTAAAGAAAGAGACCGAACTTGAGGTGAGCACTTAGTAAGACAGCAGTTCCGTTCTCAAATTCCATATATACACTTTAGCAGGGGCGGATCTACCACCGGGGCGGGTGGGGCTAGAGCCCCACCTCACGCCGTCGAGCCCTTGGAGTCTTCCTTTAGCCCCAGCTAATTTTTTCTACCATTGGAGCACTCAAAAGTGGGGCTGAAGACTTAAACAGAGGTTGTCAGACCTACCTAAATATTTTTTCTAGATCCGCCACTGCACTTTAGTCTATGAAAACACCAAAACCTTATTAATGAACTTGTGCCCAACTAAAAAAAATCATACGAGTACACTGTACAGAATGAGATAATCGAATACAAAGTTTTTTTTTTTTTTTTTTGAAGAAGCCACCCTAACCAGGGGCATGCATACATTACTGATGCAAAGTCAAGAGTTACAAAATGTGATCACAGGGAGTGACCTTGTCAACAGAAACCAACGAAAGAAAATAAAAAAAGAAGAAGATAGGGTTGCCAGAATTAATATATCCAAAACACCCCAAAAACGCATAAAAGGAAAAGTAAAAGAAAAAGTCATCTCCTACGGAGGAGCTTGAGAGACCCAAAACGCAAGCTAATGACCATCATTTCTTGCCCCATTTCTGATCCCATCTCCCACGTTGCTGGTTCCAGTGGTGTCTTATCTTCAAAGCTAATAAAATCCATAAAAAAAAGGTTCAATATTTAAACCTAATAAATGACAATTCAGTTATGTTCAATTAAACTTTCCAAAAAAAAGGTTACGTTCAAATAGAGCTTTAATTTGTAACTACAAACCGGATTAACTAAAAGCAAGAAAATATAATTAAAATCCATAAAAAAAATTAAATTCACTCAAATTGACAACAACATATTATACATTGCAACACTGCACCAACTATCCATTGTCGTATTCATAAGCTCTAATTAATTAATAACAATTCGTTACTCAGATGTTAATTAAACAACGATGAAAAAAGGCTGACAAGCATCAACTGACAACAAGGACCACCACATCAAGAAGTATTTCAAGCAATGAGATGTACTTCTCCATCCGGTTGACTAACATTCTTTGGAATGAATATTTAGTTCAAAATACCAAAAAAGTATAAGATCGTTCCTTATGAATTCTACCAGAAAAAAAAGAAAGGTGCCTTCTTGTGGAAACCGAACTTGCTTCCTATTTCAATAGTTCCCCTGGCCTTCGTGTTGAATACAAGAGAGCAGCACAATATTTCCAGTAATTAAATATAAATCAACCAATTCAATTAGAGTTATCAGATTGACTGTTCATTTCTATATCAGGACTTAAAAGAAGAAATTGGTCATTTTACAAAGATGTCTACTAATTGAGGAAAATTGACCCTTTCAGAATCCGAGCTTGGACTACTCTAGAAAAATATAAATTCTACTAATTTATATTTTATTTCTGGATTTGGATCTACAATCTTATTGGGTTTGAATTTCATTTCTAGCCTATCCAAATGGGTTTGGAACTAAAGGCTTTATTGTTGAGAGAGCAGAGGGTGTTATTGTCATCATTGTGTAATTATTTGTAATTTAAAAAGTAATTAAAATCTTTGATGAGTGTTTTTATTGTGAAGAAATTAAGAAGATTATGGAGGTGTTATTTTCATTTTTAAGAATTACAAGGGTTTAATTTAAGTTGGAGAAGATTGTTGGGGGATGTATCAAAATTTTGGATTTTTTTAATCTAAATAGAGTCCATAAAGGCCGTTCACATATGATCTCCAGAACTCATCTACCCAATTAAGCTGCCTTAATAGATTCTACGAGTTTGTCCAGGGACTTAATTATAAGGTAAAACTCCAAGCTCCTAGCTTTGATTTGTATACGAAATCATGGATATATATAGTTGAGATTTTACTAGTCTGGCCTGATCATGGCAAGAACTGCATGTTGTCAAGTCGCATATATAGAATATCCACTTCTTTCAGGGGAAAATGGTCATATCGGACATATTAACAAAGATATGTAACGCAGTTCTAGTCCTTCCCGTTTGAAGTAGTGCAGAGTAATACCAACAAATTAGGTTGTAATATATATATATACCGTTGCCTTGCTTTATCTTTTCATTTTTGGGCAATAATTTCCAAATAAATTGATTGTGTGCATGTTTTGCACTTTTCAGGGAGTTAAAATTTGTGTTGTCCCATTAGTGAAACATGGGATATTTTGGTGATGTACGGAGATATGGTCAGGACACCGTTACTGAAGCGTACGCTATTAGATGTTGTATTTACCTGCCTCTAGCAGTAATTTGTTTGGTGCTTATGGTGGTTTTGAACATCTACCATTTCTCCCCTTCCTTTAATGTGAGACGACTTTACATTCCAGCTCTGGACAAGTCCTTAAACTCTTCAACAAATGCAAGCATAATTTTCGACTTGAGCTTTACAAACACTGAGAAACTTTCAAACGTATACTATGATCCAGTAGATATAACATTCTATGACTGCCCAAACCAGAATCACTCCATTGCCAACTTCACCATACCTGAATTCACTGTGAAGGCTGTGGAACTCAATGCTTTCAGTGGAGCAGTGAATGCAACAGGGCTTGATTTCAAGGCTGCAAAGAGGGAGATTGCAGATAATGGGTTTAAGGTCTTCCATGTAAGTGTGGAAACATCGGTGAGGTATGATTACTATGGGTTTTGGAAGACTAAACGCTATGGATACAGAAGGGGGGAGGATGTGAAAATAGGCGATACTGGTGCTGCAAATTTAGGCAGAGAAATGTTTGTATGGTTCAGAGTCGCACTCGTTGGTCTTGTGGTTATGTTTCTTTCTACCGATTTATATTTTTGATAAGTTTTATTCAACTTTCGGATTGGAGAAATATTATGGCAAAATTTGAATAATAGAAAGTAGATGCATGCTTGTCAATCTTGTGGTCATGTTGGATTATTGTCCATGAACCAAAAAAAGGGCATAAAGATGTCTAGCTCTTAGTAAGTGATTGGAAAGCTTGTATACTTTCTATGATTTAAATTTTATCATATATTAATTTTCTCTGAATAATTAAATTCGGAAAGCTTGTATACTCTCTATATGTGGATTCTTCTGTATGTCAGCACAATAAATTTGGTTTCATGTGATTACAAGTTATCATGACTACAATTATAAGTTCGTTTAATAATTAATATATATTGTGTCTAATATATCGTGAAACGTATTGCCTTTCACTACTATTCTGCTAGCTATATATCACTGTACTGTGAGTATTTCTTTTTCGTTTTCTTACAAAGATTATAGATCTGATTACAATCATAGGAAATCAATAGTTCATTAAAATAAATCCCAAATCCTGAATTTTCAAGTTAATTATTCTATAATATCATAACACTACACCACGTGTTGTATTTTACAACGTTGAAGTTAATTATGAAATCAACGACGGGAATGGACCCGTCATTAAGGGGATGTTGTTGTTTTTTTTTTTAGAGCAAGACTTGATAGAGGCTATCAAGGTACAGGAAAGAAAGCAGAAAGGAAAAATAACAGCGAAAGAAAAGCTAAGCTAGCAGTATTTGTCAAACAAACTATGTTGCATCAGAAAACAGTGCAGCAGAGCACCAACTCCTCTTTCATCCCTTCGAAATACTCTATTATTCCTTTCCAGCCATAAAGCCCAAAGAACAATGAGAGTAACCGCAGATTTGTCAGTATGAGGAAGTACCACTCTCATGACACTTTGCACATCCTGAAAGCTTGAAG
Source organism: Rhynchospora pubera (assembly GCA_028095005.1). NCBI lineage: Eukaryota > Viridiplantae > Streptophyta > Magnoliopsida > Poales > Cyperaceae > Rhynchospora > Rhynchospora pubera. The sequence continues at coordinate 75,409,016 of CM051462.1, forward strand.
GAATGAGATTAGGAAAATGACCTCTAGTTTTATTCCACAAAGCAACAGCAAAGGTACATTGGCAGAACAAATGTGTAGGCGACTCAAGTAAGTTTTGTTTGCAAAGAACACAACCCTCCTCAAAGGCAATGCTCCTTTTTAATAGTGCATCCTGTGTGAGCAGCCTGTTGTGAAATAGTAAAACTGAAAAGATTTTTACCGTTGGTGGAATTTTGGCATGCCAGATTGCAAAACCTTCGAAATTTGTTTTGCCAGCTGAAATTAGTCTTGTGTAAGCTGACTTGACTGAGAAGTTGCCAAAAGGGGCCCAGTTCCAGAGTAAAGTGTCAGAAACATTTGTGCTCAAAGAGGGCTGCACTAGGGAAATTGCTAAATGAATGTGCTGTTGCCAAGGTCTTGGAAGGGCAGTGGGATCTGCTAATACTTTGTACACTGTCAGACCAGGATTGGTAGGAGCAGAAGAGCTGTTAAAGTAGAATTGATGACCTGCCCCCCAATTAGCAAACCAAAACAGGGTTTTCTTGCCATCAGCTATTTTTGCAGGCTACTAGGGCAGTATTATTCTTTGAAGAGTTGAGGAGTTGAACAAGATTTGACCAAAGTGATGCTGGATTTGTGTACAACAACCGAAGCCATTTAAGTAACAGTGAAATATTTATAATTCTCAAGTCCAGTACCCCAAAGCCACCTATTTCTTTTGGTAAGCAAACTCTGCTCCAAGCCAGAAGCGGTATTCCGGTGCCTCTGTCAGTTGCTTTGCCCCAAAGGAAACTTCTTCTGTGCTTGTCTAACTCTTTAATGATCCAAGAAGGTAGGTTAAACACCGACATGTAGAAAACAAGAATGGCCGATAAAACCGAAGAGACAAGCGTTAACCTGCCTGCCCTTGACAGTAGCTTGAATTTCCATCCTGCCATTTTTTTTATCTACATTATGGGGATGTTGTTAAATAAAACTAATTTACAATTTAAGAGTAATGACATAAAAAGAACTAATTGTAATCGATTTATAGTGGTATAAAACTAATTTACAATTTAATATATAGTGTCCATATATATATATCTCTAATTATCAACTTTTATGGCGGCAATATATCTAAATATTCTTTTTTCTTAATAATCAAAATTATTGTTAATTTTCTTAAAGGGTATCGCCACGCATTTTAATTTAACACGCATCTTAATTTAAACAAACGAGAAAAGTATAACCACGCATTTTAATTTAAACAAACGAAAAAAGTATAACCACGCATTTTAATTTAACACAATCCTTGTATGTGCGTCGTTAAAAAGCATTTCTGTCGTTGTGTAATAATAATACCATGTAGAAAATGCACACTCTTTCTGAGATTTTTAAATTCTAACAAGAAAACCGAACACGAAACCTAGCTATATCATACAACGGAACTAATTAATAGCAAGAAGAGGAAGGTTACGCTATTAAATAAATTGCAAAATTTACTAAACTTATATGAAAGCACATCGCTCGTTAAATTAAATAAGATCAACGGTTTGGATTTAACATTTAAATTTTAAAATTTGAAAAATTAACTTAAATAATAAAATGATGACATTTGAGGACAACCAAAATATTAGCAGCGGAACATTCCACCAGCAAGAATCATTATTTAATAAGTGTGGTTCGCTTTGACTTGAACTGCTCAATATTAAAGCCCTTTTTTTATTGACTACCAACTACCAAGCATACCAAGCGGTGCTTGATTCCAATATGTCAATTCTTGACCCGATACTACATAATTCGTCCCGAACCTGTTTAGGACCATCATCGGACTCAAAGAGATGATGGATTGCTGTCATAACTGATGTGTGATGTGCCTTCAATTTCCCTAATACAATTGGGTGTTGCTGCAAGAGTTGATCTTTGTAATATTGTTTTTCATCTTGAGGTCAATAAGTGCTGGATGTTATTTGTGATTGGGGGGACTGGTGTATGGTAAATTTGGTTTTAATTTTGCTTTTGATTCTAAATACTGTTGGGTACAGATAGTAGTTAGGCACTGGTTTTATTGTGGTACCAGTGGTACCATCGTGATTCCAGTGCAGTAAGAGTGATAGAGTTGTATTGTTTTTGTAATACTTTAGGCTCCGTTTGGATGGCTTCTTCCCGGAATAAGGAATAAGGAATAACCACTTTTTATCAATAAATTTATTTCTAAGTACCATCCAAACTCTTCACAAAAGTTACACACTTCCCCATAAATTTACTCCTTCCCAATAAATTTCTTCCCTTCTTCCTTCTTCCTACCTTATTCTCAACGCATCCAAACGGAGCCTTAATTGCTTCTGATCAAATGGAAGTGGTAGGCGTTGCTGCCTACTTGTTTCAAAAACAAAAAAAAAAAAACCTGTTTAGGACCAACTTGTGAGATATTAGGCTATATATATACTAGCAGCAGTGTCCACCCGATGTGTGGGCGGACTTTGATATGTTAAAAATATTATCTGACATGGAAATATTGTCCATTTTCAATATTTAGGGTGTGTTTGGATGAGCATGGAATAAGAAATAAGAATAAGGAATTTCGGTATGCGTGCTTATCCAAATTCCTTATTCTTATACCATAATTTTGTTAGTATATGAATAAGGGTCCAAATTCCTTATTCTTGTGTTGTTTGGGTTGCACAAGAATACGAATAAACACGCATACCGAAATTCCTTATTCTTATTCCTTATTCCATGCTCATCCAAACACACCCTTAAAGTCAACGCTATCTTGATCGAAGCTGAAGTTAGCAGAAATATTCACCGGTTACAAATAGAATCAATAAAAATAACATATGTGAATAGCTCAAAAAAAAATAATTCGATGAAAATGGGCACATTTTATTTTATATGGTTATAAATAAAAAAAAATCTTATGTCAAAAATATCAGTACAAAATCCAGCCTAATCTTATTTTATTTTATATTTATATGGTTGTGAATATTCACGCATATTTTGACAAAAATAAATGTTCAGGATTATGCTTACTATGTAGCTGCGTTTTTTAAAGGAAAAGTATCAAAAAAAATAATTTTAAGAAATGTGTATTTCCCATTTTATATAGATGCTTATGCTTACTATGTAGAGGAGGCAAGTTGAATTTAGTGCGCACAATAAGGAACTGAGATGATCTCTTTCGACATCAGAATTCACTGTCAACTTGAGCCTCAAATCCTCATGCAAATATTACCATTAACAAGTGAAATATTTTCGTCCCCTCAAAAAAAAATAAAGTGAAACATTTTCGTCTTATAAATAATGGATACGTATATATATTCTCTTTGATTTTTTTCTTCTTTCCATCCATATTATATATGTATAGTAAATTGAAACTAAATTGCACAGTTGCAGCATAATTTAGGATGAATGGTGAAGTTGAGCCTTAACGAGAGTTTAGTTTGCGGAGCTTGATTGGTTAAATTGAACTATACATTCCAGGGCTAATATAGCTTGATTGCAGAGTTAAAAGGTACACAGAAACCTTAATTGAGCTCTAGCAGATTTCTGAGGTTTCATTAGGATGTAAACTCGTTAAAAATTGTTTATATAATCACAATTTACTGAGCTTAATTGATGCAGTTTTTGACAAATAAATGGGTTTCTACCTGGCTCCTAAGGCGACCTTCAAAACAAAGGTGATTTCGACATCAGAATGATAGAATCCATAGTCAAATTGTAAAATATTACCATTAAAAAATACATTGAAAAATAAATGTATTGTATTCAAACACAACAACCTTTTTCTCCAGAATAATCTCTACATTCTAAAACTCATACAACCCTCTTTACCGTATAAAAACTTGTACCATCACTATTTCTGAAACAAAAACTTGTTGTAAACAAAACAGCTCGAGTTTTGCTTATTGTGCACATCTAAAGACAAAAGAATGAAAAACACAGAAAAGAATGTTTTGGCCAAGTTTGCCGCTGTTTTCTCTTTTTTTTTAAAAGCTTGTCTAAGCCTTTTTTTTTTCTTGGCAACTGCTCATCCAGCTGCCATCAGAGCACACCTGAAGCTGCTTAAAGTGTCTCGTTCTTCATTACTGCAAACCATTGGAAGAGGAGGAGCTGTAGGCAGAGGGATCTGATCACTGTTGCACCTCTTCCTTAGCCAAGCTTACCCAGTAATGTACTGTTGCACAAAGATCACTTTTAAATCAACTATTTACTTTGAAAGAATTAGTAAAAATCAGTTTGCTATTTTCAATCGATTTATAAGTTACCCACGCTGACTCTCAAAAATTACCCAAAGTCACTTAAACTTTTCCCTTTCTTTCTGAATGGCTGTCAAATAACTCGTGCATTAAATATCCAAATTGAAAGCCAAGAGAGATGAAACGAACCTGATTTGTGGGGTCAGAGAGTGCTTGTCAAGATTCTAAAGCCGAGCTCTTTACCTTCAATCTTCTGCTGCAGTGTAGCAAAAGGAAACGAGAATAAGATATCAGTTAAAAAGAATGGTTATCTTATTTGTGTCATGTTAGATATCAGAATTGAAACGATCATACTTAAAAATCCAAGAAAAAATTTGGTCAAAAAAATAAATGTTCAGGAAACCCAAAAAATAGTTATCGCTAGATAAAAACATTAGGAACACCAAAAAATGTTCAGGAAACTAAAGATTTAAACATTTATTAAAAAATCATTTCTAAAGGAAGAGCATCTAAGAATTAAACTAAAGAACAAACATCACTTACAAACTAATTGTTCACGAACCACAAAAGAAAAACAAACCAAGGGAAATTCATTCCATGTCGCCAATATTATTAAACTGCAAACAATAATAAGATGCTGGTATTTATGAGATATTAGAGATTAGATAATTGTTTCTGTTATAAAATACCAAATTATAATTAACAGAAAAACATGGCATCATTGGTGTTAGTTATAGCATTTCCATTCCTTGTAGCGTACATGCGTCGAATACGCTTGGATACATCCACCATTATTCTGTGAATGAGAAGACAAAAATTAATCGGGCAGGCAACAGTACCTTATACAACAATTCAGACCAGAAATGGAAGATTATATAATGCTATTGTGGCCGTCATACATATTTTAATGCTTCATAACAATTCAATTTCAATGTTCATAGAAAAGTAAAGCTACATGTAACATTTAACCATCACAAGATATAAAAATTTCAATCATTCTGAGAAGTCAAATTATATTATTTTACTGCCTAATCCTTAACCTCGGAGGTTACAAGGTTACCATGTACCTAGTGAATCACCATGTACCATGTACCCATACATAACAAAAGACTCTTACAATTGAAGAAAGAAAGGAATATGATTAGAGGTGCTTGTCTAGAGATAGACCCTGACCAACAAAAAAGGCTACTGTTCAAAATGAAGCCTGAAATATCAATTCGGCTGCTCCAGCCTGCAAAGCCAAAACACCCATTTACATAAAATGATTACTGTGATAAAATAAAAACAATAAGTTCATTTGTAATAATCAATAGCGATGTCCAAAAATGATATAACAAACGTTCATCATGAAAAATAGTTCACCTTCAGAATTCCAAACCAGCAAGTATAAAGGTAGTCATCAAACCAATCGTTGAGCCAGAACCCACTAATCACTCCTATTATAGAGGGGTAATTCCTGTTTTATCAAAAATTAGTGTTCAATTAGTGAAAATTCCACTGAGTTTACATTGAAATGTAATTAAAACATTATTTCAACAATTAAATATTTTTTAATGCCTTAATTACTAAGGAAGGAGTCTGAGCCCAGAAAGTTATCTTATGGAAAGACGCAGTGCTTCTAAATATTTCTCTATGAAATCTATCCTATCAAAGTCATTGTATGTTCTTCTTGCAGTTGCAGGGTTGACCAACTCAGCATTTCCTGTAATCATCAAGTGAGGGCAACACGGTCAAATTATTTTCCAATAATACAGTTATAAGCTTACATTCAATTGTGTTATCCAGTGTTTCATCATTTTTGCCTGAGGTCTTTTGGTTGCAAAAAAAAAAAAAAGTTCCATCATTTGTAAAGGTATATGGTTGGCTAATTTTTATGCAATGTAAGAGAACATCACATTCACAGCTCAAGTTACAAATGAAAAGGTTGAGAAATTATAGGAGTACCATTTTGATGAATCATAACTGGGGGATTTCCGCAGTACACTTTGACGTGCTCCAACATCTTTTGAAGAGCCCATGGGGTTTCTAGAATCTCATCTCCAACATTTCTATGTAACGGACCCTGTTAATTTAAAGCCTTTAAAACAGTTATCTGTGTACTCAACGACAAATTCTTAACAGTACAATGAATTATAATTAGAATGAAACCATTTGGTGTAACTCTATGAACATCGAATTTATGTACTATTTCACTGCCATTACCTCCCTTGTACATTAAAAGGATGCAAATTTGTTTCTGATTTTATTTACTATTAGCCAGATTCCAATGGACAGTTTCTGACAAATAAGATATTCATTTCTTTATGTCATATATCTATCTCATTAGGTAGGCTTCCGGCATATCAATAAAGTTTAGAATTGGTTCTCGAGTTTGCAAACTATTACCATTGACAGGATATTTATTACTGTTGTACTACTCTCTTGTAAACTATTTCATTATTTGAATTCCAATTTGCTTGGGATTAAGGGCAACAAACAGTAAAGTAATGCGCATGTATATAGTTAAGCTATTGAGGCCTCTAAACAAGTAATACTGAAATAGAACTTTTTGGTCTAAAAGATTAAATAAAACTTGGATCATAAAGAAGTAATGCATTAAGAATTGAATTTAGAAAGAATATGAAATTATGAACAATTTTAGTTTGAAGATTTTTGTTAGGAATGAACCTTACTAGTGTTAGAGTTATGTCCTAGAATTCAATAATTTAATGACTTAATTATTAGTTTATGTTATGGATGATATTTTATCATCTGTTCCTAGGTTTATTATTGGCAGATTATTCAGGTTGAGGATCTGAATTGTAGATCTCTGTGGATCATTCTTTAGAATGACAATAATAAATCTAAACGGTCCATAATCTTGATAATTAACAAGGAACATTAATTATCATATAAGATTACTATGCAAGTTAAGTGATGATTAAGTTCTACAAATCATAGGTAAAGAGTTACCAACTTAATTGCATATGTGTATGTTATGGAACATAGCACAGGACTTGACCCAATGAAATAAACATATGGATTGTGTTATGTGTCATTGTTTATTTCGTTATGATTTTGGTTCTAAGTTTGAGATGATTATCTTTTCCACATGAGGATAGGTTCTATAAATCTCGTCTACCGCTGATTCCCGTTAAGGGCTGCTATACGGACTTGATTTACGTTCTCTTGAATTGTGCGGGGAAAAGCTAATCATCAAGAAAACCGTATGTCCCTCATTAATTCACTTAGTGAGTGACGATATCCGTTTGGGCCCCTTGATGGAGATAGATTGTTTGCATGCAACTTAAATACAATTATCTCTAGATCAAGAAACGTATAATCTGCAAGAATGACACATTCCTATCTTGGATTATACGATGATATCGTGAGACATAGGAATCAAAATAGAGAAATACTTTTATTCTCTTATGCAGGATTTAAATACTGTAGCAGTACATTATTTATGCGAATTGGGAATCATAACGTGTTGCTAGATACCGCTTATGATTATTGGAATTAAATAGCGATTTAATCCCATGTCCAACTTAGCATAAATCCTCAAAGGATCACATAGATCGAAATATAACCAAACAGTGCATTAATCATTTATTTGCATCAGTGTGCTTTTGCGAAAATATGATAAGTTGATTAATTGATTATATGTCGATATAATTAATTAATTCAAACGGATCATATCGAAATGATTTAATGCATAAGCTAATCACATGGTAATTATTAATTAGTTAATAATTATTCAACACAATACAATTTAATATAAATAGTTATATTAAATTAATGGGCCGATATTTATTATAGAATAAATAGCCCAAATGAAGAGCACTAAATAGTGGATTGAATGGGTTGATTTAATAATCAATTTGGAGAGCTTGCAAAGCCCATTTGGGCCCATATATGGCCGGCCACAAGAGGGGTGGTAGCTAGGTGGCATGTGGTAAATAAAGGGAACTTATTGCTAGGGTTTGAGCATTATAAAAGGACCCTTGTGGAGGCTCCTTGCTTCTCTCTCTCTCTTCCCTTTTTTGAGCCGCCACCATCCTCCTCTCTCCCTCTCTTTGGCCGCCACCTCTCTCCCCTCTCATCCACCTTAGCTCATGTGTTGAGCACCATAATCTCTCCACTTAATTAAAGAGAATTAAGAAGGCGAGAACGCTTGGAATTAGCCTACACCTTGTAGCTTCTAGCAAAGCTTGTAGGTCTTGGTTAATTTCGTGGTGGACCTCGAGGCCAAACATGGAGGAGGCGAAGGAGAGCACCCCATCGACATCAATGCCTAGGTCGAGCCATCCAATTACGATATTGGATGAGGTATTGATTTTCCCACCTATCTCTTTGTGTCGAATGACTTATGTACTAGATCTCGTGTTGCTTGTGTTTTAATTGGATTAATTAAGGGTAATTAGTCACAAAATTAAAATTGAGCAGTTTCCTAACAAGTAGTACGCGAATGGATGAGATATTGGATCCTGCGAAAGCTACAAATGAATTCCTTTCAGATCTAAATTCACATCTTTGAACACAAAGAACTATATACTTTGGCCTTGCTTGTTTGTACTTAGTACTTACGTTTCATATCCAAAAGCCTAGTCAATGCTTCACTGCAGCTTCAGTCAAGAACGCAAAATCAACATCAGGCCAAAACAATAGAAGTTTGTGCTCTGGAAAATTAGAATCTAAAGTTACAAAGAACTCTTTTAAATCTGGCCAAAACAATTTCACAAATTAAAGAAGTTAGTATTCTGAAAGAAAAGCAAAAAACCCTCAAAATCACGATCCATTAGAATTTTCAGTTGAAAATAACATCAATCTTGGGAACAACCACCTGTTCCTTTAAAAGTATTAAGAAATACAGTGAGAAATAAATATAAAAAAATATTGATATTATCTAAACAAATTGCATAAAATAATAAAAAAAATGAAGAGGCAAATCATCAAATATATCACGACATCTGGATATGAAATAGCACGCTGAAAATAAATACCTCATGTAGAGTGGTGGGTGGACCCTCATTCCTCATTATCCTCTGCAAATCTCGTCTTCTTCAAGGCCACTATTTTTCTAATGGTTTTTTCTCCAACTCCCACCCTCTCGTTCATCTTCTTTGTATACGATGTTTAAATAGAAAGCGAGGGGGGGTAGCGAAGGGGTTTGCAGAGAAGATTCGAGTTTCAAAATTAAAATTGAAACGCCGCAAATTTTAAAATTCAAAACCAAAATCAAAATCAGCGCCAGGCGCTTCATCGAACGCACCGGTTAGCAACTGAAAGGGGGAGCAATGGGTGGGTCTTAGCAGACCAACAACGAGCAACCCACGTGGCATCCCTTCCTTATCGGACCAAGTGAGAGAACGGAGCTGGCGGCCTTCATCTCGGATTCTCGGTGCATCAGGGGTTAGGATGAGAGGGCGAAATTGGTGGGTCCCACTATTCGAAGGGAGGTCAGCGAGAGAAGGGTGGGTCGGCGGGCGATCTTATCAACGTCGTAGATTATAAATTAAAAACAATTAATCATACAAATTATTCAGACCAAAGTTGTATCCTTCCATTGATGCTTTTAATATAGTAAAGATATAGTAGAGATGTAAGAGTTGAGTAACTTAATTCCTTTGAATATGACTCGACTTTGCTAGACTAGAAGGTTATGAGACGTTGGTTCATCATGATCGATAGATGCATTCGTCATTTTGTCTATCATATATAATTATTCAATGGTATTTGTATAAATTTCAAATTTAACTCAACTTATTAATTGTAATGTGAATAATGTTTTATAATGCATCAAAAGTTATTAGATTTAGATATTTGTACAAATATGTGCCATTACCACCTCCAAAAATAATTAAATATTCAAATTTTAATGGGGTGTGCATATTGATAACAAATAGGAAAGTAAATTTTACTTTGTACTTCTTTTACCTTTGTCTATTAAGTTTTGAAAATGAAGAAACTATGTTATTAATTGGTTCAGGACATGATCCGTTTCTACACATTAATTTCGTATACAGAATATATGTAGTAAAAATATTACATTTAGTACCGGTTTTTTTTATAAAAATTCGGTACTAAATTTATTTTTTTAAAAAGCAATTTTAGTACTAAATTGATTAAAAAAAACCGAAAATTTTTAATTAATTTAGTACCGGTTTTTAGTTAAAAACCAGTACTAAATTAATTAAAAAACGAAAAATATTAATTAATTTAGTACCGGTTTTTAACTAAAAACCGGTAGTAAATTAATTTAAAAAAAATCTGTTTTGTGACTCCGTTAGGCACTGCATTTAGTCCAGATCCATTAGAAGTGTTGAGATGTATTTTTGCGGTAGCTTATGGGACAGAAAGAAGAGTGCAAATAGTAAAAGAAGCAAACAAAAAAAAAAAAGAGAAAAGAGACGCAGCTCAGATCTGAGCATTGTGAGCACGAGATATGAGCCATGCCATGAAAACTTGAGTCCCTTTTTTTAAAAATATATAATAAAACAAAAGAAGAGGAGCAACCAAAACTTAGGATCAACCATTTTTACCTCTGTGGGTTGCAAAAGTCGATCAAACGAAGCAACTTTGAACAAAAAGGAGGAACTCGCTTCATGGGAACAAGTTTAAAGTACCTAAAAGGTACTGTCCTGACAGAATTAGCTCATTGTTCCATGAAAATGAAGTTTGAAGCAAAATCAACAAAAAAAGAAAGAGAAATACAAGCAACAAGGGAAAGAAGGAACAATTTAAGATAAAAGAAGTTCGTTGAACTGCTATAACTCACTACTTTGAGAATTGCAGTAAGGGAAAATTCAGAGCTAAGAAAAAAGGGGGAAAGAAAAAGGAGATCTGTTCATAGGGTGAGAACACATCTCTTTGAGTTAGAAGTTCTGACAAAAGAGGAATAACAAAAATGCTATGAACTCAGCCTAATTCCCAACAAATGCTAAACCTAGTTCAAAGAGATGAAAAGAAACACCACCTCTTTCGGTTAGAAGTGTTGGAGGTGAATTTGAATGAAAAAAAGACGAAAGGAAAGATTGAAGGGGAACTGAAGGGGTATATAAAGTCGAAAGCTAGGGACAAATTGAGATACGTATCCGCTTTCCTGAAAAAAAATCGTTTTTTTCATTTAGTACCGGTTTTTTATAAAAAATCGGTACTAATATATTGATTTTTAGTATTGAATTTTTATAAAAAACCGGTACTAAATTAAAAACAGTTTTTTTTCGGCACTTTAGTACTGGTTTTTTATAAAAAGCGGCACTAAAAATCAATATATTAGTACCAGTTTTTTATAAAAAATCGGTACTAAATAATATATCTGATAATTACAAAATTGCCACAATTTATTATTAATACCGATTTTTTTAAAAGAGCACGATTCTAGTGCCACAAATGCCACAACTTCTCTTTTTCATTAATATTTCAAAATTAAAAAAATTTAATTTTCGAATCCAAACCGTTGATCTTATTCAATTTTACGAGTGATGCATTTATATATAATTTTTATAAATTTTAGAATTTATTTGATATTTGATCAAGAGGCCAAAAAATGAACGAACCTTGTTAATTGTAACAGATTAATTTTAATACGTTCATGTGTTAGCCTCTTGATCGAATATCAAATAAACTTTAAAATTTGTAAAAATTATATAAAAATGCATCACTCGTAAAATTGAATAAGATCAACGGTTTGGATTCGAAAATTAAATTTTAAAATTTTAAAATATTAATGAAAAAGAGAAGTTGTGACATTTGTGGCACCAAAAACTTGTGGCACTAGAACCTTGCTCTTTTTAAAAACATGTACTAATAATCTTTTTTGGTGTAGTGAGTGCACATATCTCTAATTATCAACTTTTATGGTGGGATATATCTAAATATATTTCTTTCTTAATAATCGTCATTTTTATTGTTTTTTTTTCTTAAACAAACGATATAACCACGCATTTTAATTTGACACATTCCCGAGTTGAATGCAGTCAAGGATTCATTGAAGAAAGTGTTCTCAAAAGTTATTTGAATGGCTTAAAGCACTAGTTCCTTTTTGTGCAGGCTTATTTGTGGATAATTAAGAGTAATTAACCATAAAAATGAAAATTATGCACTTAACTAACATGGTATTTGTATAAATTTCAAATTTAACTCAACTTATTAATTATAATGTGAATAATGTTTTATAAAGCATCAAAAGTTATTAGATTAATTTAGATATTTGTACAAATATGTGCCATTACCACCTCCAAAAATAATTAAATATTCAAATTTTAATGGGGTGCGCATTTTGATAGCATATAGGAAAGTAAATTTTACTTTGTACTTCTTTTACCTTTGTCTATTATGTTTTGAAAATGAAGAAACTATGCTATTAATTGGTTCAGGACATGATCCTCCGTTTCTACACATTAATTTCGTATATATAATATATATGTAGCTAGCCTCCCTGCAATTTTGTGGATAATATTAAGATAAAGATGTAATATATAGTAACCGCTAGCGTGCTTGACTTGTAACACATATTTGTCCCGTTTGGATCGTATGGGAATAGAAGGAATAACTTCTTTTTAGACGTAAATTTTTTTTTTTTGATCGTATGGGAATGGATCGTTTGGATCGTTTGGATTTCTGAAGTTGAAACCCAGAGAAAAAAGAAGAAAAACTAAGCCTAAAAAACTGAGTGAAAAAGAAAAAAACCCCGAAAAAGCCAGAAAAAACAAAGATCTAAGCTAATCTAATATGGCTTCAAAATGCGCCATTCTTCTAGTATAAGGGAAGCAATAGTGCTTGGCTGGCTGGCACGGTCTGAGAAAGTTCTTGAGCATCTCTCACGCCAAGTAAAGTAACAGGAAAAAGCAAGGAGTTCTCTTTGTCTATTGTTAAAGGTACCAGTGAGGATGGCAGATGGGTGGAGAACTTGGGGGTGCCAGCGAGTTGTACCAGTAAGATTGAGAGCAAGATTGGTAACATCAAGAAAGAAAGAGCAGGAACCGAAGGTGTGAGCAATAGATTCAGAGCAGTTCTGACATAGGCAACATCTGTTGACAAAAGGCAACCTTCTTTTTTGCAGGTTGTCAATGGTTGGAAGTTTGTCATGCAACATCAACCAAATGAAAGTTTTAAATCTAGAAGGCAAAAGTAGCTTCCAAATAAGGTTCAGTTGAGAGGGTATTTTGGGAAAGACTTTTAAGAATTTGTAGAAAGATGAAGATGTGAGACAATTGCTTGTAAGCTTGCAATGGATCTGATCTTGAGACAAAGTAACGGGTAAGACAGTTGCAATGGATCTGATCTGATCTTAGACGTAAATTTATTATAAACAATTCAAACTCTTCACAAAATTACACACTTTCTAATGCTTTCGCTTAGAAATAGACTATTTCTTTTATTCCTAATCAATCCAAACGGAGTCATTAGAAGTAACACTTGCAGGACGATAGAAATAATTTTGTTTATTGGTTGTGTTGTTTACTTCAGATGCACTGATTGGCTTATTCAACTCTTAATTCTAGCTTGGGGCCTAAAGTGTGCGCTTACATGGGCAGTTGGGTTAACCTTGGAATTATCTCAAAAAGCTTTAAATTTCCAAGTGGGCCTATGATGGTATAGGAATCCATGTTTAATTGCAGTAAAGTAAATATTATTCCAGAAAACTGTAGTCTTATATGCCTGATATTTGTGTTTATATAGTTTATTTTAATTGTCTAAAAATATAAATTAAAATTAGTATTTTTGTTTAAAATTCTACCATAAGAAATATGTTAAAGAATTGTACTGTTGTGCTTTTAGTTTTAGATTGTGTCGAGGTTGGCCGTCCACACAATTCTTTGCTCTGGCCTAACTTTGTCAGATTGAAAGCATGATGTTAATCTGAATGTAACTATATAATTGAGGAAAATTGACCCTTTCAGAATCCGAGCTTGGACTACTCTAGAAAAATATAAATTATACAAATTTATATTTTATATTTTATTATATATTATATTTTTATTTCTGGATTTGGATCTACGATCTTATTGGGTTTGAATTTCATTTATAGCCTATCGTAATGTTTGGAACTAAAGGCTTTATTATTGAGAGAGCAGAGGGTGTTGTTGTCATCATGGTGTAACTATATATTTGTAATTAAAATATTTGATGAGGGTTTTTATTGTGAAGGTCTTATTTTCAATTTTAAAAATTACAAGGGTTTATTTTCAGTTGGAGAAGATTGTTGGGGGGAATGTATAGAAATTTTAAATTTTAGATTTTCTTAATCTAAATGGAGTCCATAAAAGGCCGTCAACATATGATCTCCAGAACTCATCTACCCAAGCTGCCTTGATATCTACGAGTTTGTCCAGGGACTTAATTTTAAGGTAATTAAACTCCAAAAATTAAGCTCCTAGCTTTGATTTGTAATTTTGTATACGAAATCATGGATATATATATAGTTGAAATTTTGCTTTCTAACAAGTACTATTCCGGTCTTATGACAAGAACTGCATGGTGTCAAGTCGCATATATATAATATCCATTTGTTTCAGGGGAAAAATGGTCACATCAGACGTGTTAACAAAAATATGTAATGCAGTTCTAGCCCTTCCCGTTTGTAGTAGTGCAGAGTCGTAATATATATAACCAACAAATTAGGTTGTAATATATATACCGTTGCCTTGCTTTATCTTTTCATTTTTGGGCAATAATTTCCAAATAAATTAATTGTGCGCATGTTTTGCACTTTTCAGGGAGTTGAAATTTGTGTGGGAAAACATGGGATATTTAGCTGACGTTCGGAGATATGGTCAGGAAACCGTTACTCGAGCGTACACAATTAGATGTTGGATTTACCTGCCTATAGTAGTAATTCTTATGGTGCTTTTGAACATCTTCCATTTCTCCCCTTTTTGTTTCATGTGAGACGACTATACATTCCAGCTCTTAACAAATCCTTGAACTCTTCAACAAATGCAAGCATAATTTTCGACTTGAGCTTTCTAAACATGGAGAAACTTTCAAACGTATACTTTGATCCAGTGAATATAACATTCTATGACAGCCCAAACCAGAATCACTCCATTGCCAACTTCACCATACCTGAATTCACTGGGGAGAGTTATGAACCTTTCAAAGAGGGAAAAGTGATGAGTGGAGCAGTGAATGCAACGGGGCTTGATTTAGAGGCTGCAAAGAGAGAGATTGCAACTAATGGGTTTAAGGTCTTCCACCTAAGCGTGGAAACATCGGTGAGGTATGATTTCTATGGGTTTTGGAAGACTAAACGCTATGGATACAGAAGTGGGGAGGATGTGAAAATAGGCGATACCGGTGCTGCAAATTTAGGCAGAGAAATGTTTGTATGGTTCAGAGTCACACTCGTTGGTCTGGTGGTAATCTTTCTATCTACGGATACATATTTTTTAGGAAATTGATTACTGCAATCTGCAGTTTTGTCATTCCTGTTAGGGCTGTCAATGGGTATGGTACGGTAGAAGGTATTTTCATTACCGTACCCGTTAAAATTTTCTTTACCCGTACCCGTTAAAAATAGTTTTACCCGTACCTTATCCGTACCCGTTAAGAATTAACGGTACGGGTACGATAAGGGTAAAAAATGAATATAATAATAATAAAATTTGTACACTCTGTATAAATAAATTATATCAATAAGTATATTAATAAAGTGCAACAATGGTGGCGAATATTTTAGGTTTATACTTTTTTATTTTTTCGTACACTGAATGGAAAGAATTATAAATCTTAAATAAAATCTAGCAATATTTGTTAACCAATCATGCAATATAAGATGCCATATGTATCATGTAATTGTATCTTTTTAATTGTGGCAATTACCCGTTATGAAAACGGTACGAAATAGCTTTTACCCGTACCCGTACCCATTAAATTAACGAAAAAATTTTCTTATCCGTACCCGTACCCGTTAACTTAACGAAAATAAAACTTTACCCATACCCGTCTTATACGGTACGGTACGAATTGGGTAAACGGGTTTCATTGACAGCCCTAATCCCTGTCATTACTAAATATAAAGTGAACATATACAGCAAACAAAGTGAACATATAGAAGATCTAAGTGAACACATACAAACAAATAAGTTCAATGAAAATTAGTTTAATATGCATGTAAACTTCTGAACAAGTGATGACAACACTATTTGTTTGTAAGTGTTCAGTTAAATCATGTATATGTTCGCCTTATTTGCTGTATATGTTCACTTTGTATTTAGTGATGGCTGAGATGGTATATTTGCTGATGGCACTTATAATTCCTGTATTTTTTATAAGTTTTATTCAAATTTCGGTTTGGGGAAATATTATGGCAAAATTTGAATAATAGAAAGTACAATATGCATGCTTGTCATTTTGTGGTCATGTTAGATTATTGTCCATGAACCAAAAAAAAAAGCAATTGTCTAGCTAGCTAGCTCTCATAGTAAGTGATTGGAAAGCTTGTACTTTGTAAGATTTAAATTTTATCGTATATTTTCTCTGAATAATTAAATTTGGAAAGCCTTTACCTATCTATATGTACATGTGGATTCTTCTCTATGTCAGAATAATGAATTTGGTTTGATGCTATTACAAGTTATCATGACTACAATTATACGCTTGTTTAATAATATTGTCTAATATTATGAAACGTATTGCCATTCACTACCATTCTGCTATCACTGTACAGTGAGTATTTCTTTGTCGTTTTTTTTTTTTTTACAAAAATTATAGATCTGATTACTATCATAGGAAATCAATAGTTCATTAAATAAATCCCAAATCCTCCATTTTCAATTTAGTTATTCTATAATATCATAACACTATACCACGTGTTGTATTTTACAACGTTGAAGTTAATTATGAAATCTACGACGGGCATGGGCCCGTCATTATGGGGATATTGTTAAATAAAACTAATTTACAATTTAAGAGTAATGGAATAAAAATGAAACTAATTGTAACCACTGCACAGTTTAATTTACAATTTAAGAGTAATGGAATAGAAATGAAACTAATGGTATAAAGCTAATTTACAATTTAATAGTGCACATATCTCTAATTATCAACTTTTATGGTGGGATATATCTAAATATATTTCTTTCTTAATAATCGTCATTTTTATTGATTTTCTTTTCTTAAACAAACGATATAACCACGCATTTTAATTTGACACAATCCTTGTATGTGTGTCGTTTAAAAATTAAAACCATTTCTGTCGTTGTGTAATAATAATGCCACGTAGAAAATGCATACTCTTTCGGAGACTGATCCGACCGGCCAACATTAAAAATGATCCGAACAATATCTATAAATTCTTATGACAGAAATGTCCTGATATTAATTAAAAATTTATTTTACTTTATTACCTAAATTTACTCTACTAATTAATTTCCTGTAATTATTCTTTCCTTAATTACTCTATATTTCACGCGCCACATTCATATCGTCCTCCTAGAATTCGCATTGTTTTTTGTTTGATTAATTTTAAACTCAAAATAAATTAGGACTTAAGATTTATGTCTGAACATAGTGGTGCTGCTGTATTGGAAGTGGTTTTTTAGAGTAATTGGGTAATAGAAACTTCTTTGTATGATAGGCTCCGTTTGGATGGCTTCTTCCAGAAATAAGGAATAAGGAATAACCATTTTTTACCAATAAATTTATTTCTAACCATCCAAACGCTTCACAAAAGTTACACATTTCCCAATAAATTTACCCCTTCCCAATAAATTTATTCCATTCTTCATTCTTCCTACCTTGTTCTCAACGCATCCAAACGGAGCCATAATAAAAAATGACTCGATAGAGATTACTACCTTTGGGAACTTTAATTTTTTGAATCTACATATCAGTATATGCGTACTTTAGTTAACCAAAGTAACTTGAAGAAAATATTAAAGCAATTGAAAAGTCGGATTGAGGATTTACAAACACAAATTAGATTGATTTTACTGAAGACCCAAGTATTATTTGCCTCACACCAGAGTTGGATTTTCAAGCTAATAGAAACGAGTCTTAATGTGGCCACCATTATTCAGCAATTTGGGAGAAATAAGAGAGAACTTGTGGCCAAGAGATTAGTTGGAGAAACTTTGAACTGAACAAATGAGAGAGAAGTGTTAGGCTAGAGAGACGGGACATGTTGGCTAGGAGAAGGTGGTTATTGTGATCGGTTCTGAGGTTGATAGAGTTGGCGCAGCCACGTAGGAAGAGAAAATTTCGGAGATGAATATGAAGTTGTTCCTTGTTCCGTTGTTTGGTGTATAAGATTAGTATCGTCATTTAAAAAAAAAGATAATATTGTACGAATCATTTTTAGTGTTATCCGGATCACTATTCACTGCCTACTCTTTCTTCTGAGATTTTTAAATTCTATCAACAAACCGAACACGAAACCTTTATATATATCATATGACGGAACTAATAGCAACAATCATTATTCAATAAGTGTTGTTCGCTTGACGTAATTAAACTGCTCAATATTTTTTTTTTGAGGGCCTTTTTTAATAAGTGTGGTTCGCTTGATGTAAACTGCTTAATATTAAAGCCCTTTTTTATTGACTACTGACTACCAAGCATACCAAGTTGCGCTAGATTCCATGATGTCAATTCTTTACCCGATACTGCATAATTGATAATTCGTGCCGGACCCGATATAGTACATAATTCGTGCCGGACCCGATATAGTACATAATTCGTGCCGATACTACATAACTTGTGAGATATTTGTCTGTATATATATTGTAGGGATATAAGAGTGGAGTAACTTATTCCTTCGAATATGACTCGACTTTGCTATAATCAAATGATACCGACACACACCATTGGAACAAGGGTTTAAAATTTCCATTAACATTTGATAGGCGTGGTCAAGAGCAGGAAAGAAACCCAGCTGTTAATGAAAAACAAAGTAACTCACTACGCGAAATTTTGGCTTCTGTAACGGTTAATAAAAGGTATCTGTAACGGTACACGAAACGTTACTGTAGCCCCCGTTACAGAATGTCTAATAACCGTTACAGTGGCCCCTCTTCTGTAACGGTTATTATCTAATAACCGTTATAGTATTATGCAAGGGAAATCTGGTACAACTTTTTGGAGAACATGTGTAACGGTTATTCTCTAATAACCGTTACAGAAGCCAATCTTATTAGTTAATAACCGTTACAGATAATGTTTATAATAAAAAAAATGAAATTATAATATTCTGTAACGGTTATTCCTTAATAACCGTTACAGAAGGTCCTATTTTTTTTTGTTTCGTTTTTTTGATTGGCTAGCCCAATTTGCTAGCCGAATTGGTACCAAATTGGTACCCAATTTACATTAGATAACACATGCAGCATACTGTTACAATCCAGTACTCCAAGAGATGCTTATCTGAACACTCATTAAAGCACGCAACTCTTCATATGATTAACAATTCAAAATTAAAGCACGCAACTCTTCATATTTTCAGTTTCAAACTCATTTGTAATATAAATGACCAAACTGTAGAACCCCACGCCTTTTCAGTTTCAAACTAATTTCTCACTTCTCCCTCCTATCTCTCTACTCAAAAACCAACCATGGAAAACCTTGATCCCATTAGAGTTGATGAAGACGACATCACTGCTCCGGCCAGTGCAGAGATCACCAAATCCATTGTCATCCAAACCATGGAGGGTGTAACTTTGCTTGATGTCATGATAGAGATGAGAAGACGCCTCCCTGCAGGACAACACAGAGTGACAACACTCCTAGAAAACCGATTTCTCATCATCGGCCCCTCTGAGCAATGGCGCGATGAGATGTTTAGAAAAGGCACTATTGAAATCACATATGGAAACAACATGAGGCGGCCATTTCCCATCCTCATTGATCCTCCAAGGGAACTAGACCCCAGAGCAGACAGTGTGAGGCTATGGGTAAGAATTGCTGATCTTCCATTTGGATGGTGCTCATGGTATGGAGCAAACATCTTTTTTCCTTTTGGTACAGTTTTACATGCTGATGCACCAACATACATGGGTATAGATGCCAGATTTGCTAGAGTTGAAGTATTGGTTGAACATAGGGATAGAATGCCAGTTCTACAATTAATTTTTTTTTTAGGATCGGGTGACAAAGTACCATACCAGCAAGATTTTATTTAAAAAAATTGAAATATTTACAGAAAAAAAGAAAAAGAAAGCAAAACCTAGAGTCTATACAAAATTTAAAAAAGAAAAAAATTAAAAATAAAATAAAATTAAGAATGTTTCATCCAAAGATCGACACATGAGTAAATCTCCTTAACAGAGTAAATCTCCTTAACCACAAACTCAGGAGGAGTAGAACAATTCGAAAAAATGCGTATGTTGCGTGTCTTCCAAATATTCCAAGTTGCCGAAGCCCAGATGGTGTCCCAAAACTTGTAATCAGATTTTCATTGTGAGAGCCAGAAATCATTAATTCCAAGTGTAAAGTCGAGTAGAGGCAACCTGAAACGAAGTTGTATCAAGGACCAGACTGAAATTGCAACCGATGAAGCTGAGCAAGAGGGACACGTAGTGGAAGAGGGCCAACCTCTTATCATAAGATTTTGCTGTTTCAGGAGTCGATCTTGAAGAAGTAGCCAGAGGAAAATTTGTACTTTCGGGGACATTTTAGTTTCCACAAATATAAATGGAATCTTGAGAGGATACCAGTATTGAAAAGTAGAATGTAGGCGCTGGCGGAAGAGAAGAGTCCAGGGGACGTCCATTTCCATGTGGGGAGGGATATATGTGTGGGAAAATGCAGGAGAAGTTGAAGAAGGTCCCTGTTGAAGAATATAAGGTAGACCGCATGCCTACATGAGATAAGGTCGTTCACTTCCAGAGTACCATAAAGGAGATGGATTGTAGAGGACCAGTTTGAATTTGGCTCATGTTTGAGTTTCCAAAACCACTTCAGTAATAAGAATTGGTTTTGTCGACGAAGGTCAAAGATTTCTAAACCACCATTGAATTTAGGTAGACAACATTTATTCCAATTAACGAGACAGTGACCTCTAAGGCATTTATCATTTCCTTTCCATAAGAATCTTCTTCTGATCCCTTCTAAGTGTTTTATTAGCCATGGAGGCAACTTTAACACTTGCATGAAATGCAGGAGCAGAACAGTCAGTATCGATTTTACTAGAGTGAGACGTCCCCCTAGAGATAGGAACCGAGCCTTCCAGCCATTGAGCTTTCGTTGAAAAGCATTTATTAGAGGTTGGAAATGGATCTTTTTTGGTCTGCGAATGGATAGAGGCAATCCTAGATAGGTTATGGAAAGATCCTTTGGTTGACAACTCAAAATAGAAGCAATGTGCGAGTAGGCAGAATCGTCAATGGAAATCAGGACAAGAAGACACTTTACATTATTGACTCGAAGACCAGACAATTTCACAAAGTTAGAGAGTATCTCTGAAACTACAAGTAAGGAATGTGAGTCAGCCTCCATTAAAATGATGGTATCATCAGCATATTGTAGAGCTCAAGGAGGGATCAGTATAGAACCAGGGATTAGTGGAGACGCATTATTAAAGAAAGATTGGAGAGCGTCTGTGACAATGATGAACAACAGTGGTGATAAAGGGTCACCTTGTCTTAAACCCATTTTGTGTGAGGAAAAAGTTGAGAATTCACCATTGACTTTGACAGCAGAGGAAGAAGATTTGAGTATTTGTAGAGTCCAAGCAATCCAAAAAGGCGGAAAACCACTTTCAATAAGAACATTAGTCAAAAAAGTCCATGAAATAGTCAATCTTGTATAGGATATCAGGTATTTTATGTTTGTGCCAGAATGATATTACCTCCCTAGTCACCATGTAAGATTCCATGATAGTCCGACCTTTAGTGAATGCAGTTTGCAGTGGGCTTACAAGATCCTTCATAAACGGTTGTAACCTGTTTGCCAAAATTTTGGAGATGATTTTGGCAAAAGAATTGATGACACTTATCGGCCTATAAGTTTTTTTTTTGGAACCAAAGAAATGTTTGCCTTGTTAAGTTCGGATAGGTCAAGTGAGCAATCTTGGAAAGCCAGAATGGCGCGCATCATATCAGACTTTACAATACTCTAAATTTTCTTAAAGAAATCAATTGGAAAGCCATCAGGACCGACATCTTGCCAGAAGGAAGTTGATTGATGGCTTGTAGAACTTCTGACTCAAAAAAAAAAATTTGTAAGACAGAGAGATCGAGCGGACTACCTAGCTTTCCACTAAGATCATAAGGCGGGTGCTATGGAGGATTGGTTCCTAAGATTGAGGAGAAGTGATTAAAAAATGCCAAATTTAAGTCAGAGGGTGAAGAGAGGGTGTTTCCATCTAGGCAAATGAAATTAATGGAGTTGAGAATATGTCTAGAAGAAGCGACAACATGGAAAAACTTTGTGTTTTTGTCACCAAGTTTCAACCAAGTGACTCCACTCCTTTGTCTCCATTTCTCTTTCCTGATCTTGGATTAGGAAGAAAACATGTTCTCTAAGAAAAATTCTAAGGTTCCGTTTGGATGTGGCCAAGAATAAGAGAATAGTCTCTTTTCTTATTCCTAACCATCCAAATTTATTATAAACAATCCAAACTATTCACAAAGTTACAAACTTTTCAATACTTCTTCCCACTTCTTTCCTTATTTTTCTTATTCCCACTCCATCCAAGCGGAGCCTAAGAGAAAATTCAGCACTACTCAGAGTTCTTGATTCCTCAAGTAAATCTAGGAACTCGATAACAAGCTAACTACGTTTCAAGAAAGTATTACAATTGGAGTATTTGATATTAGCCCACCTCATAAGTGCCAAACTAACAGATTTGAGCTTATTTTTAAGATTTTTGGCTAGATTAGGATGATTCGAGACCCCCAACGCCATGCATCAGAGACAACACGAGTGACATCCTTTGCTCGGAGCCAAAAAGATTCAAATTTGAAGAGCATCTTCTTGTTGGCTCCGTTTGGATGGCTTCTTTCTGGAATAAGGAATAAGGAATAACTACTTTTTACCAATAAATTTATTTCTAACCATCCAAACTCTTCACAAAAGTTACACACTTTCCAATAAATTTACCCCTTTCCAATAAATTTCTTTCCTTCTTCTTTTTTCCTGTCTTATTCTCAATGCATCCAAACGGAACCGTTATGACGAGGAGGAAGGATAGAAAGAAGGAGAAGAGCATGGTCAGAAATTGTTGTAGGAAAATCAGAAAAAGAATGTTGTAGATAAGAGTGAGCCAATCAGGGGAGAGAAAAGTTCTGTTAATACGTGAAAAGCAAGGAGAAGGACTCTTGTTTGACCAAGTGTATTGACGACCAAGAAGAAGCACTTCAAACAATTTGGCGGTAGCAATGATAGAATTGAAACGAGAGATTGTAGCGAGATTACGTGGTCCGCCTGTTGAGTCTAAGAGGTCACGAATTAAATTGAAGTCTCCAAATAAGACCCAAGGAAAGACAGAGAGGGCTCTAATAGAGGAGAGCTCATCTAAGAAAGCTTGTTTGAGTTGATCATCGATGGGACCATAGACAGTAGTTAACAAGAAAGAGAAGGGTCCATGAGTAAGAATAGCCGTACAAGTGAAAGTAAAAAAAAAAAAAAACATTTTCACAGGTAAAACGATCAGACCAAACTAACAGAATACCCCCTTTGGAGCCAGTAGAATCCAAAGAAACGAAAGAATTGAAACGGAAAGAACAAACAGTGCGAACTTTAAAATAATCACAGGAGGACCATTTCTTTTCCAGTAAACAAACAATATTACAACCACAATCATTGACTGTCTCTTTGATAACAGAGCATTTTTTAAGATGACATAGTCCTTGTACATTCCAACATAAGATTTTGATAGAAGGTAACATCATTAAAAATAGAAGAGAAGACTTGCTAGCAAAAAAGCCAACATTATTGAAATTCAAAAAAACAAAAACATCAACGAAGACTAAAAATTAGACTTTGATGTATCCTGTCTATCTACTTTTTCAAGTTCTACTTCAACCGAAGATAAGAGGCCATAATATTAGGAACTACAACCACTTGTTTCGACAAAAAGCCAATTCCAGTATCCTTACGAGAAACAACCTCCAGGTCCCCCATAGACGAAATGATCATCACTACCCGTAGGTTTGCCAAGTCCATAGCAATTCAAGTAGCCGAGTTTGTAACTGTATGAATTAATAGAGACGAATACACCATCTGGCCTGACGTAATAGAGGCCTGTCATCATAGCAGGCCAAGGTTGTCCTGCTGGAACAATATTTCGTGCAAAGACACCATTACCCATTGGAGGGCTTGATAAAGAATTGATGAATTTGACTGAGCCTCCGTACTCAGCATGATTTGCTTGAACAGCTAACTGGGTGAAAAGAGATTTAGGGAAGCGGCCTATCTCGCTGAGGAAATTAATGCTGGCCCCGGCATACAATATCCAATCTCCTGTTCCGACATCCTACATCACCAATTATTACAGAAAAGTTTGGGTGGTTTAGATTTAATTAGATAATTAAGTGTACTTTATTCAAAAGAATTGCAAACAGATTTATCGAATGTCGATCTTACCTTCAGAAACTTTAGTGTCATATGGTTGCCTGCATCTAGTGGATCCCCCGGTGCTAGGTAAGCACTCTGTTTCGGTACAAATCCATTACGACATTCAGAATTAGGACAGCCGACACCCTGTTGAATTGTACCACAAAATTAGTTAAAACACCCAATAAGATTAAAGAGAAAATGGAAAGATAGAAAATTACATAAGCAAAAGAAACATATAAAATGCCTACCTTCCATTGTGCAAAAAAGCGAGTTCTGGAATCACCAAATGTCCAAGGATCAACCTGTTTGTGAATTCATTAAACTTAAAAGCCAAATAAGAAAATGTTCGGGACCTTTAACAAAAGCAACAATTTTTCTCCTGCAAAATGATTAAAGTAAATTGTAAACTAGAAAGATGGTTTTACTTACCACCCATCCAGCTGTAATTTCCTCATTTGCATTACTTTGAATGCTAATATAGGACCTGGTCATCTGTCCTTTCCTGATATTGTGATTATACACAGTCATTGATCCTATAAAGCCGGTGAAGTCGTGATTCGTTGTAAAATACGCTGAACGCTGTGATAGAAATTGGAGAAATTAATATTTTTTAGGTGTATACTTCTTTTATTTGAAAATTTTTAATATTAAGGGATGTTTAAGCTTACAGCCGTTAAGATGTCATCAGGATTGGCAAATTCTGTCCATGCATCGAAATCTGGTAATTTGCTACCTGTCTGACACAAATATATTCAAGCGTCAAAACTTGTTTATTAGTAATTCCATACTTCTCCAAATAAACGAATGCTTTAGAACTCTCGCAAGAATTCAAATTCAATGATCATGACAATGTTAAAAACCATTTTGTTATTTAGTACAAAGAGTAGCATTATGAATTTATCAACTTATCATTGTTTATATATGTACAGTACCGAAAGCAACTTGTATGCATACATTTTATCATATGAATGATATTACCTTTCGGGAACCCAAACCATGCACTTCTTTTGCTTGTACCTCTCCAATGATAAATGTACAGAGACAAAGAACAACCATTCCAAAGCATAATTTCGAATCCATGATGATAGATATTTGGGTTGTTCTTTTTTGATAAGTGTATTGTTTTGTTAAAGTAGGTTGGTAGCAATCTACCTTAACGATTTTTTATTTTTTTTCCTTCTTATCTTAATGATTTTGATTACATATATGTACATATAGATCTTTTCCATCTGAAGAAAAATAGAATGACCAATCTGTTAAAACTAACAGCCGTGCCACTCAAACAGAAAAGTTGTAGCTATGAATCATACAACAGTAAAATTTGAAAATGGCTGACCTGTGTATTTTCTTTTCTTTCTTTAGTTTTTTTCTCTGTTTTTTCTATTGAAAGATTATCAGAGGCTGGCAATCAACTGTATTAAGAAAATCGAGACCAGTTTACATCATTACAGAGAACAAAACTAGAAATAGAAAATGAATAGGAAAACTCTGCTCATAACGTTTCAGGTTCCAAAATATGCTCGCTACATCATGGTACTTAAGATAATTATCGTCCTAGCATTGCGTTAGCTGTAGATTTGTTAACTAACCAATTTTAGTAGGATCTTCTTCCTGACATGACAATAATTCAAGTATTATATTGACACTATACAAACCATATTTCAGAAGAGAGAGTACAGATAAAACAGGGGTGCAATATTGCAGTCTCTACTGATCCCAGATGGTAAAAGGTGCAATATTGATTAGAAATAAAATTCATCTTAAATTCTTGCATGAAGAGCTTGTTGTATCAACGGTATTAAATAAATTAACATAACTTAGTAACATAAGCGATTAATGTAACATTCTAATCATAGTAGTATAAGTAGTTAATATAGAACATGTTGATTGACCTGGCTGATGTTATTTGTTTATACTTATGCAGTAAAATTAATTAATTTTAAAATCCATCAAACTTTTCAACTTATGTTCCTTCAATCAATCAACTTAATATGATCAAGATTTAAGGGTTATTTAGTCTTTCACATCCTTTCTCAAGATAATGCTCAATTCTTATACTCCATCTAGCTATATATAATTCTGACAATTTACCGAATGTTAGCTCCTTAGTACATATTAAATCCTCAACTTCTATTTTCACAATTTGTGTTGCCGAATGGCTCCTAAGGGACGAGAACCATTTATCAACAAAATTACATGTTAGAGGGTGAGAGCATGAAGATATCTCCATTTTATTTTCAGAGTCGTTAACTTTTATACGCCAACAAGTTTCAAATTTTTCAATCAGGCCAAAACAGGGACAAGAATCCTGGACTAGACTTGTTTTGTTTCTGGAATAGCAAGTTTCATTTAGACCTCCGATTAAGAAGAGTTAAGTCAGATTAGTCCTCAATTAAGGGCCGATAAAGAAAATTCATTGCAAGCACTGCTATTTGTGCATTCTATCCATTCTGAACTTCGGCCACTTTTTATTTCTCAGATCAAACTAGAATCAACAAATACTCTCTAGATGTTGTCCTTTACATATTTAAGAAATTAATTTATACTTTTACAGTGTGTTTCATTTGTCAGTTAATGTATTTATTCAATGTCGACCATACTTCTCAACTGAAAATCACAAAATCTGAAAGATAATGTACATCTCTTGTCTTTGTTTGCTGAAAAATTATATTTAGAAAATTCATGAAAGTACATAAAAAATAATACAAATAAAAGGTTGCTCGAGTAATGTTTTAAATAATTTTGGCAATATTTTTCACTCTAAAATCAGTGAAACCAATATACCATCTATATATATTGATTATATGCTCATGAACATATTTTTCAAAATTCATATGTCATTAGATACGTAAATAATACTTTTTTTTTTTTGGTAAAAGTGTCTTCGCAACCATCTTTCAGTCGATTTACATAATGTTGGAGAAAGACAGCGAGGAACAGGGTACATCAGACAAGCAAAAGCCGAACAAGGGATTCTAGTTCTAGGTGAACAGTTGCAGAAACATCTAAAATCTGATACCAATTTGATTCATTTGGAGAAAAAAAAATCACAAATCCCCACTGTCTTTGGGATTTACTCCTCCCAGTCCCTTTCCTCCGTTAATTTTGTTAAAATTGAAATACCATGGTGTTAAATTACATGGATATTTTTATCGTCCAGTGGAAAACTAAAATCGAACTTCTACATCCTTGGAAAGCCAGAGCAATAATTGAATAATACCAACACACATTATTATAATAAAATAAAAGAAACATGTAAGCATAAGAAAAGTACAAATTAAATAATTAAAGAATATTATCGATCGTAACTAGATTTTAAATTTTCATTTACATATTTACAATTTGCTGAGAGATACAGAGTCCAAAGTTCACTTAACATTTCAATTGAAAGGTCAAGTGCTGGTACAAAAGCTGTTAATGGAAAACAAAGTACATTACTTTGTACCTAACACGGCAGGAGTTTCATTAAATAACCATTTTCGTGTCCTTATGCACGATTACAACCTGCGACTCCACCATAGGCGAAACGATCAAGATCATTTACTGTTGATTTCCCAAGGCTGTAACAGTTTATTTTGCCTATTTTGTAAGTGTATGTTTTAATGGAGTCGAATTTACCATCCGGCCTAACATAATAGACATCTGTCATCATAGCAGGGGTAGGTTTTCCAGGTGGAATGTTATCTTCTGCAATGACACCATTACCCATTGGTGGGCCTGTCATATAATCAAGGAATTGAACAGAGCCACCGAACTCGGCATGATTTGCTTGAACAGCTAGCTGGGTGAAAAGAGATTTAGGGTAGTAACCTATCTCACTGAGGTAAGCAGCACTAGGTCCCACAAACAACTTCCAATCTCCTGTGTTAGCATCCTACATCATGGATAATAAGGAAAATAATTCAGGGTGGAACTTTAATTTGAGAGAAATATACTTTAATAGAATGAATTGCAAACTGATTTAGTGAAATGTGAATGTTAAGTACCTTGAGAAGCTTTATTGTCAGATGGTTGCCTGAATCCAATATATACCCAGGTGCCAAGTAAGAGCCTTCTTTGGGTACAAATTCATTATGGCATTCACTGTTGGGACATTTGAAACCCTGTTGACCCAAGATAGTAACACAGAATTAGTTAAGAAGGCACCAAACAAGGTTAAATTACAAATGAAAAAGGATACAAATGATTACAAGCAACAGAAGCAAGCAAGACAAGAATGCCTACCCTCCAATATGTAAAAAATCGAGTTCTTGAATCACCATATTTCCAAGGATCAACCTGTTTTAATTCATTAAAATGTTAAAAGCTAAGAAATAGGACTTGGGACTGATAATAAATGGATCAATTTTTCTCATGTAAAATGAATCTAAAATAAATTGTAAACTGAAAAGATGGTTTTACGTACCACCCATCCAGCAGAAATTTCCTCATTTGCATTGCTTTGAATGCTAATATAGGAATTGGTCATCTGCCCCTTCTTGATATCGTGATTATGCACAGTTAGTGATGCTATAAAGCCGGTGAAGTCATGATTCGTAGTAAAATACGCAGCACGCTATAATTAGAAACGGAGAGGTTAAATATATTTTAAGGTCCACTTATTTTATGAAGCATTTTGTTTTAAATGTTAAAACTTACAGTTTCTACAATGCCATCAGAATCAGAATAAGAAGTCCCTAGTGGTACATTGCTTGCAGGCTGGCACAAAAGTATATATTGTCAAAGTTCCGTTGATTGATAATTCAGAATTCTATCCAAATTAATGAATGAACACAGTAGCACTTATCAAAGAATTTAAATTAAATTTCCATGACATTTATCAAAGCCTAAAAAAGAACATTTTGTTAGTAATTAAATAGGGTGGAACGTATAAAATTATCATTGTTCTCGTTAATGTAGTACTAAAACCAACTTGCATGCATACAGCTTAGCATATGAAGCATATTACCTTATTGACAAAAAAAAAATAATAAAAAAAAAATAAGAGAAGCATATTACCTGTACGGAGCTCAAGCCACGCAACTCTCTTGCTTGTACTCCAATAGTTAGAATAGTGAAACAAAGAACAACAGTTCCAAAGCATGACATTTTGATATCCATGAGATGAGTATTTTGTTCCGTATATTTTGTGTATTTTTTCGATAAAGTGGACGGTGACCTAATTTACTGTTTTTTTTACTTTTACAACTGATTTAGTATGTATATATAGACTTTGCCATGAGGAAAGAATTGAGTAGATGAACTGAAATAACTTCCTTTCTTGAACAGAAAAGTTGTTGATATGAATTATTTGATAGTAGATTTTGAAATTCTGAGCTGTGATTCTTTTTTTCTATTCATATTTCTCTCTGCTATTCTCTTTTGAAAAATTGTTAGAGGTAGGTAATAATCTGTATTTGATAAAAATAGAGAACAGATACAGAGCACATAACCAGAAATAGAAAAGGAAAAGGAAAACATCGTTCCCAGCATGCCAGAGTATCATGGTCAGTAGTGTCCACAATACGCGTCATATCTTGGCACACGTAAAAATGCATCGCTCGTCAAATTGAATAAGATCAACGGTTTCGATTCATCATTTAAATTTTAAATCATAAAATAAAAAAAAAGAGTTCTGGCATTTGGTGACCCCATAAAGTGGTGGCACTAGAACCCTCTTTTTATAAAATTATTAAATTAAAATATGTAAATGTATTTAATTTTATGATGTTATTTATATTTTAAAGAAATTATTTACATTAAATTATTATGATATCGTTCTTTTAAGATCAAAATACTTATGGCGTCATCCAATTCGGTACAACTGATTAAACTGATAAAACCTCGTACACTTTGCTTGACCGGTTCGGTGGCCCTCTTTTTTTTTTTACAGTATTCAAAATACTGGAAAAAAAAATGATGAATGTATTAAATGATGAATTAGTACTTTTTATCACAACTGCACTTTCTTTTATGTATTGCTATATTTTTGCTGCTGTATAAATAAATAGTTCAATTACTGCAACTTATAGATCATTTCTATAAAGTTGGAATTACTTCAACTTTATTTTGATAACAATCATAATTGTATCATTTTCCAATATCTTGCGAAAATACTTATTGAGGCCTGATTTTTTTTTAAAAAAAAATTGAGGAAAAAATGAATGACATGTAAAGAGGAAAAAAAAAATTAAACTGGTTAACATTAATAAGAAATAAATGGAGATATAAAGTTAAATAAATGAAGTGCCTAAAGCTGGTTGGCATCATCAAAGAAATCAGGAAATGTGACGCATTTGTACACTTTACATTTTTCACACAATATGCAGCCCACCTGCAAATGTAATACCAGTGGTTCAGTTATCAGAATTAGTCAAATACACATCTCACATATACTAATTGGGTAATTTGAAAGTCCAATTCTTTTAGGGCCGAAATTGTGTGCTTAAATGGCAAGTGGAGTACGTATACCCAGCAGAACTGGTACGAGTTGTGGGACAGGTACAGTATCTGTGCTAATCAATTTGACTTTTATGAACTATATAAGTAGGTAGAACTGAAGCACAGAAAATGAATTTTGCATGCTATGAATCAATAGAAAGAGAAAGGAAATATGTACATACAGCTTTACAAGTTGGACAACGGCGATAGATGCGGTTCTTCTTTGTCTGAACATTTACTTTCTGACCATTGCAGAAATCACAGAGCAGCCATCCCTTTCCTTGACACGCTTCGCACATTATCCCGTCCTCTTGCTCTCTTTCTTTCTCATTCTCTTCTTCTTGCTTACAATTTGGAAACATAAGATATATATAAAAAACGATTAGCAATTCGTAACGACAAATTTGATTGTGAATGTGGTGGTGAAAAGAAAAGAAAAGAGAAGCAATAGACCTGATGAAGAAGGGGAGTTTGGTTAGTGAGTTGTTGAGGGGAGGAGAGAGAACAATTGCAGCTGAATGAATTCTGTGGTAAGAATAGATGATTTTGGCCCAGATATCTTGTTGTAGAATGATGGATCCATGGCTTTATCTGATGGTTCAGGTTCAGTTTGAGACTCCCTCTGATTGCTATTGCCATGAACAAGTGCTGTTTTTTGCTTTTTATCTGATTGTGTGTTTGTGTCTGAGCCGTGAGGTTGGGGTGGATAGAAAGAAGGATAAACTGTGGCACATCTTGGCTTGAATCTTTTTTTGTTTTTTTGTACCGGGACGGAGAGGCTCATTTTGTGTGGCTAATTGCTGTCAAGTTGGGTCCCACAAGTCATAGAAAGATGGAAAAAGTCCTACAGTTGTAATTTTTGGTGCTTGTCATGTGAACACGTCACTAATTAGCACTCAAGACACCGCACGAGTGTTTTATATGTGCTATATACCAACATATTTTGACATCTCTCCTATTAAAATTAAAATTGAGGAAAATCACTTCCTAAAATAAGTTAACATAATATTAAATAAGGTGAGTTGAATTGCCACGACAATTTTTTGTTACAAGAATATAAAAAATTACATTTATTTTATTATATTCCAAAAATATTTTTTTTTTCGAATCGAGAGGTTTTAAATTTTTGGAAAGCAGATTTTGTACACATATACAGTATTAGAACTAATGTTTAACAGTTAAACAATTTGTTCATTTAAAAAAAATACTCTTAATCTAGGTAGGAATTAAATATCAAATTTACGATTTATAATACCAAAAATTGTTGTGGCGCGAAAATTGCTGGCGTTTTTATTACTCTAAGAAAGTATACTTCCCTCCGTACCAGACCAGACAATTGGGAAGGTAATGGCGAGAGCCTTGGTACCGATTCCACTCACTCTCCCTTATTCCAAGAATAGCAAGGTATATAATAACTGAAACCTCTCTTTCTCTCTTCTTTTCCCA
This sequence comes from Rhynchospora pubera, assembly GCA_028095005.1. NCBI lineage: Eukaryota > Viridiplantae > Streptophyta > Magnoliopsida > Poales > Cyperaceae > Rhynchospora > Rhynchospora pubera. The sequence continues at coordinate 75,441,517 of CM051462.1, forward strand.
ATTCTTAAATTTGGCGCAACTCTCTCTCTCTCTCTCCTTCTCATTTTTTTTTTAACTTAAATTGTATCCATGTAGTACAACAACTCACGCCGCTTTTGGTGCGCTGCTAGTTATAACAACGGCCGAGATGCTTCTCCAGCTATCAAACTAGCCGTTGAGGGAGTCACCGAGCTACTAAGACTTTTCTCTTCTAAGAATCCTAGGTTTGCTCAGAATTGCTAGTCTTAAAGGCCTATTTGGTTTATAACAATAAGTTAAGTCATCTCTAAACTGCCCATTGTGGCTAACACTGGCATTGGGACTGATTGCCTTTTAATTTATTACTTTTGTGTTCTTAACTTTGAGCACTCCTAATAATTGATTTGCCATCTAGTGTGGGATGGGTGGGGTAACTGTACCAGAACCAGAAAATGTGAACTTGGTCTATAACATGTCAATTTCTGAGTGACATACTAGCATATTTGAAATAGTATAGCTGAGTTATTCGTAGCATGTTCCCAAAGTGCCATTATGCCCTCTAAAGAAAAAATGTGGGATCAGAAATTGTACATCACCAATTGTGCAGTTCAATTTTACTGGTACGTGTATAAAGATAAGGGCTAGACCCTTGTTTTTGTTAAAAAAAAAAAATTACTGCTACTTTGTCCTGTTCATTGAATGTCCTGGTGCCAAATCTTGTTTCAAAATTGTTCATGCTTATTTTGTTATGGAATAACATAAAGCCAAAAGCCCAATGTTGTAGTAAAACAGTAGAACTAGTTGGACTGTACTGTAAGGGCTGGCATGCCTGGCATAATTACTTGGGATATATTTTGTTTTGCATTGTCATTGAAATATTAACCTGCAGAGTGAAAAAAAATTATAAAAACAGAGAATCAAATGCTAGAAATGTAGAAAAGATGCCTCCAATTAGCTGTGTTGAAGATGTTTTAGAGATTATTCAAGATGATTACCAACGAGCTTATTTTCTTACTGGTATTGATTTTTAATATTGACCATATTATTATTTACCAAATTGCCCCTGAAATCAATACCTAATCAAGCTTTCATGATGCCTATAACAACAATGCAAATAGAAAGGAAAGAAAAAATTTGGTATGATGAAATTTGTATTTTTGTACCTATAACTTCTTAAATTATCATTAAAGAGACCAGTATTTATCTATTGGTATCTTAGTGGTAAACATAACAGGTTCGTGATGGGTATATGGTAATTGATTCAATGCTTTGTTGCTTTGTCCTGGTATTCAAACAGCATGAGCCAAGTGCAGCCTGTTTACACTGGCTTTGCCTCACTTTGTCTCACTGTTACGTTACTGGTAGCTGGGACAATAGTCGTATATCTGGCTCTTTGAATTGAGGACCTGTCCTGTCATAAATATCAATAGATAAAATTGAATATGTTTCTAAAATTACCTTATGCACTAGATAAAGATAATGGTTTACCTTGGGGGAAGAAAACAAGTACAGAAACTGATCAAGATAACTCAGATATATCTTTGATTGCAAAATGATCCATTTACTGTTACTTTGGTTGTACGAGCCTAACGAAGTTCATAAATAAAATTTGACATGAGGAATTGACATTGTATCTTTGAAAACAGGTAAATTCACGCCAGACATTTATGCTGAAGACTGCTTGTTTGAAGATCCTACGATTAAATTTCGTGGTATGTAGTATCTTTCTATCAGGTCTCCTCCAATAAAGCACTTGTCACTATTTAGAGTTCACAACTGTAGAGACGAAAAATTACTATTTGAGCTTTATTTAATGAAACCCTGTCCAGTACCATTTGTGCCCTCAGATTGGGTATTAAAACATTTAAATCTGGTTGTCCTTGAGCAAAAATATTTTGGCTGAAAATCATTCGACCACTGTATTGCCTAGAGGGCTTTTAAGCAATTTATTGATTAAGAAATTATGAAGGTGAAGAACAACCTTTTTCTTGTTTTACAAGGTAGAGAACGGTATGGTCAAAATTTGGACTTGCTTGTGCCTTTCTTTCACAACCCTTCCCTTGAGCTAGAAGAAATTCAGAAGGTATTGAGCAACAAATATCTAACCAATTTGATCATGTATATTGTTTGGTAAACATTGTTTGTAACAACAGGGATATCAACACTCTTCTTATTCGCTTGTCTTGTAGGATCTCAGCGTTGAAACAGGTTCCATTTTGGCATCATGGAAGCTCAGGTACTAAAGCTAGATCTGCTTATTTTAATTTTTCTATTATAATTTAACTGTTAGGTCTTAGGTGCATTATGACAAGTAAGAAACTTTGTTCTTCTTTTTTTTTTTCTCAAGTTCTGTTGTATTTACAGAACTTACTTAAAACTTCCTTGGAGGCCACTTATTTCCATAAAAGGAAAAACAACTTATAACTTGGACAAAGACTACAAGGTAGTTCCCCTTCTTGTACAAATTTTTGGATTATTATTATTTATGCTCAATTAATATAAATCTGAACACAATACTTTTTGTAATTTTATTTTAATAGATTATAAGACACTCTGAGAGTTGGAATATATCTGCAATTGAGGCTATAGGTCAGATATTTGGGTTCAATTCTAGAGAGATTGATGCCTAAAGGCTAAAAGTATTGGTATCTGTTCGTTATTGGTGCTGTGAGTTGATATGTCTTTAATTAAATTAAAGACAAGGCAATGTCAGGAGTAAAAATACTATAGAATTATAGAAAAGTTGTATATATGTGTATCTATTTTGTCTGCAGGCTCCAATTTACAATTAAAGTAAATCTGCCTCTTTTATTGTTAAATATATTCAATCACATCCATTTGAATTGTGTACCCCAGAGTCCCAGGCTGAATAAAACTGATTAAATAACTTACGTTTAATTTTTTTTCTTCACTGAGTGTTGAGTGGCATCAATTTTTCATAAAACAGGTTTCTACTTCAAACATTCCTGGACTCTTTTTTAAACTATTCTTCGCAGAGTAAAGTTAAGTTTTCATAACACGAGTTTACACTTCTAAACTGCAATGAATTGCTTGTTTACACTTCATAACATAGGACGTCAACTTGAACTAAAGTTGAAGCCTAGTTTCAACATGAGAATTTGATTTGTTTCATTTGCAAGATCAACTTCAGCTTGAAACCAAATGAACTAAATATTAATGTAATCTACAATGTACAACATAAGATCCTCATTCTTCATAGTTTGCACAAGCCATCAGCCCATCACTGGTGAGCTTAAATGTTTTGCTTAATTGAAGCTCGTGAATGTAATGAAAATGAAAATAAAAACAACTTACCATTTTGCTACCTACCATCCCCTAACTATGCATAACAAATTGAACCACTACAGATGTACTAAACAGCGAATATTGCTACATCAACCATGTTCAATAAAACAATAACACAGTTTTACAACACATCTAACATCACAATCTTACTTTTAAAATTAAGCTAGCAATCAACAACTGCTTACATCAGAACCTGTTAACTTCCACTAAATTACAACATTAGGTAGCTGCCATCTATCCTCCTGCGTTTTTACAAGCAGTCAACATGAGTAATTTATAAGAACAGAACTACTCAGGTATTAAGTCTAACAACATTATTTAGGCCGTGCTACCTAAAAATAATAAATTTGAGACAACAAAGATTTTTTTTTTTTTTAATGACAGCACCTATAAGCTAATAGTTGCCAGTACCTTTATTCAGATGAAAACAATGGATGAAAACACTGATACAGCAGCAACATTATCAGACCCCAAGAATACCTAGATGAGATAGAGGAGCAGATCAATAAATATGGTAGCAAAATTTTTTTCCCAACTGTTATGTAGAAAGGATGAAAACAAAACACTCAAGAAGTCAATGTCATCAATGAAGAAAGTGAGATACTATCGGCTACAATTCAGTAATCACAATAACAGTCATAAATTAATACACGCATACAAACCATCAACCACTGTATTTACTTGGCAATCCTATATATCACCACATATAAAATTGAAATGTGAACTCTAACAATTAAGGCTGATCTAGAGTACACATATTTCATGTGTATAAACATATAGCATGTTTTACTGTTCATCAAATTGTTTGAACTTAGCAACAGTGTAGATTTAGCAACATAATACACCATCAAAACATAATCTGCATGAAATCAACAGATATTCTATCTCATTGTCCAACAATATTATACTCAAATTTTCTGTTACTTTTCAAACTTATTGGAGCAATCTCAAAAATTTTGCAAAGACTGTAAAATGGATTATTTTTCAAACTTATTGGAGCGAACTGACAAATTTTGCAAAGACTGTAAAATGGATCTGAACCCCTTAAATAAGTAATAACCCCTTTATCTGAAACTAATCAACAAGAAAAAAGATTTCAAAGCAAAATACAATAAGGACAATCTGACCAAACAACCATTAATTCAAGCTCAATGTTTCACAATGGATGATACAGTATTAAACCATATTCAATTAATGAACAAACATAGAACTTTTTTAAGAGAAAAACGAGGTACCATTTGCGGCACGAAGCAGCGGGTTTCCTTGTGGGCCCCTAACTATATTATGAGGCTGAGCACTTGATGATGGCCCAGGTGCAGGAAGAGCTGCATGGTTGCCCATCTCAGAAAACCCACTTGTCTGAAAGATGTGATCAAGGTGTTTCATGAGTGCATTCGACTGGCTCTCAATAAACCCCATTGCCTCATCAGCCCTAGCAGCCCTAGCTGCTATCATGCTAGCAATTCTACAGAGATCCTTGTACCGTGCCTCAGCAGTAGAGGCTCTGAGACTGCTATCCAGATCGGTAGTAAAATGACCCGATCTTGCATCCTTGATCCATCTCCTGATAATGTACTGCTCTGGTAGCTCCTTGATGTTTTTCAAGTCAAGGACCTTAAGCACGTGTGCGCACTGGATCCCCGTTGATTCAAAACGCTTGCAAGTGCATGTGACTGAGCCATCCAAAGAGTCGTACCTGACAGTATGCTCACCCGGTTTCTCATCAATGGTCACTTTGTACTCTGAAACCATGCCAGCTGCTGCATGCGGGTATGCCAGGCTGTTCATATAGTCCTCAAACTCGGTTTGAAACATTTTGAAAGCTGCAGTGGTATACAGGTTGCCAACTTGTTTCAGAATTCTGAGAGTAGGGATTGGTAGGGGTGCCTCTGTGTCGACTGGTAATTTTGCAGCTCTGTACTCTTCCAACATAAGATCATACCTTTTTAAAAGTTGAAGGAGATCTTCCTGCTCATTTAGCTCTTTTCTCAGCTGGCTCATGATGTTCTCCTTTCGCAAAGTGGTAATAATGTCAGCTGTGAACACATGCTTCCAATATGGCAAGGCCCAGCTATCTTTTGTCCTATACAACTCATTCATCCACTCGTTGTCACCAAGATTGTACTTCTCAACCAATTTATCCCATGACAACAGAAAGCCTGGTTCATCTTCATTTTCAAACATGACAGGTGCAAAGGAATGCATGAAACTAGCCTTTGCATTGTCAACCAACTGCTTCAAGCTCTTTTTTGCACTGTGATACACATGCCACACTGTGGCATGATGCATGCTTCCCGGCCAAACAGCAGCTACTGCATCAGCATACTTCTGACCCACATCTGTCAGAACAGAGCCTGGTTGCTTGCCATGCATTGCATCATTGAAAGCCTGAAATAGCCATTTAATGCCCTCTGGGCTGTCATCATACATTAATGCAGCTCCAAAAATCATCGGCTGTCTAAAGTTATCAACACCAATGAATAGTCCAAAAGGTCGGCTGTAGGTGTTCAGACTGTATGTTGTGTCATACAGTACCACATCATTGAAGTACATGTAATCAAGACATGACTTTGCATCAGCCCAGAAGAAGTTGATTGCCTTGCCTTCATCGTTGCAGCCAACAGCATAGAACAGTGAAGGGTTTTCAACCTGAAAGCAGAGGTGTTCATAGATCAGATTTATACTAGAGCAAGACACATACTCATGACAAGGAAACTTCTGAAGGATCCAAATTAACTTCACTAAGATTGAAGAACTCATGTACCAATCAGGGTGATAAATTTTAAAAGCAGATAACAGTTAGGTATCAGTATATAAAGGTCCTTCAGAAATGAGCAACTGTTGAACAAGCTATCAATATTAATTTTTTTACTCAATATATTGTAGAATTATTAAGGGTAAATATGCTAAAATCTTCTTTTAATTGATTGTGGCTCTCCTCGAGCAAAATACCAAAATCCTGCCAATACCAATCTATTACAACTTACAAGTACCGATACCAGTTTGTACTACACAGTCTTCTATTCAAAAACCAGATACCTGGAGATTCTGAAGGTACTCAAGAGCGGCCCCTGCATCTCCAGCCAGCATACCATGCATGCGCTTGCGGCGCTCTGGTAGTTCAAGCTCTAGCATCTTGGACTTGAGCTTGTGCGAGCGCAGTTTGTGGACACTCTCAGGGTCCTCCAGTGGGTGATTGTGCTCTGAGACAAATTTGGAGACTTTAAATGTTTTGCTTGGAGGTTGGACCTTGATGATCAGGCAAGCCTGGCAGCCTGTCCTGCTCGGAGTCGGCCCTGCCCGTCTTGGCGTATCTTCTGGATCCCTGTGCTTGTCCTTCTCAGCTAAAAGGGTGAAGAAAGGGATATAAGTAAGAATAAAAATAAACAATTGGGAGGTACATTTGCGAATTGGTATTTGCAAATTGAATACAAGAAATTTCAATCAGAAGTTGCAACTTGACTAAACAGCTTCTTAAGATATCAACAAGACCGTCTCCAATAAGAATTCTCGACCAAATCCTCATCTCAATTAACAATATTTTTACTGTACAAATAAGTGATTACTCAGAACTGATAACACGCTATGATCAGATTGAATTTGTTAACTGGTAATTTACATGGTACTCAGAAGGATGTGACCTCAACAAAGTTGGAATACAATAAGCTAAAAGAGGGGTTTATCCCCACCAGTCACTATTCTTTATATTGACAACAGCTGTGACAGAAACCGTGTATAAATTGTTAAAAGAAACTCACCAAAGCCCTCCCGGGAGCAGACAAAAATGCGCGAGACGAGCAGGCCTTTGTGCTTCTTCTTGTACGACTTGCGAACACTGAAGCCGACGTGCTCAGCATACTTGTTGTAGAAGGCATACGCATCATCCTCAGTTTCAAAGCGCATGTCAAGTGCTGGTCCATCCTTTGGATCATATAACGGTGGCGGTGCTCGTGGTCCCAGCACCATCTTAACCGCAGGCTGATCTGCCAGGGGGTGGTTGTGCTCCTCCACAAATTCTGTGACCCTGGAATATTATAAATTTAGGGTTAGTTAACTGCACAAATAATTCTGTTTTCATTTTGGTAGCCTGCTATTTTACTTTCACAAGGAAAGAAAGCAAGCTCAAATTCACTACGTACTGTTTGATTGGAAACAAGGCTTGTTAGGACATGGGAACACTTAAAGCTCAAAAAATAAAGAGAATTTGTCAATCAATACATGAGAAAATGGAGTAGTCACAGTCTCAGAGAATGAAAAAAAAAAACAATTACCTAAATGCACCACAAGGAATGATCTTTATACAAAGGCATGCTCCACAGCCAGTTCTGGACCCGGGTGCCCGGGGATTCTTGGTCTCGCTTCTCTCCTGCTTGAACCCTTGTCTATGGCACACGAACCACCTCTTGGTGACAGCCAAGCGAGTGTTTCGGCTCTTGTGCGACTTCCTCACGACAAACCCAATTCCCTCCGCATACTTCTTGTAGAACTCGTACGCATCATCCTCCGTTTCGAAATACATCCCAATCTTGGGCTTCAAATCGAGGTCCTCGTCTTCGTCTTTGTCTCCTTCATCGGCTTCCACCATCGCGACTGATTCGTCGGGGTTGGTGTCGGAATCGGGTCCGGGGAGAGGCAACACCTCCGGATCCGCCATTTTTGCTAGGGTTTTGGTCGGATCGTTGGTTAGAATTGGCGAAGAGAGAGAGAGGAGGCGGAGCTGAAAGAAATTGGGATTTGCTATAACCTAGATTGGGTTGTTGCCAGATGTGTCGAATTGTAGAGTCAAAGACACAAAGCCTCTATCTCACGATTACAAATATAGATGCACCTGGCACAAAATATTAGCTCTAGACCGTGACGTTTGAAGAGTAAAGTGGGACCTACTTTGGGAGTCGGTGTATTTGGTACGGATTTGACTTGGAGCGTGAGACGGGTGTTTGATTGGACCGGAGAGGAGCGGGTTGCGCGTGCGCTAATGGCAGTGGATTGGGAAGGAAAAGCGGGAGGATGAGTACACAGTGAGGTCACATGGTTCCGGACACAAGGATTGAACGGAACAGACCGGAGCGGAGCTGCCAAAGTGGCTCGCTGGAGAGTACAGTGAAAGAAGTGACACTCCGTAATTTTGTTTTGTCATTTTTGCGCCGCTGTTTGTTCAACTAGCGCAGTCCGAAAATTTTAATATATATAAAAAATATATATATTAAAGAATTTTAATAAAAATAAAATTTTATTTTTTCTAATAACAACCAAGCAATTATCCGTTTTAGAAACACGTTAAATCCTCTCACACCTAATAAAGCGTTTATAGAATGCGTTAATAGGAATAATGCCTTTTATAAAGGTGCTAATAGGAATAACGTCTTTTATAAATGCATTATTAGTCTAATAACGTGTTTAATTAACGGAATTGCTTAAGACCATCCTCAATATTCTATCATTCTCATCATCTCTGGACTTCTATTAATGAGGAAGCTAGTTAATTAATGAGGATTTCATGGAATGATAACGTGTTTTCTATTTTTGGCAAGGATCATCCACGCGTATCCTAGCGCCTTCTGCTTCGCTTCCGTTCCCCACCCTTGTGCTTCGCTCCTAGCTTCAACGATTACATATCAACTTCAACCGTTACATATAAGTATCATTAATTATCTAGTCCCTCTGTTGAAGTAATATACATAATTGTTGAAGATGATATATATATATAAATATTGAAGTTAATATATATAATTGTTCTATTTATATATATATTAAATGTTAATGTATATAACTGTTGAGGTTAATATCCTAATTGTTGAAGTTATAATTTATAATTGTTGAAGTTAATATTATAACTGTTGAAGTTAATATATATAACTATTGAAGTTAATATTTATAACTGTTGAAGTTAATATCGTAACTATTCTAGTTATATATATCTTAAATGTTGAAGTTAATATGTAACTGTTGAAGTTAAGTGGCTCTGTGTCGCTCCCCTCCACTCTCTCTGTCCCCTCATTCCCTCATCCAAATAAGGAAAAACGCGTTAATCATCCTCTCATCCTCACTGCTTTCTTTCTTTTTTTGGAATACAATTAATCTAACTGAATTTAACTGTTGAGAATAATAGAAATGATGAATATTGATGAATAACTGAATCTAACTGTTTAATTAATTAACACGTTAATAGGCTGAATTTTGCATACTCTGTGCTCTGATTTTCAGAACTTTTCATACTCTGTCAGGAATAATAGCGCAGTTACAAAACACGCTACTGACCTAAAACGTATTTTATAACCACGTTATTAGGCCGAATTTTTCAAATTTCGTTTTTTTATTAATGTTTCGTGCCGCATTATCTTCTCTCAACCTCTACCGAGCTCCATCTCAAAAAAAAAAAAAAAACTCTATTACATCATTTTATTTCATTCGTGAATATCAATACTATGTAAAATTTAAAATCAAAATAAACTAGTTTTAATAAAAAAAAATATATTATTTTCATCTACGATTTGATTTACATATTTGTTATTAGCCAAAAGACAAAAACTTATATTAATGTCAATGGTCATTTACTATTTTGTCTATATCCAATCATCTCTTTTTATATTTTCCTAAACGTGTCTGCCTTTATTTTTATTCTCTCTAATGAATTTGACTAGCAAAAATACCTTTCATTTCCCTTGTTCCTCGTATATTATAACCGCACATAAAAAAATAAAAATAACTGTAACATTTCAATTGCCTACGGCCTTTCCCTCAGAAAAAGATGTAACCGTTTTCACTTTATCTATAACTAGCAGCAGTGCTCACCCAATATGTGGGCGAACTTTAATATGTGATAGATGAAAATGAAAATATTATTTGACATATATATATTGTTCATTTTTAATATTTAAGGTCAATATTGTCTTCATTGGCGTTGAAGGTAGCAATAGTATTCATCAGTTTAAACAAATATATTCAAATAAAGTAGACATGTGAACAACATAAAAAAATAATTCGATGAAAATAAATATGTTTCTCAATAAAAAGTTTCACATAAAAAATATATCGGTGAATATTTTTGTTGATTCTATTTGTTTCAAACTAACGAATATTGTTGCTACCTTTCGCATAGATCAAGGCAATGTTGACCTTAAATATTGAAAATGGACAACATATCTGTGTCAAATAATATTTTCGATTTCGCATATCACATATTATGTGAGCACTGCTGCTAGTGTGTGGAAAGTAATTTTGATGAGCGAAATTTTACAACTATCGACAGAGTTCCATGCTAAATTTTTTTTCATAATTCATATATCCTACACAACATACTTAACAAGAAAATTCTAAATTCAAATCAGCCTGCACAATGAAAATTGATTTTTATTTTAAACATCTGTAAAATGAATCTTAACTCAACGACTGAAGAATTGGCACCATGTAGAAAACTTAAATAAGCATCAGTAAACAATTAGCCAAAGTATGAGTAATTTAAAAGAAAAATTAGCAACTTAAATAGTTAAATCTTAAATATAAAATGGTGAAAATCGTATAATACCATAATACCCACATACTGTGTTAAACATTATATTGAAAATTGTAATTCAATCTTGGAGACAAATAATAAAGTAACCTTACATAATTCAGTAGAATGTTTTAATCTATATTCCCTTTAAAAATTAAGAAAAATAAATTATACACAATAACATATCATTTATTTAGAACTTTGTTCCCATGGCCTAGTGTGTCTACAACACCAGCTCAAGCTTGGTGACAGCTGGTGCCTGTTGCTCACTCCTGGAAGATAGAGGGATGAATGCGTGTAGGTCATCTCCTCCTTGCCATGCTCAGTTGTAACCACCCAAGGCAAAAGGCCAGATGTCTTATTTTTATTTTTCGTTCTTTTTAGAACAATAATAAACAATCTAAAAATTGATTTAATCAATTATGTGATTAGCTGATTAATATGGAACAACAAAATAAACAATTCACGTGTCTTATCTGAGGTCATCATTCTAAAAAATATTAATCAACAAATCAAAAAAATAAATAATTATAAAAATATGTGGACCTAATTAAGTTTTATTTTCGTTAATAACTTACTGGACAGAAGCATGGATTTACTATCATATTTGAGGAAACAAAAAAATATTGTGATCATAACCAAGAGTGTGGTTGAACTTTGTGACCGATTTCACCATTGAACAACATTAAATTGCAAGTCAGGTTTGAAGCTGCCCATAGTATCATAATTATTGTATCAGTTAGGTTTCCTAACATGTGAGCAGTAATGAAAAATGAACTACAAAGATTTCCATCTCTTAACTCAATTTCATATTTCTCCATGTCGTGCGTTGCAAGTTGCAACTAAATTTGTTTATTATAACAAATTGTACCTGTTGTCAATGGGCACAACTCTTGGTTGTGCCTTTGAGATTGGAAATTATACAATAAGGAAATAACTGATAGCAATAGATAAAAAAAGACTTGTGCGTAATCAGAAGAGAACATAAAATGTGATGAATAAGTTACCTTCAATTTACATTCTTTCGGATACTCCTCGACTTCTTCTTTGAGATGCAATCTTATTTTAGTTTTAGTGTCACGACCGCTCATGTTCTGTACCCTCAGATGCAGGGAATGAACCATCAGCCTTGTATTCCCGTACATACCTGACACCAAAATCAAACAAAATATTTTTATCCTACAAAAAAATCAAACAAAATATTTAGCTTCCTTCAGTGTCCATAATTAAGGACACCACAAACCCAAATTTGTCTACAATTCCATAAGTCCTATTCCTGCTATTTCAATTTGCTGCTGATGGAATAATTTCAAATAGCATGTGATAAATAGAAACGGTGGAAATTATAAATGTAAGAACGAGAAAATTAAAGTGTGGTACGATTACACAAATTAAAATGGTGAAAATGAATAGAACAATGTTAAGAAACCTCAAGAAAAATTTAAGAGCAAAAATTGGTGCATCATCCTTCATCTAGCTCCACGAGTTCACAACAAGAGCCTCCTGTTTTGCGGTGATAATCATTTTTCTTTGTTTTGTTAAACTGACCCAAAAACTCCGCAAATTCTCTCTGCGTGTGTCTACAATAGCTTATGCTTGCTATGAAAAACTATGAGAGTAATCCACTTATATACACAACCTGATAAGGGTATAATGGAAATTAAAATTGGTCAAACCCTGACCAAGTACGTGTGGAACAGTCAATAGTGCAATATCCAAAATGGAGAGGAAGTGCTCCATAAGACATGAGCCTTCTAAAATTGGTTATTATGGACGTGGTATGTACTGGCCTCTACTAAGACCCATTCCAGGGGCAATACCAGATTCCCAGATAATTCTATATTTCTATGCATTGCCTTTTAAACAATAACTTAGTTCTTTTGTGCATCACGACTTGGGAGCTCATATACCTAGCCAATAACATTTAGTTTGGTCTGTCATTTTAGCCGGATAACCTGAAGACTACATTCAATTTTTCTATTCAAGTTTTCATTTCAAGGCAATCTAATGACGACCAAGCATCCGACTGAGAAGTATTATTCAAGTTTTCATTTCAAGGCGAGTCGTCAGCCTATCAGAACAAAACATAGAAAGAAAAATTTACTAATAAACTTTATTCAAGTTACCAAAAAGTATTTATTATAAAATAGGCGAGAGGAGGAGAAATCTTGCCATCGAGGATCTGATGAAGACCAAGCATCTGATTTTTGGGATTCGTCTCCACTGATACACTGTACGGGGGTTGGGGGTGGGGTAGGGGTGACACTGCTCCATCAGAGGGTTTGGGGATGGAGATGGGAAGGGAGCGGCGGCCGGCAGGATACAGGAAGGAGAGGCTTCTCGCCGGCTGAACGGAGTTCTAGGCGAGCGGGTGTCGGGGGTGATGATGGTGACTCAAATTTGACATACAAGAAAGGACAGTACCTTAAGATCAATCATAGGAATTTGATAGATCAATCAATTTAACAAGTTCTTCTGGCGACAAATCAATGGAAGGACAGTACCTTTAGGGGCCTTCTTCTCTGAGTTCTTCTGGCGAGCCATCTTAGCATCAGAGGGTTACGGGAACTCGGTAAGTGGATAGTGAGGCGGCTACCGTGACGGGGTGGGGGTTTCGTTCTCTATGAGTGGGTTCTATCATTGTCACTCAATCAAACACCGTCTTCTCATCATCGAAGAAGAAGAGGCGCCGATGGGGGTCGGAGTAGCGAGAGGGGAAAGGAGAGCTACATCTTTCTGTCGCAAGGCAAGAACCAAGAGGCAAGATGTACGATTGAAAAGGGAAATTTCAAAGGGGAGGAGAATATTCGAATTTCAAAATTGAAATCAAAGGCTGCGACCTGCGAGCAATTGAACGGGGTGCTCAGCTTGACGATCGAGCGCTCGCTCGTTCTGCAACACAATCAAGAGATAGATATCCTTTCGTTCTGCGACACAATCTGAGCCGCAGATCAAGTTTCTGTTTTAATAATCAATGGGGTAGAATATAAATTAAAAGCAATCAATGGTACAGATCGTTCAGATGAAGGTTGTATCCTGAGATGTTATATCATTCCATTGGTGCTTTTAATATAGTAGAGATAACCGTATTTAACATATCTCGAGTCAATCTCTACCCTTTTGTTTCCTATATATGTTGCTAACCGTCTAGATTTTTGTACATCGCCTACATTCCCATTATTGCATGATGATTAATTAAACCATTTCTTTATCTTTCCATAATTTCTTCTGGCCGAACATCTATGAATAAATTGTAATTTCTAGGAATAAATTTATTGAGAAGTGTGTAACTTTATGAAAAGTTTGAATTGTTTATAATAAATTTATAATCGGAAGATGAAATTCCCCAAACAGCCCCTATAAGATTTCTGTCGAATTAAATTCCTAATACAGAGAATTATAACTTTGTTTGATTTGCCTAAATGCCATTCCTCCTCGTCAGATCCTATCAAAGCCAATTAAAATACATCACTCCATATGTCATCTCATTTGATTAATATCTATGATCCTCCATTTCAATTTCAAGCCATGAAATAATCACGCATTCATGTTACTATTCGATTGAAATTTGTGTCACACCTCGAACCAAGCCATAATTCGCGATGGACAGCCCCGCCACGTGTACACATTCTACTGTGCACACGTAAGGCTATTAAACAGTGTCACAGAAACAAATAACCACAAATAATAATCACATAATAAAGGAAGTATTGTTCATACATCAAAAGGGGCTGGTAAAGTATTTACATGTCAAAATGTCCAGCCAACATTCAAACAAAATAACAATGCACAGCGGAAAGAAACTATTCCAGCTCGGCTTGATCTTCAAGTGCTCCTCTAGTAAGTCTATCAAACCTGAACCTGCTCCACAAACAAAGATGTGGGGCTGAGTATGCGAATACTCAGTGGTGGTAAAGTGAACTAGTCTTTTGGGAATAGGCTATTCAAAAGATTAGAACAAGTGTTTATATAAAAGTCACATTAATAAATGTCATTCAAGTGTCACTAAATGTTTAGCAATATTGTAAGTTTTCAGGAACAATTTATATTGTAAGTGATGATTGTATTCGGGTGCCATTGAGGATAACCTCTGGACCTCGAAGGTCTGCCGTGCTACAATCTAGTAAAATTATGTTTTGCTAAAAATATATGTGCCTAAGATAACTACCCGCGAGTATAACTCGCCCTGAATTCTCCGGGGGCCTCAACCATGATCAGTGGCAGAGGTCTGCATCGCACGGTACCGGGATGTTGCCAATGGAGTGCCGTTAGGTATTACCTTTATTGACACGCCTGGAAAAAGGTACTAACTAGTCCACAATAAAATACTACATACTAACTAATTGCTAAATATTATTTTGATTGAGAAAAACATTTATCCTTTTTAAAAAGGGCTCAATTTAAGGAAATTCATAATTCTTCTCTAAAGAATAACAAAGTCTCAAAAGATATCCACACAGGTCATAAAAAGACTACCACACCTGGAAAAGTGGAGTGCAGAAGTAACTACTCTGCTGGAAGGTTGGTGAAGTCCTGACCAGCTCCTGTAATCTCGTGTTCAAGATAGAAGTCGTCCACCGGTCCAGAGAAGTCTTATGGTGCACCTGACGAACGAAACTCACACGTTAAAATCTACTCTAACGATCTATCCCATTCTGGTTACTGTGTGCAAAACCAAACTTAAATCCTAGACATTTACGAGGGAATTTAGGTTCTGATTTAAGAAGAGTTGGACCTAGGATTTTTAGAGAAGGGATTCTGTTTTAAAATATATTAAGTTTAGTAATTATTTTCTAGAAACAATTTGACAAAATTTCATCTGAACTAGTTGTGCAGAAATGTTAGTTTAGGAAATATTCTTGGAATAATTTTGCTATATTTTGTTTTATAAAACTATTGTGTGGAAAGTTTGATTTAATAGTATTGTGATTACTTTTAGAGTTAATTTACTAAATTTTGATTTATAAACAATGTGAAGATAGACGTTGTGACGAATCCTATAAGTCTTAACTACACGATAAATAGACGTGTCACATTTGTTTGGTTTGGAAAAACAGTTAACAAGTTTAATCAATTTTCTAACAGTGTTTTAATTAAGTATGAAAATTATTCTGACTTAAATCCCTAAACTAAAAACATCTTTAAAAATAAAATAAAAGAAATAAGAAAATAAACTCAAGTTATTTGATTTGGGTTTGGGATCATATATTGTCCGATTATTTCATAGTATCTGTAAAGTATTATTTTGCGGACATTTTAATCATCTCCCATTTAAAAGCCAACGATTAAAATTCGAATCCGACATAATTATTTCTCGGCCATAAGCATTTATGTTAATATCCTACTATCCCTTTCATGCCATCAAATAGTTCTAGTTTTATATTCCAAGTTCTAGTTTTAATTTCTCAAAATCCAATTTAAGTAAATCCATGACATAGCTTAATTAACAGAAACAACATTTGGGCCACGCAAGTAAATCACAGGGCCCACGAGAAAATCTACACGGAACAAATCACAACAGAGAGGAGTCCACGAGAGAAACAGGCCGAATGGCCCAGTGACAAGCACACCGTCCACGCGGAAATCAAGGGTCCAAGCGGATCCGGATCACAACGGGTTCCGGGGATCAAATCCGAAACCCACCCTCAGAAATGGAATCCGATCCAATTACATAGAAACCTTTCACTAAAGACCCTGAATTTAAATATTTACTTAAGAATTACCAAACGGACCCTAATAACATATTTTATTATAAACATACCCTAAAGTAGTTCAAAATGTTTTACAAACAAGTCCCTGACAATTAAATACTTCACAGAAAAGTCCTTGACTTAAATAAAACTCGTACCAGACTGGTACAAGGCCTGAACCAGCCCTGTACCACGTACCAGAGGCAACAAACCACACCACAAAGTCTCACATAGGCCTCACAACACAAGTCCTAAGCTTTACCAACTAACATCCACATCTAAACGGATTTTTAGGTGTTTTAAATTACCAAACAAATCAATCAGCAAGCATACAAGCCAAGGAACACACTATTAACAGATTTCAGCAGAGCAAAAGTAAACTTCTGACAAGCACAAACATTCAACAGCTGACAGGTCTAATTCAAGCAATTCCAAGCATGCACAAGTCCAAATTAAGACTTCTAGCAATCAAACAGTTCAAACGATATCACTGATAGCATTAAAAACAGATCAGTCTGAGCCACAGACATGTGCATTGATTAACAAAGCTCAGACACCATTCAATCAATAGGTCAAGCATCACAAAACACAGATCGATATCAAGCATCTCAAGCCTCAGTTAACTCACAGAATCAAGCCACAAAAACAAAGAACGAGAGGGAGGAATTACCAAATCGGGAGGGGAAGAGGAAGCAAGTAGGGAGGAGAAGCAAGTTAAGCCAGCACCACCACCTTGCTGCCACTGTCAGAGCCACCACCTCGCCTTGTCGACCACCTCTTTCTCCACCCCCAACTGCTATAGCCTCCACCTCCTTCTCTCTCTCTTTTCCTTTCTCTATTTCTGTTCTTATCGGGTCTGCAGTGGGTCTGATGAGAGAGAGAGAGAGAGGAGGGGTGACTTATAGGAGGTTGGAATGGAGAAGAGAAAGGAGTCGAGCTGCTGAAGTGGCAGAAGGAAAGAGGGCAAGAGGGGCGGTGGTGGGGTTTAGGTCAAGGGGTTTTCTCGGTTTGGGAGAAATTAAAGGAGAAGACCATGCACCAGGTGGGGGCTCCGGTTTGATTGGACGAGAGAGGGGGGGGGGGAAACAGGGGAAAAGAGAGGGGTCAGCTCCTCATGGTGTCGAGTGGGGGCATGGCTCTCAGCCAATAGCCAGAGAGGGAGAGAGTGGGGGAGCGAAAGGCAGAGTGG
The DNA here is from genome assembly GCA_028095005.1 of Rhynchospora pubera. Classification (NCBI taxonomy): domain Eukaryota; kingdom Viridiplantae; phylum Streptophyta; class Magnoliopsida; order Poales; family Cyperaceae; genus Rhynchospora; species Rhynchospora pubera. Next base: position 75,459,152 of record CM051462.1, read on the forward strand.
GGTCGAGAGCTTCTGTCAGGGGTGAGAGAGAGAGAGAGAGTGAGCTGATCGGGGAGAGAGCCAGGAAGATGCGATCGAGCGCTCTGCCAGACGCGTCGCCATTGGCGAATCGCGAGAGAAGAGGAAAAGAAAGAGGGGTTTGGTGGGGGCGGTTCTGTCGAAGGGAGATGAGGAGAAGAGATAAGGAGAGAAAGAGAAGGGAGATCGGACGGCTGCGATTAAACAGAATTTTCCAACTCAATCCAAAGGTGCAGATCAAAAGGGATTTTAGTAAGTGGGATTGATCAAACAACTGGGATAAATCCAGGACTTAGAAACATGATCTTACGGTCCAGATTAAAGGAATATTAAGAAATTGATTATAACAATAGTAGAAAATGAATTTTAACACAAATTTCAACTTATTTTAATTTTATAAAAGTAGTTATTTGAATTTCTATAATATAAATTAGAGGTTTGAGTAATAAATTTTTATGAAAATTTTGTACATGGCCGAAATTTAATTTTTTTTATATCGGACTCGAAATGAAATCGACTTTTAAATTAATGAGAGTTGATTATCCGCTAATTAATCTGAGTGTAATTTTTAGTATTATTAATTTATATTTATTTGTTTGCTTGAAGATTTTTAATTAATTATATTATCTCACAATTAATATTTTTTTTTTCAACTAGACCAATTTATGATTTCTGAGAATTTCTTGTTAAATTTCAGATCAGTCATTAGTTTTAATAATTTTAATCATTTCAGAAATTAACTATCCATTTTAAAGTTGAATTTTATTTTAAAATTTTACGGGTTTTCACAATTTGGATCCTCCATCCGATTGAAATTCGAGTTCTACGTCGCAATCATGGTCGTTTCATTTTTTCTGAATCGCTCGTTAGGTAACCAGACTTCTCTATAATTTAATTTTCGCATTGACTGATTAAATATCGTTTGTTTATTTGATTGAATTGATATATGCGAATTGTGACTAATATATTAAACGAGTCAATGGGTGTCTGATGTGACTTGATTTGAAATGGAAAAGTGATATGGAATGTAAAGCGGAATTGCCTAGAGAGGGATTCGCGCTAGTGTGAAAGTGATATGAGAAATTGATTTGAGAAAACCTAGACATGTTGATCTCTATAAAATACATTTACTTTGTTGTTATTGAAGTGTGGATTAATCCGATCGTTTGATTTTGTTATATAAATTGGTTAAAGAGAAGCTGCGTCGTTAAATAACTGGTTACTCGGCTTTGTAGCTGACTCTGTTTTGCTTTTATTTCTGTTGTGACGTAGGTTGACGGGTCGTCGGATGGATAATCAGATACTGTGTCACCTCACGCCTCGTATCTCGGATACAGGGTGTCACAAGATTATTGTGATGAAATGACTTACAATTAATGCAAAAACGATTGAAAAGCATAAATAATACTCATAATTGCATTATTTGCGACTTATATAAGTAATTACCTTGTAAAATCCAATCTTTTTTAATCAACATGATGTAAACCATATTTTAGAGAGTATAAAGTGTTTAAATGTAGATTATTATGAAGAAAAATAACTTAGAATGAATGTAAAAACGTTTGAAATGCTCAAATAATACTCTGAATTGCATTATTTGCATTTAGATGCTTATTTACCATATATAATCAAACTTTTTTTTAATAAACAAGATATGAATCATTTTCTAGACAGTACAAAGGGTTTAATGTAGATTATTGTGAAGAAATGACTTAGAATGAATGCAGAAACGATTGAAATGCTCAAATGATACTCAGAATTGCATTATTTGCTCTTGATATGCGTAATTACCATTTATAATCCAATCATTTTGAATAAGAAATATATGCAGCATATTCTAGACAATATAAAGAGTTTAAATCTAGATTATTGTGATGAAATGACCTTTAATGAATGCAGAAACGATTGAAATACCTAAATGATACTCAAAATAGCATTATTTCCAATTTATATGCATAATTACCATGTATAATCAAATATTATTGAATAAACAAGATAAGAATCATATTCTAGACATTATAAAGAGTTTAAATGTAGATTATTGCATGAAACGTTCATAGAATGAATGCAGAAAAGATTGAAATGTTTTAATAATACTCAAAATTTCGTTATTTGCACTTCATATACGTAACTACCATTTATAATCCAATCTTTTTGAATAAACAAGATGTGAATCATATTCTAGGGAGTATAAAAGTGTTTAAATGTAGATTATTGTGATGAAATGTCTTAGAATGAATGCAGAAATGATTTAAATGCTCAAATAATACTTAGAATTGCAATATATTCACTTTATATGTGTAATTACCTTGTATAATCCAATCTTTTTGAATAAAAAAGATATGAATCACATCCTAAAATGTATTAAGAGTTTAAATGTAGTTTATTGTGATGAAAAGACCTATAATTATTGCACAAACGACTCAAGTGCACAAATGATACTCAGAATTGCATTATTTGCAATTTATGTGCGTAATTACGATGTATAATACAATCTTTTTGAATAAAAAATATATGAATCATATTCTGGACAGTATAAAGAGTTTAAATTTAGATTATTGTGAAGAAATGACTTAGAATATATCATGAAACGATTGAATGCTCGAATGATACTCAAAATTACATTATTTGCATTTTATATGTGTAATTACCTTGTAAATCAAACTTTTTTGAATAAAAAACATATGAATCATATTCTAAACAATATAAAGAGATTAAATGTGGATTATTTGTGATGAAATGAAGTAGAATGAATCCAGAAACATTTGAAATGCTCAAATGATAATCAGGATTGCATTATTTGCACTTTATATGTGTAATTACCTTGGATAATAAAATTTTTTTAGTAAACATGATGTGAATCATATTTCAGAGAGTACAAAGTGTTTAAGTGCAGATTATTGTGAAGAAATGACTTAGAATGAATATAGAAACGATTGAAATACTCAAATGGTACTCAAAATTGCATTATTATCACTTTACATGCGTAATTATCATGTATAATTCATTTTTTTTTAATAAACAAAATATGAATCAGATATTACTAAAATGTTGATTATTGAGATGAAATGACTTAGAATGAATGCAGAAACGATTAAAATGCTCAAATGATACTCAGAATTGCATTATTTGCTCTTTATATGCGTAATTACCATATATAATCCAATCATTTTGAATAAACAAGATATGAAGCATATTCTAGACAATATAAAGAGTTAAAATCTAGATTATTGTGATGAAATGACCTTTAATGAATGCAGAAACGATTGAAATACCTAAATGATACTCAAAATAGCATTATTTCCAATTTATATGCGTAATTACCATGTATAATCAAATCTTTTTGAATAAACAATATAAAATCATATTCTAGACATTATAAAGAGTTTAAAAGTAGATTATTGCATGAAACATTTATAGAATGAATGCAGAAACGATTGAAATGTTTTAATGATACTCAGAATTTCGTTATTTGCACTTCATATACGTAACTACCATTTATAATCCAATCTTTTTGAATAAACAAGATGTGAATCATATTCTAGGGTGTATAAAAGTGTTTAAATGTAGATTATTGTGATGAAATGCCTTAGAATGAATACAGAAATAATTTAAATGCTCAAATAACACTTAGAATTGCAATATATTCACTTTATATGTGTAATTACCTTGTATAATCCAATCTTTTTGAATAAAAAAGTTATGAATCACATCCTAAAATGTATTAAGAGTTTAAATGTAGTTTATTGTGATAAAAAGACTTATAATTATTGCACAAACGACTCAAGTGCACAAATGATACTCAGAATTGCATTATTTGCAATTTATGTGCGTAATTACGATGTATAATACAATCTTTTTGAATAAAAAAAATATATGAATCATATTCTGGAAAGTATAAAGAGTTTAAATTATTGTGAAGAAATGACTTAGAATATATCATGAAATGATTGAATGCTCGAATGATACTCAAAATTACATTTTTTGCATTTTATATGTGTAATTACCTTGCAAATCAAACTTTTTTGAATAAAAAACATATGAATCATATTCTAAACAATATAAAGAGATAAAATGTGGATTATTGTGATGAAATGAAGTAGAATGAATGCAGAAATAATTGAAATGTACAAATGATAATAAGGATTGCATTATTTGCACTTTATATGTGTAATTACCTTGGATAATCCAATTTTTTTAGTAAACATGATGTGAATCATATTTCAGAGAGTACAACGTGTTTAAGTGCAGATTATTGTGAAGAAATGACTTAGAATGAATATAGAAACGATTGAAATACTCAAATGGTACTCAGAATTGCATTATTATCACTTTACATACGTAATTATCATTTAAAATTCATTTTTTTTGAATAAACAAAATATGAATCAGATATTACTCAAATGTAGATTATTGAGACGAAATGACTTAGAATGAATGCAGAAACGATTGAAATGCTCAAATGATACTCAGAATTGCATTATTTGCTCTTTATATGCGTAATTACCATTTATAATCCAATTATTTTGAATAAACAAGATATGAAGCATATTCTAGACAATATAAAGAGTTAAAATCTAGATTATTGTGATGAAATGACGTTTAATGAATGCAGAAACGATTGAAATACCTAAATGATACTCAAAATAGCATTATTTCCAATTTATATGCGTAATTACCATGTATAATCAATTCTTTTTGAATAAACAAGATAAAATCATATTCTAGACATTATAAAGAGTTTAAATGTAGATTATTGCATGAAACGTTCATAGAATGAATGCAGAAACGATTGAAATGCTTTAATGATACTCAGAATTTCGTTATTTGCACTTCATATACGTAACTACCATTTATAATCCAATCTTTTTTAATAAACAAGATGTGAATCATATTCTAGTGTGTATAAAAGTGTTTAAATGTAGATTATTGTAATTAAATGTCTTAGAATGAATACAAAAATAATTTAAATGCTCAAATAACACTTAGAATTGCAATATATTCACTTTATATGTGTAATTACCATGTATAATCCAATCTTTTTGAATAAAAAAGTTATGAATCACATCCTAAAATGTATTAAGAGTTTAAATATAGTTTATTGTGATAAAAAGACTTATAATTGTTGCACAAATGACTCAAGTGCACAAATGATACTCAGAATTGCAATATTTGCACTTTATGTGCGTAATTACAATGTATAATACAATCTTTTTGAATAAAAAAATATATGAATCATATTCTGGACAGTATAAAGAGTTTAAATTTAGATTATTGTGAAGAAATGACTTAGAATATATCATGAAACGATTGAATGCTCGAATGATACTCAAAATTACATTATTTGCATTTTATATGTTTATTTACCTTGTAAATCAAACTTTTTTGAATAAAAAACATATGAATCAAATTCTAAACAATATAAAGAGATTAAATGTGGATTATTTGTGATGAAATGAAGTAGAATGAATGCAGAAACAACTGAAATGCTCTAATGATACTCAGGATTGTATTATTCCCACTTTATATTTGTAATTACAATGGATAATCCATTTTTTTTAGTAAACATGATGTGAATCATATTTCATAGAGTATAAAGTATTTAAGTGTAGATTATTGTGAAGAAATGACTTAGAATGAATATAGAAACGATTGAAATACTCAAATGGTACTCAAAATTGCATTATTATCACTTTACATGCGTAATTATCATGTATAATTCATTTTTTTAATAAACAAAATATGAATCATATATTGACAAAATAAATGGTTTAAATGTAGATTATTGAGATGAAATGACTTAGAATGAATGCTGGAACGATTGAAATGCTCAAATGATACTCAGAATTGCATTATTTGCTCTTTATATGCGTAATTACCATTTATAATCCAATCATTTTGAATAAGAAAGATATGAAGCATATTATAGACAATATAAAGAATTTAAATCTAAATTATTGTGATGAAATGACCTTTAATGAATGCAGAAAGGATTGAAATACCTAAATGATATTCAAAATAGCATTATTTCCAATTTATATGTGTAATTACCGTGTATAATCAAATCTTTTTGAATAAACAAGATAAGAATCATATTCTAGACATTATAAAGAGTTTAAACATAGATTATTGCATGAAACAATCATAGAATGAATGCTGAAACGATTGAAATGTTTTAATGATACTCAGAATTTCGTTATTTGCACTTCATATACGTAACTACCATTTATAATCCAATTTTTTTGAAGAAACAAGATGTGAATCACATTCAAGAGAGTATAAAAGTGTTTAAGTGTAGTTTATTGTGATGAAATGTCTTGGAATGAATACAGAAATGATTTAAATGCTCAAATAATACTTAGAATTGCAATATATTTACCTTATATATGTGTAATTACCATGTATTATCCAATCTTTTTGAATAAACAAGGTATGAATCACATCCTAAAATGTATTAAGATTTTAAATGTAGTTTATTGTGATGAAAAGTCTTATAATTATTGCAGAAAAGACTCAAGTGCACAAATGATACTCAGAATTTCATTATTTGCACTTTATGTACGTAATTACCATGTATAATACAATCTTTTTGAATAAAACCGATATGAATCATATTCTGGATAGTATAAAGAGTTTAAATTTAGATTATTGTGAAGAAATGACTTAGAATATAACATGAAACTATTGAACGCTGGAATGATACTCAAAATTACATTATTTGCATTTTATATTTGTAATTACCTTGTAAATTCAAATCTTTTTGAATTAAAAACATATGAATCATATTCTAAACAATATAAAGAAATTAAATGTGGATAATTGTGATGAAATGACCTTCAATGAATGCAGGAACGATTGAAATGCCTAAATGATACTCAGAATAGCATTATTTCCAATTTATATGCGTAATTACCGTGTATAATCAAATTGTTTTGAATAAACAAGATAAGAATAATTTTCTAGACATTTTAAAGAGTTTAAATGTAGATTATTGCATGAAACGATCATAGAATGAATGCAGAAATGATTGAAATGTTTTAATGATACTCAGAATTTCGTTATTTGCACTTCATATACGTAACTACCATTTATAATCCAATCTTTTTAAATAAACAAGATGTGAATCATATTCTATGGAGTATAAAAGTGTTTAAGTGTAGATTATTGTGATGAAATGTCATAGAATGAATACAGAAATGATTTAAATGCTCAAATAATACTTAGAATTGCAATATATTTACCTTATATGTGTAATTACCATGTATTATCCAATCTTTTTGAATAAACAAGATATTAATCATATCCTAAAATGTATTAAGATTTTAAATATAGTTTATTGTGATGAAAAGTCTTATAATTATTGCAGAAACGACTCAAGTGCACAAATGATACTCAGAATTGCATTATTTGCATTTTTTTGTCCGTAATAACCATGTATAATACAATTTTTTGAATAAAAAAGTTGTGAATCATATTCTGGACAGTATAAAGAGTTTAAATTTAGATTATTGTGATGAAATGACTTAGAATATATCATGAAACGATTGAATGCTCAAATGATACTCAAAATTACATTATTTTCATTTTATATGTGTAATTATCTTGTAAAATCAAATCTTTTTGAATAAAAAACAAATGATCATTTTCTAAACAATATAATGAGATTAAATGTGGATTATTGTGATGAAATGATGTAGAATGAATGCAGAAACAATTGAAATGCGCAAATGATACTCAGAATTGCATTATTTGCACTTTATATGTGTAATTACCTTGTATAATCCAATTTTTTTTGTAAACATGATGTGAACCATATTTCAGAGAGTATAAATTATTTAAGTGTATGTTATTGTGAAGAAATGACTTAGAATGTATATAGAAACGATTGAAATAAAATGATACTCAAAATTACATTATTATCTCTTTACATGCGTAATTACCATGTATAATTCATTCTTTTTGAATAAACAAAATATGAATCAGATATTGACAAAATAAAGGGTTTAAATGTAGATTATTGAGATGAAATGACTTAGAATGAATGCTGGAATGATTGAAATGCAAAAAATGTTACTCAGAATTGCATTCTTTGCACTTTATATTCATAATTGCCATTTATAATGTAATATTTTTTAATAAACTAGATATGAGTTATATTCTACACAATATATAGGGTTTAAATGTGGATTATTGTGATGAACTGACGTAGAATGATTGCTGAAACGATTGAGATGTACAAATGATACTCAACAATGCATTATTTGCACTTTATATGCGTAATTACCGTGTATAATCCTATCTTTTGGAATAAACATGATGTGACTCATAATTTAGAGAGTATAAATTGTTTATGTAGATTACTGTGATGAAATGACTTATATAATGAATGCAGAAACGATTGAAATGCACAAATGATACTCAGAAATGCATTATTTGCAATTTATGTGCGTAATTACTGAAATCCACAAATGATACTCAGAATGGGAGTGGCTAGTGTCAAACATATAGGATGCAAGCACTTGTCCAACTTGATAAAATTTTAATTTTTAAGATTAGAATGACTGATCCAAACCGCTCAAATTGTTGTATGTTATAAAATCTCCGTGGAGACCAAATTTTATATTTTTTCAAAATTTTTACTATTTCTTGGAATATTTTATATGCTTAATCTAAAAAGTTCTGAACCCTCCAATTTTGAAAAAAAAAGTTAGAAAATTCGAAAAAAATATAAATTTTGATTTTCAAAAATATTTAAATATAGAGATCATATTGAGCGGTTGGGATTGGCCATTTGAAAGTTATATTAATGATCGACGTTTGGATCGTGTTTGACGTCCTATATGTTTGATTCTAGCATTACTCACTCAGAAATGTATTATTTGTAATCTATGTGCGTAATTATCATGTATAATCAAATCTTTTTGAATAAACAAGATAAGAATCATATTCTAGACATTATAAAGAGTTTAAATGTAGATTATCGCATGAAACGTTCATAGAATGAAAGCAGAAACGATTGAAATATTTTAATGATACTCAGAATTTCGTTATTTGCACTTCATATACGTAATTACCATTTATAATCCAATCTTTTTGAATAAACAAGATGTGAATCATATTCTAGGGAGTATAAAAGTGTTTAAATGTAGATTATTGTGATGAAATGTCTTAGAATGAATACAGAAATGATTTAAATGCTCAAATAATACTTAGAATTGCAATATATTCACTTTATATGGGTAATTACCATGTATAATCCAATCTTTTTGAGTAAACAAGATATTATTAAGAGTTTAAATGAAGTTTATTGTGATGAAAAGACATATAATAATTGCAAAAACTATTGAAATGCACAAATGATACTCAGAATTGCATTATTTGCACTTTATATGCGTAATTACCACGTATAATACAATCTTTTTGAATAAAAAAGAGATAAATTATATAATAGACAGTATAAAGAGTTTAATGTAGATTATTGTCAATAAATGACTTAGAATGTATCCTGAAACGATTGAATGCTCAAATGATACTTAGAATTACATTATTTGCAATTTATATGTGTAATTACCATGTATAATCCTTTTATTTTGAATAAATAAGATATGAATCATATTGTAGTCAGATTAAAAGTTTAAATGTAAATTATTGTGAAGAAATAACTTAGTATGTATGAAGAAACGATTAAATGCTCAAATAATACTCAGAATTACATTATTTGCAATTTATACACATAATTACCATATATAATCAAATCTTTTTGAATAAAAAAAGATATGAATCATATTCTAAACAATACAAAGAGATTAAATGTGGATTATTGTGATAAAATGACATAGAATGAATGCATAAACAATTGAAATGCACAAATGATACTCAGAATTGCATTATTAGCACTTTATATTCGTAAGCACCATGTATAATCCCATCTTTTTGAATAGACATTATGTGAATAATTTCTAAAGAGTATAAAGGGTTGTAATGCAGATTATTGTGATGAAATGACTTATAATGAATGCATAAACGATTGAAATGCACAAATTATACTAAAAATTGCATTATTTACAATTTATATGCGTAATTACCACGTATAATCCAATCTTTTTTAATCAACATGATATGAATCATATTCTAGAGAGTATAAAGTGCTTAAATGTAGATTATTGTGAAGAAATGATTTAGAATGAATGTAGAAACGATTGAAATATTCAAATGATACTTAGAATTGCATTATTAGCACTTTATATGTTTAATTACCATGTATAATGCATTCTTTTTTAATAAACAAGATTTGAATCAGATTCTTTACAGTATAAAGGGTTTAAATGTATATTCTTGAGATGAAATGATTTAGAATGAATGGTGGAACCATTGAACTGCAAAAAATGTTATTCAGAATTGCATTATTTGCACTTATATTCGTAATTAACATTTATAATGTAATCTTTTTGAATAAACAAGATATGAATAATAGTCTAGACAATATAAAGTATTTAAATGTAGATTGTTGTGATGAACTGACGTAGAATGATTGCTGAAACGTTTGAAATGCACAAATGATACACAGAATTGTATTATTCGCTCTTTATATGCGTAATTACCATGTGTAATCCAATCTTATTGAATAAAAACGAAATGAATCATATTCTAGACAGGACAATGGGTTTAAATGTAGATTATTGTGATGAAATGATTTATAATTAATCCAGAGACGATTGAAAATGCACAAGTGATACTCAGAATTGCATTATTTACAATTTATATGCGTAATTACCTTGTATAATCTAATATTTTAGAATAAACATGATGTGAATCGTATTCTAGACAGTATAAAGAGATTAAATGTAGATTATTGTGATAAAATGACTTAGAATGAATTCTGAAAATATTGAAATGCACAAATGATACTCAGAATTGTAATATTTGCACTTTATATGCTTAATTACTATGTATAATTGAAGGATTTCATGATGCGAATCGGGTAATTTTAAAAATTTTATTAACCGATAACATCTAAGATCGTTCTTATTATCGCTAACTTTCCTATATTATATTTGCATCACAATCACATATATTCCTATAAGAAGGATTGTTGAGCCATACCTATGGTCTCTAACGAAGCTTTGTTCCTCTTGGTTCACCTTGAATCCGAAACAAGAATGACAGTTGAATCCGTGCTAGCGAACTCCCCGTCAACACCTAGCTCCACCACCCGTGTCTCGATTGCTTAATCGATAGAATATTTTAACAAATATTTAGATGATGAGAAAGCAAAGCTTCAACACATGAAGACTTACTTGTGTTAAAATTTCTGATCTGTTTTACCTTTAAAACATCAGAATAAACCTTTCAAATTCGTATAGCAATTAAAGCCACTAATCAGAAATTAAAACAGCACTTTAATTTCTGACGTTTCAGCACTAAAACAATGATAACTCTTTATAGGAAACTCCAAACGACATGAAACTTAAACCATTGGATTCTACACTTCCAGGGCTACAATTTTCATATATCATTTGTCCAATTTAGTTATCATTTGCTATACTAATTATCAGTTTAAAGTTGGCTCAAATTCTGACCCGAATTTAAAGCCTTCTTTCTCTCTTCATTTGTTAAAATAATTGGGCTTGGGCTTTAAATAAATTTATGCACTCTATAATAATATTCATATATTATTATATTATGTGAAACACATATTATACTTATAATATTCACATCTCAATAAATTTATTCATTGCTAGTTAATCACGTCATGTGATATAATTTTCTATTTGTACACTTTGTTTCATACAACATGAAACCTTGTACATAGAAAATATATTTCTTGTTTCCCATTCAGTTGGTGTGACCTATATTGAGGATCCATATTATGTTGGCAATGTAATAAAACATTTTATTCCATAAACTGTAAGCGGTACTCTAGCATACATTACAGCTACCCAAATAATATAGATGTTTAGCAAATCCTTTTACGAAACACGATCCTTCTAGTAATGCTATTAACATTACTTGTGTCTATTCCTTGCCATATGATATTATGATTATTATACAAAGTAGGGCTGTGTCATCTTCGTATTATAATCTTTTCTTGGTCTCCAATAAGTATGATTATATAATTATAACTGCACTTCAGTTATATTGGATCCATTTATAATCTTACTTTACCAAGGGGCCCTTTATAATATCATTCCTCAATTCATGAGTGGCAATTAGCTATTGACATATATATTTCCCTCCTACACAAGTTATATACAAAGAACTATTACTTTTATCACCACAAGCTTCAAATGGCTTTAAGTAATAATCACGTTGCATATTTCTTATGTGAAAATATATCATATCAATCTTAGAATTAATGACACGATAAAAATATTAATGACACAAACACAATCCATATAATATTTTTATCAATTAGGTCTGTTCAATATATGAAACTTTTCATATACTCGTGTTATTAAATGATAATCCTTTATCAACGTTTACAGAACTACAACGTACTTTTAATCAACACGACAGTCTTGTATGGCATATTAGTGTTCCTGCTAATATCCAAGACCTGTGAACATTTTAGAGATATATATTCATTTTATTTAGAGTTCTGCGGTTCAAGACCAAGAGCATCTTCTTGAACACTTCTAAATACGAATATAAACTCATGGAACAAAATGTAATAACATCCAATTCATAAATATAACATATAAAAGTAATCACCATAAGATAACTTTTAGAACACAATTCCAACAATCTCCCACTTGTTCTTAAAGTTACTTCTTATACATTCTTATGTATTAACTTTAAAACTAGGGTTGCCTTTTGACTCATTCTGTTATCTCTATCCACTCGCCATGTGTTTTCAAACCCATGGAATCAAAGTGAACTTCACTTTTGGCTTGAGATAAAGGCTTTGTTAGCGGATCTGCTGTGTTACCATCCGTGTCCACCTTTAACAATTTTATTTTACCATCTTCTATGAAGTCCCGAATGACAAAGTACTTTCTATCCATGTGTTTGATCTTGTAGTGTGAACCACGTCAAGTTCCTCATTGAACTTTTTGATCAAACATTTACTTCGTTGGCTTTAGCAACAACCATCAATTCTGATTGGATGCTTGAGTCAGCTGTTTGCTAAATGTTTGAATCTTTTCAAACTAACAGCGCTTCCATTCAGAATGAATACATATCCATATTGCAACTTTTTATCATCATAATCGGTTGCAAAACTCGCATCGCTGTAGCCTTTTACAACGAGTTCCCTTGTCCCTCCATACACAAGAAATTTATCCTTAGTTCTGTTAAGATACTTAAGGATATTCTTGACTGCACTCCAATGTGCAGGACCTGCATGGGCTTGATGACGACTTGTCATACTTAGAGCATACGCGACATCAGGTCGTGTACAAACCATAGCATACATGATAGAACCAATTGCAGAAGCATATTCTACATTCTTCATGATATCAATGTCTTTACGTGTCATAGCACGTTGAGACTTGCTAAGTTTTACACCTTGACTCATTGGCACATTTCCTTTCTTGGAATTTTCCATGTTGAATCGTTTCAACACTTTGTCAATGTATGTACGTTGACTTAAGCCAATGAGTCTACGTGACCTGTCTCTACATATCTTGATTCCCAAGATATATTGGGCTTCACCCAAGTCTTTCATTGAGAAAATCTCTTTCAATGAAATTTTTGTTTGCTCCATTAAGGAAATAAAGTTGCCTATCAATAGTATGTCATCGACATACAGGACCAAGAAAAGTACATAGCTCCCACTTACCATCTTGTATACACAAGGTTCTTCCTTACTTTGAATAAATCCAAGGCGTTTAACCTCTTCATCAAAGCGCTTGTTCCAACTCCTTGATGCTTGCTTCAATCCATAAATGGACCTTTGAAGTTTGCATACTTTACTGCCATTATTTGGATCTTCAAAACCAGGAGGTTGTACCATGTACACATCCTCTTCCAAATTCCCATTAAGGAATGCTGTTTTGACATCCATTTGCCATATTTCATAATCATAAAATGCAGCGATGGCTAGTAATATCCGAATTGACTTAAACATTGCAACAGGCGAGAAAGTTTCGTCATAATCAATCCCTTGAACTTGACTAAACCCTTTCGCTACAAGCCTTGCCTTGTATGTTGTCATGTTTCCATCCATGTCCATCTTCCTCTTGAAAACCCATTTGTTTTGAATAGCTTTCTTATCTTGAGGAAGATCTACCAAGATCCACACTTGGTTGTCATACATGGATTGCATTTCAGATTTCATGGCTTCATACCATGATTTTGAGTCTTCTCTTTTCATTGCTTCTTCAAAGGTCTTTGGATCATCCATATCCATTACCAAGATCTCATGAAGTCCTAGATACATATCAGGCTTCTTCCTAGATCTTGTTGACCTTCTTAGTTCTTGTGGCTCTTCATGTTCATCTTGAGTACCTCGAACCTTTTGCACAATCTCTTGTGGAATTAGTTCAATACTCGATTGAACACCATGTGGTGATTCGTGAACCTCTTCCTCAATAGGTTGAGGAACTTGTACACTAATGCTCCCACTAGCCGTCGGAACTATGGTTGGGCTACTTCGATCTACATGGTTGTCATCCATGACCTGATCGAGGTCTTGTAGTGTTTCTTGAGTTTCCTCAAGCATTACACTACTCCCACTACTTTTGATTCTTTCGAGAAATTCTTTCTCTAAGAAAATTGCACCCCTTTCAACTAATATTCTATTTGTTATCTTGTGCCAAAAGTAGTATCCTTTTGTTTCTTTCGGATAACCTATAAAGAAGCATTTTTCTGCTTGGGGTTCTAGTTTGGTTGACATCAATCGTTTGATGTAAGCCTCACAACCCCAAATCTTGAGAAAAGACAAGTCAGGAGTTTTTCTTGTCCACAACTCATACGGAGTTTTCTCGACAGATTTAGATGGAACAATATTCAGTGTGTAAGCTGCAGTTAGCAATGCATGTCCCTAAAAATAAAGAGGCAATTCTGTTTGGCACATCATTGATCGAACCATATCAAGCAATGTTCTGTTTCTCCTTTCCGATACACCATTCCACTGAGGTGTTCCTGGAGGAGTCAATTGTGGTATGATACCACACTCTTTCAGATATGTACCAAATTCATTACTCAAGTATTCTCCACCACGATCAGTTCGTAAAATCTTAATTCTCTTACTCAGTTGATTTTCAACTTCATTCTTGAATTCTTTGAACTTGTCAAAAGATTCACTTTTGTTCTTCATTAGATAAACATAGCCAAAACGACTATAGTCATCTATGAACGTAATGAAGTACCTAAAACCATCTCGTGCACTTGTTCTCATTGGACCACATACATCAGAATGTATCAATTCCAACAAGTCTTTCGCCCTTGAACCTTTCTTCTTGAATGGTTTCTTAGTCATTTTACCAACTAAACAAGATTCACATGTCTCTATTGCATCGCAATCCATGAGACCAAGAAGATTACTATCATGTAACTTCTTAATGCGTTTCTCATTTATATGACCAAGACGATAGTGCCATAAGAGAGTGTTATTTTCATGAGATACTTTGAGTCTTTTGTTATTGATACTTAGAACATGTTTATCATTCACTTCTAGCAAATATAAACCATCATGAACAGTAGCATTTGCATAGAAAATTCCATCTTTTGCAATACTCAAACACGAGTTTGAAATGGTAAAGACATAACCATCTTTGTCCAAACATGACACAGATATAATGTTCTTACATATAGATGGAACATAATAAACATTATTCAAATTAATTATTAAACCACTAGATAAATGAAGATTTATTGAGCCAATGGCCAATGCCGAGACACTAACACCATTGCCCACCTTCAAAGTGACTTCTCCTCTCTTGAGATGTCTTCTATTCATTAGTGCCTGCATATTTGCACAAATATGAGCACATGATCCAGTATCAATTACCCAATCATGAATAGATGTGGTTAAATTAATCTCAATAACATAGATATCTTTCGGAACCTTGGGACGCTTCCGCTCTATTTTGCCTGAGTTTAAGTCAGCCTTGTACTTTGGACAATTCGCCTTGAAATGTCCCAACTCATGACAATAATAGCACTCGGTTTGCGGAGTTGGCGAATTTTTCTTTTTGCCTTTGGAGGTGCTCGCTTGAGCTTCTCCATTCCCCTTGTTCTTTTTAGATATCTTCATTTTGCCTTTTCCTTTTTGAACTTTCTTGCCATTCTGTGAGATCGCAAGAACATTCTTCTCTCCCTTATGTCTGTTCATATCGGCCTCAGCTTGCTTCAAAGTCTGATGGATCTCATCCAGGGTCATTGCCTTTTCACGCAAGTGAAGATGCATGACTACATCTCTGTAAGATGGAGGCAATGAACCAAGGATTATATCCTCAGCAGAGTCAGCATGCATTGGAGCATTTAGCTTCTCCAATTTCTCAAGGTAACCCAACATTTTCAACATATGTTGGTTGACAGAAGACCCTTCTGTCATGTTACACCTTGTGAAAGCTAAGGTGATCTTTGAACGCTCTTTACGAGCATTCTCCAGAAACATCTTGGAGAGACGTTCGATTATCTCTTTTGGAGTATTGTTTATGAACTTTCTAGTAAGTTCAGTAGCCATACTTGCCAACATGAGACCTTGAACGCTCTGTTCGTCCTTGCGGTACTTTTCAGATTTGGTCTTTTCTTCATCAGAGGGATTTGTACTTAGTACTGGAGCATCTTCCTCCAATACATTAACAAGATCCTCCGACCTGATGATAAGTTGGAGTTTCAATTCCCAATCAAGGAAATTAGAACCATCATTCTCCAATGAAAACTTTTCGAGTATGGATCGGATAAGTACATTGTTTGTCATTCTATAAAATAAATTAAAGGATTTCATGTTAATATTTATGTAAAATTTCATACTACATATTTAAAATTTGTCCATTATGCAGTATATTCAAGATCCCATCATAAATAAATCGAACTCATCCGAAATATAAAATCAAGGTAAGTAATCCTTTACTAATCATAACCTTTTAGAAAACTTTTGCAATCATTTGCAATTTTCTAAACTTTATGACTCTTGTTGCTTATTAAGAAATTTTTCTTACTAAACGATTTTTCCGAGACTTCAAGCCTAGATCTTGATTGCTCTTTAAGCAAACTTATTTTATTGGTCAATATGCTTGGCTATATTATCTCCATAAAATAAATGTATCAAATGCCTCACATTTAATCCACCTATCAATGGCCTGATAATATATCCTAACACATTCCACGATTTCTAAAGATTAAAGATTACACTCATGCATCTCAATAATCTTTAGCTTAAAGTGGATAAAATAAGAAGGAAAAATACTTAATTTTTCATTGGACAATTCAAATGTGACTATAGTTTGGTAGGTCATGTTTCCATACACCCATACCTATCCTAACATATCATTCACATATAATCATAAAGCACATCACATAACACAATCACAAAACATTTGTGAGTTTGTATGCCTCTTGCGCTTCTCTTCATCCACCGTTTTGTCTTCTTGCACCATTGGATGAAAAAAAATTGCATATAAAATAAATATGCTACCCCAAACTTTATTATGAATCCTTTCAAAATAAAATTTGCTAAGTGCAAGTATTAGGAACCCATCTCATTCTCACAATGCATATGATGTAAATAATAAATAAAGGCATCCTATACATAAATTGCCTTTTGTGCCTAATTAATAAACACTTATTAAACTTGCTTACAATCAAACAAACACATCACATCAAAATTTACATCACACAAGGCATTGGAATGAGACATACAAACTCGGTTCCCTGCAAAACAAAATTAGAATAGGAATTGCATACCAATGCACTATTTTGTACCTTTTAGTTAATTTACATTTCTTATGCAATTGCGGTTCTCTAAATCATTTAAATCCCAGAAAAATGATTTATAATTCTCTGTTACGATTTTGCACCATAGTTTGAAAAATAATCTTTTAAACATTTAAAAGAAAACTCAAACCGTTATTGTTCTTGTCACAGAAAAACTGCGCACTGTTGCTGTTTTGCCGTTGTGACGAAATTCCATAAAACTTTTGTATAGGAAAGTTTTATTATTTAAAAACTAGACTTCAATATCTAAATTTAGAAACTGTTTTCATCAAAATACGATAATCCATTTGAGAGAAATCGTTATTTTAATTTCAGCAAAAACTGCTACTGCTGCTGGAAAAATCCAGCAACGCGCTAATTTTCTTATTTTTGTTTAACATCATAGATCTGTCCAAAAACCTTGATCTATATAATTATCCTATTCTAAACTTCTTTCACAATAGTAAGAATTTTAGAAATTACAAAAATAATCAACCAGTAATCTAATAACAATATTGCAAAGCATGTAACAAAAATTCAGCTCGAATTTTAGAACCGCAACACAAAAGAACAATTAACTAAGCACTTATGTAATAAAATTACATAATAAAATAGCCTAATTAGCGATAATAAAGAACCTAATGCTCTGATACCAATTGAAGGATTTCATGATGCGAATCGGGTAATTTTAAAAATTTTATTAACCGATAACATCTAAGATCGTTCTTATTATCGCTAACTTTCCTATATTATATTTGCATCACAATCACATATATTCCTATAAGAAGGATTGTTGAGCCATACCTATGGTCTCTAACGAAGCTTGGTTCCTCTTGGTTCACCTTGAATCCGAAACAAGAATGACAGTTGAATCCGTGCTAGCGAACTCCCCGTCAACACCTAGCTCCACCACCCGTGTCTTGATCGATTGCTTAATCGATAGAATATTTTAACAAATATTTAGATGATGAGAAAGCAAAGCTTCAACACATGAAGACTTACTTGTGTTAAAATTTCTGATCTGTTTTACCTTTAAAACATCAGAATAAACCTTTCAAATTCGTATAGCAATTAAAGCCACTAATCAGAAATTAAAACAGCACTTTAATTCTGACGTTTCAGCACTAAAACAATGATAACTCTTTATAGGAAACTCCAAACGACATGAAACTTGAACCATTGGATTCTACACTTCCAGGGCTACAATTTTCATATATCATTTGTCCAATTTAGTTATCATTTGCTATACTAATTATCAGTTTAAAGTTGGCTCAAATTCTGACCCGAATTTAAAGCCTTCTTTCTCTCTTCATTTGTTAAAATAATTGGGCTTGGGCTTTAAATAAATTTATGCACTCTATAATAATATTCATATATTATTATATTATGTGAAACACATATTATACTTATAATATTCACATCTCAATAAATTTATTCATTGCTAGTTAATCACGTCATGTGATATAATTTTCTATTTGTACACTTTGTTTCATACAACATGAAACCTTGTACATAGAAAATATATTTCTTGTTTCCCATTCAGTTGGTGTGACCTATATTGAGGATCCATATTATGTTGGCAATGTAATAAAACATTTTATTCCATAAACTGTAAGCGGTACTCTAGCATACATTACAGCTACCCAAATAATATAGATGTTTAGCAAATCCTTTTACGAAACACGATCCTTCTAGTAATGCTATTAACATTACTTGTGTCTATTCCTTGCCATATGATATTATGATTATTATACAAAGTAGGGCTGTGTCATCTTCGTATTATAATCTTTTCTTGGTCTCCAATAAGTATGATTATATAATTATAACTGCACTTCAGTTATATTGGATCCATTTATAATCTTACTTTACCAAGGGGCCCTTTATAATATCATTCCTCAATTCATGAGTGGCAATTAGCTATTGACATATATATTTCCCTCCTACACAAGTTATATACAAAGAACTATTACTTTTATCACCACAAGCTTCAAATGGCTTTAAGTAATAATCACGTTGCATATTTCTTATGTGAAAATATATCATATCAATCTTAGAATTAATGACACGATAAAAATATTAATGACACAAACACAATCCATATAATATTTTTATCAATTAGGTCTGTTCAATATATGAAACTTTTCATATACTCGTGTTATTAAATGATAATCCTTTATCAACGTTTACAGAACTACAACGTACTTTTAATCAACACGACAGTCTTGTATGGCATATTAGTGTTCCTGCTAATATCCAAGACCTGTGAACATTTTAGAGATATATATTCATTTTATTTAGAGTTCTGCGGTTCAAGACCAAGAGCATCTTCTTGAACACTTCTAAATACGAATATAAACTCATGGAACAAAATGTAATAACATCCAATTCATAAATATAACATATAAAAGTAATCACCATAAGATAACTTTTAGAACACAATTCCAACAATAATCCCATATTTTTTCATAAACAGGATATGAATTATATTTTAGCGAGTATAAAGAGTTGTAATGTAGATTATTATGATGAAATTACTAATAATGAATGCAGAAACGATTGAAATGCACAAATAATACACATAATTGCACAAATAATACACCAATAATGCACAAATAATACACAGAATTCAATCTTTTTTAATAAACACGATGTGAATTATATTTTAGAAAGTATAAAGTGTTTAAATGTAGATTATTATGAAGAAATGACTTAGAATGAATGTAGAAATGTTTGAAATGCTCAAATGATACAATGAATTGCATTATTTTGCATTTAGATGCTTAATTACCATATATATTCAAACCTTTTGGAAAAAACAAGATATGAATCGTATTTTAGATAGTATATAAAGGGTTTAAATGTAGATTATTGTGACGAAATGACTTAGAATGAATGCAGAAACGATTGAAATGCTCAAATGATACTCAGAATTGAGTTATTTGCATTTTATATTCGTAATTACCATTTATAATCCAATCATTTTGAATAAATAAGATATGAAGAATATTATACAAAATATAAAAGAGTTTAAGACTCGATTATTGTGATGAAATGACCTTTAATGAATGCAGAAACAATTGAAATGCTCAAATGATACTCAGAATGGCATTATTTCCAATTTATAAGCGTAATTACAATGTAAAATCAAACCTTTTTGAATAAACAAGATAAGAATCATATTCTAGACATCATAAAGAATTTAAATGAAGATTATTATGATGAAATGTCTTAGAATGAATCCAGAAACGATTTAAATGCTCAAATGATACTCAGAATTGCAATATAGTCATTTTATATGCGTAATTACCATGTATAATCAAATCTTTTTTAATAAATAAGATATGAATCATATTCTAGAAAGTATTAGGAGTTTAAATGTAGTTTATTGTGATGAAAAGACTTACAATTATTGCAGAAATGATTGAAATTCACAAATGATACTCAGAATTGCATTATTTGCACTTTATGTGCGTAATTACCATGTATAATCCAATATTTTTAAATAAACAAGATATGAATCATATCCTAGAAAGTATTAAGAGTTTAAATGTCGATTAGTGTGATGAAATAACTTATAATGAATGCAGAAACGATTGAAATGCACAAATGATACTCAAATTTGCATTATTTGCACTTTATATACGTAATTACCATTTATAATACAATCATTTTGAATAAACAAGATAAGAATCGTATTCTAGACATGATGAGTTTAAATATTCTTTGCATGAAACAACTAAAAATGAATGCAGAAACGATTGAAATGTTTTAATGATACTCAGAATTTCGTTATTTGCAATTCATATACGTAATTACCATGTATAACCCATTTTTTTTTTAATAAACAAGATTTGAATCATATTCTAGGGAAAATAAAGTGTTTAAATGTAGATTATTGTGATGTAATGTCTTATAATGAATCCAAAAACAATTTAAATGCTCTAATGATCTCAAAATAGCAATATTATGTTCACTTTATATGCGTAATTATTATGTATAATCTAATCTTTTTGAATAAACAAGATATGAATCATATTCTAGAAAGTATTAAGAGTTTAAATGAAGTATATTGTGATGAAAAGACTTATAGTTATTTCTGAAACGATTGAAATGCACAAATAGTACTCAGAATTGCATTATTTGCACTTTATATGCGTAATCGTGTTGTATAATACAATCTTTTTGAATAAAGAAGATATGAATCATATAGAATCTATAAAGAGTTTAAATGTAGATTATTGTGGAGAAATGACTTAGAATGTATCCTGAAACGATTGAAATGCACAAATGATAATCAGAATTGTAATATTTGCATTTTATATGCGTAAGCACCATGTATAATCCTATAGTTTTGAATAAAAATGATGTGAATCATATTCTAGAGAGTATAAAGGGTTGTAATGTACATTATTATGATGAAATAACTTATAATAAATGTAGAAACGATTGAAATGCACAAATGGTACTTATTGCATTATTTACAATTTATATGCGTAATTACCATGTATAATCCATTTTTTTTAATAAACATGATGTGAATCATATTCTAGAGAGTATAAAGTGTTTAAATGCAGATTATTGTGAAGAAATGACTTAGAATGATTGTAGAAACTATTGAAATACTAAAATGATACTCAGAATTACATTATTAGCACTTTATATGCTTCATTACCATGTATAATCCATTCTTTTTGAATAAACAATATATGAATCAGATTCTTGACAGTATAAAGGATTTAAATGTAGATTATTGAGTTGAAATGACTTAGAATGAATGCTGAAATGCTTGAACTGCAAAAAATGTTACTCAGAATTGCATTATTATATTCGTAATTACCATTTATAATGTAATTTTTTTTGAATAAACAAGATATGAATCATATTCTAGACAATATAAAGGGTTTAAATGTAGATTATTGTGATGAACTGACGTAAAATGATTGCTGAAATGATTGAATTGCACAAATGATACTTAGAATTGCATTATTTGCACTTTATATGCGTAATTACCATATGTAATCCAATCTTATTGAATAAAAATGATATGAATCATATTCTAGACAGTACAAAGGGTTTAAATGTAGATTATTATGATGAAATTACTTATAATGAATCAAGAAACGATTGAAATGGACAAATGTGTTTAAATGTAGATTATTACTATTTTTTTGAATTTTTTAAGACATGCCATTTTTGCAATGTTGTACTCTAAAAAAATTGTAAAATTTGGTTTACTATGAGATTTCAATATGTAGATTAGATTGATTATATTAGATTTGTCAATTTATAAAAATAGCTCTGAAAAAATCTGCGGTCCATAGAAAACTCTATGCACTATGATGCATATTAAACTTTCTCTAATATTTATCTCATCTTATCTCGATATTTGGTTTTTTTAGAAGAATTGACAGTGGCTGTCAATTGAGTGAGGAAAAAAGAAAGGAACAACAAGAAAACAGCCAAATGAAACTAAAGCCTTCTGATGCAATTCATCGCCTCCTGAGTAACTCTAGCCACCGTAGCAGTAACATAGTAGGGCACCTACCGAAAGATAACATTGTTTCGCTCCAACTAAACACACCAGAAGGTAACCACCATCCACACTTGCTGCCTGTCATTCGAACCCAGCGCCAAGGAGGAGGTTAAAGACGCCTGCACTGAGTGAGAGATCACCAAAGGAGGGGCATTTGAGAGATGCCTAACAATGTTCCAGACTTCAGAGACAAAAGGACATTGGAAGAACAAGTGCAAGGCGTCTTCAAAGGCTTGAACAGTGCAGAGAGCGCAGGAGGTCCCAAGGGAGATGTGCCTTCTCTGCAATTGCTGCTGCGCGAGGAGGCGGTTATTAAACAACAAGTGAAGGAAAAACTTGACCGTTGGTCTCACTTTCAAGCTCCAGCAACTCATGAAGGGGTTACTGACCTTCCCTGCTAGAGCAAGCGAGAGGTAAGCTGAGGAAACTGAGAAAGCGCCATTACTGGACCAGCGAAAGGAGACTGTGTCAGATTGACTGGTAAAGGTAAGATCCTGTGCAGCTAGACACAATGAGTTTTCTCTGAAGTTGCAAGGCATCGGTAACAGTGTATTGAGCAAGGGAAGAGCATCACGAAGGCTGGTTTTCGGCATTAAAGGTTTATCAGACTGTTTGAGACAAAAAAGCAAAGGTTCCCCTCCCCAATTGTCAAACCAAAAAGAAGTGCTAGCACCATTTTCCACAAACATGATTGTAGAAATCTGAAAGTAGAACCGAAGAGATCGAACATCTCTCCAGAAAAAGGACCCAGCACTGTTCCAGTTAAAAGGAGAATTGCTGCCACGAATAGGAGAGTATAACTGTCGGGCAACAGAGGTCCAGAATGAATAAGGGGCATCATACAATCTCCAAAACCACTTGAGGATTAAAGCCAAATTTTGAAGACGCAAATCAAGTAAGCCTAACCCTCCAGCAGCCTTAGGCAGGCACACATTTTGCCATGAAAGCAAGGGAACTCTCGTGTTGCCTTGAGAATTTACTCCCCAAATAAAATGGCGCCTTGCCTTGTCAATTGCCTTGACAAACCAAGAAGGAAGTTTGAAAACCGCCATGAAGTACGAAGGGATAGCTGACAACACAGAGGCAGCCAAGGTGAGCCGACCTGCTCGAGAAAGAAGCCTCCCCTTCCAACCTGAAAGCCTTTGCTCAATTTTATCTAGGATCGGCTAAAAGCAAGCCCTATCCGGCCTGTGCAGGGTTAGAGGCAGACCTAAATAGTCAATCAACATCTCAGAAAGGTTGAACCCCAAAACAGAAGTTACCATGTTTATTTGTGGCAGAGAGAGATTAAAAGGGACGAAGGTAGATTTATCCACATTGACTTGAAGCCCAGAAGCCTTGGCAAACAGATGCAAAACTAGCTTTAAGGTACATAAAGTTTTGTTATCTACTGAGGCAAAGATTAGGGTGTCGTCGGCGTACTGCAGAAGGAAGAAAGGAGAAGAGAATCTCGTGGAGAGAGAAGAGCTTAGGCAGTGCCCGCACCTTGAAGCATTCTTGCAAGAACATCTGTGGCCAACAGAAAAAGAAACGGGGAGATGGGATCTCCCTGTCGAACTCCTCTTTTGTGAACAAAAGGCCGTAACCGGCAACCATTGAGCAGAACCGATGAGGTCGACGTGGTTAGGAGGAGGTTTATCCAGCCAATATAATTCGAAGGAAAATCTCTTTGCGAAAGGACAATATTCAAGGACCAGTCAACCATATCAAAAGCCTTCATAAAATCAATCTTAAGGAGAACTGAAGGCTTTGAAGAGGAACTAAGGTGAGCAATTAGTTCTCTAGCCACAATGAAATTCTCGGCAATCATCCTTCCTTTTATGAAGCCCGTTTGACAAGGAGCGATCAATTCCGGTAAGAAAGGTTTGAGCCGCAATGCCAAAACTTTGGAGATTAGTTTGGGGATGTAGTTGATAATACTAATCGGCCAGTAATCACCTACACAAAGTGCAGCCTCTTTATTGGGCAAGAGAATTATGTGCGCGTAATTAAAATTATGCAAGCACAAGGAACCAGAAAAGAGCTGATAAAAAACACGCAAAATGTCATCCTTTAAAATATGCTAGTATTTTTTTGAAAAGTTCATTAGGAAGCCCATCTGGACCGCTGGCCTTGTTATCAGCCATGCTCATGACGGCTTTGAAAACTTCATGCTCACTGAAAGGCAACCCAAGGGGAGAAAGATCAACGAAAGCTGGATACAAGAGCGAGCAAGAGAAGTTTAAGGTTTCAGAGGAGGTGCCAAGAAGCGACTCAAAGAAAGAAGAGAACGCATCAGCAATCTGAAGAGGCTATACTAAGGTGTGGCCATTGTGCTGCAGAGAGGAGATGTATTTAGCTCTTTGTTTAGTCGAGGAAAGAGCATGAAAATATGTCGTATTGCGATCACCCCATCTCAGCCAACGAGATCGAGCCCTCTGATGCCATTTAATCTCAACAAAGTTGGCTAGTTCATATACCTTAGCTTTTAATTTAAGCCTTAGAGCAAACTCAAGGGGCGTAAGTGGTCTAGTCTCTTCTAATCTATCGAAGGCAGCAATGAGATTATTGGCACTAGACATTTTTAAGCAAGGCCTGTGGAACAATGATCTGCTCCAAGAGTTGAGAGAGCTGTGAAGCAGTTCACGTTTTGAGGTAAAGGCCGACATGGCATCCTGGGCTCCTGTCACGGCCCCATTCCAAGTTGAAGATACAACATTTGAGAAGTCATCATGCTCTAACCAGAAACGTTCAATCCGATCGATTCTCCTCTGAGTTGGGAGTCCAGAGCACCTTAGAAGTATCGGTGAATGATCTGAGACTGCAGAAGGCAAGGCACGCAGAGAGGAGAAATCTGTCAAGCCGAGAGAGGATAGGGATCAATTGTTTATTCGACCAGGTGAACTGTTTGTCAGACAAAGGCACATCAAACAGTTGAAGGTCTGTAATTAAGTCATTAAAATCATCCATAGAGTGGAAGTCCAAAGCCAAAGAAGATCTCTCATGAATCCAACGAAGTAGATTAAAATCTCCAAATACAACCCAGTGTGTAGGGGCAGAAGAAGCTATAACTCGCAATTCTTGAAGGAAGGCTGAACGAAGAGAGGTGAAGGTTGGGCCATAAACATTGGTAACTAAGAACTCATGAGAAGATCTAGAGTTCCTGAGCAGGGCATAACATGTAAAAGAAGAAACCGAAGAAGCAAGTAGAGAGAAGCAACGCTTCCAAGCAATGACACAACCACCACGCGACTATGTAGCATATAAGCAAACAAAGGAGGAATAAAAAAAGCTTGGCAAAAAAGAGTAGAGCAAGGGAACAGAAATACTTTGCAACTTTGTCTCCTGAAAACCGACGACATCGCAATGAGAAGTCCTAACACGATCAGAGACCACACGCCTCTTACTAACATCACCTAAACCACGCACATTCCAAGAAAGTAACTTAAGAGGTTTTAACATTAAAAACAACAAGAAACACAACCACCAAAAACAGAAGCATTACATCAATCATAATCTACTAAATCCAAATATGGATCATCCCTATCTGAGAGGTCCTCAGCCACATGGCGGTGAACAGCAGGACTCGCAACAACTTCTACCACCTGCTCCTTGCCAATCCTCCTCTTGAAAGGTGAGCACACCAAATTTGTATTGAGGGGAGTTCTACCTTCCTGCAAAGCAGAGGAGGCAGGCGGAGGCCTAAGGGAATTAGCTAGAAGATCATTTGTTATCTCAGAATTGAGCTCAACACCAGAGGGGTGACGGAGTATAACTCGTGAAAGGCCTCGATATTTGGTTGCAGTGAATTGGGAAGGAAAAAGGAGATGGTGTGTACACTGTGAGCTCACATGATTCGGATTTCCGGACGCAACATTAAACCGAATAGACTGAAGCTGCCAAAGTGACTCGTTGAAGAGTACAGTAGAGGAAGTTACACTTAATAAGTTAATAAAAGACCTTTCTGCGCATGTATGATAGGAGTGAAGAGCTAAACATGTCAGTTCGTCAAAAGAAAAATTAAGAATCGCATGAAATCTCATAAGAGTTTAAATATTATATTTTTAAAATTTAAAAAATCATCAATCTACTTAGTTGTGAAACCTTCATTTTTAAAAATTTGATTTCTAAAGGAGATAAATTGAGCAGTATGAAATGTCAAAAATTGAAATTTGAATCGGGTTTAGTTTCAAATATATTTTCACTATAGCATTACTAACAAATTTAAGTTACATTATAGCATATTTATCGACCGAAACAAATAAAATTTCGCCCAGAGAAAAAAAAAAATTCATTTTTAAGGTAACTTCCCGCACATAAGTACATGACAAGTTCACTTTCGATGCAATTTTTTTCATTTCTTATGTTTTTTGTTAGCTTGTCATGTTTCCGTCTTCAAATATCCATATTTTTAATGTATAATAAAAAAAATGTTGATAAAAGATGATTGAAAAGCCATATGAGCATCAAAATTTTAAGTTCTTATCCTGAAAAGAACAGCAAGTAACTCTTTAAAA
The DNA here is from genome assembly GCA_028095005.1 of Rhynchospora pubera. Taxonomy (NCBI): domain Eukaryota; kingdom Viridiplantae; phylum Streptophyta; class Magnoliopsida; order Poales; family Cyperaceae; genus Rhynchospora; species Rhynchospora pubera. The sequence goes on from CM051462.1 coordinate 75,487,061, forward strand.
ATCGGAGAAAATGTAAAAGAATTCTAAAGTATATATTCAAATTAATCAATTTGATATCTTTATGGAAGATAAAAAAAATCAGATATATATATTCTAAATTTCTTAATTAATTTTGAGATATCAGATAGAAAAAAAATATTTTCTGAATCAAATAGAAAAAAAATTGTTTTTAAACAGTTCATGTAATCTTTTAGATGTTTTCTGAATTCTGAAGAAAACAGAAAAAAATATTAAATCAAACTTTTTACTTGATTTCAATATAAATATCACATTAAACAGTTCGGATTAATTGTTCAAAACATGAAAATTTGTGAATGTACGTATTCGATATCAATAAAATTCATATTAAATATGAGTTTCTTGACTATCTTGTTGAATACATTGAATTTCCTTTGGTGTGGTTGAATTTTGTTCAAAATAGAATAGAAGAGTTCCAAAGAACACGCATCGCCATTACGAATATCCTAAATGGGCCTAAAAGAAGAATCATTTGAGAGTTTTCAGATGTACTTTAAGGCCTTAGTAGATATGTATCGATTGACCCAATATAATTGAGTGCTGGCCTTCTTTCCCTTCTTTTTGCGCCCATCACTAGTTGTACTTCACTTAGTTGTCGATCGGAAGGCTGGTAAGACTGAGCCCATAAAGTTTTTTTATTTCTGGATCATGAAAATCATATCAAACATACGTAGGCTTTATAAGAGACGGTCCTTTTATACGCTTTTATTTTTAGAAATATGGCATGTATTTAAGAAAAACTAGCATATATGTCCTTTTTTTTTAGAAAACTAAATCTAACATATATGTCATATCTATTAGGTTGGGTAAATAGTTGTGCACTGCACATATATATATTATGTTGTTGGACGGGCGATCAGTGATAATTTGTCACTGCTGTTAGAATTAATTCATGGATTGATCATGATCAAAGAGCTAATAAACTTGAATGATGATGCATCATATCGTACATTTTCAGCATCATGTGTACCTTATTGGCCTTTTCTAACTCCTGTAGAATAGCTATATACATATATGGGCGACCAGTGATTGTGAGATCATAAAAAGATAAGAATATGGAAGAAGCCTTTAAATGGAAACTTTCTGATAACATAAAAGCCCACAGTTGTCGCACAAATACATAATAATTATACTCAAATTCTGGGGAAAAAAGAAAAAAAAACAAACAAAGAAAAGATACAGACAACATAGACGGATCCTGACTACCATATATCTCCCCCAGCAGCAGAGAAGGACCTGGGTTTTACTTGTTCCTCAAGTACTCTAAGACTGCTTTCTTCGACTTGAAGGCCTTGTTAGTGCCCGGCTCATAGTACATCTGCACAAAGTAATAGAACAGCAATTAATTTAGAAATTAATTACTCGAAATCTGATGATAGATGCCTGCAGTATGAGTTGCCGGCTTAAAAGTAATTCTGATATTTTATCTAACAGCATGCATGCTAATCCAAACTTCAGCATTAACTGACTGTCCAAGTTTTTCTTTCTATATATTTCTTGTTTTTGTCAACAAAAAAAAATGCAAAATCACAGAACAATGCTGGACTGACAGATATTTTTTATCGATGTAGCAGGTCGTCAGTCATTGATAGAAAACTTCTTTCGGATCGCATAAAATGTTTGCGACTGTAACTTTGCAGTCTTATATATGTAAAATATGTATCATGAAAACCCTATAAGCAAAAAAAGAAAAATAGTCCTAAACAAAACAACAAAATTTCTATCGTAAAAGTAGCACATTGATATAAAATAAAAGAGTCTAAATAGATAAATCTTCCTAATTTTGTAAAATAACTTTAGAGATCAAGAACATGCAAATTTGTACAAGAATTAAGTTTATACAAAACAAATCAAGAGTGGAATTCAGTGTACAAGCTGCTTACCTTATAGGTCGTTCCCGGGGTCTTTCCCCCATATCTAATCCGTATTTCCATCTCCCACCCAGCAGGGAGATCACTATCAGCTGGGTGCCTACGGTAGAAACGTTTGAAATGCTGACGTGGATCAACACCAGGTGGGGCGTATGAAATGGGGTCGGGGTTCAATATGCCCGACCCAGGTAGGACAGTTGACGATGTTGATGCAGCCATGCCCTGCATGTAAATATGTAATAAGGATTAGTTAACGTAAAATAATTCCTTTATTTTAAGATCTAAGATATATAGCTTCCATTTAAGTATTTCTCTATATAGGCTGCTAATTGTTTGACATTTCTAATTATAAGCTAAATCAACTTGCTAGAATGTTAACCGATGAAACGATTTTGAAAAGAAACTGGTCTAGTAATCACATAAAAACTAGTCTATAATAATAGGAATATATATGGGATATGAACAAATGGATTAAGGATTTTGTATATATTAATGGGCATATAGTTTGTAAGAATTAGTTTAACCTTACTTACAAAGGGCATAAAAGTTATTAATTTAAATTAGCTAGCTAGCTAGGCTGGGTACTGGGATTTTGTTTCAGTGCAACTGATGGTATATATATATGGTGAAACTAAAAGGCAGCAATATATTTAATTCAAGTTCATTTAAATGTATAAATAAATAACTAATAATTAGAAGTTTGGAGGAGTATTATATAGCTCCTTTTTCATAGGGACGACGAACATTAAATGGAAAGAAAAAAATTACAACTAACGAGCTAGCTAGCATGGAAATAGAGAGTGTTCGAATTAAGGTGCTTATACATGCAAGGATAAAAAATGTTATATTACGGAAATATTTAGTCAATCGAGAAAACTAGATACCACCTGAGTAGCAAGAAAAATATCAATGCACCTAAAATACATAAGAAAGTAATTAAATGAAAATCTTTTTTATTTTTCATGCTTATCACTTTTGCTTTGTACGGCTATTGGAAATATATAAAAGTAACCCCATTCATTACTCATTAGTAACGCTGAAAACTAATTAACATGCCTACTAAATTTCTGAAAGGAGTTGGAATCAACAATTCAAATAATTAAATTAATTATTGGGCAAATTGAGATCAACTGTAATTATTTTATCAACTATATATATATAGCTATGAAAACCAAGTATTCTCTACAAATTAGAGGAACAGATGTTTTTTTTTCTTGAAGTAATTAACTTTTATTTTCTTAAATAAAGAGCGGTTAAGGGGACTAACATCTATATACTCTGGCCATGTAGTGAAGGGGAGTTCAAGTAATTGTACATAGAATAAGTGGACGCATTTATAGATAGGTGCGTAGGATATTGGGAAGGTTACAGTAAAGGGAGGAACAAGAGGAGTGAAATGGATAGTAAAGGGAGGGAAGAGAGAGAGAGAGGTTACCTGCTAATGAGAGTGTGGAACTGATAGAGATTGGAGAGGGAGCAATATTGAAGAAGCAATTTCTTTAAATTAGTACCTTTCAATATAAAATTTTACCTATGTTAGAAATTCAATATAAAATATTATATGCATCAATCAATATTTACATATAAAAATTTTATAACAATGCAACCGAGAGTGAGAGAGAGAGGGAGAGAGAGAAAGAGAGAGAGAGAGAGATATACCAAAATTTGATCGAGGATCACAACGAGCAAAAAATGAGAGTGAGGAAGAGAATGAGAGACTGAGAGTATATAAACAAGTGTTTTTTCTATGGGCGTCTTAAAACTATAGCAGTAAAGTAACGGTAGTACATTGAATTAGAAAAAGTAATTAATGCGTGATTACTTGTAGCAAAAAAGATGTGCATTACATATTATGGTCGCTTTATTTTAGTTTTATTAAAGGCAAAAATGTGATACTTGTAAGTCATATGTTTTGTTCTCGCTATATATAATCAGATTTTAGGTTTCACTAAAAACCAATTAATAACAGGTCATGCCATGCCATAGAAGCCATCTTTCTCTAGAAAAATACAATGGTCTGACGATTTAGTTAAGCAATCCATCTCTTCATCAATGAAATTCTTACAGTGAGATTTTAATAGCGTCTTCTAGTGTAAGCATATATTGAACTTTCTTTCAAATTCTTTTTACGTCGACACTTTTTATTTTTATGGCCACTCTCAACTTCAAACCTTGCAGTTTGAGTAAGAGCCGTTGGTCCAATCGTGGACGCTCTCTCTCTCTCTCTCTCTCGTTTTTATCCACTGGAAACATTCATGAATGATGTTTGATGTTTCCATGAATAAATTATACATGTTGATTAGATAATTAATTTGCTATGGGAATTGAAGATTTAATAAATAAAACTCCATCAACCAAAAGAAATTCAAAGTAAATATGCACTTTTTTTGCAGGATGCCTTAAACTTTCCCATATTAAAAATATTAATTATTGTATATTAATTGCTGTACAAATTTCATCAAAATAGAATATTTACTAACAAAATTTTCTGAAAAGTTGACCATATACAATGCAACCATTATTTATGTTTCGCTTAAGTATACGGCAATCATGCATTAGTAAGAATTATTGATAAGAAAAAATTATTCATTTCATATATGAGAAAGTTTAATATGCACTTGCATAGGAGTTTCTATGCACCGCGGACTTTTTCGCGGGTATTTTTGTAAATTGACAAATCTAATTTAGCCAATCTAATCTACATATTAAAATCTCATAGCAAACCAAAATTTACAATTTTTTAGATTTTATTACTATTTTTTCGAATTTTTTTAAACATGCCATTTTTGGAATAAATCATACACCACCTATATTCTATTCAAATTTTAATTTAGAAGTGAAACTAAAGGGAATTGCAAATATAACGTAACAAAAGTGATTCAAACGAAAATCCAATTACTCTTTACAAGTATGACCAATAGAAGGTGAGAAACGATACAAGTGTGCTAGAGATAGAGAGACGGAGTCGAGTGAAGAGCAGTAGGACACATCTAGGATTAGAGAGATGCGCAGGTCGCGTCACGACAGTGAAGAGACAATCGAAGACAGTCGCAACAACTCGAAAGCACAAATTGCGAGCGAGAGGTGAAGCGTTGCTGCGTGAGCGAAAGGCTAGCGCAAGAGAGGAGGAGATCGCCGATTTTGCGGTGAGAATTTAGATTTCTGGTGAAATGGAGAAGAAAGAAGAACAAAAGGTGTAATTAGTAGATTTAATCGGGACCGTCGATCAAGACTAAATCTAATGGACATGATTTTGTGACAACTTGTGGCAACAAATTTGATTGGTAGCGGAACGCTCCTCATATAAAATTCTGCAGCAGAAACGAAGAGCTGCCCACAGGTCCACCCAATCTGAACCCATTTGAACCAAACTTGTTACTGCTTTCTATATTGTTTCTGGATAATTATTTTTGTTTGATACCCTAAAAACAAAACAAAACTCAAATAATGTGGCCCATTTTGTTTAATTATGGACCATTAGGAAAAAAAAACATTAAATAAAAGAGAGTACATGAATTCCGTTTAGACTCCTATTAAACTGAATACTCTTCTATTTCCTGTCAGTACCAGTACAGCATTGCAACAGTGCTGCCCTTCCATACCAGTAATGCTACTCTTAACCTAGAAATCAACTATTAGAACAGTAAAAATCTAATTAGTGCTTACATTTAACAAAAGCTAACTTGAACAGAACATATCATATCATAACTTCAAGGAATAAGAAAAGCAATTTCCTTGTACAGTGGCTCATTTCGGTGCATATGCGTGTGACACATCCTTATTCCCATCTTACCTCCTTTCTCTCGTGACTCAACCAAACCATCATCTTTGGTTTTTAGGTAATCACATGATTTACAGAACTAAATAAATAAAACTCCTCTTCCCAACAAAACCTTTATCCTTTCTCTTTTGCCACTTCTAAACCACCTCAGTTTAGACAGCTGTCCATGCTACAACTAAGTTAAAAGATTCTGGTATTGTTGAGTTATTGTGACATTAAACAGAAAAGAGAGAGATAATGAAAGTTTGTAATGAATGAATTGAATAAATAGCATATGTTACAATGTTCTATACTTCTATCTATCCTAATACAGGCAACAGCTAAGTATACTCAACCAATGAGAGTAAAGTACAAAATAAAGAACCCAGTCTATACTTAGTTCTAATTATTAGTACAAGCTTAATCAGAACATCAACGGTCATCTTGATCCTGGCTGTCCATGGATATTGGAGACCTCCAGTGTAGCACCTAATATAAGTTCTTAGAGTATCTTTGGAAAAGAAAACCCTTTTTTCTTTTTCTTATGCGCATTTTCAGCAATCCCCTTCAAAAGAAGTTTAAAATTATCCGGAAAAAAAAGCAAATTAAAAGGGCTAGATAAGACCTCAAATCTGACTGAATTCGCCTTCCCTACATACACCTACATCAATGTGCATGCTGCTCTGGTCACCACCTGGTGTGGCCAATATCCGACAGCAATTCCTTCTAGGAGACTTCAAATTCATGTATACAGCATTAACAAAACTATAAATAGCATTAAAGATAACACAGAAAACCTAGTCTAAGTGACAGTACAATTGCAAAGAGAGCAAATTTGGTGATTTAAGAATTATATAGTCAAAGTCAACATTAAGAGTTTAAGGAGAAAATAATTACCCGGTCCCACAATCCAGGGTCTGGTTTCTTGTACACAATAATGTGGTCCAGCATCTCAGCCGGGTCGAACATCTTCCACTGGCAAGCCGGTCGGTCGGTATTGTTGAGATCATACCGTGTCACGGTGGTACGCTTGGCCGCATCGAATCTTGCTTCAGACATATAATACACATACGGCTTCTGGCACGGGTTTCGGGCCACTGGCCGGCTGTTAAAAGTATACGCAGTATAGTCAGCCCGTCGGTACCAATTCAAGAACGTTCTTATGGGCATCTCCATTTCCCTCGGTGACATGATCCCTCTCACCACCTGCACTGCAAAACCCCAGGATAGTGACACTGTCAACTGGTTAACATTGTCATAGCATATCGACTGTTGCATGACACTGGCTGAGTCCAGCCTAACAGGCCCCGCAAATAGTTTCTTCAAAGCAACTGCCTGAGTGGAAGAATTTGGGAAGATCGGGCGCACGACATTAAGATGGTGCAGGGAAATCAATGGGGCCACTGGGTGCGCCAAAAGAAGTCCCAATAAGTCACCATACACGTCATATTGGTGGAAACCCGGGTGCCGGGTTAGCGGCACACCTAGCTCTGCCATGCATGCGTGAATCCGATCGTCACTCCCATACAGCACAGGGTATCTATTGAGGCAGCCATCTTGCATGGAGGCAAGAGCCTCAGCCAGTGGCCGGCTGATTGCGAAGCCACCACCGCCAAAAGCCATATTGTAAGAGAAATAGATGTTTTGTAAATGACTCTCCGAGTTCGACCCAATGTAGTACATCTGACGATGATCAAACTTGGCAAGGGTTCTGACGAGGTTGTCAGGCACAAAGACAGTATCTTCATCGCCCATGACATACCAACGCACGTTAGGGAGAGAAAGGCGGTGAGTCTCAGCAACAATTCGCGAGAGGCGAATCGCAGACCGATGGCCCTGCCGGTGCTTGTAAAGGAATCTTGATGTGTCAGAGGAAACCCTGAGCATGGGGAGACCGAGCGGCACAGTGGAGTTGAACTCACCAATGGGTTTATCTAGCCAAACAAAGCCCCGCATTCGGTTAGGCTGCCACCAAACCTTGATGTATTCTTTTCGCTTGTCCCACAACCGTGTCGAGGCAGCAATGCCGAAGACTATGTGTTGTAGCCCTGTCTGGGTGAATTTGGTGTTGGGGTTTGAATCGTCAGTAAAGGAGAGGTGATTGGCAGTGCTGGTTGTGCAAGGTTGTCGATGGTTGGCGGAGGAGAGAAGGAGGTTTAAGGTGTACAAGAAATAGAAAGAAAGCATGGGGAGGAGTATGTACAGCACAAGTCGGCGCCGGAGCGGGTATGGGTATGTGCCGATGTCTTTGTGACCCAATAACCCGTTTTTGTACTTCATTTCTTTCTCCTATTGATTGAATCGGAAAAGATGGAAGGCGAGGTGAGATTGAGAATGTTGGGTTGTTTCGTTCTTGCGTGGGGATCAAAATTCGACAAAAGTTATTAAACGAGAGGGATTGAGAGAGAGAGAGAGAGAGAGAGAGAGGAGGTGGTGGAATGGCGGGGTTGGAATAAGAGCTCGCCTTTGCAATTCTCTAGTTTTATCAGTCCGGAATTGATTTCATTCCGGGATTGGAAACGGAATTCCTATTTTAATGAAATTCTCTGATTGGAACTGAATGGGAAACGAGAATTGATTTCATTTAAAGAGATTCGGCAAGGACTTTTTCGCCTTGGGAATTCATGTGAAAAATAAATCTGTCCCTGAAATGTCATATTGGTATCAGAAAAAAAAAAGGTCTTTTGAGAAACCTGGAAAATGAAAAAAATAAATAAAATGCAGCTTTTACACAGATTCAATCTGTCCCTGGAATTGTATGTGAAATGGATTATTTTCTTGTTTAGCAAGTTGATAAATGCATTTCCAAATGGAATTTAAAGAAACCAATAAAACTTACTTGACTCGAAGATTATCATATTTATAGAATTATAGAGGTACAACTGTTCTATTGCTTCAAATGAGTTGGATTTTCACACATTAGTGACGACTAGATATGCCAGATAATGCTCATGAAACAGTGTGTGCTACTGGAAGGCTAAACTCAGGAATGTCAAATGCCTCCACTTGTCCTTGACACACTCACTTGAACACTGATGACAAAAATTCACAAACTCAGAATGGTGAAATAAATCAGCCCATTTGCTAATATCACTCTCTCTACAATTTGGATTTTGGAGTTTGGACATAATCACAGCTCAAATACTACTCTCTTCAAAAATTGTTCAAAAAATCATTTAAAAAAATCAAGTCCGAGATCAGAATTGATCCTTGCAAAAATTGAGCCCAAACATGTCCGAGAACAGAATCTACCAGAAACACTATAACCAAATAATCAATCTACTAAGAACCCAAAGCATTCTAATTCCCCACCAAACTAGGCATTATAACCCAATATTTATATCACCCAGAAGGCCAGACAGAACCCATGGTGAAGCCACCTGACAATTAACCACAAGAAGTTAGTATTAATAAAGGATAGTAGAGTATTTTTTTTAGAAAATCTAGATAGCGACTATCTAGAGTAAAGGATCGTAGAGTTAATGAAGCCAATTCTGTATTTTGTATTTTCACAGAGAATTAGGAACTTATTGAGCAATAAGAGGATGAATATCACTTAATCTGGAGTATTGCATAAACTATATAGAAACCCATTGCAAAATAGGAGCAGAATCAATTTGGATAAAATTACTTAAGAAGGATTTTTACTGCACATGATTACGCAATGAAATCCCATGAAGGCTCCAGAACAAGAACCAACGCTTCATGCATACAACCACTACCACCACTACCACATTCCTTTTCAACCGAATCTGCTGATTCTCTCAAATAACAAAAAGTCTCAGGCCTTGCAATACTCAACCATAGTGCGTTGTATAAAATTTGTTCAGAAAACTAACGATGGACATCAGTCGAAGCCTCGAAGGCTAGGGTTGTAGCAGTAGTGAGTTGACACACGGAATGATAACTGTCATCTGCAGTTTTGCCATCCCTGTCATAGTTAAATATAAAGTGAACATATACAGCAAACAAGGTGACCATATAGACGATCTAAGTGAACACTAACATACAAATAAGTGTTGTTATCATTTGTTCAGAATTTTACATGCATATTCAACTTATTTTCATTGAACTTATTTGTTTGTATGTGTTCACTTAGATCGTCTATATATTCACTTTATTTGCTGTATATGTTCACTTTATATTTAGCGATGGCAGGGATGACAAAACTGCAGATGGCAGTAATCAATTTCCGAGTTGACACAAGTAGGAGAAAGAAGGGGAAGTTTTCTTGGGCTGTAGTTTCAACTGAATTGAGCCCAGTGGATCGAATCATCTACACAGCAGCTATATACTTGTATACATATTCCAAGAATGAATCCATTGCAACTAACTTTTTGCTTTTCATTTTTCTTGTTTACGTTGTAATATGTAAACTATATATCAGGTACTTGCACTGTTTCTACGGTGTAGATAATAATTGTACCAGAAAATTATGGAACAGGTATTACGCTTGTTTGACAAATATTTACTCTTTAATCCATCGATAAGTAAAGTAGATATGCACACAAGGGCTCATAGGTAAGTCTAGTCATCGTCCCATGATCAAAGAGACCACCAATATAAAGATTTGCAATTGAATATTTCTCAAATACTAGACTAGACAGGGGAATGCAATCAAGATATAAAGGAAAAGCTAAAACTTTTATTCAATTTTTAGAAAGAATAAAGAATACAAATATAATTACAACAAATAAGACCAAATGCTATGAATTGGCTTACACTTTATTTGATTTCTGTATTACAATCATCATAGGTACAAAACAATAAAGAATTCCATGGTAGCAACTGGGCAAATCAGATGCTTGAAAAAGATCGGGCAAATCTAGTTTGAGGTGATCGGCTTTCACGCAGTCGCCTTTCAGCAGATAATAACTTTGCAAATCTGCAAAATATTAACCATTTTTTAAAACAGGAGAAGATCCAAATTCAATCAAGATAATTCTTTTTGTTGTTGTTATCATTATAATAATAATAATGATGATAATAATGATAATAATAATAATAATTATTATTATTATTATTATTATTATTATTATTATTACAAACGATGGACGCAATGTTAAAACAAAGTGCATTTCATTAAAATTGTTGTTAAAAATAAACAAAATAAATCATAATTATATTCTTATTCTAAACATATCATCCAAACGACATTTCTCTATTCATGAATAGGCCTATTCTTCACCGAATTATATTCACACTCTTATTCATGAATAGATCTATTCACGCTTATTCGCGACACATCCAAACGTAATATGAACTTACCTTACTAAAGCTTGTGCATTGGTCCCTTCATCAGTGGGCTCCACGCGGCCCTTCTGGAACCTCCATAAAGCCCTTCTGGATAAACTTCAATATGTTTAACGATAGGAACATAAATCTTGATATTTCTAGTCTTGATGCTATTTGGGATAATATAAACTTGTTGAGTAAGGAGGATAGAAGATTCTCTAAAACTTTGCTTGCAGCTCTATGTTGGATTCAGTGGACTGAAAGGAATAAGAGAACTTTTAATTCTATAGAGGGCTCTAATTCCCATTCCTTGTTTTTTAACATATTGAGCTTATATACTTTTTGGACAGGTTTTGAAACAGGCATGGAAGCTAACTTCAGGAGCATAGCTGAATTGCAGAGGCAATTAGCAGAAAGAGATGAAGAGGGAATTCCGACAGATGTTGAAGATTTGCTGGACTGAGCCTCTGTCATCTCACCACTCCTGAACTAAATTCAAAACTTGGAGCTACTCTGTGACTGTTTTTTGTGCAAATTGGCTTTTTACTTGTAGCCGAATAGTTTTTTTCTGTGTGTTTGTTTGAGTCTCTGGTGTTTGTGTCTGCTTCATTGGGAAACTATGTGTAGTTCTGACAGTGAAGTTTGGTAGACTTATTTTGTTGGGAAGTGAGAAGTAGCTCCACTTTAGTAGTAAGGTCGTTATATTTAGATGTTGTTAGTTAGTATCGAGTTAATTAGTTGCTTGTATGTTGAACCCTTTATTTTTCAATGGAAGCCTAACTCAGGCTGCTTTTGCTCAAAAAAAAATAAATAAATAAATAAATAAATAAATTAGCCTAACCCAATACTGTAATAAAAACTAAAGACCAAGGCAGCTGGATATCAATAGACCTGATACCAAAACAACTCCCCATTTTCTACCTCTCTGTTTAACCAGCCAGTCAGAAAAGAAGTCAAATCATCCTTTTTTTTCTTTTGGTTTCTACTTTTTTCATATATAGTAAACATACAATATCATATCAATAAACTATTTTATTAAATTAATTTCAGGTTTAGCCAATTTCTTACTGGGTTATTAGCTGCTACACCTCCATCAATTAGGTTAAATTCTCTCATGTTGCCATGGCTGTCTTCAGTTGTGAAATAATGTGGTGGCAGATAAGTTGGAGCAGCGGATGTGCCAATGATGATGTCAGATAGAAGTGCATCTTTTAGGCTTTTCTTGTTGCGCACCTATTAAAAACAAGTCAACAGTTTCATTAACATGGAGAATATGTTTTGAGAGGGAAAGAAAGAGATGGGTTGGTAAGGAGGGAGCCAGGGAGGGAAGGACAGAGTGAGAAAGATATGGATATACCTCATAGGTGGAGAAGATGGTAGGCTGAAGGCGCTTAATATCAAAGGTGGGAATGACAACATTAGTAACAGTCTGATGCAGCCTAGTGTTTCCTAAGTTCTTCCTGATAATATTATGAAGGTACTTTCCATCATATCGTGGGCCCCAAGTGGCTCGGAGCAACTTCATCGCTGTTTCTACCATTCCACTGCCAACAAAGAAAATATTAATATGACAACAAAGTACACAATCACATGATCACCAAATTAAACATAATAAACTGCATTTGGTAGAATCGGTCATCAGAGTGGCATCCTAGTTAGTACCAGTCAGAACTCAGAAACTAATGCTAATAGTACTTAAATCAGCACAATGCATAACCAGTGGCAGTGGTAGTAGAAATTGCACTTCACACAAACTATAGATTCCTAACGCCAGTGCCAAATATTCACAGAGAAACCAACCAGGTTTGAGGAAATATCTTGCTTGAGTTCTCCATGTAGAATGTCTTGATCTCCTTGGCTGCAAAAAGAGGCCTATTTTTTACGTCTGGAGCTGTCAACATGGCTGTTACTAACCCACCTGTGCTGGTTCCTGCTATCACATCAAAGTAATCTGCTATCCTGGCACCTTCTCCATCCAGTTTCTTCAAAACAAGTTTTTTTTTAAAAAAAAAACGAAGTTAACGACAAAACCATGAGCACACCTCAAGACTCGGCTCTTTAGTGGTGCCTGACTGTTCTGTGGAGTTTGCTAGTACTAATAAATAGTAAGCCTAGCTCCACATAAAAAAAAACATTTTTCTCTATTCCTGGCTGGCTGGCTTCATTATGCCAAAAACAGAAAAAACATAGGAAATCATTCAACATGCTCCTTTTAACAATGCTGGCATAATATATTTCACATGCAAAAGAGTACAGAACTAATATTTGATAACCTGATTAACAAACAAAATACCACTTGTCACTTGAGGTATCACAGTTAAGTGGCAATACCTGCAACTCTGATTCAAGGAAAGATAAAATAACAGCTGGTATAATGCCTCTAATCCCTCCACCATCAATACTCAGAATGGTGATTAGGTTGCCATAAGTTGGTGCCTGGAACTGCAATTTTGTGCTGGATCTCTTTACCATTTTTATATCTATTAGTTTCTTTTTTGCTTCGTCCGAGAAAATTTTTCAGGCTTACAATTAAGGGGACAGGTATATGACTGCAGAAGTGCAAATCACAAGAGAAGTTAAAACTATTTTGGGTTTGATGAAATTGGATGGCTAGGAATCTATACATATATATAGATGGATTTTCAAATCCTAAAAAGTCCAATGAACCTTCGCTAGTCATACTTTGTTTACGGAACGCACACCACAAAAAAAACACGTGCAGTCTTTTCGAATGGTAGACTTTCTGTCTTAGTCAATATCCACAGCTGGCTTTTGGATTTTGCATAAGCTTCCATGCACTTTAATCCCTCACATTACTTTTATCTGTACAGCATTACTCCGAGATTAACTAAGTGTTTCTGTTGTTGAAAATGGCATGCTTTTAAATATTTTTGTTGGTTTATGCATGTGTAATTTCAGATATGACATAGTAAAATAAAACGTAGATCAACTCTGCTATGCTCTCACCAAATTTTGTATCAGGACAACATTACTTTATAAATATTAATATAAAAAAAATAAAAGATAAGAGTATCAGAAGTCATAATCTATATCGACATCTAAAAAAGCTAGTTGATTAATCAGTGCAATTCACGTCCACCCCATGAATGTTTTAGGTGTTTACGCAAATGAAATTACGTATTAAAATATGTAGGATTTATCCATACACAGAATTTTCAAACAGTCATGTATGACCCCAGCTATAAAATTCTTTGGAGGTTCCGATTGAAAAGATAGACTTACGCAGTCATGCTTATTTAAATTTAATGTGTGGAGCCATATAATGGAAGATCCCTGAAACTGAAGGTAAGATAGGGACTGATAGTTTTGATTGTTAGGTAGCGTCTTAATCTTACTTTATACAATTCAATACCATATTTAGAATAGATAATCTATTATAACACAGCAAAAATAAAGTTCTCTAGGAAAGTTGGTTCAAATCAACTCAAAAAAATTGCAAAATAGCCAAACCAATGTGCCGTTTACTTGTTTCAGTTAGTTCTGTAATTGATAAAGTTAAGGATATTACATTTTCGTATGATAGATCAAATGTAGCAGTCTGTAGTTATGCACTATATTCATGCAATGTGTTACTTCAAAAGAGAAAGATTGTAGGAGCTAAAGCAATATTCTTACTTATTACTACAATACATTCCTAGAGGATTAGGGACGCACTGCTTAAATAGCATGTACTAGAAAAATATGAACAAATACAATAATCGGAAAATTGTATAATCTATAAAAATATGTTTTCCTGCATTTATACCATGTATTATCACTTATCAAATACTATTACAACACACGAACAAGCATTGTTGGTGTTTTCTTTTGGCATAAACTGTTAATGCACCCCTCAAATAAGTTGCACTATTTCATGATATTTTTATTATTTAGAATATTCCACAACTGTTTTCTTTTGCAGTTCAATTCAACACTTGTCAATTATGTTGTTTATTATTTGGTTGTGAATTCTTAGAGCCTTGTTAAAGTTTGGTGAATACATGACAGGCTAGGTATGGCTCATAGTGTAATACTTAAATGCTAACAGAGTAACAGCTAAAATAAGCAAATAATTTTTTTTAATTGAGGCCTTCAATACCTCCACCTTTGTGCATCCTTCATTGCTCCAGTTAAAAATTGACAAAATGAAAAGTCGAAACTATTTTTCTTCTTTATTTTGTTTATGATTGTGCAAATGCTTGGTTACAGTTAGGTTGAGGATAATCATTTTATTTTCAGCAAAAGCCACAATTAATCTACTCATTGTACAATTGGCTGAACAAAATGAATCTAAACTCGATCCCAAAATGAGACCAGAATGAACAAAGTTCATAAACAATCTGAAACACAACCAACAGACAATCTATTGGAAACCCAATGCAACCAGTTATTTTACATAATCTTATCTTAAAATAAGTAAACACAACCGACTTAACCATTTGCAACTTCAAATTTACATAATAATTACATAAAAGATAGTGACAGTGAAGGGAAACTAGTATTAACAAAGACTATTTGACACCATGGCATTCTTCCCTATGTTGTCGGGCACATAGCACTTTATTCAGTTCTACCCACAAAAGTTATACGGTCAACTTTTGCCTTTCAACAGAGAATGGAAAAGTGTTAGGTAATACAAGTACCAAGTACCAACTATTCTATCAACATTCTACTACCTGAGACAAAATTCTGGATTATTACAGTTTCTACATGACACAACAGCATGAGCATCTCCTGCCTAACTAATAGTCTACCTACAAACTCTACAAGATTCTCAAAAATACCATATAAAGTATCATCTTACAAAGGCACCCATCACTAGCGGATCTCTCTTGACCCACTTACCAGTAATTTATTCCTAGCACAGTACACCCAATAATTACTGATTAAACTTACAAAAGGGAGTGACCCAACAAACAGTTCATGAATCAATAAAATTACCTCGTATTATCACGAGATCAGTTTCCACAGAGGATCAAGAACAGGAAGCAGCGCCTCATGCCTCCAACAAATGCCACGTTTCTCCGCAACTAAATCCGCTAATTCGCTTAGGCAGGAGACGTTATCAGGATTCGTAATGCTTTCAACCAAGAGCATTTTGGAGAACTACTCCAGGAAGAAAACAAAGTGCGATCCAAGTTCAAGTCTAGGGTTTCACTGTTTCAGTGTTTTTTTTTATTTTGAGATAAAAGCAGGACCGTTCGGTTAGGATTAGAGTCGGAGGCATAATGGCCAAATAATATAAAAATGATGTTGGAGAATTGAAAAATAATAATAAATATAAATATAGCATGAACAGTGAGGAAATTAATATAGCATGCTACTTTTCTTATTCAATCAAACATTGTAATACAATGCAAATTTCTCAGTTTGAAATTAAGATAATGAGAAAATTAATCTGTCAGGATTCAGGAATGCGGCAAGATATAATGAGTTATATTTAATTTTTAAAAAATATTAGAAATAGTCATAATTCTCTCATGTTTTTCGGTACATTTCTAAATTGTGAGCTTTTAGATGCCATGTAATGTAATACCATATTATAATTCCAGTTAGAATTCTTAGTTGAATTTTTTATTTATACTATTTATTGTAAAGCTTAATAACCCTCATTTGTATAGAGCAGTAGTGAGATTTGGAAAGACGATAAATAGATAAACAGATTTCACAATTAATTGTTCTATCCATGATTTTCAATTTTTTTTTATAAGGGTCTGTGTGCGTTTTTAGTTTTGTTACTAGGCCCCCCGTGCCCCTAATAACAATCAATTAAGTAGACAACAAAAAATATTTAGATTGAAACTCTATATATATTCCTGTATTCTGATTACCCTGACAAAACATTAAGTTGGGACAATATTTCTTTATTCTTTTTGTTATAGTGTTATGTAATTTCTTTAGCCTCCGTTTGGATGCGTTGAGAAGAAGTAGGAAGAAGGAAGAAGGGGAAAAAAATTATAAACAATCCAAATTCTTCACAAAGTTACACACTTCTCAATACTTCTTCCCACTTCTTCCCTTCTTCCCGCACCTATCCAAACGGAGCCTTAGTTCCGATTATTTGTTTGTTTTTTTTAATTTTATTTTTTGCCATTTATTCTCTATGGTGACCTTAAAATCATCAATACGTGAGATGATTTTGCAAGTAGGTTATTACATAACATTGGCCTGATGTAATTATATAAAGTTCAATAAAAAGTACTCATCACATACATTGTGCACGATGTCAATGCAGAAGCTGTGAATAAAAATTCCTAACGTGCCACTTATCTTAATTGCCTGGTTAAAGTGAGAGAAGACATGAAAACAAAAAGCAAAACAACACAAACCATTTGAATAGTTATGAGTATTATTTTCATTATGTTATGAGATATTGGAAGATATTGAAATTTATCCTTTTTATTTATTTTAAGATTAAGATAATAAGAGTCAAAATGTATTTTAACTTTCACTTTCATTAACATAAGTGAGAAGGAATAAACAAATTTATTGAATTATTAATCGATAGTCAAAAAATATGCAAAAGATCTCATTATTATTGACATGATAATATCACAATTTAAAAATAATATTAAAAGGAAAAAATAATATAGGCATAATCAATGAGATTTTGATGCCATCACCACCTCCTCCTCCTCTTCTACCTTCGCCTCCTTCCTTTTCATCAGACATGTCTAACTCAGGCACTTTGATGACATTTGCTCTCTTGATTAGTGCAACCTCAGCCAAACCACCCTCAAGTGAGTGGTTTCCATAACGAGTTAACCTGTGACAAGAATTTGTTAACATGACTGTACAGATCATCGACCAATCCCTTATCAAGTCAGATTGAGCTGGTTTGAAGGAGTTGTAGCTGGAATCAGGTTTCAGAATCTCCAATGCTCTCTCACAAATTGAGTTACAATGAGCTGCCACGCAAGTGAACAATATGATAGTTAAGAAACATTTAGCAAGCATAGCTGGTTTCGTCGTTTGTGGGTTATAACGTGCTAACTCGTCAAAAGTATTTTTAAGTGTCTCCATACTCACAAGTCACAATAACCCATGGATATAATACTTCTAGGCTTCTTTAAGTAAAGAGCAATAATTTGATTGAACATGCAAGTCCTTACTCGAGGGTACAAAACCAACTGCAACGCTAAAAGCATACCATGTACCATGAGCAAGAAAACCAATGACATACAAATCATCGATTCTACCTCTTACTCTAAGTTCACTTTTGTTGGTTTTCAAATACATCAACCACAATTTGACTTCATTTGACAAGCTACAACCGGTTTTCCCTTCCACTTGCATGGTGAATTTTGACCAACTTTAAAGCACATGCCATCTGCAAAAAAATCTTGTATGGTATCTCTCTCCAAATCTCAGTCAACCCTAAACAAATCACCATCTTCTACCTCATTTGCCATGTCTGAAACACAATCTACAAATTGAAATGTCAGATATCATAAATTTTATTATTGTTAGAAAGTGCTTAATTTTAATTTTCAAGCTAATTATACTTAATTAACATAAATTAAGATCAAGAAAGGAAAGTGATCTTGTTAGAAACCATTCAACACATCACAATTAAGGGAGAACAAAGAGGAGATGTATACCTCTCACGAAATAGTATTCGTGAAGCTCGATCCGAATCTCCAGGAGTCGGTCGCGTGCTCTCCTTACGCCTCTTTCTTTGTCGACGGCCGTCTCGAGTCCACCAAAAGAATTAACCAATTTCTTCTCTAAACTGTGCTAGCAATTGAGAAGAATAAAAGCTAATCCTTAGATTTTCTCTTTTCTAGTAATTAACAACTTTAATTAGTAGAGAGAATTGTGCTCAGCACATGAGCTAATTGAGGGAGAAAGAGATGGAGGTCGGCGGCCAAAGAGAGAGGGGAAAGAAGGTAGCGGCTAGGAGAGAGGAGAGGGTTAGGGTTGCACTTAGGACCTCCTTTTATAGAGCATCCAAAGCTTACCTACCACCAAACCACTATTTACCAAAATGCCATCCTACCTACCTCATAGGCCGGCCCCATTATGGAGCTTTATGGGCCTCTTAACTTTATTGTTTAAGTCTCTAATTTATTTAATTAGAATCTCCCTAAATTGCTCTTCAATTGGGCTATATATTTACTATTTAAATAAGGGCCCAATTAGTTAATATAACCAATTATATTAAATCATGTTGAACTAAAATAATTATTAACTAATTAATAATTATTCAAGGATTAATAATTATTTCTATATGATCAATTTGACTTAATTAATTATAACGGTCCATAATGGTATATAATTAATTAATTAACATATCATATTTTCGCAATACTAACTATTGCGAATAAATAAACAATGCACTATATGGTCAAAGTTCTATTTGTGTGACCCTTTGAGGATTTATGCTATGTTGGCCATGGAATTAAATCGTTATTTAATTTCAATAATCATAAGCGGTATCTAGCAACACGTTATTATTTCCAATTCACATAAATAATGTACTGCTACAAAATTTTAGTCCTGCATAAGAAATAAAAGTATTTCCTTGTCTGATTCTTATGTCACATAATATTATGGTATAATTCAAGATAGAAATGTGTCATTCTTGCAGATTATATGTTTCTTGATCTAGAGATAATTGTATAAAGTTGCTAGCAAACAATCTATCTCCATCAAGGGGCCCAAACATATATCATCACTCACTAAGTAAATTAATCAGGGACATACGGTTTTCTTGATGAACAATTTTTTCTTGCACAATTCAAGAGAACATAAATAAAGTCTGTATAGCAGCCTTATCAAGAATCATCGGTAGACGATATTTATAGAACCTATCCTCACGTGGAAAAGTTGAACCATCTCAAACTTAGAATCAAACTTATATGAAATAAATAATGACACATAACACAATTCATATATTTATTTCATTGGGTCATGTCATGTACTATGCTCCACAACATATACATATGAAATTAAGTTGGTAACTCTTTACCTATGATTTGTAGAACTTAATCATCACTTAACTTGCATACTAAACTTATTGATAATTAATGTTCCTTGTTAATTATCAAGATTATAGACCTTTTAGATTTATTATTGTCATTTAATTATAACTGAACTACCGAGATCTAAAATTCAGATCCTCAACCTGAATGATCCGTCAATAAATAAATCAAGGAACTGATCAAATATCATTAATCAAGGAACAATTCATGTACCGGAGCCATGATGTAGGAACTTAGGGGTAGGAGCGATGCCATAGGTTTGTAGGTCCCTCTATTAGATCATGGTCGAGGTCTAGGTTTCTACTATTACTATTATTATTATAGGTATTATTATTAGTATGGCTACTCTTATTATTAGTATCTTTTTATGTTTTGTTTTTTGTTCTTGGTTGTGTTCTCTTATTGGATTTCTTTCTAGCCTACCCCAACTTGTTTGGGACAAAAGTCTTAGTTGTTGTTGTTGTTAACATAAACCACAGAAGTAGCCAGATAAGATTGGATTCTAAGACATATCTCTAACAATTATATTTTTTTAAAAAAAATTACTTTTCTAGAGAAGTTAATCTACTAGAAATTTGTTAAGTTCTTATTTTGTTAATTAGCTTGTTTTAAGTAAACAAAACTGAAATATAGTTTTAGTTATTCATTATTATTCAAAAGTAAATAAAAATATTTAATTAAATGGTTCAGAATTTTCAAAAAATAATGCTTTTGCTTCATACAAAAGCTAAAAATTAAATGGTTTTTTTTTCCTCTTGATTTTTAGGTATATAATTTTTGGATTCAGGCTCTAATTTAAACTTTTCTTGCTGTTGTATAAATGCCTAAACCCGCTGTCTTAACTAGACTATTCTAATTGGAAAATAGTGCCACGGTTTGAGAATTATTATTATTATTACTATTATTATTTTTGAAATGGTTGACAGTAGCTGCCAACAAACGGTTTGAGAATTATTGTGTTGAAAAGAACTGGTAGAAGATCTCACGTTGTTTCTTACACCTGATGGAATTGTTTAAACTATCTTTCATTCATTAAACCAAAAAAAAAATCGGTTGATGAATGCCAAGCGATATAATTGTATTAGTTACAAACTTACAAAAAATATTGCAGAAAAAATATATTTGTATACAATAAAAATAATTGTATTATTTACAATAAAAACTGTATATAGTGTAATATAGAAAATAAAGAAAACTATGTACTAAATCATTTCATATTGCTTCCTCTAAGTTGCAGAAAAAAATCATTAATGCTGACTCACATCTAAATATATTCATATATATAACTTAAATTTTACCTTAATACAGAATTATAAACTATAAACATACCGATTCAATAAATATAATCATAAGAAAAACTGCGACATAAATCATTTAACTTAATTTATACTATCTTTGCATACAAAAAATAACAACAAAGCCTTAAAAATAAGTTGGATAGGCCAGAAATGAAACCCAAGAAGATCAAAGAAAATAAAATAGTGGCAGTAGTATACTATTTTTATATAAATTCACTTATAGTTTCTTATATAAATAATTAATGACATATACAAAATATATGATATTTTTATTAAGAAAACAATATTATGTAAATAACTTGGAAAACAATCGTCTCAAATCACTGAACTGAAAGATCTAAATGTACATGCATCCAATACAAAGATTTAGAAAATTACTTCAAAATAACAGAGTAATAATTAATCACAAAAGTACATGCAAGTTAAACAAACAAGGGAATTTTAAAAAGGAAACCAGAAAAACAAACCGTTAACCTATCATCAATACAATACATCAAGGCAGTATTGTTAATCAAATAAGAAAGTATCAAAGTAATATCCGAATGTGAATTTGGTTTTGAAAAGATGAATATTTTATCAACAAGAATAATAATACTGATTTGTTTCCCTTCTCTCTTTGGCTCCATTTGGATAACGTGTGGGAAGAAGGAAAGAAGTGGGAAGAAGTATTGGAAAGTGTGTAACTTTGTGAAGAATTTGGATTATTTATAATAAATTTATTTCCTTATTCTCTTCTTCCCTTCTTCCCAAATAGAATCCAAACTCTCTATCTTGCTCTCTATAAAATAAAGGAACTGAAAGATTGAGTTAAGTCATCTGTACTCCATCAAAACAAGGCTTAAATAAGGATTCTAATCACTCAGAGGGTGCAACAAAGTCAGTGGGATCAAAGGATGCAAAGATCAGATCGTTCTGTCCAGATTCAAAGGCAGCGACCCACTTGACTCTCTGGCAACCCGCCAGAAGCTCTATCGACCTGCTTAAAAACTAAGCGGTCCACTATAAAACGTTACATTTTCCCATTTGAGCTTGCATCCTTTGTATGCACAGTCCCATTTGTTTTTCTTATGCTAAATGATCGAGACATAATACATGAAATAGGCAGTAAGTTATCATTATTGTTATTAGTGGTGAACGCAACTAATAAATGCGAATATCACTTTCCATAATTGATAGGACGTTTTCATACTATGATTTTGACCCAATTTGGACTTAAATTATGATTTATTATAGAGAAAGCTTTCAATCAAAGCGCTTTGACCGGAGTCTCGATTAAATCCCATCAAATCTCAATTTTGAAAATTTTTAAATGACCGATCCAAACCGTCCAATATGATCTCCTTATTGAAATCTCTTTGCACAACAAATTTTACATTTTTTTTGAAATTTTTAAGTATTTTTTCGAATTTTAGAAAATCGTTAATCTAATTTGTTCTGAACCCTATAAAAATTGTTGTTTTTTAAAATCCGAAAAAAATACTTAAAAATTTCAAAAAATGAAAAAATTGGTCGGCAAGGAGATTTCAATATGGAGATCATATTTGACGGTTTGGATCGGTCATTTTAAACTTTCAATATTGAGATCTGACAGGATTTAACCTGGACTCCGGTAAAAGCGCTTTGATTGAATCATTTCTCTTGATTATATGTGATTTTAACTTATTCATTATTATTAGTTTTTAGGTACTGTCATGTCCCTTTATGTTTATATAGGATACTCATTATATGTGGCTTCAAATTGGTAAATAGCAATAACTTTAAAGCGACTCAACTAAGTACTTGACGGGACGGATTAGGCAGACAGACAACTAGACAGACAGGAAAAAGCTAGGAGACATTTGGAAGTTATTTTGAACGGGCCACTTGAGAAGTTTTCGACAGTTTTCCACGTTTAGATAGTTAGTTTGGCAACTTCTCCTATACTACTTCTGTGATGATCTGAGCCACTACTGAAGCAGTTAACTGACCCTGACAGTTCACACGGCAACTATAAAAGGGTAGGAGACTTGAAGGTCCATTGTTCCTAATTTTTCAGAGAAATTCAGCCGCTAGATAGAGGAGGAACCGAGCAGCCCTTGTCTTCAATTGAGAAGATCATGAGTCAGGCGGATCGCTCATTTCATGCGACATCAGACAATCTAAGGATTCAACTCTAATCTGTTGTAATCTCTCATTAATTTTTGATTGATATCTTTGTTTGTATTGTTATGATTATGATACTTGAGTAGTTTGACTAGGAGCTATGTCTGAAAAAACAAATACATAATAGTTTGCGTGATGAGTTAGTTTAATACTTTATTGGGCCGAGTGAGCCATTGTAAGATTTGTAGTCCATAACAGTAATGTGTGGTTCCCTTCAATGGACTACGGTTTTCTGGCAACATGAACTTATTTTTTCACTTGCTTAATGCACTTGAAATTAGGCTGCTTTGTTGATTTTGTTTGCTTGCAATACACTAAAATTGATTTGATTTTGTTTTGGATTGTTACTACGATCGGCTCTTACATCAGAGGCATACTAATTGTTCTATATAGAAACTTTATTTTATGGTTGGTTGGTGTTTTTAAATTGCCCAACCATAATTAATGTAATATTAGTACTAAAGTTCTGCTATAGTGCAATCTAAATTAGTGTGTGCACAAATTACAAGAAGCATTTTAAATTTTAATATAAAACTGGGAAAAGAGTACTATGTTGTTTTGATTTTATAATTTGATGCACTATTCGTAGAAACGTTAGATTATTAAAATAGCAATAGCACACCCTCAATGATACTCTATAGAGGAGGAAAATTATATGTTAAGGGTCGGTTTGGCAATAACAAGTTTAGTTTGACTCCTAGATCAACAAGCTAACTTATGGACCATGCATCTCCAAACAACTTTGAGGTCAATAGAATTAGCACTGCCTCCCTAACTTCATCATTCCGTAAAAAAAATAATAATAGATAGATGTCGATGGACTTGATACAACAAAATTTGACTTTTCAAATTTCAAATTTCATAATTTCAAATTTTAAATTTTCAAATTTCAAGATTTAAAAAATTTTGAATTCTAAAATGCCTCGATTAAAATGAATGTTATAAATGAACATGCATTTATTTTGATCACTAATTAATTTTTAACCAATCACGTCAAATAATAATTACTAACTTTAATCTCAAACACTAACCAAAATAATACTAACTTTAATCCTTGATCTTACTAAACTTTGATGTTGTCAAATAGCCCTAAGTAAAACTTCGATTATTACTCTCAAGAATCCAACTTAACATAAACAGATAATTTAGTCACACTCATAAATTTTTAGGTTTTTGCCATACTATTCACAAATGTGTATTATTTCAGAAAATAAAATGTCATTAATTAACTCCGCACCCCATCCTATAGATCCATTGTTACATGATCTCATCCCATGCATATGCCCTTTTTTGTCCTCTCCATACACTATTGCCTTTTTCTTTTTGACGAAAACCTTTTTAATATAATATAACTGCATTTGTAAGTATTAAGGTTTATGCATTCGGACTATCAACGCATACCGAAGTCGGAACAAGCAATATTTAAGAGCATGGAGAGTATCTAATTGCACAGAGTACTTACTAAATATTAGTGATAATGAAATGGATAATTTGATAATTTCTATCTCCTACTTGTTTATTAGTATTTAAATGTACTAAACCATTGAAATTTAAGTGCAAACCAAGAATAGAAGTGTAAATTATCTAAGACTTTTTTTTCAAGTGCAAACCTACCAATTGATATTTGAAATATTAATATGGACTGAGTACTGGGTATCAAAGGCTGAAAGGCATGTGCATAATATGTTAGGACTCAACATTATTAATATAGAAAAAGAGGGACGGAAAAAAATTATTAACGGAATTGTTTTAATATCAATTATTAATGGAGTTGTTATAGTGTCCCTTGTGATGAATGGGAATAAAGAGAATCTGAGCCAATCGAATTCAAAAAATAGCGATCCAAATTTATTGAACAAATAAATTTGAAAAAAATAACATGCATTCTCTACCTACTCACTCATAACTCTGGAGATGCATATCATTATCGCGGATTTAAATCACTTGGTGGGAGCAATTATTCAGCGAATTCAGATCTGGTGCCGCGCGGCACACCGTGTAGCGCGGCATCGTAGCCGTCTGATCAAGATCTAATGGATAAGGGAGCCCCGTGCATGTAATCTAGATTGATAGACCCGTAAAAATTGAACCGTCCAATCAAAATCAGATGGCTCGTACGCGCGCTACACGATGTCCCACGCTACACTGGATTCGGGTCCTTATTCAGCAGCCTTGCAAATGTCCTTTTCGGAGTTACATTTGAAATTGTAACCCCATTTAATGAGGTCAAGTTGGTAGGCGTTTATCCCCTTTCTAGTAACTGCTGTTTTGATTCGCATCTGGCATCATTGATACTTATATCCATTGATTATACCAAGTACCAACTAATGGTGAGTATGAACTTCAAATTATAGTGCTTTTGGCGGCTTCATATTTATTGGAGATGCTTAATCCCTTTCTTAAATTAAGCAATTATCATCATTCAATGCTCTAAATTAGAGTGAAATTAATTTTAGAAAGTGTAAAAAAAGCTGAAATTTTTAAGAGGAATATAAAAATTGAGTTACAGATACTTTTTAGCACACATGTTTAGTAAGAGTAGAATGCCAAACTTTTAGGGGCCGTTTGGATCACTTAGGAATAAGAGGAATAGCCTCTTCTTAGGCGAAAATTTATTCCTAACTATTCAAACTCTTCACAAAGTTACATACTTTCCAATATTTTCCGCCTAGGAATAGACTATTCTTCTTATTCCTAAGCGATCCAAATGGCCCCTAATGAATTGAAAAAAAAGTAACACTAATTTCCGATCTGATTCGAAACATTTCAAGGAGCTTAAAATTCATATTATGTGTCTTATCAAACTACATAATAGACTGAGTAGAAAATGAGTTTGATCTGGTTGAGGTTATCTATTTGAACCAGGAATAAACTTTCTTTTTAATTGAATTTAGTTCTTATAAGTTCAAATTGACAGGAATTTGGTTTTGTTGTTTATTTTTTTAATACGGTAGTCCATACATTTGAGATGGAAACTAGATGAAGATTAAAATTTTTATTACAGGCGAATTTCAAATTAACTTTGGTTTTACATTGCATATAGTATAATCAATTTGATCCTTGTTTAATAATTGGATGAACTTAAACAAAAAGAGTGCTTTAAATATTTTTTGTGGATAAACTGGGTACACTAAGCAGCCTTCTCAAAAGGGCAACAAAAAAATGTTATTGATCGACAAATTGAGGCATCGCAATCACCAGACATGCGGATATCGGCGAACGGAGCCGACTTCTCCTTTTATCCTTTCCTAACTTGTTATGAAGCGAGTTAAAAATGGACTACTTAAACATACAGTGACCCGCCACATATATACTCCACAGTGTTGGTACCAGTAAATTTGTGGCGTTCGTTTCGAATGGAGTTTACTCATGAAGGAATATGCGGTTTAATACTTCCCTCCTAATATTTAGAGTTCAGATGCCAACGAATCACTACGCTTCTCTCTCTCTCTCTCTTTCCCTTCGACCTCTTTCCTCTAATTTTGTGGCCAAACCTCTTTCGTTCTTTCTTTCTGCTACATTTTCCTAATCGAATCTTTTGAACGAAACCCACAAAAGGAATCTATCTCGTTACTCACTCCTTGCTCTATTCACTTGTTTTCGCCTCTCTCTTTCGGAGAATCTGGTTCGATTTGGGTGTGTTTGATAGCTTGAAATTGAAATGATACAAATTGGGGCTGCTATTGTGAAGGTAATTTGTTTTAGTTTTGTTGGTTTTTGTTTTTTAAATTAGATTGTTAATTTAAAAGGAGAAAGGAAACTTGAGAACGTATGCTAAGTTGATACCACTTGTTTGTGACGTAAAGTGATCTTAATCTTTTCAATTAAGTTGCTTTAGGTTGGGTTATTCTGTATTCATTTATTTCTTTTGGAATTGTATTTAACAAATTTGAATAATTTCCGTTAATTTTTCTTAATTGCACAGTACCTTCTTCATTTTTCAACTAAATGGAGTGGTATATTTTTTCTGTTTTCCAATTTTTTAGGATAATTTGTCATAACTTGTGGTCCCATCCTGACCTACGTAATAGAACGTGTGGGAAATCCTTACTTCACTAGTCAGTACTCTGTGTTGAAATTAATGTTTTGTTTAGTATTTGTGTATTAGTATGTCAAAATAGTAGGCTAATGGTTAGTATAACTATTGGGCCTTGTTTGGAGATGTTTAGATATATGTTTGGACTAGTATTGATGTTGTAAATGGCCCATGTAAGGTCTAGTACGGGATTTGCATATGTATGACCAAAACAATGTAATTGTATAAGAAATTAAGAAAAATCTTTAGAGGGGCAGCAGCCACCTTCTTCTTCCTCTCCTCTTTTCTTTCTTCTACTAACATACAAACCCTAGATTGAGCAACCAAGGTCAAATAGGCCAACATAAGTGGTATCAGAGCGTAGGTTGAGGTGAGATTGCAAGTGAGATTCATCTATTGAAGTGAGAAAAGCAAAATAGAAGTTGGAGAGAGTTCTATGGCGTTGCAAGGAGAAGCATGGCCGGCGCGAGGTGCGCAACTCGTCTTCGACGGAGAAGATTATGACTATTGGAGCATTATGATGAAGACTCTCTTGATCTCACAAGATTTGTGGGATATTGTAGAAGAAGGGTTTGTGGAGAAACCTCCAAAAGTCGTTGAGGAGAAAGATAATGATGGGAAGGTGATAACTACCACCGTTGTGGTTGATGAGAAGGAGAAGGAGAACAAGAAGAAAGATGCGAAGGCTCTATTTTGCATCCAACAAGGTATTTCCCGCAAGCTCTTTCCTAGAATAATTGGGGCAAAAACGTCCAAAGAGGCGTGGGATATTTTGCAAAGAGAGTTTCAAGGAACCGATAAAGTGAGAGCGGTAAAACTCTTGACACTCAAAAGGGATTTCCAAAATTTGAGAATGGAGAAAGAAACTTTAAATGAGTATTTCTCAAAAGTGATTGAATTAGTGAACCAAATTAAGAGCTTGGGTGATGATCTAACCGATAAGGCGGTTTGTGAGAAAATCTTGATTAGTCTTACCTCCAAATATGACAATATTGTGTCTATTATTGAAGAAACCAAAGACCTCTCTAAACTAAGTGTTCATGATTTGATGGGTTCTCTTGAAATGCATGATCAAAGATTGGGTAGGCGTGGTGAAAATTCTCTTGAAAGTGCTTTCCAATCAAAGGTGAATGTAAAAGAGGGCTCAAATCAAAATGTGAATAAAGGAGAAACATCCCGTGGGGGTGGTGGTTATGGAAGAGGTCGAGGTAGAGGTCGAGGTGGAGGTAGAGGCAATGGTGACGGTAAATTTTGCAATTTTTGCAAGAAGCCGGGTCACTTAGAAGAAACTTGCTACAATAAGGGTAAGCCTCAATGTTACAATTGTAAGAGGTATGGCCATAAGCAAAAGGAGTGTAGAGACAAGAATAAAGAGCAAGCCAATTACACCGAAGAGAAAAAGAATGGTGGAGGTAATGGTAGTACTTTTTATGCATGCCAAGCGGCGGTTGAAAAGAAAGATGATGTATGGTATGTTGATAGCGGGTGTAGTAATCACATGACTGGTGATGAGTCAATCTTTTGCAAGCTTGACACGGCCGCCACTACTCAAATTACAATGGGTAATGGTGCGGTTGTGAAGTCAAAGGGAAAAGGCACAATTGCCGTCAATTCTAAGAAAGGTAGGATGTTGATTCATGATGTGTTGCTTGTGCCGGATTTGGCTCAAAATTTACTAAGTGTTGGACAATTGATTGAGCATGGTCATGCGGTTCACTTTGAGGGGGAGACATGTAAGATTTTTGATAAGGTTGAAAATAAGAGAGAGTTGATGGCCGTGGTGAATATGGAGCGGCATAGAAATTTCCCTCTTACTCTCAAGTCCGCAAATGGAGTTGCCTTAAAAGTTGATGTAGAAGACTTGTCATGGTTATGGCACAAAAGGCTTGGACATGTGAATTTTGAAAGCTTGAAATTGTTGAGTAGAAAGAATATGGTATATGGTTTGCCAAACATTGAAGAAAAAAAAGATGTGTGTGAAGCATGTACTCTTGGTAAGATACACCGGGAGACATTTCCAAAAGAGAAGGTATGGAGAGCAAAGGCACCATTGGAGCTTGTTCACACCGACATTTGTGGGCCGATGAGCACTAACTCTCATGGAGGTAATCGATACTTTATCACTTTCATTGATGATTTCTCAAGGATGTGTTGGGTTTACTTCTTGAGACAAAAATCGGAAGCATTTTCGATTTTTAAGAAATTTCAAAGAATGGTTGAGAGGCAAAGTGGCAAGTTAATTAAAAAATTGAGAAGTGATAGAGGTGGTGAGTACAACTCCAAGGAGTTTGATAAATTTTGTGAGGATATTGGTCTTGAAAGGCAAGTAACAATCGGTTTTACACCGGAACAAAATGGAGTTGCCGAAAGGAAGAATAGAACTATTGTGGAGATGGCAAGAACCATGATGAATGAGAAGGGGTTGCCATTGTCATTTTGGGCGGAGGCAACATACACGGCGGTTTACTTGTTGAACCGTTGTCCCACTAAAGCGGTTGAAAACAAGACACCATTTGAAGCATGGTCCGGTGGTAGAAAGCCATCGGTGAATCATTTGAAGGTATTTGGATCGGTTTGCTATGCTCATGTTCCAAAAGAGATGAGAAACAAGCTTGAGGATAAAGGTGAGAAATGTGTGTTTGTTGGTTATAGCACAAAATCAAAGGGCTATAGGCTCTTTAGTTTAAAGAGAAACAAAGTGATTGAAAGTCGAGATGTGATTTTCAATGAGAAAGACAAGTGGGATTGGAAAGAAAAAGGAGTTGAAAGTGTGCCAATGATGGTACATGAAGATGATCCAAGAGAAGGATCAAGTGGTGCAAGTGAAGGTAGCCATGAAGAAGAAGAAGAAGAAGAGCAACCACAATCTCCTACAACACATATCGGATCGAGCTCATCTACTCCAAGCTCAACTCCGATAAGATTGAGAAGGTTAAGTGATGTGTATGAAAGATGCAACTTTTGTGTTGTTGAGCCGGAAAGCTTTGAAGAAGCGGTTCAAGAGGAGGTTTGGAGAAATGCCATGGAGGATGAGATAAAAATGATTGTGAAAAATGAAACATGGGAGTTGGTTGAAAAACCAAAAGAGAAAGATGTTGTTGGGTTGAAGTGGATTTACAAGACAAAGACGAACCCCGATGGTTCGGTGCAAAAGTGCAAGGCAAGATTAGTTGCCAAAGGGTATTCACAACAACCCGGCATTGATTATCAAGAGACATTTGCTCCGGTAGCAAGGCATGAAACAATAAGGATGTTGATTGCATTGGCCGCACATAAAGGTTGGAAGCTTTACCAACTTGATGTGAAATCGGCTTTCTTGAATGGAGTGTTGAAAGAAGAAGTGTATGTGGTGCAACCACAAGGATTTGAAGTTGAAGGTGAAGAAGAGAAAGTTTACAAGTTGAAGAAGGCCTTGTACGGGTTAAAGCAAGCACCCCGTGCATGGTATGGCAACATTGATGGATACTTCACCGAAAAGGGATTCAAGAGAAGTCCTAGCGAGCCAACACTCTATGTCAAGCATGGTGAAACCGGTATGCTCATTGTCTCTCTCTATGTTGATGATTTGATATTTACCGGAAATGATGAAAAAATGATGCATGAATTCAAGAATGATATGATGAAAAAATATGAGATGAATGATTTGGGTATGCTACATTATTTCTTGGGTATTGAAATTGATCAAAGGGATGATGGTGTTTTTATTTCTCAAAAGAAGTATGCCCAAAGTATTCTCTCTAAATTCAATATGAAAAATTGCAATCCGGTAAAGACACCGTTGTTGGTGAATGAAAAATTGATGAAAGATGATGGTAGTGGGAATGCCGATGCGGCACAATATAGAAGTTTGGTTGGGAGTTTGTTATATCTTACCACTACTAGACCCGATATTATGTATGCTTCGGGATTGTTGTCAAGGTTTATGCATCAACCTAGCAAAATGCATTATGGAGTTGCAAAAAGAGTGTTGAGGTACATTCAAGGTACCAAAGATTATGGTCTCATGTTTGAGAGAAATGAAAGAGAAGATATTGAGTTGTTTGGATATTGTGATAGCGATTGGGCCGGTAGTTTGGATGACATGAAAAGTACATCCGGGTATTGCTTTACACTCGGGTCGGGTATCTTTTCATGGGGATCAATGAAACAAGAGAGGGTGGCACATTCCTCCGCGGAAGCCGAATATGTGTCGGCAAGTGAAGCAACTAAACAAGTGAGTTGGTTGAGAAAAGTTTTAGGAGATATGGGGGAGAAGCAAGATATGGCCACGGTTCTCTTTTGTGACAACAAGTCGGCAATAGCAATGTCAAAGAACTCGGTGTTTCATAAGAGAACAAAGCACATAGACCTCAAGCATCATTACATTAGAGAGATGGTGGAAGATGAAGAGGTTATGATCAAGCATGTGAAGACCGGTGATCAATTGGCGGACATTTTCACCAAAGCACTTCCTTATGATAAATTTATGTATCTTAGAGAATTGTTGGGGATGAAAAACTAAAACATTAAGGGGGAGTGTTGAAATTAATGTTTTGTTTAGTATTTGTGTATTAGTATGTCAAAATAGTAGGCTAATGGTTAGTATAACTATTGGGCCTTGTTTGGAGATGTTTAGATATATGTTTGGACTAGTATTGATGTTGTAAATGGCCCATGTAAGGCCTAGTACGGGATTTGCGTATGTATGACCAAAACAATGTAATTGTATAAGAAATTAAGAAAAATCTTTAGAGGGGCAGCAGCCACCTTCTTCTTCCTCTCCTCTTTTCTTTCTTCTACTAACATACAAACCCTAGATTGAGCAACCAAGGTCAAATAGGCCAACACTCTGGGCTTTTTTTAATAAATAAATTGATAATGGTTAATAATGCCACTAACTTAGATGATATACAATGCTGCCTAGGTATGATGCAAGAAATTCAATTCTTACAAACTTACAAATTGTCATTTTGAAATAACATTACAAATTTCATTTCAGGACATTGATTGCTGAAAGTTAGAAAGATAAAAGGAGAATTGTCTAAAATGGGTTCAGACAGTCCATTGTTGGGCAACCTGAAGATATCACGGGTTCGAACCATACTGACCCACAAGTACCCGTACCCGCATGAGCATTCAAGGCACATCATGATAGCCGTTATAATGGTGTGCTTTCTTTTCATCTCTTCAGATAATATGCACACTCTGATACAGAAGCTCGATAACAATATTAAATGGTGGTCTATGTATGTTTGCCTCATTGGTTTCTTTTATTTCTTCTCGTCACCTTTCATTGGAAAGACTATCAAGCCAAGCTATTCCAACTTTAGCCGCTGGTGAGTTCTATATTTCTAACTTTCAACCATTTTTCTAGTTGATACTTTTGAGCTGCAAGTCTATCAGTAACTTTTTCTTTTAATTTAGCTTATAAGCTTTTCTTAGGCTTATGCATAAAATTCTTTTTATTTTAAGACACATAACATGTTATTCTTCTTGACATATTATCAAATTGGCAGAGAATACCTTTCTTTTCTTGCAACTCACATCTAATGTTTTTTTCTTTGTTCCTTGTACATGACCACATGTGCAAATAACACCTTTCTTTTGGTTGCAATTCACATTTTTTGTTCTTTACTTCTTTAATATCACTCATTGCTAAGTCAAGGGGAAAAAAATAAAGTAAACTACTCCTTATTCGTTGATTGACTCATTCATATCACTTTATTGCATGTTCATAGAAACTAAATAGTAAGGACACCTCAAGGGAAAATTAAATATTTTGTTAACATTTTACAATTTATGGTGGTTTTTCCATTATAGTAATCTAACAGGTCAGTGCTATTTGCACAAAGAATCAGAATGTTGGCTGGTAACTATTTGTGGGTTTTATTTGCAATTGCACTAAAATATCAGCTCTATTTGGTATGATCTGAACTATATATGTACAGCAATTGTTGTAGCAGAAAAGAACATGGAAGCATCATATAATTTTGTAGTCCTTGATACGAAGCTTAAAAATGAAGTTTTTCAGCAATTATTTCACCTTTTTAAACGTTCCCATTTCAGGTATGTTGGTTGGATATTTGTAGCATCACTGTACCACCTTCCGAGCTTTCAGTCTATGGGGGTCGACATGAGGATGAACCTATCCTTGTTCATAACTATATACATATCCTCCGTACTATTTCTTACTGCTTTTCATATTGTATTTCTTGGCCTTTGGTATCTCGGCCTAGTTGCCAGAGTGGCGGGAAAAAAGCCTGAAATCTTCACTATTTTACAAAATTGCACTGTAAGTCCTCTTTGCATTCATTACAATTTTCAATAAGGAATTATGACTACTTGCATACAGGATTGCAATCGTGTAGTGTGTGTACTATTAAGATTGTACCACAAATCCAGAATACGACTTATTTGATGAAAAGTTTTGTTTATGGTTTCTTTGGGTGTGTTTGGCAACAACGCCGAACTAGTAGTTCGCGAACAACTCTAGTTCGCGAGTGCCAAACAACCCATGAACTGGCGCGAACAAAGAATTGTGGGCTTGTTCTTAGTTCCTCGATTTTGGGGAACTAGAGAAGTTGTTCGTGAACAAGATGTTCATCTCTTGTTCACCATGTTGCCAAACACACCCTTTATGTTTAATTGAGTCTTTAGCAGTGATCATGACTTGACTGAAAATGTTCAAGTGAAATTCACAAAAGTTTAAATTCGTTTGCAGGTAATAAGCATTGCATGCTGTGCATTCTATAGCCGGTGTGGGAATCGGGCTTTACACAGAGAACAGCAGCAACCCATTCATGCACACAATAATACTTGGCTTTCAAATTTTTTAAGAATTCATGAACTGAAGGATCAGATGTGCTCATCCTGGCTGGCTCCTGTGGGATCTGCTAGTGACTATCCTCTTTTATCTAAGTGGGTCATTTATGGGGAGGTGCATATTCTTCCCTTCTTTTATGGAACCAGAAGTGTTGACCTCTGGGGAACTTATTTGTTTCCCTATAGTTTTTTTGTTGCGATAACCTTTTTGTTCTTTTCACTGTACTCCATGATCAACTTTTGTTCTCTTAAACCAAGACTTGTATTGCATTCTGCTTATTAATTTTTATCGATGTCCTAAGAATGTTGCTTTCTTTCTGTTTCAGATAGTATGCAATGGACAATGTGGTGGGACATCTAGTGAAATATCCCCATTATATTCTTTGTGGGCTACTTTTATTGGCCTCTACATTGCTAATTATGTTGTTGAAAGATCCACTGGGTAATTTTTGAACTTCCTTTCATACCAGTCAACATTTTTTATGAGAAAATATTTACAGAATATCACTGCATCTGCAGAAAATGTGAAAAGGCCTTTGTTAGAAACCAAACTTATGTTGTATCATTACATTTCTTAATTCTGGTAAAATTATTACAGATGGGCTTTAACCCACCCTTCATCGACAGCAGAGCAGGAGAAACCAAAGAAGCTGACTAAACCCAATTTCTTGGATATGGTCCCTTGGTACTCCGGGTATGTATTTTGTTATTACTTGATTAAGATAATTCACCAAACTTTATATTTCAAATAACATTCAACCCAATTTGCAGACAAGTCCAAACATTCAACACTCTAAATTATATGTGCTTTAAGAAGAGGCAGTTTTGTGTTGCGTTAGTAACTTTCTTTTACTATGTACTTGTTTACTTTGTCCCAGTTCTTATATGGTTCTGAAGCATTATGGTTGTGCTATCAAAATTTCAGAGGAAAATGTTAACCCTCTGTTCTTAACTTGACCTAAGCAGCTAGGCATTGCTTTTCGAAAGAAAAATGAATAGAGAAAAGGAAAAAAGGGCACTTAGTATTACTTTCTACTACCATATTGTAGCCAGATTTTTGAGATGTTACTAAATAGAGACTGTATTTTCAATAAAAACAAATTTATATTCTGTCAGTTTTTACTACATGGAAACATGCTCTCATCTCATATATATTTGCACTATTTGTTCAGGACCTCTGCTGACTTATTTAAGACAGTGTTTGATCTGTTGGTATCTGTCACACTTTTTGTTGGCCGATTCGACATGCGTATGATGCAGGTATATGTCTATATATTTTATGTATTTTCTGAACTGGCTTTTAAGTATTCTTTTAATGCTGAAACCCTATATAGCAAGAGTATGCTAAGAAACTGGCAAAAAAGTGTACGCAAGAAAGAGGAAATGAATACTCCAACCCTCGTACCTTTTTTGTAACTTCATGACTGCATTGTCTAGCATTTTGAAAGTAACTCTATAGGGTGTAGATAGCAACAGGTAAACATATACGGACCATACTTGAAAACCTATTTTACATCTTGAATGAAGCTTAACCAGTTAGCTTTGTTGTACATTGTGTAGGATTGTGACACATTACACAATTGAGAGTAATCAGAATATAAATGTAAATAATTTCTTTTATATTAATGCTAATGAATTGTGTGATAATATATTAAGGCGGCAATGAGAAAGGTTCCTGATGAAGCCAAAAGTGAAGATCTATTATACGACCAATTCTGTGGAAGGGATGACATTTGGTTCGATTTTATGGCCGATACAGGAGATGGCGGAAATTCATCTTACACTGTTGCCCGCTTACTTGCTCAACCATATCTCAAGGCTAGAACTGGTGGGTCTAAATTGGTGCTTCCTCGTGGCAAGTTTCTTCTAATAGGAGGTGATCTCGCGTAAGGAATTTAATACCTTCCTTTTCTTTGAAGACTTCTTCTGTCAAGTTTGTTTGATTAACTGGGCTCACATTGAATTAATTAGGGTTTTAAGAGGAAAATGGGGTCTAATTTGTGTTCTCCACCTTTTATGAATTGTCTAGGAAAATGTGGTAGTCACTTTTCTACATAATTTAACCTTTGTTTTAATTGTTTGGTATCAATTGTTAGCAAACTTGAGAAAATAAATAGTGAACAACATTATGTTTTGTTTCAATACCGTGGAAATTTGCTAGTGACCTAACAGTATTGTATTGTGGTCTCTGTAATACTGATGAGCCTCCCATCAACATTGTTAAATATTAACATGCAACATCCTGATATGAGCTGAGCCTCTGCATAATTTTTCCAGTAAAATAGTGAATCTAACAGAATTTACTTCATAGGGTATCCAAATTCATCATAATTTATGTTTTGTTTGGTATCGATTGTCAGAAAACTTGAGAAAATAAATAGTGAACAACATTATGTTTGGTTTCAATACCATGGAAAATTTGCATGTGACCCAAAAGTATTGAATTATGGTATCTGTAATACTGATGAGCCTCCCATCAACATTGTTAAATATTAACATGCAACATCCTGATATGAGTTGAGCCTCTGCATAATTTATCCAGTAAAATAGTGAATCTAACATAATTTACTTCATAGGTATCCAAATCCATCGTCATTTACCTACGAGAAGCGGTTTTTTGCCCCATTTGAAAGTGCCCTTCAGCCTCCCACTTGGTTCAGGACTGAGCATATTGCCATTAACAAGCCAGAGATGCCACAAGGCGTGTCAAATTTGAGAGATTATTATGGACCCCAGTGCTTCATAATTCCTGGAAACCATGGTTTGTGCTATATAATGTCATAGACTGATTCTTTTTGCCAAAGTGAAAGCATTTTCAGACAGAGCTACCACTGCATGCTTTCTTTGACATATTTTACCATTAGGATTAGGGCTGGAGTTTTGGCATTCATTCATATAGGTTGTAATATATTTTTCTTATTTTATAATCTTCTTCTAGATTGGTTTGATGGCTTGCATACTTTCATGAGGTACATTTGTCACAAAAGCTGGTTAGGTGGCTGGTTCATGCCTCAGAAAAGGAGTTATTTTGCATTGCAACTGCCAAATGGTTGGTGGGTTTTTGGCCTCGATCTAGCACTCCATGGAGACATTGATGTGTATCAATTCAAATTCTTTGCAGAGTTGTGTCAAAACAAGGTGTTTTTCCCCTCCTTATGATCCATTATTTTGCTCTCAGAACTATTATGCAAGGTTGGCTATTGTCATGTCAATCCAGGTTGGGTTGGCAATATTCATTATAAAATACAACCTGATTTCATAACTGTGATATGACCTGCCCATGGTCAAAATCATGACCCTTTGTATCCTTCAGTTTCTTGATTGGGCAGGGTCAATTAGATCCAATTTGGTCCAGTATAACAATGACCCAAATTAAATTAGCACAGTTTAGATGCAGTATTCCTTGTTACATACCTGAAGGACTGGTACTGTAATCAATGTCTAAAATCTGAAGTTCTAAACAGCATTTAGATGAATTATTCATTGAATCTTAATATTTCAAAGATCTTATTATAGATTGGAGAGACGGATTCAGTTGTTGTCATGACACATGAGCCAAACTGGCTCCTTGACTGGTACTGGAAGGAGAAGACTGGTAAAAATGTGTCTCATTTAATATGTGACTATTTGAAGGGGAGATGCAAGCTTCGCATGGCAGGAGATCTGCATAATTATATGCGTCACAGTGCTGTTGTGTCAGACGCTGGGCCTACTTGCATTGAGCATTTACTTGTCAATGGGTGTGGTGGGGCCTTTTTGCATCCAACCCATGTATTTCAGGACTTTAAGAGCTTTTGTGGGACCCAATATGATTGCAAGACTACATACCCATCTTATGGTGATTCTAGAAGGGTACTAAAATTAATATTTTCTTAATCTGGCTATGTTCAACCAATTTTTCAGTAGTAATTGCAAATACCACCCACTATTTATTTTGTTTGCACAAACCACTATAAAATTGTTCTTTTCGTTTGTAAGACTTTTCCAAAATAGACTGGAAGTGTTAATTTTATTTTCATATTTGTTTTTGTTATTTTTGTTCAGATTGCTCTCGGAAACATTTTAAAATTCCGGAAGAAGAACTGGCAGTTTGATACTATTGGTGGTGTAATCTACTTCATTTTGGTTTTTTCACTGTTTCCTCAGGTAATTTTTCTGTTCAAGTTTGGGTTTCCTTACTATACTGATGACGATGAAATGAATATCAAGTGTTAATTATTGATTTTCTCAGTTTTATGAAATTAAACACAAAAATAGCCCTCTCTAAGATGAAATATGTCCTACTTTACATTTACTAACCTTCCATGGGCAAGTTCCATTGAAAGAAATAACAATAACTCAAGAGCCAAATGATTAAACTTAAAAACATTAAAAGTGTATAATGTGTTCTCTTTCTTTTCAGCATAATCATGTTGATCTTTGCATGACGATTCATGATCAGATCATGTAAAAGCTTTATTCTGCAAACCATGAAAACAAAAATATATTGTGTAGTTATGGTATTGACATTCGCAGGAACAAAAACCCAATAAAGGGAAAAAGTCTGATCTGTTCTTTCCTTTCAGTGTAACCTCGTTCATGTACTACATGAGGATTCATGGGCAGGCTGTATAAAGGGCTTCATTACTACTGTATCCAGTGCATTAATTTACATGTTGGAGCACTCATATATTTCGTCGGCAGGGAGCCTGGCCTTGCTTGTGGTTGCAATCTCTTTTGTGCCAACAAAGCTGTCGCGAAGACGGCGTGTTGCTATTGGTGTTCTTCATGCATTTGCTCACATGACAGCAGCACTGATTCTGATGCTTCTGCTTGAGTTTGGCATTGAGATTTGCATCCGCAATCACTTATTGGCAACTTCAGGTATGATATTTTTTGGACTACTAATTATACATACCAATGAGGACCTGTGCCAGTTAGTTACTGGTATCTTTCTGTTCCATTGGTCTTAACTGAATATCTTTCTGTGTTTTTTTGCAAAAGTATGAAATTGATATAGATACAATGAAATAACAGATTTAGTCTATCTTTATTTATTTCCATATTATTTTATTTCCAGTTTTAGCTTTGTTGAATTAGGAAATATATCAGGAGATGGTTGATAGTTAGGCAACAACTATATTAGTGATTACTGTGTAATGGAATAGGCAGAAAAGAAATAAAGTATTAGTCTTCTTTTCCAAGTCTTCTCTCTCTTGTATTTCCCTTGTATTAATTAGGTCAGAATCACGATCATTACCTAAGATCATCTACCCATCCAGAAACACGCATCAGAGATTGTTGGTCTAATTAAAAAGAAAAAGTAGAAATCTAATGGAACATATTGACCTATTTCACCTTGATGGTGTTAACGAAATCAAATTTTTTTTCCAGGCTACCACACACTATATGATTGGTACAGGTCGATGGAAAGTGAACATTTTCCTGACCCTACTGGCTTGCGGGCACGCCTGGAGCAATGGACCTTTGGCCTCTACCCGGCATGCATAAAGTATCTTATGTCAGCTTTTGACGTACCTGAGGTTTGAATTATTATGCAATATACTTGAATTTAAATATAGCCCTGGTAGTAGTTGTAGTGTTAAATTTCAAACAACACCCATCTTTTTCTTATGTTTTAATACCTTTGACGTTTTCAAACTATCAAGCAATTCACTGCTGTTCATTTTTTTTAAATAAAATACTGCACATTAAAAAAAAGGTACTAGATTTAATAAATTTGACAACCTTAACAACCATTAAATATAAATTTATATTTAATAATGACAACCTTTTGCACATTAAAAATGTGTTTGAAGCAAGTTCACTGATCAACAATTGACTTCAAATTTTGAAAAATGATGTTTGATGCAAGTTGTCCATCTTTTATGGTATTTTGATGGAATATCAATGACATTCATATTTCATGAAAGTTGGTTGATATTTGTCCAATCTATGAGACGAAAAGTATGTATATTAATCTTTTTCTATTTTAAAAGGTCTGTTCGACTTGATTTAAGGAAGTTAAGTTATTGTCAAGGTTGTCAAGTTAAGTTATTTGTGAATATTTCTGCAAATGCCAAATTATCATTTATACCTTTTCAAAGCAAGAAATTTGAAACAAATTCTTACAAAATGGGAAAGTAAATGAGTTTCAGATTTATTGACACAAAACATGAAAGTTCTTTTATACTAAATGGCAATTGAACCCAAAACTTCTGTCTTATTTAGTGCTATGGAGGTTTGAATCTGTGACCTCATGAAAGGTATCCTAGTATTGTATCACTAGAAAACATGAATATATCTTGCTTGCTTCCCCTATTTACATTAATTGGACAATTCTATGGGATGTTTATTGTTTCTTATTTTCTTATGATTTTACTCGGAAGTTTCTTAATAATTTCAGTGATCCTAACTGTTACATTATAAACATGTACAGGTGATGGCTGTCACAAGAACAACCATATGTAAGAATGGGATTCTGTCATTATCTCGCAGTGTCTCTGTTATATACTACACATCGGTGTTTATTTATTTCTGGGTTTTCTCTACCCCAGTAGTGTCTCTTATTTTTGGAAGCTATCTATACATTTGCATCAATTGGTTTCACATTCATTTTGATGAGGCCTTTTCGTCTCTACGTATTGCCAATTATAAGGCCTTCACGCGGTTTCATATCACCAAAGATGGTGACCTCGAGGTGTTCACACTTGCTGTTGACAAGGTAATAAGATTATAATTGACTCTATTGTCCTCTTCCCTTAAATGTAATTTTAATTATTTTTTTTCTATTTGTAAAAGCAAGTTGCACATCCAGAACTGAGTTCAGGCCAAGTTGAATTTGGTTCAGATAAGTGTCAGGTCTCTGGTTGGGGTTGTTTTGTTGTTGTTGTACATTGGGTTGTTTCGCAAGCTAAGCTGATCCAATACCAAGTGATTTGTATCTGTGTTAACCTGAACCACCCTGCTACACCCAATCTCAAGTTCATCTTAATTTGTATGGTTATGAAAACCAAGATCCTCACCATATATACGTAGTTGTATGTTTGCTTATTGAAAGATAGCTCTCTTAAAACCACTTTATGCATTAAAGGTACCAAAAGACTGGAAGTTAGATCCTGAATGGGAAGCTGAAGAAAAAGGGGCTCACCAGATGAGCCATGAGAGGAAACATCCGAGCAAGTGGAGAGCTGCCTCTTCGCCTGACCCTACTAATTCTGTTAAACTAATAGATCATTTTGTTATTAAAAGAACCACAGGCTCCAAAATAAATTCTAAACAGTAATTTTCCTTTGTTTTCCCCTTAACAATAGCAATCCTGTAGTGGTTGAAATGTATATACAAAAGATAGTTGGATAGATTTGTATCAAGCGATAGTAAAGTTAGACATAGCAAGCCTTTTCTTTTCTGCTTTTCTGACTTATTTGTCTTGCTCACTTCAGACATGCTGGAAAATATAATAACACAGTAAAACGACGGTGAAAGGATCGTCTCTAAATCCTCCATTCTCAAGCGCACTATCTTCCTTGCATACTTAAATTTTTATACCAAGCCTCACGCGCTTCGTATATTTAAAAATTTAATGGTTTTCATTTATCAGCTTGAACTTAAAGTACTTAATTATATATATAAAAAAAACTATGCATTGACGAGTTAGTAAAACAAGACCAGATTTGAAGACATTTTCTCCAGAAATGGAAAATGCGTACTAGATTACTAGGCAAAGAAAACACAGCTACCTAGTAGAAAAACAAGCACACATGAATACAGGAATGTCAGAAACACTACCCACTTTACGAGCTACAAAGAGGATCTAATATTTATTGCATGCACATATTAAACAAGCACACTTCACTAAACCGGCAAACAATACGATTAGCTTTCCATGATATCAAGTTGTAACCATTTTTATGACCGACATTTCTCAATTGTTACATGTACAACAACCTCCTTGCTAGTTCAATCAACCTGCATATACAGATAGATGAAAAATATTTTAGAAGAGTATTTTAGCAGTAAAGCACAGTTTCCTGATGCAAATTAATATCAATAGTAAACTAAAGGATTTAATAATAATAAATAATCATAATATACCGAAAGAAAATTCGATCAAACGGTATGCAAGTTAGGTTTAATTAGGTTTGAACAAACTAAATATATCATATTTGCCAACAATACTACTCATCTTACAACTTTCATTCAGTTTTTGTAAAAGGCAGACACTTGCACCCCAGGCCCAAAAAATTTGGAGAGTAAGCCCTCTTATACTATTTTTTTTTCTTTTAAAGATATTGTAAAAAATATGCTTATGAATTAATAGTATTTCTGGAACTTTGCACTACCCTGTGGAAAGTTCTGGCTCCTTCCCTAATCATAAGTCAAACCAAAACTAAATAGCTATACTGGGTTTATCCACATATGGCACGCCCAATTTGAAATAAAAATAGACAAATTATCATGTTTCATGTTAGTTAATTCATACTAGGGTTATGGACAAATTTGCCAAAATTTAAGAATAAGTACTTCCCCATCAGTGTTAGGTGACGCTGGCAACTAATTTTACCATGTCAAATCTTAGTTACAACTATCAGAAATTTGGGGTGTCATTGGCAAACAGTGTTAAATGTAAGATGTCGTTTGGGGATATGGCTAACTGTCAGGTGTATATTGGAGTTGAGCAATACCTTAAGAACAGTTAAGCATAATGTAATCAATCACTTGCAAAATCTTCATAAGTAACACCTTCAGATATAGTGTCTAGCCTTTTATTTCCTCCCTCTAGTAAAAGGAAGGACAAAACAGAAAGTACATATATTAGCTATGAATCAGTTATGTATCCTATGTGCAGATAAAATAATATCATCTCAAAAGGTCAATCACCTCCAGTAGAATCTGAGAAGTTGTTTGCATCAGAGGGGAGGAAAGGGGATCTTCCATAATTTTCCAATATCTCTTAAAGATATTAATTAAGAATGAGAAAGAGAAAAAATAAGGTTAGAGATCTCCACTTTAGATCAACACAATAATCAGTTTCCTTCACAACAAGTTCCTTAACTATAATATTGACGTAATCAGTGCATACTTAATGGACAACTGTATTGGAATTTCCTATTTAATTCACCTGATATTTTGGACCTTGCCATACAACACCCACTATTTCTCGTATTTGTAACTATTAATTAACATTTGGATCTTAGTAAAACAAAAAGACTAAATTGCCATAACCTCCATATTAATTCAGTCAATCAATTTATCCAAGGTCATCTGAGCTTATCCCAATTTATAGTTTGGTTGACATTATTTTTTTTATGTTGATTATTCCATAATTTTTAAAATTTGGAGAACGGAATTCAGTATCATTTTTAATTTGACATTAATTGCACATGTCAAGATACTGTTGTTGTTATTACAAACATTGGCCTGGGTGTTATGTACAAAAAAAAAGATATACTGCTATATTGCAAAAGGAAAAAAAAAATTCAGTATTTTTCTTAATGGGTTGACCTGAGTCTTCTCTCTTTTTAATTTAGGTTTTCTACTTGGTATTTATTTTGATGTGTTACGTCATCCAATCTTCTTTTTTTAACATTTTCAAGCATTGTAGCCTTATAACAATATTACCAGTGGCTTAAAAAGGTTGGGAACATACCAGCACTCTGACTGAAATCCTCTGTGAGATCAGAAAAGCTAAAATTGCGCGGTATCTGGCTTAAGAAACCAAATGAAGAGTCGATATCCAAAATGGGATCAGCCAATGCTTGACCAGTCAACTCTGAGCTGCTAAAGGAACCTCCAGATGCATCTCCCATGGATGGGCACGGTTCTAAGAAACCAGGATCATTAAACCCAAAACCCACATCACCAAAACTCGACTCGGTTTTAATAACTGGGGCTGCACCATTTACAACACCATTGAACCGCCCTGTGGATCCAGATAATGTTT
Organism: Rhynchospora pubera; assembly: GCA_028095005.1. Classification (NCBI taxonomy): domain Eukaryota; kingdom Viridiplantae; phylum Streptophyta; class Magnoliopsida; order Poales; family Cyperaceae; genus Rhynchospora; species Rhynchospora pubera. The sequence continues at coordinate 75,531,128 of CM051462.1, forward strand.
GTGGAGGGTTCATGGAGCCAGGATTAGGGTTTATGCACTGAACTTGTCTATCAGTATGGATGAGTTGAGAATGTGTGCCATTTATGAGCGCACCAGCAGAGGAACCTGAGCCGCCATTGCACATCATGTTGTTAGGTATTCTACCAGTAGTAGCACATGGCATATCCCAAGTGTTTTGGTTTACTGAAAAGAAGAGAAAAATAAAATATATTACTCACATATTCAATGTCATGATCAAATAGTAAGCTCCAATCCTCCAAGTATTAAAGGTTTCATTATCTCAAGTTTTTTATTGCGCAGTTAAGGCTCAATTAGCCTCAGGTAGGACCTCCTAACTAATCCATGTTTCATTCAGTATCAACATAATCCAACTTTTAATCAATGAACTAATTCTTGTGAAACTGTGGTTCAATTGCGATTTCTATCCAATAAAAGTACATATCGGGCTTCAACAGTGACATGGAATTTGTTTTCTTTTCAGTTATTGGCCTAATGATGAATATGACTAAAATGTCCCAAATTCCATGTCACTGTTGAAGCCCAATATGTACTTTTATTGGATAGATGGATGACATGGAAATGAGATAGCAGTTCGCATAAGAAGCTATGCCATCATTAGTTACATCCTTCTTATTCCTCTACCAAACTCCTCCTATTGGTGTGTTTCAGATGTATGGGTGTGTTTGCATCGTTTGAAAATAAAACTCGGATTAGTTATTCAGGATTATGAAATGCAACCTATGAGAATAGGATGAGAATTGAGCTTGTTATCTAATATACTGTTTACATAATTAAGTCCTACATAGCTAAACAGAACTTAGAACATACATGTAGAAGGATTAGATCCGTTTGAAACAGGAGGTGCTGATGTGAGAGCTGAGGTGTGCTCTTTGCTCATGAGGCGGTACTGATCATCTAGCAGCCGGTTGAAAACCATAATTTGATTTTTGAGCATCAACCTTACATAATAAGCGTTAAAGAAGTCACGATTCTCCTCCTCAAGCTTTTGCCATACTATTAAAGCAGCCCATCAAATGCAGAAAAGAAGTCAGATAATCTTGTGAACAGTGAACAAAAAGTAAAGAAAAAAAGAAGCCAAAAATAATAATAATAATAAATGTAATGAAGGATAAGGGTGTGCATTTGGCATTGTTGTTGTTTTTTAGAAACAAAAAACTAGTTTCTTTCTTGTTTCATTTGTAAAAGTTAATGCAGGACTCCTTTTGTGCTTATCTGAGAACTTTGTAATGCTCAACTTTGTAACCACAACCTCAGTACGCTCTATTTATTATCACATATACATTTCAGTATGCTGTCTTTTGTCAAATAAATACAAGAACTAGTTTTACATGTCAACATCTGATGATGCAAAATTGAATATTATGATTCTTTCATTTTCAACTGTACGCTATGCTTCAAGTTTTATGTCAGTTAAAATAGTTTTTTTTCCCACAGACAAAAAAAAAAAAGCGAAACTATTCCATCTAGCCAAGCACACTTAAATCTCTTTTCCGAGAAAGGAAAACTTAAGAGTGATATCAAACAGAGTTATAGCAACCAGTTTCACAACCAAATAAAAATTTAACTGAGAGAAAACATAAAAGTGCTAATAAAGAATCCAGCTACGACAAAAACATTTACATTCATTGAGGGACCAATAATTACCCGAAAAATTCCTAATTTTTATAGGGATATCAATCAACTTAGTTAAAAATTATAGATATCTTATTTACAGTTTGGATTGTATATCAAACTTGGTGCAATTTGGAAACTGATAGATCATCTATCAAGCAGTTTAAAAAATTAACAGTTTAGTCTTAGCATTCTAGTCTTAACAGTTCAAATAATTTCTAAATTGCATCAAAATTTATACCTAACCTATTCAACTATAGAACAATTTGACTTTCATTGTCAAAAAAAAAAAAAAATGGGTGTCAAATTATTATAACAACCCATTGAATCCCCATAGCATGCACAAGCAGAAAAGAAATGCTTGATTTGCCATAGACCCAACTATAGCTTCTAAGTCAGCATATACTGGCATCTTTATGTAACAATCTCTTTTTTAACAAAAAGTGCCCCAAGCAGGGGAACCAGAATGATCTGTATGTAATAAATTAAAAGCAAGTTCTCTAATCAACAACTTTATCATAAAGAAAAATCTCACCAAGCTCAGTAAAACTCTGTTCTATTTTTGCAAGCGCCAGAAGTTTGTCAATTACTTCTTTCTTGTTCATATAAAGTTGCAGACATCTCTCAATAAGATTCTGGACCTGAAAATAAATTATAAAAAAAAGAGATTACATTCATATAAATATACAAAGAAAAGCTTTGAAATGGACAAAGTTACAAGAAACAAATGTAAAAGAATCTGTCAGACAAGAAATCAAGGTAATGTCACTTTGCAGTAATGCCATATTACTCTGTCTAAATTACTGCAAATAATTGCAACAAAATGAAAGGCATTTTTGGGTTAGCAAAAAATTGCACAAAAACACCTTAAGAACAAGAAATTAATTACCTCAGTTAGGCTTTGATAACAGAGAGTATTTTGAGCACTAAATAAAATTAAGAAACCATGATCACTAACAAGAAGTAACTAAATTTTCCTTGTCCTTACCAGCTGTATATCTTGACGAGTAACCTTGGGAAGTTCTCCACCTGACATCTTCTCTTTCCCTCTATACTACTTACCAATTGCAATTATCTAATAATTTCAGGTAATTTAGTAATATTCCCAATTAGAGCTTCTCAATTAAAGTACGAACTGAAACCGCTGTCAATCCCTGCACAAATAAAACAAAACCAATTAGTAAAAAACCCACGGAGTCAAAGTTAAAGAGGATCAAATTGCAATTTTCACTGAATTCATCAGCTAAAGGATCGCACTTGGGGGAATTGAATAAGATGATAAGTGCTAAAAAAAAAAGTACCTATGATAAGATCCTTCTAGCAATTACCAAAACGAAGGAAAGCGAGAGAGAGAGAGAGAGAGAGAAAGAGAGAGGAAGGGAGGAGGTAGAGAGAGAAACTGGGTTAAGAGAGGGAATCCGCGAGGCGAAGAGAGAGAATGGGTGGCAAGGGAATACAAATTTTTGGTTGCTTATGGTGCACTCAATATGATAAAAACCCAAAAGGAGAGATGGATTTAACTTAACGGGTTTTATCTGAAACGGATCCATGATAGTGGTTTTAAAACCGTACCGGCACCCCTACCGGCCAGTGGCCAAAATTCGGTATTTTCCAAAATTTTCCGATTTTTTCTCTCACAATACTAGATATTTCCGTTTCGGTCACTGCTCCGGTCACGACATTTGTATAAATAAATCAATTTATTAGACTAAAAAAATAAAATAATGTTGTTGTGAATGATATTGATTTATTTAACCTGCGGATTTGTACATTAGTTGAACATTAATATTTATAAAAGAATCAGATTTAAAATATATTACAAATCCATTTATTTACTAATCAAGATATTGTTAAGGTAATATATATATATATATATTTTAATTAAGAGAATATCATGCATGTTCCTTTTAAGATAACCAAACAAATTTTCTACATCGTACATAATTGCACAAGGAAAACTATAATTAATTCAGTCCTATATGTAATGTTAAAGGAGGTGTCTTATGATTAAAATTGGTTATCTTATCTCTATTATTTATCATTTATTTATTTAATTTTTAGTTTTTCTATCAAATATTATGGCTGTCTTGCTTATTTTTTAAAAAATTATTTTTTACTTAAGTGTAGTTTAACATAGACAAAAGCTACTGTATTGATGGGTTTAGTTTCAAAATCCAATCCGAAAAAGGGAAGAGAATTGAAAGCTGTGTACCTCTGTACGTTCATAAACCCAGTTCATGAAGAATATATAACCCCACAAAAGGGAACCGGATTCATTGTCTCAGGCTCTCAGCAGGTGACCTATGTGTATTGCTAAAGCCTAGGCACATACAGGCCTTGGTTTTGGTCTCATCTCTCATCCTTTCAAAATTAATTATACTTCTCATATCTATACAAAATTGGCCTTGGTCTCCTCTTCAATTGTACGGAATTCATTTGGATTTGTCCATGTTGATCTGAGCTGTTCAATTTATATCGAACGGCTCAAAACTAATTTTATTGATATACCTTTCTATTATCATTAGTATATTTGATTTAAATTGGACTTTAAATAAAATTTAGACCATCCCGTTATATCCATATTATTGGGAGAAAAACCGAGTCAGTAATGTTGAATTTGACTTTTCTCTATACATATTGTTTTAATTTTTAAAAATGATTCCTGTAATAGTTTATATGAAGATAACACCTGCCCATTAACTCAAGATATTAATTAATACAAGCAACTTTCTTATCCAACATTATCCAATTATCCATTTATTGGTCCGACTGCGCTAATTTGACCACGTCAAATAAAAAGTTTATGATTGATCAATAATTAAATATTTTTTCTTGGACAAATTTGCTCAACAGGCGGGAGATACAGATTGAATAAATATTTAGAGAGGTCTATGCGAATCTTAATTTTTTTTTTCTTTTACGAATTTGGAAACGACATAGACCGTCCGATTATGCACAATACAGTATTGCGTTACGCAGGATCTCTATCCGATTATGGGATATAAATAAGTTTTTATAGGCATGTTAGGTACTTAGGTATGGGATTAAGATAAGTTCATGAATTAATGGAGGGCCCACATTAGCAGTAAAACCTGCAAGTCTGCAACACGTATAATGTATTTTATTTACTATTTGCCACCTGTCATGCAAGTTGTTTAGTGAAACTTGGGAATTGGGAATCCGTCATGGAGCTAAATGGTGCCTTATTATTATATTTTATTAAATGCATGGGCTAGGTGGCGAATCATTTGGGCCTAACTAAAAAAAGGATTTTATTCATCTGAGTATCTGACCCATATTTGTATGGGCCGGAATTATGTAGCATGTTTAGTTTTCTGAAATATTTTAAGAAAAAACTATATTTCTCTTAATCAGCCCGTAGTTGCTTTTTCAAACAAGTTTTTATGCTATGTTTAAAGCCTGACGGTTCCTAATTGACTTCATATGAGTAATTATTGTTTAAACAAAAGTCCCTTATATAAGATCATTAATATGAAATTTTGGTACTATAATTCCACAAAGGAATAATAGCCGAATAGGTAAGTATTGAGCCCAGAACCTGTCAATCTTATTTTTATCTTTTGCATGTGTAATATGACAGAATAGATGATCATTTTATTTCGTCAGATAGCTTTAACATATGCAATTTCTCCTAATACCCTTTCCCTTATAATACCAAGTAGTGTTTCAGTACTGTAATTATCATTTCTTATGATTTATGAATCTATTTTTCTGGACCATCACAGATGATGGTTTTAATCAATTGCTTTATAGCATTTTATGCCATCTGTTGGCCGAAGACAGTACACACAGACAGTCGTCTCATCAACGGATCGGTGACGTAAGTTTTTGCTCTACTGAACATCTGCCGGAGTGGATTTAAGTAGGCAAATATAATAACTTGGATTCAATTTAGGGAGTGGCTAGTGTTAAACATATAGGACACAAATACTTGTCCAAAATGATAAAATTTTAATTTTTAAAATTAGAATGGTCGATAAAAACAACTCAAATTGTTGTATGTTATAAAATCTTCGTGGAGACCAAATTTTATATTTTTTCAAAAATTTTTACTATTTTTTTGGAATATCTTTATATGCTTGATCTAAAAAGTTCTGAACCCTCTAATTTTGAAAATTTGAAAAAAAATAGTTAGAAAATTCGAAAAATATAAATTTTGATTTTCAAGGATATTTTAACACAAATATCATATTGAGCGATTTAGATCGGCCGTTTGAAATTTTAATAATTGTATTTGGATTGTGTTTGACGTCCTGTATGTTTGATTCTAGCATTACTCTTAAATTTATCTTTTTTTTTTGTAAAGCCTATGAATAATGGGTGTTTTATCTTCGTGCACAAATTTGCAAATTTGTCCCTTGTGAATCTCTAGAAATTGCATGGACCGAAATTTTAAAAAATAATATTAAATTAATATAATCCAATAAAATTAATATCAATTTAATCAGTTTAATATAAATAGTATCGTAAGATCGGAATCCTGGATTCCGAACGTTAGATCGGATTCCTGGATTCCGATCTAACGTTAGATCGGATTCTCGGATTCCGATCTAACGTTAGATCGGAATCTGGGATTCCGAACAGTGCTGTAACTGCTCAAATTTGCCTTTTTCATGGTTTTATTGTAATTTTATTATAAAAATTAATTTAATATATGAAATTTTAATATTAAATTAATATATTATGAAATTTTAGTAATATATTTTGAAGATAAGATATTAAATTAATATATTTTATTTTACTTCTATTATAAACATTAATTAAATATATAAAATTTTAATATAAAATTAATATATTATAAAAATTTAATATTAAATTAATATATTATAAACATTAATTAAATAAATATTTTGAAGAATGTTAGTATAATATAATTCTATTTTATGAATAATATTTTAATATTTAAAGTTTTGATATTAATTTGATATGGATGGTTTTATTTTTAATATTAAAAATTTTCAATTATGTTAAATATTGTACATAATAAGTACATAATATATTAGATTTATTTCATTTAATAATTTATTTCAATTATGTAATAATTTATTTATGGCAATAATTATTTTATAAACTTATAATTAAATATTAGATTTATTTCATTTAATTCATAACATTTATGTAATAATTTATTTTTATAGAACTTATTTATTTGTATGTGTTCACTTAGATCGTTTATATGTTCACTTTGTTTTATGTATATGTTCACCATTAGAAGAAGAATTGAATTTTGTAACCATAATATAGATTAGCACACTAAAATAAAAGAAAGGGAAAAATACATGAAAATCATAATATAATTTAGCACACTAAAATAAATGAACACACCAGGGTACTTAAAAACAAAGTAATAAATAAACTTAGAGATCTTGATCATCTACATGTTGCAGAATTTCCTCCCACCAGGGTTGATCTTCTTCCACATTCATTTCTTGTTGATTACTGGCACCATGGTTGTCGGCGAGTTGAGCTGCTTCGTTCCAAAAAGCCTCATCATTTTCTTGTTGATTATTCGCAGCCGGGTTGTCTGCGAATTGAGCGGCTTCGTTCCAGAAAGCTGCCTCGGCTTCTTGTTGCTCTATCTCAGCCATTCTAGCTACTGCAATTTTGCGTTGTTCATCTCTCTTCTTGATCTTGATTAGGCTCTCCTTAATTTTTTTTCCAATTTTTTCTTGTTGCAACCTCCGGTTCTCTTCGGCGGCCTTTTCTTCCATTCTTCTCCTTTCGAACCATTGTTCTTTCACTCTGAATCTCTTTACAATTTCATCCCTCTCTTCTTGTTTCTTGTGTTCATCGTAGTGGTCACGCAAAATGGTATCTTTGAAATTGAAAACCTGACCACACTTTGTACAACTCACTGTGTGGTCTCCACGAAAATCGTATATGCTTTCGTAAACAATCATGGGTGTAGGATCTGGTTTCCACGGTTTGAGTTCCGGCATCGGTTCAGGTTCTGTGTAGTACTTTTTATAGAGTTCAGAGTTGCTCGACTCAGGTTTAGTAAGGTAATGTCGCAATCTCTGCCTGCGGTCTCTTTCTGGGCCACCATGAATGTGCCACTGATAATGGGTGTATAATGGCCACTCGCCACCATATTGCGAATGGATATTGTAGTCGAATTTGCGGTAACATTTATTATTTTCATATGAATTTTTCTTATTTTTCCGTATTTTTCAAATAATTTTACAATTTATTATCTATTTTTCTAATTAATTAAGTAGTGAATAAACAAATAAAAAGACAAAAATATATCCAATATAATTAATAAATTACATATAAATTTTTTCTGATTTTTTTCTGAATTTTTCAGATTTTTTGAATATTTTTCCAATATTTTCCTATTTTTTTATTTAATTAACTAAATTAAAAACTAATAAAATAAATAAATAAATAATTAAATTAATAAAAAAAAAACTTACTGTGAATCAGGGAGCAGCGTGGAAGCGTCCGAGAGCGAAAGGCAGCGAAAAAATAGATCGGAAACCCCTATATATATAATAAAGGTTAGATCGGAATCCCAGATTCCGATCTAACGTTAGATCGGAATCCGAGAATCCGATCTAACGTTAGATCGGAATCCGAGAATCCGATCTAACGTTAGATCGGAATCCAGGAATCCGATCTAACGTTCGGAATCCAGGATTCCTATCTTACGATACTATTTATATTAAATTGATTAAATTGATATTAATTTTATTGGATTATATTATTTTAATATTATTTTTTAAAATTTCGGTTGCATGGACATTTGTTTGTACTTGTCATTATTGGGCCCATGTCAGTCTAGAAATATAATATGAGCCCATCAGCAAGCGATACCCTTTAAGACCTGTGGGCTGTGGCAACCGGCAAAACTATAGAAGGCAAAATTGGATATAACACCCTTAAAACTTCTTCAATTGGAAATTAGACCCTTGAATCTTCAAAATCGAATATAACCCACTCAACTCAAATTCATTACAGATATCAACCATTTTCACTTATTTTGATCATATAATTTTTCAAAAAAGTAATTTCTAAATTTACCCCTATTTCTCATAACTCATTTTTCTCGTTTCTCTACCTTCTCATAACTCGAGTGTTGTCGAGTGTTGTTGGTGTACAACTTGTTACATCACAGCCCGTTGTAAATTGAATCTCCTATTCTTCTTATCCCAATCTCTCCTCCTTTTACGCTAATAACCCTGCTGATTATTTTCTACTTCTATTTCAATTTTGCTCCTGAATTATTTATTTGAATTCCGATGGAATATATGGGAAGGTAAAGGAAGCCTTGTTATAACCATAATCGGCAGTTAAATTGTAACCTTAACACATGATTTTCACAATTTTATTTAGAGAAAATAATCCAATGTGTGCTGCATACTAAATTTGATTGGCTCCATATATGATAATTTTTATATATTTTGCATTGAACAGTTTTTTTTTTTTAGAGGAAGCTTGATAGAGGCTAACAAGCAAGAAAGAAAAAAGCAGAAACATAAAAACTAAGAACTAAGAACTAAACATCCTATACTTAGCAATGCTCTAAGAACAACTTGTGCTGGGAGACAATCCAGTGGCACAAAGGAACAGTACTTCTCTGCTGTTGTCTGAAGATTCGATTATTTCGCTCCAACCAAACTGCCCAAATGGTTGTGATCAGCAGTACGGCTGTATTTCTACCTGCTCTTGAATTACTAAGATAGAGAGTATATTCCCAAAAGGAATGTAAATCGTTAAAGTTTGGCATTAAAAGGTTGGAAAAGAGAGTCCTTAATTCTTGCCATGTTTGTACAACGAAGGGGCAGAGACAAAACAAATGATCTGCTGACTCCAAGTTAGTAGAATTGCAAAGCACGCAGCCTGGTTGTACCATAATATTTCTTCTGTGCAGAGCTTCTTGCGTGAGGAGTCTGTTGTGAAACATCAAAATAGCAAAGAGCATGATAGAGGGGGGTAACTTTAACTTCCAAACAGTAAAGGCCCGAAAGCTGGTTTGGCCACTGGAGACTAACATTCTGTAAGCTGAATTGACTGAGAAAGAACCATTTGAATTCCATTTCCAAGTAATCATGTCTGGCCCTACATTTGTGGAGGCAGTATCCAATAACTGAACCGCTTCATTAACTTGTCTCGGCCATGGAGCATGTAGAGAAGTCCCTGGATCGTGCAAAACTCTCTGAACTGTCAGCTTGGGAGTAATTGGCTTGGAGGAGTTGTTAAAAAAATGGAGATGGCCATTACCCTAATTGGCATACCAGAATAAAGTACGAGAACCGTCCCCAATTGTTACCGTTGTAGAAATTGAGAAGATGTGTCGTAGTTCAAGCAGGTCTCTCCAAAAGAAAGAGCCATGCGTTGACCATCCCAGAGGCGCGTGCTGATATCTGGAAGCAATAACTGAATTAGCTATGATGGACCATTGCGAAGAGGGCTTGTCAGAAAGTCTCCAGAGCCAGCGCAACAACAAGGAGATGTTCAATAGTCTCAGATTCAGAATTCCAAAACCACCTAAGTTTTTCGGCATGCATACCCTATCCCAAGCAAGCAAACTCATTCCTCTATTGCCGGTTGAGTAGCGCCCCCAAAGGAAGTTCTTCCTCAATTTGTCGATTGCTTTGATAACCCATGAAGGTAACCTGAAAACCGACATGAAGAATACTAGGATGGAGGAAAGAACTGAGGAGACTAAGGTGAGGCGTCCTGCTCTGGAGAGTAACTTGTTTTTCCAACCAGCCAGTTTGTTTTCTACTTTTTCAATTAAAAGCTTGTAAACTTCTCTGGACGGTCTAGATGCAGTCAGCGGCAATCCCAGGTAAGATAGCGGCAATTGAAAAAGGCTGCATTGAACAGTTAGAAGTCTTGATTTCAATGCAAAACCGGCCTAGATTAGTACAGGGCTACGGCCTACGGGTTCTACCACTACAACAGTGAATTGGTTGCTCGCTCTAGATCCTTCTAGGTGGTTCAAACTTCTTTTTCGTTCCAAATTGGAAAAAAATCGACTTGGTAGCCGCCGCTCGAGTCCATTCTGACTTGTCCGAGTTTTCAAAGCATGGGTTATACGGCCAAAACTAGCAGCGAATCCATTATTATAGGGCTGTTTCGTGTTGAGGTTCACGACACAACACAAAACCTTGGCCAATGAGATTTTAATACCGTTAGAGATTAGACTATTTGGATTTGCATATGTGCAGACGAAATTTTCTTTTCTGATGTCGAGGCAGAAGGTCTTTAGGCAATGGGCAGGGACAAAGGGTAATTTAATCAGCCATTCACTCCTCTTTTTTGGTCTAGCCAATCTCCGAGCTTTCCTAACTTCAGTTTGAAATGCTTCCGAAAATTTAGAAATTATTTTTTTAAAAAATTAAATTATGATCAAAATAAGTAAAAAGTGCTTATATCCTTATTAATGAATATGATTTGAGAGTTATGTCAGATTTTTAATATTCGATGGGGTTATTTTCAATGGAAAAATTTTTGAGGGTGTTATATCTAATTTTGCTTATTAAATATAAACCAAACCTCGTTTTGCGAGATGGAGACATGTTAATATTATAAGATTTTTGGGGGACAAAATTGAAGGAAATTTCAAATTTACAGCTGAACTATATCAACTTCGTAGGACAGAGTTGCAGAAAAACTAAATTCCGTTATGCAAAAATGAGTGGATAAATGAAAAATAAAAGAATCAAAAGAAATGAGTGGCTAAATTCAGTCCTGGCCATGTTGATGTTGCCATGTGGCAGTAATAACTGAACGCAAGAAATCGAAGGGATTTGTAGATAAGCATGCACTTATTATTAGATATTAGCTTTCTCCAATTGTAGGTGTCGTATCAATACAATCATGTTACAACTTGTGTCGTATTAACATATGCGACATTTTAATTTGTTCTATACATATTGTGCATGTTATGTTGAGTGAAAAAAAAAACCATCACAATTCATATTCTGACGCGCAAGATTGACACGTTGTGTTAGCACCACACTAACGAAGTATCGTGTTATTTTGTTAACTTGGTTTTGAAATTTCAATGTTTTATAGAGCAATAATTATTAAATAATAGTAAAAAATATTTTAAAATGAAAAAAATGAAGAAAGTGTTTTGAGATCTTGAGTTCAATTTTTTTAATTTTCACTTCGACATTCTGTATGTATTATTGTATTTAGTTTTGTCGACTTGAATGCACCTAATTGATTTAGGTTTCATGTGGTCGTGCTAATTTGCATTCATGTTCATATTATTTTTTTTTCTTTTTTCTGAAAGCTAGGTAGAGACTACCTAGAGGCATACGTTCATATTATATTTTGTGTCGATCGTGTCACATGTTTATGTTGTTGTGTTGAATCAATTGTGTTAACTTTTCGAGTCATCGACACAATACTGTTGTAACATGATAATATGATAATATGTTTATGCCATATCAATCTATGCTAGCTAGCGTACGTGTCCAGTGGCGAGGCCAGAAAAAATTTGAATGGGGTTCACTCAAATTAATATATATTATGTAATTATTATTTATCAATTTTGATGAATTTGTCATGTAAAAAAAAATTTTAATTTTTAATTATGGGGTCATCAATGAAGTTACATTTGCAATTTTATGGGGTTCAAATAGTGATTTTCACAAGAAAATGATCCATATAACAATAAAATTTTATAAAATAATATTTGATTGGAAAAAAAGAATGGGTGACATTGCACCCCATTCATTTCATTTAAACTCGCCTATGTACGTGTCTTGTCGTGCCAACACACTCATAGTGGATCATCTATATTATGGGTCAGACATGTATATTTTAGCGAATATTTTGGCAGACACGATATAAGTATAGATTCATATAACATGAACATATTATCGTGTTACAACAGGATTTTTGGATAGCTAATAACTAATGATCCGTACGTTACACACGGAATCGTATCCTCTACCAACCTATAAAAGATTGGTAGAGTGCCCACCTCCTCTATGGAGCGTTGGATTTAATCCAGCGGCGCGTGTAGAGGCAATAAAGTTAGCATCTGCCCGACTGACTGCCCGAGATCTCTCTCCGATTTCTCTTTAAAAAAAAAAAACTATTTTATTTGAAACAAAACCTAGATCGATCCATCGAGAGAGAAAATAGAGAGAAATCGGAGAAAAACCTAGAATCGAGTTCTCCGCTCTTCTTCGACTGCTAGCTCATCTCATCCGACTGCCAGCTCATCTCCTCCGCTTGTCTCCGACTGGCCGCTCGTCTCTGACGACTTCCCTCACTGTCAGGTACTTAGTGCGCTAGTTTGGAAGCCAACTTGAGAAGGAATCACCCAACGTTCCAGATAGGAGTACTTTTGCTAGCTAATTCCACGCAATTCGGAAGTAAATCCACCGAGTAAGTCACTCACTCTTAAAGAAAGTTATGTTTGTTGATCTTGATGGTTTCTGACTTTCTTTGTGTTATAGACTTATAGAAATTGCTTCTATTATTCTGTTGAATTTGGAAATTAAATAAACATTTCAGAATGTCAGTAGGAGGATCCATGATACCGATGGTTATTTTTTTTTCCACCTTTCTCATATGGTTCCTGCATATATATACTGGTACGGATACAGATGTTAAGCATGAAAAGGGCTTATCTATGAATATTTCCGATGTCAAGGACCAACTTGTAAAAGTAATAATCATAACTGTTACACTAAAATTTTCTTGTAATCAGACTTCATGCATCTGTTGTAAATGTTTCATGTTATTTTTTTAGATAGAAATGAGCTCTCAAAGCAACAATCTATGGCTATCAAATAGAACATTTCCTTACTGTAATAGATGCAACGACAATCAACGTGTAGCTGTCCTGGTTGCGGACACACCAAGAAATAAGGATCAAGCTTTCTACTCGTGTCGACGATGCGGTGATTTTATTGCATGGTGAGATGAGGTGGGCTTTAGTCCTATAGACCTTAAAATTGAAGTCGAATCATTGAAGAAACAATTTGAAAGGCAAGCGGATAATTTGTATAAACAATTGGCGGAGAAGTTTAAGAAAATTGAAGATTGATAAATTGTATTATTTTTTTCTTTTTCTTTTGATTATTGTAATTTGTAAGGTGTAATGTATGAATTTTAGATATGTGCTTTGTATTTGCTATGGATGCATAGATTAGTTGTTATCTTGTACCTATCTTGCTTAATTAGCTTATATTATAATTTTTGCTTTTACCTGGACTCCTATAGCTTATATTATAATCTATGCTTTTAACATTTTTTTTTGTTTTTTTGAAGTTGTATAATTATCGATATTGAATATTCAAGACTAAGATTAACCATTTCTGTATAAGCCAATCCTACTTCACAAAAACTAACAAAAAGTTTAAACTAGCAATGTTTAAACGCCTATTGTTATAAGTAAACATGAGGCTACTTGATGGAATAGTTGCAAACATGAATTTACAAAACGTAAAAATAACAAAAAGTAAACTAACAACCATTTCTGATATGCCTTATAAACGCCCACTGAATTTACGAAACGTAAAAATAAATAGAACATCAATATTAGAGCAAACATGTGGCTACATGATGGAATAGTTGCAACAAGCACCAAGCTGAAGGAAATTTGTTAGCGAATTTGAGCAAACTTGTTATTTAAAATTAGCAATTGTTAGCGAATTGCCAGAAAGAAACTGATAGCGAATTGTTAGCAACCACAATGCTTGTCTAAAAAAATTCTCAGCTGATATACTTTATCAAGGATGTTCATTCAAATAATAGCTCCAAGAAAATACAAATATATATCAAAAAAAGATACAGAAGAAGTACATCTGCAAGGTGCTCCAACAATTTCCAATCTGCATGGTGACCATTTGAGCTGTACCAGTGAGCATTCCAGTGACATGTGTAAAGCTACTCAAAAGCTATTACCTACCAGTGAGCATTCTACTCAATTTGCACCTATTCCAGTGACATAATAAATTTCGGTGGTACCAAATTCTTTTTCTAACTCCAAAATCGACACTTCCACCATAATTTCTCGAATACAACCATGCTTCATCTAGGGTTGCAAATTCCATACCTGAATAAGGTGCCAACCAAACTCCACTAGACTCCATATCCTACATAAATGCAACATCATGTAGTATACTTTGTTTTATCTATTTCGTTTTATTCTTTTGCCAATTCATTAATATGATACTATGCAGGTCGCAGGCCAAATGGTCCTATCCAGAGCAGTATGCTTTGTACAACAGTAGAATTCGTATAACATCAGACCATAAATTGTGTTATACTGTTATAAACCAAATTATGTTTTAGTAAAAAAGAAGGACATAGGCATGCATAAAATTAGTTCCAGAGGTGCAAAGAGGGGGTGCAAACTAAGTGAATTGCCAGGAGGCTATTTGGGAAAATTACTAGTGTATAAAAGTGGCAAAGTTAAGATGAAAATCGGAGAGAATTTCTTTGATGTGAGTGCTAATTGCCGTGCAAAACCAAGAGGCGTCGAGCTTCATACTTCCAATTGGGATTTTTTTTGTTCAATGCAGCTACTCAGTTTATTCACTAATTAAAAAATAAAACTACTAGACTAGGTGCTCCAAGTTCGATGCTACTGTTATTATTGTAACACCCTTTCAATTTCAATTTTGTACTGAACAAAATTGTCTAACAAAATTATTGTCTCTACTTCAGACTGTGATCAGAAATGTATAAAAACAGACCTGACGGAGAGGAGAATGCGAATGGGTGAGAGACAAAGAGGTTTTGCCGGAAGTTGTCTCTACTACGAATGGGTAAGAGACGAAGAGGTTTTGACAGAGTTCGATTGAGACGGAGGGATTTTGGCGGAGACGAAGTGGATTTGGCGTGAATTAGAGAGAAAATCGGAGACGCTCATGGTATTTTGTTTTGTTTTTTTTTTTTAAGTACACGGGAAGGGACTCGGGCAAGGCGTGAAAGGTCGAGGGAGAGCTTTTATCTCTGTGCGCTGTTGGATTAAATCCAACGCTCCAGACAGAAGATAGGCACTCTACCAACCTTTTAAAGGTTGGTAGAGGATACGATTCCGTTACACACTTACACTAGTCGATGACACAGATAGCTAATAATTGCACTATTCACGTACAGTAACACCATATTCAAAATTTATATATGATAATGACAGATGCATGTATTTTTAGAAATTTTTGGTAGTGTCTAGCTATCAAGCGACATATGGTAGATGTTAGATGGGATCGATTGTGCATTAATTAATCTCGGAACGTTTCAAATTGGGCCAGTTAAAATTTCAGTCCTTTTCAACTGAACCTAAAGAAATATATGGAATTGTTGACGCTACAAATTTCAAATGGGGTTAGTTTAAATTTCAGTCCTATTCAGTTTTCAATAAGACCTAGAGAAATAAATGGAATTGGGACATAACAAATTGTAAGGCCATGCATGGCGCAACTTTGATTGTCATCATGTCAAAATTAATGCTGTGGCAAATATATGATTAGCATATATATATATATATATATGAGATTGGCTAAAGTATATTCTAGCATATGGATCAAACCTGTATGCTAGAGTCGTTTTTCAAAATCTAAAATTCAAACAGTCAATCCAAACCGTTCAAGTTGTTCTCCATGTAAAAATATTATTCAAGACCAAATTTTATATTTTTTAGAATTTTTTTTACTATATATTATGCTATTTTCAAATTGAAGGGTCAGAAATACTCCTTTACAACTCCTTTATAGTGTTTTTTTAAAATAGCATAATATATAGCAAAAAAATTCGAAAAAATATAAATTTTGGTTTCCTAGGAGATTTCAATATGGAGAACAATTTGAAAGGTTTGGATCGACTGTATGCATTTTAGATTTTGAGAAACGACTCCAGCGTACAGACTATCTGTATGCTGGAGTATACTTTAGCCCATCTCTATATATTGTTAGTTGAACATATTCTTTCGATTTGCTGATTTGCAAAACAACACCAAAACCTAATTTAACAACTCTATTTAAGTGTTTTATAGCTAGATTATTTGAAGAATGGATTAAAGCAAGTGTTGCACAAGTTTTGGAACTTCAAGAGATTGCATTGGACTAGTTAGAGTCAATAGTTTAGGTATAATTAAACCCTAAACTAATCTCAATCAATTTGTTGGTAAAATGCTCAGTTTTTTCTGTCAAGCGTAATACAACGCTGTTTGCCGTTACACAACGTTCAGTTTATTCGTTCTTAAATTGAAAAATTTCTGACAAGGCTGAAACAGCGTTACACAACGCTCAGTAGTTACACACCATTTCCGCTTTTGTGGTGTGCAACGTTGTATAGCGTTGGGCAACGTTTGTCTGAAGCAGGCAACTCTACATTGCTCAGACAGCGCTGCTGCATGTATGACCCATGCTCCATGCATGCAGCGTGCAGGCAAGTCAGTGTTTTTACATGCAAAAGTGCAACCTCCGTTAGCCAACGTTAATCTGCGTTGTGCAACGTTTGTATTGTTGTGTAATGCTATATAGCGTTGCACAACGTTAGTCTGAGCAATGCACCTTTACTCACTCGAACATCGCTCAGACATCGCTCAGCAGCGCTGTTGCATGCATGACCCATGCTCCATGCATGTAGCACGCATGCAAGTTAGCATTTTTACATGCAAAACTGCAGGTTTCGTTTGCTAACGCTAAATAGCGTTGTGCAACACCAATGTTGTGTAACGTCCTTTCGCGTTGTATGATGTTCTGACAATGTTATTTGAGTTTGTCAGAGCTGCTTTCCCTTTTACAGCCTTACGTTGTGCAACGCTTCCTAGCGTTACACAACGCTCTAACATGTTCCAACGGAACTGTCGAGCATCTTCTATGGACTTTTGTTAAACCGTTGTGCAACGCTACAGGACGTTGCACAATACTCTGACAACTCACAACAGTATTGTCTTTGACCGTTTGATTTTTCAAGGGCTAGTTCTGCGTTGTACAACGCAATATAGCGTTGTTCAACGCTAGTCTGTTTTGACTGGTTTTTGGAGCTGTTGGCGCCCTCTATATATATTAGTCTTCTTGGAACTGTTTAGACACTTTTAAAACCTTTGAAATTTCTCTTTTTTGAGCTCCAACCAGTTAGAACAACTTCCTTCTTGTGTTTGAGCATTTAATTTGCAAAACCATTGAGATTAGTGTGCCTAGACCAATCCCATTGTCTAATTGCTAGATTTGTTGAGTGATTTGGTTAGAGCCTCAATATATTTGAGAGTTTGTGCTTGTTCATTGAGTTAGGCCGATCCACCTTTTGAGAGTTCTTGTAACAAGGTGATTCTGTTCGAAGTTGTAGAAATATTCGTTGCGGAATTGAACGGAGCGCGCCCTTTCGTGGTTGCGAAACTCCCGGATACGTACGACTAAGGCTAGCATTTCCTAGCGGGTCGGAACTCCGTAATACATCTTGTGTCATTTCTTTCTCTCCACTCTTTACTTAAATTGCATTATGTTTTGTGTGTGACTTGTGTTGCATTAAGACCAAACTTGAATTGAACAAAAAATTGACCATACCGGTTTAGGAAACCAAATTCGTGCCTATTCACCCCCTTTAGGCCTTTCTTTAGGGACAACAAAGTGGTATCAGAGCGGGGATTATCTTTTGACCATCTTATTAAGTAGATAATCTCGATTCATGGCCTTTAGGATGATAGAAAAACAGGACAAGTTTGGTTCTACTTGCAAGAACTTCCGTTATTGGAAGAGATGTATGCTTGTATACCTCAACTTGATTGACTTTTGGGATGTTGTTGACAAGCCCTATACACCGGTTGTAGATAGTGAAGGTAGAGAGACTCATGCCTCTAAGACTATTAGGACAAAAAATGACAATGCCATCAATGTCTTGTTAAACTCGATACATGAGTCCATAGCGGTCATTTTTGGTAGTTCTACTAGTGCACATGAAATGTGGGTTTCTCTCTTGAATTGTTATGAGGGAAATTCTCTAATCAAAAGCTCCCGTCAATTTGAATTGAAGTCAAGTTACCAAGTTACCCAATGTGATTTGCATATTAATTAGTATTTTGTATCAAACCAAATTTTATATTTAATTATTTATTAAAATGTATTTATTTTATTTTCGTATATTTTTTACTAGTTTTTTAGAGGTAATGTGGAAACATTTTTTTTTTGTTTTTTTCTAGAACTATATGATCTCGTGCTTAATTAATTTCTACCAAACCTATACCTACCCAAATTCGATTTATATCAAAATCACAAGAGAGTTGAGACCGATCGACCAAAGTTTCTGGTTTCTTACGAGACCTAAAAACATTTTGATGAAATGCTAACTATACCAAAAGTAGGTAAAGGAATAAATCTACATAGATCTGATGATTATGGAAATTTCCAAATTAACTAATTAAATTAAACCAGACAAGACGAACACGTCTCTCAGTGTTTTCAACTCCACGCACGTTGGATTTCTGCATGATATATGTAATGGTTCAAGTCGTCTACGGTTCCGGTCAAAGAGCATGAGGATCTTCTACTATCCTTTTCTCCTCTCTGGCTTATCCTTTTTTATTTTACACGTTTCCCTGGCAATTCAAAGTTTTGCCACGTTTACTGATCTTTCGTCTTCTATCTGGTGCAATATGATCCACTTATTATTATTTTTTTTTTATGGAGAGCATATATAAACTAATGAATCAAATTTGAACGGACGACACTTAATTATAATATATGATTATGTATATAATTATTATTAAATTAAGCTGCTTGAGTAACTATAATTCAAACTTTATTATATATAAGGTGACTCGACGGAGTTTATTTGTTAAGAATGGTACAAAGTCATAGTGATTAATTAAGCTTGAACATGATATTAAATCATTAGTTTGTTTGAATAGTTGAGATTTTCCAACGGTTAACGTTAAAAGTAGAAAACACAAAGGCTAAAATTTTTTATTGTACATAAAATTAAAATTGCATGGATTGGAATAACCTATTTCATGCATGATAAATTTAGAAGTTACATAAACTACGCATATACATATCAAATGAACTAGTAGTTTTTAGTAAAAAAAAAAAAAGGCCTAGTTCGAGTTTAGTTAGGAATCTTTTGACCTCAATAGTTCTATTTGTCAACGTGGCTAGGCCTGTTTAATTTTCAAAACGGCAACGAAATGGATCATTTCGTTTACCGTTCTGTTCCATTAACGATATAGTCATTTCATTATGTTTTTCCTTCCCTTTTAGAAAATAAAATGTCATTTCATCCCGTTTAGATGGAACGGAACAAAATAACGTGTTTTTACATTAAAAACTGCACTATTTGTCGAAACGGAAACGAAACAGACCATTTTGTTTACCGTTCCGTTTCAGCAAAATGATTTTTTATCGTTCTATTTTTTGGAATTTTTTTATACGCCATCCGCCGTTCGTTTGGACAGACTCGGGCGAGTTGGAACGGACTCAGCGGCAGACGAGCCTATTTTTCGCGAGTGAGATCGGAATCAAGAGAAAAAAAAAAAGAAAAATTAGTGGTAGAGGTCGAAGATAGGAGCCACACAAGATTATCTGAGATCACTAGAGATACAGAACTGTTGAGATCACTAGGGGAGAGAGGGATCAAAGCTCTCGATTTGAGCTTCGAAGAGACGGGAGGAGGCAGGAGAGTCATGGCAGAAGGGATGGATGAAAAGAAAGAAGAGATGAGGGCCATAGGATCTTTTGTGGCAACAACTTAACAGTGCCCCATGCACATAAGTGAAAATATATGCATATAACATATATATAACTCGAATTTTCAAACATTTGCGCTATATTTAGATTTATTAAAAATATCAATGCACTTTATTCACTTTTAATTTCCAAATTCATCAATTTACTACTTAATTTGACATATTCAGCTTTAGTATTGTTATTTTGTACTTTTTTTCTAAGACGGATTAATGTTTTGTTTGTAGAATAAAAAATTAACATTTCTAAAGTAACAGTGGCACACTAACATATCGTCTGAAATATAGGATTTATTGAATCAAATAAGAAAAGAGGCCAAAATAATGCTATACATTACAAAAATTTTTGTAACTTCAATTAAAAACGTTGTCATTTTTGCAAAAATATTTTTTTTTCCTAATTTTTTTATGATTTTTACTGATTTTTAAAGTCATTAAATATATATTTTTAAAAAATCTGAGTTTTCGATCCGAGTCACCCGAGTTTTTCCGAGTTATCCGATTCGACTTCTTAGTCCAACACTCCGAGTCCGAATTTCAGAACCATGCATGGAACCATGTCCGAAATTATTTAATATAAAAATTCAGACACCAAAAAATTTAATACAAAGAATTATTTATTTTTTTTTAATAAGAAGAAAGTTCCAACGCGTTTATAAACCGCGCCTCTCTCTCTCCTCTTGAACGCGTTTTATAAACGCGTTACAGGCCTTAAAATGCGTTTATAAAACGCGCTAGAAGCCTGAACTTTCGGAATAGTTAAAACGCAATTAACGCGTTTATAAAACGCGCTAGAAAGCTTGTTACTCGTTTATAAAACGCGCTAGAAGCCTGAACATTCCAACTTCTATCACTTCGATCAAACTTTAGTCATTTCGATCGAACTTTAGTCATTTCTGTCTATAAGTTTGTGAATTTATAAACGCGTTATTTGAAGTTATATAAGACTATACATTCTCGCAGAATTGAAATCGTCAACAACAGATTATCTCTTACAATTTAAAAACCTATCAATCAAATCCAAAAATGTCTACAATTACAATATATGTCAACCAATGTCCAACTTTTGGTGCTTCTTACTTCCACATCGGTTGTAGTATGCATACCACATTTGCTGAAATTCGAAATGAATTATACAGCAGGCTACAGATTTTAGAAACCCAGTACACTTTGAATATCCATGGTCGTTACAATGAAATTGTAAATGGGAGATATGAATCACTATTTCTTCCTGTAAATTCTGAAGATCAATGGCGCCTTTCTTACCACGAGACATTCGAGACGAGAGGGTTACCGATTATTGAGTTGCATGTTGATTTCATCCCCGTATATGGCACGGGACCAGATCTGAACCTAACACCCCTTGACGAGCCCGGTAGCAGTGAGCCAAACACTTCCTTAAACCTTATGTGTGGCCAGCAATCCACCCCTTACCAATACACTGGCGAACAGTCCGTTCCTACGCAAGACAATAACACATCAGGAGATGAAGTCGACGTTGCCGATGGTGATGAAGATGAGGGTCCGGCGACTTACTCCGACCTTCCTACCGGAGAAGAATATACCGATGTGGAGGACTTCTCCGAGAGAGAAGTGCCTTTTTATTCAAACTGCGACCAGCCATACGTTTCAGGAAGGACGGACTTGCACCATCCTGTAAGTGAATTGTGTGATATTTCCATGTTTGAGTATGCTGGTATGTCGGAGCGTAGTTTAGGGCCACAAGGCGAACTTGCTGTTGGTAAACGATTCGGTTCCAAAAAACAATTAATTCTAGCTGTCTGTGATGTTTCATGCAAAACAAATCGAGAAGTTCGAACGGAAACTAGCAATAAACAAAAAATTGTAATGGTTTGCATGCAAAAACCGAATTGTAAGTGGCGATTGTATGGTAGACGTGAGAGTTATAATACAAATTGGAAGATCTCTACCAATCCAAATGAGCATATTTGTTCGAGACCCCCGGGCCAAAAAGGTCAAGCAAACCTTACAGCTAGTCTCATTGCCGAACACGTTAGGGATGAATTGAAAAAAAATTTGGGAAAAAGTGTCCAGGACATAGGAAGCCTCATAAGGGCTAGATATCCACGTATTGAACCGACTTATAATAAACTATGGCGTGGGAGGGAGCGAGCGTTGGAGCAATTGTTTGGGTCCTGGGAAGGGGCCTACAATAAACTTCCACGCCTCCTGGAGGCAATGAAGGCGACAACCCCAGGAACGAAATACACAATAGTTTCTTGGCCTACAAACGATCCTAACGTTGGCGTCTTCAAGATGGCAGCCTAGGCTTTTGGTCCGTGCATAGAAGCGATGAAATATGCCAGACCTGTTATCTCAATTGATGCTAGTTTTTTATCGGGCCGATACAAAGGTAGATTGTTCTCAGTGTGTGGTTATGATCCAGAAAATCGATTAATTCCGGTTGCATTCGGATTGGGCGAAAAAGAAGATAAGGATACTTGGGGATGGTTTATGTCTTGGGTTAGATGGGAAGTTTTAGGCCGGAACACTAGATACTATGTCATATCTGACCGTCATAAGGCAATAAAAGCGGTATTTGCATCCGTAGATTACGGTTGGAAGGCACAAGGTGCGCATGCAGTAGCGATTCATCGGTTCTGCATGCAGCATGTTGCGGAAAACTTATGGAAGGAGGCTGGCGGGTCACAAGATGCTGATTTGAAAAACTTTTTCAAATGTAGACTTGCTAACAAGAAAAACCCTAGACGTTTTAGAGAGAATTGGGGAGTTCTGAAGGAAAATAACCTGAGAGCTTATCAGTACCTAAGAAATTGTGGTAAAATTAATGAAAATGACAACAACGAGCGGCCAAAACTATATAAATGGGCTCAGAGTTTTGACAAGGGGCATTGGTGGGGTATAATGACGAGTAATGGATCGGAGAGTCTGAATAATGTGTTTAGAATAGAGAGAAGATTACCAGTGACAGCACTTATAGAAGGCACGTGGTATAAATGTGCCAACTGGATGAACAAGCGAACACAAGAAGCACTTCAAAGGTTGAGTTTAGGAGAAAGATGGCCGGAAGGAGTAAAGAATAAATTGATCAAGCATGATGGAAAATCACGTAAGTACTTAAAGAAAAAGAATTTAATTCATTCATTCATTTTAATCCATTTTGAACTAACTTCATCTTTTTGTTTCAATCTCAGAGGAGTTTATGAGCACATTCGTGTTAAGATTGGACCTTGGAGAATTTCGCGTGAAAGTTCGCGAGGAGTACCGTGATGGTGTAGGCTACGATTATTCCCATTACACAGTTCAAATTCCACCCGATATGGAGCAAACCGATGTGCAATTGCCGTTCACTCGAACCACATGTGAGTGCCAAAAACCACAATTGACAGGTATCCCTTGCGCACATGTCATTGCTGTTTGCAGGGAGACAAATTACAATGTAGATCAATTTGTGGATGGTCACTATAGCATGCAAAACCAGCATATGATTTGGTCAGCAGGTCGGTTTCATTGTTACAAAGATGAGGAAGAGTGACCAGTTTATACAGGTCCGATAATTGTCCCCGACAAGAGTTTGGTCAATCGAGGAAGGCGTAAAATCATTCGTGCAGAGACGTGGATGGATAGGATGGAAGGAAGGAAAGGTGGTGGAGGTTCCACAAGAAAAACAAAAAAGAAAAATCAAGGTGAAGCTTCAACCAGTCAACCGCGACAAGCAGCACCCCAACCGCCATATTCGATGGACGCATTGCAATCCGGTCGATACACCAGTAGACCACCAACAAGGACCAACATTCCAAGAAGGGCAGCGAGTACTGAACTTACGGTTCGAACTCGTCAAACACCCATTCAACCAGGACGAATGTCATTGCATGTTGATCCACGAAGCAACAATAATCGGGAGGACCAAGGATCTGTACAACCACAGAGAAATTCTATAAGCATTGATCCACGGGTAAGAGATGTCGCATCTGGAAATATGAGAAGTGAGTCGGCTAGATTTCCAACAGATCAAGACAATACATCAAGGGAGAGAGGACGTAAAGGATTGTTTGGGGGGAAATTTGGCAATATACTGTCTTTCGGTAGGAAGAAAAAATGAAATAATTGAAGATTAAGTGTTGTCGTAATTTTATATATTGTAATAGAATGTATTGTAAGAGAATTTTACAATTAACTCGTATAATATAATGTTGAAAGGTTTAGTGTTAGCATTGACAGACATGCATTCTTGTTATCTACAAAAAGCCCTAATCCTAAAAGGCTTTGTACTCTATAGTGTTAGCATTGACAGGCACTTGAACTTTTTAGTGTTGAGAAGCAGTTAATTAACTCGTAGCGCTAAAAGGCTTTACCCTATTATAAAACGCGTTCAGAGGCTTTGTACCCTTTTATAAAACGCGCTAAAAGGGTTTACCCTTTTATAAAACGCGCTAAAAGGCTTTACCCTTTTATAAAACGCGCTAAAAGGCTTTACCCTTTTATAAAAACGTTAAAAGGCTTTGTACCCTTTTATAAAACGCGTTAAAAGGCTTTGTACCATTTTATAAAACGCGTTAAAAGGGTTTACCTTTTTATAAAACGCCCAATTCTCGCATCTCTCATTCTCACCTCTGAATATCATTCTCAGCTCTCATTCTCACCTCTCTCATTCTCACCTCTCAATGTTAATAAGTGCGAAATTGTAATAAGAGATTTTCCGGTGGAATCTGTTATTATGTACGAAGGTCGGCCCAGATGGACAGCTCGCTAACTTCATCATCATCTGAGGTAGACCAACACTCTGCTGCCTACGATCATGGGTAATGGGCGGTAGAGTTCTGCCGACCCAATTAGGGAGGAACTCGACGACTGTCGAAGGCTCTCGCAGAATTGGGCAACTGTCCATGAGTCTCCGCAAATCGTTGTTTTCATATTAATGAGAATTATTGTAATGAAAATTGTTATTAATTTAAATCGTTGTTTTCATATTAATGAGAGTTTTTGTAATGAAATTTTTTCTTAATTTTTATATTAATTAGTTATAAATATTAAAACATAGATAAAACATAAAATCATACAATAACATAAATTCATACAATAACATAAATTTCATAGAAAATAAAATACATAAATTTCATTATTCTAGCACAATTAAACTTTAATTTTTCTCCACTTCCTTAACGTCTTTATTCTTCTCCTCCTCCTTATTCTCACTACAACTCTCATCTATTTGAACCCCCATAATAAAATCAGGGCTCCTGCCACATCCTGGAGGGAAACGACGTACAGCAGAGACGGCCCTTCTCTTCGGAGGGCCGTATAATGGGATCATTTTTGCTCCCACATTAGGTTTTCCCTCTCCCACCTTGGATGTTTCCTCCCCCATCTTATTATTGTTTTGATCCTTGTCCATTTCTCAAATTTCTGATTTTACGCGTCTTTTGTTTGTGATTTTTTGATACGAAATAGGAGAACGAATTGAGATATATATAGGCAATTATTTAACCGTTTATAAAACGCGCTAGAATAGGGGTCTGCTCAAAAAACGCGCTATAAAACGCTGCTCAAACACAGTATCACGCTGCTCAAAAAGTGGACACCACCTTTGTACGCGTTTATAAAACGCGTTGGAGGCCTCCGAACGCGTTTTATAAACGCGTACGAAGGTGGTGTCCAGGTAAAACAGTAAAACAGACTGACAGCCTGCGAAAGTATTGAATTCCATTAACTTAGCCCTTCGTACGCGTTTATAAAACGCGCTCAAACCTTATTACGCGTTTTATAAACGCGTACGAAGGGTTGAGTCTATAAATAGTCCTGCTTCTCCGCAAATTCACGTCGAAAATTTAGAAAAACTTTAGAGAACTTACGCAGAGAAAAGAAACCGAGAAAACATAATGTCAACTAAACCACGTCATGTTTGTACCGGTGTGCTTCTACAAGGAGATGGAGGAATAAGTAAACGAGATATTCTTCGGCACGTCTACTTGCACTATCCTTCCGACAAATTTTACGTGAAGATTTTTCTACGCGACGTTTTTGTAGTGAGAGGGCCGAAATATTGGACGGATGCAGTTAAGAGGGATGGAGGATATCATGTCCGACGTGGAGATGGAATCGTTTGGTTGCGTTTGCAACAGGCATGTCCTCCTGGATTTGAAAATCACCCGTTAAATGGAAATGACATATATCATTTGGACTGATTATTAGGTTTTCTATAATTAGATGTTTTTATTATTGTGTGTTCTATAATTAGGTTTTCTATAATTAGATGTTTTTATTATTGTGTGTTCTATAATTAGATTTTCTATAATTAGATGTTTTCTTTTATGTTTTAGTATATGTATTAATTCGTGTTTTAGTATATGTATCAATTCGTGTAGTATATGTGTTGTAAGTTTTATTATCTAATTTATTTTAGTTTTTATTTTATCAATTTTCATTTTTATTGTGAAATTCGAAATATTAATATTAAAAGACTTAATATTTATTTAAATTATATTAGACATTACAACTCAATGAACATTATAATAAAAAACACAATACAAATTACAAATTATAATTTATTAAAATTTTGAACCACACAATACACAACAAAAAAAATTACAAAATACATGATATTAAAATTTTGAACCACATAAAAAAAAATTGTAGAAGATCTATTGCTAAGGGTGGGAAGAGAAAACATCACCGCAACTAATAGAGAAAAGTAGGGCGACTGATTGTCATATTGACCCCCTCTTTTTCCGAGACTTGGATGAGGATGACTGCATGTATGCAGATTCTCATCCAAGGATGCCGGCTGCGGTGTTATGGCTCGTAGACCCAGCCCAACAAACCGTCCTCTACACGTAATAACAGATTCCACAGGAAAGTTTTTATTTTAAAGTTGGTGGAATATTAATAGCCATAAGGATTGTGTGCGACTCTGTATCAGTGAATAAGTGTGCCGCATACAACCCTTATGGCTATTAGTTTCGCACCAACTAATATTATTTTGCATTCCACCATCTAACTCTTCTTTTCCTCTCATTTTTTTCTTTTTTTCAGATTTTTTTCCTTTTTTTTTTGATTTTGGACGACAGAAGGTTGGGTATTTATATGGAAATTAGATCTCTCGAACGCGTTTTATAAAGGGGTAAGAAGGTTTCTTACGCGTTTTATAAACGCGTAAAATCAGAAAATAACGCGCAAAGTCAGAAACTTTCGCCGCAATCACTGCAGCTTCTAGCGCGTTTTATAAACGCGTTTTAAGGCCTGTAACGCGTTTATAAAACGCGTTCAAGAGGAGAGAGAGAGGCGCGGTTTATAAACGCGTTGGAACTTTCTTCTTATTAAAAAAAAATAAATAATTCTTTGTATTAAATTTTTTGGTGTCTGAATTTTTATATTAAATAATTTCGGGAACCATGTAGACGAATGCTCCTTCTGCAGTACTAAAAAGAATTGGCTTGTATTACGTGGACACCTATGTTACCAGGATACTCCAAAAATTGGAAGTATCCCGCACCCTACGCGTATCCGACGCGGATTCGCGTGCGATACGCACCTGACGCTCCACGTGGTGTGTCCGATTATTTTAATGAGTTTGACTGAAAGATTCGGTCAGAATTCGTTCGGATACGCCTTGGACTCGGTCATGCTTCGGTCAGAATTCCGAAATTATTTAACATAAGAATTTAGACACAAAAAATTTTAATAGAAAGAATTATTTAATTTTTTTTTTAATAAGAAGAAAGTTCCTACCCGGTTTATAACCGCGTAAAGTATCTCTCCTTTTTACCCATTTATAAAACGCGTTCAATGGCTTCCAACGCGTTTCATGAACGAGTAAGAAGGAGAATAAATCGTCAGACCTTCCTATCCGTTTATAAAACGAGTTGGAAGCCTTTTAACGCGGTTTATAAACGCGTAAAAAGTTTGTTATTATTTTCACTCCTAAACGCGTTTTATGAACGCGCTATATTTGTGTTAATTTTAAATTTTAATATTGGACCTTTAATTCGCCGATATTAAATATATTTCTTCGAAAGGAGATAATGTGTTGATATTTCTGATCCCAAAACCGAATCAACAAATATAAAAGCAACAATAGAATTTTTTTTTTCATTCAATGTGCATCAATAAACTAGTCATCAGTAAACATTTGAAATTTCCTTGTCCAAAAAACTACTTTTCACTCCTAAACGCGTTTTATGAACGCGCGATATTAATTCATTGTTTTAATAACTACCTTGAATTAATATCGGCGAATTAAGGAATAGAGTATTTTAAAATTTAAAGGTCCAATATTAAAATTTAAAATTAACACAAATATAGCGCGTTCATAAAACAATCCAAACTCTTCACAAAGTTACACACTTCCCAATAAATTTATTTTTAGAAATTGCAACTTTCCCAAATTCCCTAAATTTCTAAGCGATCCAAACAGCCCCTTTAGAGTCATCCGGAGTCCTGACTCAGTTTAGGTAGATGAAATATAAGGCCCTGTTTGGATAGTTAGGAATAAGGGCTATTCTAGACTAAATAGCTATTCGGGACTAAGAAACCATCCAAACAGTCCAGGATTAAGAGCTTATTCTTAATCAAACTAAGATTAGTTAATCCGACATTTTGTTAGAATAAGAGTTGAGTTAGAAAGAAAAGCTCATTATTTATTCTTTCCTCATCCAAACAAAAAGTCTTAATCTGGAATTAAGCTTATTCTTAAGAATTTAGGATTAAGAATCTTAATCCTGAATAGCTAATCCTACCCTTAATCTCATACTATCCAAACAGAGCCTAAAAGACTAAATTTGGAACACCTAGCGGGTATAAATGTAATTTTTTCAATATGTGATGATTTTGTACGATGTTTTTGCACTATAAGGGTATAAAATCTGAACAATACTTTCTGATTTAATATTGTAATAAAAATATGCATAATTACTTTAATGGTTGGTACGTTGCATTTTGAACCCAAAAAAATATTTCCACGTTACTTAATTCTTGAATTTCTTTTTTATTGGAGTGAACCACTATATGCAATTCAATACATTAATTGACATATAAATATCTCAAAAACAAATTGCTGGGGGTGGGGGGATGATGTTCTAGCAATTTAAACCCATTACATAGCCATAGCCATGCATCTTCTAGAGTTCCCACAATATTAAAATTTAAAATTAACACAAATATAGCGCGTTCATAAAACGCGTTTAGGAGTGAAAATAATAACAAACTTTTTACGCGTTTATAAACCGCGTTAAAAGGCTTCCAACTCGTTTTATAAACGGATAGGAAGGTCTGACGATTTATTCTCCTTCTTACTCGTTCATGAAACGCGTTGGAAGCCATTGAACGCGTTTTATAAATGGGTAAAAAGGAGAGATACTTTACGCGGTTATAAACCGGGTAGGAACTTTCTTCTTATTAAAAAAAATTAAATAATTCTTTCTATTAAATTTTTTTGTGTCTAAATTCTTATATTAAATAATTTCGGGTCAGAATTCGTTTAGATACGTTTAAGACATGGATCGATATTTTTCTGAAAAATGATTTCTTATTTTTCGCTAACCCTAAGTCCCTAACCATAGCCGCCTCTATCATATGCCATTCTCTCTCTCAATCTCACAGACTCACACTCAATCTCACGATCTCACCTCGTTGGCATCGTCGCGCCATCGCCGATCGTCGGCGATCAGCCATCGTCACTCACTCTCACTCTCTTAGACTCTCAGTCTCTCACTCTCAAGTCTCAAGTCTCAAGCACTCGACTGTCGACTCAGTTCTCCGATCGGCCATCGTCTCCGAGACTCCGACTCTCTGGTCACCTCTCACTCGCTCTCAGTCCAGTTCTGTTGTGTGCTCCTGTGCTCCACTGGCTGCTAGTCTACTCAAGAAGACAACCGCTCTTGTGCTCAGGTCTGGATTTTGTTTTTTTATTTCTTAATTAATGGCCATTTGATGGTGCCGGGCAACTTAGTGTGGCAGAACTTTCACTTGAGGAGCCTGAGTTTCAAAGGGTGATGTTTGGTGAGGGACAGAGGGAGTAGTAAATGAAGATTGTGTTTGTGTTGTGTTTTAGTCTTTTAGACTTTTAGTTGGCAGAACTTTAATTTGAAGATTAATGTTTTATTTCTTATTATGTGTTGTTTATGGTTCTTAATTATGTTGTAAGTGCTACTGTTACTTATTTTATTTGTATGGTACTTATGTGCTACTTTTCTTAATTATGTATTGTTCTTATGTGCTACTGCCTACTGACTACTGAACTACTTTTCTTAATTTGAAGATTATGTTGTATGTTCTATACTTCTATGCTATATTGCTACTGCTTTTGTTGCAACTTGTATGATAAATTGGTAATTGGTACACTACGTACCTTCATACTTGGTACATTGCAAGTTTGGATCACAAGTTCCGTCAGTCTCTTTGTTACTTAATTATGGTACTTTACCATGATTGAATTTTAAATAAAGAGAAATAGATTATTACATTGATTAAAAAAAACATATAGTTTGATATATAATATGGTTTTTTTATTATTTTATATATACAGTCGTATCCGAGTTTTTTGAAAAATGTCGTATCCCCGCACCCGCATCGAATCGGATACGACACCCGTACCCGCACCCAGGTAACATAGGTGGACACAGTACTAAAAAGAATTGGCGTACGTACGTAACACAATAGCAATAGCAAGATTATTAAAAGGTTGCAAGCTGTCGTATTTGACGAGAATTGCATGGCAATTAAATGCTAATTAAGAACTTCACTTTCTACGCGATCCTCTCTTTGTTGACCTTCTACAGAGTGGCTTGAATGTACAGAATTAAGACACTTTCTTGGTAGACCTATCTGGGGAACTAAATTACTTGATCATTAACTTATGCCAAATGAAACATTTCTCATCTCCTAATAATCAACATTAAAAGCTATCCAATTATCTGACATGGGAACTGAAAAGTAACGGGCTGTTAGCAAGTTAGCATTGACCTACACCACATATATATGCTACATTAAGACCACTCCAAAACTTGAACAGTATTAGAGATTTACAGTTTCCATGATACCTAATTAATAACATGGGTGATGGGTGGAACCAGAAATGAGAAAACTTGGGTTCCCGGTATACATTGCATACTCGTGATTTCCTCACCTCTCATTGAGGATATTTTTGTCATTTCTTCCGTTCGATAGGCTTACATTTCCTACTAGTACTTTTTGTAATCGATTAATCATGTATCAGCTGACTTAATTATATAATAATAAAAGAAAAGTAGAGCTGGCAATTGAGTGTACTTTTTTAATCGATTAATGGATGTGGCATCTTTTCTTTTATTATTATATAATTAAGTACACTCAATTGCCAGCTCTACTTTTTCTGGTTACGAAAAATGCTGGCATTGACTCGTTTGAGTAACCAAGAGATAACGTATTCGATTCCCAAATCCCAAAACATATGGCTCTTATTTTCTAACAATATTATTTAATCTCATCTAGAGATCTCCAAAATGACACCATATGAGCTTGTTGATACAACACCGTATGCGTGTTGACACGATACGGTATGGTTATAAAATTAGCACGACACGTGAATGTCAGGATGTCGTGTCAAAATCGTATTGTATTGGAGATTTTTTGACATTGACTTGTCTTAACATGACACGAATAGACACGTGACACGAGTTGACACAAAATTAGTATTATTTAGAATTCATTAAATTATTTTGAATTTATATTATACATTTAATAAATTTCATTCATATTCCTTCTTATTCAACCATTAACTTTTATTTTAATATGTGAAGTTAAAAAATAAATTTTAACATTTATTATATTTTATATTTCAAAAATTATTTAAATAATTTCAATGAATTTTTAGTAATAAAATTAAAATAAATTATAATACGACTTGACACGTTTAACACGTCGTGTCAACACGACACACCATGCCGTGTCAATCAATTCCTTCGCGCGTTGAACACGACACGACATGACACGACACGACACAACACGACATGACATGTTAAAAATATTAACCCATGTTAACATGACACAATACGACATGACACGTTTACAATACACTAGCCACCAAATTACAGAGCTACCACGTTTCCTCTTCCATCCTCTCGACTTGCGTAACCTGACGCAACATGATACTACAACACGACTTGCCCTTATAAATATTTAATGTGTTATTAAACTCAACTAAATATTTATTTCTGTTTATTAAATTTTGTATAACAATACAAATGTATAAAATCTTGTGGTTTCACTCGGTGGCATTCGTCAGTTGGGCTGCTGGCTGCAGAATTATATATAAACGTGCTAGTGTTTTCAAAACTTAATTTGTTTTTTCCCTCTGAATTTAGCTGTTTAGTTGCTACTAGTTCGTGGTTTCTTTTTTTTTTGGAAATTATAGTTCTTGGTTTCTGGTTTATAAAATATCGTATATTTTTTTATATATTTTAAATTATGTATATATTGCTTGCCAATCGCCAGCTAACGTTCGAAGGAAAAACCACGTCATGTTGTTTTGTGTCAAATTAAAAACGACACATTCGAATCATCATGTGTAAACATTTCCAAGAAACAAAGTTATGTGTATTCAAAATCTGACGGACGAACCCAACATGTGCAAGACATACCATTCCAAAAAAAAAAAATTAAAGAGACATGCCAGGTGTAAGACACTTATCAGTTGTCAGATATGCCGCCTCCTTTAGGCCATATCTAACTTCATAAATTAGTTTCGGGGTGAATTGATAGAAGTGAATGGTACGAATATAAATTTTGGGTGACAAAAATGCTACTCTGCAAATTAATTAATTGGGGTGTAAAAACTGTCACCTCTTACCCATTCAATGCCATCCACTGCCAAATTAATTCTGGAGCGATTTTTTAATTGCACTTGTCATTCTGCAACAGATTCGAGCAAGTTTTCTTTTGTTCAAACTACAGAATTAATAAAATTTTTTGCAATAAAGTCCAAAATTTCAGGAGTAATATTTAAGATTTAAAATATTGATTTTCTTCAAAACTAACTAAAATTTATTTCTAGAAATAGACCAAAAATTTTGAAATAATTTAGAAATTAACATTCTTCAAAATTAACAGAAACTTCAGAATTCTTCTGATTCGTGTCGTGCCACACGAAATTTCTTTTTCTGATTTTCTACCTCCTTTGTGCCTCCTTTGAGCATAACACTATATCTGTTGGTGTGGCGTGTGTATTTGTGATGCTGGGGCGTACCTCCTTTATTTCGACCGAAGCGGGAGATGGCATGCATATAGACATGCCAAGTGAGCCATGATGTGCGCGCCATGGCGTTTCAGATCAAGGCGTATGCGTAACGTCTTTTTCAAAACACTATCACAGTAACAAATTAAATGTGCTTGATAGATATGTTATATATGGTCCTCATTGTCAAGATCAATGCATATCAAGGTTCGTGCAAACCCTAGCTGATGCAGCCTCAAGCCGGAACCCTCTGTTGCCTATTTGGAAAACTCGATATGTGTGCTTTTACTTTGCAAAAAAAATAAATCGTAAGGTATGAAATAAGGAATAGTAATAGCTATTGCACTCAATAGTTGGAGACTAATTGTATTTCACAGTTCTCTTTCTCTATATTACTCATTCCAAAGATTGGGCTAGAACAAATAATTAACCGTGTAGAGCGCGAAAATTACAAATGTGCTGTTAAGATGAGGGTTTTTTCACCTAATCCATGTGCGTTCATCCATCAAATTAATAGTCCAAAAACCTAAAGACCACACAACAAGTTCCATTGTGACTTTTAAATGCTGCATACTGTCTATTATCCACCGTCATGGCACCATGTGACTTCAACGCCACATGCATGGAAGTTAAGCATCAACTACATGATAGTCTATACATATATATATTATTCTTCCATTAGTAATGAACTTAAGAAGAAAGTCCAACAACCAAAAATTAACAATTACATGAAGATCACATGTGAGGGATTTATATATACAAAGATTTAAATAGCGGATAGCGGATTGGTAGCGGACAATCTCTTGTCATAGCGGATAGCGGATAGCGGTCATTTAGCGGCCGCTACGGGATCATAACGGACACGTACAAATGTACTTATTTATTACAGCATATACATATTTTTAATTAAAAATTAAATATTATATTTAAATTATATGCATGTTATTATAGTTAAATTTAACACATACACTTTACAATACATTATTGCAATAGACAAATCTCATTATATGATTATACATTTATACTTAATATTGGATCAAGTCAATCGGAGTTTATATATCAAAGATATGTTCGTAATACTGATTCTATACTAGCACGTAATAAATTATGTCGCTATATTCTCTAAAATACCATTATAATGCATCTATATTTTGCTAATTTTTACTATTATAGTCACCATAAGAAATAAAAGGTAAAAAAAAATAAATACAATTTTAAGTAATATTACTATATACCAATGAACACCGCTATAGCGGCAATTTTAGTTTCGCACCATAGCGGTTTGCCAAGTTGTACCGCTATAGCGGGGCTATTGCGGTTCATAGCGCCGCTATTTAAATCACTGTATATATATATTGTGTCCCCATCAATGTTGATTTGTCATCATACATTGCTTTCTTCAACCACACAAGGGGAAAAAATTTATGAACGTGATATCATTAACCCATTGAAAATACAATCTCAGATGTTTGGGAAATAATTCTAATCATGTGGTACCCGGTTTCATTTCGCAGAGTATTTCTGAAAGGGCTAGCTAGTAAAGTCAACCGCGCGATTAGAAATTGTCAATAAATAGATCTACCTATATGCATGATAGCTTAAACTAATGTAAAAGTATCATCAATTATATATATATTTTGAAAGGCTGATTTTTATTAAATAAAATTAACCTATGAAACTGGCTACTGAATTTACCACATTAATTAATGAGCCTTTTAAAAAGGTTCATTATTTCAAAATTCTGAAATTCTGATTACCAATATATATGAATGAGATTATTGTATATTCTAGATAGATGTTATATACTTTTTTTTTCTTTTGGAAAAAAGGCCATTGAGCCTAGATGTTATATATATACTTTCTAAATCCAGAAATATAAAGAAACCAACGAGTATATCTGTATCGCTTTGAAAAGCATATATATATATATATGACGGCGGGGTTTAAAAGACAAACCTATATATACCAAGTGATATATAGAGTAAAATATCAGTTATCGCTTTATTAGAATTTAAGGTTTACTATATACACATTATGCATTATGCCTCAATCGGTGAGTCCGATTTTGTATAAAAAACATCAAATTTTTGGACACTCTAATTTCAAATCGGTGATTAAAATTTCATGTCAATTAGTAAATATATTTTTTTGACAAGCTAATTAGTAAATATATTTGAGATGCATATCTTTTTTTTCATCTGAAGAGTACAATCTTGCTTCACTACAAGCAGTGTACATATATGAATTGTCGGGAGGGGAAAAAAAGTTGCACATAGAAAATCAACCTATAAAATTTCGACATACAAGGTAATTAATGAAGTCTATTGGTATTACGAGAAAGGTTAATTACATTACATACAGAGTAATTCAACATACAGATCAATTACGTCGTACATGATGAATTCTATATATCGCGCCTCCAATAACGACCTTTTACCAAAAAAGGTCATAGTTCGAACATTCTAAAATTCAATCAATGAATAAAATTGTATATATGTATATACACGAATAGGATATTTCATCACGCACGTACAAAAACTTTTGACTCAATGATCTTTTGAGAATACGTTCAATTTCGAAAATTATAAAATTCAAATTAATGCATAAAGTTGTACGCGCGTATAGTTTGATTGATCTAGCTACCTATGTTGGTTAAATATTTTCTCTCGATTTGCCGATTTGCAAAACAACACCGAAACCCTTAAACTAACATCTCTTTTTAGTGCTTTATAGCTAGATTTATTGAAGAATGGATTAAAGCAAGTGTGACACTTAGTTTGGAGCTTCAAGAGATTGCTTTGGTCTAGTTAGATTCAGTAATTAAGGTTTAATTAAACTCTAAACTAATCTCAATCAATTTGCTGATAAAATGCTCAGTTTTTCTGTCCAGCGTCATACAACGTCAGTTGCCGTTACACAAAGCAGAGTTAATTTGATCTTAAATTGCAAAATCTCTGACAAGGTTGGAACAGCGTTACACAACGCTCAGTGGCGTTGTGCAACGTTAGTTCATTTGCTTTTAAACCTGTTAAATTTATTATTTCCCCTTGTCAGAACGTTGTGCAACGCTAAGTAACGTTACACAACGTTTCCGCTCCTATGTTGTGTAACGCTATTCAGCGTTGTACAACGTAGTCTGAAGCAGGCGACTCTGCATTGCTCAGACATCGATCTGCATCGATGCTGCATGCATGCTGTCTTGTTCCATGCATCGTAGCGTTGTGTAACGCTCTAAACTTCGCTCAGACATCGCTCATTCGCTCTGGACGCGTAGTGCAACGCTGAATAGCGTTGTGCAACGGCGACGTTGTGTGACGCCAGTCAGCGTCGTATGACGTTCTGACAATATTGTTTGAGTTTGTCAGTTCTGCCTTGTTCCGTTTCTTGACTTCGTTGTGCAACGCTGTCAAGCGTTACACAACGCTCTGACAAGTTCCATCGGAACTGTCGAGCTTCTGCTTTGGACTTTTGCTGAAGCGTTGTGCAACGCTTTACAGCGTTACACAACGCTCTGACAACTCACAACGTTATTGTCTGTGACCGTTTGATTTTTCAACGGCTATTTCAGCGTTGTACAACGGCATATAGCATTGTACAACGGTAGAGTCTGTTTTGACTGGTTTTTGGAGCTGTTGGCGCCCTCTATATATATGGGGCCTCTTGGAACTGTTTAGACACTTTTGAAACCTTTGAAACTCCTCCCTTTTGAGCTCCAACCAGTTAGACATTACTCTCTCTTGTGTTTGAGCATTATTTTAGCAAAATCATTGAGATTAGAGTGTGCAAAACCAATCCACTAGTGTTAATTGCTAGATTTGTTGAGTGATTTGGTTAGAGCCTCAATCCTTTGAGTGTTTGAGCTTGTTTAATTGAGTTAGGCCAATCCACCTTGAGAGTGGTTGTAACAAGATGATTTGGTTCGAATTTGTAGTCCCGTTCGTGTGGAATTGAACGGAGCGCGCCTATTTCGAGGTTGCGGAACTCCCGGAGACGTACGACTAAGGCTAGCACTTCCTAGCGGGTTGGAACTCCGTAATATATCGCGTGTCACTTCTTCTCTTCTCTCTTTACCTTTCTTGAATTGTGAATTGCTTGTGCTTTGTTTGTTTTTGTTAGAACAAGTTTGAATTGAACCCAATATTGACCATACCGGTTTAGAACTTTGTTTTTGTGCCTATTCACCCCCTCTAGGCCTTTAAATTAGGGACAACAACCTACTTTCTTCATTCGCACAAGAAAAATTAACCAGTTTGACTTGGCTTCTTTTTTGAGGTGGTTCAAAAAATTAACTTCCGAAAGGTTGTCTATTCCCTTTGATTTGGTAACCCAAAAGATTTTGCACTACTTTTGATGTTAGATAATTGTCGTTTAGTAGTTTTATATATGCGACAATCAAGAATGTATTATGCATATGTGTTTGCTAATAATGAAATATTAATTAATTCATTCATTCATAGTAACTATGAGTCTATGACGCTGACAAGTAAGATATCCAATTTGAGATAAAGTTTGGCTAATCATGATGACACATGCAACTCTATAGGTTAGTATATAGGTACAGATAGCTGTATTAACGAATTATAATACAGAGCAAGCGACCAATATATCTTGAAAGTTTCTTTATCACGGAGAAAAATACTGATCATGCATATATTATATAGCTACCACATGTCTACATATGCACAATCTTTTGAGTGCCTTAGCCTTCTAACGACCACAAAATTATTAAAAGAAAGCAACCTTGACAATATCAAGGATAAAGTTTAAATAATAGTCATACCTAAGAAGTAAGAAATCGATCGCGATAACTTAATAAATGATTAGTATACAATAATAGTCACGCATAGCACGTTCAATTGGACCAAAAGACATTTCCATCCTGTCCTTACTTTCTACTATAAATACCAGTACCTGGGGTGGGAGCTATTACTTCCATCTAATACATTGTAAGAGCTAGCCCCATAACATCTATATCAGATATACATTAATTCGTTCTATTTGCAGCCATGGGTGCCGGTCTCTTTAAGCCCATGATTCATCCAGATTTCCAGGATGTGTTCTCTAAGATGACTCTTGGTGACCAGCTTGGCTT
The DNA here is from genome assembly GCA_028095005.1 of Rhynchospora pubera. Classification (NCBI taxonomy): domain Eukaryota; kingdom Viridiplantae; phylum Streptophyta; class Magnoliopsida; order Poales; family Cyperaceae; genus Rhynchospora; species Rhynchospora pubera. The sequence goes on from CM051462.1 coordinate 75,569,720, forward strand.
CATTGTATGTTCTTTTGTTCATAGTAATCAAGGATTAATTTATGTGCTAAACTAGGCAGATTATTTTTATTGCACTTCTTTAGCAAATAGATATGAAGCAAGTGCTTGTGATCAGGCGACGCAGAGGAAGGGTCGAAGCACAATTATTATTATTATTATTAGTTTGGCTGCAGTTAAAGCGATTTGATGGATTGCTCTGTCAAATTCGATTAATATCTTAGATAAAAGCTCATATATATGAATGGATTGTTTCAATATACGTAAAGAAACTACATCCATGGTAGAATTATCGTAAATGGAAAAAAATTTGTTAATATATATAAAATAAAATCTAGTGTAATTAGAAACATAATTGGTCATATATATATATATATATAATGAGGTTGAAATTTTCAATGGTTTAGTTATATATATCTGCATTTTGTTGCTTACCAACTATATAATTTCAATTTGCACGAGATCTAAAATATCGACTAATATATTAAGTACATGTTAATAATTCTAGTATATAATTTAATAATTTTGTATGCGGTGCGTTATCTATAATTGTTAAATGATTTTGGACGTCAACATGTCACTTTTGGCGTATGTTGTGCTTTTTAACTTCGCAGGGCCTTTGGCTTGCTAGCGTATCATGCGTTGAATTGCTAATTAAGCTATATTTCAATTTATTTGCTATAAAGCTTTTCTGATGGTTTGAAATAAAATTTTCACACAAATTTCTATTCCTCTGCCTGCAGCTGGTTCATGAATTTGATAAGAGAAACTTGTGGCACCGGGTGCCGGTTCCCATCGGTTTAGTGTACTTGAGCACCCGCCGCACGCTCCTTGATAAATATGACTTGAAAGCTGTTGGTAGTTATCATGGCCCACAGTTCGACCCTGAAAAATTCCCGTACCGCACCGGAGACGGCAAGTATAACGACCCAAATAATGCTGAAGCTGGTAGCCAAAACAGTTTTTTTGGGAGAAATATGAACCCTGTAGATCAAAACGATGAGGTACTCAAATTAATAATAAACATATGGATAGTGACATTAACTTGCTGCTCAATCACGATAAAACTGACGTAATAATGAATTAAAGAAGCCAAATTATATCAAAAAAAGAGAAAGAAGTGATTTAATTTGGTCAATATTGGGAACTGATGTACTTGTTAATTAGCTTGCATGTGGCCGGATTCATCTTGCATGTGGAAGCAGAGATCTCTTTCTGATTTATCAACGACAATTAAAACAACTTCTCCAATTAAAAAATCTCTACATTCTTAATTAAGTTGGAGATTAATTAAGTAGCTAGCTGAGACATATACCTTCATCAGATATCATGTAGAACTATTTTCTTAATAATTATGTATAATTCTTTATTGATATATTATTCTGTGCAGTTGATGAGCCCAGATCCAGTGGTGGTGGCAACAAAGCTGTTGGCTCGGAGAGAATACAAGGACACAGGAAAGCAGTTTAACATACTAGCAGCCGCATGGATACAGTTCATGGTGCATGACTGGATTGATCACCTCGAGGATACTGAGCAGGTACATCATTTCAAAATTTTGACGAGATATATATGTCTATGCCAGTCTGAAATTCTCAATAAACCAGCCAGCAAAGACCCTTTATCAAGTCTTGAGGTACATATATAGTAATTATAATTTATAAAGTCGTCAACAACTCCATGTGTGACAAAGTCATAAGTATATGAAGTAATTGTCGTTGATTTTGTACTGAAAATGTGAAAATAGTGACATATCGTAGATCAGCTAATAGGTGTTCTTCTTTTTTTTTTCTGATGAATAATAATAGATTGAAATAACCACTCCCAAAGAAGTAGCGAGTGAATGCCCACTCAAATCATTCAAGTTCTTTGCCACAAAGGAAATACCTACAAATACTGATGGAATAAAAACCGGTCACTACAACGTCCGCACAGCTTGGTGGTGAGTAAATTGAGGACTTAATTACCAATATATGATTTTTCGTCTGAATTATATTAACCACATGGAAGAAAGCAGTTTAGAGTAAAGATTAGACTTAGAGAAATAAACTCACATTTATTTTCCAACCAATACAGTAAGAAAGAGCCATAATATTGAAATTTCAATTATGGGAACACAGTCCTGGCTTATATACATCCAATTAATGATCAGCTAATGCAAGACTACAACAGTTCTAACTTTTTCTACACTTCCATAAATGAAATATTAGGGATGGGAGTGCAATATACGGAAATAACGGGGAGAAAGCAGAAAAGCTCAGGACTTACGTAGATGGAAAGCTGGTGATTGGAGATGATGGCCTTCTTTTGCATGATGAGAATGGCGTGGCATTGTCCGGAGACATTCGCAACAGTTGGGCTGGCGTCTCCATCTTACAAGCTCTCTTTACTAAAGAACACAATGCAGTTTGTGATGCATTAAAGGTAAGAACAAGCAGCATTCTTACTTTTCCACGGTTTTTGGTACATGTCATTGAAAATTGTTTGCAAAATGAATTTAGTTATTTAGACACGTTGATGATGTCTATCATTGGAGAGGACAGACGATAAGGATACAAGCAAGGGTTCAAATTTTTGTTGCGTTAACCATACATTAAAAAGAAAATAATGTGAAAAGTATTGATAATGTTTTATATATCTGTAGAAAGAATATCCTAAACTGACAGACGAAGAGTTATACCGGTATGCAAAATTAGTTACTTCTGCCGTCATTGCAAAAATTCACACAATTGATTGGACTGTTGAGCTTCTCAAAACTAAAACCATGAGAGCGGGAATGCGTGCAAATTGGTGAGCATTCATTTATATATCTTTTTAATTTGAAGGCTACCATCAATTTATTTCATTTATTGTATTTGCAGAACAAAGGTTTTAAAACCGCATATTACCTATTGGTCTTATGGTCTATGAAGTTTTAAGTGCACCCCCCCGGGTCATTAAAAGGCAGAAAGGTTTCAAATTTGATAATTATTATTCTGAAAATTCCAAAATATTACCAAGGGCCACTAAAACTTGAAAGAACCATTAAATTATATCCATCTGTTAGCTACGCTTACAATAATGATAAGTACATTTGATTTGACTATCATTAATTTCAAGTACTAAAACACATGGCAAACTTGAGATCATGAGCTAATACAATAACAACTAACAACATTAAATTATGTTTCTCCGTTCCTTTGTGAAGGTATGGATTACTGGGCAAGGGCATAAAAGATACATTCGGCCATATAGGCGGTCCTTCATTGGGTGGTCTTGTGGGGTTGAAGAAACCAAACAACCATGGAGTACCTTATTCATTGACTGAAGAGTTCACCAGCGTTTACAGAATGCACTCTCTAATACCAAGCACTCTCAAGCTCAGAGATCCGACTGCTCAACCTGGCCCAAACAAAGCTCCGCCACCATATCTGGAAGAGTACACATCTTTTTTCATCCTTTTTTTTCCTCAGAAAAGTCTACCTACTAATTGTAAAATTTACTCTAGGTATTCTGTTTCTTGCATCTTAGTGTTAAGTTGTTAACCAAAGCTGACTTGGGATTGATAGTGGCACCACCCTGCTAATCACGGTTTGTATAAGTACCTGTCAATTCATAGTACTCCAAGGACAAGATAACTCAACAGAGTATTTATCATTAAGCAACGATATTTCAGTTGCTGATTTAGTCTTGTAGGTCTACTTCCTTCATGCTTTCTAGTTGGACCTGTTAATTAAAAAAGTGAAGAAAAATAAATAGAAAGCAAACATCCATCTGCAAGTTGATTATTTTGGGTGGTGCCACAAATAAAGGGAAAATGTAAATGCCAAAAAGAAAATAAGTTTATCAGTTGGTATAACAGTAGAGTACACTATAAATAACACTATCAATTTTCTGTGTCACAATACAGCATCGATATCGGAAATTTATTGGGTCTCAAAGGGGAACAACTCCTATCAAAAATTGGGTTTGAGAAGCAGACAGTATCAATGGGACATCAAGCATGTGGAGCACTCGAACTATGGAACTACCCTAGTTTTTTCAGAAACCTCATTCCACAAAATTTGGATGGTACCAATCGACCTGATCCAATTGATCTTGCGGCCCTAGAAGGTACAATTTTGATATCCAATGCACAGCAGTAGAAGTTCTTCATACAAACAGTATAACTGGTACCATAACAGTATATAGAAAAATATGATAACCAGCAAAATTGCAAATGCAATACTAGACTCGTACTATCTGGGTTCAGCTAGATCTCGAGATTCTTTTACCAGTAATGGAGAATGTTAGTAATAATTTCCTTGTATTTAGCTAACAGATACATGAATTGTCTCCATATAGCATACAACAATTTAGTTATAGAAAAACAATCTCTTTCTGGTACCAATCATCACAACTCAATCCTTAATAAAATCAGATACCAGTTCTTACAGAATATAAATCATATTGTTTTTTTCAAAAGGGGACTATATAATTGAATTGTACAAGCAACAGTATGCAAAAGCAAAATCAGAATGTCTTTACTGTGGGTTGTAGAGAAACTGTTTCAAGATCATTTCTTTCACAGCACCAAAAATATTTCCTTTTAAGTACATTTGTATAATAATTTTTTCATCTCTAATCCAATTTTTTTTCTTTAAAAAGTATATCGAGATCGAGAGAGAGGTGTGCCAAGGTATAACCAGTTTAGGAGGAATATATTTCTGATACCAATAAAAAGCTGGGAGGATTTAACAGACGACAAGGAAGCAATAAAAGCTTTAAGAGAAGTATATGAAGACGATGTAGAGAAGTTGGATCTTCTCGTAGGCCTCATGGCAGAGAAAAAAATCAAGGGATTCGCTATAAGTGAAACTGCATTCAACATTTTCATCATAATGGCATCAAGGTCAAATTTAGTTTACCAATATTGAATTTTAGAGATAAATATGGTTCCACTGTTCCACATCAACCCAACAGGCTTTTTTTTTATTATTAGTATTAAACCTCTATTGATAATTTTAACAAAGCTAATTTTGATTCTTTAAACATGAACCAATCCAAAAGTATAAAAAGAGCCAAAAAACAGTAGTCTGACCATCACTTATATCACATAAAAAAATTCAAAGAGCTGTAGTACAAAAATTGCAACAACAAAATGGTACTGGTGCACAGCATGATACATGGAGGGCAGTACAAGAGCCATCCCATTTAAAAGGGCAATTTAAATTATAGAAAACTCTTATTTGAATTAGTATTGTACTACATTGAAAGTTACCACCCATAAGTTATCAGATAAAGATATGAATATTGATGTGAAATTTCATGGTGATAAAAAGGTACTGGTACGTACAGGATAGTACCTGATCCATCCCATTTAAAAGGCAAGTTTAAACGTAGAAAATATTATATAAATAAGGTGTGATCTAAATTGGGATTTACTACCCAGCCACAATCAACCAGCCAAGAAATGAATATTGATCTGAAATTTCATGTAAACAGGAGGCTAAAAGCAGATCGATTTTTCACAAGCTATTTCAATGAGAAAACCTACACCAAGAGGGGAATGCAATGGGTGAAAACAACAGAAGGCCTAAGAGATGTTATGAACCGCCACCATCCTGAAATTACTGCCAAGTGGATGAACTCCGCCAGTGCTTTCTCAGTATGGGACACATCCAGTTGAAAATAAATAGCCTTTTCCAATTCTTATGCTATGGCTGAAGGGACCCCTATTTATTTCAAATTTATTTGTATATTTCCCATTTTAAATATGGTATTGTTATATATCTTGAATTCTTGATAGAAACATAGAATATTTCATTTGCCGGTTTATTATTTGGGATTTGGAAATTTGGATGTGAATGAATATATGTATATAATTTGTATAAGCAAGTGTTTTAAGCATCAATTGAAACATAATTACCAAAGAGATAGAATTACTAGATCTTCTCTGGTTGTTTCAATATAATTTGAGCTTCAACCAAGTGCCTCTTGTACAAACAACAAACAACTGTATGCAACTTCCTAGAGCAACTAGTTTCGATATCATCATTGTACAGCTCTTTTATTTTTAGCCTTGGAAGGTAACTGATTTTCCTAACATGGGATCTGTGGCTTGTCTGAAAGAATTACTGAGAAATTGACCAAATCATAAAATTCAGAATCTACATTTAACAATCATAAGCTAAAGATACAATTACCAATATGAATGGCATAAAGGAAGACCCAAGTAAAAATGGCAATCACAGCATGAAAAAAATTAGTTTTAAATTAGGCCAGGTATTTAATTTAGTCACAAATCTCTCTCAGCAACTCTAGCAGAGTGAAAATTTACCATCTTTCCCTCCCCAAGGAATTGGGTTGGCACTATCCCCTGGAAATCACTAATTGGATTCCATTCTGAAATCAAATAGGAAGAACCTGGTCCCACAGAACTGGAGTTCATAGTTGATAGGGCAAACTGACGGCCTCCTGCGGAAGCTCACTCACCGAAGGAAGTAAAGAACAACTCTCCTGGTTTATCAATTTGTATGTTATCTAATGTCTCATTAAACTATCATTGAAACATATCCCTTGCCTAGGTTGAAAAATTAATCGACAGAATCCCTAGTGTGCTGTACCTGAATAGAATCAGTGTGGTCTCACAATCAGAGGAGATTCATGGTAGGTTGCACCATACCCCTGCTAATGTAGGCAAAGCTGAGCTAGGTTGAGTGAGACTGGCCCACACCAGCGCAGCATCCCTAGATGGAAGCAACCCAAGCAAAACAAGAGATGGTACCAAATCCAACATCTATTAACTAATTGAAAATGGAAGAACAGTTTTTGAGGATTTGTACAGAGAGAGGCGCATTTGTGATTTGTTGCGTAACTAATCACTTCAGACCGTCCAGATGCAATCTGAGCCGAAAAAATTAAAAATATTATTAAAATATTCAAGAATTTCTAAAATATTATAAAAAAATCAGAATATATAAATGGTACCACAATATCATTTTCGAAATTCGTAAATATTTTAATAATATATTTTTTTTTCCGGCAATATTAGTGATTGTCAAAACCATACACAAAACTGGGCCTTCCAAAAGGCTTAAGAGCCCAAAATTTTGTGTTCATGCTTAATAATTTCTTTTCGAAAATGATATAAACTATCCAGTAATATATCATCCAACCATCCACCCTTCAACCAGCTATATTTCAATGGTCCTTCTAGGTGTCCATGCCCATATTTTTCGAATTTTTCTCTTGCTGATGGGCATCCCGCGCGCTGACGTCATCCGCACGCTGAAAGATCATATGCCGCGTGATGATGTCAATATTTAGTGATATGTTTGATGTCTTAAAAGATGCGATTAATGTTCAATAGTTTTTCAAACTAAATACGACAAGGGTAGGGTTAATTTACGCTAAGTGTTCAGTTTGAGACATTTATAAAATGACATAGTAATGATTTTATATCATTTTTTCATGCATTCAGCTGTCAAATTTGGGGACAATACATAAATGTAAAGTATTTTGTTATTACAAGGGATGATTTAACACATTATATGTTCGATTTGATAGTTTTGTAATATAAAAAAAACACAGCAACTAGTACAAAAATTAAAACATTTACATGATCCATAAACAATAACAATAATATGATCCCTAAGACCCTAATATAAATTATAACCAATCTGGAAGATAATACCATCATAATTCATACAAATATTAGGATACATGTTCAGTTTACTAAAAATCTAATGTTGGTGGAGAATAAACATACAACGCCACACCAACTTGATAGAACCGCAACCCAAATCAGCGTAATATGAATACAAATACATATGTAAAGTGTTAACAACATGATCTCTTAATTTGAAAAACTATAGGCAGAAAACACATTCTGACAATGGAACATAAGATGATCCCTTATGTCATTTAACGTAATATTTGCATTATCTAACTCATCTTTTGTGGTAGATAAGCTTTTCATGTAAAATTTGAAGAAAGTAAACATATTTAAAGTAATCCATAGATGCATGTAATATAAAAAAGAACAACTAAGTGAACACTTGTATAAATACATATGAATTAGAGTGACAACAATTGCAATAATCTCATCCCATTTAACATAAACACCAAATAAATTAACTAAACACTGCTAGAAATACAATTGAATAACAAATGACATTCCTTGACTGTACGTATCTAGTGACGTAAAATTTCCATGACTGTATTGGTCGAATCCTTCAAACAATGATATGCAAAAAGATACTTGTCAATACCAACATCAAGCTCCTGAAATACACATATTAAAGAGGGTAAAACTTATTAATTGTTTATAACAAAACATATTAAATTCAATATCAAATTTGTTGAACATTCAATATATACTTACCTAGATTGGCTAGGGTCAATTAACAATTTTGCATACCAAGAACCTCACAAGCTGCATAGCATTGAAGTACAAAAGAAGATGTCGGTGGATACCATCAATTCATTCAATGTGAAAACCAATATATTTGTTGTCATTAGCACGCCACGCCAAAAAATGCTTGAGACTATCGATCTCACTTACTACCTGATTATTGATGAGTTCTCTCTTGATACCTAAACAGTAGATCTCGATAGTGTTTGCTTTGAGACTGACAACGATCATCCACCAACTAATATTGTTGTAAGTAGAGAGCAAAACAAGCATTTCAGCTTCGAAAAATTCAAGGCAAAACACCCGTCTGGCTTTCTCTCTGATTAAGTCGATATTTCAATAAAACATTTCAATCTAAAATTTGAAACAACTTTATTTAAGAAAATTAAATCAATATTCGTTGTAATTATACATTTGATAACTAAAATGAATAGAACAGTAAACATCAATTATGTATAAACATCTAACTGAACACTTACTGTCTTTATGTAATTCATTGAAGTAACAAATTGAACTAAAATTAGTAGATCGCTTAGGAATTTGGGGAATTTCCAATTCCTAGGCCTAATTTTATTGGAAAATGTATAACTTTGTGAAGAGTCTGGATTGTTTATAATAAATTTATGCTAGGAAGATGAAATTCCCCAAATTCCTCTATGAATCCAAACAGCCCCAAAAATATGTTTCATCACTAAGAATCAGATCAAAGAGTTGCATGGTTACTAACTAACTGAACTTGAAAGATGTTTCAAATGCGTCTCTAATTTGTCTCGAACTAAATTTTAATAGCCACAAGATGATTTTTTGTGTGTATTTTTATTTGATCAAAATTTAATCCACTAAATCCGTTTAACCCACTTAATCCGTAAAAACTCGTACATAAAAAAAAATTAACTGGTTGGGTTGCATTACAGATGGATTACTAAATTTATTTTCTAACCCGACATTGTTAGATTGAGTTCAAATTTTGTTAAAATATCAACAACTCACCCGTTATACACACCCCTAGTTCCTGCTACCATAGATTGATCGTAATGTGTTTCTTCCCTTTAAAAAAAAATTAAGATTTACGTAAGATCAAACCCCTTCAATATGGTTTGTGGCAGTTAAAATATATAAGATATAATATTTATTTAGAGTCTTATATAACTTTTTATTTATTTTAAAGAAGTACGATCGCTAAACATGTTTATAGGACTAATAGCTACTAATACTCATCTATTTTGGTTATTTATATGGGAGCAAGAATAACATAAATAATTCAATTATGCTTACCAATTTTGATGAGGAGTTAATATGAAACTTTCTGACATGGTAATATTTATTTATTTTTATTTGATAGCACTAGTTTCTAGTGCATTCAATTTAGATTTTTGTTTTCGTTTTTTCGTTTTTTTAAGAAAGGGGCATATGATTCACAGTTTAATTAGATGAAAAAAAAAACAAAGAAAAAAAAAATAAACAAATATTATATATAGCGATTGATTTACAGTTGATTCTATTGATGAAATGAAATGTTACAAATTTGTAAGCGGTAACAACAATATTCGGTTCCGTACAACAGAAACAAAATAATATATCCGATATTCATTCACTAATTCCCTTTGATTAAGTTCTTGACTGTGCGATGTTTGTTACAATTGACAAGGACAAATTTCCTTCCTCGAAACGACTAAATGGACAAAAAAACAATATTCATTTTCTTTGATTAATTTCCTGATGGGTGTGGTAGGTTTGTTACAATTGATATATATGGACAATGTTGTCTTTCCTCGAAAAAAAATTAATAATAAATAAATAAATAATAAGGATGTTCGTTCCCTTGATTTCGGATTTGTATCGACTATCAAGTTTGTTACAATTGATTAATTTCAGATTGGATTTGTCAGTGCTTCCCTGCCAAATGAGTTGACTTTGTTAGATGTTGGAACTTGGAAACGAGATGAGGACGGTTATTTTGGAGGCTCCAAATTCTGTGTATTGCTAAGGCAATAAAGATGTTCACAATGTTTTCACAAAAAATAAATAGAAAAAAAAAAGTTTACAATTGCAATTACGGCCTGGACAACGAAATATGCACATGACCAGGCTTTGACTGTACCAAATTAAGCCTGTTTAAGCAAGGCTTCATATATATACTATCACAGTCACATGATGAAGTGGTGACTGGTGGTGATGTTTCCAGTTTCCAGAGCTGCTGAAGAAAAGAAATCACGAAGGATTTATATCTCCATTAATTTTTACCACTGATTAAGAGAGAAGGATTTGGTTTGCCAACTTTATTTTTTTTTAAGATAAATTGCGGTCAAATTTTTCAATTTATTTTTAATTAAATGTCCATAAAAACCTCCTAGTTGAGTTTCGAATTTGTATCTCTCAATTGAGATACATTGTTCTTTGTCACTAGACTAAGAACTGGTTCTCCGTTTGCTAACTTTGTTATCATTTAGTTTTTTTTAGATAGGAATAAATTCAAACTGCTAAGAAAAGAAATCACGAAGAAAATATGGACTTGTCTCGTTGGACAGAAACTGGAGGGTAAAATATTGTATCAATGGTAATGAAGAATCTTTTACTGTTTATAATTAAAACCTACTAAAGTTGGGTTGGATGCTGACGCGAATTCTACAGTGCCATCTCATGATTACACTCTCAAATTTGTATCAGCCGCTGGATATTGCGTTTGACGGACAGGATTGTTTTTCAGGGCTGAGATGGTGACGCAACATGCATCAAGAATCACGCCTATGAACAGTGCGTTTTCTCAAATTTCCGCTTGATTTATCTGCTCCATTCCTCTGATATCCATCGGTTGGATTTCCGTATGAGATGGGGCGGTGGTCCATGTGTCTTGATGCGCCAGGTTCTGTGTTATTAATGTGCACCATTCCTTCTATGGATCTCATTTTTGTGTGTAATGCATTGTTGGTCTAACTCATTTAATGCAGTTTTGATTTTTTGGGTGGTGATTCTGCTCAGCGATCTCCTTTCTCTTCTCTGGTCTTGTATATATAATGTTAATTCTTTTTCACATAATAAATTATAATATTTCCTTTTATAAAAAAATTTAAGAAAATATAAATTTTGGTTTCCTAAGAGATTTCAATATGAAAAACAATTTGAACAGGTCGAATCGACTGTATGAATTTTAGATTTTGAGAAACGACTCCAGCATACGGACGATCTGTATGCTGAAGTATACTTATATATATATATATATATATATATATATATATATATATATATATATATATATATATATATATATATATAGAGAGAGAGAGAGAGAGAGAGAGAGAGAGAGAGAGTTTTGCTATGGTGAGTTGCAACTCACCAAATCGTCCGTGAGTCGCGCCTAAAATTTTAAAATTTAGTTCAAAATGACCGATCCAAACTATCCAATACGATCTAACTATTGAGATCTCCAAATGCAGACCAAATTTTATATTTTTTGAAATTTTTAAGTATTTTTTTGAAATTTTAAAAAATCATTAATCTAATTTGTTTTGAACCGTTCAAAAACAGCAATTTTTAAAAATTCAAAATAAATACTTAAAAATTTCAGAAAAATGTAAAATTCCAAAATTTAGTTCAAAATGACCGATCCAAACCGTCTAATACAATCTCCCTATTGAAATCTCCATCCAGACCAAATTTTATATTTTTTCAAATTTTTTAAGTATTTTTTTGAAATTTTAGAAAATCATTAATCTAATTAGTTCTGAACCGTTCAAAAACAACAGTTTTTAAAAATCTGAAATAAATACTTAAAAATTTAAAAAAAATATAAAATTTGGTCTGCATGGAGATTTCAATAGAGAGATCATATTAGACGATTTGGATCGATTATTTTGAACTAAATTATGGAATTTTGAGCGCGACTCACGGACGCTTTGGTGAGTTGCAACTCACCATAGCAAAACTATATATATATATATATATAGAATGGCTATACTACTATTCATATGTAAAATGACTTTGTAGGCTAGTTTTTTGGACTGTTAGATCTTCTCAAGATCTGTGCAATGGTCTTAAGTAACAGCACAGATTTTTGCGCTGATCTCCTCTTATAGATTAAAATTTTCCGTCTCTCTCAGTTAACTTCCGTCCGTGGCGACTCTAATAGATTAAAATTTTGCGCTGATTTTCTCTATTACGAGTGGCTTGGTCGCCTAATCCCAAAAAATAAAAAGTCTATCGCCTGATCTCCTCCCCCCTCCATTCGCCCCCAAAAAAAAAGGTGATCGCCTGATCCCATAAAAAATCGCCTCTTCTAGCTTGGTCGTAGTTGGGCCTGGTCGACACGCCTCTACTCGCTTATCTCTACTCATCGACATCAGAAAAAAGAAACCAGAGAAATAAAAAATTTGTGAAGTTATTGCCAAAAACCCCTGAAAATTAGAAGGTAATCTCTTCTCTTTACGCCTCTACTTTGAAGTTATTGAGATTTTGTAGAAGCAATTTCTAGACTGTGAAAAGTATGTGATTTTTGTTTCCACGCCACTTCTTGTTTGCATTTAAATTTTTTTTTTGTTTTTCTGCTGTTCAGCCACTTAAACAATTTCAATTTAAACATGAAAGCTCACATTTATGTAATGGTTGGATCCGAAACTGATATCCCTTCCACTAACTCCTCCGATCTCTCCTCGTTCTTTCTTTCTCCCCTTCCGCTCTCATCTCTCCATGTGGCTCTCCCTTTCAACTCGCGCTTTTTCCTCGTGCTCCATGCTGCTCTCTCTCACCGCCATTCCTTCTTTCTTCTTTTCTCTCGATCTTCATTTCTTTTTTCATACTCATTTGCATATAACAATTTAATGTATCTCTTGATTCATAATAAATACTCTCTTAAGTCAAAATAGATACTCTCTTTAGCAAAAAAATATACATGTTATAATATAATAAGTTACTCCCTTACGTAAATATAAATACTTTCGTGTGACAAAATAAATACTCCTTAAAGGTTAATTCATAATTGAAAATATATTTGACACTCCCTTAATGAATCTTACATACTCTCTTAAAAATAATTAGTTACTTCCTTAATACAAATTACTTACTTCCATAATAAAAGATAATTGACAACAGTTTTAACGCTCCCTGAATGAATATTAAATACTCGCTTTAAAACTAATTAGTTACTCCCTTAATGTAAATTACGTACTTTCATAATAAAAGATAATTGAGAATATTTTTAACATTTCGTTAATGAATCTTACATACTCCCGTACTTTTAATTAGTTACTTATTCCTTTATCATAAATTACGTACTTCTATAATAAAAGATAAATGAAAATATATTTGACGCTCACTTACATGCTCACTTAAAAATAATTTGTTACTCCCTTATTATAACTTACATACTCCCTTAATAATATTTAGATACTCCCTTTACAATATTAGTTACTCCCTTAATTCAAATTACGTACTTTCGTAATAAAAGATAATTGAAAATATTTTTAAAATTTCCTTAATGAATCTTACATACTCCCTTACTTTTAATTAGATAGTCCTTTATCACAAATTACTTACTTCTATAATAAAAGTTAAATGAAAATATATTTGACGCTCACTTACATACTCGCTTAAAATAATTAGTTATTTTCTTATTATAAATTACATACTCCCTTAATAATATTTAGATACTCCTTTATCATAAATTACGTACTTCTACAATAAAAAAAAATTAAAACATATTTGATGCTCCCTTAATGCATCTAACATACTCATTTGTGTTTAATATATACTCTCTGATTTTTATTAGGAATGATGGTGTTTATACGAAGATATAAGAGAAGAGGGGAGGAAAACAGAGGGGAGAAGATTCCTAGGAGGAGAGGTGAAAGGAGAGCGCGAAGGAGAGAGAGAAGGTGAAGGGAGGGCGCGAAGGGGAGAGGAGATGGATGAGAGGAGAGCGTGAAGAAGAGAGGGACGAGTGACGCGAGAGAAACAAAGAAGCGTATAGTATTGGACTTGGGCTGAATAGAAGATGGCACGGGATGTCATGTTCTTAGGATGTCAGTTAGGATATTCGGGTTGCATGTGATTGTAAAAGCAAAGTATTATAGTATCCCTTGGTTAAATTAACATTATTTTGTATATCAAGTGAAGTAAAGGGGGGGGGGGGCAAGCGGAGAGACAAGACGAAAGGAAAATAAATGGGATCAACGCAAAAATATGTCAGAGGAAATAAGAGGAGACGGAAAATTTAAAGGAGAAAATGGAAAATTTTAATCTATCAGAGGAGGAGATCAGTGCAAAAATCTGTGCCGTTACCTATGACCATTGTACTGATCTTGAGAAGATCTAACATGTTAGAAAGTGTGCTAATTTTCATTTTTATGCTAATTACCAATTAATTAACCAAGCAAACATAGCACACACAAGATCTAGTACACAAGCTATTCAAACACACGAGAAAAAGGGGAAATCGATACCTCCCGCGAAATCGTATTCGCGGGGCTCGACCAAGGCATGGGAATCGATGGCGTGCCTTCTCCACCGTCTCCACCACGTCTCGTAACCGTCCTCGAGTCCACCAAGGAGGATTAATCACGTTCTACAAGGTACGTGCTAGCATACCCAAAGAACAAGCCTAATCCCTATGGTTTTCTCTCTTGCATCAATCAACAACCTTGATTTAGTGGAGAGAAAATAGCTCAACACATTAGCAAAAGAGAGGGAGAGAAGAGGAAGGTGGCGGCCTAGAATGGGAGGAAGAGAGGAGAGAGAAAAGTCTAGGTGGAGGCTCTCATAAGTGGTCCTTATATAGAGCACAAAACCTAATTGATCTCTTGCATAATTACAACTATGCCATCCAACCTACCACCATAAATGGCTGCCACGAAATGGGCCTTTATGGGCCATTAAACCCCTTCATTTGGACCATTAATTCATATAATTAAGGTCCCTCAACTTTGCTCTTTAATTGGGCTATATATTTGCTATTTAAATAACGGCCCAATTAATCAATATAACCATTTATATTGATAAGTGTTGAACTAAATTAATTATTAACTCATTAATAATTATTTTAGGATTAGTTAATGCATTAATTTATTTCTATATGATCTATTGACTTAATTAATTATAACGGTTCGTAACGGTATATAATTAATTAATCAATCTTATCATATTTCCACAGAACCTACTGCTGTGAATAAATAAATAATGCACTGTGTGATTAATGTCCTATTTGTGTGACCCTTTGAGGATTTATGCTATGTTGGCCATGGAATTAAATCGTTATTTAATTCCAACAATCATAAGCGGTATCTAGCAACACGTTATGACTCCCAATTCGCATAAATAGTGTACTGCTACAATATTTCAATCCTGCATAAGAGAATAAATATGTTTCTCTATTTTGATTCTTATGTCGCACGATATCATCGTATAATCCAAGATAGGAATGTGTCATTCTTGCAGATTATACGTTTCTTGATCTAGAGATAATTGTATAAAGTTGCATGCAAACAATCTATCTCCATCAAGGGGCCCAAACAGATATCGTCACTCACTAAGTGAATTAATGAGGGACATACGGTTTTCTTGATGATTAACTTTTCCCCGCACAATTCAAGAGAACATAAATAAAGTCCGTATAGCAGCCCTTATCGGGAATCAGCGGTAGACAGTATTTATTGAACCTATCCTCATGTGGAAAAGATAAACATCTCAAACTTAGAACCAAAATCACAACGAAATAAACAATGACACATAACACAATCCATATGTTTATTTCGATGGGTCAAGTCCTGTGCTATGTTCCATAACATACACATATGCAACTAAGTTGGTAACTCTTTACCTATGATTAGTAGAACTTAATCATCACTTAACTTGCATACTAATCTTTTATGATAATTAATGTTCCTTGTTAATTATCAAGATTATGGACCGTTTAGATTTATTATTGTCATTCTAAAGAATGATCAACAGAGATCTACAATTCAGATCCTCAACCTGAATGATCTGTCAATAATAAACCTAGGAACAGATGATAAAATCTCATCCAAAAACATAAACTAATAATTAAGTCATTAAATTATTGACTTCTAGGACATAACTCTAACATAACAGTCCAGAAAACTAGCCTACAAAGCCATTTTACATATGAATAGTAGTATAGCCATTATATATATATATATATATATATATATATATATATATATATATATATATATATAGAGTTTTGCTATGGTGAGTTGCAACTTACCAAAGCGTCCGTGAGTCGCGTTCAAAATTCCAAAATTTTGTTCAAAATAATCGATCCAAACCATCTAATATGATCTCTCTATTGAAATCTCCATGCAGACCAAATTTTATATATTTTTTAAATTTTTAAGTATTTATTTCAGATTTTTAAAAACTGTTGTTTTTGAACGGTTCAGAACTAATTAGATTAATGATTTTTTTAAAATAAAAAAAAATACTTAAAAAATTTGAAAAAATATAAAATTTGGTCTGCATGGAGATTTCAATAGGGAGATTGTATTAGATGGTTTGGATCGGTTATTTTGAACTAAATTTTGAAATTTTGAGCGCGACTTACGGGCGCTTTGGTGAGTTGCAACTCACCATAGCAAAACTATATATATATATATATATATATATATATATATATAGAGAGAGAGAGAGAGAGAGAGAGAAAGGATTCAATCAAAGCGCTTTGACCGGAGTCCCGGTTAAACCCCGTTAGTTTTCAATTTTGAAAGTTCAAATGACCGATCCGAACCATCAAATATGATCTCCATATTGAAATCTCCTTGCCGACCAAAATTTTCATTTTTTTGAAATTTTTAAGTATTTTTTTTGGATTTTCAAAAACAGCAATTTTTGTAGGGTTCAGAACAAATTAGATTAACGATTTTTTAAAATTCGAAAAAAATGCTTAAAAAATTTTAAAAAAATGAAAATTTTGGTCTGTAAGGAGATTTCAATATGGAGATCATATTTGACGGTTTGGATTGGTCATTTGAATTTTCAAAATTGAGATCTGACGGGGTTTAACCGAGACTCCGGTCAAAGCGCTTTGATTGAAGGTTTTCTCTCTCTCTCTCTCTCTCTATATATATATATATATATATATATATATATATAACCGTCACATGGTTTTGCCGACTCTTCTTGGCAGGCGGTGCGTGGCCCTAATATTTCTGCAGAATATGTGATTAATTAATTTTGGGTCTTTCATATAGATGTTATATTTGGAACTTCGGAATTGATGCTTATTTGAAAATTTTATATCCACATGTAAGGCACTGAACTATTGTAGGAAATAATGTTTTGCATGATTGCATCATGTTACTCTTAAATGATTTTCGAAGTTCAAAGAGTAAACCTGAATTTGTTCAAAGATCCAATAGAAAATAATTCTTTTTAATTCAAAATAAGTGTAATTTGAATTAAAATAAATTCAAATCAGACAATTTTAGAGATATTTTCTAAGCTAACTTGCGATCGATGGCACGGAGGGTTCGGTGCCATCAAGTCATTTTTCGAGATCCAAAATTCAAACGGTCAATCCGAACTGTTCAAGTTGTTCTCCATATTGAAATATCTTTGGAGACCAAATTTTATATTTTTTCGAATTTTTGTGCTATTTATTATGATATTTTAAAAAATATTATGATTAGAGTATTTCAGGCCCTCCAATTTGAAAATATCATAATAAATAGCAAAAAAAAAATCGGAAAAATATAAAATTTGGTCTCCAAAGGTATTTCAATATTCTGATCAACTTGATCGGTTTGGATCAACCGTTTGACTTTCGAATTTCGAAAAAGAAATCGATAGAAAATTGATGGCACATGCCATCGATGGCGCGTTAGCCATTCTCTATATATATATACACACATATATGTGCGCGCGCAATAATGCGAACAATATTAAGCTTGCTAATAATTGTTCCCAAGTTAGAAGTTTATTAATAATTATAACAGATGTTTAATCAATACTTTCTACAAATTACCAGCGGTTTTGTTCACATTTTTCGATCATATCACGAGAGGAAAAAAAATAATTAAGTCAAATTATATTGTGAAACATCAAGCGCCCGTGAATTGATTGCTCTCTGTCGTATTTCCAACCTCATAATATTATAAATCTCTATACTATATTTTAAAATTTTGAGTGCCAAAATAAATATTATTTTTTTCATAATTTATTCGCTTTTCCATTTTCTCATGGCTAGACATTTTTGTTAAATACAAATAATATGAAATTTTATGAAGAGATTTAATTTCAATTATGTTGTATTTATTGTATGATGATGACATTTAGAGTGAAATAATATATTTAATCGTGAAAATTCAATTTCGCAACTTTATACATCGGACAATTCGTGTTTAGGCTTTGAACAATTCAAGAATAAATAAGTACCATTGAACAATTCAAAAATAAATAAGTACCTCTAAGTATAATTTTAAATATCGGAAAATTTAAGTTTAAGCATTAAAGATTAATTATAAACACTTGGCCATTTTCAAATTTAAACTCTAAACATGCAATCAAAGTACTAATATTTGACTACTATTGGCACGCTCTAAGCAAATTAAACGAAATCAGGTCATGAAAAAGTATAGGTAATTAATTGATTGTTTTTTGAGGACTTCAGGGGGATGTTTGATTTATCTGAAATAATTAGCATGCAATGGTCATGTTGATTAGTTTTAACTCTGACAGAAGGAGACAAAAAACTATTGGTTTACCTAACCGTCCAACTGCTGTACTTGAGCTGTTGTATCATAAAATATGTACTTTGACTTGGGATAATTATATTCCCCAATCCCCATGACCCCATATATGTCTAGAACTTAATTAATGTTGCACCTGAGATATTAACATCAATTTATGGTGATTCTATCCGGACTGAAATACAGAAATAGACGCTTCCAATTTAACAGTAATATTTTTTAGCAAAACCCATATGTGGCGCACCCTTCTAGGTACCTAACGTCAGCTCTTCTATGGCAGTTCTTATATTTCTAGTCCTGTGCAGCAACACTTTTTTTGTAATCTAATGTTTCTAATTACATGAACTAAATCTAAATGACAGACGAGAGATATTTTTTGCAATTTTTAATATTTTAATTGCCTGGTGCAAAGCTACTTATGTTCTGAAGAAATACACCACTTAAATATTGTGTTCACAAATATATTAATTGTCCAATGAAACAATCTCATATTGCATAAAATCAAAAGCCATAGTGCAGCCATTTTTAGACTCTACAGGAACTGTCCTCACATGTATTTAATAACAAAGAAGTTAAAAAATATATATATAAAGCAATCGTGCATTGACCAAACTTGACAATTTGACTAATTGAAACAGAAAGATGACCTACTATTTATGCTCGTTTCTGATGCACTCCATCCTTGTTAATTAAGGCTCCGTTTGAATGAGCTGTGAAAATAAGAGAATAAGAAAATAAAGTTATTATGAGGATAAACAATTCAGACTCTTTACAAAATTATAAATTTTTCAATATTTTTTTTCACTTCTTTCTTTATTCTTCTTATTCCCACACCATCCAAACGAAGCCTAAGAATTTTGTCATTACACCAACCGTTTTAAATCTCTTGTAATTACACCAGCAATTGTTAATTGGAAGGGCAACCCGCTTATTTCGGGGGTGATAAGCATCATCTCCAATATTCATCATCTCCATCATTCCCATTAACGTGTTTTCTATTTTTAGAAATCATCACATCAGAGGATCACGCGCTTTCTATTTCTGGAAATCGCTCTGTTTCCCTCCCTGCCGCGTACGCTCGTCTCCCCCCCCCTCTCACCCTCCTGCGTACGCTCCCCCTCCCCCTTCCCCCCACCATCTGGTAATATCGTACTCTCACACACATAATAATATCGTACTCTGCCAATTTCAACAATTTAAATATGCCAAGTTCAACAGCTATATATATTAACTTCAACAGTTAGAATCGAGTGAGGGTGCTCTCTCTGTGCTATCCCAGACTCCAGGTTCTCCATTGGTCAATGGGCAGATTAAGCCCTATTCAATCTAGAGATATTCAGTTTAAATGTTGAAGTTAATATATTTAAATGTTGAAATTAATATATATAACTGTTATAGTTATATATATTAATTTCAACAGTTATATATATATATATTAACTTCAATAGTTACGATAATAATTTTAACAATTGTATATATTAATTTCAACAATTACGATATTAACTTCAACATTTATGCATAGTAATTTCAACAGTTATGAAATGTGAGGGAGGAGTGTGATGGGGAGGGGGAGGGGGAGGGGTGGGAGAACAGCGTATGTGGAAGAGCAAGGGGGAGGGGGTTAGGGGGGGAAGCGTACGTAGGAGGGAGGAAACAGAGTGACGAAGGTGGAGAGAGAATGGATGGGACGGGAGATAGCGTACGGAGGAGGAGGAAGGGGCGGAAGATAACGTACGCGTGAGGAAAAGAGGAGTTAGTTACAGCGTACACGTGAGAATGATGGGGATGATAAAATCTTAGAGATAGTCCTAAACAATTCCGCGCTTATTTTTATCCTTTTCGTACAAAATTTTCTCTGTATGGTTGAAATGCTTAACAGTTAACACATTCCGGCCGTATATCACAATATAAAGCTATTGACCACTACAAGTAAAGAAATTTTGCTAACATCGGAATGCCTCAAATTTGATATTACTTATTAGCCTACAACTCAGAAAGCCTCACACAAAAATCATTTGATTCATCAACTAATCATAATATTTTTCATTTCAAAATTGCAGTGACGTCGAAAGTTACATGACCAAAACAGAATAGTTCTTTTCCTTTTCTTTGAAACTAGATTCCTATTTTCTTCTATTGTCCGGAACAATTTAATGCCAATTCTTTTTTTCTTTATGCTTATATATATATATATATTGCCAAATTGAATTTATTTCTTGTACGAAACCACAGAGGCACTGCTAACTAAGACAATTAATCTACCGCAGGTCTGCTTGAGTCTGAACTCCAAATTCAAGTAAACACAATACTGATATCATAATTATTATAAGGTATTTATACCCATTATGTCTTTGCGGGCCAGAATATATATACCCCTACAGGTCCCATCTTTCTGTGTACTAAAACCTCACACATCTGACATCCCCTGCCTTCCTTCACACAGATTCTAATTAGAATCAACCAAAAGGAAAATACACCATGTATCGACACCTCTCTCTTTGCCTCTTCCTCCTCCTTCTACCCTTACCCTCCATCTGTCAATACCATACCGATGAACTTGTCGACCTCTCTCACCTAGTCGAAATGTCGTACCACAAGGGGCCTCTTCTCACCTCCCCCATCAACCTTTACCTCATCTGGTATGGACAATGGAACCCCTCTGCACAATCCATCATTCGCGACTTTCTTCTTTCTCTGTCCTCCCCTTTTCTTCCCTCGCCATCTGTCCCCGGCTGGTGGCGTACCGTCACTTATTACACCGACCAGAACAATGTCAACATAACCTCCAAATTAGTCCTTGCTTCTGAGTACTTTGACACTAGTTACTCTCAAGGAAATAGTCTCACAAGAACAACCGTGCAGTCGGTCATTAAAGCAGCCATTACTGCTTTCCCCAATGCATTGCCACTGGATACACAACAAGGGGCGTATTTGATTCTAACCTCGCCAGATGTGCAGATGGAGGAATTTTGTCGAGGCGTTTGCGGGTTCCACTACTTCACTTCACCTTCCATTGTCGGTGCGACTGTGCCATACGCATGGATTGGACATAGCGGTATCCAGTGCCCTGGCATGTGCGCATTCCCATTTGCCTCACCTCCTGGAAATCCCGGATTTCAGGTATAGAATTAAAAACATAACAACATATAAACAGCATGTAAATAACCAAATTAAAAAGAAATATTCAATGTGCATTAGCAACACTGGAACTAATAGTACACTTGCTTAATGACAGGTACTGGGATCGCCGAATGGGGATCCAGCAACAGAAGGTATGGTGAGTGTTTTAGCTCATGAACTGGGAGAAATGGCGACTGATCCATATATCAGTGGCTGGTATGCTGGTGATGATCCAGCTGATCCAAATGAGATCGGGGACCTTTGCGAAGGGATTTATGGTACCGGAGCTGGCAGTGGTTTTATTGGAAATGTCTATAGGAGCTCCGATGGGGTCAGTTACAATGTAAACGGGGCCAACGGGAGGAAATTCATGATACAATGGATCTGGGACCCGGTCAGGCAGAGTTGCTTTGGGCCTAATGCTATTAATTGATTGATTATGTAGAGATCAGTCAGTTTAGTTAGGCAATTATTTAGGGGTCTATTGCTGTTTTATTTCATTGTATTTCTTTCTTTTCATTTGTTTCACTTTTTAAATTTGGTCTTGGTTGTATGTAAATTTAGCCTGAGATGCCAAAAATATTTGTGTTGTTGGCATAAGATGCGCAAACATTTGTTGAAGAGAAATGTGTAATTCCACTTCCACTTCCTCAGCGTTGCTCAAACATGTGGTCAACTTGCTACAGAAATACAAATACTTCATATTTCACATGCACCAGCTAAGTGCCTAAGAATAAAAAAGAAGGAATAAGCCAGTACACATTTGTTTAAGGTTGCGTTCACTAATTTCAATGGAGTCCCCACATTAGATAACATAAACATAGAATTTGAAGAAACTAACAGAGTAACAGAGACCACAAAACTAAATATCAACACAATAATGTAAATATCCACACATTAATTACAACTTCTGCAGTCTAACAATCTTCCCTAGCAAAAAGCAAGGGTCTTTGCTTGCCAAGATAAGCACTTAAAAGTTGTATTCTACAAGGCTATTGAAAAACAGAGGTTCAATACATCCATCAATCTTCACTAAGCTCCAATGATTCTATTTTGTATAGAGAAACACATCAATCAGAACATGTTAATTACTATAATCTTGTATACTACAAGGGTATTGAAACAGAGTTGCCTCATGAGGAAGGGTTTTAAAGTTGTTTTTTTTTACAGTTATATCCAATTCAACTTGCTGAAGCTTTGATAAATTACTTGTCACGACTATGCCATCATTCTTACTGAAACGATTAGCTGGTTGGTAATTCTGTCGACATGTCACAATTTCCTTGTTATATGCTTGCCTTTGCCATCAAAGAAGACTACTCTACATTCCTTATTGTGACTGTGTTATTAGATATAAGATGTTACTACTTAGAAATTACTGACGACATTAGTGATCAGTACATCAAATTCTTAGTCCTTATATAGTAGTGTGTTTGGATGAACATGGAATAAGGAATAAGAATAAGAAATTTCGGTATACGTGCTTATCCAAATTCTTTATTCTTATATTATGATTTTGTTAGTATAGGAATAAGGACCCAAATTCCTTATTCTTATGTTGTTTGGGTTGCACAAGAATAAGAATAGGGAAAATTTTTTCTATACCCCTCAAAACTAGAGAAATACAGAATTTACCCTCCAAAAATCAAAACTTCTGATTTTACCCCTCTAAATTTCAAATTGTTTCTGCATTTACCCTTCTGGCCTTTTTTACAAAATAAATGACATTTAAATAACAAAAATTATTTTTACTGACCATTATACCCTTGGACCAACCCATTCGATTTTAACTCATATGCAACCAGGATCGAATAACGAACCCAGTCAACTAAACCTTTCGATTTCTCTTCTTCTTCTTCTTCTTCTTCTTCATCTTCTCTTACTCGAAACCTTGTCTCTTGCGCACAAACCAAAAACAAAACAAATTGCTCCTCTACATCTAGCTCTTTCGTAGAGGAATCCTAATACTAAATCGATCTCTCTCAACCCTAAACACACTCGATCTCTCCTCTTCAGCCCGATGTAACTCTCTCTCTCTCGCATGCACCAGGGCCAAGCGAAGTAAACCCGAGCCTTCGCAGAGTATCGCACACGCACGGACGGTCATCTCTTCCTCCACCGTATCCATCATCTCACACGTTGCTCCGTCATACAATGTTGCCTTCATCTTTTCGTATAGTCTATCCTTCGTACACTGCTCCGTCGCCTTCCGTTTGAACCATCGGAGGATCAAGGTAATTGATTTTGTCTATCTTCCCTTCTTTACTCTGAACTTTGACCTAGTGTTCCTCTATATTTAGTGGATTGAATTTGATGATACGATTTGGGAAAATTTGATTAATTGATATGGGTAATTAAGTTGGTTTCTTTGCTATTTGTGCCGGTGCAATTTGAGGAGAACATGGCACCGGTACAATATTGTGCCAGTGAAATATGATTTTCAATGTTTTTGTTGGTGTATTTTGACCTCGTACTTTTTTAGTATTAGCTTTTGTGACCATTTTAGTTTAGTTTATGGTTGATTGTTTGCTTATTCTTTGATTGTGAATTATCACTAGTAATTGGTCATAGTTCTTAACTGACAAACAAATCTTTCAATTCCATGTTATATTTGATATTTTTTCATATATTTAGTAACTCTTTCAATTCCTTTTTGCATCTATCAGCTGGAGCCTATGGTCCCCTTTGAGAACCCTTGTTCGAGACCACCAGGTAGCTGTATTTGACAGCATAGGCTTGTTGAGAGTTTATGTTGTCAGTACTGCTACTTGGTAGAGATGAGATACCAGATGATGGGTGGTTGATTCTGATTGATGCTTCATGGGACGGATCAGGGAATGCCTTACCAGAAGATATACCAGATGATGGGTAGTTGAATTTTAGTTTGTTTTTTGGTATGGCAATGGGGTAATTTTTTTGTGGCTTTATGCTAGCTGGCTGGATACAAATTCATGTAAATGTTTATTTTCTTTTAATAAAGTTGGCCTATGGCCTAATAGTTAAATGTTAGTATGATGATTTCTCCTTCTTGCGTACCGCTGGTACCAAATCGTAATGTGTCAGAAAGGAAGATGTGTGAATCCATCAATCACTATGCAGAGGCTATTTAATAGCAACAAAATGAAACTAAGAAAAACACCTCCTAATAACAATGGTACCTATACCATCCACTATGAAATAAACGCATATAAAAAAAAAAACAGACAAGCCACATAACACATCCATAAAAGCAAAAGCAAATAACAGCATCAAATGAAATAATGAAAAACATGTCACATAACACACAATAAATCTGCTATTCACCATGCTCTTCATTTTAGTACAAAATAAAAACAAGTCAATTGACCTAGTTTCCTATTACAAATAGTTTCCAGTACAGATTTAATGCAGAACCAAAATACATGAAAACAAATTTAATGTCATCCAGCTCTTCATCTTAATTATGAGTTGCAGCATTGCTATTTTTCTTTCTCATCCTGCAATTAAGAAGCTGAATCAGTTGAATGGTTCTATTACTGGTAATTGTTGACCAGTAGAGAATGCAATATTTACAAGTACAAGGCTCCTCACTAAACAATAAAGAAATTACTGGGATTGTATCAATTACTGGAACTGGCACGATCAGGTAGTGCTTCTCTAAGCTTCGATACTTGCTGAAGTTCTTGGCCAGTGTAATGAATAGATTGTATCAATTAAATACTGACCCACAATGAACAACACTACATAAGGTTATTTACAATGACGTGATGCGTGCTTTAGTAAAAGAGTACCAAAATAGTGAGAGAGAGAGAGAGAGAGGTTACCGACTTACCGTTACAGAGGCGGGATTTGAGCTCTTTTTGCTGAAGAAGCTTCTTGTGGTATCCGTTGATGGCATTTCTTCACCATGTTGCGGCCTTATCACCACCATCTCAGGCGCTGATCATTCTTTCACTACTTTAATTCGATCCAAGAGGGATTTCAGAGAACGAGAGAGAAAAAGAGAGAGGAGCAGTGAAGCGAGGACGGGACTAGTTGATGGCACTTCTCCGCCATGTTGAGAGAGGAAGGCGAACTGTGTGTGCGAGAGAGGAAGATTGATCTATCGGAATCGAGAGAGGAAGATCGATCTATCGATTTAGTATCTAGGGTTCATCCGTTAGAGGAAAAATAGTCGAAGAAGAGAGACCGAGTGGGTTTAGTCGAGACTGATTCGATTTGTTACTCGGCCACTGAGTTGACTCGATGGGTATAATGGTCATAAATTTTCAGTTTTATTATTTTAACCTTATTTATATTAGAAAATATGGCAGAGGGGCAAATACAGAAGGCGTCCTAAATTCGGAGGGGTAAAATCAGGAGTTTTAACTTTCGAGGGGCAAATTCTGTATTTCTCTAGTTTTGAGGGACACACAAAAAATTTTCCCATAAGAATAAGTACGCATACTAAAATTTCTTATTCTTATTCCTTATTCCATGCTCATCCAAACATACCCTATGATATCGATATATTAAGAGATTTATTACAATATGAGATAATGTTTATCCGGACATGAACAAGCAGAACGCACGACTTTCCAATTGAGGGCATTTTCGTCTACAATAATTTTCTTAACCTCGTTTTCGCACTGTGTATGTGTATAGCTTATATAGGTCGGATCCTGACCGGATCTATATCCAAGGAAAAAACCATTTTTATTCAATTAGACTGGGCTTTAAAATTTATTGGGCCTAAACAAACGGACAAATTTCTGATTTGATTGGGTATTAACTGACACAAATTTATTGGGCCTAAAAAATACAAAGCATTTACATTTGTTGGGTCAGCAGATTTATAGGTTAAAACTTGTTCATTTTACATGGGAAATTGATTACTACCATCTCTATTTCTACCATCGCTACTATCGCTCGAAGCGCTCCCCTCTCCTAACCTAGCGAAGCGAAGCGCTCCTCTCTCCCCAGCGAAGTGAGCCCTCTCCTCACCCTGCGAAGCGCTCCCCTCTCCTCATCTGGGTACGCTCCTCTCCCTTCGCACTCTTCAGTCTCTTCCTTCCCCCTCCCTTCCTTCTGTGTGTCAGATTTTGTTCACTTTGTTTATTGCATCTGTTCAATTTGTTATTTTAAGTGTTCATTTTGTTTTGCTGTGCATCAGACTTTTATGTTTATTTTATACGTCTCACTTTGTTAGTGTAGATGTTCACTTTGTTGGTGTAGATGTTCACTTTGTTCGTTCATATGTTCAATTTGTTACTTTTATGTGTTCAATTTGTTTTGTTGTGCGTCTCACTTCTGCGTTTATTTTATACGTCTCACTTTGTTGGTGTAGATGTTCACTTTGTTCATTCATATGTTCAATTTATTTCTTTTATGTGTTCAATTTGTTTTGTTGTGCGTCGGATTTCTGTGTTTATTTTATACGTCTCACTTTGTTGGTGTATATGTTCACTTTGTTCATTCATATGTTCAATTTGTTATTCTATATGTTCAATTTGTTTTGTTGTTTGTCAGATTTATGTGTTTATTTTATATCTCACTTTGTTAGTGTATATGTTCACTTTGTTCATTCATATGTATATACGTATCTACCTTTTATAAACACTGCCTAAATTAAATCGACTGTAACCCAGGTCAACGTTTCTATAATGCAAAATTTTTGTAAATCCTTGCAAGGCAATATCACTTCATCAACTATATAACTTAATATATAAAAGAAAGACTTGGTATATATATATAAGCATGCATGCATGCATTTCTAATTTTCAATAGAACAATTGATAGTGAAGTATTGCACTAGAAAAATACAAATTATATACGTACTTAATCAGGAAAGAAGCTGATGAAGTCAGGGTAGCGAGCCTGATCAACTCCTCGTTCAGCAAGCCAGGTGACAGCAGCATCATGAAGGGTTGCAGCGAGGACATCGTCACCAGTCTCTGGATTTTTCCAGAGAGCTCCATTATCCTTGAGAGTTGCCAGTCCAAAAGGCCGCAGAGAAAGGACTTCTAACTCATCTGCAATATTATATGGGGTATTTATAATTGTTTTTACTTAAATGTGAGGACGTTATTGAAAAGTGAGAAGAAAAATTTAATTACATTGTTCTGAGTGATAAAAAAAATAAAGAATTTGTATGGATCAAAGCTCAAAATAATAGTATATAGTAATAAAAAAATAGGAAAAGAAACTCACCTTGTAATGGAGGGGAAAGTTTGTGGAACGTTAGGAAACATGCTTCACTGTTCTCGATTTGTTGGTATTCGTCAATCCAATAAATGTTATGCCTGAAGAAAGTACAAAATATGAACTCAATTAATTCTCCATCTTAGAATAATTACAAGCTTAAATTGTGATATTGCATGCGCTTTGCAATTTGGTAAAAAAATTAACTAACAAAAAATTGGATAATATATTCATCTTATAAACAACACTAATTAATGAACTAGCCAGAGACTGCTATATAACGTCTAGAGTCAAAGACATATATAGAGGGTTGACGCAGATCAATGTCGATCTAGTCATCTTATTGCAGTAACAACCGTTTTGGTCCTAAATAGTACTCCAACAATCCCATATTATTGTTTCTTCAACAACGATGAACATGTGTCAAGAACATGTGCAACAACCGTTTTGGTCCCATAGGGTTGACGCAGATTAATGTCTAGTCAAGACATCCATAATATAGTTTTCTTTCAAGCAAATAAAAAATATAGTCCAAGTTCTGAACTAGATATATATCTTCATGTAACGTGTTAACTATTTCAAAATACGTTTAGTCTATCAACCATTTGTTGTGTAAACAAAAGCAATCACAGAAAAGAACACGAAGATTTTACGTGGTTCGGTACAATATGTACCTACGTCCACGACTCACACACACCACACTTTTTATTTCTTTTCAATAATAATGGAGTACAAGAGAGAATTGGGGAAGAAGATAGGTCAGAAAGGAAGATAGAGGCGCCTCCTTTATAATAGGTAGGCTAATATTTCTTTTTATTACATTTCCATATATGCATAAATCATAAAAAAAGGAAAGTCAGACGGTCCAACTCGGACCGAGTTCTGGCCAACTCGGACCGAGCCAAAGGGATGTGGTTCAACTCGGTCCGAGTTTGGCCCAACTCGGACCGAGCCAGACATCCAATTTCTCCACACTCCCCCTCAAGTTGGCAGGTAGATATCTTGCATGCCCAACTTGCAAATCACTCCCTGAAAAATGGTACATGATACCCCTTTGGTTAGTATATCTGCCAATTGCTCATCAGTTCTCACGTGAGGAATGCTAATGACTTTATCTTCTAAATTCTGTCGAATAAAGTGCCTATCCACTTCAATATGCTTGGTCCTATCATGTTGCACCGGATTGTGAGATATTGCGATAGCTGCCTTGTTGTCACAGAACAACTTCATCTCCCTGTTATCATAGAGACCAAGATCCTTGAGTACTCTCTTTATCCACAGTAATTCTTGCAAACCTTTAGCAATTCCTCTGAACTCTGCATCTGCACTTGACAAAGCTACCACCTTTTTCTTTTTGCTCCTCCAAGTAACCAAGTTACCTCCAACAAATGTGAAGTATCCAGACGTGGATTTTCTATCAGTCGCATCTCCAGCCCAGTCAAAATCTGTATATCCCTCAACCTGAAGATGACCATTCCTTTTGAAGAAGATACCTCGTCCTGGGGATCCTTTGAGATACCTTAAAATCCACATGACAGCTTCCATATGTTGTTCACTGGGAGCATGCATAAATTGACTCACCACAGACACAGCATAAGCGATATCAGGCCGAGTATGTGACAAGTAAATGAGTCTCCCTACCAATCTCTGGTATTGATCCTTATTTGCAGGTGCCTGATCAGAAAATACACCCAACTTGGTGTTCTGTTTGGTTGGTGTGTCAACAGGTTTGCAGTCCAACATACCTGTTTCAGCAAGTAAGTCAAGCACATACTTTCTTTGAGACAAAGAAATACCTTCCTTATTGCGTGCAACTTCGATTCCAAGAAAATATTTCAACCCTCCTAGATTTTTCATTTCAAACTCTTTAGATAATTTTTCTTCCAAATCCCGGATTCCTTCAGAGTCATCACCTGTGATTATCATATCATCAACATAGATTATCAAGATAACAATTTTACCTTTATTCTTGAGGAAAAATAAAGTGTGGTCAGTATCACTCTGAGTGTATCCATATCCTCTCATAGCACAGCAAAATCTTCCAAACCAAGCTCTAGGGGATTGTTTCAGACCATACAATGCTTTCTTCAATCTACACACAAGAAGTTGGTTGCTTGAGTGACTGTATCCTGGTGGGATATCCATGTAGATCTCTTCATCAATGTCACCATGTAAAAAAGCATTCTTCACATCAAATTGATGTAGAGGCCAGTCCCTATTCGCTGCAATGGACAATAAGATCCTCACAGTGTTCAGTTTTGCTACAGGAGAGAAAGTCTCCTGGTAGTCTACTCCATATGTTTGAGAATAGCCCTTTGCTACCAGTCTTGCTTTGTACCTGTCAATTTCTCCAGTGGGCCCATATTTGACTGTAAATACCCATTTGCAGCCTACTGCCTTTCTGTGTTTTGGTCTTGTCACCAGTTCCCATGTCTCATTCTTTTCAAGTGCATCCATTTCTGTCTTTATTGCATCCACCCATTTGGGATCACTGAGTGCTTCATTCAGATTTCTTGGAATGTGAACTGACGACAAGGTTCTATCAAATTCTTTCACAGAAGATGGCATGTGAGACATAGTCATAAAGTTTGCCATTGCATACCTGCCCTCACCAACCTCATCTGGTCTATACCTCTTAGGAGGTCTGCCTCTGTTGATTCTGAAAGGTAACTGATAACCATGATTAGTAGTAACAGATTCAGAAGTAACATGTTCAGAATTACTTACCTCTGACTCAGGAAATTGATCATGTGGTGAAGTAGGAGACTGTATCATTTCTTCATCTTCACTTTCCAAACCTTCTTCAGATGGACCCGAGTTAGCCAATGGGTCCATTTCTAGATTCAAATTCTCACATTCAGTCGAACTCGGACCGAGATGGATCGAACTCGGACCGAGATGGGTCGAACTCGGACCGAGATGGGTCGAACTCGGACCGAGATGAGTCCAACTCGGACCGAGTTGAACAGGTTCATTCGGGCAAATCTCAGATTTCGAACCAAAAACATCATTTCTTACTGCATCGAACCAGAGTTCATTGTCTATCACACTCTCCCCCTGAGAATGAGTCTGGTTATTACAGAAATACCCTTCATTTTCAATAAATGTCACATCCATGGTGGTATAGACTTTTCTAGAGGATGGATTCATGCACCTATAGCCCTTTTGATGTTGACCATAGCCTATGAACACACATTTTTCAGCACAAGGATCCAACTTTGACCTTTGATGTTTCTGTATATGAACATAGGCAATACACCCAAATACCTTTGGTGGAATTGTAAGGACAGAGGGAATTAAGCAGTATTTTGAAAGTACTTGCAAGAGTGTTTGGAAGTCAAGTACCACAGAAGGCACCCTATTCATCAAGTAAACTGCTGATGTAACTGCATTATCCCAATAAGAATGAGGTACATTGTTTTCTAGCATCATTGCCCTAGTCATTTCTAGGATTTGCCTATTCTTTCGCTCTGCTATACCATTTTGTT
This sequence comes from Rhynchospora pubera, assembly GCA_028095005.1. NCBI lineage: Eukaryota > Viridiplantae > Streptophyta > Magnoliopsida > Poales > Cyperaceae > Rhynchospora > Rhynchospora pubera. The sequence continues at coordinate 75,601,552 of CM051462.1, forward strand.
GGGGAGTACCCACACAACTTGTTTCATGTATAATTCCATTGGTGTTAAAAAATTCTCTTACTATTTTGTTGACAAATTCACTTCCATTATCACTTCTGAAAATTTTAACATTTCTATCAAACTGGTTCTTTACCATGGTAATGAAAGATTTGATGGCAAGTGGTACCTCACTTTTATGCTTTACCAAATTAATCCATGTCATTCTGGTACAATTGTCAACAAATAACACAAACCATCTGTTACCACCTAGGGATTCAACTGGGGAAGGCCCCCATACATCAGAGTGAACCAGGTCAAAAGGAGTGGTTTTGTCATTATCCAAGTTCTTAGCAAAATGGGCTCGATGACTCTTAGATTTAATACATACCTCACACTCAAAAGATTCGTTCTCAAATCCAGAAAATAAACTTGGATAAAGTTTCTTGAGATACCCGAATGAAGGATGTCCCAAACGTCTGTGCCACATCCAAATTGAAGACTTCCTACTTGAACTCGAGCCAGCAGATAAGTGAGCTCTTCCAGTAGCTATGTCTTCCAAATGATACAGTCCTCCCTTCTTAATACCGCGACCGATAATCTCCTTTGTCATAAGGTCCTGAAAGAGACAAAATCTGGGATACATGAGTACAACACAGTTCAGTTCTTCACACAATTGACCTACAGACAATAGTCTTGATGAAAGAGAAGGAACCAATAAAGTATTTGAAAGAGTTAGAGAAGAGGAAAATTGAACATCTCTAGCCCCTGTGACTGGATAAACTTCCCCATTTGCATTGACGATCTCAGTCCTCCTTGGATGAGATTCTCTTATCAAGTCGTCCTTATTGTAAGTCATATGATCGGTTTCCCCTGAATCTATAATCCAACAATCGTTTAGGTTTTGGATATGAGTCATGGTTTCTGGTACTTTGGTTGTTAGAGATTTGGGGTCGGTTTCGGTGTTAAAATTCAAGGAAGAAGGATCAACTGCGCAGTAACTCACGCAAGGAATAAACTCACACAGTAACTCGGTGAGATCTCGTCGAGAAGAACAGGTCTGATTGTGCAGTAATTCGCATAACGAGGAATCTCCTGTGCAGTAACTCGCACAGGGATACAAAAACGATAATAATGCATAGATCTCAGAACCTATCGCTCTGATACCATGTAAACAAAAGCAATCACAGAAAAGAACACGAAGATTTTACGTGGTTCGGTACAATATGTACCTACGTCCACGACTCACACACCACACTTTTTATTTCTTTTCAATAATAATGGAGTACAAGAGAGAATTGGGGAAGAAGATAGGTCAGAAAGGAAGATAGAGGCGCCTCCTTTATAATAGGTAGGCTAATATTTTTTTTTATTACATTTCCATATATGCATAAATCATAAAAAAAGGAAAGTCAGACGGTCCAACTCGGACCGAGTTCTGGCCAACTCGGACCGAGCCAAAGGGATGTGGTTCAACTCGGTCCGAATTTGGCCCAACTCGGACCGAGCCAGACATCCAATTTCTCCACATGTTGACAGCTAGCTTCTGTCAACTATTTCAAAAAATTTTCTATCAACAAAATTGTCCTTTCGTTTGATTTACCAAACGGACATAATTATTTTATATTTTTAAAATAAAAAAATTGGATTGGCAATCCCAAAATCAAGCTTAAAAATTTTAACAAATATTTTTACAATCATTTTCTTAAGTATAAATCAGCGATTTTTTATTTGAAATGTGAAAAACTGCACTTAATTTTCATGGTATAATATTATGTATCAATTACTATATATAGGTCTGTGAACATAACACTATTACTTCGTATTAAATTATATATAGTATTAAAATTAATTACATAGGTTCACACTTTTCGGTAATTAAATCAACCGTACCAGTTAATTGCTAACCAGCTCGCAGGGGAAAGCTCAGTGCTTCTAAGGGACTCCAAGCCTGCGAAGTTCGTAGCTAAGTTTCGCACCTAAAAAATTAAAAAAAAAACCCACCAAATTAATTTCAAGTAATATTACAAGTTTCCCAGAACTATGAATTACAAGATAAACCTTGTCCACAATGGGCATTCCATCTTCTGAGGGAGTTGTTTCAAAATATTCGAAGTACAAGTATCCTTGCTCATTGTTGTGCATCTCATTATGAGTACCAGAATCACTGCAAACATCGATTTATGATAGCGTATAAGCATAAAATATATATATCCAAACATTAGGAATTTTTTATTGTTGTGCATAAAATATATATATATATATATATCCAAACATTAGGTATTTTTCATTGTTGTGCATAAAATATATCCGAAAATAAATTAAGGACCAGTTGTTACGAAAATACTTGCATTGGGAATTTTTCATAAACTTGCGAGTGGATCCTCACTTTAACTAGAGAGATCACAGCGCATTCAAACCAAAATATTGATTTTTCTCGCACTCAAATTAACTCTCACATGAATATTAAAGATTTAACATTATTTTAATTATATATGCAAATACCTTGAAGTGGCGCAGAACGGTTTTTTGGTGTACAATTGAATTGCAGACAGCAGTGGAGCGAAGTATTGTATTTTTATTCCTCTGGGTACAACGACCTCTGTAGGAACACCATATGCACTCGTTTCCTCTAAAGATTTCCAGAGGTCAGAAAGTACGAAGTACCTTTCTGCAGGGTTCTCGTCCTCCTGTTGGTTGCAATTTGATCTCATGTTGTTAGAAGGGCGCAACTGCATTTTGTTTTCGCTACGGGAGTGTTTGGATTGTTGGAAGAAAGAAGTAGAAGAAGGAAGTAGAAGAAAAAAAATTATAAACAATTCAAACTCTTCACAAAATTACACACTTCCCAATACTTCTTCCCACTTCTTTCCTTCTTTTCTTCTTCCCACACCTATCCAAACGCACCCTACGAATCTAATTATTTCCTACATGTCCACGTCTAAATTTTTTTTTATCTTCGTTAAAATTTTTCATTTTCGAAAATGTAAAATTAAAGTGACTATTTTATATACAACCAATGGAAATTATAATTTGGGTTGTGGAAACGGAGTTTTGTCGTTTTATTACAATAATAATTACCAATATTAATTCTATCTAAGTTCAATTTTATTTTAAAAAATGAAATATTATGAGAACCAGTTCTTGATCTATTGGCAAAAAGCAATGCATCTCAAGTGAGAAATCGCAAGTTCGAAATCCGGTTGAAAGGTATTTTATAGACATTTAATTTAGAAATAAGGTGGAACGTATGTACTTTTTTATCATACTAGGTCATTTTCATTACAAAATATTAATTTCCTTACCAAAGATGCCAACATGGATATAATAACCTATAAAAAGTTCAACCTGGTTTAGGTTAATTAATATACGTATCATGATCTTCTGTGCTGCCAATTAATGATAACAAACAAATAAGGAATCTCTTGCATTTTTTTTTCAAAATTACTATTATGAAAGTTATTATAATTAAATAATGCATCCATAACAAATTTTGAAAAGCACACAATATTTCAACGTGAAAAATTACAAGAAGTTGAATATGAAATCGTGAGATCCATAACAATCTATCTGGGAAGGAAAGAGATACCATATGCAAATTTACTGTTGGTGTGACACTGTCTAGAAAGCGCTGTAGATTCGAGGTAGCCATCACTTTAACTGATTAATTCTCTCTCTCTCTCTCTCTCTCTCTCTCTCTCGCACTTGCACAGTTGCAATGGCTCTTTCCCTCTTACGTCTTACTAGGCCTGCCGACGGTATACCGTCCTACTCGTTCCGTGCACGTTCCGTCCAAACGGAACGAGTGACGGAACAGATTTCGGTATTCGTTTTTTAAACGGAACGGTAAACGGAACGGATTTCGGCATACGTTGGTATGAAATACAGTGTAAATTGAGTCGTTCCGCTACGTTCCGTCCATTCCGTTACAAACGGAACGAATAACGAATCGTTTCAGTGCATACCGTTTCTGGAACGGAACGGCAAACGGAATGGCCCATTCCGTTGCCGTTTCGAACGTTAACCAGGTCTACGTCTTACCTTTCTCTCTTCTCTGCATGTATAGACTCTTTATATTAGTCCAAAGGGACAACGAGTAGACCACGTCACACGGTTCTTCTCTCTGCTCTCCAGGAAATTTTCTTCACCGATCAAGTTGATTATATTGTATTATTGTTACTAAAAAAAGGAACATAAATAATAGTATGATTTCATTATAACGAATTTTTATTCAAAGAATATGTCAAATTAATAATCACCCCCTATAAATGTTTTTTTTAACGAGAAATAGATATCACCAGCTCAAGAACAAGAAAATGGAGAAATTAATGAAGTTCCATGCAATTTGTAAAGGGTTGTTAATCAATTGTACCTTTCAAAAGGACAGGGCTTGTAGTTCTTATTGGGCCCAATTGTTAAGGGTTGTTAATCAACTTCGGCCCATTATATTTACTAACAATTTGTAACAAAGCTTTTTACTAGGCCCACAGACATTTTTCTCCTTATTTCAGTTATTTGTTTCTGAAATACAACAAGTTCGCGAATAAACAAACAATAAAATCTCCGAGCTGATTGGATAAATACTGCAATATAGTCCCCTAACCAACGGCAATAATTTGTATTAGCAAAATAAATTTTAATTTTCCTTAGCAACTCAGACAAATGGAAGTACCAAAACATAGCGTTATCAAGTACCAATTAGTTATTTTATTACAACTCGGACAAATGAAAAAGCACAAAAATACAAACTAAAGATAATATCAAATCAAGCACAAAAATTAATTCAATCAGGTAAGTAGCACTAGAGTACAAAACTAAAACCCATTACCAGTAATTGGTCACATAAGCACAAAAACAATTCAATCAAATAGAATAACTTCAGCTTCTTTGGATGCTCTTTTGAAACTAACTAACTTTTTGACAAATTCAAAATCCTTCTCGTAATTCTTAATATGCACCTTCTCCAACAAGGGCGCAGCGGACAAAAGCAACTTCACAAGTAAAAGCCCAGATTCTTTTACTGATCCACTGTAGTCTATCAAAACAAACTTCAAATGCTCGAATGCAATCTTCTGCATGTTCAAATTCTGTAAATTCCGGATAGGCATAAGGCCATCAGGGCCTTGCGGACGCTGGAAACACCCAATATAAAACAAATTAACAAAGATCTTAAACAAAAGAACGAAAGAAAACTTGAAATTATGTTAAAGTGCATAGAAGTTAAAACTAGAAAGCATACATTCAGGATGCTGAGGTATTGAACATTTGGGGCATTTTGAAGCAAAAAGAAGGCCACATAGGCCTCATTTTGATTGTGAACAGCCAACTCTATTGACAACTCCTTCAGATGTTCAAATTTTAAAGGAAGCTCCAAATTGCAACCGCGTAGAAGCAGATACTAATAAATAAAATTGAAATTATCATGTAATTTAACGATATGTTCTCTCATCAATTGAAGGTACAAGATAATGAGAATGGGGGAAAGTTTTACCCGGATAAAGGCCCCACCCAGACGAAGTGTTTCTACTTTGGATAGAGAACCAAACACATCAATCATACACTTTTCATGACCGTACTTTCCATTAGATGTATACAAATTCTCCAAAAGTGGACAATGTGATACCAATTTTTCAAAATCATTATCACTAATGGTGCAGCCATTTAAGTGCAGGGTCTGGAGATGTTTAAGACCACGAAACACATGTGGTAGAATTAGGGTGCAATACTTAAGGTAAACTTTCTTCAAACTTTGAATGTTGAAGAAACAAGAGCATATTCTCCATCGGTATGTTAGGGAAGACCTGATTGTAATTTCTTCTATTTCATTTCTTGACAGGACAAGCATCCATCGCTCCATTGGAACATGAGTGAAATTCAGACAACAAATGTTGAATTGGAAAATCGGTCCTTGATGGAGCAACAAGACCATATCAACAAATCTTACTAGCTCGCGAATTGACATAAAATTTCTCTCATTGAAAACTAGATTTGGGATGGAAGCCCATGTATAATGCCACATTCTTGACAGTAAGCTAGTTTCCACCATTTCTTTTAGCGGCAAATGTGCAAGTATATTACATTTCAAATCATCAGGTAGGTCAGTAATTCTATCATTATAAGTGACACTTCCCTTTTGGTGCTCCTCATTGTCCATTAGGTTAGATACCTCTACAAATCTAACTGATCAGAACTATCTGAAAAGTTCAAACATCACAAAGCATTAGTAAATAAGCCCATCACTATTCTATACAAAGAGTAGTTAAATTAGTAAAAGTTGGTCAAATCAACAAATTTGGGAGAAGTTTTGTCTTTTGGTGTATGACCATATAATTTGTCCATTGAGCAGAGGAAGTTCGCAACCTTGACAACTGAAATTCCTACAACCAATCAAATCTCCTAATAAAATAGAGAAGACCAGTGATACTTGTCTTGTTGCTTTTCTCCCCTTGAAGATTAGTTGCTATTTTAGTTTGGCTTAGCTTTGTGTTTAGTCGGAACATGTTTACTAGTTAATTGGTGAGAGGCCAATTATTTTGCTGACAAGTCGGCTAAGTAGCTTTCTTTTGCTTTGGAGACTAAAGTAGTTGGTTTGGTTTGTTTGTAACTGTAAGTCACTTTTTGTGACTTAAAACCCTTTGTAGTCTTAATAGATTTGGGTACCCCTGCTTGGGGTGCTTCCTTTCAAAAAATAATAATAATAATAATAATATAAAAAATAAAAAAAAATAGAGAAGAAATTAACCTAGAATTCAACGAGAGAGGCTAAACGAAACTTTAGAATCAGACAGAACGCAGACCATAACGATTAACGACCAGCCAACCGCCGCTTTACCTCTCCAGTTAAGGCGCAACAAGTTTTTTGTGTATACAATAGGGTTTTAGTCAGCTCCTAATATAACTGTTTGGATCGGATACGTATCCGAATTTTTTACCCATTTTTAAAGCAGGCTGGATTTTGAGGCTTTATTGGGCCTAAATTGTGTTTGATAGGAACTTCAGCCCAATATATTTTACTTTTTCCTAACCAGAAAACATTTGATCATTTCGCTTCTTAAACAGGGCAAGTTCTCCAGTAAAATAAATAATTTTTATATAATGTGATTTGCATTGCAATGTTTTTTTACAAAACAGTCTAATGAAAAGATTGTTAAGTTGTGGTTCTATCAAATATATATGTTGAACTAAGCTGCTACATTCATACACCAAATGAGACTTCATAGTTTATAGAATCAACAAGTTTCATTCGTACACCAAATGAGACTTTGGTAGGGTCAGTTTTTGGTCTAGAATTCCCCAAACTAGGGGTGCATAACGTGTAAAACGATCACGCAACTGGAATGTTGCGTTGATCGTTGCGTTTTGGACAAGAAACTGATTATTATTTGCGTTAATCGCTTCGTTTTGAACGAAACGATCGAAATCACGAAAATACCACGAAAATACACATGGACGAAACCATTTCATACTTGCGTTAACCGTTTCGTTTTTAAAACGCAACCAAAATCTTTAACCGTTTTGTTTCGTTTTAGACGAAACAAAACGAAAAGACGGTAGAAACGGTCATCGTTTTCAGGCCTACCCCAAACAGTAATATAGATTGTGCATAGGAAAGTCATTAATGAGTTTCAGCCCATTAAGTTCACAGGTACAGGCTTCATACTTTACAGTAAGCCTATTTTGGTATCAAAATTGGACATACAAGGGTTACTGCATAGTCGGTGTAAATTTGCAATATGGAAATGTGCTGGTTTCTGGTCTGGTTAGAATCACAAACTGGAACTAAGTATCTAACTCCATAATTTCAATATATTTTTTTCAATTTTTTAAAGTAAATATATTCATACATTATTTTAAAGGCTTTTTTTTTTAGGGTCAGGTGGCAATCACCTACCTTATTTTAAAGTTAAAACTATAGTTTTTTTTCAAGAAAATGATTAGTTAAACTCAATAAAAATATTGTTGTTTACTATTAATTCTTTTTTTCTAGTAAAAAATGGGGGTCACGCCCTCATCTTTCAATCAAAATAAAGTTGAAATTACAATTTAACTAGTGGCTAAAAAGAAGGGTTGCTGTTACAGTAAGTACTAATCTCAGTAAAACTGAATTAAAGGGACGTCCAGATAGCAATAGGAAGATGAAGATGAAGCTTGCATGAATTTTGAGCAATGTTAAACAAACTGTTCGCCATTCAACAAAGATTTGCTCAACCAGTGAACTCGAACACAGCTGTGTCCCTCTAAATATCCTTGAGCATCTTTCCCTCCACAAGATAAAGCACAGGATTGCCATTATCTGTGTGCTCTGCTTCTAGAACTGTCTAGAAGGAATTTTGCATTTTTTGTGAAATCAAGAGAAGACAGTATAGAGGAGTGTAGAGTTGTTCTTTGCACAAGTTCTACAATCCGGGTTGAAAAGGTGTCCGACTGATTCTTCATTTTGAAGGCATATGCACATCTATTTGGTATCCAGCTACCTTTTTTTTTTTTCAGGTTATCTATTATAGCAATCCGGGTTGAGCCAGCTGCCATGTACAGATCTTCATCCTTGGGAGTATGTTAAGTCTCCATAAATGGAAAAGAGATGAATCATGTTTTGGATATGCCTTTTGCAATTTGTCGAGAGATTTGACAGAAAAGATTTCATCATTTCTCCAATTCCATCTGAACTTATTAGTGCTTCCATAGGGTAGAAGGTAATAGGCTGAGATGTCATGCATAAGAGAGTGCCATTGTTGCATTGCTGAGTTAGATGTGGTGAGTGTTGCTCGGAATAGTTGCTCATTATTTGACCATCTGTCAAAAAATTGTGGTACTGTTATGGCTAAACTATATAGGTCTACACAAGCAGCCTAGTCCCCAATTTTGATACTAAAATAGCACTGCATTGTCATCTCTTAGTGTAGCAATAACAGAAATGTTGAACATAGGGATAATTTTAGTGAACACACTTTTTAGCGGACTATGTTCTGGTACCAACGAAATTTCGAAATTTTGCAATGTCGCTACTAATTTGCACCACAGATTCTCTTTTGTTTCCAATTGCATAGCCATTTCGCTGAAAGGACTCTGTTCATGTCTAGCAAACTGAGAACTCCCAGACCTCCTTTTTTTATTGGAATACATATTTTATCCCGAAATTAATTAATATAAAAATTTATACACAAAAAATTTTAATATACAGAATTAATATTTTTTTTTTAATAAGAAGAAAGTTCCAACGCGTTTCAGAAACGAGTATTCGAATTCCCCTTCGTACGCGTTTATAAAACGCGCTCCAGGACTTTCAACGCGTTTTATAAACGCGTACGAAGGGCGATAAATTCAGCCCTGCAGTTATGCCTTTTGAGGCGAGTCAGGCCTTCGTACGCGTTTATGAAACGCGTTCGGTGCCCTGGAGCGCGTTTCATAAACGCGTACGAAGGTCATCTCCTTCAAATTCGAGAAATAGCCGTTTCTATTTTTTTCATTTAACTTCGTTCGGCAGAGAAAGAGAGAAAGAGAGAAAGAGAGAAGGAGAAAAGGAGAGAAGGAGAGAAGAGGAGAAGGAAAGAAAGGGAGAAAGAAAGAGAAATAGAGAAGCCAGCGGCAGCGGCAGCGAGGGAAAGAGAAGAGGAGAAGGCAGCGGCAGCGGCAGCGAGAGAAAGAGAAGAGCGGCAGCGGCAGCGGCAGCGGCAACAGCAGCGGCGAACTTGCGACAGCGAGGTTTTTTTCAAAATTATTTTGTATTTTGTATTTGAAATAGTGATAATTGTTGATAATTAGGGGTTTAGGGTTTAGTGATAATTGATGAAATTGTTGATAATTGATAATTGTGAAATTGTGGAAATTGTGAAAATTGTGAAAATTGTGGAAATTGTGGAAATTGTGGAAATTGAAATTGTGGAATTATGGAATTGTCCATATGTATGATTGATGATAATTAGTTAAATTTTATGATTGATGATAATTGTCCAAAATTGTGGAAATTGTGGAAATTGATATGTATGATTGATGATAATTAGTTAAATTTTATGTTGGATTTATTTTCTAGAAATGATGTATATTAAATTACTTATGAATATCGATGTAAATTTTTGTGAAAATTATTGTGAATATTGATATGTATGATTTGTGTAATTATTGTGAAAATTATGTATAAATGGAATTAGTTAGTAAATTGTTGAAATAAAAAGAAATTTATATAGAAAAATTATGATGCAAATTAACATAGTTTCAAATAACTGGAATTGTATATTGAAAATTATGTATAAATTTATTGGCGTAAATTATGGTGCATGAAAAATTTTAACATATTATGATAAAATTATTTCATTATTGATCAGTAATTATTGTGAAAATGTCAATTACATAGAAAAATAATTTTTGTTTTGTTCGTTTTGATTATTGAAAAAATATTAAATTCATTGTTGTTTTAAATTGTTGTTCTTATATTATTTGAATCAGATGAGTTCAGCAGAAGATGAGGCTGGTCCTTCTGGTGCTTCACCACCTCCCACCGAAGCAGCCTCCACCCAGCCTCGGCCAAAAAGACGTAGGCGTCGCGCAGCCCGTCCGAGCGCGCAAAATGTCATTCCACCTGTGCAACCGGCCAACGCAGAAAACCAACAGGTTTTGTTTGTTACGGATAACGAGCATCTCGTTGGTTTGTCTTTTGAGGAGGTAATAGATTGTTTTATGTTAATTTATATTTTTTTTATTTAATAATTTAGATTTCTTAATAGACTTATAAATTGTATTAAATGTTTATTATAATTTGTAGTAAAATTTTAATCGAAAATGCTTATTATAAATTGTATTATAAATTGTATTTATTTTAAATGCTTGTAAATACTTAAAAATTGTATTAAAAATTGCAGCGTGAAAAACATTTGGAGTTGAGATCGCACAAGCGAACAATTAAGGTGGACGAACGGATTGAGGGAAGGCTGATCAAACTGGGGCTCAGTCACATTATGAAGGTGAAGCATGTCAACATCGACATGCCATTACTGAAGGCAATGGTCGAGTTTTGGCGTCCAGAGATGCATACTTTCCATTTTCCCGTTGGAGAGATGACCGTTACTCTACAGGTAATTTATTTAAACTTGATATTAATTTTTTTTAATATAATTTTCGTATTAATTTTCACAATTAATTCTAACATATAATTTTCGTATTAATTTTCACAATTAATTGTAACATTAATTTAAACTTTATAATTTTCGTAATATTAACATGAACATTAATTCTAACATATAATTTTCGTAATATTAACATTTTCACAATTAATTCTAACATATAATTTTCGTATTAATTTTCACAATTAATTATAAAATTAATTTAAACTTTATATTTAAAATTCAAATTTGCAATACATAAATTTAACGTATTTTGTAATTGTTACCAGGATGTTGCCTTCTTATATGGTTTGCGCTCGACGGGCATTCCAGTTAGATCGAATACGAGAGGGCCCTGGGAGGAAAAGATTCGTGCAAATCTTTATCCTCATGAAGATTTGGGAGAGTGTCACCGAGAAAGGAGTACCAGGGAGTAAGTGAAAAAAATAAGAATGCAATATTGATTTTGCATATTCAATATATGCATTGCTTACTTGTATTGATTATTTTAAATTTGTACAATGCAGGGGCAATGTTGTTGTGGGCAACAACATCAAGTTGAAATGGTTGCGGCAAAATTGCGGGATGGCGCCTCAGGCAGATGCTCCTGGTGAGGAGTTAGACCGATACACGCGTGCAGTGGCCCTAGAGCTATTTGGGACGTTGATGTTTCCCGATATTTCTCAGAATTCCGTCCCAGCATACATTTTAGAGCTCGTATCGGTATAATTTTCTTAACTTAAATAATATTTTTATTTGTTTACGAAAATAGTACAATTCAATGTTACAAATTCAATATTTTAATAATGAAGCTGACACATAATATTTTTTATTTTTATAATTTCGTTAACAGTCTAATTTTTAAGCAAAGATACTTTTGTTAAAACATATTAATACATCAGTTAGTATCGAAGATAAAGAAATTACCAATGACAAAAAAGAAAAAAAAAATGTTGAAATTATTATTCAATGTTGCAATTTAATTTTGTTATTTTCAATGTTGAAATTATTTTTTTTTCAATGCGTTGTTTAATTTAAATGCAGGGCAATTTGAATGAAGTTCCGGACTTCAATTGGGGAGGTGTCACGCTTGCTTGTCTATATCGTGCTCTGGATCGTGCCTCCATGCGTTTCAAGGTTGTGACGGGACCTTGGATGCTACTATTATTTTGGGCATGGTCATACCTCCCTGTTTGTCGCCCAGAGGTTGCTCCTATCGGTGGATTAGGACTGCCTAACCTAGATTCATGTGTGCCGTTTGGCAGGTAATAATTTATAATAATTTTCCAATAATTTTATGCAAATTACAACACATCAATCCTAACCTTCAAAATTTTCAGGAAATGGGGCGAAGCTCGGTCTTTCTCACGGAGCCAGCACCGCGGGGCAGTGGAGAACGCACGGGACTACCTAGCCGTGTTGAACGTTGAAGACGTCAACTGGTTTCCGTACGTACTCGACAGGGCTGTCATGCCACGGGTAGCACAGGAGGGTTCCATAGCGGAGCATGTTCGGTTGCCGCTGATTTTTTACCACATTGTTGCCTACTACTACCCCGACCGTTGTAGGCATCAGTTTGGACTGTACCAGTTTACTCCTCCTCCACTACCTGTGGTACGTTTGGTATATTTTTCCGATTTATCATACGATCAACTTCAATTTAATTAGAGTAAAGAACTAACGTGTTTATTTTAACAGAGTTGGGACGTGACACAGAACCTGCTGGGCTTCCAGCACGGTACCTATCGAGATCGCCCAGATTTTGCTACCATTTTTGCGAGTGCACATGCTGAGTGGACTGACGAGGCATTACAGGCACGCCAGCTGGAGACTCGATCTTGGAGTGCTACTGATACGCTGCGGTACTTCCGATGGTTTTGGCGATACGGTGCCTCCGAGAGACCCACGCCACGAGAGGATGCCGAGGCACGTCTCCAGCGCACTCAGCAGCTGCCTCTTGCTCAGAGGCAGTACACAAACATGGGGTCCAGACTTCGCAATACGGTACATTTTAATTTTTAAAATATGGAATGTATGATTGGTAAATGGAATTGTGCAATATGTCATTATTCTCGTAAATTGCAGGGCAACTCTGCGCTGAAGAATGCACTTCATGCATTGGGACTGGTTGTGAAGAAGGGGTGCAGAAGGGTGGGAAAGGCAATTCTCGCCAACTGTCGTTCGCAGTTGCATGATGCTTCCATCCCTCTAAGGTAATTTTAAATAATTTAATTTTTTGATTGCGTTTTTTGCATTTTCAATTCAATAATTTAAAAATTACAGGTTGGAGGATTTGTTGGAGCAGCGAGGACTTCCAACAAATATTGAGGATATACCAGATTCTGGGGATGAGTTTTCTTCTGCACGTCCGACTGTACCCACAGACCTTCAGGCGGAGGATCTGATGCATGCGGTTAGTATTCGTTCATATGCAAGTTTCAATTTTAGATACTAATTTATTTATATTGACATTGTTTTTTTTTAATATTATAGGATGGTCGACTGAATACCGGGCGATTAGATGACATTTTAGGACCACGCACGTTCTTTCCTACTCAGTTTCCAGCCTCAGGTCCTACTCCATCCATGCATAGTGCATCAGCATCGACCTCGTAGTTTGCTGGCATTTTCCAGCCTCAGGATCCTCCACCGTACTCTTTTGCACCATTTGGTATGCCTTACTCTTTTCCTGCATTTACTGTTCCTCCATTTACTGTTCCGTCAGTGCCTACGCCTTCTTCTATTCCATCATTTGGCACTCCGTTGGGTAGTATGGGAGGGACAGACTCGTTCAGCACTTTACTGCGGACGGCCGGAGATGAGGAGGGTGATTATGTCCCTATAGCGACTCCTCAGGATGCTGGGCAGCCTGTTGAGTTTGGGCCCATACAGCAGGAGGCTCAGCAGGACCAGCAGGAGGACCGCCAGGAGGAGGACGATGGGGATACGGACTCCACTGACTCAGGAGACGTTACTGCCCCGGCTGGACGAGATAGGCGTGCGGTGAGGGTGATTGACAGATTTTCACCTTCAGGACCTAGGAGGAGGGGCCGGCGTTAGTTATGATGATGGACTGATGATGACAGTTCTTTTTTTGTTTATGGACTGATGATGGACGGATCGTTTATTTTTAGTTTATGGACTTGTGATTGACTTGTGTATTACTGATGTTGATTGACTATTTTTCGTTTATGACTTATGATTGACTTGTGTATTTATTGGATTGTTTATTATGACTTGTGATGATTGACTTGTGTATTATTATGACTTGGAATTTCGGAGTGCAAAGCACTACTTGAAACATAAACGTTTATGTATTGAAACGCCAATAAATGAAATACTCCAAACAACAACTTTTATCCATTGAACGTCAACACATTAAAACCACAACTTATAGTGCAAAGCACTACAAAAAATAAAGGAAAATAAAAAACAACCATAAAAATAAAACATTGCATTAACAATTCCAACTAAATTACATTAACAACCATAATAATAAAACACATAAATATTACAATAATATAAATATTTAGAGATTTTGACTATCTACATGTTGTAGAATTTCATCCCACCATGGTTGCTCATCTTCATCATTCGGTTGTTGTTGATTACTCGCACCAGTGTTGTCAGCGAACTGAGCGACTTCGTTCCAAAAAACAGCATCATCTTCTTGTTGATTACTCGGAACACTGTTGTCATCGAATTGAGCGGCTTCGTTCCAAAAAACCGCTTCGGTTTCTTCTTTTTCTATCTCTGCCATTCGGCTTGCCGCAATTTGTCGAAGTTAATCCCTCTTATTCATTTCTCTCAATTTTTGCTCTGATTTTTTGAGTCTTTTTTCCCTTGCCTCTTCTTCCCTAATTTTTTGTTTACGATCCATTTCTTCATTTCTTTCTTTAATAATCCTCTGCGTCTCTATGTCCCGAGCTCTTTGTTCATTCTCGTCGTGACGTTTGTGCTCATGGTAGTGGTCACGCAATATGTTTTCTTTGTAATTGAAAACTTGAGCGCACCTTGTACAGGTCACTGTGTGGTCTCCATTAAAGTTGTATATTTTCTCGTAAACGGTCCAGTGAGTTGGTTCACACGAGAGGTAGGGTTTCGGTTGTTGTTGGGGGATGGGTTGAGGTTCTGTGTAATATTTTTTGTACCAGTCATATCGCCTTTCTCGGTTCAGATTCTTTTCGTGTTCCCGCCATCGCCGCTCCTGGTACTCCTTCTGTTCCCTTTCCGGCCCACCATTAATGTGCCATTGGTAGTGTATTTTTAACTCGAGCACGTCTCCCTCTTCAGTCGTGTCTTCATGGATGTTGTATTTCAAAGTGCGATAACAAGAGCGACAAATTGCCTCGTATTCTCCGTTTTCTGGTTGATTTCTATTGGCAGGGTAATGGTAGAAAGTTGGCCAATACTCAATGTGGGTTGCTCTTCGATAGTTTGGAACATCATTATTTGAGTTAGAGTTATTTCCTTTGTCCATTGTACTGAAGGTTTTAACAAGAAGGAGGTAGTGGGTGTTTGTGCATTCTAATTCAACAATGGCTGCTTTTATAAATAATTTCAGTAGTTCAAAGATGACATTGTAAAATCAAATCTTGTCATGTCTTTTGCAGTCTTTATCAGAGCATGTTTGTACTTTTTTTTCTAAAAATTAAATAATACACCTTCGAACGCGTTTATAAAGTGCGCTCCAGGGCTCTCAACGCGTTTTATAAACGCGTACGAAGCTCTGACAAACGAGAGGAAAGTGGACAGCATCGCTCCTTCGTACGCGTTTATAAAACGCGTTGAAAGCCTTGGAGTGCGTTTTATAAACGCGTACAGAGGGGAATTCGAATACTCGCTTCTGAAACGCGTTGGAACTTTCTTCTTATTAAAAAAAAAATAAATAATTCTGTATATTAAAATTTTTTGTGTCTAAATTTTTATATTAATTAATTTCGGTATTTTATCCCTTGAAACCAATATTATCAGTTTTATAGAGGCATCCTCTGCACCATGCCAGAAAAAAAAAAACGCATTCTGATTCTATCAATTTCCTTAATCATGCATTACGGGATTAGAAAAGAAAACATAAAATAGAGTGGCATTGCAGCTAAGCACGAGTTAACTAATACCAGTCTGCCAGCGAGCGAAAGAAGCAAAGCATACCAGGATATTAATTTTTTCTTTATCTTTTCAACCAATGGGAAAATATCATGTTTCATTAATTTTCTGTCTGAGAGCGGAAGAGCAATTTGATCGGGAATTTGGCGGGCCTACAACCCATTATTTCAACCATTTCTGCTACAAAAGTTTCAGCAGAGGATGTAATTAACAGGTCTGATTTCATTCCATTTTAGACCAAACCCGACAGAGATTGAAAAACCAGTAAGATCATTTTAAGGAACTGCACCTGTTGTCTACACTGTTTGAAAAAGATGATGCATGGAGTCATCAGCGTAAAAGAGGGCAGGTTGAATTTGTGCAAAAGGCAACAGTAAAGCTCCAAGGTGTGCTAAGATTTGTGCCATCTTGCAAGAAAATCAAAGGCAAACAATTTCAGCCAGGATTTTACTATTAGTTAGAAATTAATTTTTATCCTCAGAAGCTGCAATTGTCATGTCTAGTTATTATACGTTAAATCCCGTGATTTTTTTCCCTATTTTTTAAGTTTTTTGCATTTTTTTATTTCTGACAGTTTTTTTATTTAAAACCGGATATTTATATCATAGTTTTCTATTTTTATTTTTTCATTTTCTATAATTAAAAATTCAAAATATTTTTTTTAAATAAATTAAAAATAGTCGTACTAATCATCATCTAATTTATTTTAAAAATTAAATATATTTGAAAATCATGTTGAATTATTGTCATCTAAAATATAGTGCGGTGAAGCTGCTATTGTCATAGCTAGTTATAATGATATCAGCATCACAAGAAATTCGTTACATTTTATGGACCTTCATTTGAAATTTTTTCTGAATCCGTCCTGCTGGTAAACTTGTATATACATTGTACGACAATACTGCCATTAATTAATGATTAAGACAATTTGCGTGCAATGCAATCTATCTATAGTATAATATAATCTGCGTGATTTTTTTGCGCGGATTTTAAAGCTACATACGCGACACGACATCCACGCCGTTGATCGTCTTCGTTCGAACCCCTCTTTCTTTCTTTTTTCTTCGCCGTCTCTCCTCCTCCCTCTCATACTCGAACCTTCACAATCTCCTGATCTCCTCCCCTCTATTTTCAGACATCACAAACCCACCCCTCTCTCGACCTACCACAACTCCTCGCTCATGCGAGCTCGCCCTGGCTCGCCGCTCTTCCCCAATCGACCTACAGAGAAATCCATCTCTCTTACTCGACCTCGCACACCTCCCACCTATCTCCCCTCCCAGTCTCCCACTCGAGCTCGCATCCAACTCCTCTCTCTGTCACTGCCTCCTATTCCTCTACCCAACAGCCATGGCGACTAAAAAACCAAACGGAGGAGGGATACACATAAATCGCCATTGCTTCCCAATTTGAATAAAGATGTGTGGGTGTCATGTAATTTTGATGCAAGGTTTTTTTTTTGTTCTTTTTTGCTTACTGGTAATTTTTTCGGATATTTGAAATTTTTCTTACTTTTTTCTGTTAAACTCTGCAATTTTTAGTGAATTACCACAATTTCTTGGTGGTACAAGTACATGTGCTGAGCATGGAGGTTGCATGAGATCTGATCGAGGCCTGTGGAAAGACCCAGAAATTATGAAGGTCCTTCCCATAATCTCTCTCTCTCTTGCATAAAACCCAATCAGTTTTGAGCTACCTGTTTACAACAAACTTTGGGAGCCCTCAGTTTGAGTCAATTTTGATTCAATTTTCATAGCTTTTCATGTGGCCAATAATTGAAAATAAAGTATCAAATCAAAGTGAGCTATGGTCAAGGCATATACCATTTTCTAATTGTTATTTGCTTCTTTTGTTTATTTTATTTTCTTTGGCAGAGGGTGCTTAGTGGTGAAGCTAATTTTGCTCAGCAAATTGTCACTATTTCAGGCAGCAGGGGGTTATTCGGCATGGTGGCAGAGGGTGCTTAGTGGTGAACCCCTCTTTTTCAAGCTAATTATTCTCAGCAAATTAATAAATTCATTCGATTTGGTTCGATCTTCGAATAATTGCACTATTTTCAGTTTTTACTTTATTTTACAAGAACATGAATAACCGACAGGGAGAAAATATGTTGGAAATTGTTTTTTTCAGTAGTCAGTGACGCAATTTCCATGTGTGTATATTCACCTTCGATTGTCTATGTTTTTTCAAACATTTGTTTCAGTTTGATTTTGATTGTTTGACTCTGTATTATTGGAAAATCAAGAGACACAATTTCCATGCAGATTGGAAAATCAAGGGACACAATTTTCATGTGTGTATATTCACCTTCAATTGTCTATGATTTTTCAAACATTTGTTTTAGTTTGATTTTGATCGTTTGGCTCTGTATTACTATACTGTTGAGACTATTAGATAATCATATTTGCACTGCTACAAAACAAATTAAGAATCCTCATTCAATAATGCTTTCTATAGATATTTAATTGGATTTCTGTGAATGCATAGTCTGGTAGATATTGGAATCATTCCGGTTTCTATTTTTTGTTCTTTATATTATGAAAAAATGGTGGATTTCATGATATTGGTATTTTTTTTAGAGATGCATGATATACTATTGTTGTAAGATGAAGTCGATTGTTATTACTCCTCCCCGACTTTGATTAGGAATTTCATGAATTTAAGTTTTCTTTTTACAATTTTTATACTAAACAACCAGCATACTAATTTTGTTTGAACACGTCAGGATCTTCTATGAGATAAATAATTATAATTACATTTTTAAAAACTTATGGTCGCAAAATTGTACTTTATTTTATTATAGGTGGAAGTCGCAACCTTTACAAGGTAGTGTGTCATGCTGTGGGGCTCCATATGTTCACCTTTCAACCTTGGAAACCCAGCTATTAAAGAGAAGATTGAGGACCTTGAGAGCACCTTGGTGCTGACATTATTCAGAAGGTATATATCACTATAGAGACAATTTTATCTATTATTCAAAAGGCATATGATTAGCTTGCAGCCGGGTGTTGTTGCATTTAGGCCTGTTAGCAAACTGATGAATCTGATTTGGTTTTGTAGTTTGTACATTCCTGACCTGATGAATCTAATATGGCTTAGTGCTACTAATCCAATCTAAAGTTTAATGCACTAAGCTGACTTGGTACAAAATCACAAATACAAATTTATTATATCCGAACTGTAATAATATGGACGAACCAGTAACTAAACTTAACCACCTTGATTGCAATTTTGAATTTAAATTTATAAATGACCTGACATGAAACAACTAACCTGTGCTGGGAATTGTAGCAAACATGAAAGGCTAAATACCAAATCAAAACTAATTGTAGAAAACTTGGGTTGAAACATGTGTAACACAAGTAATTGAATTAGTTAGGTCAGTCATTTTGACTTGGTTTAAATAAAATACTCTATCATCAGTGATTATAATAATTGTACAACCAATGGTTTTTAATCTCCTCTTAAATATAAGATTACCTCTACTGTTGTCTTTATGGATCATGAGCTAAGTTTGATTGGGAAGAGACAGAAAAAATGCCGGAAAGGAAACTAACATAGATAAGTAAACAAAGTGGAGGTTCATTTTTATTACTTCTAGGATTGATACAAAACAAAAGTCTTAATGTTTCTATAACTGATAACGTCAAACTTTAATGCTGACGTTATCGGTGTTAATGAGATGAAGTTGTAGGGATTTGAGGACAATCTTCTTCTCAACATTCATCAGTGTTGTCAGTTGCCACATCAGGACTATCATAAAGTCATTTTTAATGACCCCTTTAATTTTCTAAGAGGTATGCACTACTTTGTTATTTAAATTCAAAATAATGTGAATATGGAAGAGGTATCTCAATTGTTTGAGAATACTTCTTTGTAGTAGTCTACGTTGACTAAAATTTATGTGGTGTAAGTGTAGGTTTAATTTCAGCTCCAAATGACTTTTATGTGTAGCAAATAGGTTTAAATTAAGATTCAACTTATTTAATCATTTATTGAGCCAAAGTTGTATAAAATTGAAGTCTTGCATTATTAGCGAAAGCATTTTTAAAGTCCTTTTAAAACATTTTCACCCTGTCTGTGTACCGGCAAATGAAAAAGAAAAAAAAAACTTGGAGGATCACAATATAATTTTTTTCGAGGCACTTCAGGCAGATTGTAGCTGATTTGTGTATTTTTTTTTTTTGCATAAAAATAGATTGAGTTAATATTTGATTCCTTAATTTTTTTTATCTGAGATTCTGAGGGATGCTTTTAATATTAATTTCAAATTTTGGGTTTATTGGCTTCAGTCTTTTTCTTACGATCCATGGAAAAGGCACAAATCAAGGAAGCTTTAATGCTGGCGTTATTTTCTTTTCTGTATTAAATGTGCTTCAAAGTTGTATTCCTTGGTAGGATTTCTTTCCTCTATATTGCTCTTGGAAAAATCATTATTATTGTTTTGTAAACATTGAGCTATTATTATTGATTTGTAAACGGTCATTATTCTTGCACTCTTCATTAATTATAAATGTGCATGCATTGGTAACAATTAATGATGGGAAGGAAAAAATTTATTACTATATCATTGTATTTATGACTCATTGTATTTTTTACCGTTTAAATTATTACCGTTAACAATCTCCTACATCTAATATTTTCAGAGCTTATTTACAATTATTTTATTCTTTTTTAGGACCATCTTCTTCTCGACATTCATCAGATGTGCTCTCTCTTCTCTTTTTAAAAAACGAGGCAATTACTATTAGTACATTCTAATAATTGTAAACTTATTTATCATAAATCCTATTAATGTGCCATTCAAATTTTTCTTAACATTTATTCTGACTGCTAAATTATCTCTATTAAATGGTTAACAGTTCAATATGGGACGTCGTAGAAAAAGTTCAAAGAAAACAGGTGAGTTGATTCGGTTATTTGAAATGAAATATGTATGCCCTTTTCCTTTACTTAATCTTCGTCATCCATTAAACTTTCAGAAATTAAAATTGTGTCATATTTGTACACTTCTGTCATACTCACTAATTTAAAAATACACTTCTTCTCATTAATCTCTCTTCAGGACTTTATTTTTTAGGTATCTATTTACTCCATTTATTAATTCAAGCCAACGTAACATTTGAAGTGCAAGCATTCCAAACATAAGATGAACGATATATGGTGATAACTTTATCCTGTATTAGACGGAAATAAAATATCTTATTGTATCAGTAATGCCTCATAAAATTTGTATATTTTCCTTCTTATCTTGAGTATTTATGCATAAATAATAACCATCTTTACGTTTTCTCATTGTACATTATTTAAATAAGGGGACACTTTGCTCTAATCTATTTGCAATAACTTATTTCACAATTTTCTTAAAACATATGGATAGATATTTTATTTATATAATCAACTTATTATTTAAACATATATAAAAATTTAAAATTACATGAAAAAAATTCAAACTTTATTATGTAAAAATTACTATATCGAGCGAAGCTCGATGTCCAACCCTAGTTAGACTCAAACTGTACGATAAAAGTGTACAATTTGCTCCTATTAATATCTCCCATGTCGATAACAAAATCTTCTATAAGTCATATTTTTTGAAGTATTTATTCAAAAAACAATATATATATATATATATAGAGATTGGCTAAAGTATACTCCAGCATACGGATCAAACCCGTATGCTAGAGTCGTTTCTGAAAATCTAAAATTCAAACAGTCGATCCAAACCGTTCAAGTTGTTCTCCATGTAAAAATATCCTTCAAGACCAAATTTTACATTTTTTCGAATTTTTTTGCTATATATTATGCTATTTTCAAATTGAAGGGCCAGAAATACTCCTTTACAACTCTTTTACAATGTTTTTTTAAAATACATAATATATAGTAAAAAAATTCGAAAAAATATAAATTTTAGTTTCCTAGGAGATTTCAATATGGAGAACAATTTGAAAGCTTCGGATCGACTGTAAGCACTTTAGATTGTGAGAAACGACTCCAGCATACGGGCTATCTATATGCTGGAGTATACTTTAGCCAATCTCTCTCTCTCTCTCTCTCTATATATATATAACTACCCTCTATATGCTGAAGCGCATATAGATATATTGTAAATTTTCTAAATTGTGCTTCAGCATATAGAGGGTCTATATGCTAGAGTGTTTAAACCGTCGGATCTGAAATCCAACGTCACAGATCGAAGCGCTGAGGTTAAATACAACTCCCGTTTTCTCTGCGTTTTCCGTCACTTCTCTCTGTTAGGCTATTAGATTCGAAAAAAAACCCAAGAGACTCTTCGTCTCTCTCTTTCTCTGACACGGGAGAAGAGACCAAATTTCTCTCCTCCTCTCTTCTCCACTCGCTCTCTCCTCCCCATTTCCGATCAAAATCAAGACACCTCCATCGCCCGACCACCTCCTCTGTTTCGATCAAAAAATGAAGAGACCTCTTCATCTCTCTCTCGTCCGCCGCTCCAACCTCCATCGCTCGTCTCCAAGCTCGGCTCTCGCTAAACGAAGGGACCACCTCTAGTAAGCTCTTACTTTTACTCTCGGCTCTTACATTCTCTCTCTCTCGTTTCACTTGGCACTTATTTCGATGACATAACCTAAAATTGTTGTATGGGTTCAATTAACAAATTAGTAAAGTAAACAAATCAGTATACAATAGTTGACGATTATATAATAGTTTAGTAATATGTTTAGTAATTGCTGTTTCAGTAAACAAAATTGAAGGTTATTGGGTTATTGTTGTTCTAGTAACCTAAAATTGAAGGTTACTGGTTTTATATCCCTTCATTTTTTCTGTTTTGATTTTCTTTTTTTGTTGTTGTTGGCTTCATTTGATTAAGCGCCTCTATTTTTTTCCCCTTACTATGTTTGCATATAGAGCTATCACTTGATGATGGATTTACATGAAACCAGGAGATTTTGTTTATTTTCCAAAATAACAATGAAAAGCTCAGGATGTTAGGTTTATTTATGACTCATTGTAACATCCTTTACTATTATTGCCCCATATTTTATCAGGAGGATCTTTGTCTTTTGATCTAATCTGATGAGCTAAGTTTGAAATAAGATTTTGGAATGAAGGTAGGAGGAGAGCCCAAAAAATATATATATAAATAAAACATTACTGAATAGCACTTGTTCATTAAAAGTTGTTAATTGCAGATGAGCCTTACAGAAATTAAGTTAATTTGCTAAGAAATATGAAATTTAATTTTAGAATCTATTCATTTCCTGGTCTATTTTAAAGTATTGTTAGGTTCATTTACCCCTGAGAACTGTTATTTTGGATTTTATTCTTTAGGAGCCTCAGGCCTCTAACTCTATAATATTTATGCTCCCACGTTCTGTTTACATAATTTTTTATTTTTTACAATTGCTGTTTCCATCTTAGTACTTACATCATTTCTAGTTTACATCATTATAGGTTTTCAGGTTCCATGTTCTATTTTTTATTTTCAGCAGAAGAAGGAGCAAGGAAAAAGTAACAAAAAAAATAGCATGGTTAAAGACGTTGACAGTGAACAAGATGATAGTGAACGAGATGATGATGTCGAAGACGTGGAATCGGATGATGCATATGAATATGAAGACCTATATAATTGTTATAGAATGCTTATATTTTCGTATAGAATTGCTATATAATGGATATATTTTGGTATAAAATTGTTATAGTATGGCTATATTTTGGTATAGAATTGGTATAGATTAGAATAGCTATATTTTGGTATAGAATTGTTAAGCTATATTTATGCTTTTAGTCTGTGTTTTAGTTGGCATTTTTGTTTGTATAATGACTACATTTATGCTATATTTTGTTATGCTTTGATGGCGTTTTTTTAATTCTCTTTGAGTACGTGAATAAATACATGGTACCACTGTTGGTACCATTGAATAAGTAGCTTTATTAGTTGGTACCAGTTTTTTAATTCGGTTTCTGTCCTATCAATCGTATTAGGCCTTGCATTCTAGTTTTATGCTTTCAAATGTAGTTGCTTACAAGTTGTAGCTCATTTTGTATAGACTTGATGGCTATTAAGCTCATTTTGTATAGACTTCATGACTATTAAGCTCATTTTTTATAGACTTGGTGATATAAATGAATATTGCGTATGAACTCAGAATGTATGCCAAGTATATCTGAGATTAGTTCAAACTTATGGCTTATAGTTATAACTGATACATAACTGAAAGCCATGTAACTGAAAGTATCTCAACCTTGTTCTACTAATGCTGTCACATGTAAATTAATTGCTCCATGTATATCTAAACCGTGGATACAATCCCTGGAGGCCATCAATTGCTCCATGTATATCTAAATCACATGTAAATTAAACAGCATAATGAAAATGAACAACAAATTTGCAGAACTTGGCTGCACACTCTTTATTATCAGTACCATTGCTTATCTGGCATTTTATTTACTTCATTTCATTTACACCATTTGATCTATGTAAGCAGTTGTAAACAACAGTAAGCAACACCAATTGATCATGCTGCTGATACAGAAATTAAATAAGCAAATGTAGTTAAATAAACATTGTCGTGTCATGCTACTGGTACAGTAATTAAATGAAACAATACTAATTAAACAACAAAAACCATAAAAGAGTAAGCAGCAGTAAACAACAATAAGCTCATAAAAGCTTGTGGCAGGTACATGTACATGCAAAACAAAAACAAAAGAAGACAACAAGATTACATTAGACTAAAAGTTGAAAAATTAATAGAAAAGAAATTGCTCTCAAGATCCACAACACTGACAGCAAGTCACAGTAGTAGAAACACTTCGCAGACCCATTCTTTTTTTTTTGTTACTTTTTCCTTCCTTCTTCAACTGTAAATAAAAAAATCAAATTATAAATACAAAAACATCCACAAGCAACCTTTTCATAAAATCTCACATTAAGCAAAACAATAATACAAAAACCTAAATCAAAACATGAATCAGTATTGTTCAAATTTCAAATTTCCACAGAATCAAAACATGTTGGTTGTAATTTTACCAGCATCTATGTGCCAGACCACTTGAGGATCAGTTTGGAAAAAAATACTGAAACATTAACCAAATTTAGCACATTAATTTGCATGGAAAAATGAGAGAGACTAACATGGTGACTTTTCAGCGCCTAAGTTCACAATAGGAGGGGCTCATGGATACTTGCTTTCCCTCGCTTTCCCTCTCACACTCAGCTAAACCAACTTGAATTGACTACATGCGGAGAGAAAGAAAGAGAGTTATTAGTATTGCTACAAAATCACAATCTCAAAAAATTGACAACGGAGCCACGTACAATGGTACTACCTAAATGGATATTAGGCTAATTACCAAATTTGGTACATACAAAGAAATAAACCAGAAATTTAAAAGAAATTAACCCCAAATAACAATAAATTAACCACAAATTAACCATAATTAAATTGAAATTAAGTACAAAACCATATACTATCTCTTCTTCTTTGATGCAAAATTGGCTAACAACAAAACAATTGTTGTGCTCAGGAAGAGAAAAAATATGGCAATTTCAACTAAACTATGATATGAAGAGAGAGAGAGAGAGAGCACGATACGTATGTTTGTCTAGAAGAAGATGTAGAGAGAGCTCAGCTTGCGTTCGATTGAAAGAGCTCGGTGTGAGCGGAGGTCAGGGTTTTTAAGAGATCGGAGTAGAGAAGGCCGACGGGCTTCTTCTGTGCTTTGCGTGTCTGATTGCGCTTGTGAGAGAGACGAAGCGAGAGGGAGGGGTGGGATTCTCGAGTTCACCGCTAAGCAGCTCCAATTTAGTACGGTTAGTAGGTCGATTTTCCGAAGAGAGGTGTCTTGATTTTGATCGGAAAAGGGGATGAGAGAGCGAGTGGAGAAGAGAGGAGGAGAGAAACTTGGTTTCTCTTCTCTCTGTGTCAGAGAAAGAGAGAGACGAAGAGTCTCTTGGGTTTTTTTTCGAATGTAATAGCCTAACGGAGAGAGAAGTGACGGAAAACGCAGAGAAAACGGGAGTTGTATTCAACCTCAGCGCTTCGATCTGAGACGTTGGATGTCAAATCCGACGGTTTAAACACTCTAGCATATAGACCCTCTATATGCTGAAGCACAATTTAGCCTATCTATATATATATATATATATATATATATATATATATATATATATATATTGAAGTATTTATTCAGAAAATATATATATTTTGAAGTAGTAGATTAAAGTCTACTATGTTGTATCAACAAAAACTAAAAAGAGAGTACATCACGAAAATATATACATACAACCTTAGAATTATATATCCGTTTGGATAGGTGTGGGAAGAAGGGAAGAAGTATTGGGAAGTGTGTAACTTTGTGAAGAGTTTGGATTATTTATAATTTATTTATTTCTTCTTCCTTCTTCCTACTTTCTTCTCAACGCATCCAAACAGTGCCATACAAAGTAGTTTTACTTGAAATTATATTAAACTTGATTATTTGCGATAGACAATTTACTTTATTCCTGCATTTTATTGTAAAAAACAACTTTTTTTTCCTGAGTTGTTGGCAAAAATTATATTTGACCATCACAAATCACAAAAATTTCTAAGTCAAAATTCAAAACTTTTTAAAAATATTTATAAAAGATCTCCAGTCAGATTTTTGAATGCAAGTTACATAACATAAACACAATTAAGAAATTTCACAAAAAATGTATTTTAAAAAAAAACAATTTTGATCCCCATCGAAACAATTCAATGATATCGACATCTAAGATGACCCTAACATCATTACGAGTGCTGACATATCGCATTTGCATTATTGATTAGTGTGAATGATGTTGTAGCTACACATTAATTAGAGAGAAAGGGAACCAAACATGATATTTCTTTTTACTTTTTTAAAGATAACTCTTAATTAAGTAGCCAACACCAAAGAAAGGATCATGTTCAAATAAAAAAAATAATAAAAAAAATGAAGCTCCAAACAGAGGAATTAAACATCACATGAGAAGGGATAATCTCCGACAATTCATTTATTTGTCCCTTGTTCCAACAGTCAAAACCACTCACAAGGCCATGCATATAATTGTTTCATGGCAGGTCACATGTGCCTCCCTGTTTACTGTGGGGCCTCAGATCTGTCATGCCTTGATTATTTTGTGGCATCATATTAACATGATTAAGCTATTGAACTTAGGTCCCTGGAATTTCATGAGAGTTATTTTCTGCTTAGCAAAATAGAGGTCCATGTAGAGTAATGCAGATAGGCCTCAAAGGGTCCCAGCCTCTAGAATGGTCCCTCAACAATTACTCTGGAATTATTAATCTGGTCCACTTTACTTTTCTCTGTTTGATTGTGATATTTTTGAGTCTCCAGAATTATACATAATAAAAGAAAATTAGTTTATCGACTCTATACATTTGTAACTTTAAAATTAGTTGTCGATTATTAATTGGCAATACCAAATAAAATTAACAAAAACGTTTGCAAAATACTACAACGCTATGAGAAGAAGACAACTATTTGAAAAAATATTACCAAAAAGAGATATAATATTTAGTAAAAAAAATTATGGAAGAAATCTAAACAATTATGCTGGCATAATCAATCGATTAACTTTTCTAAAAAAAAAACAGATCATCTTTTATTTGAATCATGTGAAAATTTTATTTCTAATATGTGATCTACTGTTAATGAATCTAGTGCATTGTAAATGGAAACAATTTCAACTGTGTATATTGAGCACAAAATACATATAAGTGGTGTTTTTGGGTTTGTAAAATCGAATTATTAATAATGGTGACATTTGTATATATAATTCCTAAAAAATACCATATTAATTATGTCATATTGAACATTATGTCCATATCCATTCTACATAATCCATCAATAATGATGCAATTTCTCCCCTAACCTGCAATCCTATCATTATGATAGAGTAAATGAGTAATGCATGCTATTGTATTTCAATAAAAAAAATCGTAGAACAGAATTTTACCAAAATTTAAAATTTCATCCCGTCGGATTCTCTAAGGCAGGTATGAACCTGCTACATCAAAGAGTAAAGCACATGAATAACCGACCTATACAATAATATTTATTAAATTAATACTGCAAACATGTTAGTCACTCGCCACACGAACAGTCACTGTGCATCTGCCTTTAGGAAATATAGAATTATGCTTCCCATTAATTAAATGCTTGCTCAAAAATTCAAGATTCCTCCTAGCTGTCTGTTTTTCTTATATTTGTTCCTAGCTCCGTCTTGTCCTTTGTAGTGTATCCTGGTTTATGCATTTTGCGGTTTGCCATAATTTTGTAGTACAATTGCATTAAAAAATATTTGTTTGAATTTAAGACAGAAAGACAGTAGTCAAGATTCCATTTTCGTTATCTGTTCATATTTAATCTGGAAAGAGAAAGAGGCCAAATTTGCATGTACTAAGAATTCATTCAGCTAATTTGGACCAAATAGACATGCAAATATTATGATTTGGACACTAAGGATGTAATAATGTTCACGCGCTTCTGCGCTCAGAAAACAAACATTCAATAATTTCCTTTGCATACACATCTTTCAAACAATAAGGCCAAAATAGTACGAATTGTTCTCAATTGACCAAATATAAATGAACAAAATGTATTATTTGGGTTGAATTTTAAGACAGTGCCAGTCTGAAATGAGCATTAGTCATGAATATAGACAAGATTTAATGGGAAACACCAGATTTTGTTGTTTTCTCATATTCAAAGAGTATATATTTTGTGGTAATATGATTTTGAATTCCCATTTGGCAGTAAAATGTTGGCACAACCTAGACAGTGTGAACCCTACATTGGATTGCTGGTACAACAACCAGATCAGCGCTTGAAGTGTGTTTTTTCCAGAATATGATCGGAACAGATGTATAATACAAAAATAATTCAACATTCAACCAATATAACTAAGCTGCTAGTTGGTAAAATATACTGGTACCGGTACAAAATGGCCCACCACCCACCAGTATGATACTGGTACCAGTACATGTGCCATGATATGTAAGCGCACCACTTGTTTTGAAACCATATTATGTTTTAGAAACAATATTCTAAAATTTGTGGCTAGTTTTGAAGGTGTGAAGTACAAGAACATCCATCCTTTCCTTGGTTGGTCAACTGCGAATTTGAATTGATGTGAAGTTTGGTCTGAACTGTGAATAAAAATCCAACATAATAAGGGAAGAAGATGGGCAGTGGCCAGTTGTGTTTTGTTTTGTTTTCATATTCAATTTCGTGCGCGTTATCTTAAAATTTTTGAACTTATCCAATCCAAGTACTTCGTTCAGTAATTTTCGGTCAATAGTGTGAAAAGTTCTGTGTAGGAAAAGAAAACAATTTGGTTTTACTTGTTTGGTCAAATTGATGCAGCTTCAACTCTAACAGTATAGCAGCATTTTATTTGTTTATTTATTTTTTGAAGACGATGTTTTGTAAATTAGTAGAGGTGGTGCAATGAATCTATTCAATGCGTAATGGGCTAATGGCATTTGCTTCTTCGTACAATCATTTAAGCACCGAGCTAATTTTCCAAAAATTAAATAATTAATTATGAAAGCTGAATGTAAAAATTACAATTTGAACTTAGTATATATATTGTCGTATAATTATTTGATTACTAATGCACTAATTGCTATTGGACTAAACAACTCCACTATAAATTTATAATATTTATCAAGCATTTGGCAACATGTCAAAAAACGTCTGGTTTATTTCTTTTTGTTTTCTTTTGTGCGATATCAAGAAGTAAATAACATAAATATATTGAGCTTGTTTGAATTGGTACAACCGAAAGGAATTTTTTGGAAATTGATTACTGTCATCTGCAGTTTTGTCATCCCTGCCATCGCTAAATATAAAATAAACATATACAACAAACAAAGTGAACATATAGACGATCTAAGTGAACACATACAAACAAATAAGTTTAATAAAAATAAGTTGAATATGCATGTAAACTTCTGAACAAGTGATGACAACACTTATTTGTTTTTAAGTGTTTGCTTAGATCATCTATATGTTCACCTTATTTGCTGTATATGTTCACTTTGTATTTAACGATGGCTGGAATGGTATATTTGCCGATAGCACTTATAATTGTTGGAATTTTTTATACCACTAACAGTAATACTTAGGAATCTGTATCCGATTCATGACCCACTCAAGGATATGTTGTACTTTTTCCCCCTCTTTCCTTTTATGTTTCTCCTCTCTACTTTTTAATAATCTTATTCCATTTAAGAACGAACATGTGTTGAATCACCATTTAAGATTTCATGAAAGTTCATTGCATTAATTACACTCTACAAATTTCCCCATTTATATGTTTCTTCATTCCTTGGTTGATCATATATGTAGATCATTTATTATATTATTACCCAAATATTATATTTATAATTATTTCTATCATTATAAGTAGATCCTACAATGTTGATTGGAGAATTATTAAGCGGGGCATATTTTCAGATCACGGGGGAAAAGACCAAAGATTCGTGTGGATTGTCCCCACACAAGACTTTACTGGCCCTCAAATAAAACAAAGAACGAGTCATTTTTGGTTCGGGACAGAAACACGTTACACAATTTGATACTATGTAAATTCCAGAAAAGATCGACGTGACAATGGTAAAGGTACTTTCTTGTTAATGCATCAGATCAGGACCTCAGGTGCTTCCATAGGACGATTAACATTGAGTTGGCACAAAATGTGCTGTCGTCTCCGGTCACTAAAACTGGATTCATCCTTGATTAACCATTATATTCTCGTTAAGAATGATTAATCATTCGGAGCTATCAGCTCCAATCAAGCAGGCAATCAAATAATCATATACTAAAAACGGAAAACAAACGCTGTCCAAAAAAAGGAAATGCGTTCTCTCTGTCCGCATCGTGTCGCTCTCTAAAAAATCAATCATCCCACGTCGCTCTCAGCCTGCCTCACCCCCTCGCGTGCATCCTTCCGTCCGCACCTTCTCTTTCGCGTCATTCCGTCGCCCGTCGCCATCAGTCCTCCCTTCTCTATGACAAAACATTACCGGAATCAGAAATGAATGTTATTTACTCCCTCTCATATATTAAATACTCTCTTGTGGTTATTTAGTTACTCCCAAACAATAGTAGAATCAGATATGAATGTTATTTACTTCCTCATATGTATTAAATACTTCCATGTACTACTTATTTACTCCCTTGTAGGTAGTTAATTACTCCCAAACAATAGCAGAATCAAAACTAATCAAAACTGAATGTTTATTCCCTCACATGTATTAAATACTCTCTTATACTTCTTATTTACTTTCTTAAACTATATTAGTTACTTCCTAACGTATATTATTTACTCCCTACATATAATAGTTACTCATTTTAATCAACTACAAATTTAGACATATTAGTTACTCTCTATTATACTTCTTATTTACTCCCTTAAATTATATTAGTTACTTTCAAACATGTATTAGTTATTCTCTGCAGGTATTAGGAACTCATTTTAATCAACTGCAAATTTAAACATATTAGTTACTTTCTATTATCTTCTTATTTACTCCCTTAAATTATATTAGTTACTCCCTAACGTATATTATTTACTCCCTGCAGGTATTAGGAACTCATTTTAATCAACTACAAATTTAAACGTGTTAGTTACTATCTATTATACTTCTTATTACTCTCTCACAATATATTAGTTACTCCCTTACGTATATTATTTACTTTATGCAGATATTAGTCCCTCTCTATATTAGTTACTCTTTTATTTACTCTCTTGTATTAGTTATTTACTCCATTATAGTTATTTATTTACTCCCAAACCGTAGCAGAACCAGATAAAAAATCTTTTCTCTTCTCACCCTTCTCAATCTCAACACACCACCCTTTCTATACCAGATCTGATCGTCTTCTTTCTTTTTCTCTACTCGTAATGACAGAAAAAGGAAAAACGATGCGGGAGGAGAGAGGGAGAGTAGAGGCGGATGAGGTGGAGCCATAGAGGCGGAGGGGGAGGAGGAAGGGAGAGTAGAGGCGGAGAAGGTAGAGCCATAGAGGGTGAAGAGAGTAGAGACGGAGGAGAGTAGAGGCGGAAGAGATCTGAATCGAGAGAATTGAAAGTGAAGAGGAGTACAAGAGATAGAAATTAATTTGAAGGGGAGCAAAATAAGAGGTAAAAGGAGGAGAGGGTGAGGGAAGAGGAGCGACTCACGTGAAACTCAGGAGGCGCACGTGTATGATTGTTTGATTGCATGTCTCCTGATTGTCGTAAGTAATTCTCTTAATCATTGTGCTCATTAGAAAAAATATGTATTCGCTTATCTATTTCCATGATGTGCGGCTTTAAAATTGTGCAAAAATATTAAATTGTTATCATTAAGACAGAATGAATTTTCATAACGGGTTGATTCCCTAAGCAGTTAGGAACATGTGTGTGTGTATATATCTCATCACATCATCCCTTGATTGTTAAACACACGTTTTTCTTTTTTAAAATGTGATTAATGAATCCAGTGCTCATTCAGGGGATGAGAAATCATCCTCTCATTCTCATCCTCTCTTTTCTTTTCTGGTCCCTTCTCATATTCCATCCAGCACTGATTTCATCCTCATCCCCTCCTCTGAATCGCTGACCTCATGCTGACCCCCTCCCCAACTTAAACAATTAGCTTACCATCTAAAACAATTAGTTTCTATTTTCCAACTACAATATTTACTCATATTAAATAGAACTATTAGTTTCGGAACTAGAACAATTATTTACATTAACTAGAACAATTAGTTTCAGAACTAGAACAATTACATATATATTAAGTAGAACAATTAATTTCAGAACTAGAATATTTAATATATTAACTAGAACAATTACTTATATTAATTAGAACAATTACATAATTATCCAGAACAATTAGTATTGAGAACTAGAACAATTAGGGGGGAGAGTCAATAATTTGCTAGTTGTTCTAGTTTGTAAACTAACTATTCTAATTGGCCTCTGGATGCTGGAAAATTTTTCCACCTGAAAAAAAATATATCTCTGGAATGAAAAATGTAGGGAAGGAATAAGGGGAGTACGTCTGAATTAATTGCATTTCGAAAAAAGAAAGATGGAATGAAGATGATAGAATGATTCTATTATTCCCTAGACTTTTCTATTAATAAAGACACATTAGATAATTAATGAAGATCTGGAGATTATGGAGATGATGAGATGATGAAATCTATGAGATGATAGAAAGCAATTCTATTTTCATACTATATGGATAAATTATAAGAACTTTTGAATTAACAACTTCATCATCTTTGTTCTTTAATCCTTTTGTTTTATATCAAGAGAACAAATATGAGATCTTAATTGATCGATGAAGTTGTGGAACCTCGAAAAATTTGAGAGTTCTCACTGTCATTAAAATCAAATAACTTTTCTTATTTTTTATTTTATTTTCGCCATTTTTGTGAAAAAAAATTAGTTCATTAGTATGCCGGTTTCAAAATGAAAAAAAAAAAGAAGGTAATCAGCAAAAAAAAAAAGTTCACAATGGATGCATTATTTAACAAGTAAAGTTTCACCATAATCATCTTTTAATTTCATGTGTCAATTCAATAACTATTACCATTAAATAGGTCGCATTTAACTTTTGATTGAGGCAAAAGGGAGGAAATTTTTATTTGTTGACTGCTATTGTTGTCGACCTTTATCACAAAAAAAAAAAACTATTTTATAAGTTCAAACTGCCTAATTTAAACAAGAGGAAGGTTCTAGTGCCACAAGTTTTTTGTGCCACAAATGCCACAACTTCTCTTTTTCATTAATATTTTAAAATTTAACATTTTAATTTTCAAATCCAAACCGTTGATCTTATTCAATTTTACGAGTGATGCATTTTTATATAATTTTTATAAATTTTGGAGTTTATTTGATATTCGATCAAGAAGCTAACATATGAACGTATTAAAATTAATCTGTTATAGTTAACAAGATTCGTTCATTTTTTGGCCTCTTGATCAAATATCAAATAAACTCCAAAATTTATAAAAATTATATAGAAATGCATCACTCGTAAAATTGAACAAGATCAACGGTTTGGATTCGAAAATTAAATTTTAAAATTTTGAAAAATTAATGAAAAAGAGAAGTTGTGGCATTTGTGGCACCAAAAACTTGTGGCACTAGAACCGTGCTCAACAAACAACATACACTAGATTAAGTAAAATAAATAAATTGATTGGTTCAAATCTATATTATTGGTTCAAACTGCCTAATTCGTTCCGCTGACATTAAGTAATTTTCCTTAGTAAAATAGTAAATTGATAGCTATACTTGTTTTAGATTAAATGTTTAAATCTAAAAGCAGGTTCTTGCAATCCTGATTTGAGAATATTAGCAGAAATGATGATGGCAGAGAAAGAAGTAATTATTACATGACATCTCCATTTTCATCAAAATGGAAAAGACACTAACCCAACAGTTAGTTGTTACTGCCCAATCAGAGAGTCCGATCACATGCAATTTTATGTCTGGTACGCTGGGACCATTCCTACATAGACCTTCTTTTTAATTGGTAGAAGCTTATTTCCTCCATCACTGTACTATAACTCAAACCTGAAGTTATCTCTATATAAGTGATTGCAAATACTTTTGTAGCCACCTATTTTAGACGGTTTCCATTTCAATAATCAATAATGATATTTAACCGAAGATATAAATTAAAGCAAACAAACTACCAACGATATGGGTTTTTCCTATTATGAATATGATTTTTTTTTTGTCAACCATATTGCTTTTTATAAAGCAAGTTTTCATTAAAATCATTGTTTCTTTGATTGTCGTTTTGTTAATCCGTCTGAACTAAGCTTCATGGTTTTGGTGATAATTTAGCATTCCTTTTTTTGCTGTCAACATCAGCCTTTAATTTTCTAATTTCATAATTCATATATATTTTTAAGCTGAGGTATCCGAATACTATTGCGTCATGAACCTTTTCTCATAAAAGGAAGGAACCAAAATAAAGGAAAAAAATTCTTTTGTTGGCTTTTAATTTATTTTATTATAATTATTTTACTTTTACTTATATGGGTTATTTTATTGATTATTATTTTTTTTCCGACGATAAACGCCCTCGGTCTTGGAAGAAAGTTACTCGACCTAGCTAGAAGAGCATCTTTTGGCTTTAAAAGCAAGCTATGTAAAAAGATTTCAATTATTAGCAACTCATGAGAAGGTAGATTAAGAAGGGGAGAATAGAAGAGTGGTTAGTTTACCAACCTAGGTTTCATCAATTAGTACCCATACACAAAAAGAGGTAAAAAAAGGGGGGGGGGGGGGACATACCAAATAAATCTATTTTTATTTTTTTATTAACCTTGCCGCGCGTATTGTAACTGTAGCAATATATTGGATACTAGAGATTATGGATGTACTACGCACTCTTATTGATCCGACACGTCTGACCAAAGTTTGATGATTTGCATAAAATTTAGTTAAACAGATCTTCTCTAAACAATCACAATCCATGTACACAGCCTTTGATTTTGATTGTACAAATCATCTGAGTAATGGCTGTGTTTTACTATTACAATAATAACTGTAAATGTAGATTCTATGGGTGCGTTTGGATCGTTGGAAGAAAGAAGAAGAAGAAGGAAAAAGAAGAAAAAAATTTATAAACAATCCAAACTCTTCACAAAGTTACACACTTTCTAATACTTCTTCTCACTTCTTTCCTTCTTCCCTTCTTCCCACACCTATCTAAACGGAGCCTATAATACGCAGTCTAATTAGATATAAAAAAAAAATACCTTTTCGTTTAGTAACCTTTCTTCCAAGAAAAAAAAACAAAATTCTAGTAATTTCAAAAAATGTGTTCTTGTCAGTGTTTTGCATTTGACTTAAATTTAGTACGGTTTGCATCGTTATTGTGATGAATCTAGCTGATTTAGGGTGATGAAATCATTTAGATAAATGGATCATGTTAATTTTTTGAATCAGGTTTGACCTTCAACTAGTACGTTTGTGTTGGATCATGCTTAGGTCATGTAAATAGGACATAGGTCCCAAATATAAGTATGAAATTTAATTTACATATATTTTTGTGGCAGTATAACATTGATTGTGGTCAACTGGTCATATACAATATATTAATAAGATAATACCTCGATCGTATCTCATTGGATCGCTTTTATCAAATATGATATAATTTTAAAATTTTTTGCCGTTGTCATTAGTTCAAATTTCCAAAAATACAAACTATTAATTGAAGAGAGCCGAACATGCGGCTCTTCCTCCTTTATTAGAGAAAAATGTCACATCTCTTTACAGTGTAATATTGATCGATCGAGCACCTTAAAGGTGCAAGTAGGGAAAGCCCAAAATGTTTTCTTATCTAACACAACTTATAAATAATACATGAGGGTTTACTTTGCTACAATAATTAGTAGACTTTGGCAGAAAACAACACTAGGCAAGCTTGATATTAAATGAGTTTATTATCATAATGAGAGCACTGCAACGGGTACAACTAGATGCAATGCAACATTGCAAGTCGATATGACAAACTGTGTTTTTGAACATATTTCATTTTAAGTAAATTATACGCAAATGATTTTCAATTTTATATCAAAATATTAGTCCATGATATATAACAATCATGAAAATTAATATTTTCATGTATTGCAACACCATTTATAGCATATAATATTCATGGCATCAAGTATCAACAAAAGTGAAACTACAAGTAATGGTTCTGCCATCATAAATTAATAAAAAAATATAATCTCCTGGATGGTAATATGAATTTCCATCAATTATTCCGACTGATATTAATATGGAAGGAACAATTAATATAAATTAAAACTTAAAAAAAGTTTTGAAATTTGAAGGAATAAAATTATTCATGAACGATATTTTAAGAACTATATATGTTATATTCTCTCTTCTTTCTAATATATTAGCTTAATTTTCCGAGTACATTATCTTCTGTTCATTTATAACATCTGTTACTCGTGGATTTTGCAAAATTTTGTAGCAATTCAATGGCTATATCAAAAATATTAGTTTCTATCAAAATATTAAGTATACCAGCCAATATTTTGAAATCTCAATTTTCTTTTTTCTCTTTCAATTGAGCTCAAAGACACTCTTCATTAGCATACATACACCAGTAAAAGCTGGTATATTATTTATGTTGCCAAACGGTGTTGTTGTATCAATTTCCTTATTTAAAAGGCCTAATTATCCTAATTGAGTCGTTGATACATTCTTATCCGCTCTCCCCACTAGGTTGAGAAATGCCCAGCAAAAAGACGCTTGGATTTGGTGGTTCAACTCCAATTTGTGTCCTAATTCCTCTTAGTTTTATCTAATTTTAAAAAGCTTGCATTGCTGAAAAAGAGGAATAACTCAGAAATTTATTGTTTGGAATAACTCGGGAAGAATAAGTTGGGTGCTTGTTTTATTCTTTGGAATCACACGGGGGATTGAGTGTTTGACCACACACCCGTGAGCTAAATATTTAATTCATTCTTTGATTTCAAAAAGGTTCGTTTGTTTCAACTTTCAAATACTTTAATTGGCTGTCTTATGTAATATTTTTATTTTTTTTGAATGATGTCTTATGTAATATTTCCACATCAAGTACAGTGTGGTCGACAGCTAACTACGGGTACTTTTCTTTAATATAAGTAACAGATAAATTAGATTAAATACATGGGCAAATGAGTCTAAAAATACTGTCAGCATTTCAACTTTGAAAATATTTAATTGAACGTTTGGAACTGTCAATTTTTGTATTTTTTTTTTCCTACGATTGTCTCTCATGCTGATTTTAAATTATGACAGTGGCCAGCGTAAAATATATAGAATACATATACTTATTCAACATAATAAAATTTTAATTTTTAAGATTAGAATAGCCGATCCAAATCGCTCAAATTGTTATACGTTATAAAACTTCTGTAGAGACCAAATTTTATATTTTTAAAATTTTTTTAATATGCTCAATCTAAAAGGTTATGAACCCTCCAATTTTGAAAATTCGAAAAAAATAGATAGAAAATTTGATTTTCAAGAATATTTTTTAAATATAGAAATCATATTTGAGCAGTTTGGATTGGCCGTTTGAAATTTTAATGATCAACGTTTTGATCGTATTTGTCGTCCTATATATTTGATTCTAGTATTACTCTTAAATGATATCATATTCTAAAATAACTGACATTTACAATTCATTATCCTAAAGTGGATAAAAGTATAGAAAAAAGTATAAAAGAAAATCTTCAGATCATAAAGAAACTTTTTAGATATTTATGAAAGACCATGAAATCTAGATGTCCTGATCAAAGATCTGAAAGATAGCAATATTCATGAGATCAACAAATACAAACATTTAGAGAAAGCAAGAGAGCTAGTACTTTGCGGTCACGGTTTATAGCCGGGCTAGTGAGTAGTATAAGGTGTAATTTGACACGGAATAGGCTTGGTTGAAAGGCCGGTACAAAAGCAAAGCTGCTATGGGAATGTATACATATCATACAAGGAATAAGGGATTAATTGTCTTGATAGACAATATGAAACAGTTATGGTGCCGAGAAGTCACTTAAATTATAATAAAAATGATTATTAAAAGAAAGATGACTAAAATTTAAATTCACATAGTGTTGTATTAAAAGATTCCAGCAATTAACTTCGGGTGTGTTTGGTAACACAAGGAATAAGAAATAAGTCCCTTATTCCTTATTCGAGTGAAAATCAAACAACGAAAGAATAAGGAATTTGGGCTTATTCCGGCCCTTATTCATATTCTAACAAAACCTTGGTATTTGCATATAAAGAATAAGGAATAAATTTTTTTCTATTCCTATTTCAAATTGCTTAAGCGACTGTGTCCTGTCTATATTCTGAAATTTGGAGTTGTTTGTCTTTATTTTTTATACTAATTCATCTTCTAGCATGATAAACAGTGCTAAATGGAAAGTGTCTAGATTATTTTTTATTTATTGTTTATTAACTCAAAGTATATATTATTTAAAAATTAATAATGGTGAAAAGTTCTTAAATTTATAACCAAACTTGACATTGGATTGGTACTGGTCAGAACCAATTTGGATTGCATTGTAAAGTAAATTCTTATTTTTCTACCATAGAAGAGGGAAAGACCCCAAGTTAATTAAGTGTATTGGAGATTTGTAGGAGGTTTCATGTAGTTGGCTCGTAGCACAGAAAACCCCACATCAGCAAAACAGAGCAGAAGATCTGACAATATTGTGTCGGACCGAGTTGACTCCTGCTCCCACATAATTGTTACCCATCTCCATACCTAACCCCTCAAGTACCAACCGCCATACCATACATACAACTTACAAGGTCTGCTACTGCTCCACTCACACTTAATTCGTTAACATTATTTGCAGTTGTTATAATTGCTTCCTAGCAATAAATTGTACTTGAGCGTTTATCAAACAGATTAGGTAGGTATAGGGACCCTCAAAATGCCACTGTTCAACTATTCAACTAAGAAACAAATATTACATCTATATACTGTACACTACCCAAATTAATTCTGACATATTTATGATGCCAAGTTTTCTATTATAAAGTTGTAGAGATTATTAAATATACTATCTTTATTACAAGTTACTTCATGATATTATATTATGCATGTCATTGTATTTTACTTATAGTAAAATCTCTTGCTTGTGAGTTGTGACATACATTATGAAAAGTGTGAGAATCTATAACAGTAGATTTGAATTTCTAAATCATTGACGAGGACACATAAGCACAAGTGCACAACAGTATCTATTGCATATTTGCATATAAATGTTCCAATAAAGGAACCCAACTGCTCTCTTTCTAAGACACTCTTTCCCTGACACAGCAAATTCTCTTCTCCTCTCTCTCTCTCTCTCGTCATCCGAGAAGATCCCAACTGCTATGTCTCTCCCAGAATAAAAAGCGCTCCAAATCGTTCTCCTTTCTGATTTCCTTTTTCTTTCTTCTCTGAAACAGAGCATCTCTGTTTTCCCTTCTACAGGTCTTCTTAGGCGGTGACATTTAATCCTTCCTTCTCTCTCCTCTTTAAACGTCTCTCATTTCCCAATTTATTGCAACAAAATCCAATGCAACAACTCAGACCTCTTCTTAATTCCCATGCACGCATGCCTCTCTCTCCTATCTCTCTCCACAAAGTCACTCCTGCTTTCTCCCTCTAACTGAAGCAGAGTGCACATTACGCACCACCAACATAGACAGCAAAAACCATGGCAAGCTTGTCATTTGTGACTCTCTCTCTATGGTTTCTGATGACCATTTTTCTCCTCTCGCCACCTCTAGTGAAACCTGACATGGCGACTCTACTTGAAGTTAAAAAGGCTTTCAAAGATGACCCACAAAACCTTCTCTCAGACTGGTCCAGTCAAAACACACTCTATTGCTCCTGGACCGGTGTCACATGCGACCCGACCGGTTCAGATATAGTTGGGCTCAACTTGTCATCCGGTTCGCTCACCGGTTCGGTACCGGCTTCCCTGTCCAAACTCACTCAACTACAGTTCATTGATCTTTCTTCCAATGAGCTTACTGATAGCATACCGGTTCAGCTCACAACACTGACCTCTCTATCTGCACTGCTTCTATATTCAAACCAACTTTCTGGTACCATACCTAGAGAAATTGGCAAGCTTTCGAACCTTCAAATTCTAAGAATCGGTGACAATGCTGGTCTCTCTGGTACTATTCCAGATTCCATTGGAGACTTGCAGAACTTGACAGTTCTTGGTCTGGCATTTTGCAACCTTACTGGTACCATACCGAGTCGACTCGGTCAGTTGATGCAGCTGGAAAACATGGCTCTACACCAGAACCAGCTTGAGGGACCCATACCGCCTGATATTGGTAATTGTTCCAATCTTGTTGCTCTCAGGCTTGGACAAAACCAGCTTAGTGGGTCCATACCGCCAGAAATTGGCAGTCTTTCCAATCTTCAAGTACTCAATCTGGCGAATAACACACTCGAAGGGGTCATACCAGCTCGGCTCGGTGAATTGGCACAACTCAACTACCTCAATCTCATGGCAAACCAGCTAACTGGTACCATTCCAAGTTCTCTCTCCAATTTGAGTAATCTTGAAATTCTCGACTTGTCAGTAAATAATCTCCACGGCGAAGTACCAGACGGATTTGCTCAATTGAGTCAACTCAATTTTCTTGTGTTGTCTCAAAACAACATTTCTGGTTCACTACCAGACAGACTATGCAATAATGGAACCAGCTTGGAGCACTTAAAGTTATCTACCAACAACTTTTCTGGTGAAATTCCGGCCGGTCTGGCAGAATGCCGCGTTCTACAGCAATTGGACTTGGCGAATAATAGTTTGTCTGGTACAATACCACCTGAGCTTGGTCAGTTATATAACCTTACTGACTTGTTGCTTAATAACAACAGTTTGTCTGGAACACTACCACTTGAGTTATTCAACCTTGCTAATCTGAAAACCCTGTCTCTATATCACAACTCGTTGAGAGGCGAGTTACCAGAGGATATAGGCCAGTTAGAGAATTTGGAAATTCTTTACATTTATGAGAACCAATTCACTGGCCCCATACCAGAATCAATTGGTAACTGTACCAACTTACAGATGATTGATTTTTTTGGTAACAATTTCAATGGCACAATCCCTTCCACCATTGGCCAACTCAAGCAGCTCAACTTGTTGCATGTTAGACAAAATTCTCTCTCAGGCCCAATGCCACCTGAGTTAGGGTTTTGCCGGGAGTTAACCATTCTGGACTTGGCTGATAACCAAATCTCAGGAGGAATACCAACAACATTTGGCATGTTACATTCACTAGAGCAGTTCATGTTGTACAACAACTCACTTGAAGGTCCAATTCCTGATTCCATGATCAATTGCCGAAACATCACCCGTGTGAACCTATCCAATAACAAGCTCAATGGAACCATCCTTCCTTTGTGTGGGTCCCACAATCTTCTCTCCTTTGACATTACAAATAACCAGTTTGATGGAGAAATTCCAGCTCAATTAGGGAACTCACCAGCACTCGAACGAATTCGACTCGGGCATAATCGACTCACCGGCTCGATACCAAAATCTCTTGGTGATATATCATCTCTCTCTAATCTTGACCTATCCACAAATATTCTCACAGGTGAGATACCAAATGAGCTCTCCTCATGTACTGATCTCAGCCACATTGTGCTGGATCACAACCAATTGACTGGAACAGTACCCGACTGGCTAGGCAACATGCCTCAGCTTGGTGAGCTAACACTGTCTACCAATTCTTTGTCGGGGCCTATTCCCGATTCTCTTTTCAATTGCTCCAAGATGTTAAAGCTCTCTCTTGATGGGAATAACCTGAACGGTACACTCTCTCCATTGGTTGGGGGTCTTCGATCCCTAAATGTACTTAACCTTGGGACAAATCAATTGTATGGTGAAATCCCCACTTCACTGGGGAAACTATCAAACCTTTATGAATTAAACCTTTCTCATAATCTTTTTTCTGGTGGAATGCCCTCGGAGCTTGGCCAATTACAAGAACTTCAAATTGTATTAGACTTGAGCGTGAACAAATTAACTGGAGCAATCCCACCTTCAGTTGGATCGCTGTCCAAGCTTGAAAATTTAAACCTTTCCCACAACTCATTGACTGGTGCTGTCCCAGCACAAATAGGTGAGATGAGTAGCCTTGTAAGTCTTGATCTCTCAAATAACAATCTCCAAGGGAAATTAGACAACCGACTTGCTCACTGGCCAGTGGGGTCATTTTCTGGTAACCTTGCTCTATGTGGTGCTCCTTTGGAGTCTTGTACATCTAGTAGTTTCAACTCTCACCGTTCGGCTCTACACTCAGCTTCCATCGCAGTTGTCTCAGCCACTGTGACCTTGGCAATCTTACTTTTATTAATTGCACTCTTTTTCTTGCTAAGGCACCGGTATTTAACACGAAAGTCCAGTGAAGTAAACTGTGCATTTTCTTCAAGCTCCACAAGCACCAATAGGCAGCTGATCATCAAGGGTTCAGCTCGGCGTGATTTCAAATGGGACACAATAATGGAGGCCACTGCAAACTTAAGTGATGAGTTTGCAATTGGATCAGGAGGATCCGGTACAGTTTACAAGGCCGAACTACCAACTGGTGAGACTGTGGCAGTGAAAAGAATTAAGAAATTTGATAGAGACTCGCTACTTTTCCATGACAAAAGTTTTGCCAGGGAGGTGAAGATACTAGGCCGGATCCGGCACCGTCATTTGGTGAAACTTCTAGGTTTCATTAGTAATGGAGATGGAGCAAATTTGTTAGTGTATGAGTACATGGAGAATGGTAGTGTATGGGATTGGTTGCATGAGCCATCAGCGGGCCTAAAACGGAAAAGACAATTAGGATGGGAACCCCGGCTTAAAATTGCACTCGGGTTGGCCAAAGGGGTTGAATATTTGCACCATGACTGTGTGCCAAGGATAGTGCATCGCGATATTAAGTCGAGCAATGTGTTATTGGATGGAGATATGGAAGCACATTTGGGAGATTTTGGGCTCGCAAAAGCTGTTTTTGAGGATAGGAGGGGTGATGACTCGACTGGGGGCACTGAAACTGGATCTTGTTTTGCTGGAACCTATGGATACATTGCTCCAGGTATGTTAACGACAATA
This sequence comes from Rhynchospora pubera, assembly GCA_028095005.1. Classification (NCBI taxonomy): domain Eukaryota; kingdom Viridiplantae; phylum Streptophyta; class Magnoliopsida; order Poales; family Cyperaceae; genus Rhynchospora; species Rhynchospora pubera. Next base: position 75,645,390 of record CM051462.1, read on the forward strand.
GTACTATTAATAGTTTTAAAATTATAATCATTTTTATTATCAGTACTAGCTGTAATTCTATGCTTATATTGTTGTCATCATTAATAATTTGGTCCTATCAACCATCTGGTTGGAAAATCAGAATGACGTTTGAGAAATAATTTATCCTTAATAATAGGCCTAGGTTGAAACTAATTAGTCAATGAAATTATAAAGCTTGTCTCCTTAAGTACAATAATATGGGCCCACAAATAAGTGAGCATATCTGGAATTTCAAAGCAGAATTGACCTAACAACTTTTGAAACGTATCAATCATTAACTGGCCCAGATAATAGTCTGAATGAAAGAGGCCATATGTTCGTGTGTACCAAGTACAGTACCAACACAAAAAAAAAAAGACAACAACCTAATAAAGAAACAAAATCTTAAATTTGCATAAGAAATGAAGGAAACTTGAATTGATACTAAACCTTTGACTGATTATAAAACCTTTACAGAGTGTGCTTATACCCTGAAAGCAACAGACAAGAGTGACGTGTACAGCATGGGGATAGTGTTCATGGAGCTTGTGACGGGTCGCATGCCAACTGACAAGAGATTCACTGGCGACATGGACATTGTGAGGTGGGTTCAAACACTTACTAATTCACCAACTCCGTTGCGGGATGAATTATTTGACGGATTACTAAAGCCGCTTACTCAAGATGAAGAATCATCCATGCTAGAAGTGCTTGACATTGCCTTACAATGTACCCGCACCACACCAACAGAGCGGCCAAGTTCAAGAAAGGTTTCAGACTTGTTGCTACATGTTTTGCTCAAGGTTCACAGAGTTGGGTCTATGAAGAAGATGTGAGGTCGTTTTCTGGTTTTCAAAGTGAGAATAGTAGTTTTGTTTTGAGGGAATAGGAAGCAGAGACATGAAATTGGTAATTTTTTTTTTTTTTTTTTTTGTAATTGTGAAGTTGGTAGTGTTAGGGTCTTTTAATGCATATATCTAACAGAAATAAAGCGAAAAAATTGAATCAGAAATGAGTTTTCAATTTTTTTTTTTTTGGGTGGTATGTTTTAATTATTGGTTTTTCTGATGATATTTGTAAATATGTGACAGTTGTGAAGTTAAATTAGATCAAAACTTCCTATTTACCGAGATGTTTTGAATTAGGCTGTTTGAGAAGAAAATGGACTCAAACCTTGTCGCCTACTTGAATTTTATTTTAATCAACAATAATTTTGAGATCAAATCCCTGAAAAGTCCACATGTATTTATTTCATAATTTTCAGTACTGATGATTCTTGAATGGAACTTCTGTGTAGTGCAGAACCACGCACAAAATCTAGAAAGACAAAATATTAATCTAAGGGCAGACGATCAACCCCAAAAAGGTTAAAATATTAAACATTATGCATATAGAACACATTATTTGGTGGATCTAATAAGTTATTAGGCTAACAACAATCAATCAACAAAACAAAAGAAAAAAAAGAAAAAACTTGAAACTGAAATAATCATATTTTGTTCTAAACCAGCCCAACGTAAACTTTGCACTCATCAAACCTCCTCCTCTCCCAAAAAAATAATACTAACTTTACTGTTCATATAAATTTTGATAATAACAGAAAAAAAAACCAAAATTTTAATACTAACGTTGCTGGATCGTCATCCTAGTTGACGAAAGCCCAATACCTTTGGATCGTCATCCCAGTTGACGATCCAAGCTTGGATCGTCATCCCAGTTGACGACCCAAGCTTAGATCGTCATCTGAAATGACGATCCAATGATCCAATAAAAAACCACATATTAAAAAAATGATTCTGAAATTTTTTTGTTTGGATCGTCATCATCTTTTTTTAATGCAATTTTTGCATTTTAGCCCCCAAAGTTTTTATTATTACAAAATATATAATTTATAATTAAAAAATAAACATAATTAAAACATCTATTATAAAAATATAAGTATATAATTAAATTATTGCATGTTAAATACATAATATTGTATATGTTTGTAATATTTATTCATACATATATATATAATGTATCGTATATTTTATATATTAAATACATATTATTGTATATAATTAAAATATATGATACATATTATTATGTACATATATTTCTATGTATATTTATTTATACATTAAAAAAATTATATATTAATATCTACATTTAATGTATAACAAAATTTTTTTATTGGACTACTATGTAAAAATAATAATTTTAGTGTCATCGGCGAATAACTTCAACAAAAATATATTCAATTTTTCGCCGATGACCCTAAAATTATTATTTTTACAATATAGTCCAATAAAAAAAATTTATACATTAAATGTAGATATTTATATGTATGTAAATGTATAAATGTATATATTTATATGTAGATATTTATAGATACTTACAATACAATAAAAAAATATGTAATGTATAAATGTATATATTTATATGTATGTAATGTATATATAAACATATTTTTTAAAGTATAATTTTTAATATATTTTGTGAAAATCCATAAAAATAAATTTAATTTTTAAATGACTGTTAATGATTATTAAAATTAAACAGAGCAAAATCGTATAATATGACGACCAATTTAAAAATTAAATAGAATTTTCAGAAATCATAATACAAATAGTTTAAAAATAAAAATTAATCTTAAATTGACTATTAAGTTCTAAAAAGATTAAAATCGTATAATTTAACGAATGAATTAAAACTTTAAAGAATTTTAAGAATATTAATACAAAATAATCTGAAAATGCATGTCAGATATTTATAATTAGTAAAACTTCAAGCAAACAAATAAATAAAATTATCAAGAAATCAAATAGCAAATACACTAAATTTCTAGAGGCTCAAATTTAATTTAAGTCTGTAATTTTATTGATCAAATAAATAATTAGTCCGTTTTCCCTGTTCTGAGTCGTCCGATTTGAATTCTAAAATCTGAATTTTTCCTAACCGTTGGATCTGTGCCGTTTGTTTGTCCAATCAAATTCATGGAATTGATCAGATTCTGAATTCCATTTCATTTGGATTGGCGTCCACCGTCTTCTCCTTCTTTCTTCTTAAACTTTTCCTCGAGAGTTCCGTCTCTCTCTCATTCACTTTCACCTCAGCCGAAACCTCACCCCTCCTTCTCCTTTCTCTCCTCTCGAGCAGCACCAGACCTCACCTCTCTGCTCCCCTCTCCGATAGCTTAAGCCAACCCCTCTCCCTCTCGCCTCTCCTCTGACTCGAACACCAGACCCCCACCTCAAAGCCTCCCTTCTCTCCTGCACCTCAGCTCCACTCACGGCAGCCCCAAACCCTCACTGTTTCCCTCCACCTCACCCCCACCTAGCCTCACACACTCACTCCACTTTCTCCCTTCTGTTCTAGTGACGTGACTGGTGACACTTACGGTGACGGTGGTTAGCAGCTGTTTGGATACAAGGCGACAGCAGTTGACAGTGGCGATGGCTAGTGGCAGATCGGAGGTGAGGAGACGACTCAGGCGGTGACTGACAGAGTTAGGCTGAACCCCACTCTCCCTCGTTCCTCTTCTTTTGCTTGCTACCTCGGTTTGGTAACCAACTTCCTTTCCCTCTCTCTTTTGTTGTGCTGTAAATACGTGAGGCATGCATAGAGCTATTTTGTGGTGGCTTTGTTTGATTGATGGCTGGAACTGAGAAATTGTTGCCTCTGTTATTCTTGATCTGTACAGAATGCTTTTGATTCATGTTGAGGCATGCCTTAATCTGAACTGAACTGTTGCTTGCTTCTATGGCTTGAATGAGCCTTACTTGATCTGTGTGACACTTGCTGTTTGCTCGTGTGAGCTTTGCTTGCTTTATGTTGAGCTTTGATCTGTGTCTGTTACATGCCATTACGGCTAAATTGAATTGTGATTGAGATAGTTGAATTGTTCTGTGCTTGAGTTGCTTATCTGAGGCTTGCAATTGAAATGTTAAGTAGAATATGCCTCTATTTGAGTTTATCTGTGTTGTTTGATGCTCTCGGCTTGGTTATCAAGCTGGTACAGGCTTAGTACTAGCCATATGTATCTCTGTTTGTATTCTGGTACGAGTCCAGGGACTCGTTTGTGATAATTTTGGTGTCAGGGACTATTCTATAAAAATCCTTAAACTGATTTTGGACTAGTTTATAAATAAAACTGTTATAAAGGACTTAAATGAAATTTGGAGTAAATAAAATGAATCTGTGGGCTTGTATGTAAATGTGATGGCTAGCGGGTCGGATCTGTGATAAATGACGGATCTGGACTTTAATAAATGGGTTCGGATTTGACCACCGAAACCCATTAACCCGCTGGGTTTTTACCCGACAGGTGGGCCCCTTATTTCTCACCTGGGCCGTTACTCTCTGGGCCTTGCATTGTCGCTGGGCCGTGTGTTTATTTCTGGCCTGTTCGGCCTATTTGGGCTGTTCTTTTGAATTTTTGTGTTGGGCTCTGTTGATGGGCCGAATTGAATTATTAAATTAAAATTATAATTTCTGGACTTTAATTGTTGGACTGGGCCAGGTCCATAAATAATTTCAGGATTAACATATATATATATAAATAAATTGATTAATACGGTTAACTTAAAAATGGGACTAATTATAAATTAAGTGATATCCAAATTAATCGGACTAATACATAAACTTAAAGATGGGAGAAGATTACCATCCGTACAGTCTTACAAATGCGTATGATCCTAAACACATTAAAACACCAACACGTTAAAAATAATAATCACATTAGTTATACTATCATTATGAAAAATACTATTTATTATTAACATTATATTTCTCTTTATGAAAATAACTATAAACTATAAACGTAACTTGGAATTATTTGATTAAAAGATAAAATTATCAAACCGTTTTATTTACTAAAATTCTTTTAATAAAAATTAGTTATAAAAAGTAATAGAGGAATTTCATACTTGAGCAAAACACTATTAAAATTATTAACAAACTAAAATACTTAATTATGAATACAATACGATTATAAACGCACAGAATGAACTGTAGGAACTCGTCTAAAAACGACTTCCTTCACACACTATTTTAAAGGAAACTCTGCCAAATTTTATAAAATGCTTTTCTAATTAAAATAATATATTTTAAAACAGAATTCCTTTCAGAAAACCTTAAATGCAACTCACCTAATAAATTAAATCTAAATCCAATTGAGAAATGATTAGAGATTGTTAAATGAGTAAATTATAACTTCGAATCCACTAAATAATGTTAACACTTATAAAATGGTTTTCTATTCTTAAACAAATGACAATATACTTTTATACAATTGTTAGTAACATGAAAATTACTAAAATTAAATATACTTCTCTAAAAGCAATAAATATAAGATTAGACATTTGTTATGAGATAAAAGTAATAACTTCACTATAAGTTTACACATTATATGCACTTTGTAAATATTCTTGAAACAATTTAAATATTACAGAATTAAAACCAGTATATAGCAACTATATTTTAGCAATGATGCAGGTCAAAACATTCTTACAAAATTAGTGTATTAAATGTCTAAGTATACATAGAATTAAAGTACTTATTTACTCTAAATAAATACTCTCTAAGTCACCTACACAATTAATATAATTTCTAGATACGAACTAATAGTGATGTGATTTCAACATGCAGACTAAGTTATCTTCACATTATATTCTTTTTAAATAAAATTCTGTTAAAATAATTCTAAAAATAACAACGGTGATCTAACTTAATAAATATCTCTTCACACTAGTTTAAGATAAAACTCTATTGAAATCTTATAAAATATATAAGTAAATTTCATGATATATTTTGAAATATAACCCCTTTTAAAATTGACTAAGTATTGTTTAGAACACATAACCAGCACTTGATTTTAATTATGGGATAATTGGGTAGATCGTTAGTCTAATTCGTAGCCTTTTTAATCGTCAGGTAATCAGTCAGACCACTCAGGCGTATTTGACCAATTGCTGATCCAAGTAATTTGTGCAAGGCGTTGGTGAGGACTTCGCCATTGCTTTACTATTACCGCTGTCTCTATGCCCGACTTTACAGGTGTGTGGAAACTTTAGGTTTTCTTTAAACTCTAGATTAAGAATTAGATCAGTAACTTTATGTATGCATAACATGTCATTAACATTAAGTAAACAGTTAAGAGCATTTTAGTAATCAAAAGATTAGTTGCATTTATAGGTTATGCATCTAGATTAATTAAAGTGATTAATGAACTTAAAAGTACTTAAATCAACACTTGCATCTGGTATGGATCAGGATAGTGAGACCGAGTGAACTAGGAACGCTTTGCTTGCGGTCAGGAGCTGCACCCAAGCCATTGCCGGTCAGTTCATGACGATTCTGATCACAAGCAACACGTCTCCGACGATCACTCTGCAGACCGACTTCTAGGCGGTTCTGCGGTCACTTGATGGTTGTTTGTTATTAGTATATCCTCTTGTCTTGTGTTATTAGTATATTCCTTTGGCATGACTTGGACACTGGGTGGAGTGTGCCATCTATATATATATTTCAGACTACCTCTCGATCTCCAGGAGTCAGTTTGCCGGTACCGTGTCTTACTGCTCACTCCTCGACGGGGGAGTGAGGTCGGAGCTTATGCGTATCGAGGTGTTGCGTAGGTAGATCTGTAGGCACTGTTCTTGTCATATATTTTGGGATTAGTGAGATTGATTCTGGATTTTACATTACTTATGATTTGACCATTGAGTGCGGGTGCTTCACTCTCGTATTAAATATAAATTCCATATCGTATTATATTAATATTATTATCTGTTCTCCAGATATTTTCTAATTTTATTTTGGGCATGTCTTTAGATATAGATTAGTGGCATCATTAAATTAAACTCACACTTAGATTTTTAAAGATAGGATTTAAAATGTCCAACCTAAGAATGGTTTAGTTCTAACTTTAGTTTATCCAAAACCTTTAGTTTTCCCTGTTATTGCACTGAGTATTCGCGTACTCAGCCCACATAGTTTTTGTGGAGCAGGTTTAGGTCTGACTGAAGACAATCTGATGGTGAAGGTCGCTTACCGCTGCTGGATGATGCTATTTGATACCTGGGTTGTTTCAGATGTCGATCTTATGTGTACTTGTTATTTTGTTATTGTTTTATGGCATTATTTTGTGATTTATTGTATCTGAGACACTGTACTTAGCCTTTCGTGTGCACAGCAGAGTGTGTACACGTGGCGGGGTTGTCCTCCCCTGAAATGGATCTGGTTCGGGGTGTGACATATTTTATATACATATATTTTTTTAATATACTTATACATAGAAATATATGGCCATCGTCACCATATATTTTTTTAATGTATAATTTTTAAAAAAATTATATACATTAAAAATACATATAAAATATACAACAAAAAATTTTATTGGACTATATTGTAAAAATAATAATTTTAGAGTCATCGGCGAAAGAATTGAATATATTTTTTGTTGAATTTATTCGCCGATGACACTAAAATTATTATTTTTACATAGTAGTGCAATAAAAAAATTTTGTTATACATTAAATGTAGATATTAATATATAATTTTTTTTAATGTATAAATAAATATACATAGAAATATATGTACATAATAATATGTATCATATATTTTAATTATATACAATAATATGTATTTAATATATAAAATATACGATACATTATATATATATGTATGAATAAATATTACAAACATATACAATATTATGTATTTAACATGCAATAATTTAATTATATACTTATATTTTTATAATAGATGTTTGAATTATGTTTAATTTTTAATTATATATTTTTAATTATGTTTGCATTTTTTTACTATGTGGTTTTTTGTTGGATCATTGGATCGTCATTTCGGATGACGATCCAAGCTTGGATCGTCAACTAGGATGACGATCCAAGAGTATTGGGCTTTCGTCAATTGGGATGACGATCCAGCAACGTTAGTATTAAAATTTTGATTTTTTTCTGTTATTATCAAAATTAATATGAACAGTAAAGTTAGTATTAATTTTTTCGGTCCTCCTCTTAACTTGAAAGTGAAAACCAAAGTCGGGTTATCCGGCCCAGCCCAATTACGGCCCATGTAAACCCATCTCTTACTCCAGTCGTCTCAACTCAACTCCGCTGGGATTGTAAAAATAAAAACTAGAGACAGAGAGAGAGAAGAAACACAAACGAATATTCCGAGAGAAATCAATCAAGTGTCTTAGATCGATCGATCAATCGAGGTAGAGAGAGATGGGAGGAGGAGGAGGCCATGGACACGCTGACGCCAGCCACGGCGGCCATGGCGCTGGCGATTTCAGGAAGAACGTGTGGAGCATGACAGGTGGGCCCTACTGCCGCCCCGTCCACTGGCGGCGCAACACCGCCATCGCCTTCGTCGGAATCATTCTCGTTTGCATCCCCGTCGCCATGAAATCCGCTGAGCTCGAGGTCCCCATGTTTCTTTTTCTTGATTTTTTTTTTTTGTATTTAGTGTTTATCTGTCGATCTCTTTTTGTTCGATCTGGGCCAGTTTCTGCTTGTTGAGCTTAAATTTTGAAGTATTGATTCCCATGGAAGAGAAAATTTTGGTGGGTTAGGGTTTGATGGAAGAATTGTTATTCCCCGCGGAAAATTGGTGGTGCCAATTTGTGGTACAAAGTAACATGTAGTTAGCTTTTGATAGGTCAATAGCCTAATTATTCCTTTATGAAGACTTCTTAATTTACATGAACCTGATGTGCCTCATATTATTGTTACTTTTGATGGATTATAAAGAGGTGCAAAACCCTTTTTCTCTATTTGTTCCTTGACCTAAACTTTTGTTAAGGGGCTGGGTAGGGGGTGTTTGGCAACACCATAAGTTAGTGGGGTCAGGGATTAAAGTTAGTATTTTGGGATAAGTGTTTGAGATGAAGTTAGTAAATATTAGTTCTAACGTGAGCACTAAAATCATTGATCTCGAACTCATTTGGCAATTGTAGGTTAACAAGTTAGATTACTAACCTAAAAATTAGGCTAATCTCATGTATACCAAACGCCCAATATCTAGCTGCTGACGCAAATGAGAAAGAAGGTACTAAGAAATATTAAAATGTTTGCTGTGAATAGGAGACAAATTGGGACTATATGCAAATGCAATAGAGAAATCATCGGGTAGTTGCTTATTTCTTCAGAAATGCTTTGTTAATTGGTCTGCTGTTTGATATTGAGTAATTGACGATCTCATGTTACCTGGATCCTTGGTTTCCGGTCCGCAATGTTGCATATTTCCAAGTGCTGAACTGGTAACATCCTTCGAGTACCAAACTGTTATCAGTTTTGCCTCTTCTTTCTTCCTGTTTTCTAAGTTTGTACTTAGTGTTTGAGGTCTTACCCGGAATTTTATTGTTTGATTAAATATATTCAATGAGATTTTGGTCAAACTGTACTTAAAAAGGATTTTGAACTGGAATTTTTTTGTTAACTGGTGGATTCATTCTTGCAGATGTCAGTAAGGCACTAGCATGTACCATAGTTGGTACACTATGCTAAATAGCTGTCAGTAATGGATGTTCTTTGTTATGTCATGTTATTTTAGTTTAATTTGTATATAGTTGGATAATGCATGATAACTACATTATAATGTTGCTGATGCTAATACTGATACTATTTCTCATTCTATCAATCCTCTTTTTTTTTTATTTGTAACGCAGTTGCAAAATGATTGTTCATTGAGCTAATATAACATCTTCCTTGGTTTCAGCAAAGGCCACATCACCCAGTGCGCCCAATCCCATCACAGCTCTGGTGCAAAAATTTCGGCAAGAAGGACTACTAAATGTAGCATCTTATGACATGGTTCAGAATCATATAAATTTGGTGCAAGTTATATATGGCTAAACGCCTTGTAAAACTCTATTCAGTATCCAATGCGGATGACTTTTCTTTTTCCTTGTTTATTTTTGTTACTTGTTATTTTTTTATTTTTATTAATGGTTTATCACATTTTCCCTTTGTATGGGTTTAGTTTAAAATGGCTTGGTCGCCATGAGTTGAACTTCATTGAATAAAACAATTCTGTTTCTATGGAGTGACAATGAGTTCAATCCAATTTTTCCTTCTTTTTAAATTTCCTGTCCTGGTGGTAATATATAATCAACTATAGTTAGGTTTTAATTATTTTTAAATCGTCTGTTCTCATGCATCTGTATTAATTGCTCAACTTTACTTTTTACTGTATATACTTTATAAGTGTATTCAGATTGATTTGCCAGAATTGCTTTTACAGTAAGGTCAGATTGATTTGAAAGAAAGTGAGAATGTTAGTGAGTTTAAAATTTGATGTGCTGTTATAGTTGCATGGGTCTAGGAAATACGATGCTATAAAACTGGCCAGGACGTGACATTTCTAATTCTCTGGTAATTGTAGCACTGATATGTGATACTGTAGTGAATCTAAACCTACTTTAAGCTCCGGACCAGCCAAAGGGTATTGTATCAACAAATTTTAGCCATAATATGTGAATAGTCTATCTGATCTTTTTTGCTAACTTGGCATTTAAGAACTCATGAGCAGATAAAAAATCATGTGTGTGAGGTCCAGTAACCAATTTTAACAAAACTAGAAGCACAGCAACACAAAAAATGTGCCCTCAAGGAGTTTCCGATTATGTTTTGTGAATGATCCCGAAAAAATATTTAATACTTTATAATGAATATTATTATAAATAAGAGCTTGAAAAATTAATAATAAAATTGAAGCATATGGAAGCAATTCCATCCAGGAATATACATTTTTGCAGTAGAAAACTGAAACACTAGCCATTGATTGGTTATACGCTTATGCCGTATCTTCCCTCACAGATTTCTCTTGCCAACGATGAGAGATACAAGGAGCTAGAGATGAGTCGATTTTAGGGAAAGGAAATTTTCGTCTGAGATGAGAAAATGTATTCCTTGGTATTTCATATTTACTGGAAAATACTAGCCACGCATTTGTTGGGTAAAAAACCCTATCGAATAAACTATTGAAAAAATTTAAACCTAGCAGAAAAATTCATATATCCATGGAAATAAGTGTGCGCAACAGGCCCTATTCATTCTATTCTTTGTGGAATGAATAGTTGTACAGTTTAAGCATTTTAATACCGAGTTTTGAGTAAATTTGGTAATGATTTTTTAAAACGAAGGACTTATTTTCAATTAAGGATTTAAAATAGAAAATAGCAGCTTACTTAGTAAATTTCGTGGCCAATTGGAGGTACATAAAATTGAACAATTCTTATTTTCGATTTTGTCTTGGAAGTGCTAAGAAACTCTGCTACTCGCTGGAAAATTTCTCTTAACCTTCCAATTTTTTTTTGCCCAGGTTGATAAATCGGCTAAGTGTTTGAGTTCAGTAGAGAGAAGGAAATATGCACAAAAATGAAAAAAAGAAACAAAGAGAGATGGAGGCATTGAAGAGACCAGATCTTAAAATCCTGGAAAAAATTTCTCCTTTAATTCATTTGAACTCATAGATATATACTTTAAAATAGACCGTACTGTCATAACCCATCAACCCATCAACCCATAGAGGACCGTACTGTCATAACCCGTGAACGGAGATGGGTTAGACCGGACCGTCCCGTTTGGTAAACACTACTTAAATAATTTCACTGATTTATTTAACATTTTAAAAAATAAAAATAAAAATTATTTTTATTATTAATAGTCGACATCAATTTTTTGTTTTGTTCATTAAATCGATTTAACAAACTTTCTCTTCAGCCTGGCTGAAACACGAGATAACATACCGGATTATAGCATAGATAATTCTCAGAATATCATCAATGACATGTGGGACCCTCTCTTCTTTCTCTCTTTTCTTCGTCTCTCACTTGGCTCCTATGGATTTCTTCGCTGCCACTCTCTCTTCCGACACATCGACACACCCTTCCATCTCTCTTCTGTCCGACAAGACGACACCTTCATCCTCTCCCTCCTCGCTTTTGGAGTTGGGACTACCGAAATGAAATGAAATGAAATCCCATGTTAAAAAAATAGGAGTTTGATCAGGGCCTACATCTTGTCCACTACAATGTCAAATTGCGAGTAAATCAGATATACTGAGTAGTACTTATGGCAACCGAGAAAGGTGGCAGCCACAACAGGCACCGGCCTCAGCCGGTACGACTCCTTCTATTAGTCCTCTCTGCCATTGCAATTGGGTTCCTGTTGGTGTTCCTCTCCTTCCCTTTCTCGTTCTCGGCCAATTTTTAAAAAATAAAATAAAATTTATTTTATTATAAACTGTCGACATTGATTTTTTTTATTTTGTTCATTGAATTTACTAGTTATCAGCCGCGACTAATGTCTCTTGGTAATTAAACGGAAGAGACGAGATGTAGAGCAAGTCAAAAGACAAGCGGATACAATCTTTTCTTGGTTTGTCTTTATGCGTTTTTTATATTCTAATACAACCAATATACTCATGTTTGAAATGCACATAAAGAGAAAATGCCTAAATGCTAGATTAATACAGATCCCTTACCAGTGGAGTCAATTTGGATCGATATTTTCATAATTTTGAGGACCAAAAGAACTAACAATCGATACATGCACTATGTGGTTAAATGCCTATCAACAAACTCTTTGATGTACAGCCAGAGATGCCCTTTGATACGTACTTGTCTCTAGACCCGAGAAGTATGTTTATTATGTATGGCCCAGAGCTCTTTCTTGTCTCACTGATGCCATCATTAGAGTCCCACTGAATCAGCACTCAATTGGTTCATAGCTCCAATCAACATTTGGGGATGATATTTGGCGATTAAGAAGATCGACTCGGCAAATTCATAGGGAGAAAAAGGTGTTCGTGAAATAATCATACATCTATCCAACTTCTTTAATTTATACTTGAAATGGAAAATGAAGGTCATTTAATGTTGAAAATATAAATGACCACCAATGTCAGAATTACATCCAAGCTCCATGTTTTCAACTCGTATGAAGCCATGAATCATGTACATAACAAATTTCTTGTTAGACATTTTATTCATGAAAACATAATCATGTTGCTACCCGGTCTACAAAAAGTATGCTCTCTCTTAACAACTATTTCATTTTTTAGCTTTTAATTCCCATTCACATTACTCTTCTTTCTTAGTTCCCTTCTTTGTTGAACATCATCGACTCTGGCATAGAACTATCGAAAAATTCATACCTTAATAGAACAATGTATGATTTTTATCCTTATGTTGGTCTGCCCATAAATCTATAGCATCAGTCGAGTTGATACGTGCAATTCTACCAGCTCATGAACTGCCTTCGTCAATTGCTGAAAGGACAGCACCAGCTGCCTCCCCTTTCTCCCCCTCTTAAATTTTTTTTAACTTGTCAGCAATGGCTTATCACCGACCCTTCTCGATCTTCATCCGCCACTTTGAAAGCCCTAACAGCTGCTTTCCTTCTGTCTGTGTAATTTCTTATATTATTTAGTTCTTGAACCACAACAGCAGAAGATAATCTATAAACTGTGTGCCTACTGGGTTTGCATCAGAGTATGGTAGTTACATTTTTTCCCCTCTTATGTCTGATAAATGCAATTAAAATTGGCAGTTGGGTGGAATGGCCATTAATTTTGGCACGTACACTAACAGAAAGTATTCAGAACAATGTTATGTTAGGGAAAAATTGATTCTAGTTTTTACCACTATTGAGTTGGTAAAAAAAACTTGATAAAAATGTTAAAAAGTAAAACAACATGCAACTTTAAGTGCTTAATTGGTAGAAAACCAAAATAATTAATATAATAATCACCTCTTTCTTCTTTTGAGTGAGATTCCAAATCCCCAAACACATTTTTCTCGAGCCTTGAGTTCCTTTCTTTGGGGCTTCAAATTGCAGCAGCCTAGAACCACGACCAATATTACAATACAATGTTTAAACTACACAAGTGGTGGTTTGGTCTAGCGGAATAGCACAACTCTCGCAATGGAGAAAGCATCAGTTCGAATCACCTTTCCCACATCTATTTATTTCCCACATTTTTGCATAGGAATAGTGAACGCCTTCCAGGACCGGGGCCGGGCTTGAAGGTTTCGAGAGGCTATTTCTTTAAATATTTATTAAAACTATATTTAAATTTTTATTTGTAAAAGATAATAAAAATGCTATAAATTATTTAAATAGGAATAGTGAACGCCTTCCAGGACCGGGGCCGGGCTTGAAGGTTTCGAGAGGCTATTTCTTTAAATATTTATTAAAACTATATTTAAATTTTTATTTGTAAAAGATAATAAAAATGCTATAAATTATTTAAACATAATTTTACACATTTATTTTTCATTATATATAATAATTTTTACTTTTTTCATCTTTAATTTGGATTTAAGAACGGTTATATTATAATAACATAAAAAGTTAAAAAAAAAATTTGTTGATGTATTTATGAATTAAAATAAACTAAAATTACAAATGTATGAAATAATGTAACGTAAAAGATGAGAAATATGTATATATTTTTAACTTGTCTTAACATCATGTTCAAAATTTAAAATATTATTTGCTATAAATTATTTAAACATAATTTTACACATTTATTTTTCATTATATATAATAATTTTTATTTTTTTCATCTTTAATTTGGATTTAAGAACGGTTATATTATAATAACATAAAAAGTTAAAAAAAAAATTTGTTGATGTATTTATGAATTAAAATAAACTAAAATTACAAATGTATGAAATAATGTAACGTAAAAGATGAGAAATATGTATATATTTTTAACTTGTCTTAACATCATGTTCAAAATTTAAAATATTATTTGAAATGATCTGTTCAATTTACATTGTATCAGATAGGATCTTACCTTTCACTCGAGATTGTGTCTGATTATTCATAACTTCGATCTTTCTAGTCCTTAGGCTCTTCCTAAACCTGGCCTCTCTAGGTCCTGGCACTTCCAAAGTCTGGCCTCTCTAGGCCTCTCTTCAGTTGAGATTGTGGCCTGGCCCTTTCAAAGCCTGGCCCTTCTTAAGGGCTTAGAGAGGTCGGGCCGGCCCTTCATGTCAAAAGGGCTTGGCCAGGGCCGGGTCCAGGGTCAGAGCCTTTTGGATGTTAACTACATAGGAAGAATAGAAGGGTTCATAAACCGGATTTAAACCACTCTTAAATACTTGCGCCAGCAGAGTATGTATTGAACCGGCCGGTTTGGCACACAAAAATACCCGGTTCAACCGATATATAGCCGATTTTTCCTGGTTCTTTGACCATCCGGTATTTGGCCCTAACCTTACCGGAACAAGGTCCTGTTCACGGTTTACCCGGTTGAACCGGCCGGTCCGGTAGGGTATTTTAAACATTGTTACAATATCACACAAATTTTGTATACTGGTAAAGAATGTACCCTCTTCTGATATGAAATCAAGGGTATACACAGAAAGATAGAATTCAGAATTGTCTACAATGAAGATAACCATTTATTGAAATTTCACAAAATCTCATGTGCACCAAAAATTTATATATACAATACTATCAATCAAGGGATGATTATCATACGGTACCAATTTTGCTTACATTCATGCCAACAATAATTAAAAGGTACACCAATGAGCATTTGAATTTTATTGCTAGTTGATTGGCAAGGATGTTCCTCCAGACGTGCGGTGACTGATCCTTGATCTAATTAGATCCTCACCTACAAAAGCAAAAGTTAAACATTTGATATTGAAATCAATCAAGCAACGGTCTCAATAGATCTGATTGATCTAACAAGCCAAAAGGAGAGAGATATTTGGATTTTGAATTAGCTATAGGTAAGATGAATTCAGTCCAAACCAAAGGAAAAAAAAAAACATATTGTAATCTTAATAAGAGAATTAATAAAAAATAAAGGATTCAAACAGTGTAAAGAGAGGATAAAATGTGATCTTCATAAAATGGATTGCACTTCTTTTTTCTCATGTTAGAAGTCGTCAATATGTACATCAGAACAACTAGGATGCAGTAGCTATATGTCTAAAAGCATTTAGGAATTATAAATTGTGAAAGTAGCCACAAAGAAAATTCAAAGATAAAATATGAAACAACAAAGAACCAAAGAGGCGAAGAACAAAGGACCCAAGAGTACCATCAGCAATGTCAATTTCTGAAAACCAAATAATAACAATTCAGTTTGGACAGCCAACAATACAAAAATCAGTAAAAAAAAAGTCCTTTAGAATGAAATCTCTAAAATTTGAATAACTATTTGAGCTGACAAATAGCTAAAATAATTTCAATACCTTTTTCTGCAAACCCTACAGTAGAAAGCTCAGATGAAACGCTAGAGGAAGAATCGATGGGGAGGCGACAGAGATGAAAGATCGGAGGAAAAATGGGGAAGAATATAGAAGGATGAGGAGAAAGGGGCTCTGTATGCTATCGCAAAGAAGAAGAATCTAGAGAGAGGCGAGAAACAATTTCTCCGTATGTCAACGGAGGACCTAGACACTTGTAAAAATCACAAATTCAACAAACTAAAAAACAAAACTAAGTACCTTAAGAAAAGAAAATTAATTCCAATGGAGAAAGAGATAGCTACCTTGACCGGAGAGCTGAACGTGAGGCTTATCAAATTCTACATGAGTGTATGGCTCTCCCCCACACCACCTTCTCGCATCAGCCTAGAAGCAAAAATCAAGAGTATGCAATGTCGGAATTGAAAGGAAGTCAACTATGGTGTCTCCGTCTTCAGGTGAACCCCACTGTCTAGGAAGGAAAGAGGGGAACAGATGAAAGGGACTTAAAGATACAGAATCAACCTCTCCATCTACTTCTTGTAAAGAGAAAAACACATAGAAGAGAACAATGACAATACCTCGATCTATAGTCGGAAAAATGAAAGTAAAAAACTGAGCAATTTTTTTTTTTGTTCTCTCGTTTCCTGCCGCCGTTGAGTAGAGAAAAGAAAGAGAGAATGAGAAGACGATAAGAATAAAGAAGGAGATCGCTGGGCATACCCACTACCAAAAAATCGGAACGACATTAAATGTGGTAGACTAATAGAGCGATCAATTCAGAAAAGAAACAGTTCACATTAATAACACAACACCAGGCGTACTAAAATAAATGCAGCACCACCCCATCTCATATGCAGATCCAACCGCAGGATCTCAGATGGACGTACCGGATAATTCCAGATGAAAAATGGAAAATGACATTGTTCATGGGTGCGGTTATTGACGCAGTTGACATCAGCGATCAAGCCTCAAAATCGATTTGGGCCATTCGATTTTTGATCCAAGGGCTGGTGTGAATTGGTGGGGTGTAATTATGAGTGTGCACTGTAAAATTCACGTCACTTTCTCAACTCAACTTTAGTAGGTTTTAATTGGGAATTGATCTCTATCATCCAATTAAATCGCATTCATAGCATCCACTGGAGGTATCCAGTGAAAATAGGGATAATTTGGTAATTTTAAAAGTCGCACCTAAATAAATACGGACCCTCTCTTGAAACACTATAAATTCATCTCTTATTGAATTTAACTAAACACAAAAAACTTAAAATTTCATATTACGACTGCAACAGACTGAACACTTAACGCAAATTAATCCATCCCTTGACTCATTTAATCGAACAAAAAATTCCGTCCATTTGATGACGTCAGCACGCAAAAAAAAATTTTGAAAATTTTTTTTTCGAAATTTTTTTGATGACGTCAGCAGCAGATTCATGATGTCATCACGTGGATTAATGACGTCATCAAACAAAAAATTGGACCTATCCATTTGGATGCTTGGATGTTTTAGCACTGGATTCTGATTTTAATTTATCAAACCCTCTCCTCAGTCTGGCTGAAACACGAGATACCATACCAAATTTTAACATACATAATCTTGGAATATCAGCAATGGCATGTGGGACCCGCTCTTCTTCGTCTTTCTCAGTTTCTCTCACTGGCTCCTAGGATCTCTTCTCTGCCGCTCTCTCTTCCGAGTTCCGACACATCGACACACCCTCCCCTCTCCCTCCTCCTCCTAGAAATATTGTCGGCACGCCCCTCTCTCTTCTGTCCGACGAGAGGACACCTCCATCCTCTCCCTCCTAGTTTTCCGAGTTGCAGCACCGAAATGAAATGAACTGAAATCGCATGTTAAAAAAAAAATAGGATTTTGATCAGGGCCTACATCTTCTCGACTACAATGTCAAATTGATTTTACTTATGGCAACCGGGAAAGGTGGCAGCCACAACAGGCACCGGCCTAAGCCGGTTAGATTCCTACTATTACTCGTCTCTGCCATTGCAATCGGCCTCCTGTTGGTGTTCCTCTCCTTCCCTTTCTCGTTCTCGTTCTCGGTCAATTCAAAGGAGGGAAAAAAGAAATACTTGTATTGGGGAAGTCGAATCGATTGCCCCGGAAAGTGTTGCGATCAGTGTGCTGGTCTGGCACACCAAGAGTCCAGCCTCAGATGCGCCCTTGAAGAAGCTTTAGTTCTCAACAGGTATCACATCAACTTTCTATGCAGGAAATATTTACAATTTGATCCTAGTTTGAAATAGCATGCTTGTAGATTGTTTTGGTAATGGACACCAATACTTGATGTGTAGATGTGCTATATTTCCATTTCTTATTTGCTCTCGTGATTTTCGTCTTTCAGAATATTTGTGATGCCTTCAAGAATGTGCCTGAGTACAATACACAATACAAAAGGGATACTACATGCTAGCAACGCAACATCTACTGATGAAAGGTCTGTTCAATCCACCCTAGACCTCTATTCTGTTTTTAATTTAGTAGAGGTTACATTTTTTGTCTGTAATCAGTTGTTCATTGTTAATTAAGAAAAAACCAAGTCAATTATGAGGCATCAATTCAATGGAAAGTAGTTTATACATCATTTGAGTTAGTTTCTGCATTTTTGCACAGTGGAGGGTTAGTCAAGAAATAATTGGTAAAATTGCGAAAGAATTGTCCTAAGGATGACCATAGCCTTGTATAGTCTGGTAACTGTGCCAGGACCAGTAGATAAAGCCATTTTGGCATGATAAAAAAAAAACATTTATGTGATATTTTCCAGCAGCAGTAAAGCGGGGAATGCTAAAGTAACTATAGGAGGGATAGCCTTTTCTGTGCTGCTAGCAATACTCGTCTTATAAAACGAATACCAACTATTTTGGTAGCAAAGTGGAGGCAATGAAATTATTCGTAAATAGTAATCGTTAGATTTTCAGGCTAGAAGATTAAGTGGATAAGATATGTTATACATGTCCATAAAAAAGATATTATTCTAATGCACTCCTGATTAAGTGCATACTTATGTTTGCCAGTATAGTATGTTGAGGACTTAAATTCAATTTATAAATGTAGATGGGAGGAAAATTCTTGTGCAATGGATTCTCTGTATGACATACAACTAATTTCCCAAACTGTACCGGTCATACTTGATAACTCAGATGCCTGGTTTCAAGTCTTGTCAGAAGGCAAAAGGCTTGGTAAAAATGGTATAATGCATGTGAAGGGTGTTAGCCGAGCTGAGCTTAAAGAAAACAGATATTATTCTAATGCACTCCTGATCAACCGCACTGCAAGTCCACTTGCTTGGTAAGTATATGTATTGATTTTTCAAAGGATTCTGATTTTCACTGGTTCCACAAGTGGTCAAGTAATTCTCCAACAACTTTAGTGACTTAAGGTTCTGTTGAACATAATTTACACCCAATAAAACAACAAATGAACCAAGGGAATTAAAAAGTGATAAAAGTGGATGAAGTAGTCATACATACCAGTTCTGATACCACCATATTAGCTGGTACACGTGTATTTGACAAGCAAGGTTTTACTTCCTCATTGAATAATTCTTTGATCATTTTGTAGTGCTTCTCTACACATATCCCATGGCCCTCATTAAACCATATTAATGGGTCCCAATGACCCAATGAGAATTTTGATCAAAATAATTGTAATGAAATAAAAAACAGGTTTGCAGAGTGCAAAGATAGAAAAAATAGAAGGTCTGTGAGGTTGCCATACACTCTTCTCCCTACAATGGCTTCTAAAAGACTGAGGGATGCTGCAGATAAGGTTATAACTCTCTCTCATTCATGTGAGTTGCAGGCATATACTTGTCTGTTGTGGTGGTTGTGGGCATTAGGCATTAGCTCATCGTTCTTCTTCTTCTTTTTTTTTTTTTTTTTTTTTTTGTGCGAGGGTGAAAAAGATAAAGCTTCTAAGCCTTCTCTTATTATCATTGGGACACCCAAATTTAATTAAATATAACTTTAATGCAGAAAGACAAACGGTGATAGTGCTAGTAGGATATATTTTCATTTCTGTTCCCTATCCTCCTTTAATCTTTCAAAGGGGCCTTAAAATTCATTATTCAGTTATGTATAATATGCATTATCTTTATATGTACCCCATTCTAGCTAAAATTTATTCACATTTGAAACAAGAGGTTTATATTAATTTACATATATTTTTTTAAAATTTTATAGATAAAAGAGTTGCTTGGGGACTATGATGCTATAAATGTGAGGCGAGGAGACAGGCTGAAAACCAGGACAGACAAATCTGGGGTGAAAAGAAGTCAATTTCCACATCTTGATAGGGATACACAGCCCCAATTTATCCAAAAGAGAATTGCCAAGTGGGTCCCACCAGGCCGCACTTTGTTTATTGCCTCCAATGAGAGAAAACCGGGGTTTTTCACACCGCTCTCTTCCCGGTAAATTCTTATTAGTATCTTTTTTATGTTTTGTTTTGTTCTTGGATGTGTTCTCTTGTTGGGTTTCTTTTCTAGCCTACCCCAATGAGACAAAAGGCTTAGTTGTTGTTGTTGTTGCAGCTATACATAAACTATTGTGCACTGTAATTTAACTTTTGTTCAAATAAGAAGATTCAGTAATAGAACTTTTGGTTTTTAAGTGGATTTTATGATTATATGTTTATATGGTGATCATTTTCTCCTTGTGACTTGTTTTGCTTAGTATTTTTCTTTCAAGATAGGGTCAAAATACTGTATTGTGGTCCAGTTTATACATATCCAATACATGTTTGATATGCGGTTGGCAGGCAAGTCTGTATGCCAGTTTAGGCTATTTTAAATCTTTTTTCAAGCTTGGTTTGTTACATTTTTAATATTTTATGTTTTGCAGTTATAAGCTGGCATATTCATCAAACTACAGCTATATGTTGGATCCTTTGATAGAGAACAATTACCAACTATTCATGGTGGAGAGGCTTATCTTTCAAGGTGCAAGGACCTTTATAAAAACTTTTAAAGAAGATGAAGGTGATCTTTTTCTCACTGATGACCCTAAAAAGACCTCCAACAATTGGCAAATTCCTGTATACACTGAAGAAAAAGAGAACTAGGTCTTTACTTTGCTGCATATCTTTTGATATTTCTTTTGTTAATGTGTCCGTAAATATCTGGGTTTGTCCAAACGTAACAAGTTTTACTTAGCAGAGAGGCCATCGCCCATCGGGGCATGATTGCATATCACGGTTGGATTAATCCTTTTGAAATTTTATTAGTTTATTTTTGGAAAGCTTAACAATAGTTTATGTATAGAGAAAATTTTCAATCGAATTTTTTATTCTTTATTATTCCTCTCTTAAGAGTAAGGTAGGACCTTTTTCAGCTGCATTGTATTTTATTATAAATTCTCTTGAAATTAAAAAAAGAACATTCAGTGATCTTCTGACAGACTGAGGCTGAGATAAATTGCTCCATTTGTGAATGTTTCAAGTCTGATTTACATAGTGCAGAGCATTCTGAGAAGGGATGATGCACTGTCTGAGAGTTGTTTGGCATAGGTTGCAGAATTTCATCAGTTGCTAGCCCCTCTTGACAGGGCTGGTTACGAACCACGAAAATAGGGTGTTGCGTTAACCGTTTCATTTTGAATGAAACGATCAAAATCACAAAAATACCACGAAAATACACATTGACGAAATTGACTACGTATTGTGTTAACATTTTCGTTTTTAAAACGCAATCAAAATCTTTAACCGTTTCGAACGAAACGAAAGAATGGTTAAAACAGTCGTCGTTTTCACCCCTAGTTATGAATAGTACTTTATTTTCTGGCTAATACCCAGTAAAAAAGACATTGTTCTACAACTTACTGGGGAGTGGGGAGCCATGAATTGATCATATTCTGGCACCGCGCGTAATCTGATAGGAAGTTCTCAGGTTCAATAGAGAGAGAGACGCCCAGCTTTAAACCAATTTGGGCTGTATTGGTTTTGTATTAGCCTATATATAAGAGCCCAAGTCCATTCCTTTGCTTCCTTAGCTCATGATTTTCCTGGCCGGCTGGCCCCAGTTAATACATATTGTACATTGTTTTATTTTCTGGATGAATATCATCAATAACAACCCATTATTGACCTAAGTGCTAAGCCTGCGATTGCTCGGTATGAGCCGATCATACAGAAATTATAACTGCCATCCGTTAAATTACCATCCCCGCTATCGCGGACTATGAGTCTAGAGCGCCATCCTTTGGGTCTTTCGCTAACTCTGGGCCAATCCACTAGCGACTAAACAAACAATTTTAGTTAATCAAATTCAGTTGATTGTATCGGTATAGCTAAATGCTCAATTTTTTGAGTTTAATATTTGAAATGAAATGAAAATTGATTTATACCATCAAAATACCATCGTTGCCGTAGTAAGTGAAGCGCGTCCCTCATCCAGCGTGCTTTTATTTCGTATATAAATGTTCAGTTGGATAAGTACAAATGTTCTGTTATTTGAATATAAATGTTCAGTTAGTTACAATAAAAAATATAAAATGTTATAAGCAAAACTATTTATTTTATTAAGTATAAATATTTAGTTTAGTAAATATGAATGTTCAGTGGAGTAAGTATAAATGTTTTGTTAATTGAGTATAAATGTTTAGTTAGTTGCAATAAGCAAAATGTTCAAGAATGATAAGTATAAATGTTTAGTTTAATAAAAACAAATGTTCAAGTTATTACATATAAATGTTCAATTTATTAACTATTACTTTTTAGTTTTTTTAATAGGTGCAATGTCAAATGAAGGGGTCACGAACCGGACAAAAAACACATGAAAAAAAATTAGAAGGGATCATGAACCGGACCGGTTCAAATTAAATTTTTTTCTGATTCTGCCCCTGGCGCACCTCTCTCCAAGACAGACGTGACTAACGCACGACTCTATATAATAAAACCATTAGTTGACGCATTTAACTGAACACTTTTGATTATTAAACTGAACACATTTGATTACTAAACTGAACATCTGTAACAGATACCCGCTAGTCACAGAGATGGCGTGCTCTCTCCTCTCACGCACACCCTCTTTTCCTCATCTCCTCTCTCCTTCCCTGGCGCGTTCATCTTCTCCACCTCCTCTCTTCCCTCCTCTGCCACACTCCCCTCTGTCCCTCTTCACTCTCCTTCTACCTCCACGCCTTTCCTTCTCTTTTCTGTCTTCTTCCCTCTGCCTCTTTCATCAATGATTCCTTTGCCATCAAATAATGAGAATGTAAAACAAATTGAGCACTTAAAAGTAACAAATTGAGCATATGAATAAACAAAGTGAACATATACATCAACAAAGTGAGACATATAAAATAAACACAGAAGTCTGACGCACAGCAAAACAAATTGAACACATAAGGGTAACAAATTTAACATAGGAATGAAAAAAGTGAACATATACACCAACAAAATGAGACAAAATAAACACAGAAGTCTGACGCACAGCAAAACAAATTGAACACATAAAAGTAACAAATTGAGCATAGAAATGAACAAATTAAACATATACACCAACAAAATGAGACAAAATAAACACAGAAGTCTGACGCACAACAAAACAAATTGAACACATAAAATTAACAAATTGATCATATGAATGAACAAAGTGAACATATACACCAACAAAGTGAGACATAAAATAAACACAAAAGTCTGATGCACAGCAAAACAAATTGAACACATAAAAGTAACAAATTGAACATATGAATGAACAAAGTGAACATCTACACCAATAAAGTGAGACGTATAAAATAAACATAGAAATCTCATGCACAACAAAACAAATTGAACATATGAATGAACAAGTGAACATATGAATGAACAAAGTGAACATATACACCAACAAAATGAGACAAAATAAAGACAGAAGTCTGACGCACAACAAAACAAATTGAACACATAAAAGTAACAAATTGAACATATAAATGAACAAAGTGAACATATACACCAACAAAGTGAGACATAAAATAAACACAAAAGTCTGATGCACAGCAAAACAAATTGAACACATAAAAGTAACAAATTAAACATATGAATGAACAAAGTGAACATCTACACCAATAAAGTGAGACGTATAAAATAAACATAGAAATCTCAAGCACAGCAAAACAAATTGAACATATGAATGAACAAAGTGAACATCTACACCAACAAAATGAGGCGTATAAAATAAACATAAAAATCTGATGCACAATGTGGTACCTCAAAGTGACACGTAATCCTTGAGGCTGGTCAGTTCATCACCGCTCTTGGTTGAGTGGTACCTCAACAGCTCAGCAATCTTTGTCCTGTTCTAAGAATCCTCATGAATACCAAGCTTTAAGTTCTTTGAGAATGCCTCGTAGAACTTGTTATAGTCCTCCTTGTTCTCAATAATCTCTATATTAGAAGTCAAAGCTAATAGAGATAAAAAGATAAATATAGAAATACAAACAATTTCACTATCCGTCAGCGTAGAGACTAGTGGAAGATTGAAATTAATTAATTAATACATGTAAACACCGGTTTCAGCAATATAAACTGAAATGAACAGTATCTAGATCTCAAAAAATTGTTTAAAATCAACAATAAAGGCAAAATATAATGAAAAAATTCACCTAATATCTTAGGAGGATTGAAATTCCGATCACATCTGTCTCTTCTTTAAAAACTGCCTTCCTGAGCTTCAGACTAGATAGCGATGGAAAAATCAAGCGATTTGAGAGAAAAATTGATGAAGAGAAAAGGTCGATCTGAGCAGCAGATGAGAGTAATTTGCCATGGTGGAAGGTACGATATGAGTAGGAGGAGAGATTTTTCATCGGATCGAAAAAGAAAAGAATGAAATTGGAAACCTCTCACGTGTCGATCACGTGGTGGGCCATAATCGCACAGGCAGCCCACTGGCCTGCTTCGTCGAGCGATGAAGAGCGATGGCGTGCGATGGCTCGTAGATAGATGGTGTTAATCAATTTCCCTGATCATATATTATTCATAATTTTGTTGGTCACAGAAACAAAAATCCTTGCACAATTAAGAAGCTACCAGTTTTATTATATCCATCGCTTTCTAGTGTTACTAGCATAAGATGCCCTCATATGTAGGCAAATAAAGAAACAAAACAATGTTAGACAATAAAAATATGTTTCTTAATTTATCAACGATATAAATAGATGTGTTATTCAATTTATTTCTATATTAGATGGAAAATCAAGTAATGGTGTTACTTCGACTGGCGATTGATATCCAACCGCATATCAAACCAATCGAACGGCAGAAACATCTATTTACATTCTAGATCTAGCGTGTTACACTTCTTGGTATGCGTGCTTTAATATATAGCATAGATATATTGTTCCTGACACTCAATTGACTCTCGAGTTAAACCTGATTGGTGATACTAATCACTACCGACAACAGTTGAACATATATAATTCAAGACATGAAAGCAAAAGCCCAATTAATAAACCATAAATTGAGCTGAACAAGATCAATGCCTGAACCTAAATTGAAGTGCACTAAATAGCAATCTACCAGCATAGTACGAAATATTCCCAAAAATATAAAACTTGCCTATTTAATTAGTTGTAACTTCCAGGGACAGAAGTCCAAACAAAAAAAGTGACATTTTTACGTGCGCAAACATAATCTTAAGCTGGGAATTAGGGTCACTTTCTTCATTTGTAACAGATTTATTTGTGTACTCATTTAATATTGAAAGCGACTCTTAATTTGGATCTATCCAAATAAGCATCCAATCATAGAATAAATGAATGACATGGTAACCTCCTTACCTCCCTGCTAGGGGGGGGGGGGGGGGCTAGGAAGATAAATAAACATTAATTATATTTTAAATTTGCAACAATGAACTGTTATTGCTTTGATCAATTGCAAAATTCTAGAAAGGTTTGACCTTAGTAAGTAACCTATATCGCTTTGCTTGAACAATTTGCGATGGTTGCAGCATAGGTTAAAGGGCTTAGGTAACCATAGTGGTTGGGTTACTCTGTCCTAATAGGCTGTTGAGGAAGATTTCTTGTGAGAAAACCATTCTCTGTAACAACCTTCTCTAAAAGATTCCATTATTGATTTATTTAATTTTCTTAATTTGCTAACTTTAGCATCTCGGTTTGCTTTTCTTGATTCCAAGTGTTCCTTGCCTTCAAGTTTTATATAAGGTTTCTTCTTTATATTGTACATAATATACAAATCAACAACCAAAAAAAAATGAAAATAATTAATAGATCTCATTGTGATTAAAGCGGTAGTTCTTATCAACCAATGATAAGAGTAGGCGTCTAATTAGCATGTGTCTAATTAGAATGTCACCAATGGTATACCTTTTTCCCCTCTTTTTCTTGTTGGGTAAGCGCTTGCTCCTCTACATGTACTCATACAGTCATACTGTCATATATCATGCATTATTATCCTGGCTACTGTTTTTTTACGGGGGTGATAAGGATCATCCCCAAGATCTCCCAGTGGGAATACATTTTAGTTTTTTCTAATTTTAGAATATTTTTTGTCCCCACGCTATTTTTCTCCCTCCTATTCCAGTGGGAACACAAGTCAATCTCCAATATATTTGGGACAACAACTACTTATATTAACTACAACAGCTACATAAATAACTTCAACAGTTATATATATTAACTTCAACGGTTACATATATAACATATTAACTTCAATAATTACATATATAACTTCAATAGTTACATATATAACTTCAACAGTTATATATATTAACTTCAACAGTTATATATATTAACTTCAACAGTTACATATGTAACATATTAACCTAAACTGTTACATATATAATTTCAACAATACATATATAATTTCAACAGTTATATATATTAACTTCAACAGTTACATATACAACTTCAACAGTTATATAAATAAACTATTAAGAAAA
The DNA here is from genome assembly GCA_028095005.1 of Rhynchospora pubera. Taxonomy (NCBI): domain Eukaryota; kingdom Viridiplantae; phylum Streptophyta; class Magnoliopsida; order Poales; family Cyperaceae; genus Rhynchospora; species Rhynchospora pubera. The sequence goes on from CM051462.1 coordinate 75,672,507, forward strand.
ACAGTGGGGACCAAAAATAGAAAAAATGAGAGAGAGAGAAATAGTGGGGATCAAAATAGGAAAGGATGAGAAGAAGAGAAACAGTGGGGACCAAAAATAGAAAGGATGGGAGGGAGAACAATTTCGAATAAATTCACCAAAATAGTGGGGACCAAAAATGTATATTCACACTGGGAATGATGGAATCTAGAAGATGGTCTTAAGCAATTCCGGTTTTTTTAATCAAGTTCAAGCGTGATATTTCTTTTGCTTCTTCGATCTATTGTATTATTCGTTTGCACCTTGTATAATGTAATAAAATTGGCTTGATATCACCCATTCTAGCGCCTCACAAGATTTTTTTATATAAATGTGTGTTTCTCTCCATGCATTTGTATGTTGAAATAAACATATATAAGTTTCAATTTTGTTGAAGCAATCTGGCAGAACTGACCTTAGCAAGTTCTTTTTTATTTCCTTAAATTTCTTGGACGTAAATTTGCAGTATGCAATTTTAATTTAAAATATTTAATTGAATAACATATTTAATATATTAAGGTAGTAATAATAATAGCATTGTCATGTCGAGATAGTCATAAAAGCACATGCAAAAATGTCTCAGGCCCTTAATTTTTTTTAGTAGAATTGTAAAATTAGGAAATTTGAAATAATATATTTTAATTTATTTCTTCAACATAAAACAGTATGGACTATAACTATCTTCTAAAAAGTAATTTTAATAACTTGTCCAGACTTGTTCTCATTTTAGATCCATCCTTTAATGGTAGAGTTCTCTTAATCCTACTTAATTATCTATTTGCAACATAATATTTTAGGGGGCTCATTGAAATAAAAAAAAGTTGCTTATGAAATCCATTAATTCATGAAAATAAAACTTGATCAAATAACAAGAACAATGGTGGTGGTGGTGGTGGTGTCATAATCTTAAGGAGGAGCTTAATTATCACTCACGTTTATTACTGGTGTCGTTATCATTTAGCAAATATTGTTTAAATGTCAACATTTTGATGACGAAATAGGTCCATCGATATGTTTTCTCATGAACAATGCGCTAACTTATGCATACTAATTTTTTTCTAATAATAATGCATTAGTGAAGCCTTGAGAATTTGAAAGCGATGGATAAAATTATACCCATTTCTTGAAAAAGATGATAACTAAATGAAAAAAAAGGGGCAATTGGATTTATGCCACCTCAAAACTTTAAAATTAGAAAAATGCCATCCCAAATTCCTAATTGTGAAGAATGCCATCTCAAATTTAATTAATTGAGAATTTTGCCACTTGACAGCCATTTCTATACTCCTCTTTTTAATATTATCCAAAATACCCTTTGTCAAAAAATTTTCAACCCAAGTGAAACAGAGGTGGGATACCCTTTGTCGAAAATTTTCGCGTCAATTCTATTTGACGTTTGAGGGTCCAAATTCTCATTCCGATCAGGCCCTAAAGGTGAGGGGTTGTTAGAAGAGAGCGGAGTGCACAGAGAGAGGGAGCACGGCCGAGCACGACAAGGGCAGAGCGTGCAATAGAGTACGTGGATTGTGCGGCTGTCAGGGCGGAGCTTGCGGCGGAGGAAAGGGCATGATTGACGATGGTGTCAAAGAAGACGAGGGTGATGAGTCTGAGGTGAGAGCAGAGAGAGGGACGGAGGGGAGGCGGAGGTAGATGGGGTGGGGGGGGGGCGTTGGGCTGAGGGTAAAGAGAAGACAATAAACTATTAGGATCAGGGGCACTGGGGTGGAGGATAGGGCCGCGAGGGAGGCGAGGGAGGCAGAAGCATGGGACGGAGAGGCGGGGGAGCCAAGGCGAAGGTGAGGGCAGAGATGGAGCACGACTGCAGAGGGAGGTTTGAGGGATGAGGAGGATGGAGAAAGAAGAAGGAAGAGGGGTATTTTAGGGAATATTAAAAATTAAATAAGAAGAGTGGTAAATTTCTGAAATAATGTGATTTGGAGTGGCATATTTCAAAAGCAAAAATTTAGGGTGGCAATTTTCTAATTTCTGAATTTTGAAGTGGCATACACACAATTTTCCCAAAAAAAAAATACTCATTTTTGAGAAAGTGACAGTCATGCATATGCACTACTAAACTTTTAAGTTGAAACGGTGAGGACTAGACTCCATTTTTTGTTTAAAAAGAAAAAAAATATTATGGCCCTAATTGGAATCAATTTAACAAGGATTTCATTAAAATTTTTTGGTTCAAAATAAATTATTTGATGTGGTTTGATTGGAATTTCCATATTATTAGGTCTATTCTGTAAAATTAATTCTAATAAATTAAATGAAATAAAATCCAACTTAAAATTTATTTTGAAAGCCACCCAACTAAATCCAATAATTAATAAGCTATATGGGAAACTGAAAAGGCTAAAGAGAATTATAGAAATGGAATGTGTGCCTGTACGTTTACAGAAATTGGAATAATTTAAAGGATTCATCTCCAAATTCATCCTTGCGTGAAGGGCTTTGTCTTCTACGATGTCAACAAAAGGGCACAGAGTGGATGCTTGTTGGAGGTCTGAATCAGCACTCCTCGTGGGGGTAAAATTGAAATTTAAGGGAATTTCGTGGTTGCTTCGCTAGTTTGCTACTCAGTGTGATGCAAACATCCTCTTCGCAGACATACGACTGCGGTCTGCGGAGTTGCGTTACTTGTAGACTTGTAGTTCACATTTTATACGGTCGCAATTTTTAATTGTCAAGCACCGCTTGCACAGGATAAGAGGTTCGTATCAGATATATTGGAGAAGAGAAACCACCATGGGAATTCAATTGGACTCGTGTATAGGGTGCGTTTGGATCAACGATAAATTTTTATTCATAGTGTATTTAGATTATCTTTTTATGTGGGCAGCCGTTTGGATAGGTGTGGGAAGAAGGAAAGAAGAGAAGAAGTGGGAAGAAATATTAGGAAGTGTGTAACTTTGTAAAGAGTTTGGATTGTTTATAATTTTTTTTCTTCCCTTCTTCCTTGTTCCTAGCTATTTCTTCTCAACGCATCCAAACGGAGGCTGTGGGTTAAGAAGTTTTTGAAATCACTTTTTAATCCGGATTAAAAAGATGATTTAAACATCTTCGGAATATAAATTTATTCCTGATGTTGGACTATTTAGAATCGCTACACTAATCTAAAAAAAAAACTTATTCTTGATTTTATAAGAATAATATTTTTTTATCCCGAATAACTAATCTAAATTTTTAATCATAGTGTATTTGGATCATCTTATTATTGTGGGTTAAGAAATTTTAAGGATCACTTTTTAATTCGACTTAAAAAAATGATCTAACGATCTTAGAAATAAAAAAAAATTCTGGATATTGAACTACTTAGAAACAATACTCTAATCTAAAATAAAAATTATTCTTGATTGTTTAAAAATAATATTTTTTTTACTCCAAATAACTAATCTAAATGTTATTCTTAAATGATCCAGCAAACACTCGTAGTACATGTGTTACCAAAATGCCATATACACTACTAAATGTTCTAAAGCTTTAATTTGTAACTAATTGCAATTCAATTGTAAACCATGATGCATAGAAGGTTCTGTGCATCATGATCGTTGTATTTTGTGGCTAAAAATGACAAGCTTTAAAAATTTCCAAAAAATAGTAAAAAAATTTCAAAAATTGTAAAATTTTGTTTGCTATGAGATTTCAATATATAGATTGAGTTGGCTAATTTAGATCTATTAATTTGTAAAATCACCGACTAAAACGGTCATGGTACACGAAATTCTCTATATATCATGGTTCACAATAGAAATTCTCTCTCTCTCCAGTGACCCTTATTTTTCTTCAAAAGATCACAGATATTTTTAGCCAGATGGAGTGGGATGGAAGTTTTAACTTCAACAGTAAACTGGATTAAGGAGGACTAGTACTGAAGCTTTAAATATGTGAGCCAATGATCATTAAATCATGATACAATAGTTTAAACTTCTAATAAGTCAGTAATGGCTTGGAATCTTTATGGAGGAGGCTACAGGGGTACTAAAAGATAGGTGGCTTGACCCTTATCTCTCTTCGAAGAGAGAACATATTTTTGATAGGCAGATGCTGGGATTTATATGGATTTGATCAAGATTAATGCACAATAGTGAACTGAATTTAGGAAGCATTAATTATATTTGTGATCATCCGATGATCCAATCATCATACAATAGTTTAATCTTCTAATAAATCACTAATGGTCTTTCAAATCTTTATAGAGGATCTACATGAGTCGAAGGTAAGGGCTTGACCCTTATTTTTTCTTCAAAAGAACAATTTTTGTTAGGGATGCTGGGATTTATATGGATTTGTGCAAGTTTAACTTCAACAGAGTAAACTAAATTTGTGATCCAATGCTCCAATCATCATACAATAGTTGAAACTTCTAACAAATAAGTAATGGTTTTCTAGCTAGCTCTTTATGGATGAGGCTACAACACTCCGGCTCTCTAGCAAGGACTGTCGTTGACCTTTACTTTTACTATTTCATCAAAAAATTGCTCGAAGAATAAGTAATTAGGAAAGAACAAACGAAACATGCATATGTGGGTGATCATATCTGACTGATATATATTTGCTAATGGATACTTGTTCCAAAAAATCACTACTGACAATTTTCTGATAGGACTAGGTCAGTATGTAATGCAAGGCAACAAAACTGCAAGTCTTCTATAGTCTACCTTGTGTAATAGACATATAAAGATCTCGGGAAAAATGTGAAATTTGTACTAATCTTGGTAGATGTAGCCATAGATTTCAACAATTTGAAAGCCAAATACTTTACCCGGCTATAATTGGCTACATATATATAGGATAAATTCCATCATGAGATATACTGCTAATTTAACACATCAATCTTTTAAGCGAATTATACAACACAAACTTTACGTTCATTGATAATAATAATGTAAGTTTGGACTCAAGATATATTACGTATCACACAGAATATGTATTAATTGTATATTTGTAAGCCTAAATATGTGCTATAAAACGAAATTAAATTATATGATATCGCCACTTTTATATGTATATGGTGATATTTCAAGTGCTAGTCTTGACTGCATATTAATAGGATGAAACACGAGTAAAAAGGACCAATTGAACCTTCATTTCTTCATGGCTAAGCAGAAATAAAAACTACATATTGCATGTGACAATAGGTCCCTAGCTCACAAAGTCACAATATATTCCATATCTTGTTACAAAATAATTTGGAAATCAAATGTATGCGCTGCCAATTATACTTTGTTTGATTTAATTAAAATACACATCTAGGTTCAAATGAAATTCTATGACTTAAAATACACAACAAAAAGAAGAAGTCTGTTTGCCCTCTTTATATATGTGAGCAATTTTATAAACCTACACTGGCTCTAATATCAGATCAGTAAATTTAACAACTTTTAGTGCAGCAAGAAAAGTTTTTTCCTTAATAGTATTAAGATTATAGTATTATACGCACGTATAGACTAAATCAATTCAATACATATAATATAAGTGAATCTAATAATTAGTAACTTGAAACTTTATACTGGATTACAAACGGTTTGACATATTGAAACGCACGCACTAACTTGTGTACTCGCACTTAGTAACCGAATAACAGCCAGAAAAGTAAGGTTCATGACTAAAGCGACAAAGAATATATCAATGAAAATCTATTTATCGACCATTAATAATTAAATAAATAAATATACAATAAGTCAAAAAAAATAATAAATAATAAAGCAAAGACAAGAAAGGAAACATGCAAATGCATGATTATATAATGAAATCAACATGGCACTGAGCATCAGTTTATACCATTGCAAAAATAAAACACATGTTAACTTCACTAACTTATTATTCTCAATTTTTTTTTTTTTGGACAAGCTCATGTTCTAGGTTCAAATTAAACTGAAAATTAATTTATCGATAGAGAAAAGATTGAGCTCTTAGCAGTCCCATTGCAGTTGTTCTATTGAGTTACCTCCACCATACAACATACCGCAAGGCATCAGAGCAGACTCCATATATTCAAAATCAAATGCATTTCCAGCACAATTGCCATCAATCTCCATACCCTTTTCGTTTGTAGCATCATTGAAATCCACCACTCTACCATTCACATAGTTTTGAGGTTGAGTTTGTTGTTCCTGCCCAATTGCATGTAATGTTGGCGCCACCCCCTCGCTTGGTTGAGACAGTTCCATTGTATCCATGCCATTAGGGGCGCCCCACATAACAGACTCGTCAATAAATCCGTTGGTCTGGTTGAAGGGAGAAGAGGAAGGTATATTGGTATGATCTAAAGAGGAGGAAGAACAAGAGGCAGCATTGGTGAAGTCAAAGGTGGAATTAGGGTTTTGATCTTTGAAACTCATGAGCACACCATTCTCTTGATAGGGGTAATTTGCAATAGGCATATTCGGTTCATTAACAACGATGTTTTGAGGGGGCAATGTGAGGAGTGCTGGATTGATATCAAGTAATGGGCTTGATTTGGTCGGATCAAAATTGTTCTTACTGGGAGAACTAATGGTGAAAGGAGTGGTGGATGAAGGGAACTGAGAGGTATTGTTGGTTAGGTTATTGTTATAAGAATTAGGCTTAGAGGTAGGCATTAGGTTATGAGTCTTTGGATCAAGCCCCTGAGCAACCAATTTCTTCTTGATGCAAGAGTTCCAAAAATTCTTCACCTCGTTATCAGTTCTTCCTGGCAGGTGTTTTGCAATCTGGGCCCATCTGTAAGAGGAAAAATAACAGAAACCAAAAGATATGTAGAGAAGAATTAATCAATCTACCCATGAATTAATCAGAAGATGTTTGCATCTTAATTTATTGGAAAAAGAAGGTGCTTTATGAGAGATCTAAATAAATTTAGGGTTTTTTGAACCTGTTGCCCAAGATCCTATGCACATCTATGATGATCCTTTCTTCTTCCTCGGTAAAGGAACCCCTCTTGAGGTCTGGCCTCAGATAATTGATCCACCTCAGCCTACAACTCTTCCCACATCTCTGCAACCCTAAAAAACATCAAAAGGAATAAAGAATTAGAATAGATTGATAAGATTTGATTAGAATAGAGACTCGTCTAGATAAAAAACTAGATTAAATCAATCCCAGTGAGCGATGAGTGATCAAAGATTGTGTATATATAATAGGGAGAGAGAGAGAGAGAGAGAGAGAGAGAGGAAGGAGAGATGTTGTTGGGGCCTACCGGCTAGTTTGGGAACGGCGCTCCAGCAGCCATGGCCATGGGTAGTTATGTACTTGACAAGCTTATCATCTTCCTCAGGAGACCAGAGACCTCGCTTCACCTTTTGCTTGCTACAGCAGTGGTGACCCATATATCCGCCCGCAGTTTCTCCTTCTCTCTCAGAAAAGGCGAATGGTCTATCTCTCCCTCTCTCTCTACCCCCTTTCTTTTTCTTTCTGTTTCTCCCGGGACAAAGAAGAGTGTCAATAAAACTGCCCTTTTTAAGCCCTAGAGCCCCTCTTCAGAGCCTTCCACGTAGAGACTGTTTCACAAGGGACGTCCTTTGGTGGGAAAGGGTGAGCATATATAAGACAAATCGCTCAACAATACACTTGGTCTAACATTCAATTATTGGACTCTGCTACTATTTAATGGAAAATTATGCTGTGAGTAGAAATTTTAAACCGAACTTAAATAATCTAGATCATTCATTTAAAATTATGAATAGAGATGAATGATCATGATTAAAATTCAGTTAAACTATGTGCCCACCCTAATATTATCTCTAATTAATTGTTGTGTTTACTACTGATTAATTAAAATAAATAAGTGTGATATAAGTGATATATAACATAAAAAAATATTGTCGTACAAAAATAATTTGTTTAGAATGTTATAGTTCATTAATTGTAGATAGCCTATTATATGAGATTATAAAATTTTTTAAATTGTCGTATTAATATTTTTTATACTATGAGTTGTTCAATAATTATAGATAGCGTATAACAAGTGATCATCTAAAGTTTCACATTTTTTATTCTTTTAAGATAATCAAGTCATTAATCATAGTCTTTATCAATGCCGTGTGACAAACGATTATCAAAAAAATAAGATATACATTGTCATTCTAATTTTCATGAGGTACTAACTACGGATCAATGATTGTAATGAAGATTAAATTTCTCTTTTATTTTTCTTTGCACTTATTGTGATGAAATAATCTAATTCAATATGCACAACTGTACATATTCATAATATTTGCATTTTGAGAAAATATAAATAGTCCAAGTTGTATCTTTTCATTTATGAACAGTTCATCCAAAAACACACTATGTTTAATTTGAGTATGGAAATATTTAAGAATACAAAATTTATTGTCTATTTTATTGACTTTTCAAATTAGTCATAGATTATAAACTTTTGTATTGTGTGTTTTCTATATTATATATAACATAGCAAACATATAATTGATTTTCAACGGTTTGTAACAAAAAAGAATGTATTCTTCGATATCCAGAGATGTAACAACTACTTGGTCCATAGAATTAACATAAAACTAGTCTGCATAACTCTTGACAGTAGACCAAGTCCAAGAAGCCTGCGAGGGCTGAAAGAAAGATCAAACAGAGAGATTAGGATCAAGAAATGGCTTTGAATTTACTCGTGCTTGTAGGACCCAACACACTTCCCCTCCGGGTACTTATGTTGGCCTTTAGCTAAACCCCTATATCACCTTTGCTTGTATATAACATACATGCCATAGGGACCGTTGTCTTATTGTGCCCAAAACAACGTTACTTTTGAAATTAAACATTGGGGTTTGGTTGAATTAATAAGAAAACTCAAATGCTTAGTTACAAGAAAAATATTTTCGGAACGTAGGTACATGGGGTTTGGGTTTAATAAGTAAACTCAAAGGCTTAGTTACAAGAAAGAATTCTTGGGACGACGTCCTTACATGATTTTAAATGCATGTAGATGATTAATTAGAAATTGATAATTTGGACCACAATGTTCTAAGTGAAATTAGAAAGACAATAATACCACCCATATGTACGTTTACTTTAAGAAAAGATCAATTAGAAAAAAATAAAAAGGATTTAATTTATATAGAACAGTTACTAAGAATGACAAAATAACATCTTTGTTTATTTTAAAATTGAATGTTTGATATTATTTTATAAGGACCATATCTATGCCATTAGGGCTATCAATTTCGCACGTTTCTTTCCATTCCGTCCAAACGGAATAGCTAACGGAAGAGAATATGTGTTTTGTTTCTGAGAACAGAACAGAAACGAAACACAGAGTAGTACACATTATTATTTCGTTTTATCGAAAACTGGCTGAAATCAATGGAATATTGACAATGAAACAGAACTGGAATGGAAAAATCGTTTCGTTTAACAAAACGGAACGGAAATACCAGAGAGTTGTGTTTTATTGCCGAAACGGAATGAAAATGGCAGATGGTATTTTCGTTGTCATTTCGCACGTTTGACAACCCTATATGCCATGAAGCATGAAGTAACCAATACTTTTAGGGGCTGTTTGGATGGGTAAGGAATAAGCAAGAATATCAAATTTCGAACGGAAATTTATTCCTAACCATTTAAATTCTTTACAAAATTACACACTTTCCAATGTTTTCCGCCTAAGAATAGACTATTCCTCATATTCCTAAGTCGATCCAAACGGCCACTTAATCTATATAAAATTCGGCGGCAGTACTACATTTTATCTATTGTCCACTATTCATATTTTTTAAATAAAATATAAAACAATAATTTTAGTTCATAAAATATATATATAGCACAACTTCAATTATATAATTGATAAAATTAAATAAAGTGGTCAAGTTAATGATGTTACTGCAAAAGAACTTGATGATTAGATTCATAAGGTATTCATCAAACATAAAGTGGGAGGGCTAATTGTGACAAACAAAATCTCATAAGAGTTTGGTCGCAGTTTCCCAAGTAAATTAAGTTGATGCAGATATGATTGATCTTCTAGATATAAAATCACTATATGTAGTTTTGTTTCCATAATATCAGGGGCGGATCCAGTGATGGGGTGGATGGGGCTAGAGTCCCACCTACCGTCGTCGAGCCCTGAAGCCCCTCTTTAGTCTCAATGAATTTTTTCAGCCATTGGAGCACTCAAAGGTGGGGCTGAAAAATAAAAGAAGAGAAACCGTTCGATCAAATGATTCATTAGAGTACTCAGTCCCACCTAAATATTTTTGCTAGATCCGCCACTGCATAATATGGTAATGCAACTATATAGATACAACATGTAATTAAATTTTTAAGATCCAAGGAAAAAAGTAAACAAATGGCTCAATGACTGCATTATATATATTAATCCAAGATCGGAATTATTGAACTATATATTTTCGTTGACTCATTCTCTTTTAATTTTTTTTCAGATAATTAATTGCTCATGCTTCAGAAAATTTCATTTACCATGGAAACTTCAAAATTCTTATTTTTTTTTCATCAAACTCAAAACCTTCCTTTTTTTTCTTTTTCCGTTTTATTAATTCACCTTACAGATTTCCCAACGACACTCAAACCTAAACTAAATCACAACCTGGCAAGCCAAAGGAAAAAGGAAGAATATTCTTAAGTATTAATTATATATGGGCAAGAACACTTCGATCGTAGTTAGTTAATTACATGAAATTAACTCGTTGCAGAGAACCCGGCGCAAATACTGAAAGTCTGAAACAGAAAACAAACAGGACCATTATAAAAGAAAAGGGGAAGGGGACGAAAAGATCCTCATACAAGCTGCATTTGCTGGTAGAGTGACAGGATGATTCGTGGGAGACAAGACTTGGATTTTGGGTTTTTGAGTTTGGGCTTCATTTAATTCCATGATTGGCAGTGAATCTTTGTCGGTGAGAGAGAAAAGGGTGGAGGTAGAGTCGTGTCGGTGGCATGCATGCAATTTTTATGTTAATTAGGATCTAGCTAGTCGCCTTGGTCTCACCAACTTGTTCTATCATGTCTATGACTTGGTATAACGAGAGCTTGATGTTTAATATAAATTAAGGGTTTTCTTAATGACCTTGTTATAAGAAATGCTATCTGATCAAAGAGTATATATAATTCAACAGGAATATTAACTTACTTTGTATAATTCAACGAGAAAACAATTTTTTTATGTAATTAAAAATTAATTAATAAAAGATCCATCCTTATATAGAGTTAGATGAAAATGTGCAAAATGCAAGTAATGGGTTGCTAGCTAATTCATAGTTAGCCTGGCTGCAGTTATACATGCATGGCCACTAGGTTGCTCCTATCGCTACCACTAATTGTCTAATTGAATGAAAAGTTGATTGATATATGACACTGCACTATCAAATCTGTTGTTTGCTGGTGCATATATATCAATTTTTTCCATAATAAACAAATGATTAATTCTATAGGTGAGAATTACGCTTACTGTATCTTAGTGTACGTAATGCACAAGCATGCGCGTTAATACAGGTTTAGGAAACGACAGCAATTCTTGTTCTTTTTATTTATTTTTTTTATACAAGAGCTAGCCTATAGGGAAAAAGAGTATATAAAAGAAAAAAAGAACATTCTTTGATCTCTAGAAGATCGGTTATAAAGGTTGAATTAGTAATGAAAACTTGGTCATAGATAGATCTCATGTGACGTTAATAATGTGATAGCATATGCATGTATAATTCATTCCTCTAGGTTCCGTTTGGATAGGTGTGGGAAAAAGGGAAGAAGGGAAGAAGTGGAAAGAAGTGAGAAGAAGTATTAGGAAGTGTGTAACTTTGTGAAGAGTTTGGATTGTTTATAATTTTTTTTATTTCCATTTTTCTTCTTCCTCTTCTTCTTCTCTCATCCAAACGCAAGCCTATATATGTAATGTCAGATTTTTCAGTCATGAAATACCGCGTTCTCAATACATATATGACGATGCAAGAACAAGGGCTTTCTCTTTATGCCAAAACAGGCAAACTATTTGATGCATAAAAACCATTTCGTGATTTGTCTGTTTGTATGATGTCCGTTTTTTTTTTTCTAATTATGTTGCTCTGTAAAGACAAGCACGTCGATTTTTTTGTCATCGATCAATAACATTATTTGATTTTAAAATTTAGTAAAGTAGTTATATCAGCCAAAAATTAAATCTTGTCAGCATAATAATTACTAAAGTAGCTATATCAGCCAAAGATTAAATCTTGTCAGCATAATAATTAATCACAAGCATTATGTCATTACACTTCTAACTGCTTAATTAGATGGAGCGACCTAATTGAAACTAAAGGTGATTAAATGGAAACAATTGAAAAATTCAAGAAGTATATATGAGGATATGAAATGAAAATTTATTGGTAACTTTTGATATGAAACTTCATTCAGTGGTTTAGGAAGATAAATTAAATCAATATATCGATGCATATTAAGGCAATTAATGCAGAAAGCCAGAAACAAAATAAATTTATTTGATCCCATAAAATAGAGAGAGAGTAGATTGATGAGGCTCACAAGTCGAAACCATGCATGTCCGTCCACAAGCATAATCAATGAGAATTATTTGATCCTATTTTTTCTTTATATTCTTAAAAAAAAATAAGTTATTAGCAATCTTATTTAATTTCAGAAAAAATAATAGATATCATTATAATTGTCTTCCTAAATAGTCCTGAAAATGTTGCATATAGCTATACTAACCCGGCCGGCCAATATCAATAATCATACAAATGATTTAAATTAAACTTTGCTCATAATATGTAATATAGTGACCAATTAATATTGTCCTTTTATAAAATTAGTATTAGTATATATATTTCTGCCTCCATCCTTTGCACTGACGTCTTGATGAATGCAAGGAAATTTCAGAGTTTCAGTGGGATTAAAATTTGAAAACCCATAATATTGGGTCAAATTATTATGTTTTGTCCAAATCATAGCCGATGTGACATTAAAATCAATTGGATGCAAATTAGAAAAGATATATATAAACCAAAATAGGACGATCAATGTGGACGGCACATTATGCAGAGTGTGCATTAGTCAAAGGACTTTAGCACAATTTAGATTTTATCCAGCTGGGTACAATTAGTGCTACGGTCGGGATTTTACTACAAAAGGAAAAAGCTACAAATTATTTATATTACCAGCTATTACTATAATGAGGACTTGATATTGAATTTAAGTAAAATTTCGTCAATGGATATGTTCAAACTCCAAAGATATATAGATATAGAATGAATTAGTTTCTTTAATTAAAAGAATATTAAATTAACAGGATTGTACATGTTTGAAAACGATCTCGCAGAAAGTTTAAACATAGTTTGCACTTTGCAGCAGCAATTAGTGCAAATTAAATCTGTTAAATCTCCTTTATATATTATTTGTAGTCTTTAAATTAAGGAGACGAATCACATATGCTATACAGTCAAATAAAAAAACATAAAGATTAATTGTGATAAATTATATGCACAACTGTTGTACTAAACGTCTCTAGGTTTGTCGATTGCAAAACAATATCATTTGGCATTTAACAATCTTCTTTGAGTTTTATAGGAAGAAGATACAATTTATGAGGACTTGGATAATAGCTTTAAGAAAGATCAAGATCAAGTCATTAGAGAGCTTGTAGGCTAGTTTAGACTAGGATAGAAGGTATACTTTGGTCCTTGTTTATCCTTAAAATGGTCTAGATAGCGAAAAGCTCAATAAACCAGCAAAATCATGTTTTCTGTGACCTAGCGTCGTACAACGCTAGATAGAGTTACACAACGCTAGAACAGCTAAATTCATACTTTTGTGAATCAACGTTGCACAACGCTATATAGAGTTAGGCAACGCTGATTCACAACGTTGTACAACGCTAATCAGAGTTGTACAACGCTGCAGCTAAGAAACTTGGAAAATTTCCTGAGTACCATCGTGCAACGCCATATAGCGTTGCACAACGCCACAAAAATACCAAGTTAGCTGTGTTGTTTTTACATGCAAAGTCTCTGGAGACGTTAGCCAACGTCTTTCAGCGTTGGGTAACGTTAGCGTTGTGTGACGGCATATAGAGTTGTACAACGCTCTGTTGAATCTGTCAGAGTTGTTCCTTTTGTCTACCTTTAGCGTTGTGTAACGCCATTCAGTGGCAAGCAACGCTCTGACAATTTCCAACGGAATTGTCGGAGCTTTCCTTTGGTTTTACACTACTGCGTTGTGCGACGGCAAATAGCGTTGCACAACGCTCTGACAGACCAACGGCTATATTAAAGAGCCGTTAGAATTTACAACGGTCATATTCCAGCGTTGTATAACGCTATTCAGCGTTGTACAACGCTGTGGCCTGTTTTTGCTGGGGAACTGCTCATTTCGAGCCCTATATATATCCACCCCTTGTTCTCTCTCTTGTTGTTGCTTCACTTTGCAAAATTAGACCAGAATTGAGCCTTTGAGCATAGGGACACTCTCCCACTTGAGCTTTTCATAGCTAGACCATCTTGAGAGATTTAGTAGCCTCAAACACCACCGCCCCGACATTGTCGCTAGGTGTAGGTTGGAATAGGTTGAGAGCTCTTCTCCTTTGAGGCCGTTGTGCCATTCGAGTTAGGCCGATCCGCCTCGAGTGTCCTTGTGACGAGGTGATTCGGTTCGAAGTTGTAGTCCCGTTCTTGTTGGAATTGAACGGAACGCGCCCTTTGGTGGTAGCGAAACTCCCGGAGACGTACGACTAAGGCTAGCTTCTTCTAGCGGGTCGGAACTCCGTAATCATACCGAGTGTTCAATTTCTCTCTCTCTTTTTCTCTTTATTAACTTGCTATACTTGAATTGCTTGTGTGCTTGCTTGTATTGGGTACCAATTGAATTGTGTTAGGATAGTTCATACCAAATCGGTCCAAAACCTTAAATCGCTTCCGCTAAACCTTGATTAAGCCGCCCCCCTTAGGGACAACAAAGTGGTATCAGAGCGGGAACCTCGATTAAGCTATTCTTAATCTCGGTTTTCGATCATGGCGGCTAGAATTGTAGAAAAACCGGGTAAATTGGTCCATACTTGCACAAATTTCTCTATTTGGAAAAATGGTATGGTTAACTACCTCAAAAGCATGGGTGTTTGGTATATTGTGGCAAATGAATCTAGATTTAAACCAAATACTAACAAGCTTACCACCGAGGCCTTGAGGGAAAAGGAGGACAATGACTATGCGGTCAATGTCATCCTAAGCTCGGTACATGAATCAATTGGTAGCACACTTGTTTGCGATTTTGATATAGCTAGGGACATATGGAGAGCCATCTTGAGTTGTTTCGAAGGAAGTCGAATGGGAGGAGTCCACACGGATTCGGAGCTCGATCCATGTACATCCGATTCGGACAACTACGAAGAACATGCATTCATTGCCAAAGAGATGGAATCCCCGATTCTTTCAAATCATTCCACTCCATCAACATCACCAAAGACATGCTCTCCTAAGGTATATATTCCTCTCAATGAATCTCTTAGTAGTAGTGATAGTGAGAGTGATGATGAACCAACTTGTTCAACCAAATGTGTTGATTGTGATAGGTTGAACTCTATTCTTGATGCTACCCATGATGCCTTGGTTAGGAAATCCGATACCATAGAAACCTTAAAAACCAAGGTAGATGAGCTTACTTCTAAGATGGGTGAGTATGAGGCTAAAATTAAGGAGCTTGAAAAACAACTTGAAAAACAACTTGAAAAACCGGTTTTAGCTCAAGTTCCTAAATCGAATTTGAAAAACCTTTTCAAAGGTCAAAAGCCTCATGACAAGTCCGGTCTTGGTTACCAAAAGCCTTATCAAACCAAGAAAAGGAACTTGTCACACAATAATGGGAAACAAGTTGCACAAACCACACAATTTCAAAAACCTAGGAATTCTCGTGGTCATGCATATATGTACCAAAGGAAACCTAGAAACACTAGAGTGCAAAACGAAAAGAATTTGCAAAATCAAGAAAAGAAAGTTTTTGTTCCAAAGGCGTCCAATAAAATTTATTTTAGAGGACCCGATGGATGGTTTTATGAATTTAAAGAGCAACACTCTTCTCAAAACCACAAAGCTCAATCCAATGGGCATAAAAAGAATGTTTCCCAACATTTCCAAAAGGATCGCAAAAAGAATTTTAATGCCTCATCCTATGATCCTTAGAAGAAGGCCGAATACCTTAGAGCCCATTACTATTCTCATTTTGTCAAGGGTTCTACCATGCCTAAGCCAACCAATGCATATTGCAACTATTGTTGTCAAAATGGTCATATCTCGTTGGAATGCAAACTTAGGAAACCAAATGGTGAGTCCAAAAGTAAGTGGGTTCCAAAAGCTTGTACCTCTAGTGGTACAACTAGTGGTATGGTAACCAATATGGCCTAAATACCAAGTTAACCCCCGGTCTTATAAGCCAAATTTTTAGGGGGAGCCTCTTTATTTCTATCTTATTTTTGTTTGAGAGGTTAAATTTGGTCACACTACTTTGTGTAGTGCTCTAAATTGGTTCTCCAATTCCTTTTCTCCAAAATTAAGGGGGAGCCATAAATTTAGGGGGAGCTTTGGTACAATTTTCACTTTTTGTCGATTTACAAAAAGGGGGAGAATTGTAGTAAAGCTTGTGAAATGCCAAAATTTAATCGCTTTACTAATGGTATTGTTTTGCAAATCGTCAAAAGGGGGAGATTGTTGTACTAAACGTCTCTAGGTTTGTCGATTGCAAAACAATATCATTTGGCATTTAACAATCTTCTTTGAGTTTTATAGGAAGAAGATACAATTTATGAGGACTTGGATAATAGCTTTAAGAAAGATCAAGATCAAGTCATTAGAGAGCTTGTAGGCTAGTTTAGACTAGGATAGAAGGTATACTTTGGTCCTTGTTTATCCTTAAAATGGTCTAGATAGCGAAAAGCTCAATAAACCAACAAAATCATGTTTTCTGTGACCTAGCGTCGTACAACGCTAGATAGAGTTACACAACGCTAGAACAGCTAAATTCATACTTTTGTGAATCAACGTTGCACAACGCTATATAGAGTTAGGCAACGCTGATTCACAACGTTGTACAACGCTAATCAGAGTTGTACAACGCTGCAGCTAAGAAACTTGGAAAATTTCCTGAGTACCATCGTGCAACGCCATATAGCGTTGCACAACGCCACAAAAATCCCAAGTTAGCTGTGTTGTTTTTACATGCAAAGTCTCTGGAGACGTTAGCCAACGTCTTTCAGCGTTGGGTAACGTTAGCGTTGTGTGACGGCATATAGAGTTGTACAACGCTCTGTTGAATCTGTCAGAGTTGTTCCTTTTGTCTACCTTTAGCGTTGTGTAACGCCATTCAGTGGCAAGCAACGCTCTGACAATTTCCAACGGAATTGTCGGAGCTTTCCTTTGGTTTTACACTCCTGCATTGTGCGACGGCAAATAGCGTTGCACAACGCTCTGACAGACCAACGGCTATATTAAAGAGCCGTTAGAATTTACAACGGTCATATTCCAGCGTTGTATAACGCTATTCAGCGTTGTACAACGCTGTGGCCTGTTTTTGCTGGGGAACTGCTCATTTCGAGCCCTATATATATCCACCCCTTGTTCTCTCTCTTGTTGTTGCTTCACTTTGCAAAATTAGACCAGAATTGAGCCTTTGAGCATAGGGACACTCTCCCACTTGAGCTTTTCATAGCTAGACCATCTTGAGAGATTTAGTAGCCTCAAACACCACCGCCCCGACATTGTCGCTAGGTGTAGGTTGGAATAGGTTGAGAGCTCTTCTCCTTTGAGGCCGTTGTGCCATTCGAGTTAGGCCGATCCGCCTCGAGTGTCCTTGTGACGAGGTGATTCGGTTCGAAGTTGTAGTCCCGTTCTTGTTGGAATTGAACGGAGCGCGCCCTTTGGTGGTAGCGAAACTCCCGGAGACGTACGACTAAGGCTAGCTTCTTCTAGCGGGTCGGAACTCCGTAATCATACCGAGTGTTCAATTTCTCTCTCTCTTTTTCTCTTTATTAACTTGCTATACTTGAATTGCTTGTGTGCTTGCTTGTATTGGGTACCAATTGAATTGTGTTAGGATAGTTCATACCAAACCGGTCCAAAACCTTAAATCGCTTCCGCTAAACCTTGATTAAGCCGCCCCCCTTAGGGACAACAACAACAAATTAACATAAGAATTATGACAACTGATCGAATGCATGGTTTTCAAAATAAAAAAAAAGTTAAACTTATTTATATGTTCTCTGTTATTTAGATATGTTGTGTATCAGCATTGATAATATGAAAACCGATTGTGCATCCAGCAAGAGGTTTGAAAATTAATATTTTCATTAGTTATATCGCAACTTGATCTATGAGCAAATTATTTTTAAATTGCACCAAACTTAATGCATAGTCTATTGATTATTCTATCTAAACTATAGTGAACATATAAAAGTTTTAATTTTTTATTTTTGTCATTGTCCATCAGTCGACCCATAAGTTTGTCAAGAAATTAATATATATAAATTTTAATATATCCATTCCAATAACGTGAAATAAAAAAAATTTATTCAGATAATTAAAGAACTTAACCCTATAAATATCTTCAGTTAATTAATTTACCATACTTTTTTTTTACTATATATATATGAATTAATATTCGTACCCTTCTCGTTAGGAAATAATAATAATAATAATAATAATAATAATAATAATAATAATAATAATAATAATAATAATAATAATAATAATAATAATAATAATAATAATAATAATACATCCTTAATTAGAGAGTGATCTTGACCTCATAAATTGCCTTTCACACATCAAATAATTTTTTTCTTATATAATTCAGAAAAGTGAATCTCTTTTTACCGGGTTAGTCTCCTTTGATCAACACTGCACACTTTAAACATTCTTTCTTTATTCTTAATCAATCGGAATATTGACAGTGATGGTGTTTAAACAATGTTTAAATTGACCGCCATTATCTTCCTCTCCTTATAATTATATTAACGAAAATAAAATTTGGGACCAAAGTTCACGGGTCCCGCAAATATATATTTTTCATTTCTTCACTCAAAGATTACTTGTCAATTGTCATTGTCTATTTCTTAGAGTCAACGTTGCCCAGGATGATTGGCTTCTCTTTTTTCAGGTTCAATCCTTCGTTATAAAAGAGGTTAAACCCAGGTACAAATTGGTACTCCCGATGGAAATTCTGTAAAGATATAAAAAGATGGCTAATTTACAATACGATCCCTCCATTGTCTAGAACTATGCTTTTTCTAATGAGTAATTAATTAGAATTCAGAAATATTGTGCTGTGTTTTGTTTCTAATGAGTAACAGGGCTGCTGTTACTACTGTAGGTGTTCTTATTCAATGTAAAATATATATATTTTTTTTCTATATGGTCCTCACACACACAAGGTAGCGACGTAGCGTCATAATACATTCATACCCTCTTAGGCCAGTACACAGACCTATCAGACGAAATGCACGGAACAGACAGTTTCGTTTGCCATTCCGTTAAGAAAAACGGTATAGGATTTCATATCGTTAATCATTTCATTTTTAAAATAGAATTTCGTTCCGTTATTCGTTCCACTTCAGAAATGACATATAAAACGGTTCGAAAAGAGACGAAATATTTTAAAATGACATGATTCTTTGTTTCGTTTGCCGTTTCATTATGGAAACGAAATACAAATTACTATCGTTATTCGTTCTATTTCTATTAAACGGAACGGCATAATGTGGGGACTTGTGCCGTTGATAGACCTACCAGTACATTTCATTAATGTGAAAAACTATTGGATTGGATTTGTAGTAACGAATTGAAATATGTTGAATTTCATGATCTCATTATGCATCCAAGATGGAAATTGATAATATTTTTTTCTAGTTAGTTTTGTACAAGAAGAAAATTAAGGTTTCAGTGTGAAATTTGTGGAACTTAATTATTAGTTTGGAGCATTTTTCTTTTTTAAGATTTTTTGTCATCTTATCTAGTTATGTGAAATAATATATGATGTTTGAAGTATTTCTAGATGTTTCAGTATAGTATATATATTTTGTTGTTTATTTCACATAACTATAGTAAAATTTTTGTACTAATTATTTTGAATCAAATTCTGCAGTTAATGTACTTCACTAATTTATCCACTAGATAACATATTATGAAACATGAAGAAGTCATCCAACATATACATATAATTATATATATTATGTACTTTACAAATTTACACATCATATATCTTTTATTTAAATCTTTAATTGTTTTAGGTACTGCAAGTGTTGAATTTTGTTATATCTTGAAATCTATTTTATATTTTTACGAACTGAAGATTTATTTTAAGAGGTGCGTGGCTCGTCATGAGAAACTAACCATCAAGAATAAAATAGCCGAGGTGATCTGAAGGCTATTATTTTATAATAATCTGAAGGAACTTTTTGAAATTTGTCCACAATTAATTTAAAATGAAAAACGCACCACACGTGAAAAGGAAGGGTGCAACGAGAAAGAGCAAGGGGACAGTGCAATAGAGAGAGAAATTTTGAAACGGGAGCTTAAACGAAACGCTTGGCCGGTAGAGAACTTTTCTTTTGTCTATATTCAACTTTTTTGTATTCTTCTTGGAAGGACATGAATTGAATTTTATGAATTTTATATGCAAGTCCATAGGTATCTGAAATTTCACGGAGGCTCCGGTGTAGTGAACCGTATATGACCCGGGTCGACGCATCCTGTTCTGATCCGCAAATATAATTGTACGAGGTTGAAATATTTTACAAGATCAGATTTTTATATTAAATATAAGGACTGTGACCAAAAAAATAAAATAAAATGAATCCAAGTTTGTATAAATGGCTCCGCGGCAATTCACATTTGCACTCAAAGATATAAAAAAGGGTCATGCTATGGTGGACACCAAAATTTTTACAAAATGTTCAGCGGTAAATCATAGCCATACAAAATTGGAGGGTAAAATCGGTATATCCTACTCTCTCCGTCTATCTGTGTCTGTCCGTCAAGCGCTAAAATAATGAAAAAATTTTATCGGTGTCTGTCCGTCAAGCACTAAAAAAATGAAAAAATTTTATCGGAGAAGATCGGAACTAAAATCGCATCTGAAATTAGAATCAAAATTCATTTTCCCATACATTATTACTCCTTTCTTCCTCCTCTCTTCCGAGCAAACACTGAAGCGCTTGCTCCAATCTTCCTCCTCGTCGCCTGCTCCTTTATTTTTCTCTGTCTCTCTCCATTCGGCTCGTCCTTCTCCGCATGCTCCTCTTTTCCTCCTCGAGGTAAATCCTTGGTTTTTTACTAGAGTCAGTTTTTTTTTATTTAGCGATTTCACTGTTTCACTTGTATTTAAAAAAGGTTCTTGCTTTCGCCTATCTCGTTTACTGTCCTGCATCCTTCTGTACATTTTTGTTGCATTTTCATAAACTTCAATTCACGTGATATTTCACCACCGTTCTCAGGTCTGGATCTGATGGGTTCAGCCCCATAGCCAAAAAAATTACCGAGAACAACTTCTCATTTCCTTGTTGATGTTCTTTTTGTATCAATTTGGGGTAAAAAATTAGCACTTCAAATTTGGACCCGAAGATGAATCTAAAAACTAGGAGATCATTTTGGGATACATTATTAGCCACAATGAACTGATTCTAGCCAGATTGAAGTATCATAAGGCTGATGTGCCATGTGTCACCACTAGGCCTTTTGAGCTGAAGAACTTTCCAGACTGTAAGCAGTGAAAAAAAAGTGTGATTGAAATTCAGATTTGACCCAATTACTTTATTTATATCTCTGGTTGAGACCAATATATGCGAACCTAATTGACCTTGGTTTCTTTTTCTTATGTGGTTATAAAATTTGCTATATTTTTTTTCATGACAGTGTCTAGAAAAGAGGTACCAACATATAGACCACTTTTGTATTGGAAAGAATCACTAGATAAACTCATGGTATGCTTCCTTATTACTTGATTTATGAATCTGTTATCTATTTTTGTTTTAATTTTATTTGAGTTGAGGAGAAATGATTGATATCTAACTAGATTGAATTTATGTATGTACAGTGGATACCTTCTGATAGGAAAACATTACCGGTATAATAATCAATATTTTTGTATCCACTTTCTTGTCATGAACAAACATGTATAATACATAAATAAATTCAATAGTATATATAGCACCAGACCTGAAAGACAAGGGTAAGGTTCTTGTCATGAACAAACTGAAGCCCCCGCGATTCTCATTCTACCAGCCATACTGCAAAACTTACATAGTAGACAAGGTAACGTTCAGTATCATCTACAGATTTGTAGACCAAGCTTCTTCTTTTTTTTTTTTTTTTTTTTTGCTAAAACTGACCCTTATGTGCCACTCAACCAATGAAATTATATTTGGCAGCGGATAATTTCTTGTATCTAACAGGTGCTAGTTTCTTCACATAATAACTTAGAAGGAATAATTCAAAAACGTGTTTCAAATGATACTATTGTAGGAGGCAGGGTGGCATTAACATTAATGCATGAATTCAGTATGTCATATCTGGGTAGGCCACTTAGGGTAATGAGATGTCTCTTCGGGATGTCGTTTGTAATAAGTGCAGACTTTGCATTTTGCTATTAATTGTTTTTTCTGGAGGTTGGGACGAGCTGAACTTCAGGCTCAATCATAGATTCTTATTAGTAAGATGGTTGCACTCTTTTAGGGTAAGATAATGTTGTTTGCACTGGTACAGGGGGTGGTACCAATGCCGTTGCTTGTTGCTTTTTGTTTTGTTCAAACCGTTGTATCTTGTTTGCTACTGATAAATGGAAGTGGTGGGACTCTAAGTCCTACTTGTTTCAAAAAAAAAAAAAAAAAATTCAAAAACAACTAGGTGTACCTTCTAATAATTGTTTGAAACTGAGCTCTCCTCACATTGCAATAGGAGAAGAACTCGAGCTTTAAACAACAACATATCCGGATTACATAGTGAAATACTAGATGATGGATTAATGTGTTGATGTATGATGTATATTTTCTTTTGTTTGATGAATTTTAAGGAACGAATTGGTGAAATTCAGAATTTTGGTGATTGAATCCCTTCAACAACATAATTCAAATGTATTGGATTTTTTTTTTTTTTTTAGTGTAAAGATTGCTAGTGTGGTCACTCTACCGCTCTTTGGGTAGTTTTTTCATTGCTTTCCCACGAGCAAATTTGATTGATTTCTGAAGAATGTGTTAAACACTTAAACTGCATATGTTAGATTGCAAAATTTTATTTTCCGGTGTTTAAAGCCATTAGACAAACTACTGACGACTAAGGTTGGTACAAAGATACTAAATTGAGATATGGTTTAAACTGCTTGTGTTATGTGTTCAACTGCCTTCACAAGCATTTGGTGTACCACTGTACCTTATCACGGTTTAAACTGCCTTCACATAGTTTAAACTGCATGTGTTGTGTTATGTGTTAGATTGCACAAGAAAGTATGTACCTTTTATAAAGATAGTATACATGTAAGATGTAACATAAATTGCAGAAAGTATTTACCTTATCTGCCCATCGTTTGTCTTTAATTTGTGGTCTAAAGATAATAAACATGTGTAACAAAAATCCAGACGCCTTATCACTGCTAATCAAAACAGATTTGAGGCATTTAATTCGTTGATATTGCCTTTTCAATTTCTATAACAAATCTTTCATTAAATCTAGCTGATAAGATTATAGGTTGATATATAAATCCAGCTGCAATAATAATATCCAATTTTGATATACTCCCTTCTCATCGGGAGGTGCTTTGGGCAGCCGAGTTTTTTCTTAGAGCAACATATTTTTCTCTTATATCAATTAAAATTTATTACTAATATTAATTGTTCTTTCTCTCTCTTCCCACTAAAAAAGACGAGTATTCTTTCTCTCGAGACTTCGTACCGCTGTCATATTTCAAAAACTGAGTTTGCAGATCGGTTGTGAAAATAATCCCAAGTCGTGCATCATCAGACTGCCATCACTGGCTTTTTGTTGCCTCTGACCTAGTCTCACAAGGCCACGGGAAAATGGGCCATTACAATGCCTTCCTTGACCATTTTTTTGGCAGCCCTCTCGACTCATTCATAAACCATTTTGCTTAAATCACTCACGAAATTATTTCTGAAGCAAACCATGCTTGAAGTACACAAAGAAACTAATAAATTTTAATACATGAAAAGATGAAAATTGGAGGTTGATTCATGGCAAATTGAGCACAATTGCAAAATCCATCATTCTCGTCACTACCTGTCCTGTTGTAAGTCGGAGATATCGAGGAGAAAGGAGCGGTAAGAGATATCTTTGATTGAGAGAAGGGACGGAGAAAGGTGAATTTAGGAAGGCTAATTTGGTCATTTAGAAAATAATAATGTTGCTCGCAGCAAAAACTCGGCTGCCCAAAGCACCCCCTTCTCATCCCCCATCTGCACATGATTAGCAAAAAGAAGTTGACGGCAATAGGGAAATTCAGCCTCAAACGTTTCACTTTCATATATTTAATCAACCACTTTTTGCCAATTTATTGCATCTTCCTTATGTCACCTTGATTACTAATTTGACTACCATTCCAAATTATTATAATCCAATGAACAAAAATCAAATCCGAAAATTTAGAATGTTACAATTTCAAATTTGAAATGGACTATTTATTTTCTTTTTAAAATGGATTGTTCATTTTTCTTTTTTTTTATAAAAAGATAAAGCGAGTTCAGATGGTCTGTTCGTTCAAGTTAGAAAAGTCTAATATTTTAATTTCAAATGAATTTTTATTTTTTAAAAAAAATCCATATGAACTGTTCATTTCTCTTTTTTTTTAACAAAATGACAAAGCGAGTTCAGCTGGTCTGTTCATTCTTGTTTAAATATTCTAATGCTTTAATTTCAAATGGGATTTTTTTTAAATAAAATGAGAAAAAATCCATATTGACTGTTCATTTTTTTTAACAAAATGACAAAGTGAGTTCAGCTGGTCTGTTCATTATTGTTTAAAAAGCCTAATTCTTTAATTTCAAATGAATTTTTTTTTTAAATAAAAACCGAAATAAATTCATATGGACTGTTCATTTCTTTTTTAAAATAAATGACAAAGTGAGTTCAGCTGGTTTGTTCTTCCATGTTATAAAAGTCTAATGCTTTAATTTCAAATTAATTTTTTATTTTCTTTTTTTTTAAATAAAAAAATTCATACGGACTGTTCATTTATTTTTCAAATCATTTAATTTCAAGAGTAAGGTTCCAATGCCAACATCTTGGTTGCCCCCAAATGCCAACATTCTACTATTTAGTTGTTTTTTTTAAATTTAAAATAGCAACGTCAAATCCAAACCGCTCATCTTATTTAATTTAACAACCGATGCGTTTTCATATAAGTTTTGTAAATTTTAGAGTTTATTTGATACTCCATCAAAGGCTAAAACATGAACGTATTAGAATGAATCTATCATAGTTAATAAGGTTTGTTTGTTTTCTATCTCTTGATGGAGTATCAAATGAACTCTAAAATTTACGAAACCTATATGAAAACGCATCGGTTGTTAAGTTAAATAAGATGAGCGGTTTAGATTTGACGTTGCTATTTTAAATTTTGAAAAAGTAATTAAATAATAGAATGTTGGTATTTAGAAGCAACCAAAATGTTGGCATTGTAACCTTACTCTAATTTCAAATAGATTTTTGTTAGATAAAAAATTAAAAAAATCCATTTGGACTATTCATTTTTTTTAACAAAATGACAAAGAGAGTTCAGTTAGTCAGTACGTTTATGTTATAAAAGTCCAATGCTTTAATTTCAAATTAATTTCTTATTTTCTTTTTATTTTAAATAAAAAACGAAAAAAATCTATATGGACCATTGATTTCTTTGTTTTAACAAAATGACAAAGCGAGTTCAGTTGGTCTGTTCGTTCATGTTATAAAAGTCTAATTCTTTAATTTCAAATGAATTTTTTATTTTCTTTTTTTTAAATAAAAAACGAAAAAAAATCATATGGACTGTTCATTTTTTTTAACAAAATGACAAAGCGAGTTCAGCTAGTCTGTTCGTCCATGTTATAATAGCCTAATTCATTCATTTCAAATGAATTTTTTACTTTTTTAAATAAAAAAATAAAAAATCCATATGGACTGTTCATATTTTTTTTAACAAAATGACAAAGCAAGTTCAGCTGATTTGTTCGTTCATGTTATAAAAGTCTAATCCTTTAATTTCAAATGATTTTTTATTTTCTTTTTTTAAATAAATAACGAAAAAATTCATATGGACTATTCATATAAGATTTTTCAGCTGGTCTGTTTGTTCATGTTATAAAAAATCCAACATTTTATTTCAAATGATTTTTTAAAATTAAAAACGAAAATAATCTATATGGATTGTTCATTTTTTTTTAACAAATTGACAAAGTGAATTTAGCTAGTCTGTCCGTTCATGTTATAAAAGTCGAATGCTTTAATTTCAAATGGATTTTTTATTTTTTTTTTAACAAAATGACAAAGCGAGTTATGTTGGTTTGTTCAATCATATTATAAAAGTTTAATGCTTTAATTTCAAATGGATTTTTTATTTTCTTTTCTTTTGACAAAATGACAAAATGAATTCAGCCGGTGAAAAATAAAGTTTATTAAGTCGTGTCGTGTCAAAACATCATGTTGACACGACGTGTTAGTCATGTCATGTTAAGTCAAGTTGTGTCGTGTCAAAACGTCGTGTTAGTCGTGTCATGTCCGAACATTGTGTTAGTCTTGTCTTATCTTAAATTTATACACAAATTTTGTAAAAAAATGAGCATTCAGGGCTCTGATTCGTTGCCAAAATTGAAATTTTTGCTTGAATATGGCATACCGAATTACGACATGTCTGGTTGTTTAATATCGATATCAACTATCTTGCTCTTGCAACACCGTACCTACTCATGGTGGTACCATTTCATTATTTCCCTGACATTCTGAATTACAACATGTCTGGTTGTTTAATACCAGTACCAACTATTTTGCCCTTGCAACACTGTACCTACTCATGGTGGTACCATTTGATTATTTCCGTGACACTTGATTCTTTCCATTTCAAGGAAAATATCCATCTAAGGATTTATGCTATAACATATCTTTTATTAAGGACAAATATGACTATTGATTTGAATCTAAAATTCCATATCCAATTTGTATCTTTCCATTTGATTATTTCCCTGACACGATGTATTAGTAAAAAAAAAAGTAACATATTTTCCATGCATGTCAAAAATAAAAAAGGTAATTAATTACCATCTGCTTTAAGATGGTAACATATTTTCGTGTCGAAACGTCCATGCATTGGAAGTGATTATCATCAGCTTTAATTCCATGCATGTCAAAGAAAGGTAACATTTTTCGTGAAAAATCAGACCTTTTACAATGGTCGCGCTTTTATTAATTACTATACTATTGTAGTAGTAGTATTGCGTTGAGAGTTGAGACTAAAATGCATGTGTTTGAAATGCAATTTTGATTGGTTTTGTTTAGTAGTGATTTTTACTTAGCAACTTTCTTTTCTGAAAGGTCGACTGCAATGTAAAATGTCACAGATTAATTAATCAATCTATGAACAATTCTGTGTTTCTATCTCCCTGCAAAAGAAAGGAAAGAGAATAAAGAGGTTAAATTAAGAATTTGGATATGTTTTTATCTTCTTGTAAAAATATAAATGAGGTACTACATCAAATAAAGATGTTCATTAACCCCCCCCCCCCCCCCTCTACACTGGCCATTAGCACTCAGATAAGTGCCTGCTTATGCAATTTTGAGCATGAGTTCTGTATCAGCATTGTTTGGTTTATGTAGTAGTATGGACAGACAAACAATTACTTGGTAAAAAAAATTAAAGAAATATTACCATATACATCTTGCTTGTTTACAAAGACTAAAACTACACTATTAACATCCAAGGATCATTAATTATGGTCCTGCAAGAGGAAACACACAATACGTAACATCAGCACAAAAGGGTAAAAACTATCATAGTTACTACTAAACGAATAAATAAAAAGTAAAATAAAACCTGAAATTCTGCCTTGGCCTTCCCAATTCTCTCTGTGTCCAATGAATCAACCACATAGATCTATAAAGAAGCAAAATAATTGGAAAAACTATTCACTCTGAAATTTCTTCTTTTAAGAATCAGCATGTTTATGTATCACATCTATCATGCCCTCCAGGATGGACAGTAGCAGCATACCAGAACAGTCAGGATGGACAGTTATTATCACCAGTCTGCACTTCCCCCACTGTCATCTACCGGTATATCTCTTGGATTAGAAGCATCATGGCCTTCACTTCCTTCTTCAATCTTCACTGTTTCTGCCCATACTTCATAATCTAGACCAGTAAAATAGCAAATTATAAATTTTAGAGTAACATTTGTGACTTAAGTTTAACAAGAACCAGTAATTGAACATAACTCAAAAGAGGCATCATCCTTAGACATGATCTAATATTCTACTTATTGAACAGATAAGAAATGAACGTTTGCCATTGTATTGTATGTTTATCAAAAGCCTACAAGATTATAGAAGAAAGTAAACAATTGGAACTTCTCCTTTGCAAATGAAACTTAGTATTTGCAGCTTATTGCATTTTAACCTTATAAGTAACCGTTTTCCCACTTGATAATGATACAAATTAGTGCTAGAGGATAGTATTTACGTTTCTTCTTTTTGAATGTACAACATTACAAATTGAATGTTTCAAATGTTACAAATTGAATCTTACATTCTCCACTGAAAACTGGGTTTATCTTGTAAGAGAGTCCAAAAGATTGTTGATATTTCGATAATCACAAGTAATTCGAAATAAAATTACATTACATACAAGGATTAAAGGATGAACAATTAGAGCACGTGCACAGTCGAAGGCTCCAGGTTGCATCTCTTCCTTCATGTCAGCTCCGGCAGGCGCCGGCGTAACGGCAGGAGACGCGGCGGAAGAGGTGGAAGAAGGCGATTTCTGGTCATCGAAGGATCTCAGCGCAGGCACCGAGAGCCCGCTCCTCCGATTATCCTCCGACATTGAAACCGTCGTCTCATTTTCTCTCTCCGATCTCTCTCTCTCTCTCTCGCTGGTTGCGGCTGCGGCTAGGTTGGAGCAAGAGAGCGACTTCAGTAGACTGTAGACGAGAAAAGATAATACGGAAAATAAACGCTAGCTGTTCGATTGAATGGACGATTTTACCCTTCCACCAAAAACTTTCTGTTTAATTTAACGGAGTAATTTAGTAGCGATATAAGATCGGAATTGATGCTAGCCCTCAGATCTGCCTGTAATTGACGGTCAGTATTTTTTGTATCCACATTAGAATTTCCCTATAAAAAAATATGCAAATAAATTCATTCCGGCCTTGTGACGAAATACTTACAATTGATGAGCTTTTCTAAACAGGTCCGTGAAAGTTAGTTGAAAAAAATAATAATAAACAGAAACAAAATTCACATTTTCATTTAAACAATAAAAGATAATAACCAAAATAAATTCACAGATTTAGAAAGCCCCGCACAGTACTTAATCATTCCGTCCATTAACATGATCCTTTGCAATCCGCTCGCTTTAGAAGGACTAGCATGACATCGCGCGTTGTCCGATCTATATTTGTTTAATTGACTTTTGTTTACACAACATATTTATGGTAATATGTAAGCATTATAAAATAATAATATTGGGTTGAGGAAACATAATCTATTTTTTTGTAATAAGCATTAAAAATTTTTGGCTATCAATTTTATTTCTTTTGATCATTGGCGATTTATAATTATTCTATTTTTTATAAAAAAATAATAAATGTACTATTTTTACTAACCACGATGCATCATGAAAACCAACAAAATATTTTGAAGAACCAAAAGATAGAAGTTCGGAATCACCTATTTTTTTGTAATACTTATGCAATCATATAAAAATCGATTGAAAACAAAATTTACAAAAGCTCTCCAAAAGTTAAAAACTAAAATGCAATATTTTTGGATATCTAATCTAAAATGGTAAAGCCCTGTAAATTTTGTAAAGGTTGAAATATAAAAAATTGATACTAATGAACTCTTTATAATTTTGCGTGAATACACCTAAAATTTGATGGATAATTGAATTTAGAAAGGCCTTCAAACAAAAAATAAATAAACTTTTCTTAAATTATGTTAAATATTTGCAAAGTCCAATGCAAAAAAGTTCACTATTAGAATTTTTATAATTTTTTAGTATGTAAAGAAAATTTCATGCCAAAACAAATTCGGTGAAGCCGCTTAAACAATTAAAAATCTGAACACATTTATGAAATCACAAGAGGTGGGGCCTAAGCTACTTGAGCTCTGAGAGGAGTTTCATTTTGTGAGCCAAGGTGGGGCCCAAGCTGGGTACACATTGACATCGTTGTAGGAGCACCCAGGTAGGCCTGTCTAACGTGTAAAACGGCAACGGAATTATACCTATACGTTTCCGTTCCGTTGTAAGAACGTTACATAATTTTTATCCGTTTATCGTTCTGTTTAATGAACGGCAGAAATTTTTTTTCCGTTGCCGTTTTGTTTTTATCAACGTTCATGAACGTTAAACAACATTCAATTTTTTTTTTTTAAGGAAAAGTCCTTAGGCCAAATTCATTAAACTGAAACAAAAGTTACAAGTGTTAAGCATACAGCCTCTTTACTAACCTTGGTGACACTGCAAATAAATAAAGTTAAACAGGTACTTAAAAAATCAAACCAGAGAAAACTGAAAAAAAGACCAGACCAAAGAAAACAATGAAAAAAAAAAACTCTAAAGAGCAACAACTAACACCAGAGTTTTAAAAACTAAAGCAAACAAATCAAGACCCTTTGAAAGAAGTTTTCATCCATGATTCTGAGTATCCGTCCCCAACTTACCAGTAAAGAGGTTGTATGCAGTACATGCCTGGTGCTCTCAGTAAAAGAAAATAAAAACCAACTACTAAGCAAGAAAAGCTAACCTAAACCCCCCAACTTACCAGTATCTCACAATAAACTAAAACCTAAGTAAACAAACAAAAATCTAAGGAGGTGCCTCCTGCACACGTTGGAAAAAAAATATCATCAATGTTTGGGCTGATCTTACAATGCTGTTGAAACACCATATGTGGCTGTCCCTCGTAGTTTATGGAATTCCTCCTTACCAAATTTGTCAAATTGTGCGCCTAGCCTCGTCTCCATGTCTCTTTCTTCCTCAACCACATAGTATACGATTTGGGAAGAAATTAATGGGTTGATTTGGTGTTAATCAAGGGTTGATTTAGAGAGAATAGTAGAGGAAAGAGGGAAGATACATCTGAGTAGAGAGTAGATATATATGGTCGACCACTGTTGCAGAGATGAGAGAGTGATAGAGGCGATTGCCGTTGCAAGGATGAGAGAGCGAGATAGACGACGGTGAGACAGATCGCCATGGTCTGAATTGAGAGGACGGAGAAAAAGAGGAAAAAAGCAAGAGACAAGCGGCGGAAAGGATGGGTTCTCTCTGTAATATTCCATCTTAATCCCATCTGCAATCAGATATATTTTAAATCCATAGAATCAAGGACGGAACAGATCTGAAACGTGGACGAAACGGACCATTCCGTTTCACGTTCCGCTCTTTCGAACGGTACCTGAGTTGATTCCGTCATCCGTTTCGTTTTCAGTGACGGAATGTTTCATCGTTCCGCCACTCGTTCCGTACGGACGGAACGTGGACGGAAACGATTAACGGGTGTACCGTCGGCACCCCTACACCCAGGTGAGTTGCAGGACAGGACTGTCTACGCGCCAACCACAACCCACACATCAGCATGAGCCCACATGTGAGTTGAGCAATCGGACGGCCTCGAGGTATATTAGATTGAGTGAGCCATTAATATCAAATCCGAATCTGCTGACGCGCTACACCAGGAGTCGTGCATCCACGACCGTCTGATCTTGATCGGACGGTTTATTTTTTATGGGTCTATCAATCTGTTACATGCACGGGACTCTCCTTGTCCATTGGATCTTGATCAGACGGCTAGTGTGGCGCGTTTTTTATGGGCCTATCAATCTGTTACATACACGGAGCTCCCCTTGTCCATTTGATCTTGATCAGACGGCCAGTGTGACGTGCTACACCAGGTGTCGCGCGCCACAGGATTTCAATTTCATTAATATGCATTCAACCATCGTCTGACAAAGCGGGACTCATCTGTCAGCCGAATTATTCATGAATAGTGCCTTAGGAATAGTATCGGATCCGGATTGAATTGACCAGAATTAATATATGTTTCAATTTCAATTTATACTAAAAACGCCACCCTTAAAGTTAAAACAAAAAATGAAACCGTATATGTTACATATAGAGGATTAATTGTTCAACTGGCAGCCGTTGTAATCGGATAAAACCGACAAATATCTCAAGTAAGATGCTTTGCAACACTGATGTTTTTTTTTTTCTTTTTTTTTTTTTTTTGCCCGAACACTACAATATCTTTTTTAAAAAAGGAAAATTGACCTGCTGCTATTTGTAAACAGAGGGTTTGGATCTAAATCTTGCTAAAAAATATTTCTTTCTCCAAAATTTGAGGTTTTAGAATTGTATTTTTCTTGTCCTCTATATAAGTTTGTAGTTTACTTTTGATTTTTAATAGAAAGTTGCCTCAGGGATTGCACCGTCAAAAAAATAAAAAAGAGCCACCTTTCAAAGTCTTTCCAGTTTCCACAAACAATTATAAATTATTGTATATGAGAGGTTCAATATGGCCAGGAGCCCATGACGTCACCGAGTAAAATTTGTCCGAATGTACTTTATGCCGTACTCGTACTGGAAATCTTTCTGCCATTTGCGTAGGCAAAAAGAATTGTCAAAATGATTCAAGACTATGAAGTAAGAAAAATATTGGTCAAACAAATATACTGCCTTTGAAAATACGATGGATTGGTGAAAATTAATTAGTGTCATCATCGCTGTGATCGCTAAGCCAGCGATCTCCTCATCCAGCATATTTTATCTCATACATAAATGTTCAATTGGATAAGTATAAATGTTCTGTTAATTGAGTATATAAATTAATGTTCAGTTAGCTACAATAAAAAATATAAATTTCATCATAAAAAATGTTCATTTAGATAAGTATAAGTGGCTTGTTTAGCAAGAACAAATGTTTAGTTTCGTAAGTACAAATGTCCATGTTATTACATATAAATGTTCAGTTTATTAAGTATTACTTTTAATTTTTTTAATAGGTGCATGTCAAGCGAAAAGGATCACTCTTGTCCCTAAATGGGGCGGCTTAATCAAGGTTTAGCGGAAGCGATTGAGGTTTTGGACCGGTTTGGTATGAACTACCCTAACACAATTCAATTGGTACCCAATACAAACAAGCACACAAGCAATTCACAATGCAAGATAATAAAGAGAGAAAGAGAGAGAGAAATTGAACACGCGATGTGATTACGGAGTTCCGACCCGCTAGAAGAAGCTAGCCTTAGTCGTACGTCTCCGGGAGTTCCGCTACCACGAAAGGGCGCGCTCCGTTCAATTCCAACAAGAACGGGACTACAACTTCGAACCGAATCACCTCGTCACAAGGACACTCGAGGCGGATCGGCCTAACTCGAATGGCACAACGGCCTCAAAGGAGAAGAGCTCTCAACCTATTCCAACCTACACCTAGCGACAATGTCGGGGCGGTGGTGTTTGAGGCTACTAAATCTCTCAAGATGGTCTAGCTATGAAAAGCTCAAGTGGGTGAGTATCCCTATGCTCAAAGGCTCAATTCTGGTCTAATTTTGCAAGGCAAAGCTCTCTAACTCGTTTTTGGAGAGAGAACAAGGGGTGGATATATATAGGGCTCGAAATGAGCAGTTCCCCAGCAAAAACAGGCCACAGCGTTGTACAACGCTGAATAGCGTTATACAACGCTGGAATATGACCGTTGTAAATTCTAACGGCTCTTTAATATAGCCGTTGGTCTGTCAGAGCGTTGTGCAACGCTATTTGCCGTCGCACAACGAAGGAGTGTATAACCAAAGGAAAGCTCCGACAATTCCGTTGGAAATTGTCAGAGCGTTGCTTGCCGCTGAATGGCGTTACACAACGTTAAAGGGAGGTAAAAGGAACAACTCTGACAGATTCAACAGAGCGTTGTACAACTCTATATACCGTTACACAACGCTAACGTTACCCAACGCTGAAAGACGTTGGCTAACGTTAACAGAGCGCTGTCTGAACAGCCAGCTAACTTGGAATTTTTGTGGCGTCGTTGCACGATGGTACTCAGGAAATTTTTCAAGTTTTTTAACTGCAGCGTTGTACAACACTACTGAGCGTTGTACAACGTTGTGAATCAGCGTTGCCTAACTCTATATAGCGTTGTGCAACGTTGATTCACAAAAGTATGAATTTAGCTGTTCTAGCGTTGTGTGCCACTATCTAGCGTTGTACGACGCTAGGTCACTGAAAACAGAATTTTGCTGGTTTATTGAGCTTTTCGCTATCTAGATCATTTCAAGGATAAACAAGGACTAAAGTATACCTTCTATCCTAGTCTAAACTACCCTACAAGCTCTCTAAAGACTTAATCTTGATCTTTCTTAAAGCTTTTATCCAAGTCCTCATAAATTGTATCTTCTTCCTATAAAACTCAAAGAAGATTGTTAAATGCCAAATGATATTGTTTTGTAATCGACAAACCTAGAGACGTTTAGTACAACAATCTCCCCCTTTTGACGATTTGCAAAACAATATCATTAGTAAAGCGATTAAAATTTGGCATTTCACAAGCTTTACTACAATTCTCCCCCTTTTTGTAAATCGACAAAAAGTGAAAATTGTACCAAGCTCCCCCTAAATTTATGGCTCCCCCTTAATTTTGGAGAAAAGGAATTAGAGAACCAATTTAGAGCACTACACAAAGTAGTGTGACCAAATTTAACCTCTCAAACAAAAATAAGATAGAAATAAAGAGGCTCCCCCTAAAAATTTGGCTTACAAGACCGGGGGTTAACTTGGTATTTTGGCCACATTGGTTACCATACCACTAGTTGTACCACTAAAGGTACAAACTTTTGGAACCCACTTACTTTTGGACTCACCATTTGGTTTCCTAAGTTTGCATTCCAACGAGATATGACCATTTTGACAACAATAGTTGCAATATGCATTGGTTGGCTTAGGCATGGTAGAACCCTTGACAAAATGGGAATAGTAGTGGGCTCTAAGGTATTCGGCCTTCTTCTTAGGATCATTGGATGAGGCATTAAAATTTTTTTTGCGATCCTTTTGGAAATGTTGGGAAACATTCTTTTTATGCTCATTGGATTGAGCTTTGTGGTTTTGAGAAGAGTGTTGCTCTTTAAATTCATAAAACCATCCATCGGGTCCTCTAAAATAAATTTTATTGGACGCCTTTGGAACAAAAACCTTCTTTTCTTGATTTTGCAAATTCTTTTCGTTTTGCACTCTAGTGTTTCTAGGTTTCCTTTGGTACATATGTGCATGACAACGAGAATTCCTAGGTTTTTGAAATTGTGTGGTTTGTGCAACTTGCTTCCCATTATTGTGTGACAAGTTTCTTTTCTTGGTTTGATAAGGCTTTCGGTAACCAAGACCAGACTTGTCATGAGGCTTTTGACCTTTGAAAAGGTTTTTCAAATTCGTTTTAGGAACTTGAGTTAAAACCGGTTTTTCAAGTTATTTTTCAAGTTGTTTTTCAAGCTCCTTAATTTTAGCCTCATACTCACCCATCTTAGAAGTAAGCTCATCCACTTTGGTTTTTAAGGTTTCTATGGTATCGGCTTTCTTAACCAAGGCATCATGGGTAGCATCAAGAATAGAATTCAACCTATCACAATCAACACATGGGGTTGAACTAGTTGGTTCATCATCACTCTCACTATCACTACTACTAAGAGATTCATTGAGAGGGAGATATACCTTTGGAGAGCATGCCTTTGGCGAAGTTGGTGGAGATGGAGGTGGTGTTGCCTTACGCGCTTGAAGTAGTGGATGAACAAATCGTGTCCCTTGATTGAACTCATTGAGAATGTCCTTTACAAAGTCATCTTCCGCATCATCCGTTGAGAATACCACCTCTTCCACATTTGCCACCAAAGCATACACCTCATGAGAATCCGAATCGGATGAGCTTGTTTCGGATTCAACATCCCACAAGGCATGCATGGCTTGAGCCTTTTTCTTTTCCTTCTTGTGCTTAGGCTTTGGCTTGTCGGTTTGCACTTGAGGGAAAAGCTTGTGACACTTGTGCATGGAATGCCCTTCTTTGTTGCACACAAAGCACAACTCCCGTTCATCATTGGCTAATCTCTCATTGTTGAACTTCTTCTCATGCTTGAGCAACCCACGAAACATCTTCTCAATCACCACCTCTTGCTTTGCCTCATCAAGCTCGTAGAGGTTCAATGGTGTTTGATGTGGGTATCGACGATGAGAGGATCGAGATGATGATGTAGAGGCGGGATTGCTTGTGGAGGTCATGGCTAAGGTTCTTGGAGGATACTCTAGTTTGGCGAGTTGCTTGAGCTTCTCCTCAACACATCGATGCTCGGTGTACATTTGCTCCGGTGTGTACTCATGGTCCATCCGGATAATGGTCTCAAGCGACGTGATGTGAGCATCCCATTCGTACCGTCCACTCATAGCCCGCATCATCTTTCCTACAATCTTGCCATTTGTTAGGGGCTCACCTCCTTCGGTGAATTCATTTTGGAGTTGTACAAGACGAGTGTACATATCCTCAATGGATTCACCATCCTTTATGTGGAAATTCTCAAATTGAGAGTACAACTCATACAATTTAGAATGCCTAATTTGAGAATTTCCCTCATAACGGGTGAGGAGAGCCATCCACATATCGTGTGCTAGATCAAAACGACTAAGGGTTACACCAATTGATTCATGAACCGAGGCTAATATGGCATTAACCGCACAATCAATGTCCATTCGGTTATCACGGGACTTCTTGGTCAATTCTACCGAATTTGGTTTAAGTTCGGGGGTATACCGATTTTCTACTACATGCCAATATCCCAAGATATTGAGGTAGTTCACCATGCATCTTTTCCAAAAAGAGAAATTTATACAATTTTGGCCTAATTTATCCGGTCTCTCTACAAACCGAGCCGCCATGACCGAAAACCGAGATTAAGAATAGCTTAATCGAGGTTCCCGCTCTGATACCACTTTGTTGTCCCTAAATGGGCGGCTTAATCAAAGTTTAGCGGAAGCGATTGAGGTTTTGGACCGGTTTGGTATGAACTACCCTAACACAATTCAATTGGTACCCAATACAAGCAAGCACACAAGCAATTCACAATGCAAGATAATAAAGAGAGAAAGAGAGAGAGAAATTGAACACGCGATGTGATTACGGAGTTCCGACCCGCTAGAAGAAGCTAGCCTTAGTCGTACGTCTCCGGGAGTTCCTAGCTACCACGAAAGGGCGCGCTCCGTTTAATTCCAACAAGAACGGGACTACAACTTCGAACCGAATCACCTCGTCACAAGGACACTCGAGGCGGATCGGCCTAACTCGAATGGCACAACGGCCTCAAAGGAGAAGAGCTCTCAACCTTTTCCAACCTACACCTAGCGACAATGTCGGGGCGGTGGTGTTTGAGGCTACTAAATCTCTCAAGATGGTCTAGCTATGAAAAGCTCAAGTGGGTGAGTATCCCTATGCTCAAAGGCTCAATTCTGGTCTAATTTTGCAAGGCAAAGCTCTCTAACTCGTTTTTGGAGAGAGAACAAGGGTTGGATATATATAGGGCTCGAAATGAGCAGTTCCCCAGCAAAAACAGGCCACAGCGTTGTACAACGCTGAATAGCGTTATACAACGCTGGAATATGACCGTTGTAAATTCTAACGGCTCTTTAATATAGCCGTTGGTCTGTCAGAGCGTTGTGCAACGCTATTTGCCGTCGCACAACGAAGGAGTGTATAACCAAAGGAAAGCTCCGACAATTCCGTTGGAAATTGTCGGAGCGTTGCTTGCCGCTGAATGGCGTTACACAACGTTAAAGGGAGGTAAAAGGAACAACTCTGACAGATTCAACAGAGCGTTGTACAACTCTATATACCGTCACACAACGCTAACGTTACCCAACGCTGAAAGACGTTGGCTAACGTTAACAGAGCGCTGTCTGAACAGCCAGCTAACTTGGGATTTTTGTGGCGTCGTTGCACGATGGTACTCAGGAAATTTTTCAAGTTTTTTAACTGCAGCGTTGTACAACACTACTGAGCGTTGTACAACGTTGTGAATCAGCGTTGCCTAACTCTATATAGCGTTGTGCAACGTTGATTCACAAAAGTATGAATTTAGCTGTTCTAGCGTTGTGTGCCACTATCTAGCGTTGTACGACGCTAGGTCACTGAAAACAGAATTTTGCTGGTTTATTGAGCTTTTCGCTATCTAGACCATTTCAAGGATAAACAAGGACTAAAGTATACCTTCTATCCTAGTCTAAACTACCCTACAAGCTCTCTAAAGACTTGATCTTGATCTTTCTTAAAGCTTTTATCCAAGTCCTCATAAATTGTATCTTCTTCCTATAAAACTCAAAGAAGATTGTTAAATGCCAAATGATATTGTTTTGTAATCGACAAACCTAGAGACGTTTAGTACAACAATCACGAACCGGAAAAAATCACATGAAAAAATTAGGAGGGGTTATGAACCGATCCGGTTCAAATTAATTTTTTTCCGAGTTTGCCCATAGCACGTCTCTCTCTAAGATTGACGCGACTGACGTGCGGTCCAATAAAATAAAAACATAGTTGATGCATTTAACTAAACACCTTTGATTATTAAACTGAACATGTTTGATTATTAAACTGAACACGTTTGATTATTAAATTGAAAATTTGTAACAGACAACAGTGATGATGCGAGATTATTTTTTTTAACGATGACACTTATCATTTATGTATTTTTTTTTAATAGGTGCATGTCAAACGAAGGAGTCACGAACCGAAAAAAAACCACACGAAAAAATTAGAAGGGGTTATGAACCGATTCGGTTCAAATTAATTTTTTTCCGGCTTTGCCCCTAGAACGTCTCTCTCTAAGGCTGACGCGACTGAAGTGCGGCCCAATAAAATAAAACCATAGTTGACGCATTTAACTAAATATTTTTTATCATTAAACTAAACATATTTGATTATTAAATTGAAAATTTGTAATAGACAGCAGCGATGACGCGAGATGAATTTTTTTACCAATGACACTTATCATTCCTATGGATTGATTGCTCTTGATATTTTGCATGGGCTAGAAACTCTTTTCTTAATTTATACTTTTTGGGCTTTTATAGGCTTCGCAAGTTAGAAAGTGTAATGATCTCCTTAGTTGCAAAATATAAACAAGTAAAAGCATTGTAGAAAATTTTTACAACAATACACTTATATACTTTAAAGAGGTTTACGATTTTTTGAAAATTAGATAGGTATTTAAAAATAGTTTCATAAAGACCCAAATATCTGTTAAAATATACACAATTTTCCCTTCACTTCTTAAGCATACAATAGAATATACTTATCTGAAGCCCAATAACTCTTCACATCAAGTTAAGTACCATCAGCCCGTTAAAATATAGTGAACAAAATATTGTGGGCCCTTGAATAAATGTAGTTTTTGGTTGGTTTAGAGCGCAAACATTGTCATCAGTGGAGCTGTCAAACGTTTATACCGGAAGCGAAAACAATCATTTTTATTTTCGTTCCGTTTTGGTAACGGAACGAAATAAT
Organism: Rhynchospora pubera; assembly: GCA_028095005.1. Classification (NCBI taxonomy): domain Eukaryota; kingdom Viridiplantae; phylum Streptophyta; class Magnoliopsida; order Poales; family Cyperaceae; genus Rhynchospora; species Rhynchospora pubera. Next base: position 75,712,221 of record CM051462.1, read on the forward strand.
TATTTTATTAATTTGCGTTCCGTTTCGTCAAACATAATAGAAATCTGTTCCATTTAACCTTCCATCTCTATTTCCTATTGATTTCAGCCCTATTTTCGTGTTCCGTTTCATTTACGTTAACAAATTTCAGTTCCGTTTTTGAAAACGGAACCTATTTCATCTTTCATTTAACGTTCCGTTTCAACGGAACGAAACGTTAATATTGACAGGTCCAGTCATTAGAATGAAAATGACGAACGTTTTAACCGTTACGAAACAAAACAGTTAAAGATTTTGGTTGTGTTTTAAAAATGAAACGGTTAACGAAAACTTGAAACGGTTTCGTCCATGTACATTTTCGTCGTATTTTCGTAATTTCGATCGTTTCATCCAAAACGAAACGGTTAACACAATTGGTACTAAGTTTCGTGTTCAAAACAAAACGGTTAACTCAACTAACTATTTTCATGGTCGTTTTAGACGTTATGCACCCCTATAATTGTCATTGATATGAATAAAAATTTAATTTTATACAAATTAGTCGAGAGCATGAATTACTTACAGCAATCGGTAGATTCCGCAATCAGATAATCAACGTCTTCCCACTCCTCACCTTCCTTTCTTAGCAACCTTCCATCTTTCCTTTTTCGATCTCACCCCGTCTCTTCCTTCTGCTTCTTTATTTCCCTTTTGTCCATATTTTTTTCTTCACTCTCATCCCTCCATCATGCTCCCTCTAATACTCACTCCTTTTCCTGAATACCCTCGTCATTCTCTCATTGTACTCCATTTCCTACTCACTCTCCTACTCGCTCCTTCGCCTAAATATGCTCGTCCTTCTCTCATCGCATTCTATCACTTTCTGTCTCCTTCTACTTAACTTCTCTATCCTTTCTTCCATTCTCTCACCCTGTATCTCTTTTTCTTTTTTCTTTCTTGACTCTGAACTTTTTTTTTATTTCGTCTTTCTTTCTCTTTGTGTCTAGTCCGTATCTGGTCTCTTTTTTCAATTCAGACCTCCTTTTTATTATCTTATTATTTTTTATAAGGAAGTAACTAAACATATTTGAAAAAGAACCTAATATATATAATCAAACTAATTATCTAATATATATATGGAAATATATAATAGCTATAAGAGAGTACCTAATAAGTTTAAATATGTCGTTCACTTAAGAAAATAACCAATAATTATAAGGAAGTATCTAATATATTTAACGAAGTAGTTACTAAATGGATGAGAGTATCTAATATTTGGGGCTGTTTGGATTGCTTAGGAATTTGGAGAATTTGGGGAATTTCTTATTCCTAGGCATAAATTTATTGGGAGGTGTGTAACTTTATGAAGAGTTTGGATTGTTTATAATAAATTTATGCCTAGGAATATGAAATTCCCCGAATTTCGGTGGGATCCAAACAGCCCCTTTATGTCTAAAAAAAAAAGCCTTACAAGAGAGTATTTATTTTTTTCTTAGACGGGATGCGTTTACCAAAACAACTTGGAGATTTTGGCTTGAGTGACCTTAAACTCCACAACATTTTATTATTACTAAGATGGTGGTGGAGACTATATAAAAACACTAAATCCATGTGGTACCAGTTTGCAAAACAGTGGTATGGCAAGTTACTTTTCCAATCTCCTCCTATGGCTTGGAACAATTTTAATGGGTCTTATTTTCAGAAAGAATTGAAGGGGCTGAGGTTGTATTTTTAGATTTCTTTAAGAGCAACTCTCACCAATGGTAAAAGCACTCTTTTCTAGTTTGATAATTGGGGAGTACTCCTTTATCTTTTTACTCGGATACACAACTGCCAGTTACCACCTGATTCTTGACAGTTAGACAAGCTATTCCCAGGTGGCCTGAGTTGAGTCCCAACCCAATGACTTGCTGTCAGACTTTAGTTTACCAAATAGCTCTGACGCTTCAATTCCAGGAGAGGTCGACTCTTTATACTGGAAGTGGAGTTCTGATGGTCAATACTCCTCCTCTTCGATTTACAAAGTTTTGATTAGTGCAGGCAAAACAAAATTCGCTTTTCACAACATCTGAAAGTTCAAGGAGCCACCGAATGTCAAGTTTTTCCTGCTGCTGTTAGCTCACAATAGATTACTAACTCAAGAGCAATTAAATAAGCGCAACATACAGATTCAGCAACAGTGTCACATGTGTCACCAATGCTTACTGGAGACAACAAATCATCTATTCTGTGACTGATCTTTTTCCAGGGATGTTTGGACAGGTTTTGGAGTGCAACTGCACCATTGGACTGACATCAATACTCGATTGACACACCTGTGTTACTTGCAACATTTCAACTTCCATTCTGTTGCAACCTTGTCAACAGCTTTATGAGGAATTTGGCTGGAAAGGAACAATAGGGTGTTCCGTGGAGAAAGGAGAAGTAGCAGTGCAGTGCAGGACTGGATTATACAGGAATCTTCCATTTTTTAAAAATTTTGTTAGTTTCTTTCGCATTAGGTGTCTGTTTTTCTTTCTTTTCATTTTTTCTTTCTCTTTGTTCGTTTTGTACTGGATAGCCTCTATCCAACTTGTCTAAAAAAAAGAGAGTATTTATTTATAGTACAAGAGTATTTATATTTCACAAGGAAGTATCTTGTAGGATTACATAGTTACATATCATAAGTGAGTATTTATTTATAATAAGGAAGTATTTATATTTCACAAGGAAATATCTTGCAGGAATACGTAGTTATGTATCACAAATGAGTATTTATTTGTATTTAAGCGGGTGTCTTGCGAAAAAAAAAAATTTCAATACAAAGTAACATGAAAGATAAGGGTGCGAGGCATGAGAGGACGAAAGGAGAGTGCCAGAGGAGAAAGAGGCGATGAGAAGGAGGTGAGAGAGGAGAGAAGTGCATGGATGGGGAAGGGAGGGGCGGAAAAGGAAGAGGGGTGCGAGAGATACGCGACGCGGGTGAGAACAACGTGCGGATGGAAAAGCAATTAACACATTTTTTTATTTTCGCCAGTGCACCCTTTATATTTTTGACATTTTGATAGCCTTACCGTAATTATCAACTCCGAATTAAAACTAATGATATATTTTGAAATTTTAAAGACACAAATAAAAAGAATTGGTATTATAAGGACCGTTTGTGTAATGCACTTTATTATCTTCCTCAGTTCCATACTTTTTTTGTTAAAATAAAAAAATTAAGCCGTGCTACTGTTCTAGTCCAAATCGAAAACTTTAACAGTTTACTAGTCATTGTTTTCTCAACGAGATATGGGATGTACTATTTGTGGGGGGTTTATAATGCATTAGCCAATGGATGTAATCATGTGTAGGTGGTTCTCTGCTTATATACGTTATTAGAGTTTTAAATGAAATGAGAAAAATATATAATTTTTACAAATCAAATTTATTAGTAAATATTTTTTTCTTGCAAAAGTTAAATCCAAATAATGTTGCTTATTGATTTGGCTGGTTGTAGGAAAAGTTTATATTGGGCTTTGCAGTAGATCAGATATTTGATTAAATAATCAAATTACAAACGTATTAGAATTAATTAGTGATAGTTAATCGAATTCGTTCATTTGTCGATCACTTAATCTAGTATCAAATTAATATCAAATTTTATAAAATTTATATGATAACGCATAGTTCTTAAAATTGAATAAGATCAACAGCTTAAAAATTTAACATTTGAAGTTTAAAATTTTTAAATATTAACTGCACGGTACATCCGCTTTAAGCGGCTGCTGAGGATGCGGTTCCCCTCCGATATCCCATTCCGCGGCCCCATTGGCCACTTCTCCCTCGAGTTCTTCGTCGGCCATAACCAACAATCCTGCCTCCAACACTTCCTCGACCTCATCTTTCAAAAGGGCGGTCTCCGGAATCTCTCTTTCCGTTGCGGCGGTTTTGTGCCCCGTGTCCAGCTCCTCTCTTTTAACGCTCTCAAAGATCTCTACCTTCACTATGTTCGTATCAGCTTGCCGGGTGATTTCGGCGGCTTCCACCAGCTCACCTCTCTGAAGCTGCATGTTGTTTGCATCTCGCAACCAGACATCCAGTCACTGATCGATGGGTCGAAGAAGCTGACCTCCATTGAACTGTCCTTTAACCGAATTATGTCCCCAAAAGATGCTGTTTTCAATGGACAGCCTGTGGCACTGACTTTCAATTGTCCATTGCTTAAATATTTAAGCTTTGATTTTGGGGAAGAGTACAGTGTTCAACCTAAGATGATTTATGCTCCTTGCCTAGACAGCGTAAAGGTCACTGCCAGTACTGAGACTGAGACTGATTCTCCTCTGGAAGAGTTGGTTTGGATTGGTTCCGCTCCTCTCATATTTCTCAGCTCTCCTTAAACTTTAATTTTCTTATGGTAATTGTCCAATTTGATTCCCCTCACTAATTTATAACTTTGCACACAATTTTGTAGCAAGCTATTTTTGTTCTTCCCCGCAACAACAAGAACTAAGCCTTTTTGCCCCTACTAATGCTATTTTAATTTAATCTAAACCCTTTTTAATATTGCAGTTTTTGTTTCAAGATGATTTGCCACACACCCTAAGGGCTCATTTTCAGCAATTGAGATGTCTAAAGTTAATTGGCCAGTTGTGTTACATAGACGGAAGAATGTTCAAAGTGCTTTGTTGCTTGCTTAGAAGTATGCCTTCCCTTGAAAGCTTAGAATTGCAGGTTACATTCTCTTTTAAACTCAATCTGCTCACAAATGCATAAACATTTATGTCTTTTTCATTCAACTCTGTCATGTTTATTCAAAATTAGATATCTAGATTGGGGAGTTATCGGAGTTATATTTTAGCACTCCAGTATTTAGCCACATACTAATTTTTTTAAGTGACTCAATTAAAAGTGCTACTTCTGTTTCTATAATGCTGTGCCTTTTTTAAAAAAAAAAGAAAAAAAAAAATACTTGTTGTTTGGCTTGAGCTAAATAGACATTAATGCCATGGTAACCAATTGAACTGGCTTTTAATTTAGGCTGTTGGATCAAAAAAAAAAAAAAAAACAAATGGTAAAACAAATCCAAGTCTTTTTTTGAAGAAAAAAATGAGGCTCTGAGACCCCATCTTATATTAATCTATAAGTTAATTTAGCAAAACGCTAGTTACAAAGAGAAAAAAAATAAAATAAAAATATCAGCAAAGAAAACAAATCCAGGTCTTATGGAGGTAAAACTCCAATTTTTTGTTGAAGATGGATGGTTCTTCTATTTTTTTAATGTTTATTTGAAAGTCTAACATCAAGGTTGCAGCATATCACACTAATTAACTGCGGGTAGTGTAGTATTTTTCTATAACTATTCTATAACTCCGATTATAATTCTTTGGTTGAGCAAAATTCTATGTTACTCATTTGATTTCTTGCAAACTGCTCCTAATAGCATCCATAGATATGGTTTATGATTCCTAAATACTTTTGCCTTTGATTTTTTTAGAAAAGAAAATTCATAGATAATGTAATTGTACAATCACCCTTGCTGGTGCTGTGCTGATTGCCAGATTGTAATCTGGAATGGCCGTTTGGAACTTGTATAGTCCTAATACAGTAGAGGATCCCTACTATTGCTAATGACAGTAGTTCCTGATACAAGCCCTTTATTAATCTGTATAGTCATTATTATTATTATTTTTTGGTCTTGTACTGTTGACTGTGGTCCTGGTAGGGTTTCATTGTTAGCCTACATTAGGAGTATTCAGACTCAAGCACTTACATCAACTGAATAGCAAATGGTTCAGCTCACTTGACCTATATCTTCCAACTGTTACTTTAGATCACATATTAATTCATGTTTGTTGGATTGATCTTTACATTAACAAACAAAATTATTGCAGTGTCATGAACCTTGGAAAGTTGAGGAAGCACAAGGCCTGAGTGAATTTTATCTCATACCCCTGAATGAATGCAAGAAGAAAGAAGATGGTTATCTGTGTTTAGACCAAACTTTGAGAACAGTTGCAATCTCCATGGAAAACTTTAGTAGCCTCGAGGACATCATCTGGATTATGCACTTTATACTCGTGAATGCTAATGTTCTTGAACTCATCAAAATTACATATTCCAATGACAATAAGATCAAATCAAGATTACATGAGAATTTGTGCAAAGTTGAGAAAGCTTCTGCTGACGCACATGTGGTATTTGTAAATAGTAGTTCCTGATATGAGACCTGAATCTGTGGTCTTTTCTGCTGCTTATTTTTTACTAAGGCTGACATGCAATTAAGGGTACTATTTAGTTGGTATGGAGTAATTTTACTTGATGCTACGCTATGGATGTAATTACTTTAGACAAGTAAATATAGCTTGGTTTTGAAGAAATTATATTATTATTATTATTATTATTATTATTATTATTCAAATACTCAAATCACCTATTAATTCATGTTTCTTAGATTGATCTTTATGTTAACAAACAAAATTAGTGTGGTGCCATTAACCTTGAGGATATGAGGAATACCTGAATGAATTAGGTCTCATAGCCCCAAATGAATGCAAGAATGTAGATGGCCATCTGTGTAGAGTTGCAATTTCAGTGAACTGATAAAATTCATTACCCGTTCATTTGGCGCATGGTACTACTTAATCCTATGAGATTTTATTTTATTAGATTCAATTATGTATAATCTTATATATCTCATGATGAGTGCTAATGTCTGGATCGGTACGACGTTCAACAAAACCCAGTACCATTTGCTGGCTTTGTACAGATGTCTGACAGATTTGTAACAAATGCCGAACTAATACCAATTCAAAATGCCATATCGAACCCATTTATGTCCAAACTTGCCTATTTTGTATATATACGTGAGAAATAGATGGACCTTCTAAAAAGTTCTTTCTTTAGACCTGTTGCGCAGAGCTTGCCAACAAAGAGATCGATGTATTTTTTTTTTATATTTTCAACAAATTCGTTTGATAACAATGACAATTAGTTAAATAATATATATATGTTAATAGCGACATATGGGTTTTATATTTATATTTTGAGGAAGTTTAATATGCACTGCATAGGTCTATCTATACATCGCGGTCTTTTTCGTCGGAATTTTTTGTAAATTGACAAACTTAATTTAGTTAACCTAATCTATATATTGAAATCTCCTAACAAACCAAAATTTACAAATTTTTAAAATTTTATTACTATTTTTTTCAAATTTTATAAAACATGTCATTTTTAGAATATTCTAATAGTAGTTTGCTTCTAAAAATAGCAAGTTTTAAAAAATTCGAAAAAAATTGTAATAAAATTACAAAAATTGTAAAATTTGGTTTCTTAGAGATTTAAATATGTAGATTAGGTTGGTTAAATAGATTTGTCAATTTAAAATTCCGATAAAAAAAGTCGCGAACATAGAAAGATCTATGCATCATAGTGCATATTAAATTTCCTCATATATTTTATAATTTATAAGTTTTTTTTCCTAAAACCTATAATTTATATTTTTATTTCAATATTTTTTTTATCAGTTTCTATAGTAATCAAAGAAATATAATTATCAATATATTACTTCTGTTGTACAAATCTAATGCTGTAAATTTGAAGGCTGAAGGTAGGGTGAATCACATCCTTTCCTTTAAGGTTGGTAGAGTGCCAACTTCTGATTTGAACTGTTAGATTTAATCTCAACGGTTAAGGAAGCCCCGTGCATGTAACCAGATTGATAGGCCAAAAAATTTTAACCGTCGAGATTAGATCGAACGGCTCGAATTAAAAGTTGGCAGTATACCAACCTCAAAAGGTTAGCAGAAGATACAGACCCCATAGAGACAAAGATGGAGTTAGAGTTCACGATAGAGAGAGGATGAGTTTGATCTTTGATGAGATGCTTCTTTGGGAGAGAAAGGAGAGATTATGATATTTGATATAAATCTTCATTTTGCATTCAATTTTTAATCAATTAGACACAACTAAAGTTCAATAATTGTGGAAGGACAAATTAAAGTTTAGCGACTAAAATTAGATTACGTATAAACTTCGATTACCTCTGAAAAAATTTACTCATTTTTTAAATATTCAAAAAAAATTGCCAAAAAAGACAAAATTGGGCTCATACCTTTCGAATCTTTCTTATTTAGATATTTACCCCTCAAATCATTTAAATTGACCTCATACCCTTCAATTCTTGATATAAATAGATATATATCCTCCTCAGCAATTTTAATTATTTTCTTAATATAGAAAAGCTGACTTTCATATTTTATGACTAAATTGTTCCTGTCCAACCTCCTCCCCAGATAAAACTGACTTTGATAAATACTAAAACATTCACGCTTAACCAGTCATAGGTCCGAAACAAATCACATTATAAATTTACTTCTTGCCACTTTGAAACGATTTAGATCCATTGACTTTTAAATTGTTTGGGAATTTCAAGTCAATCAAGTATTCAAGCGGTTGTTAATTTATGACGTCAGTTAATTTGAAATTCTCGTTAACACTGATGGAGTTGCCAGTTAGACACTATATCGAACATCTTGTGGGCACTAGATTACATAGCCTGATATATCTATTAAGCTAAGAACACAACATGACTGTTTTTACTGAGAAAGATTTCTCAACCCTGAGCAAATTGTCAAAAGCCTTTATCTGTAAGAGAAACGGAGAAGACAAAACTACCGTTATCTGTACTGGATCACATTCATAGGAGAATCTCTTCTACATTTTCTTTTCTTCTTCTGATACTTCCTAAGCTCTTTTCCTCTCTCGCGCTATTAGCGTGCGGTATTTGAAAAGAGCCAAGATTGCTTTTCCTTGTTAATTTATAGTCAAGTGCAAACTACTAATTACAAACCCTTAGCGCAACAAACTAAGAAATAGATAAACTGATTCGTGGGCTCAAGTTGAAATACCCAGAAAAAAAAAATTTAATTTGAAACACTTGTTAGCATGCACTATATTGTCCACATATATGAAGTCAGAGATGGCATGACCTTACGAGTTCAATTATACAAATTGCTTTTTCAATTGATTTCCTTCACAAGTATAATATCGTTCAAACTTCCATTAAATTCAATATTCAAATTGTAATTTCTGTTGTTTGAGAGAAGACAAGGAGATTCGCACGAATTCAATCAGAGAAAATAAAAAGGTGGAAACAACGAAATAAAAGATGTGTTCGTTTCTCAATTTGCAATGTTCTATTTCACCGTGAATGCTCAAATATATCAGAGTTTATATCGCTTGGAGACAAAATAAGTGAGAAGATGAAAGGTCTCTGAAGGCCGATACGTCCGGAGAGGAGGTTGGACAAGGACAATTTGATCATAAAACATGAAAATTAGATTTTTATATTAAAAAAATAATAAAAATTACTGAGGTGGATATATATCAAGAATTGAGGGATATGAGGCCAATTTAAATGATTTGAAAGATAAATATCCAAATAAGAAAGATTTGAAGGGTATGAGTCTAATTTTGCCAAAAAAAAATTGGCTGCACGTAAAATCCTAGGGCAGAAATCTAAACCTAAGGGACCGTTTGGATGGTATGGAAATAAAGAAGGAATAATTATTTTAGAAAAAAAATATTGGAAAGTGTGTAACTTTGAAAAGAGTGGGAAGATATTATTCCGGAAATAAGAAATGTTGTTTGGATGGTGAGTTAGGAATAAGCAAATTGATATTAATTTAAATAAATTACTAATTAAAAAGCACATAAAATTTCATTTAATTATTAATAGTTAGCTAATTTTGTTTAAATTATATATATATATATATATATATAATTGTTAGAATATGTTATTCCTAGAAAAAAACTATTCCTAGAAAGAAATTATTCTTCTCCTTATTCCTAACTTGTTTGGTTATCTAAAAAGAAGCTATTTCTAGAGGTGCCGTTTGGATGTGGCCGGAATTGCAAATTCCGAACATTTTATATGCTAAATTTATTATAAACAATCCAAACTCTTCACAAAGTTACACACTTCCCAATAAATTTATGTCTAGGAATTGCAAATTTTCCAAATTCCTACAACATCCAAACGGCCCCAGAAAGAAGTTATTCTTCCTATTCCTAAGCAATCCAAACGACCCTTAGGCCTTGCTCCAGAAAGGAGTAGCGGAGGTGAACGTGGAGAAGGTTAACTGACCATGCCCTGCCTACTGATGTTAACCTACTCCAAAACATTAAATTTTCTAGGAAAATGGGGTGAACCAGGGAGAACCTGGAGAAATCTTATACAAAAGAATGAAAAAAAATGGAAAGTCACTTCACCCCCAAATTTGGGGTGTACTGAGGTTCTTCTTCCTTTCTATATCTTTCTTTCCCTTTCTTTTCTATTCTAGATTCTGGAGCAAAGCCTTATGGGCATGCTCCAGAAAGAGTAAACTTGGGCTAAGGAAAGAAAGAGTAAGGGAAAAAAAATGTAGGAAAATATAGATATCTTGCTCCTGATTTCAAAATGCATGTGTAGAGTTAATGGTTGTAATCTCCTATCTAATTTAGAGATGGACAATATTGTCTTTTTATTTAAATTGAGATTGAATTTTGTGAATTAAAAGACAAAGTTATTTTCGGTAGAAAAAAATTGGTTTTAGGTTCTCTTGGTACATCCTGATTTTGGGGTAACCATGCCTTTTCTTAAATAAAGTTATAAGGAAATCTAATTTTCTTTTATATTCTCTGGTTCACCCGGAACTCTTTCGGATCCATATCCTCTGGAAATCTTATTAAGATTTCCAGAGTAGACATCTTTGAGCGTGAACTGTCCGATCTAAATAGACGGTTCGGATCTAAATCGCTCTATTTATCTCTAAAAATAAAACAAACAAAGAGATTTTTTCTCCGTCTCTCTCATCTCCGCCTCCTCTTCTTTCCCTCCGCCTGGAACCCTCCTTTTTTTCTCTGCAAGCTGCCTGGAACTCCTTGTATGCTCAAGTTCTGCAAAATCATCTCGACCCTTATAACTCACCCTTTCTCTCCTCGAAGTTCTCCCTTGCTGTGACAGATGCACGCGACGCCTGCTTCTGCCACGCATCAGATGGAGAGGCGAAGCTCCGGGCTGAGCAGTGGGACCATCCTTGTCGGCTGTCGTTGAGTACCTCCGCCTCATCGAGAGGTGCCTTGGCCTACAGTAGCCCAGCTCCAACAACTCCTTTGAAGTTGCTGGCTATGGCCAGAGAACGGTTTGTTGTTTTCCTTTTATTTCACCTCTTTTGAAACCAGTAACTACATTTTATTCTTGTTTCAATTTTTTGTGCCTTTCAACAAGCAGGCCTTATGCTCAATTGCACAGGTAAATATAGTGTATACAATTGGCTTAATTGATGCAATTTGCACAGAGAAATCTAAATTGGGCTTAAAGTTAGGCTTAATTTTTTATTTATTTATTATGTTACCGCTATCTGTTTCATATAGAAACAAATTCAATGCATAGTTGCATACAACATAGAGTTCATACTTGGACCAATATCCATCCTTTTACTATCAACACAAATTCCGTGAGTGTCCTCTGTGTGTTGAGAGATGTTGAGTAAGGTGTTGTGCATGTATGAAACAGACAAAATTGCAACCTCTTCTTAGTAGAATAAACAAAATTGAATCTTTCTAATTTATTATTTTTCATGATTTAAGGAATAACAAATTAGAAAGGCAATTGTCTTGTTTCAGGTTGTCACCTCTTTAGAACTTTTAATTACAGATCTTCTTATTTAGGTACAGGGGCCTGTGTGGTACTGATATATGAGGTGTTGACGTGCTGTTGTGCTGTTACAGAGGTACTGATACAGAAGGTGTTCACATAGACAGTGGCTCAGGTGATGTTAGCATGGCGACGTGATAATGAAGTAGATATGGCGTTTTTTTTATGTTTAGTCTATTTAAATTAAGCTTATCTTGTTTAGTCAATGTAAATTGTTTGGATGGATACTTACAAGTACGAGTTCTTGTTTAATTTGAAGATATTGCAATGTCATATGTGACCACTGACCAGTGATGTTATGACTTCAATCAATGTAATTGGTTAGAATGAAATCTCTATTTTGCATTGTCAATGTAAATTGGGTTAATTTGAAGATATTGATTAGAATGAAATTTCTATTTTCAGCTCTGTAATTGATTTGGTTAGTATATTTCTTTATTATGACTTCAAGATCTGTTGCCATACTGAGCACCTGATATTACTCAAAAAACTTTATTTTACGTATCAGTGTCTTTCTGATTTTTTGTTCATTTTATTTTCTGATTGGTATATTGTTTGCATCTCTGACAAGAATTTTCTTCATTTTATCTATACCCAAATTCTGATTAAGCCTCTCTTTTTTTTGCGTATTTATATTTAATGAACACTCAATTTAGCTATCTTAACTTTATAATTAAATAATAAATATGAATCACCTACATATTAACCTATGTGTGTCCGAGCCCACAAGTGCCTGATAAGTCCATTTGAAATTGGTACATAAGACAGTACCTAAGCATGGTAAAAGACAGTAACTAAGTAGTAGCATATTTGCTTATTCAAAGCATACATAAAAAGATGAATGAATAAAACAAACATCAAAGCACTGATCCGAACTGAAATTGCAGATTCTGGTCACATTGAGTGGAAAGTAATTGATCTTCAATATCAGCCCTGACTTGATAGCCTCAATTTGCCCTGACAATAACTCACAACATATAACTCACAGGCAGTAAATCACAGTAATTCACATATAACTCACAGACAGTAATTCACATAGCCACGCATATAACTCACAGACATTATCCAGAAAGACCACAAAATGCAAAAGAAAATTAAGCAAACTTAGCAAATTGTTAGCATTTAAGTAAATATCATTTTTTTACAATTAAGCCCTTGATTTTTACATAATAGCACCATTCACTTCTTTCACCACTATACTACTATCATTTCTTTCTACAAAATGTTGCCAACAAAATGACTACCCTTGTATACTCTTCTCTACAAAATGTGACCAAAAGGATCCACATAAATTTGTTTACTGTTGTGAAATTGTCAAACCGCTGCAAAAAAAAAAAAAAGAAAGTTCTTAGTACGTGGCCTTCAATTGATTATATTTTGCGTAATTACCAAACTTAAGATATTTAAATGCCCTTACTATAAGTCTTGAAGTTCACCAATACACCCAAAACTCTCTTCCGATATATCTTGAGATGGATTAGTACTCGGCCTATAATTAAAACATATATATTAGATAAAAGATATATATGATCAAATATAATTTTTTCTAAAATAACTTACCATATCGAATCTTGGCTATTTGAGTTAGTTTTATTTTTAGTTTTTTTGGCTCTTTTCCTTTTCTCAATGCAAGAAGGCTTTCGTTTCGAACGCTTATCACCGTCATTCTTCTTCTTTAAGTGTAGTGAAGGCTCGGTAGTTGGATTGTCTTCACCATTCTTTTTCTTTTTGTATTCTTTGTAATCTCGTTGAAGCTCAATCAACCTATTCCTCATAAAATGACCTTCTTCTTCATTACGGGCCACCTCTTCAATCATTGGTGTTGCTATATGAAACATATCGGCTTTATGATTTCTAACTTCCAACATAGGATCTTCAATCACCATTCTCCCCTCTATATCCACAACGGTATCATCTTTTGCCGCTTTAGTCCAACGGTTAAGAACGTACCTCGGTGGAATCACCTTAATATCCTCACGATCCAACACCTTCAATGCATGCCAACACAAAATACCCACTCTTTCAAACTTCTTACAAGAACACGAAATTGTTTGATCCTCCCGAGTCCAAACAACTTGTCTACTCTTGCATGGAGTTTCATTATCAATACCACACTTACCCACCGTGTACGTATTACCCTCTAGGCATTCTATGCGAGCTAACATGGATAACTCGACCTCCGCTTGAAATAACTCCAACACTTTGGATGTGTAAAAATTGGAGGCTCCACAAAGAATAGGCACATTGAACCTAATTTGTGGTAATTTACTTCTCATTCCATACTCTGACTTTATCTCCTTCTCACGATTTTGTTTAAGAACTCTATCAAATTGTTCCATAAATCTACACACATCCAACTTGCAATTTAAATAGGCTTTCAAGTTCGAGTTGAAGCTCTCACTTGCTTGCGTGCTACGGATTCCCAAAGTGTATGCATTTTTCATAAAGCAATATGCCCACTTTTCTTTGCATTTATACATGAACTTTAGCCACCTCTTTCCCTCGCCCTCGACCTCGCCCTCGCCCTCGCCCTCCCCCTCGCCATCCAACTTTCCCATAAGAATTTTAAAAGCATCCTCAAATTCCTTTTCCTCCTCGTACCTACAAGCCACAAAAAATGAATGGCATTCATAACTCTTCAAATTCCAATCAAGAATGGATAGAACAACATAAAAATAAATCTATGGGCTTTTGTTTTCATCTTTTACGCATTGGGTTTGGATACTATGAGTCTCTCAACAAATTGTTATTTTTGGGAACAAAATGAAAATAAGAAAGTACCTATACATACACTCGTAAAAATCTGCCGATATCTTCTCCCCTTCTTTATTGTGAGTCCCTAATTTTCTGGAACAATTTTTTGCAATATGTCACGTACATAAAGCATGTTTCGTATCTGGCAATATTTTCTCTAAAGCATGCCCAATTGCTGCATCTTGATCGGTAAATATGGTGGTGAACTTCTTGCCTCCATGTGCTTCGAGAAACTTTATAAATACCCATTGAAATGACTCTTTCTTTTGGTCACACATGAGAGCCGCACCAAAAACCACAATCTCTCTAAAATGATTAAAGCCAACGAAAGTACCAACCGCCCACTTTTCATTATCGGTGCCAAATGTAGTATCAAATATCACTACATCTCCAAATCGGGCATAGGACGCAATCATCTTTGCATCCATCCAAATGACATTTGATATCTCTCCTTCCTCGGAGGTATCTTCAAAATGTTTGAAAGAAGGATCTTCCATAGAACGCTTTGCAAAATACTTGGTCATAGCAATGGCGGCCCCATATTGCATTGATTGCTTACGTATATTTCTCAAGCAATTGTTATGATCTACCATTGTGTAACCAATGCCTCGGATTCCACCGTGTTGTCTACTATGTAGCTCATGGGCATCTTTTGGACTAATTCCCGAACTAGCGGCTATTTGAATGTCAAATCTCGCTATTTCGGGTACTTTCCTTTGGCTTGGTATTAGATAACAAGCTTCGGGCGGTTGGAGAGGGTGGTTGTGCTCGGAAACAAAGTCCACAACTTTGAATTTTTGGAGTTGTCTATCTAATTTTATTAGTAAATGGGCTTGACAACCGGTCCGCGTCTCCGCTCTTGGGTTCTTCGTCAAATGATCTCGCTTATCTACTCCTCGTTTACCTTCACAAGAGCACACATAAAGCTTTGATATAATTACATTATCTATTTTGCTCTTAGTTTCATGGCTCTTTCTTACTCCAAATCCAATTCTTCCACCATAGTAATTCCAAGCCGACCATGCTTCATCCATTGTTGGATATTCCATACCCAAACGAGGTACAAAATCATCTTGTTGTTCTTCCATAACCTTCATGAAAGTAATAAATAAAAAAAAAGTTACAATTCCAACTAATAAGTAATGGATTTAAGCAAACTAAAACTGTTATTAAGAACAAAAATATTATGGAAGATCAATATAGTACAGATGAAGAATGAAATGAAATGATAAAACTGTTTTGTAATGAAATGAAAAATTAATACAGTATAGATGCTTCATATTGTAAGAATCTTAAAACAGTTTCTTGTACCAGTAAGCTAGAGACCAATAGAAACTGTAAATATAAGAGATGATTTTATTTATTGAATAATTGATCATTCGAGTACAAAGTAAGGCGTTGTGTGCTTTAATGGAGATCACCAGTACATCATCTAATACATACAAATGAACCTTGGAATTAAGTAATATTCTAATGTTTACCTCCAACAAGGTTAGATAGTTTGGTTCATATAAATGCAATGTCTCTTGGCTTCAGATGGGGCTAGTACCTCCTTGATCTCCTTTTCCTTTCTACGTACAAATGCAATGTTTCATACAAAACCAAATTTTCTTGAATAATTGAAATGCCAGGCTCGTAATTGAGGATTATGAAAATCACACCAGAAATTGATCCATATCACTCGAAATTGATGATTGCAAAAATTAAATTACCTCAGACTCGTATGGTGCGAAAGGTAAGAGAGGAAGCTCCTTCTTACTTCTGTCGATTGGTTTTGGGGCACGATCGTGATGTCGGAGAAGAAAAAGAGGGTTACGCGCCATAACAAAAACCCTTCGTACTTCCGTGAATTTCGTATTCTTTTAGCGCGTAATTTTTTTTTTGAGGAATAAATGGAGCGTTTAAGATCGGACCGTTCATTTTGATCGGACGGTCAGCGATTAGAGATATCCAGAGGATACGGATCCGAACTCTTTCTGGAGCATGCCCTAAATGATTTGAGAATGCGGTTCCCCTCCAATATTCCATTCTGCCATCAACACTCTACTCTACTATCACCACCTACAAAACCTAAAACCCTGGAGCGGAAACCCAGACCGGCGGCGGATGGCCGAAGTAGGAATCGATGGGATCAGCGCTCTTCCTGAAGAAATCAAGGTGTCAATCTTGTCCTGTCTCCCCATCGCCGACGCCATCCGCACATCAGCTCTCTGCCACTCCTGGCAACATCTCTGGACCTTCCTCCCAGGCTTCCACGCCCATGTGTTTTATAAAAACAAAGGTCCAGGTCCCAAACTGCAGAATGTGGGTCACATCCTCTCCTCCCTCCGCGGCCCCATTCGCCACTTCTGCCTCAAGTGCTACCTTAATAACCAACGCTCCTGCCTCCAACACTTCCTCAACCTCATCTTTCAAAAGGGCGGTCTCTCCAATCTCTCTCTCCACTGCACCGGTGATTTGCCCCGTGTCCAGCTCCTCTCCTTTCACGCTCTCAAAGACCTCCATCTTCGCTTTGTTCGCGTCAGCTTGCCGGGTGATTTCGGCGGCTTCAACCAGCTCACCTCTCTGAAGCTGTGCATGATGTTTGCATCTCTCAACCAGACTTTCAGTCACTCATCGATGGGTCGGAGAAGCTAACCTCCATTAAACTGTTCTTTGACCGAATTATGTCACGAAAAAATGCTATTCTCAATAAACAACCTCTGTCGGTGACTTTCAATTGTCCATTGCTTAAATATTTACGCTTTGATTTTGCGGAAGAGTACAGTGTTCAACCTAAGATGATTTATGCTCCTTGCCTAGAGAGCGTGGATGTCACTGCCAGTACTGAGAGTTGTTCTCATCTGAAAGATTTGGTTTGGATTGGTTCCGCTGCTCTCAAATTTATGGCAGATATTGCTCATATTTCTCCTCTCTCCTTAAACTTTAATCTTCTTATGGTAACTCTCCAATTTGATCGCACTCACTAATTTATACCTTTTAACACAATTTTGTAACAAACTATTTTTGTTCTTCCCCACTAATTCTATTTTAATTTAATCTAAACCCTGTTTAATATTACAGTGTTTGTCTCAAGTTGATGTGCCACACACCCTACAGTCTCATTTTCAGCAATTGAGATGTCTAAAGTTAATTGGCCAGTTGTGTTACATGGACCAAAGAATGTTCAAAGTGCTTTGTTGCTTGCTTAGAAGTATGCCTTCCCTTGAAAACTTAAAATTGCAGGTTACATTCTCTTTTAAACTCAATCTGCTCACAAATGCATAAACATGTATGGCTTTTTCATTCAACTCTCTCATGTTTATTCAAAATTAGACATCTAGATTGGGGAGTTAATTTTAGCACTCCAGTATTTAGCCAGATACTAAATTTTTTAAATGACTCGATTAAATGCGCTACTCCTGTCTCTATAATGCTGTCTTTTTTTATATAAAAAAAAATTTCCTTGTTGTTCGGCTTGAGCTAAATGGACATTAATTCCTGTACAGCATGGTAACCAATTGAACTGGCTTTTAATTTCGGCTGTCGGATCAAAAAAAAAAAAATGGTAAAACAAATCCAGGCCTTATGGAGGTAAAACTCATTTTTTTGTTGAAGATGCACGGTGCTTCTATTTTCTTTGCTCCGAAGTAATCAAGCAAAGAACATTTTTTTAATGTTTATTTGAAAGTCTAACATCAAGGTTGCAGCATATCAAATTAATTAACTGCGGGTAGTGTAGTATTTTGTTTCTATAACTATTCTATGCCTCCAATTATAATTCTTGGTTGAGCAAAATTCTATGGTGCTCACTTGATTTCTTGCAAACTGCTCCTAATAGCATCCATAGATATGGTTTATGATACCTAAATCCTTTTGCTTTTGGTTTGTGTATGTTTGGTTTGCTCCCACGAACACCGATTCCCAAACCCAGCCCAACTAAAAAAATACTTTCCCAGTTCAGCGCCAGGAATTCACGTGTTCGCAAAAAACGGAGAATACAAAATAGAGGAGGTGTTCGCGAATTTAGTTGTTCTAGTTTTGTTTGGTTCGCGCGAACACATGTTGTTCGCGAATTAGGTATTTGTGAGACATGCCAAACATAGCCTTAAAAAAGGAAATACATAGATAATGTGATATGTACAATCACCCTGCTGGTGCTGTGCTGATTGCCTGATTGTAATCTGGAATGTCCATTTGGAACTTTTGTAGTCCTAATACAGTAGAGGATCCCTACTATTGCTAATGACAGTAGTTCCTGATAGTCCTTAATTAATCTGTATAGGCTTTCTTTCTTTTTCTTTTTCCTTTTTTTTTTTTTGGTCTTGTACTGTTGACTGTGGTCCCCTGGTAGGGTTTCATTGTTAGCCTACATTAGGAGTATTCAGTACCCATTTCGCTCTAGACTCGAGCACTTACATCAACTGAATAGCAAATGGTACAGCTCACTTGACCTATATCTTCCAACTGTTACTATAGATCACATATTAATTTATGTTTGTTGGATTGATCTTTACATTAACAAACAAAATTATTGCAGTGTCATGAACCTTGGAGATTTGAGAAAGCAAAAGGCCTGAGTGAATACAAGAAGAAAGAAGATGGTTATCTGTGTTTAAACCAAACTTTGAGAACAGTTGCAATCTCCATAAAAAACTTGAGGAGCCTTGAGGACATCATCTGGATTATACACTTTATACTCTTGAATGCTAATGTTCTTGAACTCATCAAGATTACATATTCCAATGACAATGAGGTCAAATCAAGATTGCTTGAGAATTTGTGCGAAGTTGAGAAAGCTTCTGCCAACGCACATGTGGTATTTGTAAACAGTAGCTCTTGATATGAGTCCTGAATCTGTGTAATCTTTTCTGCTGCTGCTTATTGTTTTCTATGCCTGAGAGGTAATTTAAGGGTACTATTTAGTTTGTATGGAGTAATTTTACTGGATGCTATGCTATGGATGTAATTATTTTAGACAAGCAAAGCTAGTTTGGTCTTCAAGAAATAATTATTAGTATTCATATACTCAAATTACTTTTACACTAAACTTGGGCACTTGCACCAACTAAATTACAAATAGTACAGCTCACTTGACCTATATCTTCTAAAAGTTACACTATGATCGCCTATTGCTTGATGAACCTTGAGGATATGAGGGATATCTGAATGTATTATTAGATATTTAGATCCCATACCCCCAAATAAATACAAGAAGGTAGAAGGCTATCTCTGTGTGGAGTTGCAATTTCTGTGAACCGATAAAATTCATTGTCACCCCTTCATTTGGCGCATGGTGCTACTTAATCCTATGAGGTTTTATTTTATTGCATTCAAACATGTATAATCATATATATTGATGAGTGCTAATGTCTGGATCGGTACGACCTTCAAGAAAACCCACTCAAACCGGTACCATCTGCTGGCTATATACAGATGTCTAACAGATTTGTAACAAATGTCGAACCAATACCAATTCAAAATGCCATATCGAACCCATTTCTGTACAAACTTGCCTATATTTTGTATGTACATGCGAGATAGATGGGCCTTCTAAAAAGTTCTTTCTTTAGACCTGTTGCGCAGAGCTTGCCAACAAAGAGATGTATTATATTTTTAACAAACTCGTTTGATAACAATGACAATTAGGCTCTGTTTGGATGGCTTCTTTCCGCAATAAGGAATAACCACTTTTTACCAATAAATTTATTTCTAACCATCCAAACTCTTCACAAAAGTTACACACTTCCCAATAAATTAACCCTTCCCAATAAATTTCTTCCCTTCTTCCTTCTTCCTATCTTATTCTCAACGCATCCAAACGGAGCCTTAGTTAAATAATCCCGAAAAAAAAATTATAGAAATCTTTGTTAATAGCGATATATGGGTTTTATATTTATATTTTATAATTTATAATTATTTTTTCGAAAACCTATAATTTATACTTTTATTTCAATATTTTTTATCAGTTTCCATAGTAATCAAAGAAATATAATTATCAATATACCACTTCTGTTGTACAAACCTAATGCTGTAATTTTTTACCACTGGCTTGTAATGAAATGCCTAGCGGAGAACTCAACCAAAATAACAAGTAAAATAGGCAATCCCTCCTTTCTTGGCCCACAATTTTCAATCCCCCGCTCCTGCGCGGGACCGTTCAGCGCAGCCTTCGGACCGTCCGATCTGATCTGGACGGTTCGGGCCTATCAATTTGGTTACATGCACGGGGCTCCCTTTGCCATTGAGATTAAATCACACGGCTGTGATCTGTGCGCTGGACGGTCCCGCGCGGGACTAGATCCCATTTGCACAATTTCTTTGCAATACTTCCAACTGCCACACAGGATCCGATCACATTCTTTCAAGAAAATGGATATTCTCAGGTGGGTTCAATTTGAAAAAATTTCCCAAAGAACCAACTCATAACACAATCAAGTTCGCTCCAATGAGGGGAACTCTAACAATTTCTTTTTCATGAATCTGATCATTTGAAACAGATAAATGTGACCGCTGGTGTTGCAACTTGCAAGTCACTAACATAAGAGACAAGTTCCTTCTTTTATTAAACTGATTCTAAAGTTGTTAATGGAGCCCACTTAAACGTTTCACCCACTGTTCCGTTCTATTCTGTCCAAACGAAACGGAAACGAAAGAGGAAATAAATTCTGTTTTTAGAAACGAAACAGAAACAAAATTGAAATTTGTGAATGTTACTGAAATAGAACACGAAAATTGACAGAAATTGGCTGAAATCAAAGGAAAATGAAGGACGGAACGTTAAACGAAACAAACATTTATTTCGTTTGACGAAACGAAACGAAAATGAAATAAGAATTTTGTTAACGGAAATCTGAAATTCCACTTCCATTATATACGTTTGACAGGCCTAAAGGATAAGGTATGTTTTGTCGTCCTCTGGAGAATTAGAATTCCCTGCTTTAGTTCCGTAAAATTGATCGCTCATTTTCTTATAATAACCAACTTAACACACAAATGGTAGAGAATAGAGATACAAAATATTAACTTTCGCTTCCTAAATTTGATATGCGTACGTGAAAGGAAAATTTTTATAAAAGACAAAAATGCCCCTAACAATTTTAAAAAAGACAAAAGAGTCTCTGAAATTTTAAAAAAAGCACAGCTATAGCGGTAATTACAGTACCGTTATAACTCAGCCCTGTAGCGGCAATAGTATTACCGCTATAGGGGGCTATAGCGGCATTGCTATTACCGCTATAGGCATTTTTTTTTCGGGCTGACACTTTTTTTTCTCCTTTTTCTCGGGCTGACAACTGTGCTGAGGTTTTGTTTTTTTGCGCTGACATGTCTGAGTTTTTTTTTTTGTTTTTTGCGCAAATATGAGATTAGTTGTGATTTTTTCTCCTTCATATATCAGCGATGTCAAGGTCAGATATTATACAATTTAAAATTCTCATATTCTTCAACTTCTCTATTTTGCCTTTAATATTCATTTATGGTTTTTTTTGGTTCTAGATGAAACCAAACTAATATAGTACAAGGACACAGTTAAAAATTGGTTGGATAAATTATTTCCATAAAATTGGTTCCATTAAATATTTTTTCCATAAACTAAATTATTCAATTTTCCATTACACAAAAAAAAATTTCCAAATCTCCATACATTTCCATTTAATTTTCCAACAATTCCATACAATTTCCATCATAATTTACATTGAATATTTCAAAAATATAATTTAAAAAACATTAAATATTTTTTTCCATATACTAATTTATCAAATAATCCACATTAAATAATTTTTCCATATATTTCCATTTAATTTTCCAACAATTCCATACCATTTGCAATCAATAATTTTCATCAACAATTCCATACAATTTCCATCACAATTTACATTGCATATTTCAAAAATAAAATTAAAAAAATATTAAATATTTTTTCCATAGACTAAATTATTCAATAATTCCTCATAAACATATCCTATTACACAAAAAAATTTCATATAATCTCCATACATACCATTTCCAATAAAAAATTTTCATCTATAATTCCATACAATTATATCACAATTTACATGAAAATTTACATTAAAAAAACATACATTTCCACCAAAACGTTGGCGGTTGGTTGATATCGATATCTCGCTCCTCTCCTCCTTCTATGCGCGACGGCCACCAAAAACAAAAATCACGCCGGAAATCTCCTCTTCCTCTCCTCCTCTCTTTCTCTCCTTCCCTCTTTCCTCTCTTTTCTGATTGCTCTCGGCAGAAAAAAAAAATGGCATAAGCCTCTTAACACATTACTACCCAACCCCCCTCCCACCCACCCTATTAAATGCGGCAAAAAAAAAAAAAAAAGTGAAACAAAAACCTGTCAGCCCAAGTCCCTCCCACCCTTAATGTCTCCCAAGTCCGAATATTACTCCCTCTTCTATGCGAACAAAGGTGTCAGCCGAAAAAAAAAAAACCACTATAGCGGCATTACTATTGCCACTATAGTGCAAAAAAACAAAACCTCAGCAGAGTTGTCAGCCCGAGACAAAGGAGAAAAAAAAAAGTGTCAACTCGAAAAAAAAGGGCCTATAGCGGTAATAGCAATGCCGCTATAGTCCCCTGTAGCGGTAATGCTATTGCCGCTATAGGATTGAATTATAACGGTACTGCAATTACCGCTATAGCTGTGCTCTTTTTAAAATTTCAGAGGCTCTTTTGTCTTTTTTTAAATTGTCAGGGGCATTTTTGTCTTTTATAAAAATTTTCCTACGTGAAACGTGAGCAGGCTTATCCGCTTGTTCAAATTTTACATATTTCTGTGTAATCATAAAGGGGTCGTTTGGAATTACCAAAGTTTAGTGGGATCAAGGGTTAAAGTTAGTATTTTGGGATTAGTGTTTGAGATTAAAGTTAATAAAAGTTAGTACTAACTTAAAGTTAGTAATTGTTGTTTGGCATGATAGGTTAAAGTTAGCGATCAAAGTCAATGCATTCAATTATAACATTTATTTTAATCTAGACATTTTAGAATTTAAAAATTTTAAATCTTGATATTTTTAAAATTTGAAATTTTTAAAAGGTGAAAATTAAAATTTAAAATTTGAAAATTTGAAAAATTGAAATTTGAAATTTAAAATTTAAAATTTTAGATTTTGAAATTTGAAATTTTTAAATTTTAAAGTTTCTTCTTAAGGGCTCCGTTTGGATGCGTTGAGAATAAGATAGAAGGAAGAAGGGAAGAAATTTATTGGGAAGGGATAAATTTATTTGGAAGTGTGTAACTTTTGTGAAGAGTTTGGATGGCTAGAAATAAATTTATTGGTAAAAAGTGGTTATTCCTTATTCCTTATTCCGGGAAGAAGCCATCCAAACGGAGCCAAGGATTTTCTCTTCAGATACGATATAAAATTTTTCTTTTGGCGTTTGAGAAAAGCTCAAATATGAAATGACCAATTTAGAGAGATAGTGCTAATTCCGTTGACCCCAAAGTTGTTTGGCGATGCAAGATATGTAGGTTAGCTCGTTGACCCAAAAGTCAAACTAAACTGGACACTACCAAACGAGCCCAAAGCACACCATCTAGGGTTAGTACATCCTCAATAAATTTTAACTATTGTCTATTTATGGTGTCGGAAATAAACACAAATTAAAAATGGACTTTATGATTATAACTTTGGCCAAATTCATATTTCGTCAAAATGTTTCTAAAAGTACTTTTGAAATAAAGATTGGCAGAATTTTCACCCTGTTTGAATTGGTGGATAGGTGCCTGAAATTATTGCTACTTTTGTTGTATCACTATTTTCAATAAAAAGAAATAAAAGTAGTGACTATTAAATCTCACTAATCAAACTTACCCTGTACAAAATGCATTTTCTTTTTCATTACCTACTGGCCTGGTAAAAAACCACGCGAACTCAATTTCCCAAAGATATTGTAACATGCATTCTAGAGAAGGGAACGAACAGAGAAAATACAGCCTTAGTTTCCAACAACCAGTCAAAATGTACTTCTAAGCCCCTCTTCAGTCATCTCGAAAAGAACAAAGCATCTACTGGTCTATCTCCCCTTCTCAACCTCCATTCTTTCTCTCTTTCTCCTTTGTATCAAATTCAATCCCAGGTCAAGCATACCTCCTACTTAAAGCATCCTTATGCCCCATAAGGCAATCACACCATCTCAACTCCTTATCAGTGATAAGAAAACCCCACAAAAAGGTGGTTCAATAGTAACAAAGGATAGCTCATTTAATGGAGAGCGTGGATAGCATGGATAGCTCATCTGAGAATAACTCTTCTGATTCCAGAGGTGCCCCATCTTACTCTCTTCTTATCCATTATTCTCTCTCTTGGAGATGTATTTAATTCATATGCCCAGTTTGTAACATTTGGATGTTTGGTTTGTTTTTGGCAGAGGAGAGCAGCCAGGACTCAAAGACTGAGTTTTCAGAGGATGAAGAGGCTCTCATTGCCACAATGTATAGATTGATTGGAGAAAGGTTTGTCAATCAGCACTTATGTTAGGTTTTATTTGTGTTCTATTTGGGACGATACTCTCTTCAGTTGCCAATTAACAACTTTACTATTAGATTTTCAATTTGTGTCTAAATTTATCTTATGTTTTAGTTGCCAGCTAACCTCTTTGTTTAAACAGGTGGGCATTAATTGCCGGACGAGTACCAGGAAGAACAGCTGAAGAAATTGAGAAATACTGGACAAGTAGATATTCCTCCAGCGAATAGTAAAATGGAGATGGTTTTGCCTTCTCGGTGCCCAACTGGAGGGCACCTTTCTTGTTGTAATTCTCCAGTCAGATGATCTAGAACAGTTCGTGTGTTTACCATATCATTTTTTAATTTTTTCTTTTCACTGTCTTTTTTCTTTCCCTTCCATGATAGTCACATTCGTTTCAGAGCATTATTGTGTATGTTAATTTGCAATTGCTATTAGCATGTACTCATTCTTCCTTATAGTTTCATTGCATTTGTTTGTGAATTTCTCACACTCAAGCCTCAAAAGCCTATTCTGGTATTTTTTTTGCTTTGGATTATCTATACAGATAAGGACATAATTTTATATTCAATATCATAAGATTGGAACAACAGAAATAAAAATATATGGATAAATACACAGTAAACCTTGTAACTCAGAAATTATACAATTCATGCATATTGTACATGTCCAGATAACTGACAAACAAATTCAAATTTACAACAACAGTACACTTCAGCTTATTGGGTAAAACATGGCCCTCTGATGGCTTCACAATTATACGACATAAATAGTTAATAGTTAATTAATTTAAATTATATACTACCATCTCACCCAAGAAAGGAATTTTTAATTAAATAAAACAATTCCATAAGAGTTTGCATTTATCGACAAAACATTAAATATTCTGGGATATTGAAATGCAAAGGACACATCCAGAAGATGCATCCTGCGAAATTTGATATCCCAAATCATCTATCCAATAAGTGCAAACATTTATAAAAAGGTTTAAATTTTTTAAAAAATTCCATCATAAACCACATGCACCATTGGGTGAAAGAAAATAGTATAAAATTATTGAGAAAATAACAATATACAAGGGCCATAGCCATGTTTTACCCAACATATTTCATAAGTTATTTTTTTCTGAAGGATAAGAATTTGGTGTTGCGTAGAGATCAATTGAGCCAATCTGAAATCTTGGCTGCGAATTAGGATCCCTTACAGATAGAACCCGAAATCTGTTCATATATGTGTAAGTTCAATATTGTATCAACAAAAACTCTAAATAGGAAACAAGAAAAAGTTTAGAATGCAAAGTGAATCTTATCCTTATATTGAACCCTACTTGATTTAAGCGTGTTAAATTCAAACTTGAATTTCTGTCCTAATTTTCAATGTAAAAATGGTTTAGACTGACACAAGTATAATACACAGATGACAATGACCCAAAACCAACAAGTCAACCTGCCCAACCAGAAATGTTGACCTTTTAAGGTTATAAGTTATAACCTCACATTTGAACCAGGATTTTCCAATCTTTTATCAGGTGTTGGGTCCGGATTTCTTGACATGTTGTGGGTCACGTTAGGTTTAGATTACCAGTTCATGACCTAGCCTACATAAAACGCCCAAGATTCCAGAAACCCAAGTTTTGCACTGAATAGTGTTTTAATAAACAAATCCCAGTAAGTATGAAAACACCACTGCTTTATGTAAGATATTTGACAATGTTAGTGCCAATTCTCATTCTGAGTGAGTTGTTAGGTTTACTGGGAAACAGCTTTGAGTCTGGTCGAGTTAACCAAATTCTTTTTGTATTAAATAAATTTGAGAAACTGATCTGACCCATTACCACTCCATCATGAATCTAACCCCACAATAAAAATCCTATAACAGCCTATTAAAATATCGAAGTACCTGAATGTATCAGCCACAAATCGAGTCCCTATTTTGAATGATTTGCGCAAGAAGCGGCTTTCAAACAATTGAGAGCCCTGCCTGTCTATTACTGTCCAGCTGGAGCCTGCATCTGAGCTTGCTTCAAGAACCCTATATGAAGAAACCCATATATTACAGAAAGTGGGAAACATCCCATGTAACCCTGAAAAGTGAGGATTCTTAAATGATTTACAGGGCCAATGCATCACCAAATTGTTCATTATATGCCGATAGTAAATATTTTTGTAAACCTGATCAGACCCAGTGGAAAGGGGAATAATGGTATGAAGAAAATATATATTTTATACATAAAATATATATTTTAGAGTGGATTGGCCAGGTGTCTTTATTTAGAGATGATTGGCCAGGTGTTTTTTCTACTAGATTCCTCTTTTGTACCCCACGAAACTTGGACACGTTCCTTATAGGGAGGAGTCACTAACTATCTGTTCTGGACACCATGTTCAACTAAAAGTAATTATTTGTTAAAAGGGCATATGAGAAGCTTTTCCTTTTACTCAAAGTGTATTGATGTTCAGCAAGCACAAAATTAAAATTGTATAATCGTACCAATCCATAGGATCCCTCTCTGGAACATCATTAGCTGACATAAGATCATAAGATTCTAAATCACACTTCTGAGCATTAGGAACTTTGTAAATCAGCCAACATCCTAGAAAAGTCATAAACAAAATAAAGGCTAAATTATGTGGTAAAGATTACTAGAATTATGGAATAAACAATAAACATGTTCTTTTAGAATACCTTTAGCACCATTAGGTTCCTCCCATTTGTTAGTGCGAGTTCCTTCAAAAGCCGATGTAGCCTATGGCAAAAATATAATTGTAACTTAATACGTGAAATTAGCATAAAAAAGCATTAATTAGTATCCAGAAAGTTGGGCTCTTAGCTTACTATTCCAACAGGAAGTTGCTCCCCACTTGCAATAACCATACCAGAACACAATCGATTCGGTCTAGGAAAAGTAACTCCATCTTTTAGATAAACCTTATTCTTGTAACTATTTATCACCTCGTCAACCAAATCCAGTGCAACAGGCAGAGCTAAAGAGCTATTTACTGGATTCCCAGTTACAGTTACTCTGATCTCTCTATCATCACCCCATTGACCCTTCAAGGAAAGAGCACCTAACAATTTTTCAATGCACTCCTTCATCTTTTCAGAAATTTCAAAAGGCTTCAAATCAAGAGACGATTCTCTCTTTTTGAAAGGCTGACTTTTGATGTCTAAAAGAAACTTCTTAAAGACCTCCATAACATCGTTGATTCTATCTCCAGAAGCATGTTCATCAGAAAGTTGAGACAAGAGAAGAGAGAAAGAATTATGTATAGCTGACACATGAGCATCTACACATTTTCGCACTGGACAAGATGACAAACTCAGTGCCTCAGTTTCAGCAAGACCCACTTCGGATCTTGATTTGCGCCACTCAACCGATCCACTTTGCCTACCTGGTAAGGACAGTTCTGTATCTGGCTTAAGATAAGAAGCTTTTTCAAGCTCCTCCAGTTCTCTCCGGTCTCGATCTGTCAGAATTGAAAGGGCTTCAGCAGAGTAATTGCTTCGACATTGTCTTGTCATCGAAGAGAGAACAGAAGAAACAGCACTTTCGGTGGCAATTATTCTTCTAGATAGAACCTATGGGTAGGAGGTAAGAACAAAAATTAATTGATGAATGCATGTATCTGGTCTAAACTTCTAAAGTAATACCTTTTGTAGTCGTAGGTCAGGTATGTTTCATACCTATGCAATTGGTTCCAAAACTAAAATTACAAAATGAAGAATCACACAAATGCTTCTTCAAAGAACAAATATATATAATGTATATACTAAAATAAAATACAAAGTATCTTTAGGAGCCCTTTTCTACAAACTATCCGAAAACTCCAGAATACCCCCTCCTTCCATGGACTTCAAAGCAGTAGTGTTTAAACAATTTTACCAAGAAGTTGGGAGTGGAGTATAGCTGCTCTTATACAAGTATTATGAGATATTTTTGTTTTTTCAAGATATATTTTACTTCATATAACTTATGACAATGTATTAATCAATGAAATCTTACAAAAGAAATTAAAAAATATATATATACTACTAGCTTGTGAGACTAACCTAAAAAACCATAGAATTGACCTCAAATGGTACTTTGGAGTTTGGACCATTGATCTTAATTCTTAATGTATTTCATGAACCAAAAGTTCAGATTCCAAGTTTTAATTTTCAAGTTTGTTTTGTATACGGAAAAAAAGATGCAACAATGGTGAAAAATGGATGCATTTTTGCTGATCTGACAGTTTCTATGGTGAACCTTCACGAGCCCCTTGCCAAGCTTAGCCCCTGTGAATTTACTCAATTAAAAGTAAAGGTAAAGAACAATGATCACACCTCATGCCATTTCCTGGTATAGCGTCTTGTAACATCATGAACTCCATCTTTTGAGATACCAATGGCATAATTAAGTTTTTTTCCCCACCTAAAAAAATTGAAAAAGAGCATTTATGCATATGTCAGTAAAAGTACTCCAGCACAATTTAACTGACATTCAGATGAGTGCACCACAGCACATATAGCTGTGTAATAGACTGTGTTGTCTGTACTGCTACACAGCTTACTTTACTTTAAAATCTCCCCACCCCCACACCCCTCTACATCAGAGCATGTGTTTTTTTTTTTTTTCTTTTTTTGAAACCTGGTATATAAAAAGTAAAAGATTTACCCTTTCTCATACAACAGTGGATTGTCATAAGTACCTTCACATGGATCGAGATGCATCCATCTGCAAATAGAAAGACCAAATTAGCAATGAAAATTAACAGCAATTATTGACAAGAGGGCTAGGGCAGATATACAAGTTAGATTATATAACCTCCCATGGACTTGGGAATAACATTCAGTCCAGACATGATCAGTGAAATCCAAAATCTGAAGAAGGAAAAAAGAAAATGAAAATAATGCGGTTAGCAGAAAGAGCATCGAGGGGAAAAAACAAACAAGAGTTTTAACCCGAAAGGACTTCAAATCCACAATAAAGAGGGAGCCCTTTTCTGATTGCACACATCAGTTTTACTCCATTTGCAATAAACCAAAAATTAATTACTGCTTCTAACTTCTGCTGTTTAGTCAACATTACATTGAGGTTATTTGAATTTTGAAGAAAAAATGCTACTTTTGACAACCATCAAAAGTTATTTTTTTCCACAAAATTTCAAAATGAAAGATAAATTTCTAAGTCATAACTATTATCTATAACAAGTAGGCATAGGAGAATAAGCAATTAAAGGATTGTCTTTTTCCATACTATTAAACTAACTGCTGAACTACTACTTCCAAGAGGAAAAAAACACTTGATGGTTTATCTTGACAATATACTCTCAAATCAATTCAAATGATTGAAAACTGAATAATTTTGAATCACTTGATGAACAGTAAAAGTTGCACAAAATCTCATCTTTTTTATTGACGTAATATTTACACTATATACATCATTCCTATGATGTTAGATTTCAGAATCAATTTAAAATTTTGATGATTGTCAAGATTGTAAGAAATTATTAAGTGATCCTTCCATTTCCAGATAACCTTCAGTACATCAACATCAGGGTAAAATACGAGAAATTTGTAATAAATTTGAGATACTGTATCATTATTTTCAGCATCGTCAATATAAAGAAGAAAGAAAGCCTTCAAAAGTTAACAACATTTATTCATTTGATAGACTAACCAGGCGAGCATCATATCCAAAGGCACGACAGTACAAAGTGAAGCAGTTGGCCCACTCACCACACCGACCCCTCCTTGTTTCTACAAGCTGATAGAAAGTTCCTCTAAAAAATCACTTACATCAGCCATTAAAAATAAACCAGCAAAGTACAACACAGTGATTTCATACCTTAAGAGGATCGTTATATCTTGGAAAACGAGTTATACTTGAACAACGGTTGCACCTATAAAACATAAGGCATCCCCAACGTAAGCCAAGTATATGGAAGAAATTATGTAAATCTTATATTAGGTTTGTACCTCCAATTATCACTCAATGACATTACAGCTTCCTTCTTTTAAAAAAAAAGAAAACAGAAGTTTCACACATTATATATGTTACAAACTAATCCATATTCTTACTCCGCCTAGATTTTAAAAACATACATAGAATATAAGATACATTTACCAACAGTAATATCATAGTTTTAATAGATGAAAATCATGTTTAGCATCTTAGCACTGTGTGGAGTTTTAGTATACAAAAATACAAGAAACTATGTCATTTATTGTTATAAAGAAATATCATGTATTTTTTTTAGCAAAGAACTATCTAACCAGTGATGCCTATTTATTTTCCGTACCTATAAATCTCAACTCTTGAACCACCATACTCGATCTCAGAAGGAAGTGGAGCACCCATGCCAATGTTGCTTGTTTCATGACCACATTTGTCGCAGGGAGGTGCATTCACCCATCTAAATAAATAGACCCATAACAAGAGATATTTTACCATATAAATTTGGAACTATTTTTTATTATGTTTACTTCTATTTTAGTAGATTTCTTATATGCAAACTACTGAACTAGTATCAAAACATAGGAATCAACATAGTCCAACATTTTTTCAATAGTTGGTCAATTAAATTTGAGCGATTTAGGTGGTTTTTTATTGACTATCAGATAATACATCTTCTTGATATAATAAGAAATGCAGAAAGATGGCAGGTTATGGTCTGAACTATTTTTTATTGATAATATCAATATATCATAATATTATAATTAAAAATTTAATTATTTCAGAACTGAAAATCATATTTTGAAAAATTGGATAGACAAAAGGAATGATACAGAAATATAATGTTTGTTTGTCTCCCAGCTGGTTTGGGAATGCAAATAATATTTGCGTCCCAGAGCTAACATTTTTCCCAGCAAACAAGCCCCCTGTTGTAGTAGCACAAACTTCACTTCTTTCTTAAAACCCACAGGGCAAATATTATTCATTTAGTAAATCTTGAAACCACAGAGCGTGCCACCAGGTTTGTCAACAGGTTAACTTTTAATTCTTATAAACTACATAATACCATTATTATATATGATTCAGTAATTCAGTGGTTTATTCATTATACCATGCATCAAACTGACCTATCACCGAATTAAGAAGAAGTTCAAAGCAGAAGTCAAACCTGAAAGATTGCTTAAACCAGAAAAGTAATTGTAGCAAAAATGAATGATCCCTTTCATCTTTTGACGGGTTGAAATTTCCTTCCTGCTCAACAATTTTGTTTCTTTAGTTATATTAGGGTCCTCAAAACCTTCTTCTCTAGAAATACTGAAAAAAATTGGGTGCACCTTGGCTAAAGAAACCAAGGCCTTTTCCTCAAGCTCATCAACTGGAACAGTCTTTCGTGCAGCCTCCTGGCGTACAGGGCTCTCATACTACATCCAACAAAAGGAACAGTTGAAAACACTATAGCATATTATTCCCGAAATTTGGTAACAACTCAATATAGCCCAGTCACAATATGGAACAGGATGTATCTGTAATAATTATGTTAGGGTTTCATGACTGAACTAGGACTCTATTGATGCAACAAAATCACAGTTTGACCAAAGGTTCAATCCCAAATTACACTAGTAGAATCGCATCCACACCAGTTAAGCATATGTAACCCTTTACCGGTAAAAAATATTGCACAATCATCTGGTGTATGGCATCAACAACAAAAGCCTGCTTGAGTAATTTATTAAGCTCCACCTTAGGACCAAAGGGTTCTCAAGAACAGCTTGCACTAGACATACATGTTGAATTTCAACTTTTACTTCTATTAAGTAAAAAAAAATGGTGTTACGATCGTCAAGTTATTTATATAATTGCTGAAGTAACTAATGACAAAAGGCTACATGAAATAGTCCAGCATCATGTAATAAAATGTAATAAACTTACCATCAAAACCTGCTTCACATAAGGTTCAACTCGAATCCTAAACTGTTCTCCATTATCAACAGCGCTAAACTGTTGGAGTAGGAGTGCCTCTTCTTCGGCCTATCAGTCACAGAATAGAGGAAAGAGAAAGAATATAAACTTAATTATGACTCTTCCGGTCTCCAATTCACAATTACAATATGTAATACGTCATCCAAAATGCTTTTTTATTTCCGCGTACCTGCAACAACCGAGCAAGCTCTTCATCAGACATCTCTTGGGACGCAGATGGCTTTGATATATCCTTTGCTTCTGTGATGGATACCAATTTGAGCTTATCAGATAGTGCATTGAGATCTGTGCCTTCATCGACAAGCTGCCGTTCATCTTCCGCAAGTATCTTCATTGAAGGGCAGAATTACCATAAATTTACGCACTTCCAAAGTACCACATTGTAATTTCACATAACAAAAGGTACTCTAATGGATTCTAAAACAACAATTTCATGCGATGTGGTTTCAAATGGGGAAAAAAAAAACTCAATTGTACTAAATTTTAGTATGATTGAGCAACACTGAAGAACAAAATTCCCTCTTTCTCTAATAAACAGCAGATGCAGCTTAATTTCTACTGCTAGAAGCTCATATCACGCTACTTAAGAACACAAATCTGTACCGAAATGAAGGAAAAGCAAAATTCTTTCAAGTGCTAGAGAAGATACCTGCTGATCATCAGGTTCCACAGAGGTCAGAGAGAAGATCTGCAACTTCAGAATCTGTACATAATAAACAAACACGGGTCTAATTACAAAAATATGTACATTTTCAGGGGTCAAAATGAGAAACGAGAAGAGAACACAAGGCACCTCGAGGCCATGGTCGGTGTCGTAGTCGATCGGGAACTCATCGCCGTTGTGGCGGAGCACAAATTGCCGAGCCACCATTTCTCTCTCTCTCTAGTCTCCGCCTCTCTTCAAGTACTTTTGATCTTTCCTCTTTGGTTGTGATCGAACCCAAAGAAGTTCTGTGGAAAAGGGAAGACGCGATTCTCTGTAACGAGTGATGACTTTCAGAGGAGGTCTTCATGCAACGACAAATGGATCGCTTGTGGTTGTGGGGCCTCGTATTTAGTCGTGTAGTCGTGTCGAAAGCAAGGAAGTTGCGAGGGGCTTACGTGCGGATGGTTTCGCAAGCAATGCATCTCGGCTTGGAATAATATACTTCGCTGTTGCCTGTTGGAATGGATTTTGTGGCAAGTGTAGATAGATTCGTTCGACCTTGATGGCGGTTAGTGAATTGCAATTTTACCGTATCGTGGTGTGTCGTGGCAAATACGGGTGTGTTTAGTATTGTGTCGTGTCGTGTTGACACGGCTTATACATGCAACCGTGTCGTGTCGTGTCGTGTTGAGTGGAGGGAAAGGCCGACACAACACGGAAATTGACACGACACAGTTGGAAATCGTGTTGACACGCCACTATACAGTTGTGTCAACCGTGTCGAACCGTGTTAAAAATTTATTTATTTATTTATTTAAAAATAGTTAAATATATTTTAAAATTAGAGATAAAATGATAAAAAATTGTATTAAATTTTATAAATCTGTTATATAGTCGATAAAAAATAATATCATAATAATTCATGATGATACAATATAATAATTAATTAACTAAATAATAAATTACTAATTACATAATATTAATTAGTTAGAAATTTTTAATTATAGTTTCTAAATTATATTTTTATCCTTAAAATTCAAATCATCCTTTGTTTTTATAATATATTAATATTTTTATAATATTTTTTTAATTTTAAGTTTTAAAATAAAATAAAATCTTGTTGTGTCGTGTTGTAACCGTGTCGTGTCAAATCGTGTCGTAT
This sequence comes from Rhynchospora pubera, assembly GCA_028095005.1. Taxonomy (NCBI): domain Eukaryota; kingdom Viridiplantae; phylum Streptophyta; class Magnoliopsida; order Poales; family Cyperaceae; genus Rhynchospora; species Rhynchospora pubera. The sequence goes on from CM051462.1 coordinate 75,746,784, forward strand.
TGAATCGTGTCGTGTTAAACCTTGTCAATTTTCTAAAAATGTCAACACGACACAGTTTTGACACGACACACCAACACAATTGTGTCGTGTTGAATCCGTACATGTGGCGTGTCGTGTCGTGTCAACACGGGTCCGTGTCGTGGCAACACGGTTAACACGACACGATTTGTAATTCACTAATGGCAGTTACGGGAAAGCAGGAAACAAATCAAATTCAGATCCGCTGTCGCGCGACACATAGTGTAACGCGACATGTTGGTCATCTGATCAAGATCCAATGGACAAGGAAGCTCCGTGTATGTAACCTAAATTGATAGGTCCGTAAAAAATTAACCGTCCGATCAAAATCAGACGGCTCGTACGTGCGCTACACCATTTGTCGCGCAACAGCAAATCGGGATTGAAACAAATCTGTTCAGTTTGTTATTGGAGTAATTTCTTTTATGTGGTTTTTTTCTCCAATGCATTTGTTCAGTTGTAGCCTTTGTAGGCTTGTATTATTGTATATAGCTGGTTGTTGGTACATTGACTTGAAGGTAGTTCCAGATAAAAAGTTAGACGCTAGAGGAGTGCTGACTGCTGAGTGCTTATCTGATAATAATATTTATTTTTATTTTTTTTTAATTATAACAAAATAATACTATTTCGATTGTTATTTCGCATTCATAAAATAATTTTGACATTCGATGTAATTGTTGATCTGACTTAACAATTACTTCTCATCTATGATCTATCAAATTTTAGTTTATGTGAATTTCAAATTTAGAGCACAACATCTCTAAACACATTTTAAAATAATCACACATCCATAAAATAGAGAAAATGCATTTACATGATTAATACACACGATATATAATATAATAGAAATGCCACAATAATTGATATAATTTTTGAAATATCATATTCATATACACTATGCGGTGTTAGATCTGAAAAGCCTTTTTAAAAAAATCTCTCAATAGGCATAGAAAGAGAAACCACTGGATAAGAAACAAACTGAATGAGGTAATAGGCCTCGAAATAGAGGCTATGGAGAACATTTTTGTCCGTCCGATCAATAATTGATGCCGTGATTAATATCAGGTCCGTTGAGATTCGTGTGGTCCGTAAAAATTTATCCATTGAGATTAAATTAAATGGCCACTATTAAAAGACATCCATTTCACGTTTTGAAAAAACATCTAGAGGATCCGAATCCCACTCAAATGTATAAGGAAACATCCACTCAAATGTATAAGGAAACATACTTGTTGGAAAATAACGAAGACATTCTAGTGGACGTCTCAAGGACCTAGCAGAACGTTTGGGTTCGCACCATCTAGTCACATCTACAGGTTGCAACTTGCAAGTGCAGAAAATTAATGTGATTCTTGTCTTATGTGAAAGAGAAATACTAATAAGAGAACTTCAAAAAATCTCTCATGCTCATCTGAAGTTCTCTTTCACATAAGACATGAATCACACTAATATTTTTTTTTTCTTTCGCATAAGATATGAATCACACTAATGTTTAGTATTTCTCTTTCACATAAGACATGAATCACATTAATGTCTAGTATTTCTCTTTCACATAAGACATGAATCATACTAATGTTTATTTTTCTTCTTTCACATAAGACATGAATCACACTAATGTTTAGTATTTCTCTTTCACAAAGACATGAATCACACTAATATTTATTTTTCTTCTTTCACTTTTTTTTCCCTTTTAACTTGTGTACAATTTTTTATTATTTAATAAAATTTTACTTGCTGCGATCGCCAACCAGTCCTAAAGAAAAAGAGAAGGAGAGACTCTATTGCTTCAATTAAGAATGAAGCACTGCTAATTCCTTGCAAGAATTTAGCGTGTTCGCGGTCAGTTTGATATTTGTACTATAAATGGTGTCGGTAGTAATTTGAATTTGTGATTGCTTTCCACTAGCGCATTAAGAAGAATGTCCGAACATTTTTTCTTCAAAAATATTTAAATAATATATTTTCCTTCCAAAATTAAAGCTTCGGACTTAACTTTTGCAACATAGAACTCTCGTATATAACTTCCTAATTTCTCAAAATGAAATTTTTTAACCTCTTGATTAAGGGTTTTTTGTTGCAAACTTGAAAACTCACCTCTTCTCTTCAAAGATTAATTGTATCACAGAATCCATAACAGTTTATGCTATGTTATAATAATTATCGTTGATTCAACGCGCTTTTTCTACATCATACCATAACTCAAAAGGATTAAAAAAAAAGTAAAAAACAGAACTTATTATCAAAAAGAATTGAAACTGTTTATGAGTCAAATACTATTTAATTTGTGCCCATATTTTATCTTTGAAATTATGATAGTATAATTTACAACATTATATGTGACTCTTTTATTATATCTTATTAATGCTGCATTTTTTATTTAAACTATTTAAGTTAATTATGTAAATTAATACTGTAAGTTTTCTTTGTAAAAATATATTGTCCTCCAAAATAAAATTCAACAACGGCGGATCGTTCGTACCGCAAAAGGCAAACCTTGAGGAATATCCTCCAACATTTTACTAAGTACTAGCAGCAGCGCCCACTCAATGTGTGGGCGGACTTTAATATGTGATATGTGAAAATGATAATATTATTTGACCCATTTGTTGTCCATTTTCAATATTTAATGTTAACGTTGACTTGATCGGCACTAAACGCAGCAGTATTCACCGGCACTGAATTAGGCATTATTTGGGAGCAATAATTCATTCCTTGATATTCTCCAAGCGCATTTATTATATAAATTCATTCCTTGATATTCTCCCTAATTTGCAACTGGGGTAATTATGGGTTGGATATTGAAATAGAATTTATAGGGGCAGATCAAGAACGCCTTAACATTCTAACATGCTGGTTTGAGATATGCAAGCCTTTGCGTGTCTCTGTCACCAAAAGGGTATAAACAAGTGACCAATTGGAGAAATACCATCATGGCATCAAACCTCGCCGAGGTTAGTTGTGTTGATGCACTTACTGGCTCTCTGTGAGTCTAAACACATTCACTAACTATTGTTGCACTCACATTAGTAGGTCAATGAAATATAAAGGCATTTCTCTTGAATAAAGAAGGTGGTATTTGCACCCTATGACTAAAAGCAATCTAACAATTATCAAGTAACAGTAAGCAAAGAGGATTTAATAATAAAACAAAATCAATTTGTTCATATTTAATTAAACCCAGGGATTCGAATTTTAATGTGAATATTACCCAATGCATCACGTACAGGCACAAATTCATTAAAATTAATCCTATCTTACACTTTTACCACTCAACTCTCATGCTTTAAGAAATCACATCATGACGAGGCATGACCATCAGAGCATTCTGTTTGGAGGAGCTTGCAAATCACTAATAGCATACAAGTGGTTAAATTAGGTGGTCACCTGGCAACACCAAATATGAATATTTGTTATGCTTCTGTTTCAATTTTTTGTTTTCACAAGTTATAAAATTAAGGTAAAGTAACATCAAGATCAAGGAAAAAAAAAACTGAAAACTAAATTAGTAGGTGGACAAAGGATCAGAAAACTGATTGCCGACACAAAATTCCTTTTCACATATTATACCTAAATCCTTTCTAGCTTTAATGCATGGTTGAAAGATTATCCAGAGTAAATTACACAGATATAGATGAACTCAATATCAAATCATAAAGTACCAAATTACCCGGTCATGTTCCACTCCGTATTCAGTAATCATAAGCAAAACCTACTTGTTGAAAATGTATCCAAACAATACACCCGCAGAAAACCAAAACAAATATTAAAAAGCACGTTTTATCTCAGTTACCTTGTATGAGGCACCAATGCACCACTGCTCTTGGTCCTGCTAAATACCTCCCAAACAGAAGGCAACCAACTGGTATAATTGCCAGGCGAGCTTGTGACCTAAATGTCAAGGTTGATAAATATGAGTAAATTCTTGTAACAGAGAAACATGTTCATTTTTAAGAATAACAAATGAAATTGGTACAAATAATTACAGAAGAAAAAACATAATTGGTACAAATGATATAATAAAGAGTACCTACACTTGATCCTTGCTATTATACTTGCTGGGGCTTGGAGAGCAATAGAGGAACCAGAAAGGATGGTTGGAGCACAATTCCTCTAGTTACCGCCAATATTAAGGTTGTCAAAATCCAGTAGGTGTATGATACTTACAAATTAATCAGCAAGTATTTACCTCAAGCACCGCCTCTCGAAAATTGTCAGCATAGCGACCTAAAACGTTAATTGCTTTTAATCAATAGCATTTATGCAAATCACGTTAATCCATCTAACCTGTTATTGCTCACAAAATGTTAAACCTCGAGTCCTAACAAAATTGTCCCATCCATAAATACAAATAAAACCCGTTACAACTCTCCATAGCTTATTACAGTTTCCATGCATCAAATTAATTTGCTTAACTCAAAAATAATGATAAACAAGAAGTATGCAACACATCCTTTGTTCTATCCAGTGAAGCTTGATGCACAGCTGTTCCTCCCTCTGGGAAATTTGTTGGAACTAACAACAAAATTTATTAACACAAAATTGCTTAATGCAAAAAAAGCACAACTTATTAACTAATCAAGAAACTTTAGAATCACCTATAAACGTAGGTGAACAGCTTACTAACTAATCAAGAAACTTAAGATCACACAATATGGTACCAGTAAACCAAAGATTTGTGAGTACTAACCAGAAATTAGTAGAAAAAATAAGTAAGCATGTTACTTGAGTAAACACTTGGTAGAATCACTTAAAAGTTTCCTAGATAGAGAAAATTACATAGCAATTCTCATGCATTTACTTTCTTCCTTTTGTTAACATAGCCAACCAAATCTGTCGTGAATCATGAATTGTTTGTTTCCATGTCCCATTTCTCTATCTTTCTATGACACAAGTGTTGTTCCAATAGAAAGTGACAATTTTAAACAATCCCATAGGTTATCAGTACATGCTCTTCTTCCATTTTGTATTTGTTTGATTCTATCTATATGCAAAACAATACTCTGAAAAAAAGTGCAATTTTTTTCCCAAAATTGAGTATAATAACTTTTGCAAATAATAAGTGACCATAGACAATGTCCCACACAAATTGTATAGTACTTATAAACAAGAATAGGATAAAGAAGAACCGCACCTTAACATCATCTGAGGAGAAGCTTGTGACAGTTTTCTGGTACCCAGCTTTCTTCAGATGATGACTCATCCACTGCATCTTGCCGGGTGCCAAAGCCATCACCTTTTCCAAACCCTATCCAACATATATACTGTATACAAAAATATCAACCGAGCTGCTATAATATTAACAAAAAAGGAAGAAAAAATGCCAAAATAAGAGAGAGAGAGAGAGAGAGAGAGAGAGAGATAATGGACCTTATTGTCATCATCCATCAGCTCAACCGACTGGGGTGTCTTTTTTAAGTTCATATCAGCCAATTGTTGGATCAGAAATGAGGTTTGACAAATACAAGTTCACTAAGCCAATGCGAAAATGAATATGTTTAAAAGGCAATGAAAAAGACTACATGCCTAATTTTTAAAACAAAAGAAGTCAGAAAAAGCATGGATCACTAAAATCATTTGATCATTGCTTAGTTAATCAAAGAAGAGCACCAAAAGCGTAAGTAGAAAAACAAAATAAACTGAACTGGTGTAGACCTGCTGAAACAACTCAACAAAAATCGATATGTCCACTGGTTGTGATTTTGCCTCAAATAAGACAGAATTTTAGTCTAAATTTTTCCAATTTATCCTTGATTCAAGTATGCAACTCAACAAAAATTCAGTTTTAAAATTAAAAACTGGCTCTATACCCAAACATAAGAAATACAGACTTGGAATTGAAACCATTAATTTACACAGTGGGCAATAGGGTGATAATCTCTGAAACAAAAACTACAGAGTGTATAAAATAATGTACATTACCTTTGGTACAATAGGTGTCTTCACAGAACAAGCTTCTGAGAGATCATCATGGTGTCTTCAATTTGTTCATCATCAGGGTGTCTAATTTGTGCATCTCTAGTGTGTAGTGTAATATAGTATTATTTGCACACTAAAAATTTAGCTAAAATAAGAAAAGTTAAGATATTAAAGTTACTAAAATGCAATGGCACATGAAAATGCTGAAGAAGAAATGTAGATTTGTTTCATACTATCTCTGGCTTATATAGAACACAAACTCTGATGTCTACATTCTCATAGAGTGCATAACGATCTAAAACCAAGAAAAAGTATGAAATTAGTCAAAGAAGTCTAGGTTTGTATCTCTTTATCGTTTAATGTCCTATTGCAACAAAACTATTAGAAAGAGTACCAACCTTTCTTGCACAGAACAATAGAAGGGGAAGAAAGAACATGCTAATCTTGCAAAGGAAGCAACATAATTTGCTAAATAAACATAATATAAGACTATAAGATAAAATTTGAACCTGAGATTCCGTTCTTTGGAATTGTCAAGAGCTAAGTTTATCCTGAAATGAAGTTGCTTCCGTAATCTTAAATTCCATGTGGGTTGAAAAGCTCCTCATGCTAAAACTGCATACAAACAAATCAGTGATTGTTTTTCCTCCATTATAACAGAAATTAGCAAGAAGATGAGAGATCTAAGATGCTTGTGCCGATGCCTCATTAGCTTAATACCACTACGATTCTAATCTGCAAACAAAGAATTTATTCACAACCATTCCTTCTCTCGTATTTCATGAATTCAATTGAAAAGGGAAAAAAAATTGAGTACAATGACATATAATAATGCAAAACACAATAGCATATACAATGGCAGTTGGGTCCCTATTGGCCAAAGCATCCCTCTTTCCTTACTAATTGTTTAACCCTCACTGTCACCTGTATTAAACGTTTCAAAACAACAAAATCACAACACCAGTTTATTCAAAGTATAGAGATAAATATAAAATAAAGAACACTTTAAAATCATAACATGAAAAAAAATAAGAAACCCCTCCTTGATTTGTAAAGATGTAACCCTAGTTTCAGAAGATCGAGAACAAGTCAAATCCATCGATCGAGGTGATGTGGAGGCTGCCGATGAAGTCCTAAAATAATAAGCCAAATTAAAACCAAAAACACAGATGCAGAACCACAGTGAGAAAAGACAAACAGCCAGAAGGGTAGGAATACCTCGATAAGCAGCAGAACACAACCAATTAAAAAAATCCATGACCGCATCTAGCAAAGAACAACACAAATCAAACAAGAGAGGTTATCTTACCCGCTTCTTCTTTGCGAGGTCGCTAGGAATCGAAGCAGGAGCGGAGGCCATGGCGTCCTAACCCTTCTTCGTCTCTGATTTTAGAAACCCTAGAAAGCGAGTTAGCAACAGAAAGAGTAGGGGAGGATATCGGGCGATTTTTCCTTTTGTGAGAATGCGAGCGGCGGACACAACTCGCGAGAGAGAAGGCTAGAAGCTTCGAGAGAACTGAGTTGAGGCGGCTGATTTAGGTCATCGTCTGTGAAATTTATGCCAAGGCAGGGACGCCGTTTCCTTTTCTGTCGATACAGGAAGGGAGGAGGGAGCAGGGGTAAGCGGGGGAGGGAGGGGATGCGAAGGGTGTGGCGAAAAAAAAATAGTTTATAGCGCAAAAACGGAATCGAACTCGCGTGCTTTAAACCAAACAGTCATACCTTCAGCGACTTTGGCTTGTTTGTGTGTAGAGTCGACTCCTTTATAGAAATAACGATCTAAACCGTACATCATATTGATCAATGGTTTATAATGATGCTAACAAAATTGTTTGGACCCCTTTATGTGAAAAATGCTGACCTTGCTAAGGGTGCTTTATAAGTAGTAGAGATAGAGATAGAGATTGTGACGATACGATGCTTCAAGATGAAAACCTCGTGCGTACGCAATAATCACTCCTTCAGTGAGATAATAATAAACGATCAAAGATATAATGCATTAATGCTCTAATACTACTTGATAACACTATGCAGGCCCGCGTGTACAAAACAATATTTAATTTAAATGGTGCAATAAAAAACGATTAAAAAGTACTGATAATATTTCACCTTGGAATTCTAACTATATCAGAAACTCATTGGGCTGTTTGGATTCCCCAAGAAATTTGGAAAATTTCATCTTCCTACCATAAATTTATTATAAACAATCCAAACTCTTCACAAAGTTACACACTTCCCAATAAATTTATTCCTAGGAATTGTAACTTCTCCAAATTCTCTAAATTCCTAAACGATCAAAACGGCCCATTATGAATTTTGAAGACCAAACCATTAATAATTCTTGAAGACCATCACATTCGAGTCTATTCTAATCTTACCGAGTTGAATTCGACATGGCAGTCAACTCTACCTCCAAGTTCATAGGTTATATCACGACGTCATATTGGATTACATGCACGTATAATATGTTTTAAGTATTTTTGTGTGTATTCTTTTTAAGAAAATTGTTAAATATTAAATTATTTTATTTATTGAAACATAGTTAAATATGACGATTTTTAGTAACCGGTTATATTGATGTCATTGTTTGAGTATTTGATGTGGTATTGTTGTCCATGAAATTTTTGACTCGGCCCATGTTAATCAACCTCTTCAATGTTTCCTTTACTTATTAGCATGTAGATTTGATTCTCTAATTTCGTTTTGACAAGATATCTATCGAAAATATAGATTTCATCTTAACGTCTGACTAATTTAACAAAAATTATATATATATATTTTTAGGGAAATTCTAATGTGGATACCAAAAATACTGACCGTCTATTATTAGCAGATCCGACGGCTATGAATTAATTCCGATCTTATGCGACTCCGTTAAATTAAACTGAAATGGTTTTGTGGAAGGGCAAAATTGTCAATTATGTCGACCATCAGGCTGATGATTATTTCGTAGAAATTCTACTGTGAAGTTGCTCCTCCTAAAACCCCTCTCCTCCAAAAATAGCTATCTTATATGTCTCATCTACTGTGAAGTTGTTCCTCCTAACCTAACCTAGCCGCTAGCAGAGACAAAGAGAGAGAGATCGAAAGTGAGAGAAAAAACCTCTTCTCTCCGCCTCTCCGATCCTAGCCGCTTACAAAGGGACAGAGAGAGATCGAAAGTGAGATAAAAAAGAGACGAGGGTTTCAATGTTGTGGGGGAACCGGAGTAGTGGATTCTCAGTGCTTTCACTGAGATCCTCCGACGATCGAAAATCCCCTTCTTCCACCTCCTCCGCCGGACCTGAAGATAACGCTCCACAGCGGTTCATACTCGAGCTCCAAATCAAAACCCAACTATGCCAACACTAGAAGATAACGTGCTTTAATCATTCCTCCTTTTGTGCAATTTTATTTCAAGTTCTTACAATTTATTTTACTTGTGATTATTGAAATCTGAATAATCTTTTGGCCTCTCTTACAAGATAAACTCAGTTGTTAAGGCTGGATGAAAATAAGACTCAATTATTTTTGAAACATTCAATTTGTAATGTTGTACATTCAAAAAGGGAAAAAAACGTAAGTGCTATTCTCTAGTGCTAATTTGTGTCATTGTAAGTATTTTTTTCATAATTTCTTCTCAAAAACCATTGCAAATAATAAAAAGTTGTTGAATGTTAATCTGAGCAAAGAAATGTTTTCTTTAAAGACAATCGGTCTAGTTGATATAATTTGCAAGATTTCTTTACTAAAAGTGATAGATTTGATGAGTTGTGAAATTGATGGTTCATCAAAAATAAATTTTGTTTGGTGCAGCTTTATTCAATGTGTGGAAGGAATGCTGTGAGCATCTCAGCTGGCAAGCACTAGACAGCAACAGGAGATGTATTCATGTGGGATGGAAAGAAAAATTAACAGGTTCCTTTTGTGTCTCGTTTACATGGCATTAAGCAGGCCACTTCAATTTGTGTAGGTGAAACCTATTTGCTTGCACTATGTTCTTTTTACCATCCTACATATCCTCCCAGGGGCCAAAAATTAGATCTGAAGAACAGAACAGTGCAGAATGATGAGCTTGAAGAGCCTATGTGAGAAAGTTGCAATTGAATTTATGTTGGAGCCAAGGAGTTCAATTCAACTCGTGGAAATAGCAGACTCCATGGAAGCACTCGAGCTCGGGAAGCATTGCGAGGTGCTTTCTTTTTGCTAGATTTTCTTATACTTGTCCTATGTAGTGTTTTTTCTTATTTCCTACTTCCTAGGCCTTGGATCCTTGACTTGTTCTTAGTTTATTTATATGTCATTACAAGCTCAAAATGCATTAGCTGCAATGACCAAGTTTCATTGGCAAATGAGAAGTTCTAATTATTTACTTTATTCGTTAATCTTGTAGTCTTTTGATAAGCATACAGTGGTAAAAGTTCATTAGTCATTTATTCAATAAGTAGAATATGAAATCATGTCTAAGGATGATGCCTCTTTTGAGTTATGTTCATTTACTGGTTCTTGTGTTAAAATAATACCACAAATGTGCCTTTTGAATGTCTAATCTAAAATTCATAACTTGTTATTTTATTGGTCTAGATTATGGACAGAAACACTGAAGGAAGTGAAGGCCATGATGCCTCCAATCCAAGAGATGTGCTGGTAGATGACACGGGGGCAAGTGCAGAATGGTGATGATATTGAATACAAGAGGTCGAAAATGAGCAGCTGGGATACACCCTATAGGTGCATGGTACCGGTCTCTGGTACAAAAGAACCTATACTGGTATGGTGTTTGTGACATGGGCCTTGAACCCAGGGGTTTGTTGTGAAGTCAAAAAATGTTCCAGGGGCTACAGTGATGAAAGAAAAGAAATTATCCTCAAGTACATGGGTTTGGAAAGTACTACTATTGTTGATTGTTATTACTTATGACTGGAAAATACAACTTTTGTTGAACCAACTTTTGCAAATCTGATGGTTGGGCTTGTGCGTGCGTTTGTATGTCTTAGTGCTGATTGAGATGCTCATTTTGTTATGTCAAACTGTAGATTTTTGTGTGTTGTTTGACTATAAGAGGAGATTATTATTGTATGCAATTCTTTGTTGTGTTTCTGGTCCAATCGAAAGTTGGAAACCAATCTCTTATTTATCATATAGATGATAATTAAGATTGTAATTAATTAAACGTGGCCACTCTTTGCAAACAGACATACGTTGGTTACAAATAGGATATGTAAAGATATAAATTGGATTTGGAAATTCCATTAGAAAAGATACACAAGATATATAACGTTGGAAATAAAAGGTAGAAACGGATATGAATAGTAGAAAGTTAAAAGGTATACGCGACGTGTAAATCAATACGTTATGATATACCGTGTTAATTACTCCCTGAATTGTATACCTTAACGATGGAATTTCATATTGGTTGGAAAAAGATATATCATGTAAATCCTTAAGAGTATTTGTCATGTCAATTTATGTTTCTACCACCAATTACCTAATTTAGTAACTTATAAACATGAATGCACGGAAAATAAAAGAAAACCGAAAATAAGAAAAATGATTTTCGAAAATAAAAGATCTGTTATTTGTGCATACATAATTCTTTAGTAACACGACACGACTTAACCAGCATAAGTCACTTTGTCATTTTGTTATACAAAAAAAAAGAACAGTCTAGATGAAACTTTTTTATTTTCCATTTAAAAAGAAAGAAAATAAGCAGTCTATTTGAAATTAAAGCATTAGACTTTTAAAACATGGATGAACAAATCAACTGAACTCACTTTATCATTTTGTTATAAAAAAAAAAAGAACAGTCCAGTTGAATCTTTTTTTAAAAAAAAAATAAAATAAACAATCCATTTGAAATTAAAGCATTAGGCTTTAAAAACATGAACAAGCATAGCAGCTGAAGTCATTTTATCATTTTGTTATATAAAAAAAAAAGAAATGAACAGTCCAGATGATTTTTTTTCATTTTTATTTTAAAAAGAAAATAAGCAATCCATTTGAAATTAAAGCATAGACTTTAAAACATGAATGAAGAGATCAGATGAAGTTACATTGTCATTTTATTAAAAAAAAGAAATAAAGAGTTCATATGATTTTTTTGTATTTAATTTAAAAATAAAAGAAAACAAACAATCCATTTGAAATTAAAGCATTAGAATTTTAAAACATGAATGAATAGACCAGCTAAAGTCACTTTGTTATTTTATTATATACGAAAGAAAAATCAATTGTCCAGATGATTTTTTTTATTTAAAAATATATGTATAAACAGTCCATTTGAAATTAAAGCATTAAACTTTTAAAACATGCATGAACAAATCAGCAGAAGTCACTCTGTTTTTTTTTTGTTATAAAAAAAATGAACAGTCAAGATGAATCTTTTTCGTTTTTTATTTTCAACGAAGAAAATAAACAATCCATTTGAAATTAACACATTAGACTTTTAAAATATGAATGAATAGACTAGCTGAAATCACTTTGTCTTTGTTATAAATAAAATGAAATAGTCTAGATGAATTTTTTACTAGAAAAACAAAATAAACAATCCATTGGAAAATATAGCATTACACTTTTAAAACACTAATGAATAGACCACCTGAAGTCACTTTGTCATTTTGTTATAAAAAAACGAACAGTCCATATGAATCTTTTTTGTTTTTTATTAAAAAAATAAACAGTCCATTGAAATTAAAGCTTTAGACTTTTAAAAAATGAATGAACATACCAACTGAAGTTACTTTGTCATTTTGTTATACACAAAAAGAAATGAACAAACTAGATGATTTTTTGTTTTTTATTTAAAAAAGAATAAATTGTCCATTTGAAATGATGGCATTAGACTTTTAAAACATGAATGAACATACAAGTTGAAGTTAGTTTGTGGTTTTGTTATAAAAAAAGAAGAAATGAACAGTTCAGAAGATTTTTTCCATTTTTTTAAAAAAGAAAATAAACAGTTAATTTGAAATTAAAGCACTAAACTTTTTAAAACACAAATGAACAGACCAACTGAATTCATGATCGGTGCTGAGGGTACTGGTCAAATTAATTCCTTAAAAACCGATACTAATTCGTTTGCAGTATAGTTTAAGGGTCGAATCACGGGGACGGACTATTCCTTTTCTGAGTTTAAACAATTTGTATTAAACTAAATTCTTTTGATTAAATAAACAATTTAAATTTCAAACAGATCTAAACAGAAGGGCGAATTGCAGTTACATGATTTAAAATTCTAATTCCCTAGAAAAACTTGGCTAATTTAAAGTTTAAACAATTAACAAACGATTAGGGGTTCAGGTTGTCTAACTTTTCCTGTCTGTCAAGATTGGGACGGACCGTTCCATCTCTGGAACGGGCCGTCCTAACCCTGTCAGATGGTTGGAACTGTCCGTTCTAGGCCAGGACGCCCCCTCTCGGGCGGTCCGTCCTGACCTTGGGATGGGCCGTTCCAATCATCTGATGTTTGTCTTGTCATCCTACTTAATTATTTGCTGAGTGTTTTTACGTGGATTGTATCAAACCTAACCTACAGACTTGTGCTCTAACTCTCGTTCAGGTCAAGTTGTGGGGTTCTGTTTGACAAATCCTAAAAACTCCTAAATTTCAACTCTCGTTTCTTGGTTTAGATGTTTCTAACTGATTTCTGGGTCTTGGTAAACTCTCAATCTCTCGATTTATTGAGTAAAACTCTAATTTCTTAAAGTTTGGTTTAATCCTTTAAGATATCGCCTACCTAAGTGATCTAGGTGTTTACTTGTTATTGCAGATAGACTTTGTTTTGACAATTAAACTAGGCCTTTGTTTAACGCAATAGCCAAATCTAACATTAACAATTTGCAACAAAAAGATAGAATCAAATTTCAGAAATCAAAAACGCAACTTAACTTAGCAACTAATCAAGTATTCAAACAAAACAAACAACTAAAAGAAAAGTTATCGAACCATAGCCCCTAAACTAAACTACTCAATGCAAGAAAAAGCAGGTTTCATCATACAAAAACACAAAGAAAAAGGAAAAACCAAGTTACAACAAGGTGTGCTCGAAAATCGTCTATCTCCTAAGCTCTGTCCTGTCTGGGGCGGCCCGTCCTGATCCTGGGGCGGTGCGTCTCATGCTGGTGGATGGCCGTCTCGACAGGGTGGTTTCCTTGCTCCTTTCTGGCTCTCCAAACTTAGCAAATTTCCACACACTTGACTTGGAGCCAGGATAGAGCTTATATAGGCTTCTTGGGAAGTTCCAAAACGTGGCATTGTGGCTCAGAAAGGCGGTGGAAACTGAAGAAACCGCCTCACCAAATCAGGCACTCTATATTTGGCAATCTCGAAATAGCTCTCTGGCCTGGTTGTGGACTGGGACGGCCTGGTCTGAACATGGGGCGGCCCGTCCCAGCATGGGCTGAATGCGTCGTCTGGATTCCCTCTGCCTGCGTCTGCACTGAGGTGGGACGACCCGTCCTGTGATTGGGGCGGCCCGTTCCAACTTGCTGGATCTGTGCAACTTAGTCGATTTTTCTCCTTTTTTCGCGCCAAAGTGTGATGAACCTGTATAAAAAACTTGCCGGGCTACGACTGAACTTTCCTACATCTAACATTAGCACAATTTAAAGGAAAAATGAGTAAAAACACAAGTAATTTGAACGAAATTTGGGGCTTATTCTGGCTGAAAATCAAGTACGGAAACCGTACATCAATTCACTTTATCATTTTGTTATATAAAAAAAGAAATGAATAACCAGATGAATTTTTTTTTGTTTTTTATTTTAAAAGAAGAAAAAAAAGTGGCATAATTTTTTTGCTTTGCGTCGGTACCTGTGGCATTTGAAATGAGTTTCACGACACGACATGACATGACTTGACACAACTTAAAAAAAAAAAAGAAAATGAATAGTCCGGCTAAAGATACTATGTTATTTTGTTAAGTAAAAAAAAAATGAATAAGATCAAATGAAATTACTTTTTTGGTTTAAAAGGAAAAAGATGAATAAGATCAACAACGTATATTTAACTTGGTATTGACAATTATTAACTTAAGTAATCTTAATATCGTAAAAAGAATTTACAATTACAAGTGGAATAAAATAATACATTATACAAATCATGCACATAAAAATATGAAATATGATTTTGAGTTTCATAATTAATCTATTAAATACGTTGGAATTTTCTACGATTCACATATGTGACATTTGCTAAAAATTTAAACTGACAATCAAATTGCGTGATTCTTAAAATTTTAAAAATCATGTACAAATTTTTAAAGACCAAACTTCAAAGCTTAATAAACGTATGATTCAATGCAATTTTTTGTTAAAAATTCTTGTTCTTTTACATTTGTTTTCCTTATTGTGATTTCATAAAGGTGAATATGCATGTCACATGTATAAAGCAAATGAAAAGGACCACATGCGTGTTACGCAGATATTGGAATCAAATTGCATATAG
The DNA here is from genome assembly GCA_028095005.1 of Rhynchospora pubera. NCBI lineage: Eukaryota > Viridiplantae > Streptophyta > Magnoliopsida > Poales > Cyperaceae > Rhynchospora > Rhynchospora pubera. Next base: position 75,762,144 of record CM051462.1, read on the forward strand.
AAAGATACAAATTGGATATGGAATTTTAGATTCAAATCAATAGTCATATTTGAGCTTAATGAAAGATCTGTTATATATACCATATATAAATCCTAGACGAAGATTTTCCTTGAAAGGGAAAGAATCAAATTTCTGGGAAATAATCAAATGGTACCACCATAAATAGGTACGGTGTTGCAAGAGCAAGATAGTGGTACCGGTATTAAACAACAAGACATGCCGTAATTTTTCATGCCATATTCAAGCAAAAATTTCAATTTTGACAACGAATCAGAGCACCAAATGCTGATTTTTCAATTTGGCTTGTCTTTCAACAATGATACTCTTCCTAACAATGCGGTCATACTCCTTCAACGATGCTACGTGTAGACCTGTCAAACGTATATGACGGAAGCGGAAATATCGATTTTCATTTCCGTTCCGTTTTCGAAACGGAACGAAATGGTTGTTTCATTTCCGTTCTGTTTCGTCAAACGTAACTGAAATCTGTTCCATTTAACGTTCCGTCTCTATTTTCTATTGATTACAGCCTTATTTTCGTGTTCCGTTTCATTTATGTTAACAAATTTCAATTCTGTTTCTGAAAACGGAACCCATTTCATCTTTCATTTAACGTTTCGTTTCGACGGAACGGAACGGAACAGTGGAACGGATGTTAATATTGACAGGCCTAGCTACGTCCTGAAAATAAAAATTGATTCAACGCCTTTATCTTTCAGAAAACTAATATGTAGAGAAAATCAAAACATATATAAATAGGCGTTCCACTCACCTACTGTAGTTAGCACTATTGAAGAACAGTTATTCCATCTGGGCCGTTGGTTTCCTGCGGTTCGTTCTATCCGTTCGATGTTCTTCCTTTCGACTGTCTGATTGGAGTTTTTTTTCTTTCTTTGCCTCGGTTTCCTGCCTACGCTGCTTCTCTCTCCCCTTTTTACTTTGTTCCTCTCGAAGGATCGGAGAGATGTACCGCATGTGGGTTTTGGTACGGTTTCTGCTGTCATCGTGGTAGTGGTCTGTGCGCCGTCTCTCTTTCTCGCTCTCATTTTCTGTTTGCCTTCGGTTTTGGTCCATGTCTCCTCCTTGCCTATTTCTTTCTGCTGCACTCGATTTTTGTGCGCTGCCCAATCGTGTTTTCTCCGTTCCCAGTTTTGATCAGGTTAAAAATATGCCCTTTAAATTGTGCTCCAGAAGGCTCTAGATATTCTATTATTGTTCTCTCTTCATTTTGCTCAGGTTGGCATCGATCCCAAGGTGATTGGGAGAAAAAATGTCTTCAATCTTCGCCGCTTGATTCCGGTGATTGCAGAACTCCATTGGCGACCTAATTTGCAGATAGGGGACGATCGGCTACTCCTCTTTCATATGAGTACCGTCTCTATCCCCTTCTCTGTGACACCCCGTCGAATACTGTAACTGGACAATACACGATGGAGTGCCCGCCGCGGATGCCTGCTGCACCCGCAAGGCTTACTAATACTTAATTTACCAATTAATATTGATTCTACTCAAATAATATACCAATCAATTAGAAATTTATAATTAATTACTTAAATATAAAGTAAATCCTATAAAGGCCTGGTATATTTAGGTTGCTAACCACAGTATCCAATGGCTCGTTGCTTGTCCTGCTGTCCAGCACTTGACCTGAAACCTGGAACCCACAACCAACCGTGGAAAACAATGCAAAAGCACGGAATGAGATAAATAAAATTTATCTCAGTACGGTATTCAGTTCCAGCCACTTGAGTTTTGATTATCATGTGTTGGAACTAAATACAAGACTGAGTTAAATCAATTCCAAATCAAATTTCATTTCTTTTTATTTCAAATAACATTAAAACTAGACTTTCGATCAAGCAATGCCATTAGACAAATAAATTCAGTACTATTCAAAATCAATTTTCCTTTCTTGAAATTCAAAATATGACAATTATCATTTCAATTACTTGAACAAATAATTAATAACATGTAATAACTAACGTGCAAATTAAAAGCAACCCTTACAACTTGTTTCCAATAGGAATAGCAAGGTCAAATCAATTCAATCAATGCAATATGAAATGTGAGCTCGGCATCAATTCCATAACAATTCAAATATCAATGTATAGCAAAAGCCGACTCATTTGGTTGGGAAATTACCTAATATGCAAGTCTGGTTTATCACAAGTCAATCATTTCAGTCATTTCCTTCAGATACCGCGAACCACCCTATAGATGGATGCCAACGGCCAATTCAATTCATACATAATTCAATCAATTAAATCATCAAAATGTACAAGCAAGCTGGGAACACTCACACTCCGGTCCATTCCAGACTAGACCTACTGAGTCCCGGTACATAAGCGCTTATTACACGGTGCTTGGTAGGATGGGTCATGACTCCACCTCCAAACATTACGAGTGTCTATCTCAACCACACAAGCTGTACTTACCTCAATCAATTCACATTTCAATCGGATTCCATTCAATATGTCACTTTCCAACATTTCAATCGGATACCATTCAATATGTCACTTTCCAATCATGCATCAATATACAATTTCACAAAATGATCTCATGAACAACATTCCAATTATGAATTCAGAATGCATAATGACAATGATAATAATAATAATAACAATAACAACAATCAAAACATATGTCACATATAATTAAAACTCAAGTGAAATCCGTACCTGATATCACAATAACATCAGCTAGCCAACAATAATCATACAGACCCTCAGTTGTACCAGCCATATCCGGCTCGAAACCTGCCCAGACTCTACATTAACAATACTAGGCTAAGTCCTTATTTAAGCAAGCAAACAATAACAATTCACATTCAACGAATTCGTAGATAAAGTGACGGATTTGATTTGTTCCTTTGATTACCTCATACAATTATAGTACACCTTATTAGTTGTACTAGTAGATGATTTGAAACACTAAACAGTGGTTAACAACTCTAGAAATCAATACACAACGGTAAAACAATAGTGCTGGACAATTTTCTGGCACAACCCGTGAAGGGCATTTTCGACAGTTTACAAAATCCTTTTTATTTCTAGAACGGATGAACGGAATCAAATGAAAATTTAACTGTGAATGAAACATGATAGGACTCATCTACTGTAAAAATTTCATGATGTTTGGACATACAGATTAATTATAGTGAATTTTCGAAATCAGACAGAATCAGGTTTCAGAAAATCTGTTCCAGCAAATTGTGCCAGTAAGTACGTCTGAAAGTTCCTGCCTTGAAACCCTTCAAATAAATCTCTAAAAATTTTGTAAAATTTACAGAAGCTGCCTCTAGATGTCTAGTTTCATACCTAAAAGTTTCAAGTCCTAAATGCAAACAGAGAATAAATGAAAAATGAAAAACCACACTGGGGTCTGTCTGTTCCAGAAACTGATTTTCAAAAGAGGCCCTAGTTTCAAAAATCTTGTAAAAATACCAACCAATCTCAGAAAAATTCACTTTAGATACCAAAATTTTCATCTTGAAGTCTAGTTTCAAACAAAACTATTCTCACATCCAAATTCGAAACAGAATAACAACAGTTACTTAAACACTGATGCAATGTCACAGCGGTAACAGAAAAACTGCAAATGACTTTATTCGATTTGGCCCTTTGAAATTAATTTGAGTAACAAAAGGGTAGAAATCTAATACAATCAACAAATTTACTTACTCAGTAAGTGTAACGAGTTAGAAGTTTGCAAGAAAAATCGGAAGAGACCTTCCCGGATTTGATTTCCGAAAAACTTCCATCGAAAAATACGACGAGGAGAGGCCTCCAATTGACGATCCAAAGGTAGATAATAAGAGAGGGTGGTGAGACGAACGCGAAGGTACTTTGATCCGGTGAAACGATGGAGAAGAGGTGGAGATTGGATTTGTGGGGAGGGGTTTCGGTTTGGAGAAAGAGAGGCGTATGCCTCTCTGTTGGAGCCGAAGGGGAAAGACAGAGAGAAACAAACAAACAAAAATAAAGGGGTCGGCTCCCCAATTTAACTTCCGATTATTTTTTTTTTATTTTTTTTTTACAAAATTCAGAAATTCCTAATAAATCCCAAAAATCAATATTCTAGGCATAAAAACAATTATGCAACAAAAGAAAAAAATAGCTAATCTCTTTATAATGCCAATTAAAAATTTAGAATTTTTCATATTCTTATTTTAAGAATACCAGTAAGTATAAAGATTTAATTTCCAGCTTAGAAATTATTCAAATAAAGCCAACCAAGTGCACTCAAGTTTTATATTAAAAATAATTTCAGAAACAGTAAAAATTTCGGGTGTCACATTCTTCCCTCCTTAAAAAAAAATTTCGACCTCGAAATTTATCTAAATACATAGCAATCATTCAGTCAATAATACAATTAGATGGAATGAACATATTATGCAACAATTATCAAGCAATTTCAAATTAATGCGATGCGAGAGAGCCTGACATTTTATTCAATTCAAAATTAAAATACTAATGATAATACTAGAATGTCGGTCCAATATCGGTAACTTAAATGCAAGCATGGCAATCATAAGTCACAATTACAGGTCAATCAGTTCAGAGTCAGATATCGCGAGTCTCTTTCTCAGAGAGCAACCAGCGATTACAGATATTCGGATACCGTGAATCACCTCAAAAGAGGGTTGCCAACGGTCAATCTATTCCATTTACAATTCAGACAATTCCTTATCATAACATCATAACAATTCAAATAACCAAGCACTACAAGCAGAGAATACTATCACTCCTTACGTTATCATTTAAAAACAAATCTTTCAATTCTTGTAACTAGTAACATTTTGAAATGTCCAGTTCTTTTCTTATCTTTTAGGAAGCACGGTAATATCAAAATTATTTTTGGCTGCCTTGGTGATCAGTCAAGGAAGTAAGAATAATTCTGGTATTATTGAGATTCAATTAACAAGTCAGATGATCAGTCAGCTTGTTTGATCCTTGTGCCAACAAAAGATAAGATTTTTACTCAACTAAGTCACTGAAGCTTTAAAATAACTCAAATCTATTTTTTGAAGTTCTTATCAACATGAATTGCTTACAACTTATGTAAAAACCTCATGCAAAATATATATCTTTACATCTTTAGTAATAGCAAAACTACATTTTCAAAATATCAATGGAGTGTTTATGCAACTGCACCAAGAAAACTAGAATTTAATAAATTCCAAATTTTCCATACAAGATCCTTATGTTATCTTAATTCGAACTATGCACGATAAAATGATTTATGAAAATCAAATTTATGCTCCCTTTAACTAAAATGAGTCGTACTCGACAAACAATGTTCACCAAAGAGTATATTTAAATATAATATAAAATATCATCTTGAGTTGTGACTTCAACTTGAAATTATAACATATCACACCAAATTTTTAGAACCAACATATACAGTCAAACTATCAAATAGTTTCGAACCACCTCATATAAAATATTAAACTATGAATTCAAATATATATTATAGTTTAAAACTATGCAATATAAGCATCCAACTTAATTCAACTATTCGACACGCAAAAAGAACAATCTTTGAGGAAAGTTTTCAAGAATCCAATTTTGTTGCTAAAGTAAGCACTAGAGCAACATGGTAATCAAATATAAAACAATCAATCAATATATATATACTAGTATATATACAAATACAAAGGATCATTAGTACATCATATCATAGTTATAAATAAGTCAAACAAATTTTAAATCTACCATCACAAAAACTATAAAATAAAATCTACTTATAAGAACAACCCATTAGACTTACCCCACTCACGTGTTCTATTGGCCTGGTTCGGTTGCTAAACCATTCTCTGATACCACCTGTGACACCCCGTCGAATACTGTAACTGGACAATACACGATGGAGTGCCCGCCGCGGATGCCTGCTGCACCCGCAAGGCTTACTAATACTTAATTTACCAATTAATATTGATTCTACTCAAATAATATACCAATCAATTAGAAATTTATAATTAATTACTTAAATATAAAGTAAATCCTATAAAGGCCTGGTATATTTAGGTTGCTAACCACAGTATCCAATGGCTCGTTGCTTGTCCTGCTGTCCAGCACTTGACCTGAAACCTGGAACCCACAACCAACCGTGGAAAACAATGCAAAAGCACGGAATGAGATAAATAAAATTTATCTCAGTACGGTATTCAGTTCCAGCCACTTGAGTTTTGATTATCATGTGTTGGAACTAAATACAAGACTGAGTTAAATCAATTCCAAATCAAATTTCATTTCTTTTTATTTCAAATAACATTAAAACTAGACTTTCGATCAAGCAATGCCATTAGACAAATAAATTCAGTACTATTCAAAATCAATTTTCCTTTCTTGAAATTCAAAATATGACAATTATCATTTCAATTACTTGAACAAATAATTAATAACATGTAATAACTAACGTGCAAATTAAAAGCAACCCTTACAACTTGTTTCCAATAGGAATAGCAAGGTCAAATCAATTCAATCAATGCAATATGAAATGTGAGCTCGGCATCAATTCCATAACAATTCAAATATCAATGTATAGCAAAAGCCGACTCATTTGGTTGGGAAATTACCTAATATGCAAGTCTGGTTTATCACAAGTCAATCATTTCAGTCATTTCCTTCAGATACCGCGAACCACCCTATAGATGGATGCCAACGGCCAATTCAATTCATACATAATTCAATCAATTAAATCATCAAAATGTACAAGCAAGCTGGGAACACTCACACTCCGGTCCATTCCAGACTAGACCTACTGAGTCCCGGTACATAAGCGCTTATTACACGGTGCTTGGTAGGATGGGTCATGACTCCACCTCCAAACATTACGAGTGTCTATCTCAACCACACAAGCTGTACTTACCTCAATCAATTCACATTTCAATCGGATTCCATTCAATATGTCACTTTCCAACATTTCAATCGGATACCATTCAATATGTCACTTTCCAATCATGCATCAATATACAATTTCACAAAATGATCTCATGAACAACATTCCAATTATGAATTCAGAATGCATAATGACAATGATAATAATAATAATAACAATAACAACAATCAAAACATATGTCACATATAATTAAAACTCAAGTGAAATCCGTACCTGATATCACAATAACATCAGCTAGCCAACAATAATCATACAGACCCTCAGTTGTACCAGCCATATCCGGCTCGAAACCTGCCCAGACTCTACATTAACAATACTAGGCTAAGTCCTTATTTAAGCAAGCAAACAATAACAATTCACATTCAACGAATTCGTAGATAAAGTGACGGATTTGATTTGTTCCTTTGATTACCTCATACAATTATAGTACACCTTATTAGTTGTACTAGTAGATGATTTGAAACACTAAACAGTGGTTAACAACTCTAGAAATCAATACACAACGGTAAAACAATAGTGCTGGACAATTTTCTGGCACAACCCGTGAAGGGCATTTTCGACAGTTTACAAAATCCTTTTTATTTCTAGAACGGATGAACGGAATCAAATGAAAATTTAACTGTGAATGAAACATGATAGGACTCATCTACTGTAAAAATTTCATGATGTTTGGACATACAGATTAATTATAGTGAATTTTCGAAATCAGACAGAATCAGGTTTCAGAAAATCTGTTCCAGCAAATTGTGCCAGTAAGTACGTCTGAAAGTTCCTGCCTTGAAACCCTTCAAATAAATCTCTAAAAATTTTGTAAAATTTACAGAAGCTGCCTCTAGATGTCTAGTTTCATACCTAAAAGTTTCAAGTCCTAAATGCAAACAGAGAATAAATGAAAAATGAAAAACCACACTGGGGTCTGTCTGTTCCAGAAACTGATTTTCAAAAGAGGCCCTAGTTTCAAAAATCTTGTAAAAATACCAACCAATCTCAGAAAAATTCACTTTAGATACCAAAATTTTCATCTTGAAGTCTAGTTTCAAACAAAACTATTCTCACATCCAAATTCGAAACAGAATAACAACAGTTACTTAAACACTGATGCAATGTCACAGCGGTAACAGAAAAACTGCAAATGACTTTATTCGATTTGGCCCTTTGAAATTAATTTGAGTAACAAAAGGGTAGAAATCTAATACAATCAACAAATTTACTTACTCAGTAAGTGTAACGAGTTAGAAGTTTGCAAGAAAAATCGGAAGAGACCTTCCCGGATTTGATTTCCGAAAAACTTCCATCGAAAAATACGACGAGGAGAGGCCTCCAATTGACGATCCAAAGGTAGATAATAAGAGAGGGTGGTGAGACGAACGCGAAGGTACTTTGATCCGGTGAAACGATGGAGAAGAGGTGGAGATTGGATTTGTGGGGAGGGGTTTCGGTTTGGAGAAAGAGAGGCGTATGCCTCTCTGTTGGAGCCGAAGGGGAAAGACAGAGAGAAACAAACAAACAAAAATAAAGGGGTCGGCTCCCCAATTTAACTTCCGATTATTTTTTTTTTATTTTTTTTTTACAAAATTCAGAAATTCCTAATAAATCCCAAAAATCAATATTCTAGGCATAAAAACAATTATGCAACAAAAGAAAAAAATAGCTAATCTCTTTATAATGCCAATTAAAAATTTAGAATTTTTCATATTCTTATTTTAAGAATACCAGTAAGTATAAAGATTTAATTTCCAGCTTAGAAATTATTCAAATAAAGCCAACCAAGTGCACTCAAGTTTTATATTAAAAATAATTTCAGAAACAGTAAAAATTTCGGGTGTCACATTCTCTCTCTCAACTCTAAATTTTGTGTGTTTAGAAACCAATTTCAGAGTTACAGTCTCGATATCCTCTTGATCTGCTGATTTGTTTCCATTTTTGTGTGTCTGTGTTAGGTTTTTGTGCGCTGCTACTTCCGATTTGGGGAGGTTGGTGCTGGTCTTCGACGGTCTTCTCTCATTCCCTGCCTCTTTCAGCAGGTGTCGTGTATTTCAGAGGTTTTCTTTTCTATTTTTTTTTCTTTTCTGTTGCGCTTCCTTTTCACTTCTCTTTCTTCAGCTGGGTATGGTCCTCCAATTTTTCCTTTTTTTTTAGTGTGGGATTTGCACTTTGTTTGTTTTTCCTTAGCCTCCTTCTAACAGGTATTACAAAGATGATAATAGTTCTCAGTGATACTGACAATTACTTTGTTGTGTTAATTTCTAATTTGTTTTTTTTTTCTCTGAATTTTAGTTTTTATCAGCTAATCTGATATTGGTCATACAACGAATAGTGCTAATGGAAATCTCTTTTGCACATCGAAACAGCGCTAATGGAATTCGATCCTCTTTACCGAGCTTTATCTACAACACCTGATGGGAGGAGGTAGGCAAGGTGGTCACATGGGTTGTGCTCAAATTCCTTGATGTAAGTTTGAATTTTGATCAACGTAGAGAGAGAGGAAAATGTAAATTTTACTTTGGTTAGTTGTCTTTGATGGTTGATTCGTTAATCAAATTTGTGCAACAGAACTTCAAATAGAAATAACTGTGCCCTCAATTGTACAAACAGACAACAGCGACAATTGGTCCATTATAAAATCAAAAGACAAAGATAATTTGAAAACCAGTCCCATAGCCAGTATCAAAACCAGTCCCATAGCCAGTACAACATTCATTTTGTTTTCATCTCTCTTTTGGTTTTTTGTGATCTTATTTTCTCCTATGTTTATGCTTTGCAGGTTGGCTGATTTTCTGCTTAGAGATTTTAGTTTGCAAACTATGTTTTTCTTTGTTATCTATTTTTGTTGACATTTCCAGCTAAAGTTTACTAAAAAAAACTAAATGTGGATTTCTGTTGCAGGAAGAAATGTCATCGCTACAACTAACTGTGCTATAAAATATGTAGAGGAAAGTACACTTTCTTACATAAATATAAAGAAAAATAAAATGAGGGCCTAAATTGAATGATTCTACATTTCATCTCCATTCAAGGTACTGTACGGTTAAGAACGGATTAAAATGATAGTTCCTTTTGATGTTTTCAGTTTATTAAAGTACAATTTATTTGTGGTTCCTCTTCTCTCTTCTTTGTCTGATTTTGTGTTTGTGTTTACAGATTTGTTATATTTTCTGATGTTCGCTCCCGTTCTCAGGTGAGTTCACTTCGCTTCCATTCTTCCCTTCTTTCTTATTCATTCTAGGTCATGACCTTTCTTCAATTTTTTAATAATGTTCCCAAATTTTTTAGCTTTGGATGGTTCCAGAGCAAACAGGTCAAGAGATACCGAAAGGTAAAATATTTTTTAAGAAATTCAGGTTTTTGATAAGTTAGAAATTTTGTTTCAGTATAGAATTTTGCCACCAAAACTAATCAAAATAGGTTTTGCTTCGACATCCAGGTTTTTGACAAGTGAAAGTAATTCAATTGTTAAATTCTTACTCTTGCCTTGGGTTGTATCAGGTTGGTTTCTCATTCTTTATGAGTGTTGTAATTCTCTCAGATCTTATGTATCTTTCTATGCCTTCTTTCATTTCAATTTCCTCCATTTTCATGGGTTGCCAATTCTGCTTATTGTGTAACTATTTTTGGATCTTTTTAGGCTCATTTGCAGGTCATTTGTTCTAATTTTTGCAATTATTTCAGATATCTGGTATCTGATTTTGCGACCTTCTTCTCCTCGGGTTTAGACTTCTATTTGTAAGGTTAAGTGTTATAGATTTATATCTTCTTTATTATACTGTGCCTCTTGCAAATTAAGTGTCAGTTCGTGTTACTGGTCTTTTCATGTGGGTGACGCATGGTTCTTGCACCAACAGCTTTAAATTTGGTCCAAGTTTGCAGAGTTTGTCCCTTGGTTTTTGGTAAATGATGGTTAATCAGCTACGAATATCGCTTTGCTCAAATAATATCAAATTTTTTATTTATTTATTGACATGTAGATATGTCCAACGACCAACATGTTAAAAGGACATTTTTGGAATTTAATAAAATAGTTGTTTTGTATCCGATTCAAACAAAGTTGAGAATAGTCACTAAAATTATCAAAATGTGAGTTATCATGATATTTTTTGTCTTCTCATACAAATTTCATTTCCTTTTTATTTAATGAAAATAATGTGATTTTTTGCTGACACTTCAATCCGTCTTATTTTTCTTTGTTCTGACAGCTTTCTCCCTTTTGTGCTGCTATCCTTCTTCAAATCAGTTGTAAGTGTTTGTGCTGCTATCCTTCTTTGTTCTTTTGTGCTGCTATCTTTTGCCTCCCTTTTTTTGCTTCAGATCTATTGTAAGTTTTTTGCTTAAAAAACGCAAGAACATTTTGTGCTTCGTCAGATGTTGTCCATAACATTTGGTGCTTCGTGTTTAGGAATTAGCAAGAAAATAGAACTTATTTTTTGCTTTTTTTAATACTGAATTACTGATACAGTTTATATCTCACCAGGACTAATTTTTTTGAATAACGAACTCATGAGTTATAGCTGAAGTTGTCTATAGCAAGGGCATCCTATTTACAAAGAAACCTACCAATTTGCTGGTATGATATATAATCAGAAGTCTTTGAAGTTCTATGGCTACAAGAGTAATTAGGGCCCTTGCTTATTACTGCCATTGATGTTTGTAACATTTAATTATAGTAGATTGGTTCCACTGATATTTGTAACGTTACCTAAATCAAATTTACTATACACTGATTATGAACGATTACTATGCGATTTTAGGAGATTTGAAGATTGAGGCTAAAAATTTAGTTGGCCAATTTGATAACCTTCGTTATTTATTTATTAGTTGATCATTAAAGTAGTTTTCATGCTACAATAGCAGCTGGCCTTATAATAATCAATTATCTTGCATTGACCACGTGAGGGAAATAATAAAATGATCATATGATACTAAAATTTATCAAAAGAATATGAAAAATAAGAATGAATCGGCAGCGCATTTAAAAAAAAAAAAGATGATTGAAATGGGAAAAAAAAATAGATCGCGCAACGCGCGAATACCCACTAGTTGCATGTAAATTAGAGAATACATATATTGGACTTCCTTTTTTATTTTATCAGAAAATATATGGGGAGGGAATGAAATATCAGTATTTTAACCAAGTTAAGTAGCATACAAAATTTCATTACAAGCTAGAACCCTTTTTATGATTATGAGACAATTGTAAATTGGCATATCACTATATTAACCATCAGGTGTTGCACCCAAACAATCACTGAAACAATGCTCTAAAGTGTTGGAGATTCCATTTCAATTTTAACATTCATGGTTGCAACATAGGACTAAAAAAGTCTAAAGTCTAAAGTCTAAGCCTTTTTATCCCAAACAAGTTGGGGTAGGCTAGAAATGACACCCCGACCCTGGTTATTTCTTGTTTATATGGCTGAGTTTTTTACGCTGGCTCGCCAAGCCTATCGCAAGCATGCGGGCTTGAACCTGGAACTCTTAGAAGAGAGCCAAGTGCTCTTACCACCTGAGCTACTAGACCACATGCTTAAAAAAAATATTAATAATGGCTATGATCTTTTCCTACATTTTAGTCAAGCCAAGATATAAATTCATACCGTGGGTTACAAAATTGAACTTCAAAAAATTGACCATTTTGTCCTCATGTCCTTTCTTTTTGGTGCTTCCAAATAAAAACCAACGATACAACTAACAGGCTTCAATTGATACAGTAATACCATACCAGTAACATAAATGTTAAATACAATGATAATTAACCAACTAACTTTGATCTATTAGAGAGAGCAAACTCCTTTAAATCTAACAATTGTTCATATCCAACTTTGCTAGCTAGGTTACAGACACACCTAAGAGTTTGTGCATCTGATAAAAACAAACCATATGTCGTACATAGAGATAGCTGAACCAACTCTAGTTTGATGACTATATCATACCAGTATTAGCATCTTAGTATAAAAAACATACTAAAAAATCAGCATTTTGAAGAAAAAAATTTGCACATCGCACAACTGAAATTAGTCATCATAAAAATCAAATATACTAAATTAGCACCACATTATAACAAGTGTAATCACTAAATTAAAAACACTAACTCTAATCGAAAACCCTAGGATCTACCTCGAGGAGGGAGAGAGTGCAGGCTGCAAGGGGAAGGGAGAAAGACGAGCCGAATGATGCTAGGAAATATGAGAGGGAAGACAGAGTGCGTTAGCTTTGGAATTTGATCGCCTTCTTCAGGTTTTCAGATTTTCTATCGAAAGGGAAAGGTTCCGATCAGAAGAGTTTATCGAGGAAATTCCGATCATTCATCTTAGATTTTATTTTATTTTTATTTTGTTGCCATCGAAAGACCGACAGAAGGTGCGGAAGGGATTCGTAGGGGCATTTTTTGTGCCTAACGGAGAGGGACGGAGAGAGGTTAATGAATAATGATATACCGATTTTATCCCTCTAATTTTAGAGGGCTGTGATTTATCGCTGAAGATTTTGTAAAAATTTTGGTGTCCACCATAGCATGACTCATATTTTTATAATTCTACAAGCCTATATAATGAAAAAAATACATATAAATACTAATGTAACTCAACATTGGCTCATATATAATTTTATTAACTAATTTATAATATTTAGTATCTAATTTGATAAATAATATATTTATTTCATTTCATACATGTAAAATACTACTTTACTTTAGTATGTTTGGTAACAGGTGCGAAACCGGGGACGAATTGGAACGAGGAGATAGGAACTAGCAATTCGCAAAAAATGAAAGAACTGAGAATTGGGCCTAGTTCGCGAACAAGGAGTAATTGTTCCGTGTTTGATTGTTCTCAACTTTTGGTTGTTCGCGTGAGATCCAAACATAAATAATCTATACTACTTATAAAGCACCCATATATAAATAGTAAACTTGTCATATAAAAGAGTGTAAATAATTCTTATATCAATTATGGATCATTGATTTGTGTAATTTGATTTGATCAGTGGTCTAGATCAAAGTTAGACTTTTTTTAAAACAAAATTAAGTTACTACCGATTAGCTATTTATTTAAAAAGAAAGACTAAATTATTAATTTTATCATATCTTTATTGCCTAACAGGTAACATTTTATATATAACAAAAAATTATATAAATATTTTATTTTTTTTATTTGCCCACGTATTGAGGGCATCTTTTTCTAGTGATGTAAAATGAATAACATATTAGTTTATAAATAAGAATAGTATATAAACTAATCAAGCTTTTAAAAAACGTCGTTTTTTTTTCAGAAATAGTGGTATTTTCGCCGATTAAACATGTACAATATCAAAAGACATATCGTGTATTGAGAACATAATGTATTTGGTACATATCGTGAATAAAATGCATAGAGATGTTCAATATCGTGTACCACAGCATCTAAGTACAATATCGTGTACCAATCATCCATACAAATGTAGTAATGTACATAAGAATAAATATGAGTTTGACACAGATGTTCGCATATACACATCGTTTTTTCGCCATTTTTCACCGAAAAAGCTGCACCGTTAAATCAACTCCAGACCATCATATTGAAAAAACGCATTTTAAAAGCTTAATACTAATACATAGTAACTATTTGTAAATTACTTGCTTAAAATATATATAAAAGTTACAAGAATTCAGCTCGACAAGCTCATTCTGAAATTAGCTCGATTCAATTCGATAAAACTCGACTTAAATTTCAAGGGATGAATAAGGGGAAGAACAAAGACCCACGTGTTAGGAAATCGCTCAATTTTAATTTTGTGACTAATTACTAACTAATTAATCCGATTAAAACACAAAGAGCAAGAGGATCTAGTACATAACCATTTCGACACAAGAGATAGGTGGAAATTTGATACCTCCCGTGAAATCGTATTCGCGAGGCTCGACCAAGGCATGGGAATCGATGGCGTGCCTTCTCCACCGTCTCCACCACGTCTCGTAACCGCCCTCGAGTCCACCAAGGAGGATTAATCACGTTCTACAAGGTACGTGCTAGCATACCCAAAGAACAAGTCTAATCCCTATGGTTTTCTCTCTTGCATCAATCAACAACCTTGATTTAGTGGAGAGAAAATAGCTCAACACATGAGCAAAAGAGAGAAGGAGAGGGTGAAAGTGGCGGCCTCCATGGGAGGAATGGGAGGAGAGAGAAAAGCTAGGTGGAGGCTCTCATAAGTGGTCCTTATATAGAGCACAAAACCTAATTGACCTCTTGCATAATTACAACTATGTCATCCCACCTACCACCATAATGGGCAGCCACGAAATGGGCCTTTATGAGCCATTTAACCCCTTCATTTGGACCATTAATTCATATAATTAAGGTCCCTCAACTTTGCTCTTTAATTGGGCTATATATTTGCTATTTAAATAACGGCCCAATTCATCAATATAACCATTTATATTGATAAGTGTTGAACTAAATTAATTATTAACTCATTAATAATTATTTTAGGATTAGTTAATGCATTAATTTATTTCTATATGATCCATTGACTTAATTAATTATAACGGTTCGCAACGGTATATAATTAATTAATCAATCTTATCATATTTCCACAGAACCTACTGCTGTGAATAAATAAATAATGCACTGTGTGATTAATGTCCTATTTGTGTGACCCTTTGAGAATTTATGCTATGTTGGCCATGGAATTAAATCGTTATTTAATTCCAATAATCATAAGCGGTATCTAGCAACACGTTATGACTCCCAATTCGCATAAATAGTGTACTGCTACAATATTTCAATCCTGCATAAGAGAATAAATATGTTTCTCTATTTTGATTCTTATGTCACACGATATCATCGTATAATCCAAGATAGGAATGTGTCATTCTTGCAGATTATACGTTTCTTGATCTAGAGTTGATCGCTTAGTTGCGCGCATACGATCCAACTCCATCAAGGGGCCCAAACAGATATCGTCACTCACTAAGTGAATTGATGAGGGACATACGGTTTTCTTGATGATTAGCTTTTCCCCGCACAATTCAAGAGAACATAAATAAAGTCCGTATAGCAGCCCTTATCGGGAATCAGCGGTAGACAGTATTTATTGAACCTATCCTCATGTGGAAAAGATAAACATCTCAAACTTAGAACCAAAATCATAACGAAATAAACAATGACACATAACACAATCCATATGTTTATTTCGATGGGTCAAGTCCTGTGCTATGTTCCATAACATACACATATGCAATTAAGTTGGTAACTCTTTACCTATGATTAGTAGAACTTAATCATCACTTAACTTGCATACTAATCTTATATGATAATTAATGTTCCATGTTAATTATCAAGATTATGGACCGTTTAGATTTATTATTGTCATTCTAAAGAATGATCAACAGAGATCTACAATTCAGATCCTCAACCTGAATGATCTGTCAATAATAAACCTAGGAACATATGATAAAATATCATCCAAAACATAAACTAATAATTAAGTCATTAAATTATTCACTTCTAGGACATAACTCTAACAATCTCCCACTTGGCCTAGAGTCAATCAGTAGTGACTTCTAGCAAACGAAGAATTGAGAACAATGTCATATATCTACATATATACATGTCTCGGACCTCAAAATAAATAATACGCTTATAGCTAGTTACTCATACGTCCACCACGTATGGATGCATAACTGCATCTCGTATACTGCTTAAGGTAGAGGTCGTGCTAGAGTGTTCGCTGTGTTCGCGAACCTATCCAAAAATTGTTCGACCATATATATATATATACTCCTATATATATTCTTGATCACCATCATATGATATCAAGTGATATCGTTATAGATCATATTTGAATCTCCAATGTAACATTGGGTTCTTTAGGTGTAAGTAATGGTTCGAGATGCATAGAACCATAATAACTCGACTAAGAACTCGATCCGAAATAAATTTCTTTTATTGCTTCACAAGTTGCTATGTATTTTACTTTGGTGACGGAAACGGTTGTAATATTCCATTTAGAACACTTTCTAAACTTACAACACCACCTTTTAAGCAAAATATGTAGCTCAATCGTGATTACATCAATCCTTTGAAAAACTTTTATCAGTGTAACAACTTACACGAGATTTCTTTCATCTTAAGAGATGAAACATTATATCACTCTTTCTCATAAGATACTCGAGGATATCCTTGATTATCGTCCAAATGTGTCTCTCTTATATCCATTTGACAACTGTTTGTCATATCATTTGGATATTACACATTGGGGCATATGCATAAATATGACATACAAAATGAAACTCACAATGAAAGAATGCTTGAACTACTTCATGCACTTTCTCGAATTGAGTTGTAATAAACCGAGTTAAACACTCAAGTCATGCCATGTGACGTACAGTTAGACATCCTTTCTTGGAGTGTAACTTTCGTGTTTCTAGAACACTTCGTCAATATATGCATATTTGCTCAAACCTAACATCCATCATAATCTATCTTTATAGATTTTGTTTCCTAGGATTAGGTGACTTCGCCCAAGTTCTCATTTGAGAAAGCATTCTCCAAAGAGATCTCGACAATATTCATTTTCTTAATGTTATTCCCAATTTAATGAATTGTTATCTTGAACAATACAAGTAATACAATTATGCTCCCACTGAATATCTTGTTTATACAAGATACTTTTGACGAAGTTCAACTCTTTGACTTCCTTGTCAAAGCTTTTATTCCAATCTCCACAACACTTGCTTTAATCCATTAATGGATCCTTGAAGCATGCGTATGTTTTTAGCAATACATAAAACCTCGATTTGTGTCAAATGCACAACATCATCCTTCATTCATATGAAGAAGGCGGTTTTATGTGTTTTTCCATATATCAACATATATGAAATACAACTATTGCCAGAATGATCTTCATTGACTTTTACATAGCCACAAGCAAGAGGTTGTGCTTTGTACGTAGTCAACTAGTCATCGACTTAGACATAGCTACAAGCGAGAAGCCGCGCTTTGTACATAGTCGATTTGTTATCCATGTCGATCTTTCCTTTTGAAGATCTAAACGTTCTTGATGGATTGCTCCTTCATGAACACCAACCAAGGTCTATACCTTGTTGTTATACATGGATTTTATTTAAAGATCATATGAATTCAAATCATATATGTGGAATCGGATCGTTCCATCGTTTCCTTGTTTATCAACGGATTCTCATATGCTAAGTTTGAGAATGTCGTGAAGCCAATGCATCAAACGGCTTAGGCAATCAACTCTCGTTGATCTTTTGTAGGATTGGTACTTGAGGTTCAAGAACTACTTCCACAACGATTTGTTGAACGAGTTCTTGACTCCTCATATATTCCATGAGTTTCTCAAACATCATCAACTCGTGAGATGGTTGAGTCATCATTAGAAGGAGCGTACTATTAAACTTCTTTTCAAAACAACTTGTGAATGAAATTCCGCTCAACTCCCACTAAGCACCATGTATGGAGTGACAAGTTTCCCATAAGAGTACTTCTTGTAGTGACGCATAAACTCCTTTAATGCTCACTTTACTCCCACTACTTCTTCTTGAGAGTTTCAATTTATCAAGACTACATTATGATTAGCAACAACTACTTTGTTCTTATCATATTCGTGGAAGTAGTGCCTTTTAATATAAAGCATCATACAAATATTAAGTGTCTTATTTGGGTACAAGCTTATCAACAATCTTGAAATAAGCTTATCAACACCAAATCTTAAGAAGCATTATACTTAGAGATCAAAATCTCATAAGATATCTTCTTCAATAGACTTCGATGGAACATCATTCAGTGTAAACAATATTGTCCTCAAACATAATTCCCTAATACGAGTCGAATAAGTCCATTTGATTTATTACCGATCGAACTATACAAAATATTGTTCGATACCTCCATTCTTGGACATATTATTCCTCATGGAGCGAGTTATGAAACTACTTTCATACTCTTTAGATAATATTTCAAATCATATGACTTAACTACTTACCATGATTAATTGTAAGACTTTTCTTTTTCCTTGAACGGTCTTTTTAACTTCACACTTGAACTCCTTTGAACTAGTCAAAAGGTTCATACTTATACCTTATCAAATAGATATGTTAATATCTACAATGATCGTTGGTTAAGTAGTAAAGTATCAACAACCTTTCATTGCACAAGTACTTATAGGTCTTTATACATCGATATGTATAAGTCCTAATTAATTCACTTGTCCTTAAACCTTCATAGGTTCAAGGTGCTTTTGTCATTTAACAAACATGATTCGCATATCAATCGATTGGAATCGAATTGAATTACGAGCTCTACGTTACGTAGACTCTCGTAATGCGATTCTCGTTTACTTATGTGACTAAGCGGTATATATAACATGAAAGTCAAATACTTTATGTCAAGTCTTACACATTCTATTTGTCATTCAAAAATTGTTTATCTATTTCAAGCAAATTCAGTCAAGATGCATGAAATCATATAAACAAATCCATAATAAAAGATCTTGTCTTTTACAAAACATAATCATCCATCATGGAATATGAAATGGAGATATTTTTGAGAGGTTTTTAGAATTAAGGTATGCAACCTTCAATTCCTAAACAAACTCTTAATAAAGATAACTCTACGTATTCAATGGTAATGACTTAGATGAACAAGTCATTTCCTATACGGAGTTTACTTTACATCTCTCGAACTTTCTCTTATTCTTCATTGCTAATACATTTCGTTAAATGTGAGCATATGAACTAGTATCAAGTTACTAGTGTAAATTAGAGATAGTGAGATAATTTGAACGACAAATACACTTTAGGATTAGAATATTTCTAATCGTCACAATCATGGTACTTCGGACAACCTTTCAAATGCCTCCCATAAAACGGCAAATGAAACATCTCATGTGACACATGGTCATCAATGAGAGTCTCGAAATTTCAACTCATACCTTGGTGAAGTATTTCTTGAATACTTAACCAATCACCTTTTTGCATCAACAAGCGTGCATAAAGGTAATATTATATCCTTCATAATTCCAAAGAGATCGAATGACAATATCAACAATCCTTGATATCGGAGATTAATATCTCTAGTCATCAATTAGCTACTTCAATCTTTCGATTTGTAAGCTAATGAAACATTCATATAACTTCTTTTAAAAGAATAATCTCTTGGTCAACTCATATTCTTTATACTCAATCATAAATGATGGAGTTAATATCTACTTTCTCCAAGAACACTTTCTTGAGTAAGCGAATGAGAGCGTACGAGTTAAATCTAGTCCATATGAATTCTCTAATTCAAAGGTCTAGAAATTTTGAATGAGGATACTAGCCATACGCTTTATTGAATAACTTTTCGCCAAAAGTCAATCAATCATCGCGATACTACGTTCGGGTAGTTTGAGGAAAGTTTTGGGAATTGACATACTCAAGTTTCTCTTCACTAAGATCGTGTCTTAGGAATCGGTATTACTCTTTCAAGTAACTATCTTTTAGAAACGAGTTTGTTTATTTTCAAAGATTGATCGCAACAAAATTAACAATTTAAACATCTATAACAAAATCAATTTACGGTCATTTAGTTTACGCAATTGTTTTATTTATAACAAATAAAACTCCCACTACAATTATTTAATGTCCCTAATGTAGTAGGTTTTCCAAGATCCCTATTTTCGTTGAGATGGTGCTAGCGTCGGCGTGACACCAAAACAACTAGATAAGGTAGGTTCTCCAACCAATCATTCCATATGATTCTTGGTTTGTGAAATATCACATGTACATCCACAAACTTTGCCCCGATGTCCAATCCGATTAGAAAACATCGTTAAGTAACCTTTCTCTATTTGCTCCTAGTAAATTCGATTTACACCCCGACACGGATGATGGAACACGATGTCCCGCGTCGGCAAGAATGCATCAATGAACGATCATACACGTTAGAAGGGGATAGAGAGAAGGAGGGCGATTAAACTTAATCATGTTTTGTTTGGGACTATCAATTAAGTGACACTTGTTTGGTGGTCATGTAAGCATACACCCATACCTAGCCTATGACAATTCATAGCAATCACAAGCAATCACATATAAGCATCTCATTATTGTGGGTTTGTATGGCTCCCGCTTGCATTAGTTTCGCCACATCCTCCATGAAGCAAAACTAATCTAATCCTTGTCCCTCCCATTAAATTCTATAAGGATCTAAATCCTATAAAATAAAGGAACAAAAAATACATGTGAAAATATCCTATTTCCATCCTATCCTTAGGGGCATGCAAGCCTCACAAGTTACATCAAAAATTAATCAACGAATTAATTAATTAATGGCACCAAAGGCCGCATTACAAACATTCACACATGCATTCAATTTACAACCACAAGACATTGAGTCTTGAGCCATACTAAACCCACTATCCACCTACAAAACAAAGTTAGCACATACAAGCACTTTGTTTCCAATTAACGATTTTCAAGCATCTTTGCGTATCGTTTGCTATAAGTAAATTCCGTGTACAAATTCTCAATTTTAAACAACCAAACTTGTTTAAATTCATTTAGAAAGTTCTTTCAACATCCCATAACTGAAAGGAGATCAAACAAGGAGAATTCTAATTGTTTTCAACTAGTTTGAATACTTAGAAAAACAGTAATTTATCAAAAAACGTAACTAATGGAATCCAACAAAACCAATAGTTTTAGGTCTCCAAAAATACTCAAATAAATTACTTAAGCTCCTTATCATAGTTGTGAATACCAGTAAAAATTTCAAGAAGAGATCTTAAACCATATGGGAGAATAAAAAAAGACAAATCTCTTACAAGTGCACGAAACACCGTTATGAGATTTTCAACTTATCCTCTCAACCATTTGGTCTGTTAGACCACCTTCTATCCAGTTTTTATATATACAATATACATAGAAAAACTTGTTTAGACTACAGGCTATCCATTCATGAAAAGAAAACAACCAAGTTCAGTTCAATAATATTAAGTTACATGCTAAACAATCAACAAATTCTGTACTGGAACAGACTGTCGATCGAAATGTTTTAACCTAATTGAAGGTCCAAACTTCCACGAAAAATTATGAAATTAATTTTCCTGGAATCCTAACTCAAAATAGAACAACTCCATTTAAACAGAATTTTTAAAGGAGTTCTCAGTTGGTACAGTTTATTAGAACAATCGATTTGCTCAACAAACTGGATCTGACAAGATCTTCCTTTTCATACTTGAAAACCCACAAATTAATCCGAGTCATGCAACAATTTATACATACTCAGAAAGAGCTTCAAGTCTTCTTTATTTCTAGCCATATAACACTGGTACTTATATTCAAAATATAAATCTTTCAAGCCATTCAAACAGGACAGTACGAGCAGAAACTGGTTCTGCGCACTGTCGCCATTTTATTCACAATAAATCTATACTAATTCAGAAAAATGTGAATCCAGCGCCAAAAGAATCACAATCCGAAGATCTACAACTTTTATGTAGATGGAAAGATCTTCCAGAGAATATATCACATCGAAAAACGCGAAACAACACAGAAAATACCATTTCCAGACAGCAAACAAACGCATCATCTCTACTAATCCGTTAATTAGCCAATTTCTCTTAATTAAGTGTCAAAATAACTTAAGTACGACCATGTGCTCTGATACCACTGTTAGGAAATCGCTCAATTTTAATTTTGTGACTAATTAATAACTAATTAATCCGATTAAAACACAAAGAGCAAGAGGATCTAGTACATAGCCATTTCGACACAAGAGATAGGTGGAAATTTGATACCTCCCGCGAAATCGTATTCGCAGGGCTCGACCAAGGCATGGGAATCGATGGCGTGCCTTCTCCACCGTCTCCACCACGTCTCGTAACCGCCCTCGAGTCCACCAAGGAGGATTAATCACGTTCTACAAGGTACGTGCTAGCATACCCAAAGAACAAGTCTAATCCCTATGGTTTTCTCTCTTGCATCAATCAACAACCTTGATTTAGTGGAGAGAAAATAGCTCAACACATGAGCAAAAGAGAGAAGGAGAGGGTGAAAGTGGCGGCCTCCATGGGAGGAATGGGAGGAGAGAGAAAAGCTAGGTGGAGGCTCTCATAAGTGGTCCTTATATAGAGCACAAAACCTAATTGACCTCTTGCATAATTACAACTATGCCATCCCACCTACCACCATAATGGGCAGCCACGAAATGGGCCTTTATGGGCCATTTAACCCCTTCATTTGGACCATTAATTCATATAATTAAGGTCCCTCAACTTTGCTCTTTAATTGGGCTATATATTTGCTATTTAAATAACGGCCCAATTCATCAATATAACCATTTATATTGATAAGTGTTGAACTAAATTAATTATTAACTCATTAATAATTATTTTAGGATTAGTTAATGCATTAATTTATTTCTATATGATCCATTGACTTAATTAATTATAACGGTTCGCAACGGTATATAATTAATTAATCAATCTTATCATATTTCCACAGAACCTACTGCTGTGAATAAATAAATAATGCACTGTGTGATTAATGTCCTATTTGTGTGACCCTTTGAGGATTTATGCTATGTTGGCCATGGAATTAAATCGTTATTTAATTCCAATAATCGTAAGCGGTATCTAGCAACACGTTATGACTCCCAATTCGCATAAATAGTGTACTGCTACAATATTTCAATCCTGTATAAGAGAATAAATATGTTTCTCTATTTTGATTCTTATGCCATATGATATCATCGTATAATCCAAGATAGGAATGTGTCATTCTTGCAGATTATACGTTTCTTGATCTAGAGTTGATCGCTTAGTTGCGCGCATACGATCCAACTCCATCAAGGGGCCCAAACAGATATCGTCACTCACTAAGTGAATTGATGAGGGACATACGGTTTTCTTGATGATTAGCTTTTCCCCGCACAATTCAAGAGAACATAAATAAAGTCCGTATAGCAGCCCTTATCGGGAATCAGCGGTAGACAGTATTTATTGAACCTATCCTCATGTGGAAAAGATAAACATCTCAAACTTAGAACCAAAATCATAACGAAATAAACAATGACACATAACACAATCCATATGTTTATTTCGATGGGTCAAGTCCTGTGCTATGTTCCATAACATACACATATGCAATTAAGTTGGTAACTCTTTACCTATGATTAGTAGAACTTAATCATCACTTAACTTGCATACTAATCTTATATGATAATTAATGTTCCTTGTTAATTATCAAGATTATGGACCGTTTAGATTTATTATTGTCATTCTAAAGAATGATCAACAGAGATCTACAATTCAGATCCTCAACCTGAATGATCTGTCAATAATAAACCTAGGAACATATGATAAAATATCATCCAAAACATAAACTAATAATTAAGTCATTAAATTATTGACTTCTAGGACATAACTCTAACACCACGAACAGACCCACGAACAAAACTAGTTTATGAAAATTAGAGAACTAGGAACTAAAGAGAAATTCACGAACTACGGTTGTTCGTGGGTTGTTTGGTTTGTGCGAACAACGCTAGTTCACGAACTAGCTGTTCGTGACACATTCCAAACACACTCTTTCAATCTAGCACAATAGTACTAAAGTCATCTCACCCGAGTTTGACATGTTGCCAGCCCTATTTATATGTTAGTCACATCCAGGGGCGGATCTACCACCGGGGCGGGTGGGGCTAGAGCCCCACCTCACGCCGTCGAGCCCTTGGAGCCCCCCTTAGCCCCAGCTAATTTTTTCTGCCATTGGAGCACTCGAAAGTGGGGCTGAAGACTTAAACAGAGGTTGTCAGACCCACCTAGATATTTTTTCTAAATCCGCCACTGGTCACATCCATTCATTTGTTTTAAATGAGAATAAAACATAAAACGCATGATCTTTTTTAAATGAGAAAAACAACATAGAACACATGATCGGTTGACATCATAGATAATAATATAAACAATTACGCGCAAACGACATGAAATAGTTAAGCTATTTGAAATTTAGAAATCTCAATAGATCAACGAGTTCTCTGTCTTTCTCAAACGGTTTAAAAACTCACCACATGGTACCACGTTGAACATGAGCATCCCAAATGAATCAGTACAAGAGTAACACTAACTCCATAACCACCACGCTCTTAATTATCCCATTGATATTTTCGGTAGGGGAGAGACAAGAGAGAAAAAACAGCGGGCCCCACAAAACCACCTAAAAGTTCCTTGTATTTCCCAATTCCCAAAGCCCAAAAAACAGAAAATTCGCATCCGCAATTCAGCACACAGCTTGACTTTAAAAAAAGCACGAAACGAAAGAAAATAAGGAGAAAAAAAAAATAGAGATACGGGTCAATCAAACAAAACAACAATGAAACAATCTTCGTTTGTTTGTTCACTGGATGGAAGGAGAAAAAAAGGAGAGATGGCGATTGGCGCGCTCTCTCTCTTCCCTTCTCCCACCACACCACACCATACCATATACCACTCTCTCTCTCTCTCTCTCTCTCTCTCTCTGTCTCCCCGCAAAACCCGGACCGAAGAGAAAAAAAGGGAATTATTTAAACCCGCACCCGTTAACGTTCAACGTACGTCTACGCCAGCAGGAGGGGGTCCCACGTGTCTTCACCCCCTTTGGTCGCCATCCATCCAATCCATCCATTCCATTTCCATCCCTCCCTCCGTGGGCCCCACCTCTCTATGTATGCGCAACGCACAGTCGAGCCGAGCGAGGTGTGGTGGGGTGGGGTCGAGCTGGAAGGAAGGAACTAAGGAAGGAAGGATTGTTCACGCCACGCCTCATGTCATGAGTCATGAGTCGTGACGTGGCAGTGGGGCGACAAATGATATGGCCCCCTCCTCGATAGCTGAAAGCTGAGTCGGTGTGTTGTGTATTCTCCTCTATCTTCGCGTCTTTTCGTCTCCCCTTTCTCTCTCTCTCTACCTCCCTCTCCTCTCCACATTCTCGCACAGATCGAGCCTCGATTCGGCGTCCAGGTTGGCGCAGGAGGCCAGAAATCCAACGAGCAACAGGGTTTTGCGCCTGATTTGAAGGATTCGGGGTTTAGCGTTCTCAGGTAGGCGCTCGTTTGGGGGATTTGGATTTCTTCTAGTTTATTCTACATTTTTGTTAGATATGGTCGATTCGGGTGAAGTTTTGAGCTGTGGAGCTGTTTGGCGTCTTTGATTTGGTTTAATTGGTGGAGATTAGAGGTAGAAAAGGGTTTTTTTAGCTTGGGCCTTCAATTGAGGGTTAGGTTTCTGTAATTTGTGCTGAGGTTGAAATGCTCCTAGCTTAGATAGTGAAAAGTGTTTATCTTGTTTCAATGTAAGTTGTATTCACTGGATTCCATCATTACTGCATATTTAGAACCTTAGCAAAACCTATTTAGATCAGACATGCATTGCAGGACCTCCATTTCCTTGTAACATGGGTTAGAATACTTGTCAATAACAAATGTGGTATGTGGTTAGGACATAGGAATGCCAATCACTCGTCTTGTAAATTTTATGTTTATTACGTAATTAAAATGTGGTTTTGCAAGAAGTTTTCATTGTTTAAAATTTTCAGTTCCAGTTTGAAGCTCCAAGATGAGCGAGGAGAGCCCCTTAGGCGAGACTATCAACGGAAACAATTCCATTGCAAAACGAAAGAGAAAGAAAACTGTATCCATGGTGGATCTGTCAATTAGGAAGGAGGGCGGTTTGGCAGTTGCTGAGTATGCGCAGAGCAGCTCTTCTGCCAGCAAGAGGGTGAAGAGAGATGTGGAGCAGCCTCAGTTTCATGATAGGGTAAAAGGTGAAGATGGGGTAAGTGCTTTGATCTTCTGCCTTAGTACAGGACTGTTCAAGTGCCTAATAGCTACTGAATTTTATTATTTTTTTTCTGACAAGTCTTTTGGTGAGTTTTCACACAAGGATCGTCGAGTTCCCTTCTAAAGTCTAAATAAAACTATTACTCTAGAAAATGAATCCCTGTTATTAATGTTTTAAGTTTTAACAATAGAATGGAGAAAAGTCACTTACCATACAAGGCAAATCTTTGTGAAAATCATCAATCAAAATTGGTATTATTTTTGAGAACTGAAAGCAACATTTTTGCACCATTGCATGTTTCAAATTGGTTTCTTTTTAATATTTATGATTGCAGTATTACTATGAATGTGAAGTGTGCAACATTGGTGGTGATCTGCTTTGCTGTGACAGCTGCCCCTGTACCTATCACCTGGACTGTTTAAATCCACCACTTGAGGTTCTGATTCAAAATTTTAAGTTTTCTAAGATTTCTGTTTTGTTTTTCTCTCTTTTCTTTTTTATTGGTTTTTGCTTGAATCTTTATGACTTGACTGAATTGTTTGTCTTTATTTAATGAAGAGTGCGCCAGAGGGAAAATGGAACTGTCCAAAATGCACTGAGGAAAAAAGTTTTGTCTACTCCAGACGTGCAAGGACAAAAAGAATTGTGAAGAAAAATGTTCCTGAGAAGTTAACTATACCTGATAATAACAAATCTCATAAGAAAGAGAAGGCTCCTTTGGTACCTGACAATTTACCTGGTGAGCCGAAGCCAAGTGCTTCTCGTCGTACCATTCTGGTGCGGCTGAAAAAGGGGTCTAATATTCTCAAATTGGGATCTGCTGAGAAGTCTGAGGAGAAAAAACCCATCAAAGCTGAGAGCAGTGATAGTGTGATAAAAAAGAAGAAGCTGAAAGAGGGTGATGGTAAGGGTTCTGACAAGAAATTGACAGGGGATGTTAAAAAGGATTCTGAGAAGAAGAAGCCATCCAGGGTAAAAAAATCTAAGTTGGCTTACAATAGCGATTGGTCAAATGAAGAAGCAAGTTCGACGTCAGATTATAGTGGGTCTCGTCCTAGCAAGAGACAAAAAGATCAATGTGATTCTGCAAGGAGTTTCAAGAAAGAGAAAAAAAAGACTGGGGGTTCTGCCAGTAAAAAGAAGCAAGAGGTGGCCGCTTTATTTATTCAGTTATTCATTCGTTACTTTCTGTACTCCTGATGCATGTTCTGACTTGTTGGAAATTGAAATACTATGGACTCTTTTTCAGATGCTTCCTGAGTTAGCACCTCCATTAACTGAAGGGTTTGAAGATCGAGGTTTGGTGGGAAGTGAACCACCATTGGATGATGTACTTCAGGTACTAGACCATCTTGTTATCTGTAATCATTTCTTCTTCTTGTTCCTCCTTTTCTTTTTTGATCCTTAAACTCTTCTTCTTGTTGATGAATTTTTAGCTTTATCTGTTATCATGACGTTTGTGTAGAAGTAGATATAGGCCTGTTTTCAGGGATACACTTGACAATTAGGATTCATAGATATGATAGTTGAAAAAATTCTATCCTTAGGTTGACCGTGTCCTGGGATGCCGGCTGAGGTGTGATGACATAATCTCTGAGCCTAAATCAGAAGATTCTGTGAAAGAATCTAAGGATAAGGATTCTCCCCAGGAAGCTAGCAATCCAACCAACAATCGATGCATAGAAGATGCAAAAAAGGACACATATGAGTTTCTCATCAAGTGGGTTGGCAAATCGAACATCCACAACACATGGATACCGGAGTCCCAGCTTAAAGTTATTGCAAAACGAAAACTGGAGAACTACCGAGCAAAGCATGGGTATGCTCTGATCAACATATGCAAGGAACAATGGACCAAGCCACACCGCATTCTTTCTCTTCGGGTTGGCACAGAAGGTCAAGAGGAAGTCCTAGTTAAGTGGTGTGGTCTGACCTATGATGAGAGCACATGGGAAAGCGTAAACGAACCTGTTATAAAGGACTCATCTTATCTGATAGATCAGTTTAGAACCTTCGAGTCTGATGCTATAGAGAAGGATGCAGGAAGTGGTGCTAGAAGAGAAAGAGGAGATGGTCAAGAGCTTAATCCATTAGTTGAGCAACCCGAAGAGCTAAAAGGAGGCGCACTGTTCCCACACCAGTTGGAGGCCTTGAACTGGTTGAGGAAATGCTGGTACCGGTCAAAGAATGTAATATTGGCAGATGAGATGGGTCTTGGCAAGACTGTCTCTGCGAGTGCCTTTCTCTCTGCACTTTATTGTGAGTTTAAGGTCGGGCTCCCTTCCTTGGTTTTGGTCCCTCTTTCGACCATGCCGAATTGGTTAGCTGAGTTCTCTTTGTGGGCTCCTCATCTGAATGTGGTGGAGTACCATGGTGGAGCAAAGGCAAGGGCTATAATTCGGCAGTATGAATGGCATGCTACTGGTTTGTCCAAGGCTACAAAAGCATATAAGTTTAATGTTCTCTTGACCACTTATGAGATGATTCTTGCTGATGCATCGTACCTTCGCAATGTCCCTTGGGAAGTGTTAATAGTAGATGAAGGGCACCGACTAAAGAATTCAAGTAGCAAATTATTCAGCCTGCTGAACACATTCTCGTTTCAGCATAGGGTTTTGCTGACAGGCACACCGCTGCAGAACAACATTGGGGAGATGTACAACCTGTTGAATTTCTTGCAGCCCAGCTCTTTTCCCTCTCTCTCGGCTTTTGAGGAGAAGTTTAATGACCTTTCTACAGCTGAGAAGGTTGAGGAATTAAAGAAGCTTGTGGCTCCACACATGTTACGCCGACTTAAGAAGGATGCAATGCAGAACATTCCTCCCAAGACTGAGCGGGTGGTGCCGGTAGAACTGTCGTCCATTCAGGCTGAGTATTACCGTGCAATGCTGACGAAGAACTACCAGGTTCTGCGCAATATAGGGAGGGGAGCTGGTGGCTCTGGTGGGGTTCAACAGCAATCACTGCTCAACATTGTAATGCAATTAAGAAAAGTATGCAACCACCCATATCTGATAGGTGGCACGGAGCCTGAGTCTGGTACACCAGAGTTCTTGCATGAGATGAGAATTAAAGCTTCAGCGAAGCTGACACTGCTCCACATGATGCTTAGGGTTTTACGGAAGGAGGGGCATCGAGTGTTGATCTTTTCACAAATGACAAAGTTGCTGGATATTTTGGAGGATTATTTGCTGGGTGAATTTGGTTTTGGCACCTATGAGCGGGTTGATGGATCTGTATCTGTGTCTGAGAGGCAAGCAGCCATTGCACGTTTCAATGAGGATAAAACCCGGTTTGTGTTTCTGTTATCGACTCGCTCATGTGGTCTGGGTATAAACCTGGCGACAGCTGACACTGTAATAATATATGACTCAGATTTCAACCCACATGCTGATATACAGGCAATGAACAGGGCCCACCGAATAGGTCAGTCAAATCGACTCCTTGTGTACCGCCTCGTGGTTCGTGCTAGTGTTGAGGAGAGGATCCTACAGCTTGCTAAGAAAAAGCTCATGCTGGACCAACTTTTTGTAAACAAGTCAGGCTCACAAAAGGAGGTTGAGGACATCCTCCGATGGGGCACTGAAGAGCTCTTCAGGGAAATTGAAGGTTCCCCTAGTGAAAATGTTGATAATAAAGGGGATGGTAATGGTAACACCAAAGGTACTGCAAATGGCGATGTTGGAGAGCATCGGCATAGGAGGAGAGTTGGTGGCTTAGGTGATGTGTATGAAGACAAGTGTGCTGGCACAGGCAGTACCAAATTGGTGTGGGATGAGAATTCGGTTGCCAAGCTGCTTGATCGTTCAAACCTCCAGTCAGGTGCACAGGAGAGTGCTGATGCTGATATGGAAAGTGACATGCTTGGAAGTGTCAAGGTTTGTCATTGCTAATCTGATTTTATTTGACTATATGATTGTTCAACAGTCCATTTGCTTAATTGTTCATTGCCATACTTTTATCAGGCACTGGATTGGAATGAGGAAACAAATGAAGAGCCTGCTACTGGCGACACTACACCAGACACTACTGGTGAAGGCACGGAGGACAATGAATCAAAGGATGAAAACGTTACCAATGACAAAGAAGAAAGTGAGTGGGACAAGCTCTTACGTGTCAGGTATATCACAACTCCAATTATTTATGTATTCTCAGATGCTTTGAGATTTCTTCAACTTTCAGTTGATGAGGTGAATGCGGCAATGTGTTACTTTTTTGTTTGTTGGGGATGTGGGGGGTCTATTGGCGGTTGTACCTGCTAATATTTTCTTATGAGCTCAATGCTGGTTTTTTGGTAGAGAACCAGCGTGACATCAAATTATATAGATTTTTGCTCTAAATCTAGTTATATGATGGACATTACGTTTTAACTTGTGCTCGTAGATGGGAAAAATATCAAGTTGAGGAGGAAGCAGCATTAGGACGAGGTAAAAGGCAGAGAAAGGCAGTTTCATATAGAGAAACTTTTCCATCAATTCCTGCAGAAGCTCTGAGTGAGGTAATCACCTTAAACCTGTCAATAATTTTTGTTTGCTGACATACTGAAAAATTACGGAAACTGTAATCACAAAGGCATGTTTGTTTCAGCACAAGTATTGGAGATCCAAACGATCCTTCTGTTTATCAAGTACTTGTGAACAATTAGAAAAAAAAAATATGTTTCACACCAATGAGTCATGCTACTATCTGCGTTATTTTTTTGGTTCTATGTGACAGTTACTCATACCTCATTATAATACAGAGCAGTGAAGAGGAGCGTGAGTATACTCCTGCTGGCCGAGCAAGGAAGGAAAAATAGTAAGTTTAACCTATTAGTCTATTTCTTAATTAGGCGAGTTAATTATACAGCCAATTACTCTGTTAGTTGGTAACCAAGGTCAGCCATAATGGCAAAATTATTTAGGTTGCTATGGTTTTCCATATTTAGTGAATTAATCACAGAAGTTTATTTCTTTCATTTCCATTATTTTGTTTCTTCTAGTTAGATAAATAGAATATATAAACTTATTTACTTTTTTTTTTCTGTGAAAAAAGTGCTAAACTTCGTGCTAGACAAAAGGAGAGGATAGCTCGAAGGCACATGGTTGTACCTCCTGCTTCTCCTCCCAAAGTTGAGGAACAACAATCAAGAGAAAATGCTGCTGTATCCCCTCTCAAGGATGGCAACACGATGTTGGTTGAGAAAACACCTGCATCGACTGAATCAAAACTTAAGCCCTCAACTGTGCCAAGTCCAATTTTAGAGGGACCGGAGAACTCACCGATGCATATCCAAAGGCTTATACCTAACAAAGGAAAACAACCTGTTTCCGATCTCCCTATTGTACCTCCTAAAGGACCCTTTGTACCAAATTCTGTGGCCCTATCATCGCATCTTATGCCTGTCCTGGGACTAGGTGCCCCAAATGCACCACGAAAAAAGAGTAGCAGTACCTTAAGGGAGCCAAGGCCTGATAGAAGACAGGCTTTGTCACAGCCAGCTTTAGGTTTAGGTCTGGATCAACCAGCTGATCCTGAAGTCAGGCTCCGAATTGAAAAGGAGAGACGAGATCCCCCTGGTAGCGTTCCTGGTGATTTGTTGCGGGCTCGGCTGAAGAGCTTTGTGCCGCATAGCAGCTTCCCATTCTTTGCGGTAAATTCTCAGTCACTTAATATATATCTGTGCATTGACATTGTTTACTCATTTCTCAGTTTACCTTTTTTTTTTTTTTTAAAATGTTTTTCTTTGATAAAATGGAGAAGGCTCAAGAAAATTATATAAGGAGAACCATATCTATTTCTGACTGCGGCACCTGAAAATTAAAATGCCTAGGTAATTGTCCAACGCTTATACTTTCTTCGGTGGTC
Organism: Rhynchospora pubera; assembly: GCA_028095005.1. Classification (NCBI taxonomy): domain Eukaryota; kingdom Viridiplantae; phylum Streptophyta; class Magnoliopsida; order Poales; family Cyperaceae; genus Rhynchospora; species Rhynchospora pubera. The sequence goes on from CM051462.1 coordinate 75,794,679, forward strand.
TTCTATGTTATAGTTATGAGGTGTGAACTCATTGCTGCTAAATGGATCTTACAACCATGATACGTTGTTGTGGATTGTAAATGTTATATGACTTTTACTTATCAGAACTTTGTTGGAATATTTATGAAATGTATTCATGTTGCCAAATTTGTTTCTTTGTGCTATTAACTTCAATGATGGCAATATACAATTTTACGCCAATTATGGAAACTTAGTCCAAATATATACATTATTTTTGAAACAAACTTAAAAAGCACCCTTCGATAATAGTTGACGAGATAACCTGCCAACTGACCTATTCTAATGACTTTGTTTATTTGTAAAGGAAGCAAACAGGAGTTTTGCTTGTGCATGTGTTTAGGTTGGCTATTCAGGTCATTCTAGGTTGCATGTGTCTAGGCAATCGTCATGTTAGGGGATGCTTACATGTAATAGTGGCAAACAGCTTGTTGATTTTTCATTGTGTCAGGTTGAGTTTGGGTTATTTTCAGGTGGAGGCACTTAAATTGTAACGCTGCTTTTGGTAATCTCAGATTCAAATCACCCTCATGTCGGTGTTATTTGGGTTAAGTTTTTCGAAGGTCATAGTTTTGAAAACAATCTGGCTACCAGTTCAGATCATTTGGAGTTACTCGAGTGTGTTTTCCTATGCATCTTCCTCATGTGTGCATGTTTAAATACAATTGTTTTATTGGTTCGTACATATTTGATCTAGACAAACGATGCATTGTTCTGGTGCATAATTGTGCTATTCTTAGGTTTACTCCCCAGTCCCCACCAGATAATTCTTTTGCAATTTTTTTAAAATGCACTATTCTTGAGTCCTACTTCTGAGTTATAACAATGGAGTTCAGCAAAATCGATAAAAATATCTTTTCAATTTCTTGTTAACTTTACTGTGAAGTATATTACTTGCACAATGTATCATTTATACACTATTTACGTTATGGAAATAAACTTCCGACTACTTTACTTGGAGCTAATTGTATCCAACCTGAATTATTGCTGCTTCATGGTCTGTGGCTCTGGCTGAGAAGCTGCACTATTGTATGCAATTTTATTTCCATGTTGTTACAGAGTCCCGTATCATGTGATTGTTATTTGGCTTTTATTTTCATAGACCAAACAAATTTGGGTTCTGAAATAATTAGGTTTGACTGATTGGGGTTCCATCACATTACGTTTGTGTGGTAATTCATGGAACAGGTAGTTTGATTTTTTCAATCATGTCAGGTCTAGATCGAGCTAAGTTTTTAGGTTGACTACACGGATTTTCTTTGTTAGGTCTACTTTACTTCCATATATGCGCATTGCATCTTATAATTATGAACATTCTTACCTCTGTGATATTGATTGTGGGTAAATTGTGCAGGTTCTCATTGTTAAGTGTTACTAGCCACTTTACGTCCCCATGTGTGCATTACATTTTAAACTACGAAAGCTTATGCCACTTTGATATGGTACTACTTTGTGCAAATTTGAAGTTGTTCCCAAGTACTTTTGACTGTAGTGTCATGAGCTTTCTACAACTATTTTGATTGAGAATGTCGATTAATCGAGGGCTGGAAAGCCTACTTGAGTTGATTTTTTTTTTTTTTGGTTTTACGTCACCTATTTTTCGAAGCTCTGATTTAAGAGTACACAATTAATATAAATCGAGGCATAGTACAAAGATTATGTGTAGTAATTAAGATCATTACATTAAATTATATTTGGTAGGTTACCCTTACCCATATTCTTACGTACAACATTTTTTTTGAAGGTAGGAAATGAATACATCTGAAAAATTTTGTTGGAAGAAGGTTTTATACTCCGGAGCAATAGATTACAAAATTTAACAAAAATTGATTTTAACATATACTCAGTACAATAACTTCTTTTTAATGTATTGCTTAAATAAATTTTTTTGACAGATTAAAATTTCCTTTCAGCAATAATAGTTTTGTAACCAGCTTCTCATGTAATCCATGTAAGTAATGCGTGCATGATATATTTTGACATTTTCATTGTGGGCCCACTATATGCTTCTGTTGGGCCTCGGTGCCACTTGGTGAAGATAAAATATGGTAACAAGACTGATTGTGATATATAGTTGGTTCATTTTGGGAGATGATTGTTCATCATTACATTTTTGGTAAACAAAATATTTTAGGATGCTATGAACAAAATTCTGTAAATAGTGGTTTGCATTAATGTATATATCTTTTTGCTTGTTTTTTAGGTACCTTTCCCTACAGGTCCCTCCACAACTGGTCGGCATCCCTTTGAGCCTGCTGTGGGTCCCTCCACTTCCTTCAGTTCGTTCCAAGAAAAGTTGGGCTTTCCTCCTCTAAATCTTCACGATTTCAATAGCAACAATGCCAGTAGCGCTGGTCATACTAGCGCCTCAGCGCAAATTAGGCCACCGGCAGATCTTTTCCCACCAGTACCTTTACCACCACTACATCCCGAAAAGAGACAATTGGTTCCAGACTTCTCAACAATACCAATGCCAAATATTCCCTTCATTCCAAACTTCCCCTTCAGCCAAAACCCTCACATACCAGCTATGCCTCCCATGCCAAACCTTGGCCAGATCCAACCACCACATCAGCCAATGCCCGAGAGCCACAAGAAGGTTCTTGATAACATATTATCTCGAGCTGAGTCTGCTAATAACAAGATGCTTAGGAAAAGGCTAAAACTAGATGCCTGGTCTGAGGAAGAGCTGGACTCTCTTTGGATAGGGGTGCGCCGACATGGGCGTGGAAACTGGGATGCCATGCTTCGGGACCCAAAACTAACCTTTTCAAAGTACAGAAATCCCGAGGACTTGGCTGCGAAATGGCCAGAGGAATTGCTCAAAATTTTGGATGAGTGGAGTTCTAAGCCACCAAAGCCTGCCAGTGGATCAGGTTTGTCTGATGAGATAATGATGCGTGCTTTACGTGGAAATAGAGTTTCTGGTCTTGGGATGGAACCTCCACCTCCTAGGTTTAGGTCCCATCTAACTGATATCCAGCTAGGTTTTGGAGACCTCTATCCTGGCTTACTGCCACCTCGAATGGATTCCATCAGCCAGATCAATGCAATTGAGGAGACTGGTACAAAACTCGATGCTAACCTCCTTGGTACAAAACTCGATGCTAATCTCTTACCACCATTTTTGCGCAATACCTTTGTGCAAGGCAACTTCACATCACGCGATGTTGGATCCAGCTATGCTAGGAATGGGCCCCAGGAGTCGGCCAGTTTCATACCTGGACCTAGTACCAGCAAAGATCATGCTAGGAATGGGCACCAGGAGCCAGCCAGTTTCATACCTGGAGCTAGTACCAGCAAAGATCCGAGTGGCAGCAGTGGTGCTGGTTCATCAAAATCAAACAAACTTCCACATTGGTTGCAGGATGCTGTTAGTGTCCCTCCTCCCCCTCCTCCCCCTGTACCTGTAGCCCGTACATTACCTCCAGCTGCATCTGCTGTGGCACAGTCACTAAAGCTATTATATGGGGAGGAGAACTTAGAGGGGAGGATACCTCCTTTCAAAATCCCGGGCCCACCTCCTTCTCGGCCAAAGGATCCAAGGGTGAGCCTTAAAAAGAGAAAAAAAAGGGAAGAAAGCAAAAAGAGTGGTAATGGATTGCGTATAGTGCTTGGGGCTGGGGCTGCATCCGGGGATGGAGATGGGGCTGCGTCACAAGATTTGAACTTGAATTTGACTTCTCCTTCAGCCTTGGGCCATGAGTCAAAAAAGGAAGCACAAGAGAAGTCTGAGGATAGAAGGGAGAGCTTAAATCAGGCTGTTCAAGTGGAAACTATAGAATCCAGTTCAGAGGAAGAGCGAGATTAGATCATTGCATTAATTTCACTACTTTAGTGATATTCTCTTTCATTTTTTTTAAAACTTTTTTCGGCTATTTATGCCCTTTTTTTGGGCTAATGGCTGCTGCTAAGGACTTTAGAGGTGGTATAACTTACCATGGATAACAAGTGTTGAGGTTCAATTTTTTTTTTTCAAGGGTTTTCTTGGTTTAAGAAAGGCAATATATCTCGTTAGTTTGTTATGGGACTGTAGTTGTATATGTCTAGACTAGTCGTACCTGGAATTAGCAGGTATATGGTAAACTTGCCTTTTGTCACTGTTATATTGTATGAATGTATAAAGATGATGCCAGCAATTTCTGAAGTTGCATGCCATATTAAGAGGTCTACATTTTTACAAAATTTGACTTCTACCCGAGCTTGTTCTTATTAGCTTAATGACTTGCCAGAGGGGCAAAAATAGAAAATCCAGCTATCCTGCTACTGTCAGTACCTGTGTTCTAATGAGCTTGGTCCGTATTTCCCAGTTTATTCTTGCACTACCAGAACGTTCTCTTTTATATCTTCGTTCTAGACTTCTAGTCAATCCAGAATTTTACTTTCCATTCAACCATTTATTTATCATTTATTTATTTTCTTGAATCTTTTCGTCCAAATATGCCTTTATATTTTGTAAAATGGAAAGCTGTGGATGTTATTCATCGCTTTGAAATTGAAAGTCTTCATCAGTTATTCCCTCAACACCCAAGTTATATACTTCGCATTTATTTGTATTGACATTTGACATAGAATGAAATTATGTAACATATTGTGTTGGTTGCATTTATTATTCTCTGTTTAATTTTCCAAATATAAACTTTGTCTCTTTTGGGTGTCTTTGGTTGCATATATCCTGTTTGGGAGCTGCTTTCGGCAGCAGAAATTTTTTTGGAGCAACATATCTTTTTTTCTAAATGTCTAAACTGTCTTTTAGTATTGATGAAGATTTATTACCCTAATTTATTTCCTTAACCGTACATTCCTTAACTGCATTCTCTCTCCTAGGACTCTTACTGTCCCTATCATTTTGTGTTTTGCAAAACCGTTTGTACAAACCAATCCTGAATTATTGGTGATAAGAAATTTCGGATATTTTTTATGTCAATTTTTTTTATCTGTGCCTTGATGATATCAAGATGTTCTATCTAAAAATGAATTCCCTTTGACCATATGAGTGCTTAATACAAAATTGATGAGAGTTAATACAATATGAAAGAAATCAATTTATTTTTTTTTAATGAAAATCACATATTCATGCGAGGGAATTTTATGTTCGCTTATGTAATTGAGAAAGAAATTATGTTGCTCGCAGTAAAAAATCTGCTGCCTAAAGCAACCCCCATCCTATTCTACTTGCGCAAACAAACATATACGAAATGTTTAATTTGTTTTTCCAATAAATCAACGTACGTATCTTCCTTTCCATTTTTTTTTTCGGAATGACAGCTGCATCAAGCTGATGTGTTTTATTTTTGTTCCAGAGTTGTCATCGATATCTCGGAGAATTACATCGTTTATTTCTGTCTTACTTTCATCACCACCTTGTTTTTAGCATATTTCTATTTTAAATATATATCTATATTTGTACTTTCTTCACCATGGGACGTTTGAATGGTATGGAAATAAGGAAGGAATTGGGGCCGTTTGGATCATTTAGGAATAAAAGGAATAGTTTATTTCTAGGCGAAAAATATTAAGAAATGTGTAACTTTGTGAAGAGTTTGGATGGTTAGGAATAAATTTTCGTCTAGGAAGAAGCTATTCCTCTTATTCCTAAGCGATCCAAACAGCCCCAAGGATTTTAGGAAGAAAATATTAAAAAGTGTGTAATTTTGAGAAGAGTGAAAAAATGTTATTCCGGAAATAAAAAATGTTGTTTGGATGGTGAGTTAGGAATAAGCAAATTGATATTAATTTAAATGAATTATTAAAAATTATTATTTAATATTAAATAAAGTACTAATTAAAAAACACATAAAATTTCATTTAGTTATTAGTATTTAGCAAATTTTGTTGAAATTATATATATATAATTGTTGAAAAATGTTATTTCTAAGAAGAAACTATTCGAATTTATTTTTTTTATTCCTAACTTATTTGGATGTCTAGAAAAAAATTATTCTTTCTATTCCTAAGCAATCCAAACGACCCTGATTCTTTTTTTCCCATGTTTCTTACACATGCTTCAGGCCTCCCACCTATCGATCGTCTAGCCCACTACTTCCCTTCCCATCCCCTCGCCACCCCCATGCCCCCAGTGCCGCGCCACCTCCCCTCCCCCGCCCACACCTCGCTCTCGCTCCCCTTTACTGTCTTAATAACTACACTAATTGTCCTGATACATACACAAATTTAGCAAGACAATTCAATAATTGTCCTAGTAGAATACGTTAGTTGTCCTAGTGTAATGTATAATTGTCATGATAGATACACAAGTTATCAAGATTATCTTGGCATAATACGTTAGTTGTCCTAGTAGAATATGTTAATTGTCATAGTATAATGTACTAATTTGTTCTGGTAGAACACGTTTATTGTCCTAATAACTACACTAATAGAAAGTGTTGTCTTACTAGTCCGATATTCACAAGTTACCCAACAAGAAAAGGAATAACCCATATGCTGATATGCCCCACTTCTCAGATGGATACGGTAGCTTCTCAATTTTACCATCAACCATATTATACCGACACAGGATAAAACGAAACTTCTCATCCTCAAGAATTTCACCTTTCAAAAAGTAGATGCAATTCCCTTCACAACCAGCAAAATCACGAGCATTCAATGCTAGTCCCGTGGCCGATCGAGTAATCCAAGAATAACATCTCATCTCCAATATTTTTCATCTCGATCCAAAAAGGTTGCTTAGCATCCATGCACAAGCACAACCGATACACCTCAAAATAAGTCTCTTCACCATCCATATATATAGATATCATATGGTCGGTAAACCTTCAGCAATTCTCCAGAAGATGACTCAATCAAGCAGTGCATTCCGTACGGCAATTCAACGATATCATCATCGCCGAATTCCTCATTGCTAGATTCATCACCACTGACTTTATCATCCTCAAATTCCTCAACCGGATCTAGACTGGCACTTAGCTGATCAGCCTTTGAAGAAAAGGCAACCGGATCTGGATTCACATGTTCATGAGGAGGTATTATTGACATAACCTTACCAGAAAGTACATCAATAATAGTCGTACCTTCACTCGGGCTGTCCTCAAAGTACATGCCCTTGTGGTAGCTTCGTTAAAAATCCAATCACCTGGCACAAAAGTTAATATTTACTCTCGTATACAATGTTCTCGAAAAGGAAAATATACTCTCCACATTTGAGTACCGGGGTTCATTTCGTGTCTTCATCATATGAAGTCGGAACCAGTCTCGAGGAGGTGGAACAGGAATCAAAGACCGAGGAGGACTTAAGAGAGCTATCCCCATTGTTTTCCAGTCCTTGCGAGAACTAATTAAGTTCAAGTAATACTTTACTGGAGAACCCACAGATATAGCACTACCCGCCTTTTTGTCGCTAGATTCGAAAGTGATGGTCTTAGCATAGGGAAGGGAGTAGAAATCAAAATCTTCAAGCAATGAATTATGGTGTTGGTCGATCCAAGGAAAACGTGGTGACGGGTCGGAGGCTGGGACGGCAGAGCGCCAACGCTTGCACACGGTGCGAAACCTGACAAAGTCGGAGAGGTCGGGAACCTTGTTGGAAATGAGATAGACAAGATCAAGGTTGAGCTCAGACCAGTCGAGGTGTCGTTCCATCGCAGACCTGTCTAATCTGTGGCGCTTAATGCTAAAATTTATAGGCGGGGGATGGAAATTGAAGTTTTGAATAATAGGGTTTTAGAATCAACAAACAACCTGTGCCCCGCTTATAAGAATTTAGAATTTAATCATAATGCATATTTTTAAGATTTTTTCCTATAATTGCCTTTTGAATAAATAATAATAATTGACTAATTAAAGGCTTAAATCTATTTTTAATTAATAACTCTACATCTTTTTCTCCGTCTAAATAGGCTGGAGGACAAAAATAGAAAATTTTCTTAAATAGATCGGTGATGATGGGAATGACAGATAAATGTGATGGTGCTAAGTAAATCTCGTTACAAATGGGATCACTTCAAATGTCTTCTACCTACAACCTATAAATGTTATAACACTTATCTAGATGCTTTTTATTTTTCTTTAAGATAAATTGGGTCAAGCTTTCCAATTTATTTTTAAATTAAATGTCTGCGAAAGATTCTGCAGCTGAATTTCGAACTTGCGATCTTTCATTTAAAAAGCATTGCTCTTTGTTATTAGACCGAGAGCTGGTTTTTAGATGCTTTTCATTTTTAAATGTAATAATTTTCATATTAGTTGTCATTGTCGTGATTGTCGAATTAAGTAGATAGCCAAATATATTTTCCCCAGTATTTTTAGGTCTACAAAAGATCTTTCTAAAGTATTCAGTTTTCAGGAAATTTCTTTTTGGTTCTATTTCTTTTTATAAGTTGTAGCTTTTTAAAAACCGATATAGACAATTGTTAAATTTTAATTTTCTAAGCTCTAAATCCGTGTCAAAATAAAATAAAAATAAAAATAAAAATGAAATGTACATATACTGATATACATGAACTGATGAAGTAATAAACCAGATATAATAGTCTTTTTTGTTATTTTGGAACATAAGAAAGATTCTACAAGCAATAATTGAAAGACGAACACAGTTATGGAAAAGAATTCAAATTCCGCTCTTTTGTATAATTCTGGACATGATTCATGGCAGGCACCATGCCATGCTGTACAAGGAAAAGCTTTGTATTACGGGCTTACGGCATATTCTACAAACCATACTAAGTAGAACTCCTGAAAAATCCTCAAACTCTGGATTTGGCATTTAACTAAAGAGCTAGCTGGCATAATGTTTACCCATCTACAAAAATTAATACTGACAATAGGGTAAGAAATTTACCATATACTGCTAACTTCAGATATGAGACAAATACAACTACTGTCCAGTACCAAACAACCAAGACATTGCCTTTCTCAAATAACATCAATAATTTTCCAGGCATAAAAAGTTATATCAATCTTTATGCTTTTAGCAGCGCCACTGCTAGCTTACAAAAAACATCAATAGGGAAACAGATAGAGAGAGAGATCTTCACAAATAATTGGAACTAATCTTCCTCTTCTTCTGAGCTGGATTCAACACAAACCACATCAGGTGGCTGATCAGTGCTCCTCCTACACTCAGACTTTTTTGGTGCTTCCAGTTTGGATTTTTGGTTCAAGGTCAAAGGAGAAATCAGGTCAAAATATTCCAAATATTCTGGTGGGGCCTCAGCATCAGCTCCAGAACCAGACGGAACCCCAGCTCTGCTTCCAACACGCAGTTCTAACCCGCTCATGAGGCCTTCCTTGTTAATTTGCTTGTTAAGGATCACGGCTGGATCTTTCGGTCTTCGTTTGGACTGTTGGCCCAAGGTCAATGGAGAATTCAGGTCAAAAAATTCTAAATATTCAGGTGGGGTCCCAACACCAGTTCCAGACCCAGAAACAGCCCCAGCTCTGGCTCCAATGTGCAGCCCAAACCCACTCTTTCGGCTTTCCTTTTTATTTTGCTTATTAAGGTTCAGTACTGGATCTTTTGAGCGGGAAGAACCTCGATGCAACATGCTGAAAGGAAGCATTCTCACCTCTGAATTCTCTGCCACATCTAATAGGTTTAGTGATTGTACCGCAGCTGATGCTGATGGAGGCAATGCGGGTGCTGCAGGTTCATGGGCGGGAGGTGGAGGGGGGACACTGATAGCATCTTGCAACCAATTTGGAAGCTTGTTTGATTTTGACGAACCAGCACGACTGGTGCCACTCGGATCTTTTCTGGTACTAGCACCAGGTATGAAAATGGCCGATTCCTGGGACCCATTCCTAGTATGATCTTTGCTGGTACTAGCTCCAGGTATGAAACTGGTTGACTCCTGGGCACCATTCCTAGCATGGCTGGATCCAACATCACGTGATTTTGCGCATATAACTTCCTACAAAAGTTTTCAAATTGAGCCATTTCCTTGCCCTCTAATTTATGTTACACATAAGAACAAGAGTAATGTGCTATACTTGTAGTCAATCAAGGACAACCTAACAACCTAGCACAAACTGAACGTCTGAACCTCAAATTAACCAGAATTCGAAATTACTTACAATTAACTTGAAAATGACATGACACGCAATTCTCTTAAATCCTGAACCTGAAATAACTCAAACCAAAAAGAATCCAAAATCAAAGGCATTCAGATGCACACATAGCATCACAAAAGAATAAATTATGTAAACACACAGCACCATGAGGTGTGTTGCTGATCAAGAAGGATATCTAGTACAAATCAATGTGGTTATCAAGTTATCAAAAAATGGAAATTTCAGGAATTTGTACAGAGTCCAGATTGTTAGACAAAGGTACACCATGTGGCAGCCATAAGGTATATAAAAAGGAAATAAGATAGAAGCCAATTTCAAATTTAAGTGGTGTCGAAAAAATTGTTTGCGAAACTAATACGATCCACGGCAATGTCAGATAGAAATTGAATAAAATCCTAGTACTTTCATGGATTTTCATTTAAAATTTATAGTTGGACATAGGATTGGTGCACTTATTGCACTTATCCTTTACATGTTCATATATCCAACGACACATGCACACCAAACAGGTAATCCTTTACCGCCATCGTTCCCTGGATTTACTAGTTGGTTTCTATTAAACTATGCGCTGGCGTGTCGACTGTCGAGTACCAAGACACTAGTTCAAAACACTCACCGCAGCATCATCCGTCACCCTAGCATGGAATTGGGACTCATCAACACCACTTTTCCTTTTTCTGGCAGAATTCACGGAATTGCCCTTCTCCATCACAAGTAGAACTGCCAAGGACACTGTATTGATTAGAAATTGTAATTCATTTTATATAGCTCGCGTTTGGATGAGAGAAGAAGAAGAGGAAGAAGGAAGATGGAAAGAAAAAAAATTATAAACAATCCAAACTCTTCACAAAATTACACACTTTCCTATACTTCTTCCCACTTCTTCCCTTCTTCCCTTCTTCCCACACCTATCCAAACACACCCATAAGGAAAAAATGTTGGCGTCGTGTGGTGTGGGGTGTTTGTATAAGTATAAGTATAAGTCACCGTGCAGTGCCACATCACAGCGCCAAATCAGAACGACCCAGCTGGACACCCAGTGACACCAACCACTGTGCATTACTCAAAAGGTACGTGGGGTCCACACGGGATGGATACCACGTGGAGAGAGGACACGTGACAGCCCCTGGAGAAGGTGCAATAACTTCGTTGCTTCTCTCGGTTATGGTTTTGCGGTTGCGGGAGAGAGAGAGATTGGAGGAAGAAGGGAGAAGAGAAAGCTCGCCTGTCAGCTCTGACACTTAAAAAATCTGATTTCAAAGGGAAAAGAGATGGAGCTGACAGAAAGGAGTCAAGCTTAGCTGGGCCCAGTTGCAGTGGTAGGGAAGGGTTAGGAGTTAACGGAGTTTGGAAGTCATTTCTGTTAAGAGTATGAAGTGTGGGGCCCATACTGGAGGAGAATGCAAATGAAGAGAAACTGGAGGGGAGTTGGAGATGATTGTTAGGCCGTTCCCGCTTGTCTCCGCAATAAATGAATTAGTTTGATTTTTCTTTTGAAAAATAATTGTAATAAACTGTTATTTTTTTTAGACCTTACATATATAGTCGAAATTGTAATGGAATGGATTAAGATTTTGATCAATTGAACTTTTTCTCAGATCTATTTTCTCTCTCCTCTCGTCTTTCCTCTTCCAACCAAATCTCTCTTCCATTTTCTTCTTCCCTTCCAAATCCCTCCCCAATTTCTTTCCAAATTCTCTCTAATTACACAAAATTATACAGAATTATCGTTACAATTGGTATCAGAGCGTCGATTACAGACTAGGAAAGGTTCAAATTAGAACTTCTGTGATCTAATTGAGTGGAGTAGAGCTGGTCTGGCACGACATTACTCAAAGAATCGATTTAGATTCATGACCTCAAAACGAGCTGGTTCTGCTGGTTTAGCGATGGAAGAAGTGAAATCTCAAGTGGCACAATTCCAAACAGAGCTCGAGAAGGTGGCGAAAGAAGCAACTGAACGAAGCTCAAGGGATGCAGCTCATTTCAGAGAATATCTAGAAGCAAGCATGAGAGTTCAATCTGATGCGATGAACAAAACTGTTGATGAGAAACTGGATCGTATGGGGGCAATGATTGAAGTATTGATGAGAGGAAAAGAGAAAGAACAACCAGATCCACACATCACCATCAACAACAGTGGTTCTGGCCTACTGGGAGCTGCTCCAAGACATGGTGCAGTAGCAGACCATCTAAACTCAGGTGAGAACAGTAGAAGGGGTGGGGAATTGAATTCTCCAAGAAGTACACCACCAGTTTACTTACCTGAAATGGATTTCCCTCCTTTTCATGGTTCTGATCCTTCATACTGGGTAATGAAATGTGAGTATTTTTTTTATATCTATCAAACACCACATAATTACAAGACCAGGCTAGCAGTGATACATTTTGAGGGAGAAGCTAGTGCTTGGTATAGAAACTTCAGATTAGGAATTGAAAACCCCCCTTGGGAATTACTGGTGGATGAAATATTTTCCAGATTTACTGAAAATGTGGCACAGGAACTAGTTGGTGAGTTCAAAAGACTCTATCAGTCAGGAAAAGTAACTGACTATATTAGACTGTTTGATGGCCTTAAATCATAACTCATGCATGAGAGACCCTATTTGCCTCTTGAATTTTTTGTATCAGCCTTTATTGAAGGATTAAAAGAGGAAATCAGGGCCATGGTATCCATGTTTCACCCTAAATGCTTGAATGAGGCCTACAAATATGCTAAACTGTATGAGAGTGTGACTGATAGTCAGTTAAAGAAAGCTAGAATCATTCAAAGGCCACCACTGCCATCTACCAACCAAAGAAGAGATAGTAATGAGAGGGGTGGTAATGGTAACAGTTTCAACAAGTTCCAGAGGAGTTGGCCTCCTAGTGTGATTAATCAGGGCATTGATCAGAAAAAAAAATGTCAACCTGTGCCACAGGTGCAATGAAAAGTGGTTCTATGGGCATCAGTGTGCCAATAAAACAATGCATTTTCTCCAAGGGCCTGATGGAGTAAATGAAATTGAAGAGGAGGAGGGTGAATTTGAGGAATGTAGTGAGGTGTTAGAAGATGAGCAAGTGGATGAAGCTGTCATCTCCCTATTCAGTACCCCAGAGGCAAAAAGAGTCAAAAATATGAAATTTAAAGGAGCTATTGGCAAGATACCCATTTGTGCCCTTATAGACAGTGGGAGTACTCACTCCTTTGTCAATCCAGCAGTTCTCCAGAATCAAAACTTCAACATTTCCAAAAATACCCCTATGGCTGTGGTTGTGGCTAATGGGAATAAAATGATAACTGAAGCAGTTTGCAATGCATTGAAATTTTCTATTCAAGGCCACGAGTTTGAGAGTGATATGAGAGTATTGGATGTGAAGGGATATGATGTTATATTGGGGTTAGATTGGTTGAATGAAATAGGACCCATGATGATTGACTGGAACAAAGGAAGTATCAAATTTAAGAGGGATAACAAAGAGGTTAAATTACAAGTGAATGAAGAGATTGCTGAAATAAAGATGTGCCAAGGAACAATAGACCTTATTAAAGAAGAGAAACAAGACAGTGAAGTGTTAGTTGCCTACCTCTTTAGTTCAGAACTGATAGGGAAGGAGCAAAGGGTGACAGAACCTGTGATTGAGGAAGTTTTGAGGCAATTTGAAAATGTGTTTCAAGAACCACAGTAGTTACCACCACACAGAGAGATAGATCACCAAATACCATTGCTTCCAAACACTCAACCCATCAACCTCAGACCTTATAGACATTCCTATTTCCAGAAGATAGAAGTGAAAAAAATTATAGAAGAACTATTAAGGAATGATTTCATCCAACCATCTACTAGTTCCTTTGCTTCTCCTGTGATTCTGGTGAAGAAGAAGGATGACACTTGGAGATTGTGCATTGACTACAGGAAGTTGAATTCTTGTACAGTGAAAAATATGTACCCTATACCAATCATTGAAGACCTTTTAGATGAGCTGAATGGTGCCAAAATTTTCTCCAAGATCGATTTAAGATCTGGGTATCATCAGATCAGGATGGACCCTAAAGATAGCCACAAAACTGCCTTCAGAACTCATGAGGGACTGTATGAATACAAAGTCATGCCATTTGGGTTGACAAATGCACCTGCCACTTTCCAAGCTCTCATGAACCAAATATTCAAACCATTCCTGAGGAAATTTATACTTGTATTCTTTGATGACATATTAGTGTACAGCCCTGATGTTGAAACTCACAAACAACACTTGAGCATGGCCCTGGAAGTGTTGCAGCAGAATCAACTCTTTGCTAAGAAGTTTAAATGTGAGTTTGGGTTAAGAGAAATTGAATATCTGGGTCATGTAATTTTTGAGAATGGGGTCTCTACTGACACCAAGAAGGTGGAGGCTATGCAGAAGTGGCCTATACCCAAAACAGTAAAGGAATTGAGGGGCTTTTTGGGGCTCACTAGGTATTACAGAAAATTTATTAAGAACTATGGCACCATCAGCAAGCCCCTGACAGATCAATTGAAGAAAAACTCCTTTAAATGGAGTGTAGAGGCACAAGAGGCATTTGAAGAGTTAAAGTCAGCCATGAGAAAGGCTCAAGTTCTAACTATGCCAGACTTTGATAAACCATTCACTGTGGAAACTGATGCTAGTGACAAAGGGGTTGGAGCAGTTATGATGCAAGGAAAGAGGCCAGTGGCCTTCCTTAGTAAAAGTCTGGGAGTTAAGGCATAGAGTTTATCCACCTATGAGAAGGAATTTCTTGCTCTCTTAACTGCTGTGCAGAAATGGAGACACTACTTTACTGGTCAGCCATTCACCATCAAAACTGACCAGATAAGTTTGAAGTACCTTTTGGAACAAAGACTTACACATGCTATGCAACATAAAGGATTGTGCAAACTATTGGGGTTGGATTACAAGGTGGAGTATAAAAGAGGGCATACTAACAAGGCTGCTGATGCACTATCAAGAGCGGAAAGGACTGAAGATTGGGGTTCAGTGGAAGTAAATGTTGTCAGTGAGTTGATTCCCAGGTGGGTGAAGGATGTTACTAACAGTTATGAGGGTGATGAGTGGCTAACCAAGGTCAGAGAAGGGATAGATAAGCAAGAAGTAGATAGCAATAAATACTCTTGGCATCAAGGAGTTCTGAGGTATGAGAATAGAATCTATGTGGGAAGTAGCAACCAATGGAGGAAGGAGTTAATCAAGGAAGTGCATAATTCACATCTAGGAGGTCATTCTGGGGTGTTGGGAACTTACCAAAGAATGAAAAGGATGTTTTATTGGCCAGGCCTCAAAGAGTCAGTCCATGCTTATGTGAGAAGTTGTGAGGTATGTCAATTAAACAAAGGAGAGCACATAGCTTCACCAGGGTTGCTACAACCTCTTCCCATACCAGACCAGGCATGGTCCAGCATCTCCATGGACTTTATATCTGGGCTACCAAAGTCTGAAGGTAAAGAGGTTATTCTGGTCATTAACCAAATATGCACACTTTCTCTCTCTCTCTCATCCTTACAAGGCTTCTCATGTGGCTCAATTGTTCTTAGACAATGTGTATAAACTACATGGCTTACCAAATAACATCATCTCAGATAGGGACCCACTGTTTACTAGCAGGTTCTGGAGGGAAATAATGGATAAAATTGGGGTCAAATTGAATTTTAGTACAGCTTATCATCCACAATCTGATGGTCAGACTGAGAGAGTCAACCAATGTCTAGAGAATTACTTGAGGTGCATGGTGTACAACAAACAGAAACAATGACATAAATGGCTCTCCTTGGCTGAATGGTGGTACAATACCACCTATCATAGTGCCATTAAATGCACTCCATTTCAAGCTTTGTATGGTTACTCACCACCACAATTGCCTATGGGAACACCCCCCAAAAGTCAAGTTGAGGCAGTGAATGAGGTACTAAAAGAGAGGCACCAGACTCTACTGGAGTTAAGGCAAAACTTGCAAAAGGCTCAAGCTAGAATGAAGAAACAAGCTGATACAAGGAGGAGTAAAAGACAGTTGCATGTGGGGTCATGGGTGTATCTCAAACTGCATCCACAAAGGCAACTTAGTACCCCTCATATGAATAACAGGAAGTTGAGCATGAAGTATTATGGTCCATTTGAGATTATTGAGAAAATTGGTGAAGTTGCATACAAACTCAAGCTTCCTGATGGCTCCAGCATTCACCCAGTTTTCCATGTATCACAATTGAAACCTAGAATTGGTGATAGTCAAGCTATAACACCTGGGTTACCTATTACTGATGGTAAATTAGATGTGGTTAGTGAGCCAGAGAAGATTCTAGAAAGGAAGTTGGTGAAAAGGGGAAATGCAGCTGCTGTGCAGGTGTTGATTAAATGGGTTAATCAATCTGAGGAGGATGCCACATGAGAGTACTATGATGCAATTGAGTCTAAGTATCCTCAATTTGTTCTTAGAGACAAGAACAACTTTGAGGGAGGGAGAGTGTCAGCTCTGACACTTAAAAAATCTGATTTCAAAGGGAAAAGAGATGGAGCTGACAGAAAGAAGGAGTCAAGCTTAGCTGGGCCCAGTTGCAGTGGTAGAGAAGGGTTAGGAGTTAACGGAGTTTGAAAGTCATTTCTGTTAAGAGTATGAAGTGTGGGGCCCATACTGGAGGAGAATGCAAATGAAGAGAAACTGGAGGGGAGTTGGAGATGATCGTTAGGTCGTTCCCGCTTGTCTCCGCAATAAATGAATTAGTTTGATTTTTCTTTTGAAAAATAATTGTAATAAACTGTTATTTTTTCTAGACCTTACATATATAGTCGAAATTGTAATGGAATGGATTAAGATTTTGATCAATTGAACTTTTTCTCAGATCTATTTTCTCTCTCCTCTCGTCTCTCCTCTTCCAACCGAATCTCTCTTCCATTTTCTTCTTCCCTTCCAAATCCCTCCCCAATTTCTTTCCAAATTCTCTCTAATTACACAAAATTATACAGAATTATCTTTACATCGCCGATTCGACGGCGGTGATCAGAGATTCGTCGGGCGCGGAGGCATGATTCGACGATTTGATTTCATTTTGGACCCGAGGTTTTATGCAAAATGTAAGAGAGTCTATGACAAACGGGACCCATCCTGTTAGTAGCAAAAATAGTTTGATTCTGTCAGCCTGTAGGCTAGGATCCTACAGAGATTCGTATCCTCTGGACAAATAAGATGTCCAGAGTGCCCATCTCTAAATATGATCCGTTCGATTCAAATAGACGGTCGGATTTTGAGCGGAGCTTTTATCCTCTAAAAATAATTCAGAATGGTCCAAGAGCTTTTATCCTCTGGATGGTTGAATACAACCATCTAGTGGACGTTTTTTATTCAAGTCATCCGATTTAATCTTAACGGTTAGATTTTTCGAGCCTATCAATCTTGATATTATGTACGGGGCATCTATAGCCGTTGAGATTAAATCAGACGGCTGAGATCGAAAACCATCCATGAATGGTCATTTAGGGAATGCAGTTCCTGTTGGTTAGGTTGACTGCGGCATTGCAGCAATGAGTACAGCCGTCAATCCTGCCGTTTCCCACGTTATGCCATTCTATATAATTGAAACGGAACAAAATGGTTAATGGCATTGATTTTTATTTCGTTTCAATAATGAAACGGTAAAGGGAACACATAATTATGCCATTTCGAACAGTTAAGCCTCATTTCAAATCGTTATACATGTAATTTATGAAGTGAAATAGTTAACAGCACGCATTTTTATTTCATTTTCAAAACGAAACGATTTGTGAAATAAAACACCATACAGTTTATCTTACCGGCACGACAAACGGAACTACGTTTGACACCCCTAGCCGCGGGTGCGGATAGACGTACGGATGGCTGATGGCGGGATGGGCAACAAGGCAACACGACGTTATCTTTGATGTTCTTCAAAATAATATAACAATGACACAGTTGAGTTGGCAAACGATGGCACGTTAGTCTTTTCTCTCTCTATATTTTTTAAGCAACTCTCTCTGTATATAATAATTTTGCAAGAAGATCGCTGACATGAATTATAAATTAACCATATTGTGTCTATAATTTTTTTTTTGAAATATTATTGGCATATATTGTTGTGGTGACATCCATATCTACATACATTCATTCCTTAAAAAAAAAAAAAAAAAAAGGGGGGGGGGGGGATCTATATTCATTCATGCTATTAATCTAGCACGTTTCTTAAAGCAGAGAAACGGACCAGATCTGTGTGTATAAGTGACCTGCACAACAATGGATATCGAATCTTAACCACTGAGCGGCTATTATTAAAAATGTTGAAAATAATAAATAAATTTCCAGGGTTAGAAATAAAAATAATCTCGGAGAAACATCCCCTTCAATCATAAAGAACAACGCTGAATTAATAAATCAGAAACCATCTTTTAATTTTTCCTTGATTAAAAATTTTTACTTTAACGAGCGATTTTATTTTAATTTCTATTAATTCAATTTTACAATGATGAAACCATCTTTTAATTTTTCCTTTCTGCATATACCTCTTTTTATTATTATGTAATAAGCTGAAAATTTAATTATTAGAATTCTATAGTAACGACATTTGCCAATGTAATTTGACTTGACTGCCAGAAATTTTGCCGATGAAAAAAATTGATGGTCTTGCATTTAGATCTTAATTAAATGAAAATATATTTAAGAAATATCAATATTTCACACAAATTAAATCATCGAGCTAAAATTGGTTACGATTCGAAGCAGTTTAACGGTTAACTTGCTTTTGTTGCATATTTTTGGATTACTGTTTTTTTTTTCTTTTTCTTAATTTTTTTTAAAAAATTTTCCTCAACTGTTCCTTTTTTTTTTTCTTTTCTTTTTTTGACTGTAGAAACGGAAACGGAGTATTAGAACCAAATGAACGCATAACATATGTTTGCTTTAGGAAATCTAAAGCTTATATATATTTTTTCTTTTATATAGTGATCAAAACTATTTTTGCTAATTTAATGTCTTTCCACGGCACTCTTATACGTAACGTACCTTCAATTAATAAAGGCGACGCGATATTTACGTAATAGTTAAAAGTGTCTGTATTTTTTTAAGATAAATTGGGTCAAATTTCAACTTATTTCTAAATTAAATGTCTATAAAAAATTCAAAATGCATTGCTCTTACTACTAAATCAAGAACTGATTCTCAAAAAATTATGGCATTAGTTTCAATTTTTTTTTCCAAAATTAATAATTAATAAAATAATAAAGATGCACGCTAATAATCACCGCAATCATTATAATCTTCTACAATAATCAAGCAGTCAAGCTAATCAACTTATGTAATAATTAAGAGAAATGCTAGTGTCCAATATATAGGACGGATGGGTCCGTCCAATACGATCGTTTTCACGTTTTTAAATTTCAAATAACTAATCCGAACCGTTCAATATGTTATCCATATTGAAAACTTACAAGAAACCAATTTTTACAATTTTCGATTTTTTTTACTATTTTTTTGATATTTTTGAAAATTCATGATATAAACATTATGGATTGTCCAATAACAATGATTTTTTAAAAATACTAAAAAAATAGTAAAAAAAAAATATAAAAATTGGTTTCTTATAAGTTTTCAATATGGAAAATATATTGAACGGTTCGGATCAGTTATTTGAAATTTAAAAACGTAAAAATGATCGTATTGGACGGAGCTCATCCGTCCAATATTGGCATTTCTCAATAATTAAACAACTGCAATCTTTTATGAAATGATCAACACTGATTCTAAGACAGGCGTTCGTCAAATGTTAGACTTAATTATTTCCGTCCTCTGATGCAATGTTTAATCAATGCTCATGCACATTAAATTATAATTTACACAAAGACTTTTACAACATCCCCCCAACGTGCAAGCTTTAAAGCGTATTACAACCATAATGCTCCTCATGCTATTAATTATTTTTACCTATGCCGCCCAAATTTCCACATATATTCATGCAACCCACATTTTACTACCAAGCACTACTTTTGAGTTTTGAGTATAAGACCCCTATATAAGCTTCTCAAACTCCCTCTCCATTGTATCTTCAACAAATCATTCCAACAATCCTAATTATACCTACATTGCCATTTCAAGAATGAGGCTCTCCGCTCTTCTCATTTGCATCCTTTGCTCTCTTCTTTTCACTGCGAGTCGTGCCGGTGATGATACAAACAATAATAACAGTTCGGCTCCTTTTGCGGTTGACATACCAGCTTATTTGCTGCCAATTGATGGATTAGATTTCGATTATTACATGAAAACATGCCCCGGCATGGAAGGCATCATTGCTAACAAAGTCAAGGAACTAATCACAAAGGACTACACTTATGGTGCCAGCCTAATCCGATTGTACTTCCACGATTGCGCAGTTAGAGTATGTGACTAACTGATTATAGTTGGGTTAAAACGCTACATGCAACTACAACTATCTTTTACGCTTCTAAAATTATTGTATTTGTTCTTATAGGGATGTGATGCCTCAATTTTGCTTGACCAACCAGAGACAAGTGAGAAGTATGCAGGGCCGAGTAAAACATTGCGAGGCTTTGAGTTCATAAATGAGATCAAAGCTGAGTTGGAGAAGCAATGCCCCAAAACAGTCTCTTGTTCTGACATCCTCAGTGCCGTCGTACGAGATGCCACTACTGCAGTAAGATACAGATGGAATTTAAAATTTTGTTTCTTCTTACCAGTAATAACAATAGTCTTTTCCTCTTTGAAAGAATGTGTCCAACCTTTTCAAATATAATACTGTACATTTTTGCCTTCTTAATTGTGAAATTTGTTTGGCAGATTGGGGGACCATATTGGCAAGTAAAGTATGGCAGGAAGGATGGCCGCATATCGCAATCAGAGGAAGCCGAGGCAATACCGATGGGTCATGAAAGCATCACTGACCTTATCCAGTACTTCCAGTCAATGGGTTTATCTCCTGTAGACTTGGTCATTCTTTTGGGTAAATACTTGAACTTGATCCAGTGAGAAAAAAACAACCTCTGTTTTGTTAATAGTTTATTATTTTATTTTATTTTTTTTGAAAGAATCTACCTCTGTTTGTTAATAGTTATATAAAATATAATTGCATTATACACTTTATTCTTTTCGGGGAATGAATTTCTTTGTCTAAAATTCAAATATAAAAAAACAGTTCTCAAATTAAAAGGAAACAAAGTATATTGATGCTTCATAATTAGGAAAGAAACTAGTTATATACTTTCAGTACCATTAAACGGACATCACTAACCTGTTTGCTTGTTCTGTAATTAATTCCAGGAGCACATACTATTGGATACAGCAGTTGTGCCTCGATCCGTTACCGGCTCTACAATTACCAAGGACCTGGGAATTGTGACCCAACAATTGACCCGCAATACGCCAACTTTCTGACTCGCTATTGCCAGGACCCGACAAAGAAGGTTCAGCTCGATCCCACCACACCAACCATCTTCGACAGTGTCTATTACCAGAATATCCAGAAAAATATGGGATTGCTAGAGGTTGAGCAGAAGTTGTTTGTTGACTCCAGAACTGCCCCTCTTGTCAAAGCCTTAGCAAACCAGCCTGATTTGTTCTATATGCAGTTTCGTGCGGCCATGGTCAAGCTTAGTAAGACATTAGTTCTCACTAAGGATGAAGGGGAGGTTCGGCTCAATTGCTCTGCTGTCAACTGAGGGTTTTAGATGACATTTAAAGATATAGGAAGGCTATTTTGTACTAAAAGTAGTTCTTAAAATTTTCATTTCTTACCATGTTGAGTTCAGTAAAGAAGGCTACTGGACCACATGTGCATCGATTAATATTCACAGAACAATAGGGAGGCTTGGCACTTGTTGTGCCATCAATTCAGAGTCTAGGTTTACTTTTCAAAGTTTTTAATTAATTACTTTGCATTGTAATTTGCTTACTTTGTTCTGTACCATGTTGAGTTTTGTAACAGAAACTTATGAGACCACTGGTACAGAAGCATTGGAAATCTGAATTTACAAGCTTGGAATTGGTTATTTATGCTCTGTTATAAGATTCTCTGCAATCTAATTTTGCTCTTTTATTTGATCGAGCTGACATCCATTTTTGAAACCCAATCAAACTGACAAGCCACTTCCAAAGAAAAATAGAAAGATACAATCTAGAAAATTAACAAACACATGCACTACTAAACAATATCCGCTATAAAATAAAATCAAGGAGACGTTAAAACTGCACATAATTAGTGGAGAGCTGATGTCTTCATAGAAAAATAGAAAAGAATAGTTGATCTTGTTAATTGGCATGAACTGACACATTATGAGCTCTTAGTTCCATGCTTAATATATACTCAAAGACCTTGCACTTAGGGTCTCACACGTCTGGCCAAATTAAGGAAAAGAATAATAAATTTTCGAAAAGGAATATTAAGGAGTATGCACACAGTATCAGCTGGTACAACTATTGAGCTATGTTTTCTAAGAAGCAGATATTAAAATAAAAAAAATGGAAACGCAAAAATCAACTATATCCTTGTCAGGTTTTGCCATTTCAATTGTTGTGTAAACAAGTTTGCAAAAACCCGGAAACAGAGAATTTACACCTATGCAATTAGACCATTACACTTCTAGTCTAGATATTGAAAGCATATTAATGAAATATCCAACTATAGCATATAATAATGATGCAAAATAGCTACAAATTGCTCAACTTGCTCGTTCATTTTAGTAGCCCCACATACACATTGATGTACAAACTTCATTTCTGAAACAGTGATACGTCCGAAAAATTTAAAAATAGTATTAAATTAATATAATATATTAAAAATAATATCAATATAATAATATTTTTTTAAATAGTATCACGAGATCGGAATCTCAGATTCCGAACGTATGTAATTTTATATGTAATTTAGTATTTATTTATTTATGGTCGGAATCCGGGATTCCGATCTTGCGTTCGGAATCTGGGATTCCGATCTCGTGATACTATTTAAAAAAATATTATTATATTGATATTATTTTTAATATATTATATTAATTTAGTATTATTTTTTAAAATTTCGGGGGATACGGCGATACCAAATCAAATTTTTTGGGCCTCTTAAGGGAGCAGCTTTTTCTGGATGGTCCAATTCTTCCAAGCCCAAAACTGAGAATAAAATATTCTTAATGTCTATAGCAGGACTTATTTTTTTCATTTTGACAAAATGCAAGTCCACACATTAAAGTTATATAATATTTCTATGACATGAAATCAGTTATTCATTTCCGGCACAATCATATCAACGTATCCAAATAAGCGCATTGCCGCATTGGTCAAATTTGCCTCTAAACATTGTTTAATCTTGTTCGGCATTTTGCTGACGAGTAAAATAGTATTAAACTACAATTATAAAAATAATTGTATATGTAACCAATCATACTTTATAATCGTATGCCTTAAGAAATATGTTTTGTCACCTGAACTACACACTAAAAAATTGAGTTCTGTCAAACCACTCTCATATGTCGTGCTTTCCATTTACTGTGCCATGCTGCTCACGTCGAATATTTCTCTGTGCAGAAAAGAAATTAGAAGATTCTAGTACAAACCCTGCAAAACTTCAAATTATCATTTAAACCCTGCAAAACTTCAAATTATTCACACCAAAACTCCCCACTGATTGTGGAAGAACGAATTGGTTATGCTTTGTAAGATGTCATTGTAAATCCTCACTGCAGCTGTTTTGAGATTACACAATATAGAGATTTTGGAGGACCTATCTAGCATGAAAATTTCCACCAAAATTTATTTTCATGATCTAAGAAAGTACAATTCTTCCCCCATTTTTTTTAAAGAGCAAAAGAAACACAACATGCATGCATGTCTTACACGAAATATGAACTATAAAATTCTTCTCCTCTACAATTGCCCATCCAAATTGTAAGAAGAAAAGCTAGACATGGCAAGACCAATGGGCCTCCTATACCTTACTCTCCTCCTCTTCTCCGTTTTCGCCATTGCCGACGATACCCCAGCATATCTGTTACCTGTCGATGGACTGGACCCAGATTACTACAAGAAATCATGCCTTGACATGGAAGCCATTATTCAGAGAATGGTTAAACAGTTGTTAAAAGACGATTACACCTATGGTGCTTCTCTCATCCGTCTCCACTTCCATGACTGCGCAGTTAATGTATGATTCTCAAATACCTATATGGTACTATTTTTATGTATAGTTACGTCTTCACTTCCATATTATGATGATATGAATTCATTGATTTGTTATTGTTTTTGTCACTTGATGCCAAAATAATAACTATTTATTCTTTCGGATAATTTAGGCATAATTTTATATTCAAGCTTTTAAAATCTCTCTCTTGCACATATATATTAACAGAATAATTCTTATGTAGGGCTGTGATGGTTCAATTCTGCTAGACATACCAAATACAAGTGAGAAGTACGCCCCTGTTAGTGCAACTCTCAGGGGTTTTGATTTCATTGAAGATGTTAAAGCCAGCATAGAGGCAAAATGCCCCAGGACGGTATCTTGTGCTGACATCCTTACGGCAGTTGCTCGTGATGCAGCTCATGTGGTACTGTACTGTAAATATAGTTCAACATGTTCAGTTTACTTACATTAATTGTGAAGAAATTAAAATGCTGCGAGTATTAAAACAAAAATAAAGAAACATATTTTCTTATAGTGTGGATACAAATTCACAGCTTCAAAATTGGCCTAATATATGCTATAATTTGTATAAGCCTTATGTAGATGTTATTGGCAAAAAATTAAACAATAATCTTGATAAATTTGTATAAAGAAAAGAGGAGGTGTAAGATATATGATAAAGGGGTTTAAACTTAAAGCTAGCATGTATTGATTGTTCAAACAAAGTAAAATGCATATTCTATAATACTAAGTTTTCTCTCTTTTAATTGAATAGATAGGAGCCCCATACTGGTCACTTAATTTTGGAAGAAAAGACGGTCGTATCTCCTTTCTGGAACAAGCCAATGCTCTCCCCATGGGAAGGGAGAGCATCACTGATCTTATAATGTACTTCCAGTCCATGGGCCTGTCACCTGTCGACTTGGTCTCCCTTCAAGGTTCATTGTCCCTTTATTTTTATTTCACATTTCAATCAATTTATTAAATTGAATTGCATCATTGATCATCTTGTAGCAACAATCCAAGTTGATTAATAAAAAAGATGTTGCATCGATTCATTTCAGGAGCACACACGATCGGCAGAAGCAGTTGCAAATCATTCGCACAGAGGCTTTATAACTTCCAGGGAACAAACAATGCAGACCCCACCCTCAACGACCAATATCTGAACTACCTACAGAGGAAATGCTCGAAAGACTCGGAGTACACCGAGCTTGATGCAACCACGCCAACGATCTTCGACAATGCCTACTACAAGAATCTTCAAAACAACATGGGCCTGCTCGAGACCGACCAAAAAATGTGGGTTGACTCTAGAACAGGCCCCATCGTCAAAGCTTTGGCAAATCAGCAAGACCTTTTCTATGCACAATTTGGTGCTGCTATGGTGAAGCTTAGTCTGAGCAATGTGCTAACAAATGATGAAGGAGAAGTGAGGATTAAGTGCTCAGCTGTCCTTTAAAGGGTGTTAATTGTTGTATACTTTGTATCTATTATCCTTTTTTCTTTTTTTTCCCCTCCTTTTCTATTTTGGTCCTTTTTTGTGATTTAAAGTTTTACTAAGTTTTTTTCAGCTTTTTAACTTTTTTTTTTTCTTTTTGGTTGTGTGAGAGATGTGGTGTTTAATTACTTGACGTAATTAAGCGGCCTATTAGAAAGAGTTATTTTGCGTCCTCTATGTGGTGCTTAATGAACACTGCCTTCTTCTTTGTTGTGAACTTATGTATAATGAATTGAACCAATTCACTCGATAAATGATCAGCCTTTTGTAATTAAGCTAAAGTAGGAATTTCAAAAAAGTTATTTATAGAGGGACGGTATTGAACGTGTAGTCCCAATACCCGACTGGAATATATAATAATAAAAATTTGGAGGAGCTTTTGCATAAGCCATAGACCGCCATGGCAATCATACTTGCTTGACAACAACAATAAATAATAAAATAGTTATTAATATTAAAATGTACAATTATGTATATATTCTATATATTTATTTTTTCTTTAATGCAAAGATCGAAACGGTGTCCAAGCATCTCTGTCGTACCAAATCATGCTGCTCACGTCGGATGCCTCTCTTTGCAAAAAAAATCAAAATATTTAAATATGTAAATTCAAATCCTACAAATTAAACCTTATATTAATTGGCCGCTTTTGCGCCTCAGCTCCAGAAAGCAAAGGGTGGATTTTATGAAGTTTCATAGCATTTATAAACAAACTTGGTCATGTTCCTCTATAGGGCTCCGTTTGGATAGGTGTGGGAAGAAGAGAAGAAGGGAAGAAGTGGAAAGATGTAACGATCCTGAGATGATAAACAACTCAAGGAGCGTTGCTGAACACAGTTTCTCAGCAATCAATCGACTGACCCAGTTGTCAGACCATGCAATTGGGGATACTTCAATTTCTACTTAATTAGGAATAATATAACCAAATTGAAAGCAGAAATACAACTAATAACACTAAACGATAGCAATAAGATTTAATTCGACTATTGAGTCATTACAAAAAAGGAAGATACATCAGATCTGGAAATAGAGAAAAAAAGCTAAGAAAATGAGAATAGAAATAAGAGATAAGATATTTGTGGTTCTTCAGATGTTTCAACGATACCTCCTCTCTTTCTCTCTCATCTTTTATAAGGACAGAAACTAGATAAAAGTAAAAGGGTAAATTACAACTCAATTCACGCGAGTAAAAAAGCTTTGTCTGTTATGAATAAAAGGATCCTCCTGGACACGTCAGCTCCACTCCTTAACGTTATTTGCTCCGTTAGTAATTATGCCTGGGGCCCCACCTGCAGCACTCTTGGCTTGAACCTTTGGTCCGTTAATTCCCCTCTTTCCGTCACCAGTTGCTTCAGCCCTTCATCATTGACTTGGTCAAACCCACTAACAACGGCTAACAGCCTCTTATTGG
Organism: Rhynchospora pubera; assembly: GCA_028095005.1. NCBI lineage: Eukaryota > Viridiplantae > Streptophyta > Magnoliopsida > Poales > Cyperaceae > Rhynchospora > Rhynchospora pubera. The sequence goes on from CM051462.1 coordinate 75,821,761, forward strand.
TTTTGGAATTGATTCCACAGCCAATTTCTCCTGACAATACCTCCCTCATCAGTTGATTCTTGCCCTCAAGAATAAAATTAGGGTACCTTTCCTGAATTACTGCATAATCCTCCCATGTAGCTAACTCTACTGGTTTGTTAAACCACTGTATGAGTAACTGTGCCACAGGTTCATTTCTCCTCTTAATTGTTCTTCTGTCCAACACTTTTATTGTCTCTACACATACTTCACCATCTAGACCCACAATTGGTAAATTTGGAGACACTCCACCTTCACCATACTTCAACTTGAGTTGTGACACATGTACTACTGGGTGAATAGAGGACCCCAAGGGTAAATTCAATTTATATGCCACAGCCCCTACCTTTTCTAAAATCTCAAATGGCCCATAATATTTTGCACTGAGTTTAGACTGTGTATGGCCAGCTACTGACACTTGTCTATATGGCTGTAACTTCATGTAGACCTAATCTCCTTCTTTAAAATGCCTCTCACTTCTGTTATTGTCAGCATATTTCTTCATCCTTTTTTGAGCCTTTTCCAAATTTTCCTTGAGTATCTGCAAGGCATGCGTTCTACTACTCTCTTCTAAACCCCCCCTCAGGTGTTGTTCTCCTGGGTTCAGAATATTTGGCAATGACCTGGCCTCATATCCATACAATGCTTCAAAAGGGGTACAATTCAAAGAAGAGTGAAAACTGGTATTGTACCAATGCTCAGCTAGATACAACCACTTATGCCATTGATTCTGCTTATCAAACACCATGCATCTCAAGAAATTCTCTAAGCACTGATTTACTCTCTCTGTTTGACCATCAGTTTGAGGATGATAAGCAGTGCTGTAATTCAATTTGACCCCTAATTTTTCCATAATTGTTTTCCAGAACTTGCTTGTAAATAATGGATCCCTATCTGTGATTATAGATAGTGGTAGCCCATGCAACCTGTAAACTTGCTGTAGGAAGAGATGTGCTACATCTTTAGCTGTATAGGGAGTGTTTAAGGATATGAAGTGTGCATATTTGGTGAGTCTGTCCACTATCACCAGAATGGCAGTTTTTCCTTCTGATTTTGGCAACCCAGTAATAAAGTCCATGCTGATCCCTTGCCAAGCACCTTCAGGGATGGGAATTGGTTGCAATAACCCTGGTTCATGTATGTGCTCACCTTTGTTGAGTTGACACATTTCACAACACTTCACTTCCTCTCTCACTGTCTCCTTCAGTCCAGGCCAGTAAAATAGTTCTTTGATAGGTCCCTAACACCCCAGAATGCCCCCCTATGCTGGTGGAGTGTATTTCATTAATCAGTTTCTTCCTCCAACCCGCAGTGCCCCCCACAGAAATTCTCCCTTTGTATCTCATTATTCCTTGATGCTCAGAATACTTCTCTTCATTCAATTTACCTTGGTTCCAATTCTCAAACAGCTCTTTAACCCACTCATTCCCATCATAACTCTCTTCTATCTCTTCTACCCACTGGGGTTTTAACTCAGTAACAGCACACAATTCCACCTTGGCCTCATCATGTATCTCCACTCTAGATAATGCATTTGCCACCTTGTTGGTGACCCCTTTCTTGTATTCAATTTTATAATCAAGGTCCATCAGTTTGCACAGCCCTTTATGTTGCATAGCATGATGCACTCTTTGTTCTAATAAATGCTTGAGAGCTATTTGATCTGTCTTGATTGTAAATGGCCTTCCCACCAAGTAGTGCCTCCATTTTTGTACAGCTGTCAGCAAAGCTAGAAATTCTTTCTCATATACTGACAGTCCCACACTTTTAGGTCCCAACTTCTTGCTTAGAAAAGCAATGGGTTGCCTACCTTGCATCAGTACTGCCCCCATCCCTCTTTTACTTGCATCAGTCTCGATTATAAATTCCTTGGAAAAATCAGGCATGGCCAGAACAGGAGCGGTGGTCATGGCCTTTTTTAATTGATTAAAGGCTTCCTCAGCTTCTGTGTTCCACTGAAATGCATTTTTCTTCAACTGTTCTGTCAGTGGTTTAGCTATAACTCCATAGCCTTTAACAAATTTCCTATAATACCCAGTTAGACCCAAAAACCCCCTTAACTCCTTAACATTTTTTGGTATTGGCCAATCACACATTGCCTGTATTTTCTTGGGGTCTGTGGCCACACCATCCTTTGAAATCACATGGCCCAAGTATTCAATACTGCTAAGTCCAAATTCACATTTGCTTCTTTTGGCATACAACCCTTGTTTCAGCAATTTTAATGTAAGACTTAAATGTTCCTGGTGCTCTTCTATAGTTGGACTATATACCAAAATATCATCAAAGAAGACTAAAACAAACCTCCTCATGTAGGGCTTGAACACTGTATTCATCAAGGCTTGAAATGTGGCAGGAGCATTAGTGAGACCAAAGGGCATCACATTAAACTCATAATGTCCTTCATGTGTTTTGAATGCTGTTTTGAACTTGTCTTCTTCCTTCATTCTTATTTGGTGGTACCCTGACCTCAAGTCTATCTTTGAGAAGATGGTGGCCCCATGCAGCTCATCTAATAGGTCATCAATAATTGGTATTGGAAATTTATTCTTTATGGTCTGGGTGTTTAATTGTCTGTAGTCTATACACATCCTCCATGATCCATCCTTCTTTTTTACTAACAACACTGGAGAAAAATAAGGACTACTAGATGGCTGTATTAGCTAGTTTTTGAGCAACTCAGTTATAATCTTCTCAATTTCAATTTTCTGGAAATAGCTATACCTGTAGGGTCTTTGATTGATAGGTTTGTTATTTGGTACCAATGGTATGGAGTGATCAATGTTTCTATTTGGAGGTAATTCAGTTGGTTCTTCAAAGACCTTGGCAAATGAGTTAATGACTACCTGTAACTCTTTAGGGATTGGTGCCTCTGAAGATTGAGATTTATTCTCCAAGCACATAATGTGAGCTAGAAGGATTTCACTGCCTTTCTTTTTCTCTTTCTCCACATTCACTTTCCCCTTGTACATCTTGATTTTTGCATTTTCCTCTTGTACTTGTAGTCTGATAGCTTTATCACCTCTATGAAATTCAATTTGTCCCTTACCCCAATCCACTTGCATGGGTCCTAAACTAGTCAACCAGTCAATCCCTAGTATCATGTCATAGCCTTGTACATCCAACACCTTCATGTCCTTCTCAAATTCATGGCCTTGCAGACTAAAGTGTAGTGCCTCACATTGCACATCTGTTACCATTTTAGCACCATTAGCTACAGTCACTATCATGGGCCCAGTTTGTTTGAGTTTTGGATGTATTTGTTGTAGCACATCAGGATGGACAAAGGAATGGGTGCTCCCGCTGTCCAGAAGAGCACATATGGGTGTGTCCCCAATTTGCCCTTTGAATTTCATCATCCTTACTTGCTTTGAGTCCTTTGAGTTGAACATAGTCACCACTGCTTGTTCTACCTTATCATCACTGGCCTGTTCTATTCTATATTCTTCTTCCAATTCACAGTTTTCTTCTGCTTCCATTTCCATATTGTTCAATGCCTTCTTGGCACATTGATGCCCTGGATAGTATTTTTCATCACATTTATCACATAACCCCAATGCCCTCCTTCTTTGAAACTCAGCATTTCTGAAGTTGTTGTTTGACTGCCATTGTCTGGGTTGAGGTAGTGCTAATTGGCCTTTATTTTTATTGTCCCTCCTCCTATGGTCACCATGGTTGATATATTGTGATGGTTTGGCTATCATTTTTGGTTTCTTGTTCTGAATTTCATAGTTAGCCTCTACTTTCAGTGCATGTGTAAAAGCATTAGTTAACCTCCTAATTTCAAATAGCTCCATGGTTCCTCTAAATTCTTCTTTCAGACCACTTACAAAGCCAGCTATGAAAAACTCCTCATTCAGCACAGGGTTATGTCTTATTAACTTCAATCTGGCTTTATCAAATCTCCTGATGTACTCTTCCACCTTTCCAGTTTGATGAATTCTTTTAAACTCATCTACTGGATGTTTGACATGAGTCAGTTTAAATCTACTCATCACTTCCTCCACCAATAGTACCCAAGGCAGCTATTAGGAAGTGTGCTAATTTTCATTTTTATGCTAATTACCAACTAATTAAGCCAAGAAAACAAAGCACAAAACGGATCTAGTACAAAAGCTCATTCGACACAAAGAGATAGGTGGAATTTGTACCTCCCGCGAAATCGTATTCGCGGGGCTCGATCCTACGGCATGGGAATCGATGGCGTGCTTCTCCTTCTTCTCCTAATCGAACACCTCGAGTCCACTTAAGGAATTAAACACGTTCTCTACTAAATATGCTAGTAAATAGGAGAACTTGTCTAATTCCTAAACTTTCCCTCGTCAATTTAATTCTACCAATTAATTGTGTGGAAAGAATTGCTCAACACATGAGCTAGAAGGTGAATAGAAGGGAGGAAGAAGATAGAAAAATTCTGAAATTTTTCTTCTCCTCTTTGAAATTTCGGCCAAGGAAAGAGGAGAGAGAAGGTTGGTGTGGAGGCTAGGGTTTTCTCCCAAAGAACACCCCTTTATATAGACCTCATGACCTAGAGCTCTACCAACCTTTCTATGGACAATATTGCCCCTCCTTAGCCGCCCCCCCTTAATGGGCTTTTAGCCTACAACTAGTTGTTGGTTTAGCCCATTAACCATTCCTTTTATTTGCACCTCCCATTGGACATTAAATTAACCAATTAATTTAAAGGCCCAATTAGCTCAAATGATTAAATGTGTTGATTATAATTAATTATTAACTATTTAATAATTAATATGGAATTAGTCAATGCATTAAATTATTTCTATATGATCTATTTGACTTAATTAATCATAACGGTCCATAACGGCATACGATTAATTAATCAACTTATCATATTTTGCAAAACCAATTGTTGCAAATAAATAATTAATGCACGTGTGGTTAAACACCTTATTATGTGTGACCCTTTGAGGATTTATGCTATGTTGGACATGAAATTAAATCGCTATTTAATTCCAATAATCATAAGCGGTATCTAGCAACACGTTATGATTCCCAATTCACATAAATAGTGTAATGCTACAATATTTCAATCCTGCATAAGAGAATAATCAGTTTCTCTATTTTGATTCTTATGTCTCACGATATCATCGTATAATCCAAGATAGGAATGTGTCATTCTTGCAGATTATACGTTTCTTGATCTAGAGATAATTGTATAAAGTTGCATGCAAACAATCTATCTCCATCAAGGGACCCAAACAGATATCGTCACTCACTAAGTGAATTAATGAGGGACATACGGTTTTCTTGACAATTAACTTTTCCCCGCACAATTCAAGAGAACATAAATAAAGTCCGTATAGCAGCCTTTATCGAGAATCAGCGGTAGACAGTATTTATTGAACCTATCCTCATGTGGAAAAGATAAACATCTCAAACTTAGAACCAAAATCATAACGAAATAAACAATGACACATAACACAATCCATATGTTTATTTCGATGGGTCAAGTCCTGTGCTATGTTCCATGACATACACATATGCAATTAAGTTGGTAACTCTTTACCTATGATTAGTAGAACTTAATCATCACTTAACTTGCATACTAATCTTATAAGATAATTAATGTTCCTTGTTAATTATCAAGATTATGGACCGTTTAGATTTATTATTGTCATTCTAAAGAATGATCCACAGAGATCTACTATTCAGATTCTCAACCTGAATAATCTGTCAATAATAAACCTAGGAACAGATGATAAAATATCATCCCATACATAAACTAATAATTAAGTCATTAAATTATTGACTTCTAGGACATAACTCTAACAATCTCCCACTTGGCCTAGAGTCAATCAATAGTGACTTCTAGCCAACGAAGAATTGAGAACAATGTCATATATCTACATATATACATGTTTCGGACCTCAAAATAAATAATACGCTTAAAGCTAGTTACTCATACGTCCACCACGTATGGATGCATAAATGCATCTCGTATACTGCTCAAGGTAAAGGTCATGCTAGAGTGTTCGCTGTGTTCGCGAACCTATCCAAAATTTGTTCGACCCTATATATATATATATATATATATATATATATACTCCTATATATATTCTTGATCACCATCATATGATATCAAGTGATATCGTTATAGATCATATTTGAATCTCCAATGTAACATTGGGTTCTTTAGGAGTAAGTTATAGTTCAAGATGCTTAGAACCATAATAACTCAACTAAGAAATCGATACGAAATAAACTTCTTTTATTGCTTCACAAGTTGCTATGTATTTTGCTTTGGTGACGGAAACAGTTGTAATATTCCATTTAGAACACCTTCTAAACTTACAACACCACCTTTTAGCAAAATATGTAGTTCAACTGTGATTATATCAATCTTTCGAAAAACTAGCATTAGTGTAATTAATTTACACGAGCTCTCTTTCATCTTAAGAGATGAAACATTATATCACTCTTTCTCATAAGGTACTCGAGGATATCCTTGACAACTGTTTGTCATATCTTTTGGATACTACACATTGGGGCATATGCATAAATATGGCGTACACAATGAAACTCATAATGAAAGAATGCTTGAACTATTTCATGCATTTTCTCGAATTGAGTTGCAATAAACCGAGTTAAATACTCAAGTCATGCCATATGACGTATAGTTAGACATCCTTTCTTGGAGTGTAATTTTCGTGTTTCTAGAACACTTCGTCAATATATGCACATTTGCTCAAACCTAACATCCATCATAATCTATCTTTATAGATTTTGTTTCCTAGGATTAGGTGATTTCGCCCAAGTTCTCATTTGAGAAAGCATTCTCCAAAGAGATCTGGACAATACTCATTTTCTTAATGTTATTCCCAATTAATGAATTGTTATCTTGAACAATACAAGTAATACAATTATGCTCCCACTGAATATCTTGTTTATACAAGATACTTTTGACGAAGTTCAACTCCTTGACTTCCTTGTCAAAGCTTTTATTCCAATCTCCACAACACTTGCTTTAATCCATTAATGGATCCTTGAAGCATGCGTATGTTTTTAGCAATATATAAAACCTCGATTTGTGTCAAATGCACAACATCATCCTTCATTCATACGAAGAAGGCGGTTTTATGTGTTTTTCCATATATCAACATATATGAAATACAACTATTGCTAGAATGATCTTCGTTGACTTATACATAGCCACAAGTGAGAAGCCGCGCTTTGTACATAGTCGATTTGTTATCCATGTCGATCTTTCCTTTTGAAGATCTAAACGTTCTTGATGGATTGCTCCTTCATGAACATCAACCAAGGTCTATACCTTGTTGTTATACATGGATTTTATCTAAAGATCATATAAATTCAAACCATATATGTGGAATCGGATCGTTCCATCAACGGATTCTCATATGCTAAGTTTGAGAATGTCGTGAAGCCAATACACCAAACGGCTTAGGCAATCAACTCTCGTTGATCTTTTATAGGATTGGTACTTGAGGTTCATGAACTTCTTCTACAACGATTTGTTGAACAAGTTCTTGACTCCTCATAAATTCCATGAGTTTCTCGAACATCATCAACTCGCGAGATGGTTGAGTCCTCATTGGAAGGAGCGTACTATTAAACTTCTTTCAAAACAACTTGTGAATGAAGTTTCGCTCAACTCCCACTAAGTACCATGTATGGAGTGATAAGTTTCCTATAAAAGTACTTCTTGTAGTGACGCATAAACTTCTTTAATGCTCACTTTACTCCCACTACTTCTTCTTGAGAATATCATTCTACAAGATTACGTTATGATTAGCAACAACTACTTTGTTCTTATCATATTCGTGGAAGTAGTGCCTTAATATAAAGCATCCTACAAATTCACAGTGTCTTATTTGGTTTAAGCTTACAGTCATCAATACTTAAAATAAGCTTCTCAACACCAAATCTCGAGAAGTATTATACTTAGAGATCAAAATCTCGTAAGATATCTTCTTCAATAGACTTTAATGGAACACCATTCAGTGTAAACAATATTGTCCTCAAATATAATTCCCTAATACGAGTCGAATAAGTCCATTTGATTTATTACCGATCGAACTATACAAAATATTGTTCGATACCTCCATTCTTGGACATATTATTCCTCATGGAGCGAGTTGTGAAACTACTTTCATACTCTTCAGATAATATTTCAAATCATATGACTTAACTACTTATTTACCATAATTAATTGTAAGACTTCCATTTTTCTTGAACGGTCTTTTAAACTTCACTCTTGAACTCCTTTGAACTAGTCAAAAGGTTCATATTTATACCTTATCAAATAGATATGTTAATATCTACAATGATCGTTGGTTAAGTAGTAAAGTATCAACAACCTTTCATTGCACAAGTACTTATTGGTCTTTATACATCGATATGTATAAGTCCTAATCAAGTCACTTGTCCTTAAACCTTTGTATGTTAAAGGCGCTTTTATCCTTTAACAAACGTCATTCGCATATCAATTGATTTGAAATCAAATTGAATTACGAGCTCTACGTTACGGAGACTCTCGTAATGCGATTCTCGTTTATGTATGTGATTAAGCGGTCATATATAACATGAAAGTCAAATACTTTATGTTAAGTCTTACGCATCATATTTGTCATTCAAAAATTGTTTATCTATTTCAAACAAATTCAATCAAGATGCATGAAATCATATAAACAAAATCCATAATGAAAGATCTTGTCTTTTACAAAACATAATCATCCATCATTGAATATGAAATGGAGATATTTTTTGAGAGGTTTTAGAATTAAGGTATGCAACCTTCAATTTCTAAACAAACTCTTAATAAAGATAATTCTACGTATTCAATGGTAATGACTTAGACGAACAAGTCATTTAAAATACGGAGTTTACTTTACATCTCTCGAACATTCTCTTATTTTTCATTGCCAACACATTTCGTTAAATGTGAGCATATGAACTAGTATCAAGTTACTAGTGTGAATTAGAGATAGTGAGATAATTTGAATGACAAATACTTCTTAGGATTAGACTATTCCTAATCGTTACAATCATGGTATTTCGGACAACCTTTCAAATGCCTCCCATAAACGGCAAATGAAACATCTCATGTGACACATGGTCATCAATGAGAGTCTCGAAATTTCAACTCATACATTGATGAAGTATTTCTTGAATACTTAGCCAATCACCTTTTTGCATTAACAAGCGTGCGAAAAAGGTAACATTATATCCTTCATGATTCCAAAGAGATTGTATGACAATATCAACAATCCTTGATATCGGAGATTAATATCTCTAGTCATCAATTAGCTACTTCAATCTTTCGATTTGTAAGCTAATGAAACATTCATATAACTTCTTTTAAAAGAATAATCTCTTGGTCAACTCATATCCTTTATACTCAATCATAAATGATGGAGTTAATATCTACTTTCTCCAAGAACACTTTCTTGAGTAAGCGGATGAGAACATACGAGTTAATTTTAGTCCATATGAATTCGCTAATTCAAAGGTCTAGAAATTTCAAATGAGGATATTAAGCATACGCTTTATTGAATAACTTTTTGCCAAAAGTCAATCAATCATCGCGTTGCTACGTTCGGGTAGTTTGAGGAAAGTTTTTGGAAATTGACATACTCAAATTTCTCTTCACTAAGATCGTGTCTTAGGAATCAGCATTACTCTTTCAAGTAACTACCTTTTAGAAACGAGTTTGTTCATTTTTCAAAGATTGATCGCAACAAAATTAACAATTTTAACATCTATAACAAAATCAATTTACGGTCATTTAGTTTATGCAATTGTTTTATTTATAACAAATAAAACTCCCACTACATTTATTTAACGTCCCAAATGTAGTAGGTTTTCCAAGATTCCTATTTTCGTTGAGTTGGTGCTAGCGTCGGCGTGACACAAAAAACAACTAGATAGGGTAGGTTCTCCAACCAAACATTCCATATGATTCTTGGTTTGTGAAATATCACATGTACATCCACAAACTTTGCCCCGATGTCCAATCCGATTAGAAAACATCGTTAAGTAACATTTCTCTATTTGCTCCTAGTAAATCTGATTTACACCCCGACACGGATGATGGAACACGATGTCCCGCGTCGGCGAGAATGCATCAATGAACGATCATACACGTTAGAAGGGGATAGAGAGAAGGAGGGCGATTTAACTTAATCGAGTTTAGTTGGGACTAACAATCATATGACACTTGTTTGGTGGTCGTGTAAGCATACACCCATACCTAGCCTATGACAATTCATAGCAATCACAAGCAATCACATATAAGCATCTCATTATTGTGGGTTTGTATGGCTCCCGCTAGCATTAGTTTCGCCACATTCTCCATGAAGCAAAACTAATCTAATCCTTGTCCCTCCCACTAAATTCTATAAGGATCTAAATCCTATAAAATAAAGGAACAAAATACATGTGAAAAATATCCTACTCCCATCCTAGCCTTAGGGGCATGCAAGCCACACAAGTTACATAAAAAATTAATCAACAAATTAATTAATTAATGGCACCAAAGGTCGCATTACAAACATTCACACATGCATTCAATTTACAACCACAAGGCATTGAGTCATGAGCCATACTAAACCCACTATCCACCTACAAAACAAAGTTAGCACATACAAGCACTTTGTTTCCAATTAACGATTTTCAAGAATCTTTGCGTATCGTTTGCTATAAGTAAATTCCGTGTACAAATTCTCAATTTTAAACAATCAAACTTGTTTAAATTCATTTAGAAAGTTCTTTCAACATCCTATAACTGAAAGGAGATCAAACAAGGAGTTTTCTAATTATTTTCAACTAGTTTGAATACTTAGAAAAACAGTAATTTAACAAAAAAAAACGTAACTAATGGAATCCAACAAAATCAACAGTTTTTTGTCTCCAAAAATTTTCAAATATATTACTTAAGCTCCTTATCATAGTTGTGATTACCAGTAAAAAAATTAAGAAGAGATCTTAAACCATCTGGGAGAATCAAAAAAGACAAATCTCTTACAAGTGCACGAAACACCGTTATGAGATTTTCAGCTTATCCTCTCAACCATTTGATCTGTTAGACCACCTTCTATCCAGTTTTTATATATACAATATACATAGAAAAACTTGTTTAGACTACAGGCTATCCATTCATGAAAAGGAAAAAAACAACCAAGTTCAGCTCAATAATATTAAGTTACATACTAAACAATCAACAAATTCTGTACTGGAACAGACTGTCGATCGAAATGTTTTAACCTACTTGAAGGTCCAAATTTCCACGAAAAATTATGAAATTAATTTTACTGGAATCCTAACTCAAAATAGAACAACTCCATTTAAACAGAAATTTTAAAGGAGTTCTCAGTTGGTACAGTTTATTAGAACAATCGATTTGCTCAACAAACTGGATCTGACAAGATCTTCCTTTTCATACTTGAAAACCCACAAATTAATCCGAGTCATGCAACAATTTATACATGCTCAGAAAGAGCTTCAAGTCCTCTTTATTCCTAGCCATATAAAACTGGTACTTATATTTAAAATATAAATCTTTCAAGCCATTCAAACAGGACAGTACGAGCAGAAACTGGTTCTGCGCACTGTCGCCGTTTTATTCACAATAAATATATACTAATTCAGACAAATATGAATCTAATGCCAAAAGAATCATAATCCACAGATCTACAACTTTGATGTAGATGGAAAGATCTTCCAGAGAACATATCACAGCGAAAAACGCGAATCAACACAGAAAATACCATTTCCAGACAGCAAACAAACGCATCATCTCTACTAATCCGTTAATTAGCCAATTTCTCTTAATTAAGTGTCAAAATAGCTTAAGTACGACCAAGGCTCTGATACCACTGTTAGAAAGTGTGCTAATTTTCATTTTTATGCTAATTACCAACTAATTAAGCCAAGAAAACAAAGCACAAAACGGATCTAGTACAAAAGCTCATTCGACACAAAGAGATAGGTGGAATTTGTACCTCCCGCGAAATCGTATTCGCGGGGCTCGATCCTACGGCATGGGAATCGATGGCGTGCTTCTCCTTCTTCTCTTAATCGAACACCTCGAGTCCACTTAAGGAATTAACCACGTTCTCTACTAAATATGCTAGTAAATAGGAGAACTTGTCTAATTCCTAAGCTTTCCCTCTTCAATTTAATTCTACCAATTAATTGTGTGGAAAGACTTGCTCAACACATGAGCTAGAAGGTGAATAGAAGGGAGGAAGAAGATAGAAAAATTCTGAAATTTTTCTTCTCCTCTTTGAAATTTCGGCCAAGGAAGGAGGAGAGAGAAGGTTGGTGTGGAGGCTAGGGTTTTCTCCCAAAGAACACCCCTTTATATAGACCTCATGACCTAGAGCTCTACCAACCTTTCTATGGACAATATTGCCCCTCCTTAGCCGCCCCCCCCCTTAATGGGCTTTTAGCCTACAACTAGTTGTTGGTTTAGCCCATTAACCATTCCTTTTATTTGTACCTCCCATTGGACATTAAATTAACCAATTAATTTAAAGGCCCAATTAGCTCAAATGATTAAATGTGTTGATTATAATTAATTATTAACTATTTAATAATTAATATGGAATTAGTCAATGCATTAAATTATTTCTATATGATCTATTTGACTTAATTAATCATAACGGTCCATAACGGTATACGATTAATTAATCAACTTATCATATTTTGCAAAACCAATTGTTGCAAATAAATAATTAATGCACGTGTGGTTAAACACCTTATTATGTGTGACCCTTTGAGGATTTATGCTATGTTGGACATGAAATTAAATCGCTATTTAATTCCAATAATCATAAACGGTATCTAGCAACACGTTATGATTCCCAATTCACATAAATAGTGTACTGCTACAATATTTCAATCATGCATAAGAGAATAATCAGTTTCTCTATTTTGATTCTTATGTCTCACGATATCATCGTATAATCCAAGATAGGAATGTGTCATTCTTGCAGATTATACGTTTCTTGATCTAGAGATAATTGTATAAAGTTGCATGCAAACAATCTATCTCCATCAAGGGGCCCAAACAGATATCGTCACTCACTAAGTGAATTAATGAGGGACATACGATTTTCTTGATGATTAACTTTTTCCCGCACAATTCAAGAGAACATAAATAAAGTCCGTATAGCAGCCTTTATCGGGAATCAGCGGTAGACAGTATTTATTGATCCTATCCTCATGTGGAAAAGATAAACATCTCAAACTTAGAACCAAAATTATAACGAAATAAACAATGACACATAACACAATCCATATGTTTATTTCGATGGGTCAAGTCCTGTGCTATGTTCCATGACATACACATATGCAATTAAGTTGGTAACTCTTTACCTATGATTAGTAGAACTTAATCATCACTTAACTTGCATACTAATCTTATAAGATAATTAATGTTCCTTGTTAATTATCAAGATTATGGACCGTTTAGATTTATTATTGTCATTCTAAAGAATGATCCACAGAGATCTACTATTCAGATTCTCAACCTGAATAATCTGTCAATAATAAACCTAGGAACAGATGATAAAATATCATCCCATACATAAACTAATAATTAAGTCATTAAATTATTGACTTCTAGGACATAACTCTAACAAGTTGATGGGGCCCATTTACTAGACTCATGTACCATTCATGTAACTCCTCATCAAAATTCATAACTGCCATCCTTGTTTTATACTCCTCTGGTATTTGGTACATTTCAAAATAAAATTCACAGTTTGTTTTCCACATGATTGGGTCAGTTCCATCAAACTTTGGGAAATCCAATTTTGGTAAGTTAAACCTCCCTCCTGTACCTATTAATTCCCTTTCTGTTTTCTTCTTCTCATACTGTCTTACAAACTCTTCCCCCCTTTTTAAATCTTCACTTCCCACAGTGAAGTCAAATTCATCTTCAATTTCTATGTGTGGCTGCATCATTTGCTGGGGTCCACCAAACACCTCATAAGCAACACCCTTCCCTTTTTCTTGTTCTCTCATATCTTCTTGAGTAGGACGTATAATGGGTACATTAGTATTATAGCTCACTGCACCAGTGTTGGTCGCATTAGTGTCCCCTACATCAGCCAGAGAAACTTTACCTGACAGCATTTTCAAGGTTTGCTCAAGTAACTTTTCCATCCTCTCATCTGCTGCTTTGTTTGAGGACTTAAGTTGATTGTTCATCATTGCAGCCATTCTTTCTTCAAGCCTTTTATTGCTGTCCTCTTGCCTCTTGCAGGTTTCGTCTTGCCTTTTAATTGACTCCCTCAATTCAGCAGACAGCTTACTCAGCTCAGCCTCCATCTGAGCACTTTTCGCTTTCAAATCTTCCATACTTCGATTCCTTGTGAGATGTGAATCTTTGCCCATACACCAGATCTAACACACTCAGGCCCGTGTTAATCGGTGCTCTGATACCACTTGTAACGATCCTGAGATGATAAACAACTCAAGGAGCGTTACTGAACACAATTTCTCAGCAATCAATCGACTGACCCAGTTGTCAGATCATGCAATTGGGTATACTCCAATTTCTACTCAATTAGGAATATTATAACCAAATTGAAAACAGAAATACAACTAATAACACTAAACGATAGCAATAAGATTTAATTCGACTATTGAGTCATTACAAAAAGGAAGATACATCAGATCTGGAAATAGAGAAGAAAAGCTAAGAAAATGAGAATAGAAATAAGAGATAAGATATTTGTGGTTCTTCAGATGTTTCAACGATACCTCCTCTCTTTCTCTCTCATCTTTTACAAGGACAGAAACTAGATAAAAGTAAAAGGGTAAATTACAACTCAATTCACGCGAGTAAAAAAGCTTTGTCTGTTATGAATAAAAGGATCCTCCTGGACACGTCAGCTCCACTCCTTAACGTTATTTGCTCCGTTAGTAATTATGCCTGGGGCCCCACCTGCAGCACTCTTGGCTTGAACCTTTGGTCCGTTAATTCCCCTCTTTCCGTCACCAGTTGCTTCAGCCCTTCATCATTGACTTGGTCAAACCCACTAACAACGGCTAACAGCCTCTTATTGGTTTTGGAATTGATTCCACAGCCAATTTCTCCTGACAGAAGAAGTATTGGAAAGTGTGTAACTTTGTGAAGAGTTTGGATTGTTTATAATTTTTTTTTCTTCCTTCTTCTTCTTCTTTCTTCCTTTATCCAAACGCACCCTAGGATGTTAATATAAATCCTCGCTCTCAGCGGCTGTTTTGAGAGAAGACAATTTAGATTTCTTGGAGGATCTGTTCATGAAGATTTTCCATCAAAAGTAGTACTTTTATTTATGATAAGGAAGGCAATTAAAGAAAACAAAAGCACAACATGCACGCATGTCATGCAGGAGTATATAATATAACTATAAAAACCTCCTCCTGTCTCTATCCAAACCGTAATAACAAAAGCCAGACGTGGTAATAAATCACACAATAATCAAATTAAGTTTATGTTGCGTATGAACAAATCATACAGAGGCAATATCAATTTCAATTGCCAAAAAAGTTTCTTCTTCTTAATTTGGGACAGTTTTCTCTGAGTTGCTGACACCAGAGCTTGTGAGAGGCCCTAAAGTTATAAAATTTTAAAAGAGCAAGAGAAAGTATCAAATATAATTTAGGAAACAAAAGAAAGGAGAGTTAGAGTAGGTGAGGTGGGGCCGCTCACTTGTAACTTGTTAGAGACTCGTCAATCTTGAGGCGAAGATAACAAATTAAAGAGATTAGACTTGAAAATTTATCAAGATAGATTTTTTTTTAAATGAAAGAAAAACAATAAAAACACAGAATTACACATTGATATGAATTGCAAACAGAAAATGCCTGTCTTCTTAAATGACTCCAATGGTATTGAACAGAAAATGCTGTCCGAAACTGCTACAGAACCAGCATTAGTTCATTACACATTTACACTTGCACAACTTTCTTTATCGAACAACTGAGTGAGTTTGATCTCAAATTGCCATAAAGCATTCCCTTATGGGCCAAGTTGAGGGCTTAAAATCATATATATTTTTTTATGAATAAATTATGCATTGAACTAAATTTTAATTTGGGTCTAAAAGCCTGACTTATAATTTGAGGGCTCAGTATTGGGGCCCATTTACCGTAAAACATTCCTTATATTATATAATTCGAGCAGACTTAGAGTTAGATTCCAACGAGATTGACAGATTGTCAATTCGATTTATTAGCAGTCTAAGACTAATCGAACATAATAATTACATGCAATTATTGAATTGACTTGAAAGATTTATGGATATTTTGCCAGGCTTATGATAGCGTTTGGAAATCAATCTTAAAAATGGACTATGACTCCTCAAATTTGTAATTTGGTCTAGTAGCCAAAGTAAAATAAAAATATCGGAACAGATAAATTAAATTATTGATATATTGTCCATAATTACATAGGTTATTGTGTTAAATTTGATGCACTTTCAAAAAGTTTGGTCATTAATAAAATACCAACAAAATTGAGCTATTAATTTTTGTACTTGATGGATGACCTATGGTTTTAAAAAAAACGTGCAAACTAATAAATGATATTCCATCGTTGAAATTATATCAAAATTTCAAAAACACGCTTATCCGTGGTACTAGAACAGCAAAACCAGCACCATAATCACTAATCAGGACTGACACTAAATCAATTGCTTTCATTGCTTGCAAAACAACAAACACCTCCTGATCTATTTTTCTTTCAATGCAATGCTGCCAATGCACATGTTTCATGCAATGTCATTTCTTTTGGAGTTGACGGCGCATCAACGATTTGTCCTACTTGCAGAACACTCTTAACTGTAAGTGCAAAATAAATTTGATTTTTAACATTTTACTTTATTATTTTCTATTAGAGATCTAATTTTTCTATGCAGCCAAAGCAAAATGTAAGATTTGTAATAATCTATTTTTGAAATACGACAACTTGGGATAATTTTCTCATTCTGTTATTATAAATGGTTTGTGCTTATAATTTTTTAAAAGAAAATGCAAATTAGGAAGGATTGGCCGACGAAACATGAACTGGAGGCTAAATCTTGATATATCTGAGGACAATCTATTTTTGCTACCACGAGATATATTGGCTTCTGCGGATCATTTGATCGAAAAAAATTAGAAATAGTTACACTTGATGAGATGAATCACTTGAAGAATAAACGTATTTGTTCTGTAGGAGATCTTTTACAGGATCAATTCAGATTGGCTCTCTTTCGTTTAGAAAAAACGATTAATATGTGTAGCAATCTTTCATAATAAATGAGTAGGCACAAACTCAACTGTGAAGAGTTTCTCAAAAGATAATAATAATAATAATAATAATAAATAAATAAATAAATAAATAAACTCAACTGTGAAGCAAAATTTTCGGAAAACAAAATAAAAAATTACCAACGACAACAATCCCATCAGAAAAAGATTAGATGGTCGGATCGGCTAATGTAGAAATCACTGTACATAGTAGCAAAAGAAGGGAATTGTTTTTCTCATATACCAGTTTGGAAATTTACTTCTATTTAGACTAAAATACCCTTTGCACTGTATGTCTATGATCTGTTTTTTGTAATCAGTCTAATGCGGACATTCCAATAATCATATACGCTGTGCAGGTATTTAATATATAATAAAATCCCAATATCCAATTGAAAAAAAAAATTAAAAGGATATCTTGCATGAATTAGATACACACATCGATTAAGAACTAGTTGGCGAATGATTGCTTAGGTAACAACACATGAGTTTCAAATTACACCAAATTTTGAAGGCAAAATTTATCAAAATGTTTTCTGAAGAAGATAAATTAGAAATTAAGCTTTTCAATTTATTTTTAAATTAAATATTCATAAATGACATCTAGCCAGATTTTGAACATGTGACCTTGTCGCTCGAGATGCATTATTCTCAGGAATGGAGCCACAATTTTTTTAATGGGTGTCATGAAAATTTATTATTAATTTCATAATAATATTAATAAAAATTGAACATGAAAAATAAGAATTTTAATCATGGGGGTTCAACAATTGAAATATATTTATATTTCTATTGGGTCAACAATTGCAATATATTGTAATTTCATTAACTTTGAAGCCACTGCCAAGATGTCTAAAAAATATATACATACATATTTGTGATTTCAATAATCATTCTCAGTTTAACCGGGTGTCAAATAAGAATTTTTTTAACAACATATATCATTCATTCCCAAGTATTATTTTTTTTTAAATGTTTATCATCTGTTATTATATTCACAATCAAACTTATTTAATTATGATGTTACCAAAACGACGACAAGAATGGTGATGATGATCAAAATAATAATTACAGGAGGTCATCAAAATTCGTTTAAATTGAGTGCTAAAATTGTAGATATACCATTTAGATTTGCCGTGCATCAATTTTTGCTGCTATAATAATGTTAGTTGGATTGCAGGACAATGTTGCTACGACTCAACCATTAATTTTTCAATCACTCACTGAGAGTCTGAGACCAATCATTTATTTCAGATTGCATCAAATGTTATAGCTGACACCTCTAAATATAGAGAACGCATTGTTAAAGTTGTGAAACAAGTTCTCTATTAAATGATTTATCCTTTTTTTTTTCAATTTCATTGGTTACATTTAGCTTAGAAGGTTCTAGCTAAAGTTTTTACATCCCATTAAATCAAACAGAATTGTTTTCATTTATCTTTTCTTTTTATTTTTTTTTTGAAATACACTTTTCTTTTTATTTTATTAATTTATTTTTAGGGGACGGAGGTTGTTAGATGAATGGGCTATTCTCATGTAGCTTCTGAATTCAATGTAAGAAATCGGACATTTAAGCGATTATTATCAAGGAAAATTATGAAAAAAGATACACTACTTTTGGTTCAAGATTCACTGGAATATATCCGAATAACCATTGAATTATTCAAACCTTCTCCTTCCAATTCATTGATATATTATTCAATCAATATATGTTATAAGCAGACAATTAAATATTCTAAGATAAAATCAATTTAATTATCGGATCCGCAACAATGTATGTTCGGATCGGGTTAGTTATAAAAAGGGTGCGAATCTGAATCTATTAATAACCATGCAAAAGCGCATTACTTGATTTTCGGCGCACAAGTACGATGTTATTGGCAAAAAAAAAATCTTTCTAAATAAATTCAAACAAAAAACCGATACACCGCTCCGAAAACGCCCCCAAAACTCCCTTTCATCATTTCCAAACAAGACAAATTTCCAAACCCAGGGTCCTTGGGTCCCACATACAGCGACACGAAATCTCCGCATTTCGTTGGTCCTGGTGCATCCGAACAAATCTCCCTCCGTACAAACGGTTGCAGAGATTTCGCTCCCTCTTTTCCTTCCCTTTCTCGCACACGTCGCAAGCAAAACTCGCTTACACCTGGACCATGACGTAGCCGACTGACGAAACCATTAAATTGCGGGACCCACATGGAATCTTCGAGACTACCACGTGGCAATCTCGTACACCGACAGTTGTGACTGGAATCCTTCACTAACCCACCCCATTTCTGATTTCTCTCCTCAAAATAGCAAACAATACAACCATTATTTCCCTCTCTCCAATTCATGTCCCTCTGTCACTTCCCTTCTCTCTCTCCCTTGCCTTTGCCTCTCTCGTTTTTACTTTTTTACTTTTATTATCTCTCTTTTACTCCATTTTGGATTTTTTACCACCGATGGCATCCTCCGTGGCCAGGATGCCGGGCGACGATTGGCCAGGCCTTTTTCCGGGCTCGCACGCTAAACATCTCCAGAAAATTCACCTCCCTAAAATCTCCATCCAATCTTCGAACCAAACCCAATTCTTCCACCCCACAAAACCAAATTCAAATTCAAATTCAAATTCAAACCTTTCTGAACCTGATCTTGATTCTGAGTTTGTTTCGACACCTAGCAAACGACACCAACAACATTCGCAGAAGATCCTAGACCGATGGGCCGTGCGCCAGGCCCGGGAGATGGTAACGACGATTGAGCGACAGGCGCACGAGGCCGAGCTTTCGGCTTTGTCTAACACGACACAGCCCGTGTCGGACCGGGCTAGGCAGTTCTTGTACCGCCGTCAGCCATCTCCTACCCCCTCTGACATGTCTACCTGTAGTGCGCCAGCTGTTGCGTACGGAGAGGTGCCGCAGACGGTGCGAGCCTCGTCTTTGATCCAGATGTGGCGTGATCTGGAGGCGTCGACACCACGGTGTGGCCCGGGTGGCAAACAGGATAATGTGGCATGGGGAGATGAGAATGAGGCATTGATCGCGAGAGGGTTCATGCTGAGACCGGCGGTTAGAGGGAGAGGAGAGATTGAGGAGCTTGTGGCGAGGATGGAAGCTGAGAGGAGGAGAGAGGTTGCTTTCATTGCCAGTCGTCGGGCTGTGTCGCAATTCCCGTACCGTGGGCGTCTTCAGGTAGATTTAATTTTGTGTTAAATTTATTGTTTGCTGCCGTTTTAAAATTTGAATTTGAAATAAATGACGGTGGAATTTATGTGTAGAAATATTTGGGAACAAACTTATCATTGTTAATTTGGAGAGGCAAATTCAATTCAATTTGATTGTTAAACTAGGTAGATGCTTTAAGGTTCAGTTTGCTTCTGTCAGAGGATGAAAGTGTAATACTTTTTTACAAGAAAAAGATAAAAGATATAATGTTTGGTACAGAGTCCAATGATTTGTTAGGATTGCTAGTTTTAATAATCAGTAAACCAGTTGTTTCTGTAATTTTTTCTTGACATGCAGCTTTCATCTTTCTTAATTAGAACATAACTGATGCACAACGTTGATGTTTTTTTCAATGCTTCACTCGCAGTCAATTTTGAAGCTTAGATTCTTACTCCGGGAAATGCCGGTTCGGGAAGAAACACGCTCCCCATCATCCAAGGCGAAGTTCGAGCAATTGCAGAAGAGTCCCAAGAAAATCCCCACAAGGTTATTACACTCACTAACTCATAAACCATATTATATATATTTCATATGTTAAAATGTGCAATCTCTATATTATATATATCTATCCAAATGTGCGTTCACTTGAATTTCTTTTTATTCTTGAACCATATTGACTATTATGTGAATCATAGAAATATGTGATAACTAGAGAAAGTTGTATTGAACACATAATGTATTGAGTATGATATATTTTTTGTTGTCATGGGCATTTAGCATGATAACTAAATCTATTTTTGTGGGTGGGGCACGTCTTCTTTTTCTTTTTTTCAGTTTCCATTTTTGGGGTAGTGTTGATGGGATGGGGTGGTTGGGTCACTGGGTGGGTGTGGTTTGCATTGAACCTGTTTCCTTGAATGAGTCACACGAATAGTCCTTTTCAGAAGCTTGCATTGGGAGGCAAGTCTGTACCAATTTTACTTTAACTGGACAATTGTTGTCTAAAAATTCAGACAATCCTTCAAATTAGAAGCACGGCATTCCAAGAATGTGCCAGCAACAACAGATGAGAGCAGTACCAACTCAAACGTTGACCAAACTGTTGACTCAACTGCTGAATCCAGTCCAAGGTCAGAATTTGCCAAACAAATAACACAAAGCAATCCATGCAAACATGATACTGATGTGAAAATCACAAAAGACGAAAACCAAAATGAAGAAAATCAATATGAGGAACACATACTGCCTACCAATTTGTCAACTTCAAAGAACAGCTATTGTGATAACGAGGAGAATCTCAATGATGTGGCAACCACAAACAACAACTGTCACGAAGAGTGTACTCACCCTCCTGCTGATCTGGCAGTTGTCAATACCCTTTCCAGTCAAGTAGGTGGTGATGTCAACCCTGCTGATGTGGCAGCCAACTGTTTACAAGATAAAAACTTTTCAGAACTGAATTCACCTTGTTCTGATGAGCAAGAGGAAAGCCGATGTCAGAGCTTTGAGTCATCGTGGGACGAGAGAAACCTATGGCTTGGAAGTGTTGACTGGCAGCGTTCGGTAGAGTCGACCAGTCCGATTAGCTGGCACGGCGATGTGCTCCCTGTTGAGGACCTTGGGGCCTTCCCATGGTCCAGTGACTCACCCAATTCATGGCGTGCCCTCGTTAACCGTGACACCTTTGAAAATATTTCAGGAAATATGGAGATTCATGATCTTCTTGAGAGGTTTGTTTTAGTTATTGGCGGTGTTCATTTGTCTGTTGCATTTTTGTAATTGTTTATGACAGTTATTGGTAGGTTTTTCATTCGTACTCTGTTTCCATTTTTTTCAGGTTAATACATTTCATTAAAAACGGAATATAAACAACAAAATTTAACAAAAAGCTAATAAAAATCTGGTTTCTGTTTTATATAGATTTTGACTTGATACATACTGACACCTAATGGTTCACCTATAGGAAAAGAGTGACAACCTCCCTTGAAAGTGATTTCTGTACCAAGATGAATCGGTTGATTTTATCAATTTTACAACGGCAAGGCCAGTACGATGACGATGACAATTTTGGCGAGGTGTATACAACAAGGCCCTATTGGAGGCAGAAATACGAGCTGGACAATGCTGACCAAATTGCTGCTGCTTCTTCCTCACTTGTACCATATCAGTACCATAAGGACTCAGAGAACTGGCAGAGTACAACATATACGAACAACGTTTCTGACAATTCAATGGTGAGATATGGCTATAGTTGTGTTCTTTCTTGTTGAATGTAGTATTCATGCCCGGGGTCTGATTGGATTGTGGCTTACACTAAATTTTAGAACATCAAAATAATAACAGAGTTTTCTGATCTTTTTGTTCTGAAATTCACATTTATTATGTTTTTACGCAATTGGTTAGGATGTGGAGTCGATGGCACAGGTAAGAACCGATATGGCACAGATGCATGATGAAATAAGTGAGTTGAGAAAGTTAGTTGAGAGTTGCATCAAGTGGCAATCAAAGTTGCATGAAAGTATCAAGCTCGAGGTCTCCAATGCTGTTTCTCAAGCAGGTTTTAATTAGCTCCTTTTTCCATTTGTTGAAAAACTTTGGCTATCTCTTGTATTATGAGAATCGCACTGTGTCATGGAAAGATTTTTTCCAATCTTCTTTTACCATATATAAAAAGAAAAAGAAATGATATTCTGTATATTTAATACATCAGGAATACCCCTCATTTCAACACAATTAAAATCGCACGCCTTGCTTTAGAAAAGGTTATTTGCTCACAAGATACATAGGTTGAAAAATCAAGGCCATTTGCTCACAAGATACATAGGTTGAAAGGTTATGAAGAAAAATAAAGGGGTATTTATTATTTTAAATGACTAGGGTGATTTCTGATAAATGCAACCAGCATAAAACTCTCTGATCATATTTTCTTGACCTTGGTTAAGAACAGTAGTAGAGCAATTTGACTGCAGATCAAGAGGTCACCGGTTCGAACCCGGTTGGGCCCTTGTATTTTTATGTTTTGTTTTGTTCTTGGATGTGTGCTCTTGTTGGGTTTCGTTTCTAGCCTACCCCAACTTGCTTAGGATAAAATACTTAGTTGTTGTTGTGGTTAAGAACAGTAAAATGTATATTTAGTTGCAATTATTGTATTAAGAGGGATCCACCTACAACTTTTTGGGTATTAAATCATGATAGTATTTTTTGTTAAATTAATAATAAATTAGTTTTAAATTCAAGTGAGTGACAAACAACAACGACGACGACAACAACAAAGTCTTTAGTCCCAAACAAGTTGTATAGTCGAAATGTCAAAATTCTACTTATTTTTTTATGTCACAAGCAACAGATGCATAAAAACTTGCTACATTTAGACTTCATTTATTATAAACATGTCGAAAGGATCATGGCTGGTCATAGTTAATTTTATCCATCGATTTTGTCGTCTCTTGATTTTCTGTTAATTGCGACAATGAACAATATATACAGTTCAAGTTTATTTTCATACAGTGCTGTCATGGTGTGTAACAAAAAGGATGTAAGTTAATTCTTTTTTCTTATGTAGATAATCTTTAATTAAATAATCATGCAACAAATTTACCTTGTCTTAAATTGTCAGTTGGAGGTCAAATGAAGGTAACAAGTAATAGCTGTTCATCATCAGAAATGAAAAGCAACTGTGGAATCTGCAGAATCTGCAATGATGCGCATATTGACTCCCTTCTGTATAGGTACTTCATATTTGTACTCGAAATATCACTAATGCATCTGGTTTCTAAATTGCCACCGGTTTTTTCTGATGGCTTATATTTGTGATCTAAATTATCAGATATATAGATTGATCACCAAGACACTGCTACAATTTAAAGAGATTAAAAGGTCTATTAAATCGAAAGAGGGTACTAATTTATGTTGATATTTAATGGAACCAAAGGAAACCTTATTTGCATAAGGCAGTAGGCCCAAAATCACATTTGGAGTCAAAAGCATGTGACATAGTCATTCTTACTGGTTGACCAAAAATAGTTTATGTAATTATATTTGTAAATCTTTATTAGGTGTGGGCATATGTGTGCTTGCTTTAAATGTGCAAGGGATTTGCAACTGAATAATGCCAAATGTCCGAGCTGTCAATCTCCAATTGAGGATGTAGTTCGAGTGAACCCGAGCTCGTAATGTGAATTAACATGAACAAGTAACTCTTTTTAACTCTTTTTTTATATCTTTCCCCCTTTCCTTTGATATATTGAGGTATCATGAAAGCCCCGTTATTGGAAGGAGCACAAACTTATGTTAACCTCAGTATCATGATCAAGAGCACTGGATGCCTGATTAATTGTAATTAATGATTTTTCCATTTCTTTTTTTTTATTTTTTACTGTTAAGATGTACATGGGTAGGTAATTTATAAAGAAACTTCTGGAGTTATATATGCTCTCGTTGGATCTGGTAATATAGCTTGTTTCTAACCAAAACATTTTTGTTCTAATAAATGTCAATGTTATATGCTCTCGTCGGATTTGAGAATATAGCTTGTTTCTAACCGAAACATTTTTGTTCCGATAAATGTTAATAACTTCATTTGCTTATTAGAGTTCTAAATTCTAATGTCTTCACTATTGGTCCTATATTTAATATAGTACTTTCTCTTCATATCTTGTCGCTGTTGCACATGAAAAGTGGCTGTTATAATTATTTGTGCGAATAATTTTGATGCATAATAACTGTTGTAATCACGAGGTAATGTCACTTGTAACTTCGCTCGCTCATTTACAACACATTAGGGGTACTCGAATAAATAAGAGTTTTTTTTTATTATTTGAGAGTAAATAAGAGCTGCTTCTCATAAAGATGAAATCCACAATACAGAAGGGGATGTGAACTTATATTATGAGGTTTTCAATCTACATGTATTGGCAAGCCTTCTTAAAATGAAGCGCTGCGGTGCATACATCTTCTCCTCATTTTATGGGCCTCCAGTAGCCATTCTAGGGGTAAAAACGAACTAAACAATGAAATATTCTAATTTATGCTATCAGACATTTCTAAATGTTAATCTTTCCTCAAATTGTACTTTACATAGGTGAACTGGGATTGGTATTGTATCAGACAATACCCAAATAAAGTAAAAAATAAAAAGTAGTTGTACAATCCTAAATGTACGTCACAGCAGGAATTCACATATTGCTACGCAGTCAAGGATAAAACTATGATACATATCAAAAATCAGAAAAATTAGCACAAATCAATGTTTCAGTCATGCACCATGCGCCTCAACGAATGCATTGAGCTCCTCCCTGGCCTTTCTAATTTTCGGTTCAATGCAAGCTGAGGATTGTGATGACCGCATGGATGATGCATCTGACACCTTGCCAGATGCAGAAATCCTCAAATTGTTTGAATGTCGGCTTGACATTTCATATGATGTCTTGCTAGAGGCTATCCTAGATGAGCTACTCTTCTTCTTCCGCCGACTTGTCCTGCGATCGTTTTCAAACACAAATGCAGAATTGATCGGCAAGTCTGTCTCGTTTTCTCCGCTGCTTATTAGCTCCATTGGTAAGTCGAAATACGATGAACCATGCCGCTCGTCCCAACAATCAATAACAATATCAGAAGAAACAGATGACAAATTGAATCTCTCAAGGGATGCTACTTTAGATATAACACTCGCTCGGTCAGCAGGAGCAGCATTTGCCCCGAGATCTGGTGTGTATGTATTAGTTTTCTGTACATTATCACCTTCAACTCTGAATGATGACAAATGTGACTCTGATCGCGCCTGCACTGGTTTCTTCTTGGAGGATATGCCGGGAAGGTATATGCAACACTTGAAATTACTAGCAGTGCTTGCCTTAGGTGGCTCAAAACCACTGCCATCCCTATAATTACCAGTAGAGTCCTGTGTGGACTTATCGATGAGTGGGGCCCCGCTTCCTAGCCTCTGAGTGCTTGCCTTTCTCGACAGAACATCAAGTGCGTCAGATGGCTCGGACGATCGCCCCTCGCCACATGACTTGCTTCTGGAGAGAGTCGAGGAGCGAGAAATAGAGGCCAGGGGCTGGTTGTATCGTGTTGGGTCTGATGAGTGTTTCTTGTACCGGCCTGATGGTAGTGGTGGCATCCCAGGTACTATGTCATTATGAGGGGATTGTGCTGAGACAATCAGTTGGGATGCCGGCTGCATCATGAAATTTGTCGGTACAACTGGAATAGTTACCGGGGTGTCTTCATCAAGCTGCCCAAACTGCCTCATTGAACGAACTCTTGTTTGTTTGTCACCTAGTGCAAAATGATCTCTCTTCTCTCGCTCTATTGAAGGAGTTTCAATTATTACGGAATGCATGGATGGCATGGCTATTAGAGGAGAGAGCAAACGAAGGGAGCCTTGTTGCATTAATCTTGGCTATAAAGAGGTTTCAACTTTCAAGTTTGAAATTTATTTGTTTGTTCTTTTTTTATTTTCTCTGGATTGGGACAGATGGTGCATCGCACGTTTAATGTCAACTCTTAACTTTGCTCTTGGCACGTTAAACGAATGAACTGCAAGTATGACAACAATTGTAGCTACTTAATAGGTTATGCTTATATAGATTTTAGCTATATTGTAACAATATACTCCGTTTATTGATTAAGAAACAGATTCTATGAATTAAGTCGATGATTATCTTGCAATAGGGAGTATATTCACTGCAAATTGTTGTACCATTTGCAGCCGACAAAACAAATTAAGGATTTGTGCATGTAAAGTTTTTTTTTTCTATTTTCTTTTTGTTTTGCTAAAAGAAAGCAAGTCGTTTCTTACTTGATAGATGCATATATAAGTATATGCTCCAATATTATTGAAGGGTATTTTAAATTGGCTAGATTTATAAATATTTGTTTAATTGATAAATAACACAATTTACTCAAACGATAATCACATACATTATGCAAGACTATATTCATGGAATTACGTCATAGATACAATAATAGAAGTATAAAGCTGTTATAAAATATTATTGAACATAAAAAGCTTCGTATCTATGCTTAGAAAAACAACACGACATATTTATTTTCTATCTTTTTATTTTTAATAAATATGCTCGTCATTGTCGTCAAGTTAAAATGCAATTACAGCGATCCTATAAATTAAATAAAGAAAATGTGTCAAGTTAAAATGCAATTAACCGATTGAGGGCTCTTTCATAGACATTTAATTTAAAAAAAAAGTTGGGAGGCTTGACTCCCAATTTATCTTAAAAAAATCACTGCTCAGTTCTTGACAAGTATAGCGATGGTTGGAGTCAAGTACTTTATGAACAAGATTTTAAGGAGAAATAAAAGGCAAAAATTGAGCTCGTCAAATACCATTGTTTCATGAAGGCGCAGTCTGATTTAGAAAACCGGTGTCACAATCATTTAACATAATAAAATTGATGTGCTGTATACCCAATCCAAGAGATTTTATTAACTAAAAATATTTTTTGTCAAACATAAGGAGACATGCATTGCATCCTTATTAAACATACAAACTAAATGAGAATAATATTATTTGCAAAGCAAGCTGTAGCGATAGCTGTATTGTAAAATAATCAATGCAGAAACCTTCTTTTGATGAAAGGTTATATGAACACTAATGACCTTTCATTAACCCTTAAAACAACCTCTCTGGGCGTGGCTGCGTGGTGAAAGGCACTGAATGTTTGCAAAATAAACTATTAGTGGTTAGAAAAATTAAAAAGCAGCAGAATATTGATATCCTCTTCTTTTCTTTTTTTGTGAACTATCGATATATAATTTGTCAATTTCAATAGGAAAGTTTTTTTTTTTGCTTTTCCAATCTAAACAAATTGATTTGACAGAATTGAATTGATGTATGCAACATATCCAGTGCAAAAATCAGCAGAATTCACTCTGTATCCTTTAAATTCATTACTTTTTAATTTTAAAATTGGTTCCAAAGACTGTTTTAATTAAGCATATTCTCCAAAAACTAGCAGAAAACTAGAAATATCATATCAGTGAATCCGTTCTTGAGGGCCTATCAGATAAAACTGTCAGTGAAATGATCGATAGAATGAGGTTGCTTAACATGGATGAATAAATTATACCTCTCAAATCACGATAAGCATTTATATATATTTACATGTGAGTGCACCAACACCTATATTAATTATGAAGTAATGTAATATATATCTCACCTATAAAAATAAATCAGATACTACAAGGCTGGATTGTTTTTATTAATCATTTAGTAATTATTCGCATCCAATGTGATTAACACATATCTATTTAATTAATCAATATGCAAACAACAACACTGTAACTTCATTCCTGGTCTACAATCTTAACCTAGATGTGACACAAACAACTCAATCCCTGGTCAACATATATACCATGTAATAGGTACTGTCATTGTTAGCTACTGGGCACATGAATTGTACTTGTTTCTGACCATAGGCGACTTGTGTCATAAACAATGCTTTATATTAAAGAAGAACAATTACTAAGTACTTCCTATTTTGAATAAAAAAGAAAATTGACTATTTAATTATGAAAACAGCCACACAGATTAATTATAAAAACCCAGAGAAGGATAGGTCTGAAATTAATGTTGATATACTATAATTAAGTAAAGGTCTGGAGCTGTTATATATACTCGGTAACCGCAGACCTTAAATTCTTTGAATTAAGTAGCATATGAGCATTAAAGTCAATCTTAATTAATAAATAGCCGGCATATATAAAATGTAATTGAAGAAGTGGTAAGAAAAGAGTATTGATAGCGGTTTACATGCACACATTCTAACTCGGCTTAGGCCTTTAATTATCTTTGAAAGCATATCTTTTTACTTAAATTTGCTAGTTTGCTAATTTTAAATAATGATGAAATATAAAGTTGTGATATTTAATTGCATCTAAAAGTTGTGGCTCTGTGGAAAGCCAGAAACACCTGTGTTTTTTTTTTTTCACAAATTCAGGTTTCTACCCATAGGCTGTGAGGTTGTGGAATTTGTACATTTAATCACGACCCTAGGTCGTTTTCCTTTTCTTCGAGTCCCCTGATGTAAATAACTGTGTAGATATTTTCCTTGTTAATGAAATAAGCTTCATTAAAATAATAATTTTTTTTTTTGAAAATAAAGAACATATGTAATATTTTCTCCTTTATAATTTACCTTATAAATTTACCCACACATTTGGTGGGTTCCTTTGCTAGTAAATCATAATGTCTTCTGGGCAACTTAACATTTTCACAAAACAAGTAACAAGGTCAACTTGAGCAAAGATAACCCAAAAGATTTTTATCTATTTTTCCTATGTTTCAAAAGGCATAATGCTGGCTATATTACTATTTTTATTAACATCCCGTCATCCCCTAACGTCAGATTTGTATACCACCACAAAATGTTCCTAGTCTAGCACACTAAACCTTCCTTTGCTGCATAAAACCAAAGAGAGTTGCCTGATAATTAACAGTTTTCTTTTTAACTGGTATCGTCAATGTCAGAGATCTCCAAAGCCTCAGTCCTTGAGCTTCCTCTCATTTTCTTCCTTCTCCCTCTTGATGGATTCCCTCAAAATATATATTCATGCTGTTGTTTCTGACAGTTCTAATATTCACCAGTGGCTCAATTTCTTCATCTGTCGATGCATCCTCATAGTAATCCAACCATTTACTCACCACTTTATGTTCACTAGCTGTTCAGCAAAAAAGACAAATAAAAATGGAGAAATTTTGAGTAATGACCTAAAAATGAGAAATTCCAAGTAGATATCAGGCTTTGCAGAGTGTTATGCACAGGGCTATTGTAGCTCATATTCCTGTCTCTGTCACACATTTCTTTCATTTTATACATTTTCCCCCTAATTTTATTTTTACATTGTGTAGGGGAAAAGGGGAAAACTGGGTTTGCAACCATTGGAAACGCTTGAGATTTTATCGCACTAAACTGACTTGTTTATTTAACAACTGAAATTAAATTAAATTATCACCTTGAAAATTTATTTCTTTTCTGGTAAGCCTCCTTTTTCTAGAAAGTGCAACCATATTTGTTGAAGAAAACTCCGACTTCCTGTGCTGAACCACCTTCCCAGAAGAGTAACCAGCATGGGAGTGGGAGTTGCCCCCGGAAGGGAGGAACCTTGTAATATCTCCATTAGTTTGTACTTCAGATTCAACCTTCTTCTCTGACACCTTTGGCTTTTCATTAGCTGAACAGTCATCAGGAAAGCTTAGAGGCACAAAATTATATATGATGATAGCCAATAGCAAGAAAATTAAGAAGAAAATTGAAGTCAGCCAACAATTGAAATATGAAACAAAAATCTTTTACAGCTAAGTAAACTGAAATCATTTTTCACCTTTCTCCATTTCAGGATGACTACTGTTCCTTTTTTTCCAAGTGGACTTTTGTGGCTTTCCTTCTAAAACTGCCTTTGATGGATAAGGAGACGTGTGTGCAGGTTGGCTAATCTGCTCTTTAATAGTCCTTAGTTGAGGAGATTTTCCCTTCACTGATCTATTTCCTTCTGGAGGCTTCTTCTCCTTGGGGCTTGAAAGAGCTGAATTTGAGAACATCGATCTTTAAGAACTAAGAACATATATATATAATGCACTAACATTGTGGCAGAGTTTTAATGGTTTGGGAATTGGTTGAAGGCTTAATGTTAGAAGGGTTTTGAAAAGATCTCTTGTTTGTCATCTCAGTAACATACCATCAATAACAAATCACTAGCATCCTACTGCTATAAAGTTACAAATTTATTTTGTTTTAAGAAGTAACAAATAGTTACTTCTAATTAAGAGTATGCTAGTGTGTTATTTAAGTAGAGCACGCCATCAAGTAGTAGCTCATTTGCATTCTACTCCTATAAAGTTCAAAATTTATTAGTGCATTTATTTAATTAAAAACATAGCAAATGGCAACTTTTGATCATGAGTGGGGTAATTAAGAAGGTAATGAAGAAAAGAGCGTGTGGCAAGAGTTAAGAAAGCAAGTAGTACTAAGATTTTCAACTTTAGAAATGTCACTAAGAACACAATTGATAGTTTAACCTCATCAAACAAAATGAATATTGAAAACTCTAGAGCCATGTCTAATTCCTCTAGAAGCTTCTTTCCCATTACAAGGATTAGTCATACCGTGTGAGGTTGCACTTGAGTTGGACTTGTCGGAGGAGGGTAAGAGTTTTATAGTCCTTCTGCTATATGTCATGATAGATTTGCCCGTCTTCTCTGGTATTAATTTTTCAAGAGATTCCGAGTCATGGAACCTTGCTGAGCCTGATTGTTGGTTAACTTAAACATATAAGATAATTTTCTTTTTTGAAAACTAAGTGCCCCAAGCAGGGTGCCAAAGATGCATTAACTAGAAATAAAGGTACAAGTCACAGAAGTGACTTAAAGCACAGATCCATCCAGAGAACAAAAGCACTAAATATATGAGATAGTTGAAACAAAATATAATGGATATCTTTGTTCTAAATCTTGAACTCACTCTTAAATAAATTGATACAAAAAGCCTCAAATGTAAATGCAAAAAAAAAAAAAAATGGAAAAGAAGAAAGGGGGTCCACATAATTGATGAGATAAAGAGGCAAGACGCAAGACTGGCAAGTACTTAAAACTGTAACTCAACTTATGTGACTTTTGAAACTGCATATAATTAATGGATATGTTTGAACTCACTCCTAAATAAGTTGATAGACTAGATCTAAAATATAAAAACAAACATAAACAAACTGAAAATTCATGAGTTGGCCATATAATTAGCATGTACAATTTACAATCAACTATTGCAATAATTCACGTCATCAATACAGTTTATTAAATGAAGTCAATTTGTATACCTTTCAAAATAGCGTTCTTTTTATAATAATGATGCTCTTCAAGCTTTTGTCTCTCCATATAAGTACCGTCACACTTCACCTTATGCCTTCAAAAGCAACAAATAATAATATAAATATATAATAATAATAATAATAATAATAATAATAATAATAATAATAATAATAATAATAATAATAATAATAATAATACACTTATGCAATGATGCATACATGTGTGCATTCCCCCTCATGGACCCCACATGGTTTACCTGTGCCAATGGCAGTCAGCATAGCTGCAAGTCTTTTTTGCATGATGTGCCTGCACAGCGCAATCAGCATATGAAGGTTGTGTGGTCGTTGCTCTCTTAGTTGTATCGCCACATTTCTGACACTGAGACCAATTATTACACCTAGGATTAGCTGATAGTATAAATGTCAGACAGAAAATGGAAATAAAGTTAGAACTGCAGTTACCATCCAGTATTGAGCAATATTGTCATCCACTACATCTTCATCATGGAAGTCATGGAATAGCGTGATTTTGTAGCCAAAAGACGGCCTCTATTAATATATAAATAAATACAACTATATCACAAAATAATAAATGATACTTGTTGAACTAACTTGCGCATAATATTTTCACAGGATATCAAGAAGACATTGCTAACCATATTAAGTGCAGAGTAACTCATTAGCACAGTTGGAGAACCCGTTCGACCAGTTCTAAGTATAAGTGTTAATTTCTTGTATAGTACAAGATCTCAATATTCAATCTATTTTCCAATGGATTTATTTTTACCTTGAAACAATAATAGGCAAGACAAAACAATCTAATAAACAACATGAAATTTTGCATAAATGGTAGAACAAATCAAACCTCATCATCAGTAATGGTACTGGAGTTTATCAAATTCATAAATTGCCGAAACTCAGGCCCATGAGTACTGCATGTGTTCAGATATTAAATCAACAAAATTAAACTAAAATTAAATGATTATTTACCATTATGAGAACAAGAGAAAGAACAACAGTCTACTTTACATAATGAAGTCCAAGAATTCATGATTAAAAAGAGAAGTACATTAAATTAAATTGTGACCATTAGAGGAAAAAGTTACCCATGGCTGCAAATTTTTTTCTTAACAAACAGGTATGCGTGGATCATTTCATGAAGCAATGTGTTCTTCACATGATCAGATGAGAGATACATCAGTAATGGCCAGGAAAGGGTTATTTGACAGTATCCCTCCAAATAAGTGCATGTGGCAGTGCAACTGAAAGGTGAGAAAAATAGGAACTTTTAGTTGACCTTTTGTCCTCTTCAAATTATAAAAACTTTAAAAAAAAAAAAAACGAACATTAGTTCTTTCCAATCTTTGGAAGCTTGTGCACCTAGATTGTGAGGAAAGGAACCAAGGGCAAAATTGAGCTCAAATTAACAAGCTCAACAGTGTCAATTTTTCTCTATGATTTTATTTCTGAAGCTCACTAATATCATAGACAATATTTTTCATTTTCATTCTCCAGAGAGAAATGTAGTACTTGGAAATGGGTGATCACTCCCAATTTCCCAAAACCAAAAACCCAAAACCCTTACCATTTTTAGAAAATCTCTAGCAACTTCACTGAAGAGGAAAGTGCGACCAGAGAATAACACTAAACAAAACATCGGAATCTTTCAATACCTAAGCTACATCAACAACAAATAATCCTATCTCAAATAATCATCAAAACAACACATACTCTCCTCAGATCGTACATCGTTCTCTCGCTACACTCGTCATGTCAACATCAAAAAAAAAAAAAAAACGAACAGAAATAGGAGTTCCATTGGAGAAACTAACAAAACCTGGTCAAGTCAGGGGAG
Source organism: Rhynchospora pubera (assembly GCA_028095005.1). Taxonomy (NCBI): domain Eukaryota; kingdom Viridiplantae; phylum Streptophyta; class Magnoliopsida; order Poales; family Cyperaceae; genus Rhynchospora; species Rhynchospora pubera. The sequence continues at coordinate 75,855,871 of CM051462.1, forward strand.
CTCCACTCGACGAAGCAGGAGAGAGCGCAGTCGAAGTAGGTTGAGTTGTAGTGCGTAAACAGAGCATGAATGTCGAGATCGCTAAGTGATGTCGACACCACCAAAGCCATTTTTAGTATGGCTTTCGTTTCGTTGTCTCCGATCAGTCGGAAGAGAGAAAGGTTTTCTCCTTTTTTTCTGATTTTTCTTGATTTCTTGAGAGGAGGCAAAGAAAAGAAAAGCTACCTTTGCAGAGGGCTTTTGGTGTGTGATCCAGGAAATTAGATGCGCTAAGACGAATTCTGTAGGTTAATATGTGGCGAGTCAATTGAAAATGTGTCAAGCCGGCCGCAACACGTAATAATGTTATGTTTATGTACACGACTCTTAATCCAATACCAGAGACGCCTCGTCTGATCGTCTTCGTGTCCTCTACAGATGGAAAATCAAAAGGTGTTTTTTTTTGGCTAAGTCAAATAATAAGTAGGTCAGTCGTGAATTCGCATTTACTTTGTTGCTAAGTCAGTTAAACTCAAAAAATATGAAATCACTCGTTCCAGCGCTTTACTTTATTTGAATTCAAAGTGAATAGTATGTTATGTATTAGTAGGCCTGTGAAACGTGGCCCAATAGCACAGAATGGGCCCAATCCGTTTCCGTTCCGTATGAGAAAACGAAACACCAATCCATTTCGTTAATCGTTTCGTTTCGTTTCGTTTCGTTTCATTTTAGAAATAATACATAAAACAATTTGAAATGAGGCTGAAACAATCGAAACAATAGAATTTGGTATTTTATTTGTCGTTTTGTTACTGAAACGAAATAAAAATCTATGTCGTTAATTGTTCCGTTTCGTTTATACGGAACGACATAACGTTGAAACAGCAGCCGTTGGCAGCCCTATGTACTAGTGATTTTTTTATTTCAACCATTTGATTATTTTTATTTCTGTACAATTGAATTACAATCTATTAACACCGCGTAACCCGTATAATTCGTAATAATTTGTACGTGAAAATTCATCTGGGTTGGGTTGAGTTACGAATGAATCAATTAATATATTTTTTCAACCTGATTAATTGAGTTGGATTAAAATTTTGATTAAAAAGTTATGATCCGTGCGTTGTACAACCCTAGTTAATAGCACAAATAAAAACAAATCTTTTGAGATGCATTTGAAAGCCTACAGTGTTCAGGCTTCTTGCAATGATAAATTAATTTGATTGCGTTCTTTCTTAATTTGATCATTAATCTCAAATGTAAGCCCTAAATTTTCCTTTGTAATTTTGTTGATAATATCCGGAATTGCTTAGGATCATCCCAGAGATTATATCATCTCCATCATCCCCGATTTTCAGAAAGAGAAAACGCGTGGCTCTCCTTCCGCGTACGCTGTGTCTCTCCTCTCCCGCATGAACTAATCCCTTTCCCCTCTCGCGTACTCTCACGTACACTGCCCCCCTCCCCCCTCATCCCTCTCACGGACGCTGTCCCCTCACACTCCCTCTTCCCCTCCTACACACTTCATAATTGTTGAAGTCAATATAATTAAATGTTGAAGGTAATATCCTAACTGTTGAAGTTAACTATCTGGCCAAGAATTTCATAATTCGGAAATCAAACTAGATGTCACGAACATCCTCTATGTACTGTTGAAGTTAATATGTTATATATGTAACTGCTGAAGTTAATATATATAATTGTTGAAGTTATATGCGTAATTGTTAAAATTATATATGTAGTTATTGAAGTTATATATGTAACTGTTGAAGTTACTATATATAACTGTTGAAGTTAATATATATAACTGTTGAAGTTATATATGTAGCTATTGAAGTTATATATGTAACTGTTGTATAATATGTTATATATGTAACTGTTGAATTTAATATATATAACTGTTGAAGTTAATATATATAATTGTTGAATTTGACATATTTAAATGTTGAAGGTAATATTTGAAGTGAGCATATTTAAATTGTTGAAGTTGGCATATATATTAACTTCAACAATTATATATATTAATTTCAACATTTAAACATGTTAACCTCAACAGTTAGAATGAGTTGGGGGAGGGTGGGGGTTGGGGAGCGTACGCAGGAGGGTGGGAGGGAGGAGGGGGCGAGCGTACACGCGCGGGAGAGGAGAGCGAAAAAGAATGAGTATTGGATTTCCGTATTTAAAAAACGCGTAAATAATTGTTTCCTAAAATAAAAAACGCGTGGGGATGATGGGGATGACAAATATCGGGGATGATCCTTATCACCCCCGGATAATATCTTTATACTTTGTTTATCATTTTTCAATTTTTAGTTAATTAGTAGTATTACCATTTTTTCTGTCTCAACTCTAGTCTTATTCCATTGTTTTGTGATTTATCTTCTTCTAGTCTTATTCCATTTTTCTCTCTAAATATTCTCAACTAAAGAGTATGAATATTTATTTATTCCTTACATTAATCATTTTTGGATAGTCAGGAATAAGAGTTATTCTGGACTAAATAGCTAATTCTGGATTAAGAGACAATCCAAACAGTCTAGGATTAAGGGCTTATTCCGAATCAGAGTAAGATTAGTTAATCTGACTAGATGTTAGAATAAGAAGTGAGATTAAAATTTTGGTTTGTTAATGCCTTAATGGTCAAAGTCTCAAAGATAAAGCTTATTGTTATTCCTACATCATCCAAACAAAAATTTTTATTCTGAAATTAAACTTATTCTTAAGAATTTGAGACTAACAATTTTAATCCTGAATAACTAATCCTACTCTTATTCTCATATAAGATCCAAACAGATATATATATTTCACTCCTTGTAATTATTGTTCTTCGTTGTTGCTAAGTCATACCAAATTTGCTCCACGGAAAATTTCCATGTTCATTCATGAAACCAAATTAATGATGCTTCCTAAATATATCTTTCCGAGGAAACAATAATATATTTTGTGTCCAAATTCATAACATACTTCCAATGTACAATTATATAACAAATCCTGCAGCGTCAGAAAGCACCCTTTCATCTTTAAACAAGGAAATCAACTATTCATATTTTAAGTCCACTATATTCTTTTTTTTCTTTTTGCTAAACGTACGTATAAAGAAAGTTTTCATCATGATTATTACTTGCTCTCTATGATATTATATCTGAATATATCTTTTCTCCAAGTGCGCTATCAAATTTGCTCTTTTTCTTATTCTGTTTATATCGTCCTTCCTTAATTTGCTTCCTTTCTGTTGAAATATTTGGAAATAAAAAATTTATGCAAAGGGACGACAATCAATTGAATAAAAATAGACAACATTTTAAAATAGACAACATTTTATGAAATAATATTTTCATTTGAACATATCGCATTTTAAAATTCGTCTACAGGCTACACATTGAATGAAAGCTGCTGCTAGTTACTTCCTAACCCAATACAATCTAATATCATATCATGTCATTTCATGTTATGCATCTAGCTTGTATTTGCCTACAACTTTTGATTTTCAACATTAATGTATAGCTAATGCCTAAATATTCGGACTTTATTCACATGAATTTCTGCAATTAAACAAATTTAGTACCTTTTTTGAATTGGCTTGATTTCCAAGTTGAGAATATATATTACACAGGATACAACTTTCCTTAGATTAAAATTCGCTGTCCTAAAGAAAAGCATGCCCCTCCTAAACTTTCCTTTAGATGACATGATAATCATCAATGGTAATTGCCAATCAATATCTTGCGTTGATATGGATGGGATAGATTAACCCTAGATGTAAATAGTCGATATTGGCACATCGCCTCTTCACTGCCTTCCCTCTCACTCGCCTCACTAGGTCACCGGCATCCACGGCCCTGCAGCCGGCGCATGCACCTCCCCCCCCCCCCCCCCCTCTCAAAACCATCCTCTGCCCTACTCACACCCAAACCCGTACCCGACCTCCTCTCTCCAACCCAATAAACCGCTCTTTCCCTCTCTCGTTGCGTGATGATTGGCTTAGCTGGTGGAGGCTAGATGAATGTGGAAGCTAGACTCGCTTAGGATCTCGACCCAGTTCTGTTTCTCAATTTCTCTTTGTGAGTTCTCCGAAAGGTGCGGGGTTAATTTCTAACTGATTTATTAAATTGTTTCATCATGTTGAGTCACCTGACATTCGTTTGGCGTAATATATTTCCTCTCTGTTGAAAACTGTTTATTTTTAGCGCTATCTACATGCCCTTTAATTTGTCTTTAAAGTTTTTTTATGATTTCTCGAAACATAGAATTAGGGATCAGTAGTTATATATTGTTGAACGTTACGTTAATAATCTACATGCTAACTTTTTATACAGGCTCTATAATCTTACAATCTTTTGTTGTTGCCTGCACGTGTGATGGGCTAAAATTTTGTCCCCAGCGAAATTTCAATATGGAGAACATATTGAACGGTTCAGATCGATTATTAAAATCACGAAAATTGAGATTTGATCGTAGCTGACGGTTGCATCCGTCAGTCGTGGCTGATTTTAGCCCATCTCAAAGTTGAATTTTCAACTGACTTACCCTAAAACAATAAAATGATGGTGAATATCCAATTCAACCACCGTACAATTAATATCAGTCTCTATATCGTGCAAAGCAACATTGGGTACACTTACGTTCTCCAGCCCCGCACCAATGTTAAACATAACGACCAGACAATCATATTTAAAAATGTATACATGAATTAGTTTTTTTTTCTATTTTTTATTTTGATCTTGAGAAATAGTTTTGGTTACTCATATTGAGCGTTTGAGTGGTGTCACAAGGCAAAAACTGGTACAGATCGATGCCACATTGCATTGCATTTCTTTCAAATTGTCCATAGATCTAAGATCATGCTCCTAAACACACCCACTATATATTCCACAATTAAGGTACGAGTATTCCTACTGAAATATCATAATATAATTGAATTCACAGTCAGTAATATTGGAAGTTTTCCTTTATTAATTTTATTTCTAGTTTGTAATTTAATTTGTTTTTATTTTTAAGTTTCAATTATAATATCCTTAGTTGATAAAAACTTTAGTGAGTTGGATTCTTACCACGTACCATCATGGACATTGACGATAGTCCGCGTCAAACTAGTGTTAACTCTATCATGAGACGAGTATGACGTGTACCTAGCTAAGAGGTTGTTGTTCATTCTCATCGATAGTTTGGTATGGATTTAATTAAATCGCGTTATCCGTGAGAAAATTAAATACCTATATAGACATATAATAAATAAACAACAATAAAGATACCTATATATATATATATATATATATATATATATTTAATTTTTAGAGCCACAAAATAGTGGCTTTTGTCCAATTATAACTTTAAAAATTGTCTTGAGGTTGGATGTCATTATGAGATTGCCAACAGCAAAAATTACGAGGAGGAGGCTAGCTTGTGGTTAATTATATTTTTTCTAAATAAATACCTTATATTAAATATATGTTTGTGCTTAGTGATTTAGGTTTTCTTGTCAAAGCAATTTTGTATGGATAACACAATAAAGAGTAACCATGAAACCTTCAAAATGAGGTACTTCAATGTCATAGAGCGACTCATATCTGTAGTTGGGAATCTCATAAAGACAACTGGCTTCAAAACGATTTTTTAAGTTACTTTTCATCGACAAAAGTTGACTAAAAAAAAACAATAATATAAAATTTGCAATTATCTTTATAGTTGTCTATCTGTCTATATAGATATTTAATTTTTTCATAGATAATGCAATTTAAATTAAATTCGTATCGAACTGTTGATGGGAATAAATAACAGACTCTCAGTCGGGTACATGTCACACTCGTTTCATGGTAAAGTCAACACCAGTTTAACGCGGACCGTCGTTGATCTTCACGGTACATGGTAAGAATACAACTCAATAAAGTTTTTTACCAACTGAGGTTATTCTAATTAATTATTAAAAATAAAAAAAATAAATTAAATTATAGGAGGATTATGCTAATTACAAACTACAAATAAAAGTAATAAAGGAAAAATCTCCAACTTTACTAACTTATATTCAATTATCCTATCATAATTTTGTGTTACGATATTTCAGTATAAATACATGTACAATGGGTGCGTTTAGGAGCACGATCTTATTTTACGGTGATTGAATTGGACCTTCAGCATTATTTTATTGTTTCCGATAATTTCCATCTTCTTTACAGTGTTTCAAGATACATAAACTTAATTTTCAAATAAAAATTTAATATAAATAGATGCATTATGTGTAATTAAGTTTCTTGATAAGAAAACTATACTGATTGTGGTGATTCTAAAGTTTGATTAAAATAATCCACATGCAAAATCTTTATTTTTGGAAAAGATGCCACGTTAAACTCTTACAATAGCTTTACCTAAAAGATTTATTAAATACAAAAGAAAAATGTTAAGATGGAAACAAAGAATATTTCTCAGATGAGTAATTCGTCCTGAAAACGAAAATTTTTTAAGTGCTAACATCAAATAATATTTTTATTTAGGTCTAAAACATGCATATGTGCGTTTACATTCAAATTTAAATCTATATAAGAAGATAGAAACTTTATGAGTTTTTTTAAAGATAAGTAGAAGTTATACCGAAAATTTTCCTTTGTTCGGTGCGATAAAGTGTGTGTTTATGCAATAATACAAGTTACAGAATACAGTAAGCAATTTTTATGTAAGTCCGAGCGTATATGACCTCTACTAAATTATGATGTGCTTATAATTTCATAAACTAAAGTGAGAAAGTTTAATATACATCATAATGCATAGAGCTTTCTATGCACCGCGGACTTTTCGGGAGTATTTTTGGAAATTGACAAAACTAATTTAACTAATCTAATCTACATATTGAAATCTCATAAAAAACCAAAATTTTACAATTTTTTAGATTTTATTATTATTTTTTTCAAATTTTTTTAAACATGACATTTTTGGAATGTTAAACTATTTACGACACCGTTTTGGATATAAGAAGAAAGAAGAAGACCCAAATTTATTATAAACAATCAAAATTCTTCACAAAGTTACACACTTCCTAATACTTCTTCCCACTTCCTCCCTTCTTCCATTCTTCCCATACCTATCCAAACGGAGCCTACAATATTTCAAAAATGACATGTTTTAAAAAATTCGAAAAAAATAGTAATAAAATCTCAAAAAATGTAAAATTTGGTTTGCTATGAGATTTCAATATGTAGATTTGATTGGTTAAATTAAATTTGTCAATTTACAAAAATACCCCCGAAAAAATCCGCGGTGCATAAAAAACTATAGTGCATATTAAACTTTCTCAATTCTCAACTAAAGTTTAGATATACAGATAAGAAATCATTCTTTTATTATAAATGATATTTTATTTATATTTACTAAAACCATGCGTCTGTTGTGCTTTATAAAATACGTACATAACTTGCAGCTCATCCGATTCATTACTATAAGTACGGATATACATGTGTTTATAAATTATATTAAGAGTCGAGCACCAAGACAAATCATAAAGTTCAGGAAAAAGATGCACTTTTATTCTGAAACTATCCGTGTACGTGCCAGTATACCTTCAAAAAACTTAACTCTTTTTAAATACCATGCAAAGTCTATAACTTGGCATGTATTTTAGCATAAGATAATAGAAAAATAAACTAAATTTTACAATTTTTGAGATTTTATTACTATTTTTTTCGAATTTTTTAAAACATGATATTTTTGGAATGTTAAACTATTTGCAATATTCCAAAAATGACATGTTTTAAAAAATTCGAAAAATAGTAATAGTAATAGTAATAAAGTCTCTGAAAATGTAAAATTTAGTTTGCTATGAGGTTTCAATATGTAGATTAGATTGGTTAAATTAGATTTGTCAATTTACAAAAATACTCCCGAAAAAGTCCGCGGTGCATAGAAAACTCTATGCACTATGGTGCATATTAAACTTTCTCAACTAAAATTTAGATATACAGATAAGAAATCATTCTTTTATTATAAATGATATTTACTAAAACCATGCGTCTGTTGTGCTTTATAAAATACGTACATAACTTGCAGCTAATCCGATTCATAAGTACGAATATACATGTGTTTATAAATTATATTAAGAGTCGAGCACCAAGACAAATCATAAAGTTCAGGAAAAAGATGCACTTTTATTCTGAAACTATCCGCGTACTGCCAGTATACCTTCAAAAAACTTATATACCTTCAAAAAACTTAACTCTTTTTAAAATACCATGTAAAGTCTATAACTTGGCATGTGTTTTAGCATAAGATAACAGAAAAATAATTGAAGATTATCATATTTAGATGATTTCAAACATTAATTTTAGAGATGGACTAAAATCAGCCACGACTGACGGATGCAACCGTCATCTACGATCAAATCTCAATTTTCGTGATTCTAACAGTCGATCTGAACCGTTCAATGTGTTCTCCATGTTGAAATCTCGTTGGAGACAAAATTTTATATTTTTCTAAATTTTTTTTAGTATTTGTTTGATATTTTACAAAATTATTAATCTAAATAATTTTTTACCCTTCAATAACTATGATTTTTAAAAATCTCAAAAAAGAGTAAATAAAATCAGAAAAATGTAAAATTTGGTCTCCAATGAGATTTCAATATGGAGAACACATTGAACGGTTCGGATCGACTTTTAGAATTTTAAAAATTGAAATTTGATAGTAGCTGACGGTTGTATCCGTCAGTCATAACTGATTTTACCCCATCTCTTCAACTTTTATCATAACTCAATTAGTTCTAAATCGGTTTATGAACCTTATTCGGTTGAAAATTCGACTGCTGGTAAAAAAACGACCCCTCTTATTCATCTCTTTTCCTCTCCTAGATTCCGGTTGGGTTTGTGGAGGAAGAAAGATAATAGAAACCAGTTAGGTGGGTTTTTCCTCCTCGGCTTGTTGTAATGAGGTTGGATTGGATGTTGGAGTTGGGTGAGAAAGAGAAGCATGGGAGGAAGAGAAGAAGTCGAGGTTGGCATTGATTTTTATTTTGGCCATTCTTGTTGCTTGAGGTTGTTTTCCAATTTCCAATTCTTTTTCCTTTCTCTGTTTGATCCATATTGATAAACACAATTAGTACTAAAACTGTTTATGAACCTTAGAACTGTCCTTGTATCTGTAATGATGTATGCGTGGATTTAGAGAGGTGGTATCGCCTCTGTACCGATTGGTACAGCCTAAAAGTTGAATACTGGTAAAAGAATTCTAAATTCAAGGAACTGTTTTGTAAAGTTTCAGGACTGATTCATAAATTTTCAGGGGTTGGATTTTAGATACCAGTAAAGTTGGAGGGTTAGTTTGCTAATATATCACATACCATATACCATGTTAAAGGGACTAAACTGAATTATGTGATCTTTTAACGGACTGGGTTTTTAAATTACTTATTATCGGATCAAACTCGAGATCCTGATAATTACCCTTGAACTCAAACTCGTTTCTCTGTCGGTTTACTCAAACCCGTGTGTTCTTTTGGTCCTCTCCCTCTCTCTTGAAAACGTGTATTAAGTGGTCATTGTTCATGAGTTTAATCTTTTCATTTTTGCTTAACCAATGTGCTAATTGCTTGCTTATAAACTCAAACCTCTTTGCTGGACCGAACTTACAAATAAGTTAAGAGTGTTAGTTATGGGCTTTCAAACATAAAATATGATTTATAATAGTATGATTGTATTAAGCTTGACTACTAATTGAGGAAGTCATTTAATTAGATGAGGAGTATTTGTAAATGGATGAAAGTCTTAGGCTTTTAATTGCATAATATCCTGGAGGTCGAATAGTTGAAATTTGTGAAAGTCAAACTAAAACTAAGTTAATGACTTAATGATAACACTAATCACTTGTTGGTATAATAGAAAAAATAATCACTTGTTGGCAGTGGCGGAACCAGGGGTGACGGACGTGTGCCATGCACACGCCAAAGTAGCAAAATTTATTGGAGAGGTTATTGTTGGGCCTACGCCAAAGGTCCAAAGCTGAAGTAAATGAGCTCATTTGGCCTAGTTAGTTCTCTAAGTAGAGGCTCCATCTCTCTCAATGTAAACACTTAGAGACCAATTCTCATCCTCTTACGCAAATTTATCTCCCAATTCCTTTCAGAGACAGAAAGAAATATCTAATTTTTAAATTGTTCCTTCTAATTTCTAAATCCATCTCCCAATTCGACAATTCTCATTCTCTGTTACGCAAATCCATCTCTCTTACTCTCTCTCTCTCGGCTCGGGAGTAAGGAGACAGGAGGCTGCAGGCAACACTGCGACAGACTCCACGGCCGCGACAGACAGTGTTATTTTTTACTCCACAGTCAGCTGATCGGCCCACCCTATGTCGGAATCCTAGTTCCGCCCCTGCTTGTTGGCTTATGTAAGATTTTATACAAAATTGTTGAGACTGATATTAAATGAAGTTGGAATTGGGGGAAAAATAAAGAAATAAAATCTAAATTCTAAAATATAAATAATAAAAATATGATGGTTTGAACTTAAATAATTTGTCAAGATAATGTTTAGTTTAAGTAATTATGTGATATCAGCATTTCATAATTATGTGACGTCAGCATTTTAGTTTATGAAGTATGAAGTATAAATGTTCAATTAATATTGCACAAATACTCAGTTTTTAGTGCGTTTATTACACACATATATATATAAGTGATCATGTAATCGTAACTGTTTAGTTAGTTGTTAATATAGCTGTAAGGTGGGAGAGAGAAGTGTTATAACTATAGTCTAACAAAATGTCAATGAATAAGCATTGTATTATGTCACTTAAGCATTCTGTCAAACACTTCATAATCAGTTACACGTGCAACACACTTAAACCTATCTTACACACGTGGTAAAAGCATGAAATAGCTCCAAACCTAGTGCCTAGCCGTAGTAGAAATATGGGCTACTAGATTCACATGAAAGAATGGATTAAAATGGTCAAAAATCTCGGCCTTCTCTCAGGCATTTCAACAAACATGTGTTGTTCATGGTGAAATATGATTAGACATAGCCATTAATGCATGAAGAAGTTAGTAAAACTTTGCAACTGCATTGTGTGAACATTTAGAAGCCGAAATCAACTGTAAATATCATGTGTAAAATATGGAAAGGTGTTAGGTGAGAATTTTAACTATAAATAGAGGTGCATGGTTCTTCAAATCCTCAAACCAAATCAAAATCACAAATAAACGAGTTCAGAGAGTTTGAGAGAGCGAGAAGGAGCTTGGGCAGGAGCGGGCTATAGCAGGAAGGGCGTACGGTGTCTCCCCCAAGAGTTCGTCGTTAAGGTAGGGGCCGTCCCGACCTTTGTTGTTCCATTCTCTTCCTTTTGAATTTCAATCCCATTTGATTGTTTTGATCCAAAACAATATTAAGCAATAACTTATAATCAGTTTGAATAGATATGGAAATATAGTTGTATATGTTTTACCATGAAAATGAAAACATGTTGTTGACTGTTAAAAACGTGGGCTGCTGTTTGGAGAAGAAAGAGCAGCGAATATTATAAGTATAAATAATAACTGTTTCAACATAAATCACTAAAGTCAAATAGTCCATTTGGTCGGCCTTGAGATGTTGAGGTGTTGTTGCATGTATTCTCAAGTTCGAATCCCACTCATGAAACTCAATTTTTTGAAAATTCTGAAATTCCATTTTGATTTCCATGCATACTTTGAAATATCACAACTCTCTCATTTTAACTCCGATTTTAGTAAATTTTGATTCGTTGGAAAGCTGGTAAAAAGTTCTACAACCTTATTATAACTTTATGAGTCAATATAAATATAATATATGTCATTTTGATTTTTGAAATCAAAGAATATAATGATGTTATATTCAAACAAATAATATTTCTTACTTTAAATATTCAACCTTGCTATTAGTAATTTATTTTGAGTAAAACTTATACATTAGAAAATCTTCAGAACTGATTACGATAATATTACTAGCATTTATGAATAATATGAGACTAGTATGATCTATTTCATTAAATATTTAACGATTATACAAACAGTACGTTATTTATTTAAAAACTTTATACTATTTTTGTATGATTACAAATTGGTGATATATGGAATTTATTATGGTGAAATTATATTTTATGGGGAAGTCAATTGAGTTGATGTTTGATATACACACGAGGAGAATTTATTATTTTGACCGGTACCTGGTTGGCGATTCCTTTGGGATTAGCGGTCCGTCAGACGTGGCGGAAGTCGGTTCCTTCAGGGTGTTAGAAGGAACGTATTTTCACTGTGGCAGGTGAAAATGCCACTCCATCTGCTGTTGGGAGTGCGAAATGGTCCAAACTAACGGCTGACTAGTCTGGTTCCATTCTGAAGTGTGGCCAAAGTATGTTGATGACGTTGGTTCCCCAAAATAAAATATTTTTATGATGATTATTTTGATATATTCTAATGGAAGTATACATTTTATTGTGTTGACAAGTAGTTGAATTTTGATGCATTTCATTAAGTCGATTTATTAAATTATATAACTTTTGAATTTATCTCCGATTGACTTCCAGAGGTTGGAAGTCGAGATTGTTCCTACTGAGTTGAAAATTATACTCACCCCCATTTTTAATCTACAGAGACAGTGTCGGAGTAAGATTATTACTAATAGCTGGAGCCGCTGCGTGGAGTTAATCTAGAAGTTATTTAGTTTTTATTTATGAGTAGTTTAAGATTATTTATTAGATATTATTAGTAAGTTTGTTATTTTAGTATGTCTTCCGCTGCGAGATTATAAACTCGTTTGGGGTCGGATGGACCGGATTTTGTATTTGAGACTTTATTATTTTAATGATGCTCAGTTTATGATTGCTGTTAAGTTGTGTACATTCTGAGAAAAAAAAAAATACTCTCTCGGGGTGTGACAGCTTTTAATGGTATCAGAGCATAATTAAGATGATTTTTCCTGGTGTCTCAAATTATTTAGTGAGTGACGATTTAACTAAGTTAATTACTATCCTAGGTCGATATGGCTGGTAGGAGAAAGCGTACCGCACGTGTTCCTTTTGGTGCTGAAACACCACCTGTTGTCAACGGTAGGATGAATTTGCATGCCAACCGTGCGACAGGAGTGACGGAAGGAGTTGTCCCTGATCCTACTCCAGAACATGATAGCAACTCGAATGCTGAGATGGGACGAATGGACCAATTCATGGAGTTACTCGAGCGGCAACAACGAACACAAGATTCGTTGGTGCAATTAATTGGTCGTCAACAATTCTCAAGTGAAGTGTTTACCCCGACTGGAGGAGCTAATGGAAAGCTGAATCAATTCAAGAGCTTGGGCCCAAAACCTTTCTCTGGTGGATCAGACCCTCTCATTGCAGAAAGATGGATTCGCCAAGTTGAGAAAACATTTGAGGCGATCAACTGTACTGACCAAGAAAAGGTTGCATTCGTGACCTTTGTCTTGGAAGGTAATGCAGATGCTTGGTGGAGTACAAAAAGGCGAACTTTTGCAGAAGAATTTCCTATAACGTGGGACAATTTCCGCGAAGCTTTTTATGAACAATACTTTCCTTTGAGTGTCCGAAATAAAAAGGCTGAAGAGTTTCTCACTATCACACAAGGTAGTAGAAGCGTACAAGAGTATGAGGAATCATTTAATGAACTATCTCGTTTTGCCCTTCATTTAATCGCAACACGAGAATTAAAGGCGAAACACTTTGAGCGGGGACTCCATCCTGCAATTAAGGAGAAAGTGGCGGTATTTGAATTGACCGACTATGCCTTAGTAGTCAATAAGGCATTGATTGTTGAAGAAAATCACAAGGCACGACTACAGCGTGAAGGAAGAAATTTAAAGAATAATCTAAAGCATAGGATAGACAAACAAGAAAACCAACAAGATAATGAGGTTATCGAGAAAAAAAAAAGTGGCGTGCTTTCAATGCGGCAAATCAGACCACATGGCGAAGTATTACAATTACGCCCCCAAGTATTGTCCTTTGATTTCCTAAAGTGATGTTTCAATCAAAACATATATTATTCGGCAGAAATAGATCCGCCTCCGAAAGTCCTGTTCGCGAACAGTAGTTGAAACAGTATTTCAATCTGAGTCGTTCGTTTCATTGTCTTCAATCCTCACCGTGCGATTCATTCTCTCTGATCTCCTTCTTCGAGAGGGTTCTTATCCCATGTGACTGGCGTACGGAGGCGCTATTTCAGATTTTTCTCTCATTTCATGTCTCTTCCTATCTTCGTTTTTTCTCGCACCAGTACCATTGGGGAAAGAGAAGAAACCCTAGCAATGGATGAGAGTGGGTATTGACCTCTCACGCACAGCAGATCACGTCAGTATCTGGATTCTTCTCCTCTGCGCTCTCTTTTCTCTTTTTCTATCTTCTTCTATTTCCTACCTCTTCTCTGTGTCTCGCTCCTCCGGCTTGGTTTCTCCAATCACAGGCAGTACGGAGAATCCCGATCTCATACTGATCTTAGGTTGTATTGCATCTCTTTTCCCCTTCCTTATGCTGATAATTTCTTTTTCCCCTCACTGATCTTTTCTTACTTTTTAATTTTTGTTTCAAATTTTATCATTGACAGCTAATTTTGGTATTATTGGTGGTCTCAGCGGCTCAGCCCTAACCCTATCCCCGATTGGTCTCAATGTTAGAAAGTGTGTAATTTTCATTTATTTTGCTAATTACAAGTTAATTAAGCCAAGAACATCACACACAAAGGATCTAGTACACAAGCTATTCAAACACACGAGAAAAAGGGTTGGAAGTATACCTCTCTTGGTATCGCAACCAAGAGGCTCGTTCCAACGGATTGGTGTCGGTGGCGTGCTCTCCAAGAACCTCCACGCCGTGCGCCTCGAGTCCACTAAGGAATTAACCACCTTCTCAAATCAATTATGCTAGTAATTGAGAGAAGTGTGTCTAATTCCAAAGTTTTCCCTCTTCAAGTTAATTCTCCAATTAATTTAGTGGAAAAGTTTGCTCAACACATGAGCTAGGTGGTGTGTGGAAGAGAGAAAGGGAATGAAAATTCTGAAATTTTTCTTCCCTTGTTGTGAGGTGCGGCCAAAGAGAGAAGGAGAGAGAGAGGTGTGTGGAGGCTAGGGTTTGCTCCCAAAGAACACCCCTTTATATAGACCTCATACCCTAGCTCTCATCCAAATTTTGGTGGACCAAAATACCCCTCCCTAGCCGCACCTACCTACCTCCTATTGTGGGTTGGGACTCAAGTCAAGTTGAGCCCAATAGTCTTCCATTTTATTACACCTTCCATTTGGCATTAAATTAACTAATTAATTTAAGGCCCAATTTGCTCATTTTATTAAATGTGTTGATTATTATTAATTATTAACTATTTAATAATTAATATGGAATTAGACAATGTATTTAATTATTTCGATATGATCTATTTGACTTAATTAATCATAACGGTCCATAACGGTATACGATTAATTAATCAACTTATCATATTTTGCAAAACCAATTGTTGCAAATAAACAATTAATGCACGTGTGGTTAAACACCTTATTATGTGTGACCCTTTGAGGATTTATGCTATGTTGGCCATGGAATTAAATCGCTATTTAATTCCAATAATCATAAGCGGTATCTAGCAACACGTTATGATTCCCAATTCGCATAAATAGTGTACAGCTACAAAATTTCAATCCTGCATAAGAGAACAATTATGTTTCTCTATTTTGATTCTTATGTCACACGATATCATCGTATAATCCAAGATAGGAACGTGTCATTCTTGCAGATTATACGTTTCTTGATCTAGAGATAATTGTATCAGTTGCTAGCAAACAATCTATCTCCATCAAGGGGCCCAAACAGATATCGTCACTCACTAAGTGAATTAATGAGGGACATACGGTTTTCTTGATAATTAGCTTTTCCCCGCACAATTCAAGAGAACATAAATAAAGTCCGTATAGCAGCCCTTATCGGGAATCAGCGGTAGACGATATTTATTGAACATATCCTCATGTGGAAAAGATAAACATCTCAAACTTAGAACCAAAATCATAACGAAATAAAACAATGACACATAACACAATCCATATGTTTATTTCGATGGGTCAAGTCCTGTGCTATGTTCCATAACATACACATATGCAATTAAGTTGGTAACTCTTTACCTATGATTTGTAGAACTTAATCATCACTTAACTTGCATACTAATCTTATAAGATAATTAATGTTCCTTGTTAATTATCAAGATTATGGACCGTTTAGATTTATTATTGTCATTCTAAAGAATGATCCACAGAGATCTACAATTCAGATCCTCAACCTGAATAATATGTCAATAATAAACCTAGGAACAGATGATAATATATCATCCATAACATAAACTAATATTTAAGTCATTAAATTATTGACTTCTAGGACATAACTCCAACAATCTCCCACTTGGCCTAGAGTCAATCAGTAGTGACTTCTAGCCAGCGAAGAATTGAGAACAATGTCATATATCTACATATATACATGTTTCGGACCTCAAAAGAAAATAATACGCTTAAAGCTAGTTACTCATACGTCCATCACGTATGGATGCATAACTGCATCTTGTATACTGCTCAAGGTAGAGGTCATGCTGGAGTGTTCGCTGTGTTCGCGAACCTATCCAAATTTATTCGACCCTATATATATATACTACTATATATGTGTTCTTGATCACCATCATATGATATCAAGTGATATCGTTATAGATCATATTTGAATCTCCAATGTAACATTGGGCTCTTTAGGAGTATTTTATGGTTCGAGATGCTTAGAACCATAATAACTCAACTAAGAACTCGATCCGAAATAAACTTCTTTTATTGCTTCACAAGTTGCAACGTATTTTGCTTTGGTGACGGAAACGGTTGTAATATTCCTTTTAAAACACCTTCTAAATTTACAACATCACCTTTTAGTAAAATATGTAGTTCAACTGTGATTATATCAATATTTCGAAAAACTAGCATTTGTGTAATTAATTTACACGAGCTCTCTTTCATCTTAAGAGATGAAACATTATATCACTCTTTCTCATAAGGTACTCGAGAATATCCTTGATTATCGTCCAAATGTGTCTCTCTTGTATCCATTTGACAACTGTTTGTCATATCCTTTGGATACTACACATTGGGGCATATGCATAAATATGGCGTACACAATGAAATTCATAATGAAAGAATGCTTGAACTATTTCATGCACTTTCTCGAATTGAGTTGCAATAAACCGAGTTAAATACTCAAGTCATGCCATGTGACGTATAGTTAGACATCCTTTCTTGGAGTGTAACTTTCGTGTTTCTAGAACACCTCGTCAATATATGCATATTTGCTCAAACCTGACATCCATCATAATCTATCTTTATAGATTTTGTTTCCTAGGATTAGGTGATTTCGCCCAAGTTCTCATTTGAGAAAGCATTCTCCAAAGAGACCTTGACAATATTCATTTTCTTATTGTTATTCCCAATTAATGAATTGTTATCTTGAACAATACAAGTAATACAATTATGCTTTCACTGAATATCTTGTCTATACAAGATACTTTTGACGAAGTTCAACTCCTTGACTTCCTTGTCAAAACTTTTATTCCAATCTCCACAAACCTTGCTTTAATCCATTAATGGATCCTTGAAGCAAGCATATGTTTTTAGCAATACATGAACCTCGATTTGTGTCAAATGCACAACATCTTCCTTCATTCATACGAAGAAGGCGGTTTTATGTGTTTTTCCATATATCGATATATATGAAATACAACTATTGCTAGAATGATCTTTATTGACTTATACATAGCCACAAGCAAGAGGTTGTGCTTTGTACGTAGTCAAATAGCCATCGACTTAGACATAGCTACAAGCGAGAAGCCGCGCTTTGTACATAGTCAATTTGTTATCCATGTCGATCTTTCCTTTTGAAGATCTAAACATTCTTGATGGATTGCTCCTTCATGAACATCAACCAAGGTCTATACCTTGTTGTTATACATGGATTTTATTTAAAGATCATATGAATTCAAACCATATATGTGGAATCGGATCGTTCCATCGTTTCCTTGTTTATCAACGGATTCTTATATGCTAAGTCTGAGAATGTCGTGAAGCCAATGCACCAAACGGCTTAGGCAATCAACTCTCGTTGATCTTTTGTAGGATTGGTACTTGAGGTTCATGAACTTCTTCTACAACGATTTGTTGAACGAGTTCATGACTCCTCATATATTCCATGAGTTTCTCGAACATCATCAACTCGTGAGATGGTTGAGTCCTCATTGGAAGGAGCGTACTATTAAACTTCTTTCAAAATAACTTGTAAATGAAGTTTCGCTCAACTCCCACTAAGTACCATGTATGGAGTGACAAGTTTCCCATAAGAGTACTTCTTGTAGTGATGCATAAACTATTTTAATGCTCACTTTACTCCCACCACTTCTTCTTGAGAATTTCAATTCATCAAGACTACATTATGATTAGCAACAACTACTTTGTTCTTATCATATTCGTGGAAGTAGTGTCTTTTAATATAAAGCATCCTACAAATATTAAATGTCTTATTTGGGTACAAGCTTATCAACGATCTTGAAATAAGCTTATCAACACCAAATCTTAAGAAGCATTATACTTAGAGATCAAAATCTCGTAAGATATATTCCTCAATAGACTTCGATGGAACACCATTCAGTGTAAACAATATTATCCTCAAACATAATTCCTTAATACGAGTTGAATAAGTCTATTTGAATTATTATCGATCGAACAAAATATTGTTCGATACCTCCATTCTTGAACATATTATTCCTCATGGAGCGAGTTATGAAACTATTTTCATACTCTTTAGATAATATTTCAAATTATACGACTTAACTCCTTATTTACCACGATTAATTGTAAGACTTCTATTTTTCTTGAACGGTCTTTTAAACTTCACTCTTGAACTCCTTTGAACTAGTCAAAAGGTTCATACTTATACCTTATCAAATAGATATGTTAATATCTACAATGATCGTTGGTTAAGTAGTAAAGTATCAACAACCTTTCATTGCACAAGTACTTATAGGTCTTTATACATCGATATGTATAAGTCCTAATTAGTTCACTTGTCCTTAAACCTTCATAGGTTAAAAGGCGCTTATGTCATTTAACAAACATGATTCGCATATCAATCGATTTGAAATCGAATTGAATTATGAGCTCTATGTTACGGAGACTCTCGTAATGCGATTGTCGTTTATGTATGTGACTAAGCGGTTATATATAACATGAAAGTCAAATACTTTATGTCAAGTCTTATGCATCCTATTTGTCTTTCAAAACTTGCTTATCTATTTCAAGCAAATTCAATCAAGATGCATGAAATCATATAAACAAATCTAGAATAAAAGAACTTGTCTTTTATTAAACATAATCATCCATTTCATCGAATATGAAGTGGAGATGTTTTGAGAAGTTAGGATTAAGGTATGCAACATTCAATTCCTAAACAAACTCTTAATAAAGATAACTCTACATATTCAATGGTAATGACTTAGACGAACAAGTCATTTCCTATACGGAGTTTACTTTACATCTCTCGAACATTCTCTTATTCTTCATTGCTAACACATTTCGTTAAATGCGAGCATATGGACTAGTATCAAGTTACTAGTGTAAATTAGAGATAGTGAGATATTTGAACGACAAATACACTTTAGGATTAGAATATTTCTAATCGTCACAATCATGGTACTTCGGACAACCTTTCAAATGCCTCCCATAAAACGGCAAATGAAACATCTCATGTGACACATGGTCATCAATGAGAGTCTCGAAATTTCAACTCATACATTGGTGAAGTATTTCTTGAATACTTAACCAATCACCTTTTTGCATTAACAAGCGTGCGAAAAAGGTAATATTATATCCTTCATGATTCCAAAGAGATCGTATGACAATATCAACAATCCTTGATATCGGAGATTAATATCTCTAGTCATCAATTAGCTACTTAAATCTTTCGATTTGTAAGCCAATGAAACATTCATATAACTTCTTTTAAAAGAAGAATCTCTTGGTCAACTCATATTCTTTATACTCAATCATAAATGATGGAGTTAATATCTACTTTCTCCAAGAACACTTTCTTGAGTAAGCGGATGAGAACATACGAGTTAATTTTAGTCCATATGAATTCGCTAATTCAAAGGTCTAGAAATTTCAAATGAGGATATTAAGCATACGCTTTATTGAATAACTTTTCGCCAAAAGTCAATCAATCATCGCGTTGCTACGTTCGGGTAGTTTGAGGAAAGTTTTGGGAATTGACATACTCAAGTTTCTCTTCACTAAGATCGTGTCTTAGGAATCGGTATTACTTCTTTAAGTAAATACTTTTGAAACGAGTTTGATAATTTTCAAAGATTGATCGCAACAAAATTAACGATTTAAACATCTATAACAAAATCAATTTACAGTCATTTAGTTTATGAAATTGTTTTATTTATAACAAATAAAACTCCCACTACAATTATTTAATGTCCCTAATGTAGTAGGTTTTCCAAGATCCCTATTTTCGTTGAGATGGTGCTAGCGTCGGCGTGACACCAAAAACAACTAGATAGAGTAGGTTCTCCAACCAATCATTCCATATGATTCTTGGTTTGTGAAATATCACATGTACATCCACAAACTTTGCCCCGATGTCCAATCCGATTAGAAAACATTCGTTAAGTAACCTTTCTCTATTTGCTCCTAGTAAATCCGATTTACACCCCGACACGGATGATGGAACACGATGTCCCGCGTCGGCGAGAATGCATCAATGAACGATCATACACGTTAGAAGGGGATAGAGAGAAGGAGGGCGATTTAACTTAATCGAGTTTTAGTTGGGACTATCAATCATATGACACTTGTTTGGTGGTCGTGTAAGCATACACCCATACCTAGCCTATGACAATTCATAGCAATCACAAGCAATCACATATAAGCATCTCATAGTTGTGGGTTTGTATGGCTCCCGTTTGCATTAGTTTCGCCACATCGTCCATGGAGCAAAAGTAATCTAATCCTTGTCCCTCCCACTAAATTCTATAAGGATCTAAATCCTATATAAAATAAAGGTACAAAATACATGTGAAAACATCCTATTCCCTTCCTATCCTTAGGGGCATGCAAGCCTCACAAGTTACATCAAAATTAATCAACAAATTAATTAATTAATGGCACCAAAGGCCGCATTACAAACATTCACACATGCATTAAAATACAACCACAAGGCATTGAGTCTTGAACCATACTAAACCCACTATCCACCTACAAAACAAAGTTAGCACATACAAGTCCACTTTGTTTCCAATTAACGATTTTCAAGCATCTTTGCGTATCGTTTGCTATAAGTAAATTCCGTGTACAAATCCTCAATTTTAAACAACCAAACTTGTTTAAATTCATTTAGAAAGTTCTTTCAACATCCCATAACTGAAAGGAGATCAAACAAGGAGTTTTTTAATTAATTTCAACTAGTTTGAATACTTAGAAAAACAGTAATTTACCAAAAAACGTAACTAATGGAATCCAACAAAAACAACAGTTTTCGGTCTCCAAAAATTTTCAAATAAATTACTTAAACTCCTTATCATAGTTGTGACTACCAGGAAAAAATTCAAGAAGAGATCTTAAACCATCTGGGAGAATCAAAAAAGACAAATCTCTTACAAGTGCACGAAACACCGTTATGAGATTTTCAGCTTATCCTCTCAACCATTTGGTCTGTTAGACCACCTTCTATCCAGTTTTTATATATACAATATACATAGAAAAAATTGTTTAGACTACAGGCTATCCATTCATGAAAAGAAAACAACCAAGTTCAGTTCAATAATATTAAGTTACAGCCTAAACAATCAACAAATTCTGTACTGGAACAGACTGTCAATCGAAAGGTTTTAACATAGTTGAAGGAGTTCTAAAGGAGTTCTCAGTTGGTACATTTTATTAGAACAATCGATTTGCTCAACAAACTGGATCTGACAAGATCTTCCTTTTCATACTTGAAAACCCACAAATTAATCCGAGTTATGCAACAATTTATACATGCTCAGAAAGAGCTTCAAGTCCTCTTTATTTCTAGCCATAGAACACTGGTACTTATATTCAAAATATAAATCTTTCAAGCCATTCAAACAGGACAGTGCAAGCAAAAACTGGTTCTGCGCACTGTCGCCGTTTTATTCACAGTAAATCTATACTAATTCAGAAAAATGTGAATCCAACGCCAAACGAATCACAATCCACAGATCTACAACTTTCATGTAGATGGAAAGATCTTCCAGAGAACTTATCACATCCAAAAACGCGAAATAACACAGAAAATACCATTTCTAGACAGCAAACAAACGCATCATCTCTACTAATCCATTAATTAGCCAATTTCTCTTAATTAAGTGTCAAAATAGCTTAAGTACGATCATGTGCTCTGATACCACTGTTAGAAAGTGTGTAATTTTCATTTATTTTGCTAATTACAAGTTAATTAAGCCAAGAACATCACACACAAAGGATCTAGTACACAAGCTATTCAAACACACGAGAAAAAGGGTTGGAAGTATACCTCTCTTGGTATCGCAACCAAGAGGCTCGTTCCAACGGATTGGTGTCGGTGGCGTGCTCTCCAAGAACCTCCACGCCGTGCGCCTCGAGTCCACTAAGGAATTAACCACCTTCTCAAATCAATTATGCTAGTAATTGAGAGAAGTGTGTCTAATTCCAAAGCTTTCCCTCTTCAAGTTAATTCTCCAATTAATTTAGTGGAAAAGCTTGCTCAACACATGAGCTAGGTGGTGTGTGGAAGAGAGAAAGGGAATGAAAATTCTGAAATTTTTCTTCCCTTGTTGTGAGGTGCGGCCAAAGAGAGAAGGAGAGAGAGAGGTGTGTGGAGGCTAGGGTTTGCTCCCAAAGAACACCCCTTTATATAGACCTCATACCCTAGCTCTCATCCAAATTTTGGTGGACCAAAATACCCCTCCCTAGCCGCACCTACCTACCTCCTATTGTGGGTTGGGCCTCAAGTCAAGTTGAGCCCAATAGTCTTCCATTTTATTACACCTTCCATTTGGCATTAAATTAACTAATTAATTTAAGGCCCAATTTGCTCATTTTATTAAATGTGTTGATTATTATTAATTATTAACTATTTAATAATTAATATGGAATTAGACAATGCATTTAATTATTTCGATATGATCTATTTGACTTAATTAATCATAACGGTCCATAACGGTATACGATTAATTAATCAACTTATCATATTTTGCAAAACCAATTGTTGCAAATAAACAATTAATGCACGTGTGGTTAAACACCTTATTATGTGTGACCCTTTGAGGATTTATGCTATGTTGGCCATGGAATTAAATCGCTATTTAATTCCAATAATCATAAGCGGTATCTAGCAACACGTTATGATTCCCAATTCGCATAAATAGTGTACAGCTACAAAATTTCAATCCTGCATAAGAGAACAATTATGTTTCTCTATTTTGATTCTTATGTCACACGATATCATCGTATAATCCAAGATAGGAACGTGTCATTCTTGCAGATTATACGTTTCTTGATCTAGAGATAATTGTATCAGTTGCTAGCAAACAATCTATCTCCATCAAGGGGCCCAAACAGATATCGTCACTCACTAAGTGAATTAATGAGGGACATACGGTTTTCTTGATAATTAGCTTTTCCCCGCACAATTCAAGAGAACATAAATAAAGTTCGTATAGCAGCCCTTATCGGGAATCAGCGGTAGACGATATTTATTGAACATATCCTCATGTGGAAAAGATAAACATCTCAAACTTAGAACCAAAATCATAACGAAATAAAACAATGACACATAACACAATCCATATGTTTATTTCGATGGGTCAAGTCCTGTGCTATGTTCCATAACATACACATATGCAATTAAGTTGGTAACTCTTTACCTATGATTTGTAGAACTTAATCATCACTTAACTTGCATACTAATCTTATAAGATAATTAATGTTCCTTATTAATTATCAAGATTATGGACCGTTTAGATTTATTATTGTCATTCTAAAGAATGATCCACAGAGATCTACAATTCAGATCCTCAACCTGAATAATATGTCAATAATAAACCTAGGAACAGATGATAATATATCATCCATAACATAAACTAATATTTAAGTCATTAAATTATTGACTTCTAAGACATAACTCCAACACTCAAGTCTTCTCATGTTCATCACTCACGTTCAGCACTGTCGTTTTATGGTAATGGTCTATTCACAATCTTTTCCTTCTGTCGCTCTCTGATCCGAGATCTGTTGCGTTCTTCTTTAATTTGCTCTTTCCTCTCTTTTTCACCCATACTGTTGGTTTTCGATTCATGTAGTTTCGCCTCCTCTTTTGTCATATCTTTCTGTTGGTTTTCTAATTTTACTGCGTGTTGGGCTGATTTCGACTTTTTTGTTTCATTTACAGGTCTCGCTATTTTAGATTGGGGATTGTAGCTATAGTCTCCTCCATGTTTAGTTTGCTCAGGTGATGCTTCCTCTAATCGACTGTACTATTCTTTCAATTTTGGAATTTTTTTTGGAGGCATCAGTCTAACCTCCATTATGTGTTCATTGCTTTTATCAAGACAACTTTTTTTTACTATCCTTAGAGTTCTTACAAATTTAGATTGTTTTTCTATAATTGTTTTGATTTCGGTTTCTATGCTTCTGATCGGCAGATTTATCAAGGAACGTGTGTTCGGTTTGTCTGCAACAAATGTCATGATGTATTGTTATTGACTGCATTTAGCTTTGTATAGCTAAATAAATTACAAATCCATGTGCTCGGCTACTATATTGGATTAGTTAAATGAAATTCTAAAAAATTAAAATTTAAGCATGGCAAATACTTATGCAATTATATTTGTGGTTTTATGGACCACAAATCTGTGCTTGGTGAATTTCATGCCGGTTTTTGGTAGTGTATATCTGTTCTTTTTCTACTTGCCTCTTCATGTTGTCTCCTCCTGGTGTTGTGGCCTTACTGGTCTCTTTTTGTATTGCAGGATCTTGGCCCTTCCACGGCGATGTCTCGCAGATTAGTGATGTGGCTTGATTTTGATAGTAAGGCGCTGAGAATGGCGAGAAAAATGCTTAGAGATGGGGACACAGAAGTGTATGACTATTTTATTTAAAAAAAGGCAACTGAGTTGTGCCTATATAAAAATTTTATTAAACAATTCCACCCTTCTTTAGGAGTGATAGAAAGCGTCTTTACTGTCCTGCATATTTTTTGTTAATTGCAAATGATACTTATCTAATTTTCGTCTTCTTTCCTTCTTTTTGTGTCCCATACATCAATCTTAGAGTTACTATCCCATACAATTTTTCTGGGTGCTCATCATAGTTTGGTCTCTCCAGTTTGATGTGTCATTTTACTGGTAGATTGATATATACATTTTACTGGTATATTGTCTCCCTTGCCCAGAAAGTTTTGGTCTAACTCAGCCTAAGCTTAATTATGTTGGGCAACTAATTTTCGACCATGCTCTAACTTTATGCGAAGAATTTCAGGTTGATTATCTATTCATTGTTTATAAGAGCAGTTTGGTAAGTATTTGTTGTCCTCATAGTGTTATTATTTAAAAGCAAAGTCAAATTCTGGTATATTTGTAGTAGTATAAATTGCAAGGAATGTGCTAACAGGATATGTTTAGATATCTTTGAGATAAAAGTATATCGTCATGTTTATTATTTCACCTTGACCCTTTTGTCAGTGGTATTGTACTTACATCCTAATTTCAGGTTGATTATCTATTCATTGTCTTATTTCAATTGGAGATATATTCTTAATATTGTTAATAAGTTAATCTAAAAAAGAGAATTCAATTTTCTAATTATTTTTTTTTAATATAGCCTTCATTATAGGATACTATCAAGGAATAAAGATCTGATTTCTATGGTAAAATGAAGAAGGATTACATGGGATAACAGTTGGACTCAAAAGATGGATCATTTCTCTTGCATTAATTGAAAAGGTGCCTAATCGGACGATTCGTACAAAGAAATAACCGATGTTCATCTTATCAGTATTTATTTTCTCATTGCTATAAGATTGAGAATATATATATTTTTATTTGTTTGCTGCAAATACAATGAAATTTTGAACTTTCAGTTCCATGAAATAATATATGCATCATTCCAATAAAACCATTGCTAATTAAATTAGTGTGGTATGTACTGATTAAATTCGTATGTATAGGATTATGTGCAGATCAAACTGGAGATTCAGCTATTTTCATTTGAAGAATTGAAATCCTTGGAGGTAAGGAAGTTTTCTCTTACTAAAACTATCAGACCTCAGACCATGGAGAGTCATGGCACAACCTATAGTGTGTACATATACTACTTTAATTCATTTTGATAGTTGGAAAGAAGAAAACAAGTCACATTTACTTTATTTGAACAACATCCAGTTAATGTTGTCAATTCAACAAATATTAACATTATTTTATGTTTATCCATAATGCATGGTAAGATTGAACTCATAAATTTGTAGAGCAAGCCATTTGGATATCATTGGTGCACCACTGTTACAGAATAGTTTGGATAAGAAATTTTCATTTTTGAGAAACTTTACTTTTTGTCAATCTCAAGTCATAACTTTTAAAATTGGTCCAGTTTATTTCTTCGTTATTTCTATGTTCTAAGTTTCTAAATCCATTTTCTGACATTTGTTAAGTTCATTTATGTTTATTATTAGATATGTACATCATTGTACAGTTGTACTATTTTCATTTTTATTTAAGATTCAGTTTAATAAATTTGATTAATTTATGAGGTTTATTGGCATGGTCTCGCTACAGTTGCTCAAGAAATGTTAGAGGTGTATTGAGTCAAATATTGTTTATATATTTTTTGCTGTATTTTCTTATTTGTTGTTATGGATTTTCCAATATGCATCTATTGTTTGCCTGATCAAATTTAGGATTAACTGATGAAATTTAGGTCTTAGCTGGAATTTAATGCAGCACATTATTAACCGTTTTGCATATAAACATCCAGTGAAATCATTCAATTAAAAATTGGCCTTATATATCAAACATTTCACATATGTACTATATATATTTTCTTCATTTCTTGCTAATTAAGGTTTCACACTTACAAGTGTTATATATATATATTTTTACCTTTCTAGATCTTAGCTGGAGTTCACTGGAAAAATAAAGATAAATTGCAAGCAAAAGCATCAATATAACAATTATAATATATCAACAAGTTTTTTTTTTAATATTCTTAGTGTATAATTCTTACATATCATAAATATATTACGTTGCCAATCTATCAACGATCGATAAAAATGAAAAAAAATAGATTGCGCAACGCGCGAGCATCCACTAGTGCTATATCAAAACATATATTATTCGGCACAATTAAGTCCGACTCCGAAACTACTATGAACGCATAGTAGTTCGAATAGTTCTTTCATCTCGGCTGTACATCTGTCCTCCTTCGATCCTCTCCTTCCGATTCAATCTCCTTGCTATCGTGTCGGCTCCCTGTTCTCCGCAGGTCTTTCCCTCTCCGCCTCGATTTTTCCCCTCCCACTTAGTCTGCCGCTTGGGTTCCTGAGGGGCTGCGAAGGACTACCTAGATGTCGCTGTCCATGTGGTTCTATACGGAGACGTGTCGGAGCATACTCCCGGTCTGTGCGCCGTTCCCTCAGCTTTTATCATCTTCTCTACTGTGCACTTGAGGGATGGTGTATTTGGTTCATTCATCTTTTTCCATCCATTTCATCGGTGCGCTGGGTGTTGTGGGATATCGAAGTTCTTCCTCTGCGCCTCCTGTGGTTTTTCGTTGGTGTTTCCTCATCCCATTCTATGCCCTTCATATTGTGATTTGTACCAGATTGGGTGTTCCAATGTAAGCACATTCCCATCTCTATTTGTTCCTTTTGCTATTTTATTTTTCTCTCTCTTACAGTTCCTTCCGTTTGCCGAGCTACTGTGCTTAGGTGGTTTCTTTTTCTATTTATTTTGTTATTACGATTGTTGTTCTGTCCCTCTCTTTGGTTTTTAGGGTTGATATCTCATTTATGCATTTTTCTGCTCCATCTTCTAATTTGGCTTTGATTTTGCACTGATTAACGTTGATTCTCTGTCAATTTCAGGTTTATTCTGCGAGGTTGAACCGAGGGATTGTCTCTCCGCTAGCATCGTTTCCCTTTTCCTTCTTCAGGTGATCAGTATTTCAGCAATTTTACTTCTTTTTCTTTTTTGTTTTGTAATTTTTCTGTAATTTGCTAGGTATTCTTGGCTTTGCTCTTTCTCATGGGTATGTGTGCTGCTGAGAACTGCTAGGTATGTACGCTATATCAGATTACCTGATTGTTTGTTAATTCTATGATTTGCTTTGCATCCCTTATTTGGCGCTAGAAGGGGCTAAAAAGTAGTTCATGCTGTTTGATTTTCAGGAAGCTTCAGAAATGTTGCTCTTTAACTCTTCCTTTGCCCCTCTTTTTAAAAAATAAGGTCAGAATTCAAAGATTCTCTTCACTTTTTCTTTTCCTTTTCCTTTTTGATGTCTTCTTCTTTTTTTAGCTGATTGATGATTGATGTTTGAAGCTGATCCAGAGTTTAATTGGAAAATTTTTATTTTATTTTAATTTTTCATTTAGGTCAAAGAAGGAATTGTTTCACTAGCGAGTTCTTTTGCTGCAAATTTTGTACCTTGGGTCTTTTGGAGGGACTATGCATGGATTAGAGATTGTGCCAGACGTGGGATTTCAATTCAGAGGCCAGATGCATCATGTGATTACCCTGTGTTTTTATTGAATTACTATCTTCATTATTTTTCTCAAGTTATTTTTTGTCCTATATGTGCATAAAGTTCACAGTGAAGATTTCATACCGGCATAACTTTGACAAAACAGGCCATATTATTCGAGCACAAATTTCATTACTAAGTAAGCTCCTATTATTTAGGTTGTCATTAGTAAGCTCCTAATATTTAGGATGTCATATCTTTTTTCCTTTTGAGGTCAATTTTAGAACATTAAGATTTTATGAGCAAGTGCAGTATTAAATCTTATTTTAAACAGACCAGTAACTGCCCCTGCCCTGATAAACCTGATTTTTAGTTATACAATACATTAATGTAACTTCTTTTCCATTGCCAAGGCAACTGGCAGACGTCAACTCCTAGAAATAGTGGAAGAAGTCATAGAACCACAAGAAAGTCACGAAGGGTATTGATGATAATTTCCTTTATCTGAAGGTACGAAAAAGAGCTGCATATTACTTTTTGTTGTATGATATATCTTTCGAAATTTTGAAAGTTTTTTTGCAGGTGCAGCCATGTTTCAAAATAGTTGTTACTCATTTAACAAAGTATTCATGTAATACGTTTTTTTCCTACCAGTTCTGGACCTGTCTTACAGGCTCAACAATACATTTTTGTTCATACTATCTACCCTTGATGTTTATTGTGTCTAGATCAAGAAAGGTGAGAAATTAGATTATTTTTTAGCATACTGCTATATATTGTTAATACTACTAAACCGATGAACAATTAGCTTTCTTTTTTTTGTTATTTAAAATGGCCCCAATTCATGAACGCTAATGAAAAGATGGTACATACTCATATCATTAGGCTGATTACAAGATACTGTTCCTACTATAAAAGTTAAAAAGGCAACATGTTTGCCTTCACAACATCAACCTTGCCATTTAGCGGTACATACCTTCAATTTGCTGAAAATTATCTTCATTTTTGCCTTCGTTTACTATATTCATGTTGTGTCGTTTCTTGGTACATTTACCTTTATGGCATGATTGAGCTTTCATAAGCTACTTGATAATTGACTGTTTATAAATGTCGCCTGCAAATTTTATTTATTTATTCTATTTTCTTTTCTTTTTCTATAAAAAACAAACAATCGATTGTGTATGTCAGAGGTAGGGTAATCTAAAGGATATTTAAGAGTTCAATCCATCAATTCTGATGCCGAACACATGTTTATATGGTTCCTACATATGTGTAACAGTTCCTGGTGACAAATGAGTTAGCAAGTGCATTGAGAGAATGGGGTAATAGTTTACAGCCTGCAGTATCATCTGAGCTTGGTGGTTTTTTTAAAGGTACAATTTTGATGTTGTTATGCGATCTGGATTTATATTTATTGAGCTTTAAATTTCTTAAGTTGTTTTTAATTTAGATATGTTCTGAGTGTTTTGCCAAATGCATGAATTGATGGTATCAGATTTTATTGGTATGGCCAGCTATGCTTTTCAATTAAAGAGTGATTAAAATAATATGTTTGTTTATTCATTGAATAAAATAGCTTTGTAAACTCGGCTGCACAGACAGGTTGAGGGTTCTCTATGGTAATGTTAGAAAGTGTGTAATTTTCAATTTTTAGTGCTAATTACAATTTAATTAAGCAATTAAACATCACACACAACGGATCGTGCACAAAAGCCCAATTAACACAAAGAGATAGGTGGAATATTGTACCTCCCGCGAAATCGTATTCGCGGGGCTCGACCAAGGCATGGGAATCGATGGCGTGCCTTCTCCACCGTCTCCACCACGTCTAGTAGCCACCCTCGAGTCCACCAAGGAGGATTAATCACGTTCTACAAGGTACGTGCTAGCATACCCAAAGAACAAGCCTAATCCTTATGGTTTTCTCTCTTGCATCAATCAACAACCTTGATTTAGTGGAGAGAAAATAGCTCAACACATGAGCAAAAGAGAGAATGAGAGGATGAAAGTGGCGGCCTCCATGGGATGAATGAGAGGAGAGAGAAAAGCTAGGTGGAGGCTCTCATAAGTGGTCCTTATATAGAGCACAAAACCTAATTGACCTCTTGCATAATTACAACTATGCCATCCCACCTACCACCATAATGGGCAGCCACGAAATGGGCCTATATGGGCCACTTAATCCACTCAATTTAGTCTCTAATTCTATTAATTAAAGCCCCATTTATTTGCTCTTTAATTGGGCTATCTATTTGCTACCAAATAACGGCCCAATTAATTAATATAACCATTTATATTAAAATTGTGTTGAACTAAATTAATTATTAACTCATTAATAATTATTTTAGGATTAGTTAATGCATTAATTTATTTCTATATGATCCATTGACTTAATTAATTATAACGGCTCGCAACGGTATATAATTAATTAATCAATCTTATCATATTTTCACAGTACTTACTGTTGTGAATAAATAAATAATGCACTGTGTGATTAATGTCCTATTTGTGTGACCCTTTGAGGATTTATGCTATGTTGGACATGGAATTAAATCGTTATTTAATTCCAATAATCATAAGCGGTATCTAGCAACACGTTATGATTCCCAATTCGCATAAATAATGTACTGCTACAGTATTTAAATCCTGCATAAGAGAATAAAAGTATTTCTCTAATTTGATTCTTATGTCTCACGATATCATCGAATAATCCAAGATAGGAATGTGTCATTCTTGCAGATTATACGTTTCTTGATCTAGAGTTGATCGCTTAGTTGCGCGCATACGATCCAACTCCATCAAGGGGCCCAAACAGATATCGTCACTCACTAAGTGAATTAATGAGGGACATACGGTTTTCTTGATGATTAGCTTTTCCCCGCACAATTCAAGAGAACATAAATAAAGTCCGTATAGCAGCCCTTATCGGGAATCAGCGATAGACAATATTTATTGAACCTATCCTCATGTGGAAAAGATAAACATCTCAAACTTAGAACCAAAATCACAACGAAATAAACAATGACACATAACACAATCCATATGTTTATTTCATTGGGTCAAGTCCTGTACTATGTTCCATAACATATACATATGCAATTAAGTTGGTAACTCTTTACCTATGATTTATAGAACTTAATCATCACTTAACTTGCATACTAATCTTATATGATAATTAATGTTCCTTGTTAATTATCAAGATTATGGACCATTTAGATTTATTATTGTCATTCTAAAGAATGATCCACAGAGATCCACAATTCAGATCCTCAACCTGAATGATCTGTCAATAATAAACCTAGGAACAGATGATAAAATATCATCCAAGACATAAACTAATAATTAAGTCATTAAATTATTGACTTCTAGGACATAACTCTAACAGGTAATGCATTGGTGGGGATCATGACGCTAAATGGACTGAGAGAGGAGAGGTATGTGTCGATTTGTTATATTTGACTGTTACTAAATTTTTAAGCCAAAATGACGTGATTAGTCATTGGAAAATTTGAAGCTAATATACTCATCCAAACGATATCATGCAAGGAAAATTTAAGACTCAGATTTTCAGATGTGTTCTGATAGAGGCCAAAACACAAGGATTATATCTTATTTTGTTAGCTGAATCTTTCTAATTGTTAATAATTCATGCACAGATTAATCCACGCCAGCAGTATGGTTGCAATTTGCACTTATACTACAACGTGTGGTTTAATAGTGAAAGCACAGGGCCATTTTTCTACTGGTAAATACCAATCTCTTTATC
This sequence comes from Rhynchospora pubera, assembly GCA_028095005.1. NCBI lineage: Eukaryota > Viridiplantae > Streptophyta > Magnoliopsida > Poales > Cyperaceae > Rhynchospora > Rhynchospora pubera. The sequence goes on from CM051462.1 coordinate 75,888,358, forward strand.
CACCCACCTACTATGGAAGAAAAGAATAATGTTCATTAACAAAATATTTGGTGATTGATTGTCATTTCTTTCTTATTTTTGGGTTACAAACAGGTTGGATGTTGGAGCTATAAGGGAGACAAATCTAGAGAAATGCCAACGAAGCAAACTTAATTCGCAAATAATCCAATGCCCCTGACCAGGAAGAAGTCAGGGACAGAAGTGGCGATGGTAAAGGCAAATCCATTAGAAAAGAGCTTTTGATTTATAACTTCTACTCGAGCAGGCTCAAATTGATGTAGTGAAGGCAAGTCCATTATTTTGGAAAGATTGCTTGATTCAATCAAATTTGGTACAATATATTTGAGATAAGCTTGATTTAATGTTTTTGTTGAATTTTATCTTTGTGGTGACTTCTGCATAGAGTAGGAAAGACAACAGTAAGTTCTTCAAATTAATTGGATATAATAGTCAAAAGGTGTTCAATGAAAAATTTTCTCTGTGTAATTTTTCTTGCTTAATAGAATAATCAGTACTACAACTATTCAAATGAAAATTTTGTTAACCTAGCTGTGATTTGTTTTTTATTATTACTATTTTTTTCAAAGATTGAATATAGAAAAAAAATTATGTAATATGATAACTGGTTTATAGTTACTGCTACATTACATCTGATTTGTAAATTCATCTTGCTCCTGCTACGTATTTGGGTTGTTCTTTTTATCATAACATTCAAATTTTGTTATTTATACCAGTACCCCTTGAGAATGAAGTAGCATAAAAAAAACCTCTGACATTTATTTCCTATCTTTCATCTTATTTTAAATTATTTTTTTCACATTATTATATTTATTTCTACTATGGTCCATAGATGTTGTAAAATGAACTACGAACAGAAACCACTATAATAGTAAAAATTCAACCAAAAGACGAGATAAAAAATAGGTCGCGCAACGCGCGACGCCCCCACTAGTATATATTATATTGATCGGCATAATTAATATTAGTAGCAGGTTATATATTAAGAAAAGGAAATAGCTAGTGACGCGCTTTCAAAAACCAAATGTCAATATTATATTAAAATAATAGTGCATGAGGAAATATATTGCTATAATTGTGTGACAATCATGTCAACAAAAACTAAGATTGAACAGTTAATTTTTGAAAGCAATACTCTGGTCTCTCTGAAAAGGATTTCCATCGAATTATCAAAAAAATTACAGCTGACTGCGACTTTGCAACGGATACTCTTATATAATACCTTTCAGGCGTACTTAGTCAAATTGAATAACAAATTATTTTGACTAAGTACGCCTGACTTTAATATAAGTACAAGTATTTTTTTAAAAAAAAATTACCATGATATGATATACGTTCTCATGTCCTTTGAAAGTTTTAAGAATCGCTTTATTATGAATGCAAGCCGGAGAGGTTATAATATATAAAATGAAAAATCAATGTATAAAATTTTCTAGATCGGTTCGCACAGTACATTTAATATGCCAAGACATTTAAGTATGAGAAACTATATATGTAGTTTAAAAAATTCGAATGTATAGTTTCCAATTTTTTTAAGTATGAGAAACTATACATTTGAATTTTTTAACTTCAGAGTACTTTGATTGTGACTTTGTGAGTCGACTAATACGAAATTACGAACAAGGAGATAGGACCTAAAATTCTGTGTAAACCATGCAACTGTGAGTTTCCAATTTTCAATTTTTTCGACGGAGCAAAAATTTTCCAGTTTTCCATCAACAAAAATGCTTACTTTGGATATTATTTCTATTGATGAACAACATTGCAAAATACCGATCGAAGGCGAAAAAAAGCGATTTTGAGTGTCTTTGTCTGAAAAACCCTAGACGGGAGAGGCCGCCGCCGCCGGTCTCCCCCCGCCTTATCCCCTTCATCTCTACTATTTTGTCTCCTCTTTCTTTCTTCTTTCTTGTTCTCAGACGATGTGATGTCCCTCAAAACAATCAACTAATCGTTTTTGTATTTTGTTGTAATTTGTGAACGAAACTAGAATAAACAAAAAGATAAATTGAAGAAGAAGAATTGTAAAGGAAAGAAACAAGAAGGAAACAATGTAATAACGTAATAATTTTTCTGATTATGATTTCTGATTGCTTTACATATGACATCTCTCTCTTATATAGTTAATTAAAAGATTTTATTAACATAGCTAGATACTATTACAACCATAAATGCAATAATTAAAAGGAAGGTAAATTATCCACGTAGCAAAAGCAAGTGGAACTTTTTTTCCATTATAAACTGCTTCCCAATAGACGCGCAATATTTACAAATTGAAGCTTGGAATGATAAATTTGACCAGCAAAATAGCACTTGAGCCATTGAAATTCCATATTGATTGATCCTCCGGTCAAGCACATCTATCGATTCTGTCGGTACCAATCGATGGCAATTTGAAAATCAACACAAGCTTGCCGATTTCTTTTTTGAATTGGAAATTATCAAATACTGGGTGAATTAGTCTTTCAGGATGCAACTTGAGCCGATTTGCAGTAGCTCCCATCTTCTCCACAACAACAAAAGAGCCACCGTACTTTGAATGTTGGGTAAGACACCTAGTCACTTCTTTCTTAGTCTTTCTTTGATATTTTGAGACCAGCATGCACAGCTCTCCTTCCAGAACTTGCTCCTTAGGTTCTTCTTTCATTCTTTTCAACACGTCTCTTTTCCCACTTTTATTCAAAGCTAGTGATAACTTATTCACATCCAACAGAACTGGCCCTACCTTCTTTATCCAATCACTACCGAACAACATCTCATGTCTACCAAGCTCCATTACCTTAAAATCAAACTCAAACGGTTCCCTTTGCATAGCCATGTAAATCTTTCACATTTCTTGTGCAATGCATTTTGTCTCCATTTGCTACTGTAATTTCTAAAGGTCTGGTTTGTAAGTACAACCAGCATTTTTTATATGTTTTGATCCACAAAACTGTAGGTACTACCACTGTCTATCAAGGCAACAATTGGAACACCATTTGCATTGCCTTTAATTCTAATCAAATCCAAGTTTCTAACTTCGCCAATGGCATGTAAAGAGATTCTGACATCTTCTTCCTTTTCAATTATATGTTGGGGCAATAAGTGTTCCATTGAGTCCGATGCTTCTTCTTCATCTGCATCTGATTCCGCTGGCCAATGTTCACTCACATCAGAATCCTCGTGTCCAGTGAGTAAATTGAGAGCTCTAGCTTTACACCTGTGACCATGAAACCAAGGCAAACCACATGTATAGCATTTTTTTTTCTTCTTTCACTTTAACACCACTAGGATGAGGTTTGGTACTTAAATTGTGATTGTCTTTTGCATTGAAATCAGAAGAAGCGGATGTTTGGGTTTCACTTCGGAAATTTTGCTTCTTCTTATGTTCAATTGGGTGTCATTGGATGAACCGGGAATAGGGAATAGGAATAAGGAATTTCGGTTTGCGTGCTTATTCAAATTCCTTATTCTTATACCATGGTTTTGTTAGTATAGGAATAAGGACCCTTATTCCTTATTCTTGTGTTGTTTGGGTTGCACAAGAATAAGAATAAGCACGCAAACCGAAAATTCTTATTCTTATACCATATTCCTTAGTCATCCAAACACGCCCATATAAGCATTGCTTGATAAATAGAAGCTTCATAAGTCTCTTGGAGCGTTCTAGGTCTGGTACTCAATACATTTAACCGAATATCTTCCCTCAACCCACTCAGATAGCTGGTCATGAAATATGATTCATCATATGTTGGATAATATTTAAGAAGCAGTAACTTAAGTTCCTCAAACTTGTTCTACAACTCTCTACATCTCCTAAACCTAATGTTGTTTTGGATTCAAATCGAGTTAGAACATCTTGCACAAACTGTCCCCACAACATATTAGGTCTAGTGATACCTTGCACCCAAGTTTCAGAAATACCTTGCATGTGCATTGAAGCAATGAGCACCTTATGGGTTTCGAGTACTTGAGTAAGTTGAAAATATCGCTCGCATTTATAAATCCAGCCCCTTGGATTATCACCAGTAAATGTAGGAAACTCAATGTTAGGCATTGGTAAGTTTAAAGGCTGTTGTGGCGGATGTGGGACATTTCTAAGTGGGTTTGGGTTCGTGGTGTTGTGACATTGATATGGATATTTTGCATGATAGTTTGGCATATTTGGTGGGGTAAAGGGTAATGTTGGAATATGAAAATTATGATGTGGCATAAACTGGTAAGGAGGGTTTAAATTAGGTGGTATGTTTGAATTATAAGGCATTTCAAGTATGATCGGCTCTGTGGTGGATGATGTTATTAGCAGGATTGAGTTACGGTTAATGGGTATGAATGGAACTGTAGAAGAGCCTATTGGTGCTTCCGTGCTCTCAATAGGATTACTGGCAAAGATTTGAGGTACGGTAACTGATATGGTAGAAGTGTTATTTTGGATTTATTGCGTACTGATATTGAAGCTTGCACTTGGACCAACATTAGAATCATTTGATTTTTGTTTTAATAATTGGATAAGAAGACCTGAAATTTGTTCTAGTTGAACCTTGCTATCTTCAACTTGTTTCTGCATAAGATTGTGTTGTTGCAGGATCTTCTCGTTTTGTTGTTGCAATTCTGCACGCATCTTCGCTTGTACTCTCTCCATCGACTCCTTCACAAGCTTTAAATGCTCATCAAGTTGTTGCTTCGATCGAGTTAGTATTCCGTCTTGTGCCATGGATCGGTCTCTGATACCAGATGTGATGTCCCTCAAAACAATCAACTGATCTTTTTTGTATTATGTTGTAATTTGTGAATGAAACTAGAATAAATAGAAAGATAAATTGAATGAGATGAATTGTAAAGGAAAGAAATAAGAAGGAAACAATGTAATAACATAATAATTTTTCTGATTATGATTTCTGATTGCTTTACATATGACATCTCTCTCTTATATAGTTAATTAGAAGATTTTATTATCATAGATGGATACTATTACAACTGTAAATGCAATAATTAAAAGGAAGGTAAATTATCCACGTAGCAAAAGCAAGTGGAACTTTAATTCTTGAGAAGCCCATTATTCTTCAATATAGTTAGGCCAATTCTCATTATCAGCGCAACATAAATCTCCATCTCCAATCAAATGCGTGACAGACGGATCTAAGTGGTCGGCCGACAAAAACAGTTTTGCCGAGGTGGTGTGAGTTTGAGGTCATGCAGTGGGTTGAGGTGGATTTGGTGCGGTCGATGTGTGAGGACGTGCTGCCGGGACACGGGATGTGCGACTGGGGCACGATGAGCGAGAAGGTGTTGCCGGGACGCAAGGAGGTGGTGCTGACGGAGCATGAGGAGGTGTTGCCGGGGCACAGGGATGTGCGGCCGGACCACGAGAAGCGGTCGGTTAGCAATGCTGGTGTGACATCCCTGAATTTTAGGACCTGTTTGCAATATTTCAAATTCTAAGGTCCTATTTGAAAAATGTTCATGCTTATCCACTTTGCAAATATCTCTTTGATCTTATCCACATTTTTAGTAGCTAAGTAATCAGTATTTATATAAATAATTTCTGATAATTAATATCTTTATAAATAGACTCAATTATCTTTATAAATAATATTAATATTTTCGGAAACAGTAGCTAAGTATTCCTTTTTGCTTACTTAGCCATTAAGTAATCGAGAATATTTACCATTTTAGCCAGACCTCCACTATAAATAGACCCTAGCCTCATTTCATTTCATTTCGTATTTCATTTTTGTTTCTCTCTCTCCCTAGCAACTTTGAATACCGCCTTGACTTTGAATAGTCGGCCATTTGGAATTCGAGTCATACGTCGCAGTTATAGTCATCCCGATTTGCTTGTGCACTGGATCGCTCAGTCAGGTAACCGGACTTCTCTATAATTAGTTCCGTATTGCTTGATTTGATTACCGCTTGATTTTGCTTGCATGTGTATGCCCGTATGTGGTATGTTTTACGGGACATCGGGTTTAGAATCCTGGATCTCTGAATTTTGTTCATGCATGCACCCTGATCCTCCTGCCAGTGGAGGGGTTTGGTTCTGATCCCCGATACAGGGGAGGAACTTTATGTCCTGATTTGGTTCTGATTATCAACTAATATAGAGAAGCTGCGTCGTTAAATAACCGGTTACTGAGCTTTGTAGCTGACATCCGTTTTGTTCATTTTCTGCTTGCGACGTAGGTTGACGGACCGTCGGATGGATGCAGAAGATACCGCCCCACCGTCGCGTCCCGTGTGTCGGTGTGTCGGCGCGGGGTGTGATAGTTTGGTATCAGAGCATTCGTTCCTCGGACTGTGTTTGGGTTCATTATCGTTTCTTTTGGAAATTTGATTAGAGTATACCGATTTGATGATTCATTTGATTTGTCACCTTTCATTTGAAATTTCGTGGAAGAAATTTCCTTTTTTAAGGGGGGTGGAATGTGACATCCCTAAATTTTAGGACCTGTTTGCAATACTTCAAATTCTAAGGTCCTATTTGAAAAATGTTCATGCTTATCCACTTTGAAAATATCTCTTTGATCTTATCCACATTTTTAGTAGCTAAGTAATCAGTATTTATATAAATAATTTCTGATAATTAATATCTTTATAAATAGACTCAATTATCTTTATAAATAATATTAATATTTTCGGAAACAGTAGCTAAGTATTCCTTTTTGCTTACTTAGCCATTAAGTAATCGAGAATATTTACCATTTTAGCCAGACCTCCACTATAAATAGACCCTAGCCTCATTTCATTTCATTTCGTATTTCATTTTTGTTTCTCTCCCTCCCTAGCAACTTTGAATACCGCCTTGCTTTGAATAGTCGGCCATTTGGAATTCGAGTCATACGTCGCAGTTATAGTCATCCTGATTTGCTTGTGCACTGGATCGCTCAGTCAGGTAACCGGACTTCTCTATAATTAGTTCTGTATTGCTTGATTTGATTACCGCTTGATTTTGCTTGCTTGTGTATGCCCGTATGTGGTATGTTTTACGGGACATCGGGTTTAGAGTCCTGGATCTCTGAATTTTGTTCATGCATGCACCCTGATCCCCCTGCCAGTGGAGGGGATTGGTTCTGATCCCCGATACAGGGGAGGAACTTTATGTCCTGATTTGGTTCTGATTTCCGATTCTGGGAAGGAACTTTATGATCGGTTCTGATCCCTGTGACTAGGGAGGAACTTTTTGTCCTGATTATGACTTGATATGACTGATCTAGACCCGATTATCTCCGTGAAATGTATGATTTGTTATGTGGATTAATCCAATAATGTTTAATTTGCTTTATCAACTAATATAGAGAAGCTGCGTCGTTAAATAATCGGTTACTGAGCTTTGTAGCTGACATCAGTTTTGTTCATTTTCTGTTTGCGACGTATGTTGACGGGCCGTCGGATGGATGCAGAAGATACCGCCCCACCGTCGCGTCCCGTGTGTCGGTGTGTCGGCGCGGGGTGTGACAGCTGGGGCATGCGGAGTGGCCCGTGAGGGGGGGGGGGTGTGTGACTAATACCCAAGGCACAAGGCCAGTGCGTGAGAAGATGCTGACGGGGCACTAGTAGGTTCTGCCGAGGCATGAGGAAGTGTGACTCGTCTGCGAGGAGGTACAGCCAGGACATGAGGAGTGGCCGGTGCGCGAGGAGGCACTATCAAGGCACGCGAAGGTGCTGCAGTGCTTGAGAATGTGGGCCCGGTACTTGAAGATGTGTGGCTGGTGGTTGAAGATGTGCCGCCGATTGTTATCGGTGAGTGAGGAGGTATGACCGTGGAGGTGTAAAAGGAGGGATTGGTCTGACCGTGAATGCAATTCGACCGATTATCTTTTTTTCTTGTTTTTTTTTATTGTAGGTTTAATTTTATTTTTATTTTCGTGTGTACCGTTGTACCACTACTTGGTAAGCGCTACCAAGTTTTTCTTTAAAAAAAAAATGCTTACTTTGACAAAATCAACGCACGGCATGGTTTTGAGTTAGTCTAATAGCAATTGCTATTCAACAAATCCTTAATTTATGCAGTAGACTTGAAAGATCTACACAGCATCCAACTAGATTAGATTGCATGTGCATCTTTTCTCATGGGTTTATTTTTCAATCAAGGTCCGTAAATTATTTAATATAACTAAGAGCTTCATACCTAACAAACTCTATTTTGTTCAACTTGGGTCATTATATTTGTTGCATATTTAAATTATGCATAACTTCTATAAAATTAAATAAATTTTCGATTTTTTTATCCTTGAAATTTTCCATTTTTTTAACATCCATAATGTACTATATTACTTAAACAAAAACTAAAACTAATTAAGCAACTTTAGGGGTAATGTTTGTTTACTACATACATACATACATACATACATACATACATACATACAATGAGACTCATTATTTTGACAAATTCATAATTATTAAGTATACGGAATGAGTAGAATAACCCAATAATCATAATTAAACAAAAGTAAAATTGACCTGAGAAATAAGAAAGAACTAGTAATATATATGGACCTTGGAAGTAACAATTTTTAAATTTTTATATGCATTTATTATTTAGCTGCCTCTTGAATACGTATTCGTTCATTAACTTTCCAAAAATTACAAAGCGATCTTAAAATTTTCAAAGAACTTCAAACATTAACTTCGTACAAATCAGACAGGAGAGTACGTATTCGTTCTTTAAATTTAACATTAACTTTCCTAATGGGACATTCTCTGCGCAGCAAGTAAGCTAATATTATTATTTTAAAGGACTATTCATTCAAATAAAAACGAACTTAATTTTACATTTTATTTGGATAGAGGAAAGTGATGGGAGAGAAAATTCTACAAATCTTTTTTTTAGTCGGATGTTCAGTAGAAGTATACGATCAATTGAGAACTTGAAATTATTTGTATAACTTTCTACTCATATTTTGTATTTTATAATTTTTTAAATGAGCATCTAATGGAGAAAAAGAAAGCCAACCAAACAAAATAAGTATAAAAAATATAATATAATAATAACATTATTCCCATTTATTTCTAGTTAATGAGAGTCGCAGGTTGCACATTTCGAAATTCTTTTGAATATTTGAATTAAAAAAATTGAAAAGTCCGAATTTTATTTCAAATTAATTAGCATCTCATCAAGTCATTAAAAACATTCAATCACAGTATGTTGGCTTTTTCATGTTTTTTTTTTTTTTGTTATAATAACCGCGCTATAATCCAACGGGCAAAAAACGCTCTCCCAAAAAAAAAAAAAAAAAAACCACGCTGTATATGTTTTCAATAAAATCCAATAGAAGATTCTCAAATGAAAACCCAAAAAAAAAAAAAAAACAAAGTCGCCGCACTAAAAATAGATAACCGTTGAAACAATAACACATGCATTATTAAATATAAAAAAATTCGATTCCTCTTAGATAACGACTGATCGAGGTCTTCTTTTCCATTTCTTTTCCCGCTATCACCTCTCGCCATTTCCCATTCCCATTTTCCTCATCTCCCTTCGTCGTCTCTCTCGAAAGAGATTGGAGGTAATATTATAGCAATCAATGGAGAAATTGATGGGATTGCTCAAGGTGAAGGTCGTTAGAGGAGTTAACCTCGCCAAACGCGACGCCCGAGGCAGCGATCCTTATGTCGTTATCCGAATGGGCAATCAGGTCTCTTTTTTGTTGGGTTTCTTTTTTTTTTGTGTTTTTTTGTTGTTAATCGTTGAAATTTATCTTTTCTGCACGTGTAAAATGCCCCTGTTTTGTGTGGTTTGACTTTTGAAATTGTTATGTAATCCAAATGATCCTTAAATTCAAATTTCTTATGCATGATTATTAATGTCAGCCATTCATCAAAGAGTTAAAAAATAAAATCAGGGTTACAAAGAGAATTACTAAATGTGGAGGATCAGATTTACAAATTGTAAAATTGTAGGGTTTTATTTGCAAGGAGGTGGGGTAATATCCTGGTTGAACTTACAAAGGCACCTTGATACACTGTTAATTGACTATTTTGAAACAAATACAAATAAGTTATGATATCTTCTGTGATTCTCCTCAACAAATGAAATTTCAGTTTACAAAGATTTTGATTGTAAAATTGTATAAATTTGGTGCAGAAAGTGAAAACAAGTGTCAAGAAGAAGGATGTGAATCCCGAATGGAATGAAGAACTCACTCTCTCTGTTTCAGATCCTACTGTGCCTATAAAGCTTGTAAGTACAAACTTATTTGTGTTGTCATTTTTGTTGTTCAAAAGTTTTGTTATTCTACAAGAATGACCCCTGAATTGTCACTTATTTATGTTTCGGTGCTTATGCTTCTAAAGTTCTGTTTGTGTGGCTAACACACTTAAATATGCATCTTTCTTTTCGTCCCGTCTTATTTTTAAATAAAAGAAATTGACTAAATTGTAGCCAGCAATGGTGAAAGCCAATTATTTATTGAAAGATATCTCTACCAAAGTAGATAACTCCGCCTATGCAATAAATATCTCTTTGTGGTTTTCTTTGGTTTTTTTTTTAAAAAAAAAAGATCACATATTAGCCCCTCTCTCTCATATTATAGAGCAGCATTTTGGTGCCAGTCACCACTGAGATGCTGGTAAACCTCTTACCTTCTACCTGTCTGTTCAGTAAATGACAAATTTTTCTACATAAAGTAAGATCTGGGCTGAAGTATATGAATTGTCCTTGTATTATACAATAGAAAAAATAGTTGGCAATTTATAAATATTTTATGTGTCAACATACAAAGGGCTTGTGATTTGAAGCCAACTATAAAATTCTTGTTGAGCCAGAGTTGACAAATTGAAATTGTCAGATATAGTACTCAATTTCTGTGAGGACTAAGAGATATACACGATGCGTCTTTAGGGATGCCTTCCCTGACAAAAGGATAACTATTAAGAGTTATTTATGTTGCTGATTGTCTTGCAACAATAAATGGAGTTGACATGTTTAAAAATTTGTTTCCCTAACAAAAAAATTAAAAAACTTTGGATGATGAGAGAAGGGCTTCATGTCTTACTGCTGACATTTTGGGATAAGCAAACAAAACAGCTTGGTTTTAACATCTTTGGCTCGGAAGTACTAATTGCCATTCATGTGTGCTAAAAAAAGAACAATCTAACTACAACCATAGCATGAAAATTATCTTCGGAGCAATAACCAAACAACTAACATGCGATAAACAACTAACATGCGATAATAGGCAGTCTACGACAAGGACACATTCTCCAAGGACGACCGCATGGGTGATGCTGACTTCAACATGTGGGATATTGCTGAAGTGGTGATGATGGAGCCGCACCATCTCTTGGCCTTGGCTGGTGAGGCAATTAAGACTGTCAAGCCGACCAGGACTAACTGCCTTGCTGAGGAGAGTCACATCAAGTTCACTAATGGTAAAGTTTGTCAAGACGTTGTCTTGCGGCTGCGCAACGTAGAGAGAGGTGAGATCGAGCTACAGCTGCAGTGGCTCAACATTGGTGGGGCCATGATTTAACTAACATTGCCATGTGTATACTAACTTTCATTGATTTAAATTGTCTAAGGCTTCCAGCTGCTATTGCTTCACAATAGTGGGCTTGTAGCTTGTCGAGTGTGTCTGTGTCTGTGTAATTTTGCTGTTTCGAAGTATAAAAAGTAGCATGGATCCTTGTCATGTTTTGTTGTATCTATGGCTGTGTTTGGATGGTGGGAAGTGGGAAGAAGGAATAAGAAATAAGGAATTTTTTTCAATAAATTTATTCCTAACCATCCAAACTCTTCACAAAAGTTACACACTTCCCAATAAATTTACCCCTTCTCAATAAATTTCTTCCCTTCTTCCTTCTTCCTACCTTATTCTCAACACATCCAAACGGAGCCTAGGCAGTATTTAGAAAATATGTATTAAGTGTGTGATCTTTTTATTCTTTCTAAAGGTAGTATTGAGAATAAGGTAGTATTTAGAAAACCAAAGTGCTGCCTAGGCAGTATAACCAGCTTCTTTTAAAGATGAAATATAAACATATATTAGAACTGGAAAAAAAGAAAGTAACTACAGTGTAAATTGATGTGCCTATTGAAATCCTGGATATAAACATTTTAATTGTCTTGAGCAACATTACTAAACTATCTGCTCTTCTTAGGATGGAAAGATAACATAAATTATAGTTGTGATATATCAATGTTATTATAGTAAAAAAATAATGTCTTAAGTTTCTCTTGATTAATCTTTGTACTAAACCATGTTTATTTTAAGGATAAAACACTAATGTAGATTGTAGTTTTGATAAGCATGTCCATAACTAATTAAATTAAGGTCCGTAAACCTATAGGAGAGGAACAGCTTAAATTCCTGTTGAGAATCTTTGTTCTAGCAACCATTGGTACATTATGTGTAGGAGTAAATTGTCATAATTTTTGGATTGATTGAACTAAAAATGAGAATATCGGGCACATGTGATCAATGCATTTGGCAATGGTAGAACTGAACCATGAGTACTATTTCTGTAGGAATTGTGGAGATGTTTGTGGGCCTGTGGACCATAAACAATAATGGGCTGAAAGGATCCAATTGGATAAGACCCAGTCAATTGCATCTCTTTGCTAAAGGGTGCGAATTGTCTTTAATATATACACTGATATGGTCATTTCAGTGTGTGTTAGACAGAATTAAGAGAAAGAGAAACTCCACATCATTTGTGCTTTTCTTCAAAAAGGCACAAATCACCATTAGAGAGTGATTCCTACACCGATTCGAGTGATTTCGGTTTGAGCAGTCTAGTAGGCACTTGGACTGTGAATAGTGTGGTTTCTTATAGCGATCCACCAGTGGTAGGAGCAAGGAGAGCACAAGGAGAAGGCAAGCAAGGCGCTGTGGTGCGAAATTGTGAAAGAAGAACAATCCAAGTCTTCCGCTGTATTGTATGAACTCTGACTTGTTTTTCTTACATTGGTATCAGAGCCATACTCTTCTTTTCGATTCTAATGCACCATTAGAGTCTTACTTTAAGTTCTGGTTGCAATTTTGTGTTCATAAGACTTTAATTTCGTGGTTTTGTATGAAAACTTTGAGAAAAACTCGAATTAGTGCAGTCCAGAATTTGTAAACTCGTACAGTCTGATTGTTTTGGGCATAACTTAAGATCTGTAACTCCGATTCGAGTGAGGTTTGTTCTATTGGAAAGTGCTTCGAGTCTACTTTCCAGAATGTCCAAGAACTCGAAAATCAGATCAGTGTACAGAAAGTTATTGCCGATTTACCGAAAGGGTGCGAATCAGATTATGTAAACTCGTACAGTCGGATTGTTTTGGGCATAACTTAAAATCTGTAACTCCGATTCGAGTGAGGTTTGTTCTATTGGAAAGTGCGTCGAGTCTACTTTCCAGAATGTCCAAGAACTCGAAAATCAGATCGTTGTACAGAAAGTTATTGCCGATTTACCGAAAGGGTGCGAATCAGATTTCCGGACAAGATGCATGTTGCGACTCGTGGAGTATAGTTTTAGTCTGAGACTTGTATTTTTCACGAAATTTGAACACAATTGAACCAGAGATGGTATGTATATGCCTGACCAACAACTAAAAGATTATCTTGGTGATAATTCTGTATTTAATGGTTACCTTTAACCAATGGTTTGTTTGAATGGTACAAGTGAGTACTATTATGTCCAACAACCTTGATTATATGACGGTACATAAGGTATTTGTCATACAAGTTGCAAAGTAGTGCATTTTGATGGGTGAATATGGATTGGTAGATGATGGGTCTCATCCATATTCTGTGATTTTGCACAAATTAAATCAAGTAGGATAATATTTCTCGGTCGTGAGAGATGTTTGTTGCCCTAGGCACTTTCGATTGATCGACCAAGATAATATTATTTCTAAGTTGATTAGAAATTGTGTGGCAGAATCTATTGTGTTTGTGCTAACATGCATACACTATGTGTTGTCTCTGATATGTAGTTGGAGATGTCGGTTAGCAAGAGCATTATCAATGACCTCAACCAAGGAGAGAAACTGAGCCTCCACAACTGGGATATGTGGCACAGGAAGGTTCAGTATCTCTTAGACAATGAGGGGGTGCTCGAAGGCATTGAGAAGCACATGACTGAACCCAAGTCGGGTGAGGTACGCACGGAATATGATGCCTGGAAGATGAAAGACAAGGTTGCTCGTGTCCTGTTGTTGAGCAGCATGTCTAATCCTCTAATTTTGCGCTTTGAGAAGTTCAAACACGCTAAACAGCTCTGGGATGCTGTGAAGCTAGAGTTTGGTGGTACATCAACCACCCGTCTACGCCAACTGACACTTAGGTTTGAAGGGTATAAGAAGCGTCCCGAGCACACCATGCGGGAGCATCTTATGACCATGTCAAACATGATAAGTGAGTTAAAGGCAGCGGGTAACAACATGACTGATGAGCAAGAAGTGCAGGCAGTTATTCGCTCATTGCCCAAGTCTTGGGATCATATGAGGCTTAACCTGACTCACAATGATAACATCCGCAAGTTTGAGGATGTGGCTCGTCATGTTGAGCTCGAGGAGGAGCGGTTGATTTCTGAGAAGGGAACCGAAGAAGCCTTTGTGGTTTCATCGGAGGCCCAAAAGAAACATGGCAATCGCAAGAGAGGAAAGTCCGATGGGGCTTCTTCTTCGGCTGGTGCTTCTTCTTCCAAACCGAGTGGTGCCGGTGGCGGAAAGAAGAAGAAAAACAAGCAAGAAAAGAGGAGAGACAAATCAAAGATGATTTGTTACAACTGTGAGCAGTTGGGGCACTTCGCTCGTGAATGCACGAAGCCGAAGAAGGTAAGAGCCCAATCCTCTTGTTGTAAATCTGATGTTTATGTATCTAGTTGCGCTTTATTGGCTGAGACATTTCCTGTTTGGACTGTAGACTCAGCAGCAACAGACCACATAACTAGGGACAGATATGCATTTGTGGACTTCCGTCGCATTCCAGCGGGTAGTCGACACATATACATGGGTAACAACAGCAAGGTTGAAGTCCTAGGGATTGGAACCTGCGAACTTGTGTTTAATAGTGGACACAAATTGTTATTGCATGATGTGTTGTATGCTCCAGAAATTAGGCGGAGTCTTGTATCAGTGTGTTTGCTTGTTAAACTTGGATTTCGTGTTGTTTTTGTTGGAACATGTGTTGAATTGTATCTGAATGATTGTCTTATTGGTAATGGCTACTTAAAAGATAATTTTATGATTCTAGATACAATTAATTATTCTGCTGCTTATGATTCTTCTTCTTATGTGATATCTGATAATGATTGTAATGTTAAAAAGTGGCACGCAAGACTGTGTCACATTGGTGTGGATAGAATGAATAGATTGGCTAAGGACGGTCTTTTAGGATCGACAGCTAAGTTCAATCTTCCAACATGTGAGCACTGTCTAGCAGGTAAAGCAATTCGAAAGCCTTTTGGCAAGGCTATTCGAGCCACTTCTCCTCTACAATTGATTCATTCGGACATTTGTGGTCCAATGAATGTGAGAGCTAGACATGGTGGAGTTTATTTCATCACCTTTATAGATGACTACACGAGGTATAGTCAAGTCTATTTGATTTCTCACAAGTCTGATGCCTTGAGTTGTTTCAAGAGCTATATGACTTTAGTTGAGAATCAATTAGGTACAACTATAAAGGCTCTTAGAACTGATCGAGGTCGTGAGTACCTATCAGATGAATTCAAGAAGCTGTGTGATGAAAAAGGAATAGTAAGGCAGCTTACAATTCTTGGAACTCCACAACAAAATGGAGTAGCGGAGAGAAGGAATAGGACATTATTGGAAATGGTCCGTTCCATGATGGCGCAGGCTAAACTTCCGATTTCCTTTTGGGGAGATGCGTTGTTAACTGCGGCATATGTACTAAACCGTGTACCAACAAAATCTGTGTCAACAACGCCTTATGAACTATGGACTAGCAGAAAACCAAGTTTGGTTGATCTGCGTCCTTGGGGGTCAATGGCGTATGTTCTAGATTCATCTCATAAATACGAAAAACTTGGCCCTCGTGGAAAGAAGTGTATTTTTATTAGATACTCTGAACAATCCAAGGGTTATGTATTTATTGGAGAGGATCTTAGCGGTACGGTCACAGAATTTGAAGCAAGAGATGCCACATTCCTCGAGGAGGAATTCCCGAGACAGAGGGAGGTTAGTACATTAGAATTGTTTGAATTAGTTCCTGCTACTAAAGATATAGTTTCTCGTGAAGAGTTAGAGCAGAATGTCTCTCGGGTTGATGATTCGCGGTCTACGGCAACAAGCCGCGACCCGCAACTGGGATCCGTGGCCAGTGACTGCGATCCGCAGGAAAGTCAGCAGAGACATCCGGAACCTCGCAAAAGTGCACGAGGAAAAGTACCTCGCCGTCGATTTGAAATCGAGGAAGGTGAATGTTTCCTTGCTGCAGTCGAGGATATTATTGAACCTAGAACAGTTGCAGATGCACTGTCTAGTCCGGAAGCCAAAGAGTGGCTTGCTGCATTAAAAGAGGAGATGGATTCAATGAAAAAGAATCAGGTTTGGGACTTGGTCGTATTACCGTCGGGGCGCAAGACAGTTGGGAACAAGTGGGTTCTCAAGGTTAAGCGCAAGGCAGATGGGTCAATCGACAGATATAAGGCTCGCTTAGTTGCGAAGGGATACACCCAAGTAGAGGGAGTGGATTATGAGGAAACTTTCTCACCGGTAGTAAGATTTGCCTCTATCCGTATCATTCTAGCATTGGTTGCATCTATGGATTTAGAACTTTACCAAATGGACGTAAAGACTGCTTTTCTCAATGGAGAACTTGATGAGGAGATATATATGGATCAGCCCACTGGGTTTGAAGCTAAAGGGGAGGAGCACAAGGTGTGCAAACTCCGCCGTTCCATATACGGTCTCAAGCAGGCTTCACGTCAGTGGTACCTCAAATTTCACCAAGCCATTTTGTCAAATGAATTTGAGATGATTGAGGAAGACCATTGCGTGTATATTAAACGGTCCAAAGGTAGTTTCATAGTTCTAACTCTATATGTAGATGACATATTGTTGGCTGGAAATGATATGGAGTTGATTACTTCAACTCAAGAAATGCTCTCATCTACATTTGACATGAAGGATATGGCTGAAGCCAGCTATGTGCTGGGTGTCAAAATATCAAGGGACCGTTCTAAGAAGTTTCTTGGTTTGTCTCAAGAGACTTACATTAAGAAGGTACTTGAGAAGTTCAAGATGGACAGGTGTAAACCTTTTTGACACTCCCGTTGAAAGAAATATTGGCCTTAGTGTAAGTATGTGTCCCAAGACTGAAGAGGAAAAGCAGAATATGAAAGACATTATGAAAGGAATGTCTTATTCTAGTGTCGTGGGAAGTCTAATGTACGCTATGATGTGTACAAGACCTGACATCTGCCATGCAGTGGGCTTGGTAAGTCGCTTCCAAGTCAATCCAGGTCCTGAGCACTGGAAAGCTGTGAAGAGGATATTTAGATATCTCAAAGGCACCGCAGATTACATGCTATGTTATCAAGGAAAAGATGTGAAACTAATCGGTTATAGTGATGCCGATTGGGGCGGGGACCCTGATGAACGCAAGTCAACTTCGGGTTATGTGTTCATACTTGGTAACGGTGCTATCTCTTGGAGAAGCACAAAGCAAGAGTGCATTGCTTTATCCACTATGGAAGCGGAGTATATAGCATGTGCAGAAGCTGTAAAAGATGCTATTTGGTTGAGACGTTTCCTGAAACACTTAGGGATTGTCGCGGTTTGTGAGAAACCAGTGACTCTTTATTGTGATAGTATGGCAGCAATTGCATACTCTAAAGATCCCAAGTATCATGGAAAAACCAAACACATTCAAATGAGATATCATTTTGTTAGAGACAGATTAACACATAGAAAAGTAGCTTTAGAATATATTTCTACTAAAAAGATGATTGCTGATCCGCTTACAAAACCCATCCCAAGGGATCAGTTTATAGCGCATGTGAAGGCGCTAGGTCTTCGTAGAATGTGATTATATTTGCTACTATATTTGACTTGATTGTTGTATGTATATATTTGAACATGATTGATATAGTTAATAAATTTGATGCTTTGTTGCTTACAAGTTAATTATATTGTTCAATTAAATGTTAGCACAGATGGTAGCATGTCATAGGCTGTGATTGGCTCTCTCACATGAGCAATCGACTCTGACATCCAGAATGTGCAGAGATTAGACTATATTGACCTATTTGCATTCTGGGAATGAGCGTAAGTCAATGTCGCCTTAGTCAAGGACTGAGATGAGACTACAATTATGTGGTCAACATGATTTGTTCCCCGCAATTCATGTAGCCTATTTAGCCAAGGTGAGTGGACTTGCTGGACACTTTAGAAGTGTGGTTGCGAAGTCACTCAGAGTTAGTTACAATGGATGCAATCTAGACCATAGATGCATAGTTTGTAACTGAACTTAGACTTGTACAGTGTTTATATTAAGGAGACATGCGTCTGCTTAAGGCAGAAAAACACTGTAGCATGCATTTCATACTGCACGCGCTTAGCGACGTATGGGAAATGAGTTAAGTGACTTTTATTAGTCAATCCCTGCCTTCTCATTGTGTGAGTCCCATAATATTATCATACCCTTATTACTCTTGACTATGTCATAAGAGAGGGAGCTGATGAATGCTACTACGTTATGCTACCAATGGCGAAGCATTGATACCGTCTGTCGGGGCATTTCTCGGAAAGCTGTCAGTTTCTAATTTAGTGACATGAGTGCAAAAGGAAGGTAATTGTGATTACACCATTTGATTTACTTGTGATTCACTGCGCAGCCAAATTATGTCATTTGGGACATAAATTGGGAATACATGTAAATAATTAGTGATTAAGCATTGTCCAAGAGGGAGTGTGAAGTGCTTAGTCAGGTGTATGTCAAATTAGCCTAGGGAATGAGATACTGCTTTACTTAACAATTTGTTAAATGTCCTAGATAGTCTTAACCGGCTTCCTCTAGGATACAGGTTTGCAGGTATCACTGGTCGCACGGTCCATTTGCTGTATGAATACTTGACTGCAAGAGAAACATCTCCAAGAGGGAGATTGTAGGAATTGTGGAGATGTTTGTGGGCCTGTGGACCATAAACAATAATGGGCTGAAAGGATCCAATTGGATAAGACCCAGTCAATTGCATCTCTTTGCTAAAGGGTGCGAATTGTCTTTAATATATACACTGATATGGTCATTTCAGTGTGTGTTAGACAGAATTAAGAGAAAGAGAAACTCCACATCATTTGTGCTTTTCTTCAAAAAGGCACAAATCACCATTAGAGAGTGATTCCTACACCGATTCGAGTGATTTCGGTTTGAGCAGTCTAGTAGGCACTTGGACTGTGAATAGTGTGGTTTCTTATAGCGATCCACCAGTGGTAGGAGCAAGGAGAGCACAAGGAGAAGGCAAGCAAGGCGCTGTGGTGCGAAATTGTGAAAGAAGAACAATCCAAGTCTTCCGCTGTATTGTATGAACTCTGACTTGTTTTTCTTACAATTTCTTTAGATGATATTTTAGTGAAATTCACGTAATTGGTATTGAAATTCATTTATATTTGTTTCCTCTTTTATCTTTTATTCAGATAAGTCTAATAGATGTATTGAAACATCATTTTTTAGGAGTATTATCAGAATATGAAAAACGAGAAATTCTGATATATAAAGAAAATTGTCCAAAAAAAAACCATAGTAGTAACTTTGTTTGATTTAATATCATGCGACTTGCTAATTCATGTCCATCGTTTAGGAAATCCTTGACAAAGACACATTCACAAAGGACGATTTGATGGGAGAAGCCGAGTTCACCATACATGATTTAGCTGAGGTTGCGCAAATGAATCTGAGCAGCATAGCACATGATACCATTGTAAAAACGCTTCATCCAACTAAGCAGAACTCTTTTGTAAGTGATAGCCACGTCACTGTGAAAAATGGAAAGGTTTTTCAGGATTTGCATTTGCGGCTCAAAAATGTTGACACTGGAGACATCTATCTGCAATTGCAATGGGTTAAAATAACTCCTTCAGCCCATTAAATTGTGCATTTGTGGTGCATTTTGTGTTGATTACCACAGGTTGGTATCTTGGCTGCCGACTCTGAAAGCTTTTCAGCTTGTATGGTGGATTTTATGGTGCCTTTGGTTATTGTGGATATTGTGCAATAAGCATTCTCTTGGCAATATAGCCAGGAATTAATTAACTACACTATCCTTATTTCTGGTGCATTTTCTGGGTGTGAGTCGTGTAAATTCTGGTGTGGTTATGGGTACGTCTTATTTTGGAGATGTAATAATGTACTGGTTTTACAATTAATATATATTAAAAGAGTGCCTGCTGCAATATTTTGGTGTGGTGTTACAAATGCTTTTGTAAGGAAATTCCTATGTCGCATATTGAAAAAAGCTCCTGATGCCGGAGAAGTAAAATGCTTCTTGTATTGTTCATGTTTTCTTGATCAGATGATCATTTTCGTCATTGAAGAATCATAAAGCATAAACAGTATTTTGCTATAATCCATATTTAGTGGTGAGCATTTTATCTCTAAAGTTTAGGAAGATATTCCCTACTAATTACTAAACCTTTATTTGATTGGATGATCAAATTCCTCTCACACATTGTATGTACCGGAGAATTTCTGGATAAATAAATAACCGGGTCTTTCCCGGTCTAGCTTCCATATTAATCAGATGTTTGTAAGACCAAAAACCCCCTTTTATTTTCTGAGGAACAAAGCCAGTTTTCCACTCTAGCAGCTCTTAACGCAGATCAATGAGGAATGCGTAGAATAATTCTTACTTAGTTGACTTGTTCGAATAGTACCATGAAAAAAAGAAAATCTAATTGTCCATTTCCTTCACAAAACCAGATGTAGAAAGTAGTATATACAAACAATAGTAGCTATATACATAGTCTTACCAAAAGTTCTCCCACAAAAGATGATGTAAAAAAAAAATTTTTAACTAACTAATTCCTTATTTCCTCCAACAAAAGGTGTCAAATCTCCCTTTCTCTGTAAGCTAACTACAGCTTAAGATTAGATGATGTATACAATTGTATCTATTTATCAAGAGAGAGGTACACTTTCACTGGCATGTGCATTTTTGGACGCTTCAAGCTGCCGGTGTTGCTTTCCCAGTTGTATATCTCTGAAGTGGGTCCTCGCTTTAGCATAAGGAGCCTCCCTCGCTATAAATGCAATAGAATGATAGTTAGAAGAATAAGACAGCACCAATCCAGGTACTTGTGTTTTAAAATATTCTGCCCAGTTGACTCCTAAATCTCGGAGTAATTGTAAGTTTGTAAATTGTAACAACTAAATCCAAGCATAAAATAAAATGTTTTTTCATGGACAAGGATTGAATTTAGCAACAATGCTATATGTTAAATAAGGCCTTATGTATTGCTAAATCAAAGACTAATATTTTTCTGATACTCACAACATAACATTGACAAAGAAAAACCAAAATTCAGTACAAAATATATGCAAATTTACTGAACCTTAGCATAATTGTAAATAACACCGGGTATTTGTCATATTTGTAATACTTATTTATTTTGAGCATTTCCTTAAAGATAATGAACCACAAACTGAAGGTATAGACAAGAAAATATTGACTATATTTCATTTTAAGTCAACCAAATGACCCTTTCAATTAGTTGATGCAAAGCTCAAAATCTGCATTAACAGTTACTTGGATTAATTTAATCCATATTTGGCTTAGAAGAAAAGAAAGCAAAGTAGGGTAAGGACTAGGGACATTTAAATTAGTAACAAACTAACAACCCAACATATGACAATAAACTTTCCATCATTTGCTTGTATTGAACTGATGCCAATTCAAATAACTGAAAGAGTTAATGTGTAAAAAGCCAAAAATAGTTCTTTTTTAATTTGTAAATACTTTTTTATTTAATAAAATTTGCCGGTGTGGTACTTTGCCACCCGACCCTCAAAAAAAAAAGCCAAAAATATAAACTAATTGAATGAATTAATTAATTTGCAAAAAAAAGTGTTGTTTATTTATAATCTAATAGTTGTCAATTTTATTCAGTCTCACCAGCTGCCAATTTCTGGGCACGAAGAATATTCTGCCTCCGCTTCCACCAACAAGTTATGAAAACTAGCACAAACAGAAGGCCAAACAGCGAACCAAATGCTATTCCAATTTTAGCACCGACTGATAGGTGTGGGCCACATGCTGGCAGCCCAGGTATCCCGCATAATCCATCATTGCCTGTAAAACTGTAATGCCATTTTAATTTGATTATTGTAGAGAGCATAAGCAGGACTTAGAACTGTAACAATAATTTTTTTATCGAAACTAAACTTCTAATTTAAGGTGGAATTTCATATTTTCTTTTATAATTACTATTATTGTTATTTTTTTTTTTTTAAGTTGTAGCAAACTGGCTACTATTATGTGTTTTCCTATTCTTACTTGAATCGAGCTCTGTGGAGAGGCCTTCCACCAAGATTAGCCGGAACTTTCCCAGTAAGAGAGTTCCCATTAAGGTTCCTACAAGAAACAATTTACATTTTTGTGCTTCTCCTTAAGCTTAATTTATTAAAAGATATGATCAAAACAATGGTAACATTAAGCTTACAGTATCTGTAAATTTTTCAGTGCACCCAGACTCTCTGGAATTGTGCCATTGAGTTCATTATATGATAGATCCCTATAAAAAGAAAAATTGTGTTAATATTAACTTGTACCATCTAACCTGTAAGCAAATAAATTTCTCATCTTTATACTTTTTAGTCTGTTTTGTCTTGTTTGAGATTCCTACTGGAATTACAAGGTTTGAGATTCAAAGGGACTATGTTATCCAGAATTAAATTGCACAAAAACTATAAGATTAAATATATTGAAAGTAAGAAAAGGAAGGCATAATTAAGAAAAAGGAAAGATAAAAGACAACTGAGGGAAAGAACTATTGAAATAGTGTCATTGCGTTTTCTAGTATTATGGCTTACAAATGATACGTGTTTAAGGATGGAATGATATATTGATTTGACAGAAATGAAGGATTATACACTCACAGAACTTGCAGGCCAGCAATGTCACCAAGTGTCACTGGTATCGGCCCCCTAATGCTGTTCTCACTCAAATTTCTATTTTGAGAAAAAAGAAAAGGTAAAACCATTTGAACAAATTAACTATGCTCAAAAGTATAATTCAATAAATTAACATAGCACAACACATCCCTAATTTAGAGACTTACATGCTTTGAAGATGTTGCAGTTTTGATATCTCGTTCGGCAAGAACCCCCTCAATCCTTGGTAGTCAAGCCCTCTGCAAATTAAAAGGATGACAAAAATGAGAAAGAAATATAACTGTTCAATATTAGACCATTCTATCTAAATGTATGCTTTCTTTCTAAGATTGATACAATAGTTATATGACAGTAGAAATAGAGAAGGTTAAGAAAATACAATCCGTCAATGACCCATTTTCCATGGGCGCTATCAAACTGACAGTCAACCCCACTCCAAGGATGTTGCTGGGGTACACAAGGGTCACCATTCCATCCGAACCGAAGGGGAAGCCCCAGCATAGACTTTAAAGTTCGCAATGCCGAAACTAGGAATTACAAAATAGCGAAACAATTTGTTCAGTAACCAATAGGTATACAATAGGATGCTTATCAAATGCGATGTCACGTCTATCCCTGTAATTAGAGAAGGTATTATTTGGACCCAAAGATCACACTCTGCAACATTAGAATGTGTTTTGTACCAAACCAACACTGCCCCACCACCACCCCAAAGGATCAAGTTTTCAAGTACCAGTACAGCCAGATTCAGCATGGCCAACTAGAGAACTGGTTATCCCAAAATTGATTCCAGTTTTATTTCATGTTTTTAAATTTTTATTAGATGTACAATTTATATAGCATTGTACTTGCACAGACAATAGTAATTTGAAAGGATATCACATACCTTCATCTGGTGAAGTAGTCATCTCAGCAGTAATGATCTCAAAAACCTCAATTGCACTAATAATAGCATGGCCAGCCGAGGGGTTCAATGTAATTTTGAGTGACTTCCCACTAACTGATAGAGTGGTATTCAAGACAAGTGCAGTGTACTGCTCTCCAGTCATTCGTATCACATCCACCTCCTTAAACGTGACATCTCCATTTATCAACACATCAAAAACCCTTTGCAACTCCTTGGTCACTGCTGGGTCAATCTCCGCAAAATGTAGCCATAATGAATAATTCTTGTTTGGGTCAATGTCTATTTGAAATGACAGCCCAGGTTCTCTATCAGTACCAACAATGGCTGACTGGTACAGAGCCTGGGCGTAAAAGTTTGGTGGAACTGATGTCTCAGCTATGACATTCTCAGTCGATATAGCCTGATCATCTCCAGTAGAAAATGATTTGATCGGCTTCCAAAATCGATCCCCGCCCCAATTTGTACCATTCATGTCTTCATCAAAGGCTGGCTTCCCAGTCCCAGATGACAGTCTCTTGACTGGCCTCAGCACAACCTTATTCCCCCATGACTTACCCAGGTAATAGGCATTATCATCTATTTGGAGAACTTCAATAGACAAAATAGATGGGTCACCATGACCTGTTCCATGGAAGCATATAGATGCAGAGGTGTCGGTGATATCCACAATTGCCTCAGCGAAAGACTGCTCATCCACACCACTCCAGCCAGGTTTGAGGGAAGCAAATTGGGTGCCCTCGACTGATAAATCGAATATCGGTTCAGAAGCAAGATTCGGGTCTGCGATCAACCCAAAAAAGACCCGTATCTGGTATCGGCCGGCAGGAATGTTTTCAATGTCATAGCAGTTTTCAGGGCCATCAGATAGAGGGAAGAAGCGAAGGGTTTTGAGGGGAGGGGAGACAAAGCTCGGTCTTGTAGCATTGGCAAAGCGACCACCAGTGTAGCCAAAGTCACGGTACCAGAGTGTGTTGGTTGGTGGTGTCCGCACATCGTCTCTGCTCCCACAACTAATTCGAAGTGTGAAGGGCTCTGAAAGAAAATGAGAGAACAGTTTCTGTCTATGTTAAAATAAGATGGAAAATTGCATCCATCATCAAAATAAGATGGAAAATTGCATCCACCTTGATGATGGATGCAAAAACCTAGGGTATACCTTTTCTTCATTAGTAAACCATATTAGTAAACAATGTCATTCCTCTCAAGAAATGGTAATGTTTTACAAATTTTCATTTAATTTTTATTCCTCAGCTCACTTTAGATGAAAACTTCAAATTGGGTATTATTATTAGGATTGGGCTTAGTTTATGGAATTAGCACAATCCTAGAGGTTAATAGTGCCAAGCAAAGTCTACTCATGCCTAACCTGTCAACATCTAAATTCAATAAATATGTTAGAATTATCGTCTTATACTTACCAAAATCCATAAAGTATGCTCCCAATCATAAAACTAAAATAAAAAAAATGGCATCTATTATAGTACAAATAGCCTACACTGAGGGCCAAAACCATTGACTAATAAGTAATAACTACTAATGTTGTGAAGCAAAGACTAAAAAACAGAATTGTTGGAGAAACGCCAAATTTTACAAGAGCCTAACTGGGACCTTAAAATCTGCTATTTACCAATTAACCATTCCTTTTTTGGTACATTACAAATTCAGCTAGCTAATCAGAAATTGCCCATCCTATAATAACCGAAACTTGAGAAAGCTACTACTTGTATTATAGCCACACATGTAGCAAATCAAGAAAAGCTACTAATTTTTGGGAATCAACAAAACAAGGAAACAAGGTCAAATCATTCACAATTGCTTCCTTTTAAAGGGAATTATTCATAAACTCCTCCCTTAATGGAGAATTGAAGGTCAATAGTACAAACAAGGAGCAATGAGGCATTTAAGAAATTTTTTCACAAAAATTGGTGCGCGAGAGAAAAATGAAGGTAGAAGAGAATCTGATAGAGACAAAATCTGACCGTTGGCTTGAACAGGGAAAACCCAGAAAGAAGTAGTTGACAGAGAGATATGGAGAAGTAGCAACTGAAAAATGGCGGATCGAAGCTGCATTCTCTTCTCTTTCTTCTCTCTTTTCTCTTTCTAGAGTTGAGCAGAGCTGAGCTTTCTCTTGCGATTCTCTCTCTCTTTCTCTCTCCTGACCCAGTGATGCTCTCTTACTGCCTAACACGAGCCATAGCTGCCTCGAGATTGTTAATTTTTAAATATTAAGTTGATGGGGTGATATGTTTTGTTTTGTTTCGCTTCCTCAATGTGAAATTCAGATCCGCTTTGTCGCGCGGTACACTGGCCGTCTGATTAAGATCCAATGGACAAGGGAGCTCCGTGCATGTAACCTAGATTGATAGGCCCGTAAAAAGTGAACCGTCCGATCAAGATCAAACGGCTCGTAGTGCGCTACACGCTGTGTCGCGCAACAGCAGAGTCGGATTGCTCAATGTGTTCCCAGGAGAATGTTCTCTATTTTATTTATTTTATTTTATTTAGCCGTTCAATAATACGTGTTATGTACTTATGTCGGATTTTATTATAGCAACAATAAAAATCGAAATAAAACTTATTTAACTATAATTTGAGCAAGGTTAAAGTCCAATATATTAGATAGAGGAGTCTGTCCAATGAACTTGTTTTTGGATGTTGAGTCTCCAATGATCAATCTAAACTGTTCATGTGATGTTCATATTGAAATAATATGCATTTTTATATTTTTATGTTTTTTTAACTATTTTTTCAGACTTTTAGAATTTTATTATTTAAATAGTTAAATGATTTTCTAAAAATCTGAATAAATGATAAAAATATTAAATACAAAAAAAAAACGAATTGGTCGTTTTAATTGGTCGTTTTATACTCCAAACTAAAAAAAACGAATGATTTTCTAAATAGTTCAATTTGAAGATCACACTAAACGGTTTGAATTGGTCGTTTTATACTCCAAACTAAAAAAAACGAATGGATTGGATATACCCCCTCCCTCCAATGCATTAGACTTTATCCTTATTCTAATAATTTTATTAGATAACCACAATGATCTGCACATAATTTATTAAAATAAAGGATTGCTGATACATGATTAATCATGTATTCATGTATTGAATCTCGAGTTCTTAACAAATGTTTTTTTTTTTTAGAAAATGATTGACAATGGTATTCATACCAGTTCTTAACAAATGTTGTACATCACAATTAAGAATTTACATATTCATGGGTATCGAAATTTCATTGGCAACCATTATTTTAGAAATTTTACAACAGAGAAAGAGAGAACATGCAAACTCTAATAACAAACGCTTCAAAGGATTATTTGACATGGCCAATTTTATCATTTGGGCATAAATTTATTCTACGGTCTATGAATAATCACATCTCATGATAAGTCTTTTCAGTCTCAAAATAAATAATAATTAATTGCCTTGCATTAACTAAATAAATAAATATCAGAATAAAACCATTGAATGAGATAGGATACACCCTCCCTCTGGTTTAGTATACTAGAAAGTAGAAACTAGATTAATTATTTTGCCCCTTCTTAAATTAAATGCTTGTATCAACCAGGTTAAATTGGAGCTGTTCACTGGGAGCAAATTGGGTACCCCGAGCTCCGTTTTCCAAAAACAAAAAAATTATTGATTAGTTAGTAGATAACTATATATTGTATGATAATACAAACATAATAGTTGGTATAATTTGGCAACGGATTGATTCCAGGTAAAGTCCAAACAGTGATAATTGGAGCGATTAGTGGGTCACTTTTTGCTTTGGATCAGAGTCACTAGGTCCCAGTCACGAGCGCTTGCAATTAATTAATTAAAAGCCTACCTTGTGAACATTCTCTGAGCAGTGGGCCCCACGAATTAGGCTATTTTTTTTCCTTGTTTTTCCGCCGAAATTATTTAATATAAAAATTCAGACACAAAAAAATTTAATAGAAAGAATTATTATTTTTTTTAATAAGAAGAAAGTTCCAACGCGTTTATAAACCGCGCCTCTCTCTCCTCTCGAACGCGTTTTATAAACGCATTACAAGCCTTAAAACGCGCTTATAAAACGCGCTAGAAGGCTGCAGTGATTGCGGCGAAAGTTACTGACTTTGCGCGTTATTTTCTGAATTTACGCGTTTATAAAACGCGTAAGAAGCCTTCTTACCCTTTTATAAAACACGTTCGAGATGATCTAATTTCCATATAAATACCCCAACCTTCTGTCGTCCAAAATCAAAAAAAAAAAAGAAAAAGATCTGAAAATAAGAGAAAAATGATAGGAAAAGAAGAGTTAGATGGTGGAATGCAAAATAATATTAGTTGGTGCGAAACTAATAGCCATAAGGGTTGTATGCGACACACTTATTCACTGATACAGAGTCGCACACAATCCTTATGGCTATTAATATTTCACCAACTTTAAAATAAAAACTTTCCCGTGGAATCTGTTATTACGTGTAGAGGGCGGTTTGTTGGGCTGGGTCTACGAGCCATAACACCGCAACCGACATCCTTGGATGAGAATCTGCATACATGCAGTCATCTTCATCCAAGTCTCAGAAAAAGGAGGGGTCAATATGACAATCAGTCGCCCTACTCTTATCTATTAGTTGCGGTGCCGTTATCTCGACCCACCCTTAGCAATGGATCTTCTACAATTTTTTTTATGTGGTTCAAAATTTTAATATCATGTATTTTGTAATTTTTTTTGTTGTGTATTGTGTGGTTCAAAATTTTAATAAATTGTAATTTTTAATTTGTATTGTGTTTTTTATTATAATGTTCATTGAGTTGTAATGTGTAATATAATTTAAATAAATATTAAGTCTCTTAATATTAATATTTCGAATTTCACAAAACAAATGAAAATGGATAAAACAAAAACAAAAATAAATAAGATAATAAAATTTACAACACATATACTACACGAATTAATACATATACTAAAACATAAAATAAAACAGATAATAATAGAACACACAATAATAAAAACATCTAATTATATAAAACCTAATAATCAGTCCAAATGATATATGTCATTTCCATTTAACGGATGATTTTCAAATCCAGGAGGACATGCCTGTTGCAAACGCAACCAAACGATTCCATCTCCACGTCGGACATGGTATCCTCCATCCCTCTTAACTACATCAGTCCAATATTTCGGCCCTCTCACTTCAAAAACGTCGCGTTGAAAAATCTTCACGTAAAATTTGTCGAAAGGATAGTGCAAGTAGACGTGCCGAAAAATATCCCGTTTACTTATTCGTCCATCTCCTTGGAGAAGCACACCGGTACAAACATGACGTGGTTTAGTTGACATTATGTTTTCTCGGTTTCTCTTCTCTGCGTAACTTCTCTAAAGTTTTGGTTTTTGATTTCTGAATTTTCGACATGAATTTGGGGAGAAGGAGGACTATAAATAAACTCAACCCTTATTACCCGTTTATAAAACGAGTAAGAAGGGTTGGAGCGCGTTTTATAAACGCGTAAGAAGGGCTAAGTTAATGGAATTCAATACTTTCGCAGGCTGTCAGTCTGTTTTACTGTTTTACCTGGACTCCACCTTCGTACGCGTTTATAAAACGCGTTCCAAGGCTTCCAACGCGTTTTATAAACGCATACGAAGGTGAAGTCCACTTTTTGAGCAGCGTGATACTCTGTTTGAGCAGCGTCAAACACAGTAAATTTTGGCAGACCCCTATTCTAGCGCGTTTTATAAACGGCTAAATATTGCCTATATATATCTCAATTCGTTCTCCTATTTCGTATCACAAAATCAAAAAGAAAAGACACGTAGCCTTTATCCAACAACTTTAGAAAACACAAATAATAAGATGGAGGATGAAACATCCAAGGTGGGGGAGGGAACACCTAATGTGGTAGCAAAAAGGATCCCATTATACGGACCTCCGAAGAGAAGGGCCGTCTCGGCTGTACGTCGTCTCCCTCCAGGCTGTGGCAGGAGTCCTGATTTTAGTATGGGGGTTAAAATAGATGAGAGTTCTAGTGAGAATAAGGAGGAGGAGGAGAATAAAGAGGTTAAGGAAGTGGAGAAAAATTAGAGTTTAATTGTGCTAGAATAATGGAATTTATCTATTTTATTTTCTATGAACTTTAATTTGTAATTTGAACTTCATATCTAGAATTTATGTTATTGTATGAATTTATATTTTATCTATGTTTTAATTATTTATCTAAATTATTGTGTATGAATTTATGTTTTATCTATGTTTTATCTAAAGACAAGAAAGTAGGCCTTCAACCCGTTCTTAAAACGGGTACAAAGACTTTTAACGCGTTTTATAAAAGGGTAAAACCTTTTAACGCGTTTTATAAAAGGGTAAAGCCTTTCTCGCCCAATCCGAATGCAACCGGAATTAATCGATTTTCTGGATCATAACCACACACTGAGAACAATCTACCTTTGTATCGGCCCGATAAAAAACTAGCATCAATTGAGATAACAGGTCTGGCATATTTCATCGCTTCTATGCACGGACCAAAAGCCCAGGCTGCCATCTTGAAGACGCCAACGTTAGGATCGTCTGTAGGCCAAGAAACTATTGTGTATTTCGTCCCTGGGGTCGTCGCCTTCATTGCCTCCAGAAGGCATGGAAGTTTATTGTAGGCCCCTTCCCAAGACCCAAACAATTGCTCCAATGCTCGCTCCCTCCCACGCCATAGTTTATTATAAGTCGGTTCAATACGTGGATATCTAGCCCTTATGAGACTTCCTATGTCCTGGACACTTTTTCCTAAATTTTTTTTCAATTCATCCCTAACGTGTTCGGCAATGAGACTAGCTGTAAGGTTTGCGTGACCTTTTTGGCCCGGGGGTCTCGAACAAATATGCTCATTTGGATTGGTAGAGATCTTCCAATTTGTATTATAACTCTCACGTCTACCATACAATCGCCACTTACAATTCGGTTTTTGCATGCAAACCATTACAATTTTTTATTTATTGCTAGTTTCCGTTCGAACTTCTCGATTTGTTTTGCATGAAACATCACAGACAGCTAGAATTAGTTGTTTTTTGGAACCGAATCGTTTACCAACAGCAAGTTCGCCTTGTGGCCCTAAACTACGCTCCGGCATACCAGCATACTCAAACATGGAAATATCACACAATTCACTTACAGGATGGTGCAAGTCCGTCCTTCCTGAAACGTAAGGCTGGTCGCAGTTTGCATAAAAAGGCACTTCTCTCTCGGAGAAGTCCTCCACATCGGTATATTCTTCTCCGGTAGGAAGGTCGGAGTAAGTCGCCGGACCCTCATCTTCATCACCATCGGCAACCTCGACTTCATCTCCTGATGTGTTATTGTCTTGCGTAGGAACGGACTGTTCGCCAGTGTATTGGTAAGGGGTGGATTGCTGGCCACACATAAGGTTTAAGGAAGTGTTTGGCTCACTGCTACCGGGCTCGTCAAGGGGTGTTAGGTTCAGATCTGGTACCGTGCCATGTACGGGGATGAAATCAACATGCAACTCAATAATCGATAACCCTCTCATCTCGAATGTCTCGTGGTAAAAAAGGCGCCATTGATCTTCAGAATTTACAGGAAGAAATAGCGATTCATATCTCCCATTTACAATATCGTTGTAACGACCATGGATATTCAAAGTGTACTGGGTTTCTAAAATCTGTAGCCTGCTGTATAATTCATTTCGAATATCAGCAAATGTGGTATGCATACTACAACCGATGTGGAAGTAAGAAGCACCAAAAGTTGGACATTGGTTGACATATATTGTAATTGTAGACATTTTTGGATTTGATTGATATGTTTTTAAATTGGAAGAGATAATCTGTTGTGGACGATTTCAATTCTGCGAGAATGTATAGTCTTATATAACTTCAAATAACGCGGTTATAAATTCACAAACTTATAGACAGAAATGACTAAAGTTCGATCGAAATGACTAAAGTTTGATCGAAGTGACAGAAGTTGGAATATTGTCCTCCCAACGCGTTTTATAAACGGGTAAGAAGCCTTCTTACCCGTTTTATAAACGCGTTAATTGTGTTTTAACTATTCCGAAAGTCTAGCCTTCTAGCGCGTTTTATAAACGCGTTCAAAAGCTTCTAACGCGTTTATAAAACGTGTTCGAGAGGAGAGAGAGAAGCGCGGTTTATAAACGCGTTGGAACTTTCTTCTTATTAAAAAAAAATTAATTAATTCTTTCTATTAAATTTTTTTGTGTCTAAATTTTTATATTAAATAATTTCGGTTTTTCCGTGTGTGTAAATATTTTCTTATTTTAAAGAGTGTCGAAGGACTTGCATGGTTGCACCTAGCGATTATACACTGAAATTGGGACCCATGACGGTAATAGGGGGTTGGTTGCTAGTTGCTACACATATGACAAATTGAATGATTTCAGAAAAATTATGTATTTTACAAAACAAAAGAATAATTTATCATTGGTGCCTGAAAAATGGGCTATGTTTATATTTTGGTGAAAGAAATTAAGGATGTGTTAGGATAAAGAATCGGATATTACAAAACAAAAACAATGATAATTATTTTTTTAAAAAAAGAAAAAGATATACTATTTAAACAAATAAGTAAAACATTGCTATTTATACTATTATATGTGTTTGACTGTCAAATCCCAACTAAAAACTAATCTTTGATCTGAATGATAATTATTCATTGAACATCCAAGCATAACTAAATTTATAGAAATTATTTAAAAAAAATAAAATTCTACGTTAAATTCAGTCCAGGATGTACTACAACTACACATCAAAATAAGCGTAAAATCTGAATCTTATACGGATGATTTAAAATATGATCAAAGATAATTGTAGGTAATATTAAAATTCATTATGGATTAAGTAGCAGTGTCAATAAACAAACTGGCGGCCAATAACATTTCCTCTCATAAAACAAAGGAAAATGATCACAGAATCCGTAACGAGCTCCATCTTCCGTAACTAAAACCAAATAAAAAACTCCATTTCTCTCCAGTGAAAAATTACTGGAGACCACCAGCTCGGAACATTTTGTGGAAGAATTGATGAAAAGGCGTTGACAGGAAGACAATTGCGGCGTCATTAATGGCGCGGTGATCGGGTGTGGTCGTCGTTGTAAGACTGTCTGAAAAGGGACCTGACCTTGGTCTCTTTCATCATCGTGCTCCCACGCGCAAGAGCAATTTTCCTCTTGTACACAGTACACTTCATTCTTCAGTTCTTTCTGACTTTTCTGTGGCGGTGCTTTTGTAGCCACATCCTGTATGAGGACAAAAGGGACTGTTCTGTAATTCTATTTCTGTTATTTTTGGTTGCTGTCCGCGTGAAAAACAAAATTAATGAAATCATGATCGTATTTAAAGAGTACGGATAGAGTATCTAATATAACTATCCACAAGATCGATGATACATTCTAGAATGATAAAAAATAACTCTATATATCTATCTACAGAAATATTGTTTATCATTGGGTATCAATTTTCAATTTAAATTTCATTTGATAGTCTTATCAAATACACAGTTAAATATGAATCATTGCAAATTTTAAGTCATTTTATAAACAATAAACTTCCAATCTATTTCATTATTTGTTTTTTTAGACATTCTAGATAGCGGCTATCTAGTTAGCAAAAAGAAAAAAGAAGAAAAAATAAGAAAAAAATCTAACAAGAACCAAAAAGCCTCCAACAAAGCCTCTAGCAAAATTTAAAAAAGAGGGCAGTTCCAAATGTAAATCGCATTGTAAATATCATATTGGAAAATTATAATTTATTTTTAGCAGTTCCAAATACTTTTAAGTTAGATGAGCGTTCTAGTGCTACGAGTTGTTGGTACCACAAATGTCAATAACATTTTAAAATTTACATTTAAATTTTTAAATCTAAATTATTGATATTGTTCAATTTAAAGATGATGCACTTATATATAACTTTTATAAATTTTAGAATTTATTTGATACTCGATCAACATGTCAACACATGAAAATGGATTAGAATTAATCTGCTATAGTTAACAATATTCGTTCATTTTTTTGCCTCTTTATCGAATATATAACGAACTCCAAAATCTATAAAAAATATATGAAAATTAATCAATCATAAAATTAAACAAAATCAAAGATTTAAATTTAAATTTTAAATTTTAAATATTAATAAAATAGAAAAAATATGGTATCTGTGACACCAAAATTTTAGGGCACTAAAACCTTCCTCGCTAAATTAAAATGTCGTTGATGAATCCCACACTTTAAAGTAATATATAATAACTTTAATTAACTCATTCACGTCTCCCATCATGGATAAGAAACTCGGACCGAAAAAATTAAAAATAATATTAAATTAATATAATATATTAAAAATAATATCAATATAATAATATTTTTTAAATAGTATCATAAGATCGGAATCTGGGATTCCGACCGCAATTACGGAATCCCGGATTCTAATCTTAGCTAAGATCGAATCCCGGATTCCTATCTTAGCTAAGATCGGAATCCGAAATTCCGATCTTAGCTAACTACTCATTTAAATATTAGAAATAATATTTAAAAATAATATTTAATTAATTTATTTAATTAAATATAAATTTCATTAATTTATCTAAAACATATAAAAATCATTTTGTAGCTATTACAATTAGTTCGAGGCAAATTAGAGACGCATTTGAATCATCTTACAACTTTCGAGTCATTGTGAGAGGAATAGAGGACGTGCATGTCTATGGAGGACATCGAAACTTCATGAAATAAGATATATTTGAGTAAGGACATGAGAAAAAGTAAGACAAAGAGCAATAAATAATGATAAACGGGTGGGTTGAACTATACACGGATTTACTAGTACAAAATCTGTAACCCAACCCGAAGTAACGGGTTTATCAAAATTAGAACCCGTACCCAACCCAACATCATGTTAACTCGGTAAAAAACGGTTCGGGTCAGGTGGGTTGAACGGATTCACAGTTTTTTTGTACACCCCTACATGCGTGAGAAGGCCCGGAGACTTCACGCATGATAATCTAACAAGATTTGGCATGGGCGAGAGAGAGAGCAATCGAACATCTTTTCGGATCATGGGAAGATTCGTACAACAAACTCCTGAGTCTTTTATTGGCTATACAGATGACGACACCCGAGACGCAGATCAAATGGTTGTTTAAAAATTTATAATTTTAATGTAAATTAATTAAAAATTTATAACTTAATTATCAATTTTTTTATTAAATAAAATAATTATTTATATTTTAATTAAATAAATTAATTAAATTTATATTTAATTAAATAAATTAATTAAATATTATTTCTAATATTTAAAGTTAAGATAGAATCCCGGATACCGATCTTAGCTAAGATCGGAATACGGTAAATCCATAATATTAATTAAATCCATAATATCTTACCTTTTTGTAAATCCATAATATTAATTAAATATATTTAACTATTATTTTTATATGTATTAAATAAATTAATATAATTTATATTTAATTAAATAAATTAATTAAATTTATATTTAATTAAATAAATTAATTAAAATTATATTTAATTAAATAAATTAATTAAATTTATATTTAATTAAATAAATAAATTAATTATTATTTTAAAATATTAGAAATAATATTTAAATGAGTAGTTAGCTAAGATCAGAATCCGGAATTTCGATCTTAGCTAAGATCAGAATCCGGGATTCCGTAATTGCGGTCGGAATCCCATATTCTGATCTTGTGATACTATTTAAAAAATATTATTATATTGATATTATTTTTAATATATTATTTTAATTTAATATTATTTTTAAATTTTTCGGAAACTCGGAATTTAAATGCACTGGGCTTGTAAGGAATTGGGCCTTTAACCCAGCCCTAATTATTTTTTGTTGGAGCTTAAAAATAGCCTCAACAAGACAAAAAGTGCAAATCGAAAAAATTAATAATAACGTTACTGTTCATCTAAATTTTGATAATAATAAAAAAAATTCGAAATTTTAATACTAACGTTATTGGATCGTCGTTTGAAATGATGAATGGTCTAAACCCTTAGATTCCAAACGACGATCCAACATTGGATCGTCATTTGAAATGACGATCCAAGACTTTAAACAAATGACAATAATGTTTTAATTTGATCGAAGGTAATTATTATTTTAAATTTTTAACAAATAAAGGCCAGAAAGTAAAAGCAGATGGCTAAGCTTTACGTGGCACAATCTCATCCAGTTTTTTTTTTTTTTTGGTGTTTATCATGTTTCATGCACAATTAATGATTAAATTAAATACTGTAGCAATATTTTATAATTGAAGTAAAATATTTAAACAAGCTCATCGGCAACCACAGTTAGACCCAACAACAGTGTTATTCAAAATAATCAGTGATTGATCCCAAAAAAATTTAGGGGATTCAACAAATTCATCATAATATATAATATCAACACATTAAATTTAAATAACTTCATAAGAATATACTTGTAATTATTTATGGGTTCAAACTATTAAATTTAAACAACAAGAAGTCGATGCAGCTTTTAGAACGAAAACCGTGCAATTCACTGACAACCCTGGTGCCAGTAATCAACAAGAACCTGATGTAGCTTTCTGGAATGAAGCTGCTCAATTCGCTGACAACGCTGGCGTGATCCACCAACCACGACCCTCTAAGATCAAAAACCTCCATTCCTCTCTACCAAATCTTTAAAAAAGTTGGGGCCCCTAATTTCCTTCTAGTTTTTTAACTTTAAATTTTTTCCCATGATATTGAAACATCAATGCAGAAAGCAATCGTCGTTCACTTGTCCGCCTATCTCCGATCAAAATAACACCGGAAGAGGCGCAGCTTGACTTAGGACCCATTTGTTTAAAATTCCAAAATTAAAACTCTCGTTAGCAAATCAAATCAAATAATTTAATAATTATTTTAACATTTTCCTATTGAGGAAATTAATTACCTCCGATCAAATATTTTTTTAAGAATTTAATTTAATAATCATTTAATTGTATAAAGTTTTGTCCACATTAGTTTAACCATTTGCTTAAAAAAAATGTTGTTGCTTTGGATCGTCGTTTCCAACCACGATCCACTGTTTTGTCCACATTATAATTAATATTACCTCCGATCAAATAATTTCTTTAAGCAAATAATTTAATAATTATTTTAAAGTTTTGTCCACATTATAAAGCTCATACAAGTTCTAATTCTCCACTCTCATTTAATTGTATAAAGTTTTGTCCATATTATTTTAACCATTTGCTTAAAACATCGTTTTGAATGACAATCCAAGGGTTCAGACCATTCGTCATTCCAAACGATGATCCAGCAACGTTAGTATTAAAATTTCGATTTTTTTTGTTATTATCAAAATTTAGATGAACAGTAACGTTACTATTAATTTTTTCAGAAGTGCAAAGAACTGCGTACGGCCCTTAGCCGATGAAAAAACGGGTATTACTTTCGGTAATTAACAAAATAGACAATCAAACAATTGGAGCGCCTCCTTTTATTTTTGTCACGTGATTTTATTTCCATCCAAATTATAGCTGATGTCACGTGATTGGCATGCCTACTTTTCATTACTTCAAAACTAGATCGAAAATTAAACCTCTTTCTCTCTCTCTCTAGAAAACCTCCATAGATCTTGATCAAGTTCTCTCTCTCCCAATCAAGTTTCTCTCTCAAGTATCAAATCCGATCTCTCTCTTTCCCGCTCTCAGAATTCATCTCTCTCTCTATCTCTCTCTTAAAAGCTTTATTTCTGAACTCAAGTATTTTTTGGTGATTTCATTCGATTTTCGGCGATTGATCTTCCTTACGATGATTTTTGCCGATCAATTAGACTTCACAGTTTTTAATTCATCATTTGCTGAAAGTTGAGGTAATTTTACTTTCTTTATCGTTTGTTTTTTTTTATATTTTCATGTCCATTTTTAGTGGAACAATCGATTTGGATCTAGATTTGTATCTTTTGCCTCTTAATTGTTCAATTATTGCTTTTAATTTGGATTTTTAGGATTGATTTTTGTTTTAGATCTGGACTGATTTATGAAATATATATAATTGTTGTTCATATATTCCTTTTACTTTTGTGATAGATCCGAACTTGTTGATTTTAATTCGTGATTGTAGCAATTCATGAATATTTTGAACAATTGCTAAATTACCGCTTTAATCCAGATCTGTTGTAATTCAATATCTAATTATGTGCAGTAGTATATTATATATAATGTATCATGTATTTAATGTCTAATAGAACAATCGATCAATTATTGATGTCGATATGGATTAAAAAGATGAATTTGTATTGAAAATATTGATTGATCATCTTTATTCTGTTTCTTTTAATACTAATACATAAATCAATAGATGAATTCATCTATTCCTTTTATTTTTGTGGTATTCTGGTAGCATCGATTTATATTGTTTTGTAAAGTACATTAGGATATCATTCATTGAGAAGGATTTTATTCACAAGAAGGGAGTACGTATTTTAAACAAGAGAGTGTCATTTATTTTGTAAGGGATTAGATTAATTAGGACAATGACTCTGTAAGCACATTCAATTATTGCTAATGTGTCAACGATTAATAATATTTTGTAACAAAGGGAGTAACTACTTTAAATATGGGAGTATTTTTTTTATGTGATAGTGTATTAACAGCTTCATGGTATTTTAGTATCCTATAATCAAGGGAGTAAGTTATTTAAATAAGGGAGTATATTATCACTAACATGGAAGTAGTTATGAAAGTGCTAGTGTGTTAGCAATTTAGCAACATTTTCAACAAGGGAGTAACTTCTTTAAATAAGGGAGTATATTAACATGACAAAAGAAATATATATATATATATATATATATATATAGAGAGAGAGAGAGAGAGAGAGAGAGAGAGAGAGAGAGAGTTTTGCTATGGTGAGTTACAACTCACCAAAGGGTCGGTGAGTCGCACTCAAAACTTCTAAATACAGTTCAAAATGACCGATTCAAATCATTTAGTACAATCTCCCTATTGAAATCTCAATGCATACAAAATTTTACATTTTTTTCGAAAATTTTAAGTATTTTTTGAAATTTTAGAAAATCGTTAATCTAATTAGTTCTAAACAGTTCAAAAACTGCAATTTTAAAAAAATAAAAAAATATATAAAATTTGGTCTGCATGGAGATTTCAATAGAAAGATCATATTGGACGGTTTGGATCGATCATCTTAAACTAGATTTAGGAATTTCGAGCTCGACTCAAGGACCCTTTGGTGAGTTGCAACTCACCATAGCAAATTCCTTATTCATATATATATATATATATATATATATATATATATATATATATATATATATATATATATATATATATATATATTGATGTGGTACAGTGCATTAACAGTTTGATGATATCTTGATATTTTGTAATCAAGGGAGTAATTTTTTTGATGTGATAGTGTATTAGCAGTTTGATGGTATTTTGTAACCAAGAGAGTAAGTTATGTGAATAAGAGAGCATATTATCAGTCACAGGGGAGTATTTTTTTGAGGTAGTTTGTTAGCAGCTTGATGGTATCTTGGTTCCTTAGCCAAGGGAGTAAGTTATTTAAACTTGGGAGTATGTTAGTATGGCAAATGGAATTTTTTTGTTGTAGTTGTATTATGGTAGGAGTTGAACCAGGAAGTATGTTTTCTAATCACTTTGTTTTTGTTGTTTTTTCAGATTCACATTGAAGGTGATAAGTTCGTGATTGCGTACAACTTGATGTTTGATAGTAATAATGAAGTGGAAGTTGAATTACCTCCAATATAAGATGTGAATGAAATAATTTGTTGTTATATTTTAATGACTAGCGTGTTTTGTTTCTGCTTTGTAGTATTGAAACAAGTTGTGTTTTGTTAGTTTGTAGTATTTGGAACAGATACTTGTTGCTATTGTTATTGAAATAGGTTGTGCTTTGTTATGTTTACTCAAATATCATGAAATTGATACTTCCTTATATTAGTTGTTGTAATCACTTTTTGAGAACTAGATACTCCTTTATTGTATGTGTATATTTTTCACAAACAGAGTACACTAATTGATAGTACTTTGTATTAATTATTTAAAAAAAATTAACACATTTTGTAAATTTAGTTACTCCCTTAAGTGAATTTTTAATTGCTATTTTGCTTATCTATTTACTCCCTATATAAATTTAGTTACTCCGTACAATTAATTTAGTTACTTCCCATTGTCTGTTAAAATCGCCTATAAAGAGTGCACTGGAAAAAATTAATCCAAATGACTCTAACATCCTAATTAATGACAATTTTTATTTTTGGCAGTTTCTATTTTTAGAAGTTTCTATTTTTGACAACTGATTGCTCGATTGTTTTATCCCTTGATCGTAGTTATCAGCTCCGTGAAAAAACTCTCCTTTCAACGAAGAGAAAATTAAGAACTTAAATTTGAAACATCCTTATTTATTTTCGTGGATAGAAAAACCAACATATATTTGATGATGATTTATCCATATCCATGATTGCCCAATAAGTCTGTGTGTTTGGATGAGGGGTTGAATAACAATTTCGAAATGTGTGTTTGTCATAATTCCTTATTTTAATTCTATAGTTTTGTTAAAATATGGATAAGGGCTCAAATTTTTTATTTTTGTGTTGTTTGGGTTTCACAAGAATAAAAAAATTGAAGTTTATTCTTATCATATTCCTTATTTTTGTTCATCCATTTTAGTTGTGATTAATTTTATTTTTTGTAAACATCTGAGATCCGCATTGGAAAAGAGGAACTACAGATCCATGCACCTGAACTGAACTAAATACATATT
This sequence comes from Rhynchospora pubera, assembly GCA_028095005.1. Lineage (NCBI taxonomy): Eukaryota > Viridiplantae > Streptophyta > Magnoliopsida > Poales > Cyperaceae > Rhynchospora > Rhynchospora pubera. Next base: position 75,929,099 of record CM051462.1, read on the forward strand.
TTTTCCCCTACCGGTCCTGGTGCACTGTGTTTTATTCTATTTTTTCTTTCATTTTAAGCGGAAAAAGAGCTGCCTTCTCTATAATGTCACGTGGATTGATTAGTTCAAACTAAACTATAATAGTTGGTAAAATCTCCTAGTCCTACATAACCATTCAAATTCAACTTTCATTTTGGTTCAACTTGAGTTACTGCTATCAGTTCATACTCAAAGAACAAACTAATTATTAATGAATTTTTGTAATCATTGAAAATTTGAAAATGCATTCAATTTGAATTTGCACTCTCCTATCTCATGTCTTATTTTTTAAGAATTTTGTATATACTTTTTTAATTATCTCATCTATTTTCAAGTTCTGACATCAAAATTGGCTTTTTTTTTCAATTTTATATTATTGATAAACAAATGGTTCTTCTAGTAAGCATTGGAAAAAATATGAAAAAAAATGAGAAGATACAAGGTGATGATCAAATTTTTCATTGAATAAGATATTTTTACTACTTTTTATTAGCAAGAGTTATTTGGTTTTTTTCTTCAAATTAGTAGATTGGTCTAAGATAATGTTTAATGCATCAAGAAATACACAACTGGTACATCATGAATTGGATAGTGCAAAGAGCAATTAATTATGCTGTTATTCAATCAAGTGAAACATAGTTTAAATCCTGGTCTTGTTTCAAACCAAGAAAAACTTTTTCGAGTGGTATGACCTTCGCAGATTGCTTGGATTTGACAATTAAGGTAGCAATATCCTTTTTTCTCAACTTTTTTCTTTAAAAAATTAGTTGAATGGTCATGCCAAATTAAAATATAAATTTTTGCATTGAGAAGATGAATGACCTTCAATATATATGTATGTAAGGTTATTGAAAATGAAATATTAATGTTGCAAAAAGACATAAAAAACATGATCGTATATCATAAAGTACTTGTTTTTACATAAGAATTTTGTTAATTGCCAGCTACCCACAAAAAGCACTAGGAGCTTTATTTCCTCATGAATTTGTATGAGGTTTATTTGGTTATGAAATTGTGCAAGTAAGATGAAGGACTTATGTGTTCTTTCCAAAATGAGATTTGCAACACGATAATCAGTTTCCTCTACCATCTCATTCAAAAGTTATTGAAGAGTTGATCTTTCGCCATTGGTTTTTAATTTGGTTGGATGTTAAAAAATTGAAGCAAGTTTTACAAAAAATGGAGTTAGATTTTATAATTGAAAATTTATATGCTATTGATGTTAGAAAATCATCACTCAATTTATATTTATTACCAGACTACATTCATACTATACTCATGAATGAATGATAAAAAATTGTTTGTCTAAAACACAACTTGCGTTGATCATACTTTACCGGTAATTGTTAGAGATATGTCCTAGGAGCCAATCTTATTTAGGCCACTTCTATAGTTTATGTTATTGATGATTTCAGATCATTTGTTCTTTGATTTAATCGTTGACAGTTCATTCAGGTTGAGGATCTGAATTATAGATCACTGTTATTCATTTAGTAGTAAATGACAACGATAAATCTAAAAGTCCATAATCTTGATAATTAACAGAGAACATTAGTTATAAATAAGATTAGTATGCAGATTAAGTGATGATTAAGTTCTATAAATCATAGGTTAGGAGTAACCAACTTAATTGCATATGTATATGTTATAGAACATAGTACAGGACTGGACCCCACGAAATAAATATATGGATTGTGTTACGTGTCATTATTTATTTCGTTATGATTTTGGTTCTAAGTTTGAGATGATTATCTTTTCCACATGAGGATAGATGCTATAAATCATGTCTACCGCTGATTCCTGATAAAGGCTGCTATACGGACTTGATTTAAGTATTCTTGAATTGTGCGGGGAAAAGCTAATTATCAAGAAAACCGTATGTCCCTCATTAATTCACTTAGTGAGTGACGATATCTGTTTGGGCCCCTTGATGGAGATAGATTGTTTGCTAGCAACTGATACAATTATCTCTAGATCAAGAAACGTATAATCTGCAAGAATGACACGTTCCTATCTTGGATTATACGATGATATCGTGTGACATAAGAATCAAAATAAAGAAACATAATTGTTCTCTTATGCAGGATTGAAATTTTTAGCTGTACACTATTTATGCGAATTGGGAATCATAACGTGTTGCTAGATACCGCTTATGATTATTGGAATTAAATAGTGATTTAATTCCATGGCCAACATAGCATAAATCCTCAAAGGGTCACACATAATAAGGTGTTTAACCACACGTGCATTAATTATTTATTTGCAACAATTGGTTTTGCAAAATATGATAGGTTGATTAATTAATCGTATACCGTTATGGACCATTATGATTAATTAAGTCAAATAGATCATATCGAAATAATTAAATGCATTGTCTAATTCCATATTAATTATTAAATAGTTAATAATTAATAATAATCAACACATTTAATAAATTGAGCAAATTGGGCCTTAAATTAATTAGTTGATTTAATGCCAAATGGAAGGTGTAATAAATTGGAAGGCTATTGGGCTCAACTTGACTTGAGGCCCAACCCACATAGGAGGTAGGTAGGTGCGGCACCATAGGGGCATTTTGGTCCTTCAAAATGTGGATGAGAGCTAGGGTATGAGGTCTATATAAAGGGGTGTTCTTTGGGAGCAAACCCTAGCCTCCACACACCTCTCTCTCTCCTTCTCTCTTTGGCCGCACCTCACACCAAGGGAAGAAAAATTTCAGAATTTTTCATTCCCTTTCTCTCTTCCACACACCACCTAGCTCATGTGTTGAGCAAGCTTTTCCACTAAATTAATTGGAGAATTAACTTGAAGAGGGAAAGCTTTGGAATTAGGCACACTTCTCTCAATTACTAGCATAATTGATTAGAGAAGGTGGTTAATTCCTTAGTGGACTCGAGGCGCACGGCGTGGAGGTTCTTGGAGAGCACGCCACCGACACCAATCCATTGGAACGAGCCTCTTGGTTGCGATACCAAGAGAGGTATACTTCCAATCCTTTTTCTCGTGTGTTTCAATAGCTTGTGTACTAGATCTTGTGTGTGCTTTGTTTGCTTGGTTAATTAATTGGTAATTAGCATAAAAATGACAATTAGCACACTTTCTAACAGTGGTATCAGAGACTTGGTCGTACTTAAGCTATTTTAACACTTAATTAAGAGAAATTGGCTAATTAATGGATTAGTAGAGATGATGCGTTTGTTTGCTGTCTGGAAATGGTATTTTCTGTGTTATTTCACGTTTTTGGATGTGATAAGTTCTCTGGAAGATCTTTCCATCTACATGAAAGTTGTAGATCTTTGGATTGTGATTCTTTTGGCGTTGGATTCACATTTTTCTGAATTAGTATAGATTTACTGTGAATAAAATGGCGACAGTGCGCAGAACCAGTTTCTGCTTGCACTGTCCTGTTTGAATGGCTTGAAAGATTTATATTTTGAATATAAGTACCAGTGTTCTATGGCTAGAAATAAAGAGGACTTGAAGCTCTTTCTGAGCATGTGTAAATTGTTGCATGACTCGGATTAATTTGTGGGTTTTCAAGTATGAAAAGGAAGATCTTGTCAGATCCAGTTTGTTGAGCAAATCGATTGTTCTAATAAACTGTACCAACTGAGAATTCCTTTAAAAATGATGTTTAAATGGAGTTGTTCTATTTTGAGTTAAGATTCCAGGAAAATTAATTTCATAATTTTTCGTGGATTTTTGAACCTTCAACTAGGTTAAAACCTTTCGATTGACAGTCTGTTTCAGTACAGAATTTGTTGATTGTTTAGGCTGTAACTTAATATTATTGAACTGAACTTGGTTGTTTTCTTTTCATGAATGGATAGCCTGTAGTCTAAACAAGTTTTTCTATGTATATTGTATATATAAAAACTGGATAGAAGGTGGTCTAACAGACCAAATGGTTGAGAGGATAAGCTGAAAATCTCATAACGGTGTTTCGTGCACTTGTAAGAGATTTGTCTTTTTTGATTCTCCCAGATGGTTTAAGATCTCTTCTTGAAATTTTTACTGGTAGTCACAACTTTGATAAGGAGCTTAAGTAATTTATTTGAGAATTTTTGGAGACCGAAAACTGTTGTTTTTGTTGGATTCCATTAGTTACGTTTTTTGGTAAATTACTGTTTTTCTAAGTATTCAAACTAGTTGAAATTAATTAGAAAACTCCTTGTTTGATCTCCTTTCTGTTATGGGATGTTGAAAGAACTTTCTAAATGAATTTAAACAAGTTTGGTTGTTTAAAATTGAGGATTTGTACACGGAATTTACTTATAGCAAACGATACGCAAAGATGCTTGAAAATCGTTAATTGGAAACAAAGTTCTTGTATGTGCTAACTTTGTTTTGTAGGTGGATAGTGGGTTTAGTATGGCTCAAGACTCAATGCCTTGTGGTTGTAAATGAATGCATGTGTGAATGTTTGTAATGCGGCCTTTGGTGCCATTAATTAATTTTTGATTAATTTTTTATGTAACTTGTGAGGCTTGCATGCCCCTAAGGATAGGAAGGGAATAGGATGTTTTCACATGTATTTTGCACCTTTATTTTATATAGGATTTAGATCCTTATAGAATTTAGTGGGAGGGCATGGATTAGATTAGTTTTGCTCCATGGACGATGTGGCGAAACTAATGCAAGCGGGAGCCATACAAACCCACAACTATGAGATGCTTGTATGATTGCTTGTGATAGGTTAGGTATGGGTGTATGTTTACACGACCACCAAACAAGCGTCATGATTGTTATTCGTCCCAAATAAAAAGAATTAAGTCTAATCAAAATTCACTCTCCTTCTTTCTATCCCCTTCTTACGTAGTATGATCGGTCATTGATGTATTCTCGCCGACGCGGGACATCGTGATCCATCATCCGTGTCGGGGTGTAAATCGGATTTACTAGGAGCAAATAGAAAGAAGTGACTTAACAATGATTCAAATCGGATTGGTCATTGGAGTGAAGTTCGTTAATCGAACCAAGAGTCATAGGAATGTATGATTGGTTGGAGAACCTATTTCACATTTGTTGGTGCAATGTTCTGCCGACGCCGTCGTTGCATTAACAAGTTGTGGGAATCTTGGAAATTCACTACATTTAGGGACATGATATAATGTAGTGGAAGTTTTACTTAGTTAAAACAAATTTTAAAGCATAAACTAATTGACCTTAAAACTTATGTATTGTTGTAGATGTCTTCCTCATCTTTTACGCTACGTTCTCTTCTTGAGAGAGAGAAACTCGCTTTTAACGGTGCCAATTTCTTGGATTGGCATCGCAACCTAAGGCTTGCCTTTAGGTATGAGAAAAGAGAGTATCTCCTCACCACTCCCATGCCATCGGCTCCAAAGGCAACCGCTACCCAAGAGGAAAAGGATGCCTTTGCGAAGCATGAAAACGAGGACATGGAGATGTCCGTCGTGATGGTGGCAACCATGGAATCGGAACTCCAAAAGGAGTTCATGGATAGTGGCTATGGAGTGTTCGCTATGATCACTCGCCTATCCAACATGTTCCAAACTAAGGCCCGCACCGAAAGGGCCCGTCTCATCAAGGCCGTCGCCAACACTCGCTTGGCCGAAGGTCATGATGTCGGGCCACACGTCATGAAGATGGCGGGGTTGTTTCGGCAGCTTGAGAAGCTTGATACGCCCTTCCCCTCGGGGGCGATTCAAGACTTCATTCTCAATTCTCTCCCTCCAAGCTTCACCGGTTTCGTTGTGAACTACCGGATGAACGGCATGGACAAGAGCATGGATGACATCCAAAACATGCTCATTGAGACGGAGGAGAGTCTAAAGAAAGAGAAGGGCCCAAAGGATGTTCTTGCGGTGAGTGGAAAGAGCAAGAAGATAAGAAAGCGTGGCCGCAAAGAAAAAGGCAAAGGCCCGGTGACGCCCCAAGGTCCGGCCAAGGGTGCTCCCGTGGGTTCTAAGAAGAAGAAGAACCCGGCCACTTCCGAGACCGTTTGCTACTACTGTAGCAACAAGGGCCATTGGAAGAGAAACTGCCCAAGGTACCTAGCTGACAAGAAGGCGGGAACTGTCCAACCTTCTACCTCAGGTATATTTGTCATCGAAACCCTTCTCGCTACTTCTCACACAGATTGGGTATTTGATACTGGTTCGTGTGCTCACATTTGTCGAAATGTGCAGGTCCTAAAGAATAGAAGGCGGCTCGAGAAAGGCGAAGTTCAACTCCGCGTCGGTAACGGCACGTGCGTCTCCGCTATGGCCGTTGGGAGCGTGGAACTAACTTTGCCTAATGGTTTTGTGTTGGAACTCAAGGATGTTTTTGTAGTTCCATGTATCACTCGAAACATTGTATCCGTTTCTTGTTTGGATTTGGATGGTTATGATGTTGTAATAAAGAACAAGTGCTTGACTTTGTTTCGTAATGAAGTTTGTTTTTGTGATGCACATTTATTGAATGGTCTTTATGTGCTCGATTCGAATGGATTTGTTTTGAGTGTTGAAAATGACAAAAGGAAACGTAAGGTTTCACATGAGAATGCGACTTTAATGTGGCATTGCCGTTTGGGTCATATCAACGAGAAACGCATCAAGAGACTACAATCCGTTGGTCTCTTGGATCAATTCGCTTTCGAGCCAATTGACATTTGCGAATCTTGTTTGATGGGAAAAATGACCAAAGCGCCTTTCCCCAACAAAGGGATAAGGGCAAATAGATTGTTAGATCTCATACATACCGATGTATGTGGACCTATGAGCATTTGTGCACGTGGAGGTTTCTCATACTTCGTCACGTTCACTGACGATTATAGTAGATACGGGTATATCTACTTGATGCGTCATAAATCTGAAACCTTTGACAAGTTCAAAGAGTTTAAGAGTGAAGTTGAGAACCAACTTGATCGAAAGATCAAGGCCTTACGATCCGATAGAGGTGGTGAGTACTTGAGCCATGAATTTGGCGATTATCTAAAGGAGTGTGGAATCGTTCCACAACTCACTCCACCAGGAACACCACAATGGAATGGTGTGTCCGAAAGGAGGAATCGAACTTTGCTAGACATGGTTCGATCGATGATGAGCCAAACTGATTTGCCTATGTCCTTTTGGGGTTATGCAATTGAAACCGCAGCTTTTACTTTGAACCGTGTTCCATCAAAGTCCGTTGAGAAAACACCCTATGAGCTATGGTTTGGTTCGAAACCAAGCATGATGTTTCTCAAGATTTGGGGTTGTGAAGCTTATGTGAAAAGGCTAGTGAGCGATAAGCTTGGACCCAAATCGGACAAATGTCATTTCGTAGGATACCCTAAGGAAACGAAGGGTTACTACTTCTATAACCGTGTCGAGAACAAAATAGTTGTTGCACGACATGCGGAATTCTTGGAAAAGGAGTTTATCTCAAGAAGAAGTAGTGGGAGCAACGTGGTTATTGAAGAAATTCAAGAACCACAACAACAAAACATACCTCAAGTAGGTAATGTAGTTGTTCCAAATATAGTGCCAAATGAGGTTGCACCAAACGAGATTGTAGTCGAACCCATTCCTCAAGTTGTTGTGGAAGAAGAGGTTCAAGAACAAGCTCCCTCAAATGAATACTCAAACATATCGCGTGTCGATAGTGTTGAGGACGCACCTATACTTGAAGTTCAAGAACAAAGCCCACAAACAGTTGTGGAGCAAGTTCAAGAACCTCAAGCATCTACCCTACGAAGATCGGCAAGGCCAAGTCGTCCACCCATAAGATATTTAGGTTTGCACGACGTTCTCGTCATGGAGAACGATGAGCCTTTGATCATTGATGACATGAAAAGAAAACCAGACTCCAAGGAATGGCTTAAGGCCATGGAATCCGAAATGCAATCCATGTATGACAACAAGGTATGGACCTTGGTTGATCTTCCCAACGGAGTAAAACCCGTTGAGAACAAATGGATCTTTAAAAGAAAGGTCGACATGGATGGCAACTTGACCATTTACAAAGCACGACTCGTAGCGAAAGGTTACAAACAAGTTCATGGTATTGACTATGAAGAAACCTTCTCGCCCGTCGTTATGTTCAAGTCAATTCGGATCATGTTAGCAATTGCCGCATTTTATGATTATGAAATATGGCAAATGGATGTCAAAACCGCCTTCCTAAATGGAAATTTGGAAGAGGATGTGTATATGACACAACCCGAGTGTTTTGTGGATCCAAAGAATGCTAACAAGGTATGCCAACTTCAAAGGTCCATTTATGGATTGAAGCAAGCATCGAGGAGTTGGAACAAACGCTTTGATGAAGAAGTCAAGAAATTGAACTTCGTTCAAAGCGAAAAGGAACCTTGTGTTTACAAAAGGATCAGTGGGAGCGTGGTTGTGTTTCTTGTTCTATATGTTGATGATATCCTCTTGATCGGGAATGATATCCCCGAGTTGAATGCAGTTAAGGATTCATTGAAGAAGGTGTTCTCAATGAAAGATTTGGGCGAAGCCGCCTATATCCTAGGAATCAAGATCTATAGAGATAGATCGAGAAGGATGTTAGGCTTGAGCCAAGATGCATATATTGACAAAGTGTTGAACAAACACAACATGGCAAATTCCAAAAAGGGATTCTTGCCTATGTCACATGGCATTTTCTTGAGCAAGTCTCAAAGTCCGACCAATGATACAGATCGGGATTACATGAAGAAATTCCAGTATCCATCTGTGGTCGGATCGATTATGTATGCCATGCTATGCACTCGTCCCGATGTGGCACATCCGATTAGCGTGACTAGTCGATTCCAAGCCAATCCCGGCATGGCACATTGGACTGCAGTCAAGAATATCCTCAAATATCTCAAGAGAACAAAGGATAGCATTCTCGTATATGGTGGAGACCAAGAGCTCGTTGTAAGTGGTTACACCGATGCTAGTTTCCAAACCGATCGAGATGACTCAAAATCACAGTCCGGCTTCGTATTTCTGCTCAATGGTGGTGCCGTAAGTTGGAAGAGTTCCAAGCAAGATACTACGGCCGATTCCGTCACCGAAGCAGAATACTTAGCGGCTGGTGAAGCAGCGAAAGAAGGTGTATGGATCAAGGAGTTCTTGACCGAGCTAGAGGTGGTTCCAAGCATCTCAGGTCCAGTGGATATTTACTGCGACAACACGGGAGCCATAGCTCAGTCTAAGGAGCCTAGGTCTCACCAAAAGACTAGGCACATTCTACGACGATTCCATCTCATCCGTCAGTTGATCAATGATGGGTGGGTCAAGGTCAAGAAGGTGGACGGTGCCGCGAACACAGCGGACCCTCTGACAAAGCCTTTATCTCGAGCCGCACATGAGTTGCATGTTGCATCCATGGGGATTAGGCGTATGCCTGAGTGGCTTTGAGTTGTATCTTTTATTACTAGGCTTTAGTATGAGACATGTATATTTTGGATATTACATTGAGTACTATGCACTTGCTAGAAGTCACCATTGATTGACTCTAGGCCAAGTGGGAGATTGTTAGAGATATGTCCTAGGAGCCAATCTTATTTAGGCCACTTCTATAGTTTATGTTATTGATGATTTCAGATCATTTGTTCTTTGATTTAATCGTTGACAGTTCATTCAGGTTGAGGATCTGAATTATAGATCACTGTTATTCATTTAGTAGTAAATGACAACGATAAATCTAAAAGTTCATAATCTTGATAATTAACAGAGAACATTAGTTATCAATAAGATTAGTATGCAGATTAAGTGATGATTAAGTTCTATAAATCATAGGTTAGGAGTAACCAACTTAATTGCATATGTATATGTTATAGAACATAGTACAGGACTGGACCCCACGAAATAAATATATGGATTGTGTTACGTGTCATTATTTATTTCGTTATGATTTTGGTTATAAGTTTGAGATGATTATCTTTTCCACATGAGGATAGATGCTATAAATCATGTCTACCGCTGATTCCTGATAAAGGCTGCTATACGGACTTGATTTAAGTATTCTTGAATTGTGCGGGGAAAAGCTAATTATCAAGAAAACCGTATGTCCCTCATTAATTCACTTAGTGAGTGACGATATCTGTTTGGGCCCCTTGATGGAGATAGATTGTTTGCTAGCAACTGATACAATTATCTCTAGATCAAGAAACGTATAATCTGCAAGAATGACACGTTCCTATCTTGGATTATACGATGATATCGTGTGACATAAGAATCAAAATAAAGAAACATAATTGTTCTCTTATGCAGGATTGAAATTTTGTAGCTGTACACTATTTATGCGAATTGGGAATCATAACGTGTTGCTAGATACCGCTTATGATTATTGGAATTAAATAGTGATTTAATTTCATGGCCAACATAGCATAAATCCTCAAAGGGTCACACATAATAAGGTGTTTAACCACACGTGCATTAATTATTTATTTGCAACAATTGGTTTTGCAAAATATGATAGGTTGATTAATTAATCGTATACCGTTATGGACCATTATGATTAATTAAGTCAAATAGATCATATCGAAATAATTAAATGCATTGTCTAATTCCATATTAATTATTAAATAGTTAATAATTAATAATAATCAACACATTTAATAAATTGAGCAAATTGGGCCTTAAATTAATTAGTTGATTTAATGCCAAATGGAAGGTGTAATAAATTGGAAGGCTATTGGGCTCAACTTGACTTGAGACCCAACCCACATAGGAGGTAGGTAGGTGCGGCACCATAGGGGCATTTTGGTCCTTCAAAATGTGGATGAGAGCTAGGGTATGAGGTCTATATAAAGGGGTGTTCTTTGGGAGCAAACCCTAGCCTCCACACACCTCTCTCTCTCCTTCTCTCTTTGGCCGCACCTCACACCAAGGGAAGAAAAATTTCAGAATTTTTCATTCCCTTTCTCTCTTCCACACACCACCTAGCTCATGTGTTGAGCAAGCTTTTCCACTAAATTAATTGGAGAATTAACTTGAAGAGGGAAAGCTTTGGAATTAGGCACACTTCTCTCAATTACTAGCATAATTGATTAGAGAAGGTGGTTAATTCCTTAGTGGACTCGAGGCGCACGGCGTGGAGGTTCTTGGAGAGCACGCCACCGACACCAATCCATTGGAACGAGCCTCTTGGTTGCGATACCAAGAGAGGTATACTTCCAATCCTTTTTCTCGTGTGTTTCAATAGCTTGTGTACTAGATCTTGTGTGTGCTTTGTTTGCTTGGTTAATTAATTGGTAATTAGCATAAAAATGAAAATTAGCACACTTTCTAACAGTAATGTCATAGTAGATGTAACAATTTAACATCCTGAAATATTAAGCTTGCCTGAACCAAAAAAAAAAATCTATTTAATTAAAATTTTCATTTATTTAATAGTTCTCAATTAATAAATTGAGATGACCATGTCTCCTTCGATTTATCGAATATTCATATTTTATAAATGTACAATTGATCAGTCATTTCCTTTAGTATTGATGAAAGTTCCATTGCTTTATTTAACCAAATAAACAAATTTCTTTTTGAATCTGATGATTGTCAATGGATATAAAACAATTTTAATAACAAATAAATAAGTTAACTGTAGCTCGCCTTGTGTTGACGTCTTGACGAGTATACTCGACTTTGCAAAACGCATATAGCAGCCAACTAATTGACTTTCTAGCTCTAGATATGATAAACTCGCCTAAATTAACTCGTCTATAGGCTATTTGTAAAGTTCTTTCGAAAGTTGTTGCCTGTTGTTAACGTATAACATGCACAAATAATAAAATAGTAACGTATAACATGCACAAATAATAAAAATAGTAAATTGATTAAATCGGATGCGAGCATGTCTTCATCTCCCTATTGTTAATACTACAGTCCTTGCTCTTCTATCCTTTTTATGAATTAAATTGTTTATCCCAACTGCTCCTGAAGACCTGAACTATATATACATTTTTTTCCCCCAAAATACCGGTGTTAATTTTTTTTCCGCTGGTTTTTAACTTAACTTAAAACCGATGTAGAGAGGATGATCTTTTAGCACCGGTTTTATACAATATAACCGGCGCTAATTAGTTAACATAATTTCATAAATGCTCCTGTAGTAGTGAATGTATTAAGGACATGATGTTTTTTCTTTAAGATAAATTGAGAGTCAGGCTTCCAACTTATTTTCAAATTAAATGTCTATAAAAAACTTCCCAATTAAGGACAGGATGTTGAGGTGAAACGTAATCGTGGAGCAGTACCACATCCTTCGTTAATACATTAGCATGACAACCACAAACCCTTCTGTTAAAAATTTTCTTAATTAATATTTGCATTAACAATTTTACGCTGATAGGCATGAGTATGACTATGGAGTCAAAACTAGACAGGGCTCATGCCAGTTGAGAACATATTTCGTGTGAAACAACTAACTTAGTTGATACAAAATAGATGATCCCAATAAGAACACAATATGTGTGAAACAGCTACCACCTTTGATACAACACAACCATGCGGATTATGCTCGGTTCAGCCAGGGTTAACACATTTTCTTTCGTGTTTACATTTTTTGTTATTTGTAGATAGTGCTCAAGTTCAGTTGAGGGTCGAAGCAACTCAATGGAAAAATTACAATTATTCATTTTGAAATAAGAAACAACCCTAATTAATCTGATACTGAAATTCATCGCATGCACTCGGCAATTCCAATCAAATGGCTACATTTATCTCTAGGGCTTTGGGTGAGACAATTACACTGCTAATTACGAATAGATATGTAAAAATTAACAGTTAAGAGAGGACTACTTTTTAAAAAATCCAGTACACTACACCCCCATCCAACAGACCAAAAAAAAAAAAAAAAAAATTATTCACATGGTAAGAAATATTTTGCAAGACTAGCCACCTTTATTTTTTCCCATCCTGTATGAAATTCTCTAAAAAGCAAAGCCGCAACCCATGTAACTTCCTTTTACTTTAACGCTACCTGACCTGTAAAAAGAAATTGCCACAAGTCATATCAGAGCAGTGCAACTCTCCAACTAATGTACTATGACGCTTCAAACAGTTTCTATAATCTCGCAGCAGAAAAGATAAGGACACATGCCACTAATATTCAGACACTGAGTGGGACTTGACAACGGTTCCAATACAGACCCACGCCCTGAGACCATAAAATGCAAATAATGGATGGAGTCAATTTTATGGTTTGATCTGGTCATGTTCATGTAATATTTAGGTTTGTTTAGGATCCGGGTTCATTTGGTTAAAGTTCAACATAAAAAATAATTCAGGTTGGCCCACTTCTGTTGCAGTAGAGAACAAGGAGGATATTTCTTTCCATAAATTTGCTGGTTCACACTGATAATGAGCAAATATGTTCCAAGCTGGTATAGATATGACCAGTATCTCAAAGGAAAGCTTACATAATGTTTTACTTCTCACTCTATCCAGTAACATAGACACAAAACAAGCACCCCAACACAGCACCAGACAGGTAACATCCAGTATACACCACTTATGGCCAGATCACAACTGAAATTTTAACATGTATATAAAATGGTGCTGGAATGAGTTATGAAATTAATTGAAGAGAACTCACCAAAAGGGGGTCTTGTATAAGTCGAGATGCTTATAAGAATTAATTAATATTTCTATTAATATACAAAGAGAGGTGTTAAGCAGGGGGCAAAGACCGCCGGCAAGTCGGGCACTCCATTTTTATGTCCATCCACCTTTGTAAACATCCCGAATGAAATAAATGTTCACAAGGTGTTACCTGCACCAAAATAATATTACATCTTGTGAAGTACTAAATAGACATCTGCAAGCCTTTACATATTTTCTAAACCAGTACAAGCATGTAAAATGTTTTTTAGTGTTGTGTACTGTATTTCTTTAAATTTCATTTTGTTCATCTTTTTACTAAGGGGCTATCATGTTTCCTTGCTCAATGATTAATTGTCTTATCAAATGTATAACAGGGTTTTAATTCAGCACCAACAAGAAATTTTGCAAAATTATGCAGCAAATAAACTGGTTCTGTGAAGAAATGGTACGATTCATTAAACTACCAGTATTGGCAATTCATCAGTCCATATGGGTTCTGCTAAAAAAGTTCAACTTTACCTGTATATGCACAAACTGATATATATTTCACTTATGTATGACCTCAATCATAATATAATATACATAACAATATAAAATTAATCCAATCATAGTATGTGATTAGTAATGCTATATTAATAATAATAATCCACAATATCTTATACTAATACTGCAAAATCTCTTTTTTATGTTTATCGTAATGTTTGGAATTAAGGGTCTTTTATAACTGAGGTAAGAAACAGATAGAAGATTATCACTCCAAATTATAGGAAAAAAAAAAGAAATTGCAATTACCAACGTTCATATAAGACACAAAATGCATACTAATTTTAGGAGTTCTTTCTAAAATGCCAAGAATGCCTTCATTTAACTTTTGTTTTTTGTAAGTCAGGTAAGCTATAAAGATTAGTAACATATAAATCACCACATATCCCTACACAACCACAACAAATGGAACTATACAGTATGTGTAATGGACTGGGAAGCTACCCTAAACTTTTAAGTAGAACTTTGTATACACTATTTAAATGATCTGTTGTGTTCCAAAACCAAAAAAACATGAAATAAACATACTAAGATCTACCGTAATGAACTAAATTTCCACTTAAAAATATCTCGTTGCACATTTTATTCGACACTTAAAGAGTTCAAAGTAGCTTTTGCATTTTATAAACTATACTAGTAGTAACCATTGTAAATCAAGCATACCATGTAGTCGTATCGGCGAGACAAGTCAATGGAAGCCATGCAAATTACACAATCTGTTGCTTGTGAGTTGCTCTCCACCTTTCTATGATAGCAGTATTTTTCAGGCAAGATCTGAAAAAGGAGAGAAGATTTTCTTAGTTCAGAATTTACAATCAATGCAAACTTTGGGTCGTATTAACTTTTAGGTTATCCAATGATTGTTTATAGGCTAGCTTGGCAGTTCCTATCTGAAGTTGAGCAATAACAAATTATACACGGCTTTATCAAATTTCACCCTATATTTTTAGTGCCTTGAAAAGTCACACTCAAGATGTACCATAATTGCAAATAACACTCGCCGTTTAGGGTAATGAGAGTGATGAAAAAACCACTAAAACCAAGATTAAGGTCAAGCAAAAAAATTACTACATAACCTATGTATTTAATCCCTAATCCACCAGAGGTTTTATATGACGAATTTCATATAACAACTTGGTTTTTACTTTTAGTATAATTAACACTTGGTACTCAGTATAATCAAAGAAGCCACTTGAGTTTGGGCAGAAATGTTAATACTTGACAAATCAACCTGTTCCATCACTATAATTTACTAAATTCACATTTTTTCAAAGCAGTTCAAAAAATTATTGGTTTTGATGGCAAATGCAAGACACAAACTAGATATTATTCAGAAAAATCATGTAATCTACCTATACCACCTGACACTCCAAACATCATGTAATATACTTACAAAATTCATTTACAGTTCTCAACAGTTAGGGGACAGTTGAATATGAATGAAACTGACATGTTAGAAGCAATGTCTAAAAGATTATGATACCAAAAGACTCAAAAAAAAAACCACTGCTGTTTCATAACAGAAAACCTAGAAGGCACCGACCAAAAAAGAATAGAAACATGTACTTAACTTTTGAAATATGTTGCATGGATACTTTCCAAAAATAATCATATATACTTAAGAAACATGAAAACACTCACCTGACGAGGGATGAAGCACCTTGACCCAAAATAATGCTGGACCAGCAATATGCCGGCTTGCACTGCAACAAAGACTGTCAGACAGATGCACCACCATTTATCAGCTTCAATGCGCAAAAAGTTGGAGGGGCACCCAAAGACATACAGAGGGATGGCAAGGCGGGTGGCACTCATACCCAGGATGTACTGGGGATGGAGCGGTTTACGGGTATCTTTTATTATGTTAGTGACGATCTGAGGTACCCAGAAGGAGTATGCTAAGAAGACTATGGCACGTAGGAATACTCGCAGCTCATAGGTCACCAGGATTCCCCCCACCAAAATGCCATCTGGAAAAGATGAACAAAAATTTAACTGAGCTCTCCCTTGACCTCTCTACTGTCAGAAATATTGCATGTTCAATTAAGCCCCCATACAGCCCAATTAAGACTACACAGGCCTGAATTGTTAAAGTTAACCCTTGAGGACTTGTATAGATTATGCAATCAAGCGCTACTTTGTACTCAGTTGTAAAACCTCCTCATGGTACAGTAATTTTACCAAATCAATCAGCACCAAACCTCCTCATGTGTACCGAACTTTATCGGTAAAGAAAACATGTATGATGTATCAGACATTTCTCAGGATTTCGTTCGATCTAATAACATAGAAATTCCAACCAAATGACACCAAAATTGTTCAATAAAATGAAATCCCATGTCAAAAAAAGAGGATTTTGATCAGGGCCAAAGTGAAACATATACATAAGAAACAAGGAACACTTACAGAAGCGACTGTAGAGTACAGAAAGTTCACGCCGCATCACTTCCCAGTTCTCACTGCTAGATGCAGGTCGTGTGGCCTTCCAAATGGCCAAGAAGTACCTCATTTCGAAAATGGAAAACACCACAAATTTGAAGAATGCCGCTGTAGCAAATGCATTGAATAGGGACTCTGCATCCATCCAGCAAAGAAAAGTGTAACAATTAGAACTTCTTCCAAATTTATATTAATGTTCAGTTGTCTATAGGTGGCACGAGGGAAGACCACACGTGAGGAGGTTTGACAGGAAAATGTTAATAAATACAGAACTTCATAAAAGACCAAAATATCCCCACAAATGAAGTTGGTGCCATTTTACAGTCTTGTTGCGTTGAAGATCTAAAAAAACCGCCAACACCTGGTACTTAAAATATTTCCCGCCTATATTTCAATTCCCTCATTATATTCCGCCTATTGTTATAGGAGCCTTATTTACTAACTAACATATGTATGGTTATTAGTTTTCTGAAAATCAATTGGTGAAGAAAATGTTAGTAAGAAACTAACCAACAACCACTCCAGCAGCCAAATGCAAGAGACAAAGATAAGCATCCATAATAGCCTGTTGCCCGATCATTATTAAAGATACTTTAGATGCTCCCTGAAAAGTTGCAATCAATTACAATGATATGAATATGATGTAACCCACAAAATGCTAAACTAGCCATCACTGAGGAGCTTAAAATCAATAATACAGCTTACAAATTGACTGTTGCTGTGCTCCATTTGTCTGATATGAAGGAGAACTTGTAGAAAAGAAATCTAATGTAATCAAATTAAGGAAGAACAATAAAGAGAGAACATAATCTACACATGTTCCTATAGAACCATGAAATATCTTATCTATATCAGTAAATAGGATCTTCAAGCATTTGCCCCACCAAAATCACAAAATATCAAAATTATATCAATAATACATAAAGATGCGTCTATCAGGCAAAATCCCATGAAAACAAACTTAAAAAGGGTATTCTGATTGCTTGTGTGTCATGCATCTTTTGATAACAAATGCACAAAAATTTCGGTTTGCAACCCTGCAAACACTGGTGCCCCTGTAATTCTTGCTTCAAATATATTTCTTACTGTTTAAGACTTTTTTTATTTTTGGATATGGATCATGTGTGGAAGATTCTTGTTTTGCATGACACGGGCATGCGAAATTAGGGCTACATACATAACTTCTAGAAACTATAAACAAGAATCTGAATGTAATAATAAAACAGTAAAGTTCATTCAAGAAGAAGGATACAAAAGTGACCATGAGGGTATAATTGACAGCCTTATTGTAATAAACGTCTACATTTATTGAGGACGCATTTAGCAAGATGGGAGTGAAGCACTCTCCATCCGAATCGAGTGCAGGTGCTTCTGTTAAACCCTCAAACCGATACTTGTCGTGCTCTCCCTCTGAGGAAACACAATTTCAATATTTAAATTACACATTAAAAGAAGTAAACACAATAAGAGTATAGAAATTGTTGACTTCACTATAGGTTCGATTTTTTCATGAGAAGTGTTATAGTTTTAATGATGAGAATTAAAAGAAAAGGACTCTTGACTGCTATTAAATCACATTGAACCTATCCAAATTTTGTTTTCTAAATACAACATTCTCAACAACAGGACCTGTTAACCATATTTGCCCGATGGATCACAGATCCATACTTCAATTATTCTTTCTTTTTGAGTACTTAATGAAGTTTCAGACTATGCATTAAATGAAGCTTGAATTGTAAGCTCAACCATAAAGTTAAAATTAACACTCATTAGCTTCTTATGGTAATTACTACTTACAGGAAATATAAGACAAAATATTTCTAGCCAACCTAATTTTATGTGAATTTCATGCAAAACATATTCCCAATGTAATAGGTTTTTACCATGACAATAAAATTGTAATCATGAGCCTTATAAACTGTGATTATAAAACTAAGAAATAAAAAAGAAAGCAAAACAAAATAATAATTAGAGATGAGAAATATGAATACCAATTTGACTAGCAGATATCCGAGAAACCTTGGCAGCAATCTCAACATTACAGTACTTCTCCAATTCCTTTGTTAAAGCTGGTCCAACAGAAAATAAATTGAACAAAAAAATAGAAAATAAGTTAATTAAGTAAACTTGCAGAGAAAATATTAAAGACAAACATCCACAAGCAATAATTTAAACTCTTAATTGAACCATTTCCAGTATGGCATACCATACTGGTTTGAACTAATTTTAATAATTACCATTCTTTTCCCCATTGTTTCCCTTGAGAGGATCTGGATACACTTGATTGGAGAACATTCCCAACTGCCAGGAAAAAAAGAAGAAATATAATTCAATACAATAATATAATTTCAAATTTAAGAACCGGTGAATTCTTGCCCTATAAGCTGAATTAGAGATTATTACCAGATGGTATGGATTTGACCTGAAGTATTCCTCTTCTGGGAATGGGCCATCACCACCACTAATCCAAATAAAAAAGGAAGTTGCAAATTGTATATATTAATAAACTTAATTCGCATAACAAAACCAGAGAAGTTACAGAATTTGCACTAGTATACCTGTTAGCAACCATGCGTAATTGTCTGAAAGGCCAGACATACACACCTTCTATTCTCAGTCGTGCATGTTCACGTTCATTGTCAAATAAATCTTGGAAAGTAATAGACCCCTGCAAACCGCATTGGGAAAATTAATATTATCTACCCATGATTACAACAATTATCTGCCACACAAGAAACTAAAACACATTAGAGGAAATAAAAATATCCTTCAATGGAGCTTAGAAACTGGTCTTAAAAATGGTGCAATGGGGGTACCAAATCATAAAGGTTAGATCATTAATTTTTTATGAAATTAATTGTACCGTAACATAATGTACGCCTTGTAACTTTGACGGCTTGCTAAGTAACTCCAAAACAGACACACCTTGAAATCCACTGGAATCAACGAATTTGGATGAACCATTTGCAGGGCCCATAAAACGCCATGTTCCTGAATAAACAATAAATATAATTAGTTATAAGATGGGGGAAAAAAATTAAAAGTTACATTAGCTCCAAATTTATGTGCCCGAAAATGTTACCTCTATATATTCCAGTAATGTTCCAGTAATAAGGGTTTAGCTCGGCCTCATCCCTTTTAAATAAAGCATTCTGGAGAAATGAAGATACCACAATTAATTACAAATCCCCAAATATCTGTAAATATTCTGACTTGGGTTGAAAGAATCATACAAAATCTCCCTAATATTTCCTAGCAACAGACCAATATGCGAACAATTCACAATACTGAAACATTGTACATTTGCAATGCAACACGCAATAATCATTAAATATATCGAAATTATATGAACTGAAGAAAGTCAAATGCAAGAGTCTCAATTAATTTTGGCCAACTATCAAATCCAATTTTACAAGCAACCAACAATTCTAGAAAAACACACCTAATTCAACCGAATTGAAAGAGGAATTCAATTACAGATGCTAATTTCCAAAAGGGAAGAAACGGTATTGAGCTACAATACCGTCACTAATTCAGTGCAAATGCAAAATTTTAGCAGTCTTATACATAAATAGCAAAATTCAGAGATCAAATACTAATTTTAGCGAACAACAATCAATTTGCATCGCATAAAAGGCCCAATTAAGTAAAGTCAGCACTAGAAAGGCAACACAACTTAATAAAAAAAAAAGGACCAAAAATCGGAAATTAAAGGAGCAAAATTACAAACCTCATCACTCCATGTGGCTGAAGTAACAACCGAAGGTCGATCTCTTATCGGCCTGAGCGAAGCCGAGGGTCGAAACAAACCGAGAAGGAGGAAAACAAGAAGGGGAAGAAGAGTAGATGGAAGAGGAAAGGTTTTCATTTGCTACAAGAAAAGAAGAAGAAGACCAACAACAAGAAATCCCAAAACCAACCCTTTCTATCCGTTTCCTTCCTCGAAAATCAAGAGGGAAAGGTACAACCTTCGATTTTTTGTGTTGTTGTTTCGGATAGAAAGAGGTTGCTTTGGATGGAGTCAAATACCAACCAAACACAACCCCATCTCTCTAGGAGAGATTAACAAGAGACGAAAGAGAAAACGAGAGCTCAACGAACAAGGAAAGAGAGAGAGAGAGAGAGAGAGAGAGAGAGAGGTCAAAGTCGAAAGAAGAGAGGAGAGGAGAGGAGAAGAGACAAGTTAGAAAGAAAGCGTGCGAAATGGAGCAATTTCTCTCTGGCTCGAGAGAGAATCGACACGAGATTCTTGAAAGGTGCATGAACCTGGTCCATTGAATCCTACCACTGGTTGTGGGGCTAACTAATCGCTCCTTGAAACGTAATTACCACACAATATATCTGCCCCCGGTTTATTCAAAACTAAGCTAATAACATGGTCCGACTTTCACGCTACAATCCTTCCGTATTAGACCATGTATACGAGTCACTGTCACTAATGACAGCGGCTTGCATCATACTTTTGTACAGAATATATGTTACAGTGAATCTGAAGAGGCGTCAATCAATGGGACGCTGGCTGCTGGGTAGTGACGGATCTTGGTTGCACCTAGTTTAACAAATATTGTACGATAGAAGTAAAGGTCGGAGCTTTGACGAACTGAAAGTGAAATGGCAGTAAATGCTCTCTGGCCCACATTTAATATTTTATTCCGTGTTCTTTAGTAAATATATAGCGAGTTTTAGAGGAGAGCAGTTGGTGGGGCCGAGTGGACTTGAGCTGGGAGCACGGACCTGCTAGAAATTATTAATTATCTTACTCTCTTTTTTCTCTTTTAAGTAATTTAAGTTCAAACAATTATGTGATAAATAAACTAAATCTGGTCAAGCTCGCCTTTTCTCTTTTTATGGAATTTGAGTTTGAATAATTCTGAAAATACACTAAATTTGGTTAAGTTATCTTTTTCAGCGCTGTTAAAGTAAACTAATTTATAATTTTACAACTTAGCAGTCTAGCGAAATCAATTTGTTGGTTATTTGTTGGCTTTTTTAACTGATTATTTTGTCCAATTAATTTAGCTCTGTAAGTTAGATTAGGAGATATGGGGTGTGTTTTCAAGTTTGATAGGGGGTGCTCAAGGAAGAGAGCATTAAAAAAAAAAATGAAAGAGACAATTATTTTGCTTTCGAGTCATAATTTTTAAAAGTCGATAGAAGTGACTGAAAAAAATTAGTAAAAAATTATTGGTAAAAACTTGGGAGCACAACAATAATGCAATTGGCAATATATGCAGTTCAAATAAAATGTATCAATTTTATTTATTTCGAATTTTTTTTTATCATTTAAATGAAATATTTGTAAGTTCTGATACATATTTTTTAGCTTTTTGGTAGACAAAAAGCTTTCAAATTCAGAAAATCTAAAAAAATAATTAAAAAATTAATATGCATCGTAATGAAATAATGAATAATATATTTAATATCTCAAATATAAAATTTTCGTTGTATAAAACATAACTGTTAAGTTCAAAAATCCTGTAGGGAATCTGTTATGAACATTTAATTTAAAAATATGTTTCAAAACTTGCTTCCGTATTTTCATAGAAAAAAATAATGTTTAAGTTCAAACTCGAAACACTCACCTATCTTATTAGTTATTAGTTAACTTTATTTTTAATTTTTTAAAATTAGTTTGTTATATAAGACGATGTCAGACATAAATTTTTTGTTACTTTGCCGTTCTTATAAGATAACGATCATTTTTCCGAAGCGTGTAGTAAAATCTTGAATAACTTTCTTCCGACTTTTTTCTTTATTGGCAACTAAACTTCTCTATCCAAATGATGATTTTAATAATTTATCTGCAATTAATTGGACTAGTTTAGGGAAAAATACGGTAATAAATCCAGCTACATGTCTGCATGGATACATCAACCTACCAAAGCATTGGCTCTTTAAGACGCTTTAATTTCGTATTTATGTATGGAACCGTTGCAATTTTGATTCCTGCTGTGCTGTGAGATTAAGTATTTAATACATGCATCGAAATAGGACAAATAAAAAAAAACATGAATTTGCGTATAATATTTTCCTATTAAATGACTATTTATAATTTATGTAGACTCGCCTATAACAAAATTAAAATTAATTTGCACAGCCCTGTTGGTTATTCTCAAAAGAAATATAAAATTTTATATTCATGACGTATTCCATTGTGACATCCTATGGAAGAAAGAAAAGTTGATTGGCGGCCAATTTTATAAAGTTGAGAATTCATAAGAGGCAAGAAATGAAAATTACTTAAAGGCAACATCAAATTCAGAGAAAAGAATAAATCACATGTCAAACAATTATTTTTCTAAATATTGAGACTTGGAAAAGTCAGTCAAGAGAATACATACATATAATAATTTATCAATATAGATAAATCCACATGCCAACATTCTTATTCTGTAGAAGATTGTAGAAGCTTCTTTGGAGGTGAAGAAGATGAATTCACATGCAAACATTCTTATTCTGTAATTGTAATAGTCAACTAGGGAATTTTCTCCCTAATCAGGCCATAACATGCAACAGTAAATTACTAAATTTAAAATGCCATTTTAATTAGTCAAAGCTGTTTATGATATGTTTGTGCTCCATTATTAGTTGGCTTTATTGTTTGGACAGGTGGTTAGTTCAGGCTGAGTATTTGTTTAGTATTTGGTGTTGTTAATGATTAATGTGAGTTTTCAACATCACATCATACGTGCATTGAAGAATACAATAACAAGGTTGTTGAGCTACAAAGATAATAAATAGTTCTTCCGTGGAGCAATACCATGCATTTACTTGTGTGCAATTTCAGTTTTTTGCATGCAAATTACTAATTGAATAGATAAATTTAAATGATAATAATGAGTTAAAATTATATAAACGTTTTTAATGATTAGTTCATAATAACTTTTCTTAATCGTTTTTATACTACTAATTTAATCGCTTTTATTTTTCATTCTTCTAGATTATTCTATATCTTGCTTTGAACTTTGACGTATATGGCGACAAATATATTTGTATTTTTTTTTCTGATTATAGATATACTTTTTCCTTTTTGCCAAGGATTTATGTTAAAATATGTGTATGTAAATATATTAAAAAAATTCAAAAAATATATATATATTTTTTCCCTTTTCCCTCTGAACACTCTAATTTTCAATTTGAGAGGACACGAGCAATAACTATTAGAAGAATTTTTCTCCCTGTACTTTGAGATATATATACGTCTTAAAGTCTTTTCATCTCTATATCGTATAGCTTTTTTTTAATATAAATTGGGGGTCGAGTCTCTCAACTTATTTTTAAATTAAATGTCTATAAAAACCCTCCAGTCGGGTTTCGAACCTGCGACCTCTCATTTGAGATGTATTGCTCTATTTCGTATATTATTTTATCCAAACTCAAAATCACCATTGTACCATCATGTATTCTTACATGATTCTTGCTAGAGTTTGAAAGTACTCGTATTTATATCTTCAGATTAAAAACGCAAAAATAGTTCTTGTATGCATGTGTAGCATTTCCATATAAGAGGTGAGAAGTCAAACCTTTCAAATGAAACTATCTTTGGAGTTGAGAAGAAAACTAGTTGAGTGGGGTTAATTTAGATTGTGATAAATTTTGTTGTGCACAGAGAAAATTGAGACAAAAGCTTTTTCTTATTTCTTCTGTTCATCAATTTTGGAGAGCCAAAACCCAAAATATATTACAAGATGTACATAGACTTAAAATTAGAAACTAAACAAACTAAATCTAACACAATATCTAAAAAGATTCAGCTAATGATATCTAAAATATACATATAATCAAATCATAGAAAGAAACAAATAAGATTTGTTGTGCTGTAAATATTCCTTTAAATGTGCTAGCAGTATCAGCCTATCATTTGTACAGAGCAGCCAGACGCGTCGATATACTGACATATATGCGTGCCAGTATATATTAGATCTTAACATCCCCCCTCAAGCTGGACTGTGCAAATCCAGTACACCCAGCTTGCCATGTAACGCATTGAACTGAACGCTTCCAAGGGGTTTAGTAAAGATATCCGCGCACTGATCAATGGATCGAACATATTGAGTTCTGATTGTGCCAGCTTGGACTTGTTCTCGAACAACATGACAATCTATTTCAATGTGTTTCGTTCTTTCATGAAACACGGGATTGGCTGCAATATGAATAGCTGATTGATTATCACAATGTAAAGTCATTGGCTGTGGATGAAGAATACCCATATCAGCTAACAAGGCTTTAAGCCATAAAAGTTCGCATGTAGCAACAGCCATGGAACGATACTCGGCCTCCGCTGAAGAACGAGAGACTGTAGTTTGCTTCTTTGTTCGCCATGAAATGGGACTACTTCCAAGGAAGGTGCAATAACCAGTAATAGACCGTCGAGTAGTGGGACATGATGCCCAATCTGAATCACAGTATGCACTCAATTGAAAAGAGCTGTCCGAGCTCATAAAAATCCCTTTCCCTGGAGAAGATTTTAGGTATCGAAGGACCCGATTAGCAGCATCCATATGTGGCCGGCGAGGATTATGCATGAACTGACTTAAGATATTCACTGCATAAGTGATTTCTGGTCTCGTGATAGTCAAATAAATTAGTCTGCCAACCAATCGTCGATACACGCTTGGATTGTGAAGAAGTTCACCATCCTCAGGATTGAGCTTGAGGTTTTGTTCCATGGGAAAAGCAACTGGCTTGGCTCCGAGCAGACCAGTTTCCTTCAAAATGTCAAGGGTGTATTTGCGTTGAGAGAGAAATATTCCTTTCCTGGACCGAGCAACCTCTATGCCCAAAAAGTATTTCAATGTTCCAAGATCTTTGATCTTGAACTGAGATTGAATGAATGTCTTCACAGCCGATATGCTGCTCATATCATTCCCGGTCACGATCATGTCATCCACATAAATCAGCACCATAGTGACGTTGCCCCCAGATTTTAATGTAAACAAAGAGTAATCACTGGATGACTGCTTGAAACCAAATGATTGTAAGGCTCGAGTAAATTTGGAGTACCAATTTCTGGAGGCTTGCTTGAGCCCATACAACGACTTGTGGAGCCGACACACTAGGTGTTGTTTTTGCGGGTTATCAATGTGATACCCGGGTGGCACACTCATATAAACCTCCTCTGATAACTCCCCATGTAAGAACGCATTGTTGACATCAAGTTGAAAGAGAGGCCAACCCTTCGAGGCAGCTATAGCAATCAAACATCGCACAGTTATCAGCTTGGCAACTGGTGCAAATGTCTCGTGGTAGTCAATGCCTTCCTTCTGTGTGTAACCTTTGGCTACCAAGCGTGCCTTGTGTCGTTCGATGCTCCCATCAGCTCGATGTTTTATCTTGTATACCCATTTGCAACCTATGGCATGTTTTCCCTGAGGCAAGGTTGTGATACTCCATGTTTTATTTTCTTCAAGTGCCTTAAGTTCCTCTGCCATAGCAATTTGCCATTCACGGTTCATGGCTGCCTCTGTGTAATGTTTCGGCTCAGCACTAGAGGAGATTGTGGTGAGGAAAACCTGATGCTTCTGCGAAAATTTTTGGTTGGAAACGAATTTTCCAATCGGATATCTAGTCCCTGCCACGGAAGAGTTTTGAGATAGGTGACCAGGAGATGTATTTACTTGAGAGCAATGATAGTCAGCAAGGTAACCAGGTTGTTTTGTTTCACGAGTGGAACGCCTAAGGGTGTCATTAGGTTCAGTGGGTGGCGTTTGCGCAACTTGTTCTAGATTGGTTTCAACTGGTTGCACAATTTGTTCTATTTGTGTCACATCTTGAATTGGATAAAATACTGGTTCATCATCTGTTGATGTTTGAATGTTATATTTTTCATTTCTTGTTTCAGGGACAGAACTTAATGATTTGTAAGGAAAAATGGTTTCATGAAAAATAATATCTCGGCTAACAATAAACTTGTTGTTTGTTGGATCAAAAACTTTATAACCTTTTTTTCCTTGTGGATAACCAATGAAAACACAGTTTTGGGCACGAGGATCAAATTTGTCAGGATTGTGAACATGAATGTAACAGAGACAGCCAAAAACTCTAAGATGTGTGTAAGAGGGTGTTTTATGAAAT
Organism: Rhynchospora pubera; assembly: GCA_028095005.1. Taxonomy (NCBI): domain Eukaryota; kingdom Viridiplantae; phylum Streptophyta; class Magnoliopsida; order Poales; family Cyperaceae; genus Rhynchospora; species Rhynchospora pubera. Next base: position 75,955,693 of record CM051462.1, read on the forward strand.
AACATTTCATAAGGTGTTTTTCCGCCAAGGACTTTGGTTGGAAGTCGATTAATTATGTAGGTGGCAGTCAAGATACACTCTCCCCAGAAAATTTTTGGTAAACCTGACTGAAATCTTAAGGAACGAGCAATTTCAAGTAGATGTCTATGTTTTCGCTCAGCAACCCCATTTTGTTGTGGTGTGTTTACACAAGTGGTTTCATGTTTGATGCCGTTAAGGCGGAAGAAAACTTGAGTTTCTTTTGAAAGAAGTTCAGGTGCATTGTCAGACCTCACAATTTTGATTTTAGATGAGAATTGTGTCTGAACCATTGCATGAAAAGTTTTCAAGAGTAATTGCGTTTCAGATTTATTTTTCATTAAAAAAACCCATGTACATCTAGTGTAGTCATCAATCAAGGTCAAAAAATAACGAGCACCATTATGAGTGGGCACTGAGTACCCACCCCAAATATCACAGTGAATTAGTTCAAAAGGAATGATGCTTTTACTGCTACTTAAAACAAAAGGTTTACGACAAAGTTTTGCCAAAGGACAAACAGAACAACAAAAATTATCTTTAGCCGAGAAAGGAATAGAAACATCATGTAATAATTCTTTTAAATGACTTTCTGGTGTATGACCTAAACGAAGGTGCCATGTGCTCAAGGGTAAAGTTTTGTTGCTGCTAGATTGGTGACATGCTGACTTTCCCAACTCTCTATAGTAATATAATCCATCTCTTTCTTCACCCATCCCAATCATCTTCTTCGTGGACAGGTCCTGAAATACACAGAAATTTGGGAAAAAAATCGCAGCACAATTGTTATCCTTCGTTAGTTTACTCACTGAAAGTAAGCTCTGTGAAAAAGAAGGAACATGAAGCACCTTTGTCAGTTTCAGGTCTGGCCCTAACCTTGCTTTTCCCAATTGGTATGCATGCACTGATGAACCATTTGGCATACTAACACTGTGATTTAAATGTTCTTTTTGGTTTATCCTTTGCGCAATAGGGGTCATATGATCAGATGCCCCGCTGTCTATTATCCACATGCTAGCACAATTCTTTGTTTGAGACATACCTGCGAAATGCACGGCAGATTGAGTGCTGCTGCTGCTACTTCCTAGGAGTGCCATCAACTGCTGGTATTGAGTGGGGGTGAGAGAAAAGTTCGGTGCAGAAGGAGCGGCTGCAGCTGGAATTGCTGCGTTATGTGCAGTCAGCTTCTCCTTTGATTTGTCAGGATATCCATGCAGCTTGAAACATTTATCTTGAGTGTGCCCTATCATGTTACAATAGTCACACTTTGGTCGGTCTTGCCCTTTTCCACCTCTACCACTGCCACGGCCTCTACCACGGCCATATGTGCCGCTTGGTTGTCTATTAGAATCTGCTGCCAGTGCCGTTGATTCTAAAGGCTGCACGTTTGGCATGCTGGCAGCACGCTGCCTTTCTTCTTGCAACACTAGGGAATAAGTCTTTCCAAGGCTTGGTAATGGATCCATGGCTAGAATCTGACTCTTAATGGTTGAATAACAATCATTTAAACCCATTAAAAATTGAATCACCTTTTCCAATTGGTGATTATCTGCATATTGTTTTGAAACACCACAAGTGCAGATGGGAGTAGGCAAGATAGAACTCAATTCATCCCAAAGACCTTTCAGATTAGTGTAATACCCTGTGACAGAGAGATCTCCTTGAGAGAGACTCGCAATGGATTTCTTAATCTGATAGATCTAGACAGAGTTACTAGGAGCATACCTTTCTTTCAGATCGTCCCATACCTCCTTAGCGGTATCCATATAGATCACGCTGTTGGTCAGCTCCTTCGAGACAGAGTTCCATATCCAAGAGAGTACCATGGTGTCGCATCTCTTCCACATCTGATGTTCTGTCGCGTCTTTTGGTTTCTTCACTGTTCCATCAATGAACCCCAATTTATTTTTTGCAGAGAGTGCAGCGATCATGGCCCGACTCCAAGCCGGGTAGTTGCCCTCAGTGAGTAGTTGCGGCACCAGGATATTTCCTGGGTTGTCAGAGTGGTGAAGATAGTAGTCTGATGAAGGGTCCATAGCCCCCACCTTGTTGTTGTTCTTCAGATCATCATCTACTTTGGGCGGCATGATTTTTGAACGAGACAGGAAAAGTTATCAGGGTTGTACCCGATATGAAGGTTAGGGATACGTTTGATGCCCTGAACTTGCTGACTCGATTGTCTACACTGATTTTGCAAAATTTAAATACTACGCTCTGATACCATGATAAATTTTGTTGTGCACAGAGAAAATTGAGACAAAAGCTTTTTCTTATTTCTTCTGTTCATCAATTTTGGAGAGCCAAAACCCAAAATATATTACAAGATGTACATAGACTTAAAATTAGAAACTAAACAAACTAAATCTAACACAATATCTAAAAAGATTCAGCTAATGATATCTAAAATATACATATAATCAAATCATAGAAAGAAACAAATAAGATTTGTTGTGCTGTAAATATTCCTTTAAATGTGCTAGCAGTATCAGCCTATCATTTGTACAGAGCAGCCAGACGCGTCGATATACTGACATATATGCGTGCCAGTATATATTAGATCTTAACAGATTGAGTTTCAGTAGATTAACTTTAAACAATTGTCGATCGAGTTGTGGGTTTGGATTTCTATTTATTTAGATTTTCATTATGTTAAATTTCGTTGGCTTTATATTATTTTTTTGTCTTAAATTAAAATGTTGTCGGGTTTTGATTTTTCAGTCTCAGATTATATTCGGATTATTTCCATATATATTCGGGTCAAGTTGAGTACTTTTCGGAATTCAAGATGTTGATGTTAGAGTTTCATGTCATTCGGGTTTGGATTGGGTAAAATTTCATGCTGTCTTAGATTTTGAATGATTTAGATTTGTGACACACATGTCGTATTTTGAAATTCTGACTTTGGATCAACCTCAGATTTAGATTATTCAGATTTGAATCGTCGACCGTCCTTAGATCGATCATCTTGATTTGGATCATATCATGTTCAAATCATCTTTAAAAATATTGGATTAATTAAATAACTCCGGTCCAGATAGTATGAGATTTTATGTCAAGTTTGCAGGCACGGTTTATTTCCTTGATAATATCTGTGTTTTTCTTGAGACGAATTAAACATCAGTTTCTCACTTCATGTTTTTATTTCATTGTTGAATATTCTATATATTCAGTGAACTGAAACATTAATTTGGAAAGGAATTATAGGTTAACTACGGAATAAAAGGAAATACAAAGATAATGGTCTCTTTGCACATTTAATGAAATGAACGATAACATATCACTACGCCATTTTTCTTTATTAGTACCATTAGTACCGGTTTTCGAGCGGTACTAATAATAGGGGGTGCTAAAGATAATTAAAAACCGGTACTAAAAAGCCGGTGCTAAAAACACGCTGAAATTCGTGAAAAAAAGGCGGAGATCTTTAGTACCGGTTTTTAACTAATAACCGGTACTAAAGATGTTATCTTTAGTACCGGTTATTAGTTAAAAACCGGTACTAAAGATCTCCACCTTTTTAAAAAGTATTTACTATCTTTAGTACCGGTTTTTAGCCTAAAAACCGGTACTAAAGATAGTAAAAAGTTTTAAAACAAAGCGGAGACCTTTAGTACCGGTTTTTAGTTAAAAACTGATACTAAAGATTATTATTAAAAAAATATATTTTTGCTAGCCATAATTTATCACATATATATCCATATATATCATGGAAAATATATAACCATCACATAAATTCACAATTATCGCAAATGCACCACATATTGACAACCCAAATTAAATTACATATTCATTAACATTTATAGAATCATTTAAGATTGCAAAAAATAAAAAAAATAATTAAGTCACCAGATGAATGACAGAAAAGGATTGGTGAAGCTATCCATCTCTTCAATTCTCAAATAAAGCCCTGATCTGTTTTTAATAAAAGGAAAATAATATTACATGAAAATCATCAAAGAAGTAAAAAAAACCTCATAGTTGAGCAAAGATGACAAACCTCATAGTATGCCTCTGAATCATCAACTAAACCTTCTAGGTCTTTAATTGTTCCCTTGAGCAAGATAGCAGTAGGAGACTTCTGCTAACATAAAAGCTACTGCAATGGTTCCAAATTTTTATTTTAGAAAGTTCTTAAATCAGCCTTATCGTAGAGTACTATTCAATCATGGTTTATTTTGAGGTACTAGTCAGTTATGTTTTGATGTCTAAGCATAGAATAGGGACACTGAACTAAGTTAAGAGAAGTAAACTTAAGTCCAAATGGAACTAAAACCATAAAGGTTTCGCACAAGCTGGTACAAACCAGCAGTTGACCTGAGCACCTAATCTCAAGAATCAATATGCATCTCACTACAATGTGATGTTGATGTGTTGGTCAGGCCTACTAACAAGAAATGGCAGTGCACTACAGATGCGTATAAAAAAGAAATAAATTTTGTTTAAAAAGGTTCATAAGAAGAGATGGGTGAACTTACAAGCTGAAATTGAAGCAATGTACTATCTGGTCAAGTATCAATCTTTGCCCATCTCTCATTAACAATGTACTATCTAGTCGAGAATCAACACCTAAAAATAAATTGTAGAAGTAAATCAAATGCTAGATGGTGTTCAGTTTGCAATTAGATATTAAAGACAGGTCTAGTATCAATCCTTGCCCCTTCAGTTTGCTAATACGGCACAGAGATAAAGACATGTCCACTTATTTCTCTTTATAACTGTGAAACAGCCAAATCATGGGCTTATTTAATTTCATCTTAATGAGGTGGTACCACTGGTTCTCTCTTGATCCTTATAGGAACGAACTTCCATTTACTAGTCTCAAATTGCAAACTTCATGGCATATTTTTCACAATGCTTTTGAACTTAAATACCTTCATGATACAAATTAGATGCATGCATTGGTTTATTCAAATTTTGATCGATATACTTCCTATGTGGCTCGATATTTCAAAATTGATAGGTAATTCAAATAGAGAGGAAATACTAAAGAAAAGAACTAATCAATTACGGCCCTTGGTTCCCATGATCACCTCAGTCCATTGCGGCCCCTTCTCACGCAATCCATCCTCACTATAACACAAAGGACTAATCAATCACACTTAACAAATCTAACATTCAAATTCAACATACGCCGATCTAATTCATACCATGGATTACTAAATCGAACCTCGATTGCACAGCAAATGGAGAAAACACACCGAAAGCAATTAGCACTAAAAGAAGGTGATGTATGCGATGGTGACGATGTCGTCGAGGTTGTAGATCTCCATGACTGTCGGGAGAGAGCGGCACGCCGTCTTGAAGAAGTCGAAGTCGCGGTGTCTCGCCTCCTCCAGCGACGCTGAGCTCGCTGGTACCTTCACGACCCTCATGAAGGAAGAGAGAAAGAAAGAAAATATATATTTTTTCTGAAGTTTGCTAAGTAAAGAGGAGAGAGGCATGATAAGAAAGCAGATCGAAAAAAAGTAGAACTCTTTAGTACCGGTTTTTTAAAAAACCGGTGCTAAAAGAACCGTATTTTCTTTTTTTTTTCCTGTAACTCTTTAGCACCGGTTTTTTAGAAAAACCGATACTAATTCAAATTCAACATACGCCGATCTAATTCATACCATGGATTACTAAATCGAACCTCGATTGCACAGCAAATGGAGAAAACACACCGAAAGCAATTAGCACTAAAAGAAGGTGATGTATGCGATGGTGACGATGTCGTCGAGGTTGTAGATCTCCATGACTGTCGGGAGAGAGCGGCACGCCGTCTTGAAGAAGTCGAAGTCGCGGTGCCTCGCCTCCTCCAGCGACGCTGAGCTCGCTGGTACCTTCACGACCCTCATGAAGGAAGAGAGAAAGAAAGAAAATATATATTTTTTCTGAAGTTTGCTAAGCAAAGAGGAGAGAGGCATGATAAGAAAGCAGATCGAAAAAAGTAGAACTCTTTAGTACCGGTTTTTTAAAAAACCGGTGCTAAAAGAACCGTATTTTCTTTTTTTTTTCCTGTAACTCTTTAGCACCGGTTTTTTAGAAAAACCGATACTAAAAACTTAATCTAATAATTACTGAATTGCCACTGGATATTTTTAATACCGGTTTTCTCAAAAACCGTTGTTAATGTGCCGGTACTAATAAATTTTTTTGGCGTAGTGTATATTAGAATGCTTGACAATATCATATTAGCTGTATAATTGTGTACTCAAACAGCATATAGGGGCCGTTTGGATGTTGTAGGAATTTGGAGAATTTGCAATTTTAGGCATAAATTTATTGGGAAGTGTGTAACTTTGTGAAGAGTTTGGATTGTTTATAATAAATTTGGCATATGAAATTCCGGGAATTTGCAATTCCCTCTTATTCCAACCTCATCCAAACGCCCATATATAGTTCCCAGCAGAAGCAAACACGAATTTGTAACAATAAATCGGAGCATCTTCTTGACTTGTAAATGCTAGCAACTAACAACACTGTTCACACTGCCTAGTTTGTCCAAAAAAAACAACTGTTCATATCTCTTAAAATCTGATTCGCTCACTGTTCATATATAGGTAGACGCAAAACCCAACACATAAGGACAACGACACAGAATGTTTTTTTCGCTCATGTATCTTATTTTTAGAACATTTAACAATTTAAAATCTGATTCACTCAATAACCAACTTTTTGATCTAGCTAGTGGTATAAAATTCATCTTGAGTGAAATATCGTAAGTTCGAAATCTAACTGAAAAGTTTTTTTTAGACATTTAATTTAAAAATAAATTAGATGGCTTGACCCTAATTTATCTTAAAAAAAAAAATATGATTCACTCACTTGGTAGCCGCTACCAAGAATTTCTAAAATAAATAACAAATGATTATGAATGTAATAAAACAGCACGACTAAAGAGACTCTTCCCAATTAGAAATTAAACCACAACTGCAATTTATAATAAATAATATCAGTCTAATGAGGGTTCATAATTAAGTTAGTTAACTTCCACGACAAGTTATCCCTCATAATAAAACCACTCTCAACAAATAATTGAGGGATTACCAAATCTCGTCCATCTGGTTTAATTCACAGGATTAAAAGTAGCTAAAAACCAACAATAGTCTAACAGCACATTATAAATTAATAATTTGGTTCCCTGGTTTATTACCCAGATTTTCTTGTCCCAACTTCTGTCGCGAAAACTAAACAATGTTCAATGCTTGCTAAAGATAAACTTGTAATGCTCAGGTTGGCTTGGGCTTAGAAAGCATTTGGAGATGGAATTATGGAAACGATCAAAATTATGGGCCCACATTATACCAGCCCACTTAGACATAAATCTATGTGACTATGTACGCTAGCCCATCTTATCATCAACTTATGATTTTTGCATTCAATTTAAAAGATACAGCTTAAAGGTTATGTATTTAAATGTAAATATATAATGATTGGATATGTATTAACAAAACATAACAGAGCCTAATTTTCTTTTGTCATTTCTCTCTCCTCTAAATACTTGTTCTAAATTTATTAATAGTAACAGTTAAACTAAAACAAGCGATGCAATTGAGGATTTGTCTTGGAAATCTTTGAGGATTTGTTTCATGGAACAATTGTCTTGCAATCTCACAACTTTGCACACATTACTTTGCTGCCTAAAACAAGCGATGCAATTGAGTTGACTTCTTTCAGACCAATTAGCATCTTAAATTACATACCGAAGCTAATTTCAAAGGTTCTAGCAAACCGGCTTGGTACTCATATACCTGACCTCATCTGCACAAATCAGTCAGGGTTCGTCAAGGGGAGGTTGATACACGAAAATTTTCTTTGTGCTAGAGAAATTGTTGTGCATCTCACCAAATGCAAAGAACCAGCTTTCTTACTCAAGTTGGACTTTTTCAAAGCCTTTGACACTGTTAATTGGGTCTTCCTCCTCAATGTGCTGAAAACCTTTGGGTTACCACAAAGATTCATTTCTTGGATCGAGATGCTTTTGAACACTGCCACTTCAGCAGTTCTAATTAATAACCAGGTGGGTCCCACTTTCAGACATGCTCAGGGCCTCAGACAAGGTGATCCGATATCACCTTTCCTTTTCATTATGGTGGCCGATGTACTCACAAAGATGTGTGAAACTATTGGTACATCCAGTAATGTCACCATCTCTAGCAAATTGCGTTCCCCTTTCCACATCCTTCAATACGCTGATGACACAATCATTTTCTCTTCGACAAAAGGCAATACTGTTCGAGCTTTAAAGATGGCTTTGACGTTATTCTCTCTTTGCTCGGGTCTGAATCTCAATCTACATAAGTCGACTTTTGTACCCCTCAATTTGACGGCTCAACAAACGCAACAAGTGCAGCAAATAATTGGATGTGGTTTCTCTCCTCTGCCTTTGCCTTACTTAGGCTTGCCTCTTACTGCTAGCAGACCACCTAGAGACGTTTTCCTTCATTTGATTGAGAAAGTGGAAAGCAAGCTAGCTGGATGGAAAAATAAGTTACTCTCGAGAGCCGGCCGTCTCACCCTGGTTTGCTCTGTACTTTCCTCCATTCCTATTTTCTTTATGTCGGTTTTCAAATTGCCTTCATGGGTTATCAAATCATTAGATAAGCTAAGGAGGACTTTCCTCTGGGGGCGTTCTGGTAGTAGCAACAGAGGATTCAGTTTACTGGCTTGGGACAGGGTATGCCTGCCAAAGAAGTTGGGTGGTTTTGGTGTGCTGAATTTAAAAGTTTTGAATATGTCACTGCTGCTTCGTTGGTTATGGAGGATTTTTGATAGACCTTCTTCACAGTGGTCTACCATTGCTAAATCTTTAATAGCCTCTAGATACCAACAAGCGCCTCTTGGCTGGTCGACTCATGGTTCTTTTTTCTGGAAGGACCTACTTGAGCTACGACATGTCTTCTCGATCTCTACTTCAGTGACAATAGGTGACGGTAACCGAACACTATTCTGGTATGCCAATTGGGGTAACGGTTATCTTCACTTCTTTAACAACCTTTCTAAACCAGTTACTCCCAAACTGACGGTTCGAAAGGTTCTCCTTGAACCGGAAACTTCTCTCCAGGCCCCATGGTCACGAGAGGTACATGATGCGGTACTTCTTCTGCATACCGGCCAGGTAAACCAGGAACTTGATGTGGTGAATTGGAAGTGGAATGCTTCTGGTACCTTCACAGTTAGTTCAGCGTATCAAATGTTGATTGCTGGTGGCAAAACTAACTTTCCAGCTTTTACTATCTGGAAGTTAAAGTTACCTTTCTCAGTCAAGCTTTTCGCAGTTTTGCTTTTCCACAACAGGTTACTCACACAAGAGGCTTTGCACAAACGAAACATTATGGTACAGCCTGGTTGTGTGCTTTGCAGTTCTGCTAATTTAGAGACAGCACCCCACCTGTTCTCCATTTGCCCCTTTGCGGTACAGATTTGGCAAAAACTAAAGTTGCTATTTCCCCCCCTCTCAGCTGCGTACTTGGGAGATCTACAGTCCTTGTGGGAACACTTTCTTCAATATAGTTGTTCAGGAAGAGACAATAACCTGGCAATTCTTACGTTAACAGCTTTATGGGCAATTTGGTTAGAAAGGAACAATCGGATTTTCAAGCAACAGCGTAGAACTGTTGACTCTATCAGCCACTGGATCGTCACTCAGCACTCCTTGTTCTTAAAGCATTGCTGAGTCTTTCTCGTTTTTGTTTCCTTTTTCTTTTTTCTTTTTTATTTTTTCTTTTTTCTTTTTTTTCCCTTTTTTCCTTTTGTTTTGTTTAGCTTGATAGCCGCTATCAAGTCTCCTCTAAAAAAAAAACAGTTAGACTACATATATCTTTCCAACAAATACAGCACGAATGCTTTGTACCTAGTTAAACAAGAAATTGTTTTTCGGGTGAAACCCAAGAAATAATGACGGATTCTAGATTAAATTATGTTAGAAAATTTGTTTTACGAAAGTTTACATTCTTTGATATAATATATACAATTTTCAAGTCAAATTACATGATCTTACAAGTTAGTATCGGGTCATTGTTAGTCCTCTGTTCTAATTAGTGTCTTACCGAGTATATATATATGCTTTCATATTTGTGGTAAAATGATATATTAACTATTGAAACGGCACTTGCATTGCTATTATAGTTAACCAACTGTGCCAAAGCACGACCTTTCACATGAAAGGCAATATTTTAATTTTAACCAACTGCGCCAAACGTGCTTTCCGAACTATGATAGTTATTATGGGCACTTGATCAAGCAACTGATGTAAAGTGCTTTCCCAGTTGTCAATCAAATACTCACCTACAGAAGAAAATTTACATCAGGAAGGCTTCTCCTAATTAATTAAGAACATAAAAGGGAAATGGGGATATATAAAGGAGAAACCCAAAAAGGAAATACAAGTTTGGTATCCTCATCTCTTTCACAGTTTCACTGCTAGTGGGAGAAGGATAACAAAGAGAGACAATTACAAGTGTTCAAGCAAAATTCCTATTCTTACATATCTACGGCACATACAATAGAACAAATTTATATAAATTTAACAAAATGTTGCTCATTAGCATTATACAGACGACACGGGGTGTTCGTGATGTTCATGCTCTTCATCTTGCGTTGTCAAACTTGTTTTAGTCCATTTGATGCGCAAAGTAATAATCAGAAGAGTAGCAGATTGGCAAACTAATCCACATATTAGGCCCATCCACAATCCCTGAAATTGTTACACATATTAGACATCGTTATTTTATCTGTGTGACTGTGTAGTGCATTCTACTATTTTCTAGAGAGCCGAAATCATAGACCATTTCCCAAAACTTCATTGTGCCAACAATGGCCCGCACAAACAAAATTATGCAAAATCATAAGAAAGTTAATTTGCTTCTGCTGCTAAAAAAATGTGCGAACCAAATATGTAAATTAGATGAAATGAATTTTTCATATAACAAATTATAAATAAATAGGGTTAATTTCAAAAGAAAAACAACGTGCTCTCTAAAGTTGGGTTATTTTTCAAGTGGAAATCAAGGTACCAGTACCACTATACCAGTGTAGTGGGAAATCACAATACCCCCTTATTTAGTTTCCAATCGGAGCCATGAAAGGGAAGGCCGAAAGCTCCAGCCCAGGTTACTAAAAACTCTTCATTCCGAAAGCTTATGGTGTGTATATATATATATAACCAGAGTTTTGCTACGGTGAGTTGCAACTCACCAAAGCGTCCGTGAGTCGCGCTCAAAATTTCAAAATTAAGTTCAAAACGACCGATCCAAACCGTCTAATACGATCTCCCTATCGAATTCTCCATGCAGACCAAATTTTATATTTTTTCGAAATTTTTAAGTATTTATTTCAGATTTTTAAAAACTGCTGTTTTTGAACGGTTCAGAACTAATTAGATTAATGATTTTCTAAAATCTAAAATAAATACTTAAAAATTTCGAAAAAATATCAAATTTGGTCTGCATGGAGAATTCAATAGGGAGATCGTATTAGACAGTTTTGATCGGTCGTTTTAGACTTAATTTCGAAATTTTAAGCGCGACTCACGGACGCTTTGGTGAGTTGCAACTCACCATAACAAAACTCTATATAACCAAGTAACCAACCCATCAGTTGATTTGGTCACACCACTAGGCTGTATGCCTGTATCCCTTTTGTTAAGGCCCAAAATGAAATTCACTCCACTCCGTCACTTGGAACGAAATGGTATACGTCTGTGAAATCAAGACCCGGTTTACTAACTTAGGCCCATAACTGATAAATTTTCTTGTTGAAAATTGAGGGCTGAACCCCTGAACTATGTTTCATGAGTCATGACATAACTAAAGAACGGGTATAAAATTTTGCCTTTGTACAATAAAAGAAAAGTTAAGTACCTTGCCATAAAATCCAAGTTTAAACCCAAAGAGAAGAGCCAATGGCATGCCGATGAAGTAGAAGGCTACTAAGTTGGTCCAAGCAGCCAAGTGTTGCCACCCACAGCCTCTCGAAACACCTAAAATTATTGATCAAATTATGATTTTCAAAATCTTCTATGAAGGTAAAGTAGCGAATGCATAGAGTGTGACATGAATGAAATATATTGACAGATTTAAATTAGGATTCGTTTTGGCAGATTAATTAAGCGGTAAACAAATAATATTCAATGTACCTTTTTTCCCAGGTATATTCTTACTTTCGAAATTCATATTGCTTTGGTTTCTATATAGCTAGTCTGATCACTGATGTAGCTCATTTAATGTTAAGACTCGAGTAAATTTTTCTTTTTTAAGATGGTCAGATAAATTAGGATGTTTTCATAAAATATAATATTCGAATAGTTAAAAATTAGAACTAACCAGATAGAACTCCTTGAGCTGAGTCAAATAGGATAGAAGTGGCAAGGAATGGAGTCATATGTGCAAATGCAGTAATGATATCTTGGCTATTACTAAAAAGACTGGCCCAGAGATCGTGGAAAAATGCGAGCAGAATAATAACTGTTGCGGCAAGGAAAACTGACAGCTTCAGTGTCACTGAAACGGCATTTTTTGCTCGCTGTATGTTTCCCGCACCGATCTCATTTGAAACACGTGTGCTGAAAGAACAGTTGTCATGCACTTAGGTCAACACAGTATAAGCAATTAAAGTAACTTAAAATATCTTTCAGCATTGCATACCTCACTGCTGCGCTGAATCCGTATGTGATCATGTATGTAATTGCTTCTGTGTTCACACTGCAGTTCATGTAATTGTCAGTTAAATATATCTGATGAACTTTGAAGAATAAAAAATTTTCAGAAGAATTAGAAGGTGGTGAAAGGAAAATTACCACATAGCAATTAATGAAGTGCTTAGCTCGGAATTTGGCATCAGACCAGCAAGCAAAACCAGAATTTCAAAAGCCCAATATTCAAAACTGGATTATAATGAAAATATGTAAGTATATTTTAAGTATGAAAATACGGAATTTGTTATATATTTGCCAGGTTCCACATCAAGATGGTATAAGCATGTATTAGTTAATAAAGGTGACCTTACCAGCATACTACCCAGTCTTCATTTCTGCACATAAGGAGCAATTTTATCTCTTTTAATTTTGCTTTGCTTAAGGTATGATCATTTAGTGCTTTCTAGTTAAATTAGGCTTAACCTAACCACCATTATATATATAATGGCTTAATTTGGAGTATAAAATGTATCATTGAGAAAATATTAAAAGCCGTTGGTTAAAACTGCCAGCACTGTGCCAGCAACTACGAGTGCAAGTTCTGTACCAATGTGTACCAATCAATTCATACAGGCCCAACACATCTTTGTGTAATGTCAATTTTATGGACACACACACACACACACACACATGAATACTAACCAGACCATAATTGCTGAAGGAACGGCCAATTTCATGCTTGGCAAAACATGCTCAAAGGCCTCCATTGAGAGCCCCTCCCAAGTATGATTGAAATCCTTCGCATACTTTACATATCCTGCAAGCATCAGGCAAGAAATCCACAAAGAAACCGACCCAGAAATGCTGGTCCCAACAAACCCCAGTCCGAACACATGCACCAACAGGTATGTGATCAAGACGTGTGCCAGCAGTGGGACCAATGAGCACACAACAAGTGGCATTATAACCGTCTGTGTTTGAAGAAATCTCAGGATGCATTGAAGGATGCCGTATGCAAATAGACCTGGGATGAGGAACTTCAGGTATAATGCTGCCATGTGGGCCACCTCTGGCTTTTGGTGTAGTAAAATGAGGATTTCTTCTGAGAATATCCATAAAATGGAAATGAGAATGGAGAAGAAGACCGAGATTATGACGGATGATTGAAGGTAGATGCCTAGCATGCGGTATAGTTTTGCACCATAGCCTTGACCGCATAATGTCTCGAGGGACCCACTGAGACCAGTCTGAACAGAAAAGAGTTTATAATCAGCACCAATATGATTTGAGGTCTATAATTATCTTAAAACACTGAAATCAGAATGGCCAGTACCAGTAAAATAAAGGATAACGTGCAGTTCAAACCAGTATATATCTGGTACATATTAAGTTTAAAGACTAAGACTAATACCATGTCCAATAGGTTATTAACTTATTATCATTTTAATTCCTATCTGCAGCGTTTACTATTGGATCACAATATACCGGTGCAGCTTTGAATTATGAATTGGTAACTGTTCATGATCGTCATTACTATTGAAACAATAAATGACATCACTTTTACTGGTATTATATTAATTGTTAAGAACCAATCGACATAAATCCTTCTTTTATGTATAATTTTTCCTCCTACAATAATAATGCCGCGACGTAACAATTCAAAATATACCCCCCAAATAATGATACTAATTAAAAATCCTACTATGGTTGAGAAATTTCAAACCTAACACATTGTGAATTTTATATGTCGATGTAAAAAGGACAAGACACGTGTGGTCTAGCAAAAAGTAAGACAAAAATCAGACGTTTGTTGAAAGTTGACAAGGAAATTGAATGCAATTTAATCAATTTTATATGATATGATTGGAGAACAAGAAGAGAATTGCGAGTAAAATTATTTCTCAACCTGAAAATGACACATTGACACTAGCTAGCTGGACATAAATGAATTCATTGCTCTGTTGACCAAGTCCAAATGTGATTAATTAATTTATTTGGATAATCTTATTTTATCTGAGATGCCCAAAACAATTAAAACGACATCAAATGGTTAGCTATCCCTCTTGAGTATAAAATGCTCTGAATTAGGTATACTTGTCGTATATATAATATGGCAAAATTGATTAATTTTTGGAGCAGTTATAATATATAAAATTTTTTTCCTTTTATTTTGACATTATCTGAGTTCGCCTATGAGCATCGAGATCTACTGAGTTTTAAATTAACTCACATAAGTTTTTTATCAGACAAAAAATGTAAATTGTTTAACATTATTATAAAATATAGTGTTAGAAGAGCGATAGTTGAAAGGAACATAGTAAAAGTGAGGTAATAGAAACTCTAATGAAAAAACAAATGGGTCCTCAATACGGAAATCAGATCCTAATTTCATGGAAGCATAATAGCAGATCAAACTTTTGTCGAACTTGAGTGGATTCCTCTGCAATTATGTGGGACAGTTGCAGATTCTTCTGTTTCTTTATTTTAGGCTTATAGTATGTTGAAGATTTTAGCATGTTCAATGGTGTTGAAATCATTAGATATTTCTAGATAAGTATGAATATTTTATTTTAGTTAGATAGATTCACTCCTATATATATATAGCTAATATTTAAACAGAGGTCTCTTTACCAATTTTGTCTAGAATGATTTCTCATTTGACAAGCAAAACATTTTTTTTGGAATAAAATTAAATTTGATCCAAAGCTGATCTAATGAACTCGGTCTAAATTTAACTTTAAATAAGGTACGTACAGACAAATTAATGTCTTAGGTCCAAATCATGGAGATAGATACAGACGACCTGTTCTGGATGGAACCGTTTTCATATTGGCTCCGTTTGGATAGGTGTGGGTAGACCTGTCAAACGTGACTAATGGTCACGGAAATGCCCCTAATCGTTATCGTTATGTTTAAATATACGGTAAGGAGTATGTTATCGTTAACCAAATCGTTTATCATACGGCACAAAAATAAATTTCGTTAATCGTTTCGTTTAAGTAAACGATTTAAACGATTTAACGTTTATGCGATTGAGAAGGAAGAACTATGGCACCACACATATTTTTTTTTATCAAAGAAAATATTTTAATTAATAGTTGCTACAAAACAAAGAAAATTCATGAATTATCCAAGAAATTTGTCAAACAAAATATCATTCTTCTTTGAGAAACAAATTTACATAGATCTGATGATTAGATCGTCCCCAAGTTATACAACCATCCTCATTCTCATAAAAAAAAAATTAACAAACATCCCCAAATACAGAGAAGTCACCTGATTAGCTAGATCGTCCACCCCATGCTCATCAATCCCATCCCATTGCCAAAGCTGGCCCCACCCCCATTCCATAAACAATCTTTCTCTACTCCTCATCAGCACTGGAGTGTGGGATCCGCCACCAGATCTCCTCCCTCCAACTTCTCAAAGGCGAAAATCTTCCACGCGAGATATGATGACGCCGCCATCCGCCGCCGTCGTGTAGTGGAGGGTGGCGCTGGTCTTTGTGGCTGCGCAGGAGGAGTGGTAAGAGGGTGGTGTTAGTCACATACGGCTGCGCAAGAGAGAAGGAAAAAGGAGGAGAAGATAGAGAGTCGAGCGGCGTACTTTAGGTTTCGTAGCGACTGGATCGAGTAAGTAGCAGAAATAAATGAGGCGCCTTGTTTCCTCCGCCCTTCCTCTGTTATTCTAACTATTCTAAGCCCATAGAATGCTATACGGTTAAACAGTTTAACGAAAACGACAGACACCTAAATCGTTTCTGTTTCGTTAATTAAACGATATAAAAACCCTAAACCATTTACGTATTGTTTGATTAACGAAACAAAAATTCCCTATCGTTAATCGTTATGTTTATTTTTAACGTCACGGCATAACGGCAAACGCCAGCCGTTGACAGGTCTAGGTGTGGGAAGAAGGGAAGAAGTGGGAAGTGTGTAACTTTGTGAAGAGTTTGAATTATTTATAATTTTTTTCTTCCCTTCTTCATTCTTCCTCTTCTTCTTCTTGCATCCAAACGGAGCCATTGTTTGACATCAGCCTACAGAACCATGCATATCTAACTCCAAAACAAAATAATAATAATAATAATAATAACAACAACAACAACAACAACAACAACAATAATAATAATAATAATAATAATAATAATAATAATAATAATAATAATAATATGAATAGATAAACAATCCTTGTTATCTATTTTAATAGTTATTAGGTCAACTTGAGGCTAGTGATGCACCTGTCTATATCTAAAGTTAAATGTATTAACTATATAAAAATTTAAGAGATAGGCTAAAATCAGTCACGACTGACGATTGGACCCGTCAGCTGCGATTATATCTCAACTTTTGAGGTTCTAATGGCTAATCTGAACCGTTCAATGTGTTCTCCATATTGAAATCTCTTTGAAGACCAAATTTTACATTTTTCTGATTTTATTTACTATTTTTTGAGATTTTTAAAAATCATAGTTATTGAAGGGTCCAGAATTGTTTAGATTAAGAATTTTGAAAAATACCAAACAAATACTAAAAAATTTCAGAAAAATATAAAATTTTGTCTTCAACGAGATTTCAATATGGAGAACACATTGAGCGGTTCAGATCGACTGTTAGAATCTCGAAAATTGAGATTTGATCGTAGCTGACGGACTCATCCGTCAGTCGCGACTGATTTTAGCCTATCTCAAAATTTAATGGGGACAATCCCACAGTATGTACTAACTTGAGAGGGGTCAAACCCTAATTCAGCGTGTGAAATCTAGACGCGCCACTCCCTCAAAAAGGAAAAAAAAAATTAACAAAAAAAAAAAAATCTAGACGCGTCACGTTGGCAACAATATGGTCCCATTTGGTGAATTAATTATGTAATTTAGGGGCCCGTTTGGATCGCTGAGGAATTTGGGGAATTTGGGAAAGTTGCAATTCCTAGGAATAAATTTATTGGGAAGTGTATAATTTTGTGAAGAGTTTGGATTGTTTATAATAAATTTATGCTAGAAAGATGAAATTCCCCAAATTCCACTTGGAATCCAAACAGCCCCTTAATGCACTATTCATCCAAAGGACAATTAAAGTTGCAGCTAGAGATCTTTACTTTCTGAACCATATACGTAATCACCACAACTGGAAAATATACCCAAAAAAATATTATATCAATTGATGAAGCTTTAAAATTCCAATCTAATGATAGTGGGGAGGATTTATAACACTGATAGCTGTTGTAAAAAATTTCGAAAAAAATATATATTTGAAGGATTTAAATGTTTTCTTTTGTTTTCCGCATACGTTTATTTTTTAGTTATAAACATTAATTTTAAAATAAACAATAAAATTGATACTTAATTTATATAATTTTCTCTATATGTAGCTATAAAAATACAAGATTATGACTTTGTTTGATCAGAATCATTATTTTGGGAAATCTATATTTTAGAAATTATCCACCTCAACTCAGTTTTAAATAATATGAGCCTATCAATATAAAGTCGAAATGTTTTAGCAGTAAATAGAAAACAATATTAAGTATAACTAACAGTTTTATTTTGATATTTTAATGAAAAACTTAAAAAATATATATATAAAGACGAAAGAAATGAGATATTTATATAAACTTTTGTCATAATACAGATGCAGATCGCGAGGCGAGCTAGAAGGTTTGATTATTATAATATTACTGATTACTGATACCGAAATTCCAGTTTGATTGTTTGACTAAGAGATACGTAAAGGATGGCAAGTCATTTGGACGTTCATCATTTTTAATGAAATAATTATTTCTGTGTACGTAGATAAATATATTCACAATGTGGTGGGTATTGGTGTAGATAAAATGTAATGTTATTTATGGGTTTCACGAGATGTAGAATATAATTCAAAATAACCCGATTCAAAATAAAATATAGAATTTATTAATTGAGATCCGAGCTAAGAACTGGAGGTCTTCAATTAGTCGTGCAAAACAAGACGAACTGCCACTGGTCCTTTTAAGTATAATATAAAGTAAAGCTAGTAAATAATGTCACAAGAGCTTGTAATTAATTTTTTTGTCGTCCTATTTAATGCAAATTAAATATCTAGACAATTTCCGAATAAATTTTGTCCCAATTGTAATCATCAAAAAACTCTTAAATTGCATTTATCCATATCTTTGACTCTTTCAACTCCAAGTTCCCATCTCCTATCATAAAAATACACTCTCATAAATGACCGTGACCTCACTTGTAGACCGTTCATTTATTAAATAATAGTGACATCTTTATCAAACAATTCTGTTCACATTTCTAGATCCGAAAACCCCAAAAGATGCCGTACCGCGTACGCATTTCAGGGTACCAGGTTACGGATCAGTATCGGTGAATTGCACTCTGCAGTTCTTCGTCACAACCATCTGATCTAGTTTTGACGGTTAAAATTTACGGATCGTATGAATCAGATATTAATCACGGAACACACATTATTGATCGGACAGTTGTGATGTTCAACTGCAGAGAATATCGATTCACCATGTTACAACCCCTGGTTCCATATTTCAGTGATTTTTAAAATCATTCTTCTAAAGTGATTGATATCATGTTGATTAATGTTGCCCAGAGAAAAACAAACAACGTGATAGCTATTAAGGAGGGCCAACATCTGACCAGATCATGGGCATGCAAATCAAGCAAAATCTTTTTTTTTTTTTTTCTCTGTATACTTAATAAGTAAATTAAGAAAGTAAAGTTTTATTGTTATATGTAAAGCTCTCTCCATATGTTGATTAGTTTTTTTTTTTCTTTTTTTGGATATTAATGCATGTGTTGATTAGAAACTAGCAATTTTGTCCCATTAAGGATGAAACACACTCATTTCTTTTCTCTCCAAAAAGAGGGAAAATGAAGTACATGCGTGAGCAAGGTTTATTAATTCGATCTATCTATGGCTAAAATGTTTTATCGAGTTAAACATTTTCAGTAATTTTCACTGTATAAGATAAACTGGTACACGTGCTAATAGTTTAAACAAGGTTCTACTTAAATACGTTGTAATATAATTATTTGGATGATGCAAGATTGAGATTGTTTTTTGTTTTTTAACATACCGAAAATCTTATGAAAACTAAATCTTAAGGAAGACATAAATGAAACAAAATTTTATTAATTTGCATTCGATCGGGTTTGCAGGAACATACCATGAGAGCCAATCCGGTGACGGTACCCCACGAGTTGCCAAGCGTCGCACCGGCAAGCTCAGTATCACCTAGGTGGCCGGCAAACATGACGGACACGAGCGTGATGGCGTAGTACGACATGTTCGTCAAAATCATCGGCAGTGCAAAGAGCAGCTGCCCCTTGGCCTCCTCTACATCTACTATCTTCTCCAATCCCCATCCTTTCTTTGCCTCCCAAGTCTTGGGCTCTAGCAATGGTGCATTAGACATCTTTCAATATATGTAGAGGTTTCTCTCCTTTCGAGTTTGGAGCCTTGGAGGGGAGTAGAGGTGAAAGATTAGCCTTTGACTAGGGGATTATAAAGAGAGGTGTGTGTATCAGTGGTCAGTGGATATATCTATGTGGATGTGATCCGTGCTGATCATGATGCCTGCTTAATTTGTTTGGACCTCACTTTTATTATTAATTTTTGAAATGGTGTATTGGTGTGTGGGAACTGGGAACTTGAGAAGGAGGTCGATGCACGTGTCTATTATTTATTATCAAGATTTGACAAATACAGCTTGCTGTTAATGAATTTCATATCACATAAAATTGAATTTATAGGGTTCATGATGAATTTTTTATATAAATGAATTTATTATGTACGGTATATTCGGAAACTCTTTTTTTTTTTATTGCCATGATCGATTAGAGCTAGGGATGTAATTTAGATTTTTTTTTTTTGAGGGAAACAAATAGCATTTATTTTTAGTCCTTCCGTCCTATTTCATTATTAATAAATGGAATTGAAAATCCAAATAAAAAATGTAAACATTTAATCTTGATTATTCTACTTGAAGCGTATTGTACTCAAAGAATTAAAGCTTAGATAAAATTTCAGAGTGGGGGTACAAACATATTCTATCTTTTATGCTGGAATAACTATCACGTATATTTTAAAATATGAGCACATTATTTGTATTTTTTTTTTTACAAAACAGCAACATAAATATAGAAGAAACTTTACTTATTTCACGTCAAATAAAAAAAATAGTGTTGTAATTATATAATTACAACAAATGTATAAAATCAAGAAATTGAAAATCACCGTTTCCTGTAATTATATTGTGTTCCGTTTCTAAATTTTTGATGTTTTCCAAAATGTACTCTAAATTTTATAACTTCCATATGGGTGCGTTTGGATATAGGAAGAAAGAAGAAGAAGAAGGAAGAATGAAGAAAAAAATTATAAACAATCCAAACTCTTCATAAAGTTACACAGTTTCCAATACTTCTTTTCTTCTTCCCACACCTATCCAAACGGAGCCTATATGAATATATGAGATAGCACGAGATCAATGATTTACATTTTGAATTTAATTAAATAACTCATATGCATGATAAGATACCACCAATATTATGAGCACTTAATCTGACAGAAATTTTAGAGCTCATATAAGTAAAATAAGCCCCCCCCCCCCCCACCTAACATTTTAATGATGTACATATATAATACTTTGGGTTTCACATTTCTTTAGCATTCAGTTAGCTCTTTACACGTTCTTTCAAAGAAAAACTAGCCCTCGTGTTCCACGTGCATCGTAACTCGTAAGTAGAAATTGTCCAGCAGTGAAGTTTCAAAATAACAATAATAATAAATAAATAAAATTGTCCAGCAGTGCGCGTGTGTACATATTTATATGACTATATATATACATTAGATCCAACCGTGGAGTTTCAATCTGTGTTACTGATCCAACAAACTTTGGCTTTTTTGGGCTCCGTTTGAATGGTTTTTTTCCGGAATAAAGAATAAGGAATAACTATTTTTTATCAATAAATTTATTTTTAACCATCCAAACTCTTCACAAAAGTTACACACTTCCCAATAAATTTACCCCTTTCCAATAAATTTCTTCCATTCTTCCTTCTTCCTACCTTATTCTCAACGCATCTAAACGGAGCCTTGGATACGTGTGGGAAGAAGGAAAAAGGGAAAAAGAGAAAAAAAGAAAAAAATTTATTATAAACAATTCAAATTCTTCACAAAATTATAAACTTCTCAATACTTCTTCTCACATCTTTCTTTCTTCTCTTCTTCCCACACCTATCCAAACAGAGCCTTTAGTAGAAAAAAGCTGCATGTCTCATTGCGGTCGTTTAATTGAGGCGAATAAGCCGAAAGAAATTTGTGGCTATTTACTTTCTCCAGACTTCATCAAATTTCTGGATGCGATGGATCTCGACTTCCATATCAAATTAAATAATAGTTAATGCATATCAAGTTATCAACTAAACCTCAACAGCACTCGGTACGGTACTTCGTCACCACTCACCAGTGTATGATGTGTAGACCTGGCAATACCTTAACGTATTAAGGTTTTAATGTTTCGTTTATCCGACACGTAACGTTAAACGTTAAATTTTTGGATTACGTTGGGCCGGTGAAATATTAAACGGAATTGGGCTGCTATTTACGTTTAATAACGGAACGTAAACGTAAGGCCCATCTTACGTTTCGTTTACTTACGTATTAACGTATATATTTTAGATAGTTGGAATAGCGTGGATTGTAGAGTGTTAAGCGGAGACAACGAGGCTGGATAAAGATGAGATATTGACCTAATGCGCCGCTGCTCGTCTTCTTCTCTCGCAAGCTGCTCCTCAGCTTCTCTTCCTCTCTCTTTCTCTTTCTTCCTGTCTCAATCTCTCGCGCACAAACATATATCCCATGACAAATTGATGAGATCTTGTCCATGCGAGTGTGACGATGACAAGGCAGATCATCTGCGACTGTTCGTCTGTTCCCCCAAGCCTTCATCACTCAACACCAGTCACTTCTTCCGCCGTTTCTCTATCAACTCTAGCCATGATCACCAAGCAATAGAGAACAGTAGTCATCATGATTGTCTACTTTCAATTTCTTCTATATGTGGATTGTGAATGAAAAAAATGGCTAGAAAAAAGAAAGAAAAAAATAAATAGAGTCAGAGGAATGAAGAAAGAGCTAAAGAAATGTGAAAAGCTTGGTGAGGTGGAAGCAAGGCAGAATTGCAAAGCGATGTGTGGCTGGTCGGACTCCTCTCCTTTGTCTCATTCTGGTACAATATTAGACCATATTTCTCTCCTTTGTCTCTTTTTGTTCAAATTGTGATACACTTTTTTTTGAAAAATAGAAACAGATCTGAATTGTATTTACTCAGTTGTTGAAATTTGTGATACACTTTTTAAAAAAATGAAATTTGTGTTACATTTTTTTGAGTTGTTGAAATTGTATTTACTCAGCTGTTCAAAGTAGTTAGTATGCTCTAGTTTATATAATATGGTCTAGTTTATGCAGTATATCTGTTTATATTTTGAGTTGATAGCTTGAGATCTGTTGGATTATGTAATATGCTATGTTGATAGTTTGAGTTCACGTCTAATGTTGTACTTTCTTGTTGGATTATAATTTTGTGCTTAGAAAATTGTTATGTTACTTGTTACAATTTGTAATATATATGTGTTTTGATAGCTTAGTTGCTGGACAAAATACGGAAGCAATTTTGTTAACGTCTGTTCCGTTTAAAAAAAAACGTAACATTAAGCGGAACAAAAAACCATTATGTTTATTAAATGTAACGTTAAACATAACACAAAACCATTCCCGTTACATCAGCGGAACATTAAACGTAAAGACTTATTTACGTGAACGTTCTTAACGTTTGACAGGTCTAATAATGTGATGTCTCATGTCTATGGTATCCAATTTAACTTTTCCGTAGCAACCAGGAATCAGGATGTACTATAGTCCATAGGGATCAGTTGTGGCTCTTTCTTGATGAAAAATGGTGTTATACAAAAATTGCCAATTATATATTTTTTTTATGAGATGGGCTAAAATCAGCCACGACTGACGGATAGACCCATCAGCTGCAATTATATCTCAACTTTTGATGTTCTAATGGCTAATCTGAATCATTCAATGTGTTCTCCATATTGAAATCTCATTGAAAATCAAATTTTACATTTTTCTGATTTTGTTTACTATTTTTTTTAAATTTTTAAAAATCATAGTTATTGAAGGGTCCAAAAATTTTTAAATTAAGAATTTTGTAAAATACCAGATAAATACTAAAATATTTCAGAAAAGTATAAAACTTTGTCTCCAATGAGATTTCAATATGAAGAACACATTGAACGGTTCGGATCGACTGTTAGAATCTCGAAAATTAAAATTTGATCATAGCTCATCCGTCAGTCGCAACTGATTTTAGCCCATCTCTTTATTTATTGCTTCCACCAGTTATTTGAATACTCTTATCGGACCGGCTGGTTCAACCAGATCAAATAGAGACCAGGCGGAAGTTGTTAGCGGAAAAATTAACAAACCAATATTTAGTTGTGTCTGTACCAGCGGTTGGAGGTCCATTAATTTACTTTATTTCTGCGGCCGATTAGTTACGAGGTTTTATTTATTTATGTGTTCTCTACATGTGAAAATTACAAAAATTTGTTTTCAAATGGAATTGAACTGTTGGGTTTCGAAGATTGCACTCTGCCACTTAGCCGAGTATGACCTATTGTTTGGTTAATTAATCTATGTTTATTTATGTATAGATATCAATGTCATTAGAGATTTTTTGAAGCGGTACCACCAATTATATCAGTTATACCTCGTACCAATAGGTTTATCGGTTGAATGACCAGTGCACTAGTGCAGTATTTAAAATTCGGTATTCATAACTTCCACAAAAAACTTGAGGCATTTATTTCAATACTTCCATTCAACCTTTCTTTCTACTAAATACAAAGTATTGTTATTTTTTTTAGAAAAATAAAAATGGCTCGAATTTCGAGCATTACTCATATGAAGGACATTGTCTTAATAAATTATGCTATGATTTATTGATTCTCACAATTTTTCTTTTAATAAGGCATCTTGTAAAGTTACTTTTAAAACAGTTGTCAGTTCAGGCAAAATGACCCATGCATGGTGCAATGCAGTGCATAGGAACCAGACAATAATATCACATGCCTGTGAAAAGTTTTTTGGAGTTCACCTCAAATTAATGTCGATGACTCGGTTATAAATTTAAAAATTCTTATCAAGAGGTGCGTTTGGATCGTTGGAAGAAAGAAGAAGAAAAAAAATTATAAACAATTCAAATTCTTTACAAAATTATACACGTACTTTTTCATACTTCTTCCCTTCTTCCCTTCTTCTCACACCTATCCAAACGCATTCTTCTGGACGGTGCCTTTGAAGTAAAATGCAATGTGCAAGAAATTTTTTTGTTCTTTTCTGTTTGCCTTAATTATGTTATTCGTTAATTCATAATTCCAGATTTTATTTGGGACGAAGATGCAACATTAGATAAACTGTGTAAATGTGAATTGCAGCTGATACCGTAAAACGAAATAAATTCATTGAAACATGCGTCGCATGCATATTTAGCGTCTAGTCTAGCCTGGAATCTGGATGCAGAGTTGTTGGTTGAATACTTAATTAGACCTGGGAAGGTTTTGACCAACACAACGTGGCCTTCCTAATTAATAATTACAAACTCAGGGGCACGCGATTCACGAGTCGCTACATATTCATCATATATATACAATATCAAATATCTGGTACAGTCTATTGCTTGAAGTTTTCGTGCTTTATTCGTGCGCTTCCTAATTTGAAGTTTTCATACATCTATTGCTTGAAGGCAAATAATGTGCAAGTTAATAATAGAGTTGACAAGGCTTAGTATATTTGTTATGATTTTATAATAGTACGTATCAGAACAAATTGAATTTGATTACTTATGTATGAGGTCATGTATATAATCTGATCCGATTTTAGAACTTAATTACACTTAAATACATGTTAATTTTGATGATTTAAGTTAAAAACTAGATACTGCTATGACGTCTTTACTTATTACAGGATCTTCGCGACCACTGAAATTGATGAATCAACTCAGCTCTAACCATGATTGGTGACCCACTAAAAAGCAAAGCGAGTAGCATGCAAGACTAGCGACATAGAAGACTCTCAGCCGACCGCTAGCAGCAACAGTGGACCATTAGAAATGACAAGAATACTTTGGGAACAACTATTGTAATCTTATTTCTCTTTATTATGTTACCTTTGATTGTTTTGTGATGCATATGCGTGAGTAGATATTTGATTAGGGACTATGGTAATGAACTTTAGTTTATTTGATATTGTGCATCTTTATTGGTTTTATTTGATGTTTGTGTTTTATACCTTACTTTGATTGTTTGAATTGATCTTGTCACCTACTTTTAGTATATTGATATTTTCCCGTTACGCGGGCGTTGATCCAGGCAACACTCAATATGATCGGCACAACATAATTTTTTTAAATTGACGACACTACCCTCATATATATAACAATTTTCGTCTTTTTTTTCCCTCGTTCTTTCTTTAAAAGATAATTCCTTTTCAGGCGATAGCAGCTTTAATATTCTACTTGTCAACCAAAAATTAATATTTCACTTAGTTTTGAATTACATTTATTTCAAATATTTCTATTTAAATAGTATATGAATGTAAAAAATGATGTATAAAATTAGTTTTTTTTTTCATTTGCAATTATTATGCCATGTAAGTGATATACATCTTATGATCTTTGAGAAGATAAAATGTCTAATATAACATAAAATAATAACACAAAATATATTGGATAATCATTTTGATTGTTGTTGTTCGGAACATTTTGATTAATTGTTGCCCGGATCATCTCCCCCGTTACGCAAAGGTCATGTTTAATTGTTAGGTAGTTATATGTAAGACTTGGTGGTAGAGCCGAAAGGTAAAGCCAAGGTGAAGAAATAGTAAAGTCCTTATTAAGGACGAAAGTCCAAAGATATCATAGGTTGAAAAGTTTAAACTTGTAGAAGTTATATTGCGAAACCACAAGTTGAAATCTAGGATTGGATCTATAAGGAAATAGTTGAGTTAACTGTTAGAAACATGACCTGTAACAAAAATTATGATTAAGGAACTTAGTTAAATAATTAATTCAACACAATTATCTCGTAAAACTAATGAAATTGCAGATTCATCACTAACCCTAGCAGGTCTCTTAACTATCTAGCATGTTATCTATGCTAGCCAACAATTAGCGACTCGCCAAGTGGTTAACAACTTAGGTTTTCAACGGACCACTACGAAAGTCAGCGAACCGCTATAATTGGAATAAACTGAAAAATTAACTAACTGAACCCCTAATCATTACAATCTAGTTTAAACTCTTTTAAAACTTGAATTGTTAATTTAGGAATTTAATTATCTGCAACTCAACTGTTTAGTTTAATAATCAACCAATATTTGTTGGCAATTTTATCTAAATCAAGTTAATTGAATATGATAGAAATTTGGTGATCATATAATCAGTCCTATAGTTGGACTCCGAAATACTTAATCGATAGTCGTACGTGTCGAATTCATCACTTACTAGAATCCAAAAATGACAATTCTATTTAAAGGTCCAAGTCCCCAACGAATGTAACTTTTAGAAGCTACACACTGAATGAAGACATTTCTAGATTTCTTTAGTATAGTCATATATAAAGAAACTTATTGTATATTCTAGACATTTCTTAGAAACTAACTTGATATGCTATGCGTATATATAAATAGGAGAGGAGGCCATGAGTTGTAGCGTGTGCACCAAAAGAGAAGATGTAATCTTAGGGTGAGTGTGTATGGTTAGGATAGTAAAGTATATGTTGTTGTTTATGTTTGAGTGTAGTTAAAATTATGTTGTAATAGAAATTAACAAATAGTAATATAATTAATTAAGTTAGCGAAGTATTGTTAGTCAACAGTATGCTTGTGACATAATTTAGATATATTTGGGTATGAATTTAAAAGCTTTGATACCACATCAATTACCTTTATGTAATTTACGCACATAATTTTCTTAACAAGCATAATACGGAACAGGTATGAAAAGTTATCGTGTACATGTTATATTGTGTATATATTCTTTTCGTGTACATGTTATATTGTGTATATCTTATATTCTGTTAGGAACTCAAATCTTTATACAATTTTAATTTTTCTAATTAATATCAATTAACCAAGCACAGTCATATGATCTAGTAATTAGACATCAAGCACACATGAGAAAGGAAGGAGAATCATGTACCTCTTTCAATATCGCAATTTGAAAGCTCGACCACACTTCGGCTTTGGTCTTGAGTCCACCTAAAGTATTAACCAATCTTCTTGAGGTTTGTGTAAACCCTAGAACGAGGCTAAATCTTTTTTTTTTTCACCAAATAAACTACTTAATTTGTGGTTAATATTTCACACATGAATTTTCTATAGAAAAGCAAAATTATGGCAGCAATGGATGAGAGAAAAACCATATTGTTCACAAAAAGGTTAACGCTATATTTAGAGGTGTTGTTTCCCTAATTAGCAACCCTATATTTAGGCATCCAAATCTCATCCTTCTTTCACACTATATGGACAAAATTGTCCCATATATGCTGGCCACGAAATGGCCTAATTTATCCATTTCATTTTGTTATTTTGCTCTCATTTTAACACATTAAATTATTCATTTAATGGTCCAATTAAAATGCCTTTTTAATTGTGCTGAAATATTAATTCAACCAATTAAAAATATGTTGAATAAAATTAATTATCAACTTATTGATAATTATTTTGAAATTAGCAAATGCATTAATTTATTTTTATATGATCATTTGATTTAATTAATTATAACGGTTAGTAATGGTATATAATTAATTAATCATCTTATCATATTTTCATTGCACTTACTGCTATGAAATAAATAATGCATTGTATGGTTAAAACTTTAACCGTGTGACGTTTGAAGATTTATGTTATGTTGGCCATGAAAATAAAACGTTATTTATTTCTAATAATCATAAGCGGTATCTAGCAACACGTTATGATTCTCAATTAATATAATATTGTACTGCTACAGTATTTCAATCTTGCATAAGAAATATAAGTATTTTCTTCTTTTGATTCTTATGTCGCATGATATCATTGTATAATCCAATATAGGAATGTGTCATTCTTGCAGATTATACATTTTTTGATCTTAGAAATGATCGTCTAGTTTGCATGCATACGATCCAACTCCATCAAGGGGCACCCAAAAGATATCATCACTTGTTAGGTCTACTAATGAGGACATATGATTTTCTTGATAAATAATTTTTTTCCGCACAATTCAAGAAAACATAAATAAAGTCCATATAGCAGCCCTTATTAGGAATCTATGTTAGATGATATTTATTGAACATATTGTCATGTGAAAAAGTTGAACCATCTCAAACTTTGATTTAAACTCATATGAAATAAATAATGTCATGTACTATGTTCTGTAACATACACATATTCAATTAAGTTGATAATTTCTTATCTATGATTTGTAGAACTTAAAAATTACTTAACTTGCATGCTAATCTTTTGTGATAATTGATGTTACTTGTTAATTATGCTAATTTTTTATGGACAGTTTAGATTTATTATTGTCATTTAATTAATAAATGAAATGCAGAGATCTCCAATTCAGATCCTCAACCTGAAAGATCTGTCAATAATAAACTCTAGAAAAAAATGATGAAATATCATCAATAATATAAACTAAAATTAAATCATTTAATATTGACTTCTAGGACATAACTCCAACATATTCTTTAAATTTGTTGACAATATTGATCAACATTTCGTTAATGAAAACAAAATATCACAAAAGCTTAGATGTAATTGAATAGAAAGAATCAATAAAAAAAAATTTGTGTTTAAGTCATTCCAGATATTTACAATCAGCAGATTACTAATTACTAGCGGGCCCTCGCGTATTGCACGATCTACCATTTTTATAAAATATATAAAATATTTTGAAAGTCGGGAAAAAAAATTTTATCATATATTTTTTCTAATTTTGTGATTATATTGGTAAAATTTCTTGAAGAAATATATTTTGGAATGTCCAAAATAATAAAAAAATAAAGATCAAACCATAGAAATAAAATATGATGAGATTTGAAAATTTATTGTAATTATTTTACAAGTATATAATCTTTAAATCATTACATCTATTAATTATATATATTATTTGAGCATGCATACAAATTTTAATAGAGAAAATAAATTTTAAGGGCTTCAAATAATTGAAAATAGCAACATATATTCTTCTCAAATATTGGAAATGGAGACGACCATTTTAAAAAAAATGGAGCGCAAAAGTGTGGATATACATGTGATTCGGAATGGACCGTCATCAAAAAAAGAAACATGTGATTCGGACATGCAATTTTCTTTGAAAATTATTTTTAGTTGTAATTGAGTTTTACATTGACCTCCATAGAAAATCCTAGTAACCCACCACCACCCAAAGCGCGTGGACCCCTCCCACATGGTTGGATTTGCAGATCCGGTTTTTTGTGACAATTACTCCTTACCTGTGTTCGAGTTTTGTTCAGAGCATTATAGAAATCCGGACAAACTATCAATGTTGAATTTAAAAATAATTTTCTGCTGAGTGGGCCCCACCCATCAGCCACGCTGTTCATAAACAGTGCTTATGAATAGTGTTTGGATCCGGATCTAAATATTTCAGATTAATATATGTATTGATTGTTCCCACAAAAAATTATGAACATGTCAGATGGTTGTTATTGATGATAATTTTTTTTAAAAAAATAATCTATTTATATACCGTCCATCATAGTTGGCAAGAACTAATTAAATATGATGAAATAATTTATCTATATCTTTTTTCTCATAAAATTTACAAGATTTACGACCAAAACTATGCAACTGGTTATTTCATTCATATTCTTTTCTCTTTAAGTAATCTTAGTAATGTATTCAATTCCATTTTTAGAAAATACTTTTCTATTTCTTTTCTTCTATTATTAATTTGTTCTACCTAGCATAAGGTTAGAATTCTGTGTCTATATAATTAATGTTGAAACTTAACGAAAGCAAATATCTTAATTAAGGATCTTATATTAACTAAATAATTTGTTAGAAATGTTAAACATTATCGCATAATATTATTTCCAACTTGTCTTAAAATAATTTTATTATTCATCTTCGCTAAATGATTAGATACTTAATGGCGCTCTCTTCGTCCACAAAGTGCATACTATTTTTAACAACCCTGCTATAATCAAGTATTATTATCTCCTTGAAAATCATGGCCAGCTCTTTAGTTACCTGACACCGAAGCATAGGCGCAGAGAACCAGCTAGCAAGCTCTAGATAAGACATTCATTAATTATTCGAAGCTTATACTTATCATTTACACAACAAAAACAAAAAAAAAAACAAAAACAAAAATGGAACTCCAGTAGTTGTTGACAATGAGACGATGAGACACGGCGCCGAGCATTGTTGACCTCCACGAAAATAGCAATTGAGATTTGAGAACCAGCAAGGAGCAACCACATTCTTCTTTTCATGATGTGAAATATAAAAATCAAGGAAAAATATCGAAAAATGTGGAAGCTTTTAGAAGCACAAAGTTCGATGAAATTTTTTAGAAAGGTATATTATAAATTTTTGTGTTACGTTATGTATCTATGTTTGTTTTTTATTATGTTTTGAATTTAAAAATAAGAATCAAGTTCGAGCTGTTAAATTTTTTTTTTCTTTTGACTGTTTGATTTTTTTCTACGAAAAACAGAAACTATACGTTTGACATGTAAATTTCACTATCCCCAAAATAAATATTTGTTAAAACAAATTAATTTTTTTATTTCGAAATCGATCTGATAAATTTTAGAATTACGTTTACGAACCATCTCCGTGAGTTTAATTGCGTTTGGATGAGAGAAGGAGAAAGAAGAAAGAAGAGAAGAAAAAAAATTATAAACAATTCAAACTCTTCAT